>JAHMRZ010000004.1:0-2400000 GCA_021020635.1 Fusarium sp. PT
TAGGTAGCTATAAGGGTTAATTAACTAGCTTATTATGTAGAAATAGTTAAGAGATAAAGGAGGAAGAAATAGCTATTATATATATGGCTATATAAAATATATATTTATCTTAATTAGAGTTTAATTACTGGGTATAACTTCTATTGTAATAACTTATTGAGTTTTGACCTATCTGAGGTCTATTTTATTAATAATAATATTAAGAGAATTAGAAAGCCTAGGCCTAATAAGGTTTAAGGTTAAAAAAAAAAAAGAATTTATATCTACCTTTTATTAGATTTATATTATCTTTATTTAATATATTAAGAAAGATAGTTTCTTCTATTATTAAAGGCCTAGTTAAGCCCTATAAATTAAACTTCTTTTTAAGACTTTTAAAAAGTAATATCTCTATCTTAAGCTATATCTCTTTATTTAAATAATTATTATTATTAATAAATAGACTAGATAATAAAAAGATCTTATAATTAAAGATAATAAATATAACCTTAGTCTTCTAATCTATAGGCCTTATATCTAGTCTAATAATATATTATAGTTTCCTCTTGTAGAGTAATTACTATAGCCTTCTATAGTTATTAGGTTATTTAATAAGTACTTTAAGTAATACCTCTTAGCTATATTAAAATTCCCCTCTATATACCCTAGCTATATTACTATTATTAGCTAACTAAAGGTCTTTATAAAAAGGTATAAAGGTAAGGGTATTTATTAATATATTAATTATAATTAAAGTTAGCTTTATTAATCTAATCTAGTTAATTTACTTATAGGTAATTTTAAGGTTTTAATAGGTTACTTAGTAATTTAATTATAATCTTCTTCTAGTAAGCTTAGGTAGATTAATTAAAGTATAAATAGAGAGGAACTTATAGCCCCTATAGATCCTATAGGGGGTTTTTATACTCTCTAGGATTAGAGTTATAGTAATAGATATTATTAGATAATCTTATTAGATTTAAGCTATTATTACCTTATAGCCTATATAGAGGCCTCTATTATTAAGATTTCTATAGATTTTATTAGGAAATCTAGATCTATTCTTTAAAGGTACTATTAGACTTAAAATAAATATATTATATTATATAATAATTATTATAGAGTAAGAACTTTTAATAAAGATTATATAATCTAAATTAATTAAATCTATAGTCTAAAGATATTTTTAGTATTAAGCTATCTTAACTTTAACTTTAATATATAAATATATATTTATTTTATAAAATCTTATCCTCTTAAAACTCTAAAACTCTATCTATTTATATATTCCTATTATACTTTTTTAATAAACTCTAATATTAACTCTTTAGTTTTAATAGACCCCCTTAGTACTATATATAGCCTAAGCTATTATTATTCTATATAATATACTTAATTATATCCCTAGTTAATACTAATATTAATATTATTATATATTATATTACTATTATATTATAATTATTATAGAGTAGGGATTTTTAATAATGGTTATATAATCTTAATTAATTAAACCTATAGCCTAAAGCTATTTTTAACTTTAGGCTATCTTAATTATAACTTTAACTTTAATATCTAACCCATAGAATATATATTCCTCTTATAAAACCTTAACCTCCTAAAACTCTAAAACTCTACCCTCCCTAAGCGCTATATATAGAGCTCTTATTACTCTATATAATAGGCTTTATTATATTAAAGAGTTTATTTACCTAGTTAACCTATCTTTCTAAGCTATTATATTAAGCCTTATACTTTAACCTAATTACCTCGAGGAAGGAATCCTTAGTTAGGAAGGTTAGGTTCCCTCTTATAAGCCTACCTTTTAGGCTTTTAGGCTCTTAAGCTACTCCTTAAGTATATTATTAAGATATATCTAATATCTATTAGCTAGCTTTTTATTATTAAGAATAAGAAGCTTATAACTAAAGATAATTAATTTAATTAAGCTAAGATCTTTCTATTTAATATAGGGAGATAATAGTTACCCCTTAGAATTTTACTTGACATTAATCTTTTTAAGGTCTTTAGTTATTACTCTTAGTTACTTAAGGTCTTACTTTTTATATCTAATAATAACTTATTTAATCTTACTATAGTTTAAATTAAGGCTTATATTATAGGTAAGGCTTATTAGATTAAGACTTATTATAGTAGGTAATAGCTATAAGAATAAATAGTAATATAGATTAAAGGGGGACTAGAGGTTAATTAATTAATTATAGTTATAAGGGTTAATTAACTAGCTTATTATATAGAAATAGTTAAGTAATAAGAGAGGAAGAAATAGCTATTATATATATAGCTATATAAGTTAAATATATATTTATTTTAATTAGAGTTTAATTACTAGTTATAACTTCTATTATATTAACTTATTAAGTTTTAACCTATCTAAGGTCTATCTTATTAATAATAATATTAAGAGTATAAGAAAGCCTAGGCTTTATAAGGTTTAAGGTTAAAATAAAAATACTTAATTATATTAAAGATCTTATTTATCTAGTTAATTTATCTTTTTAAGCTATTATATTAAGCTTTATATTTTAATTTATATATCCTGATAAAGAAATTATTAATATTAAAGATATTCCTTATTATAAATTTATATCTTAGGTTTTTTATATTCTTATATTAATCTTTAAGCTTAATATCCTAAGATATTATTATCTTTATAATATAAAATATTAAAAACTTAATATTAAAGATAATTCGCTTAATTAAATTAAGATTATTTTAGATTATTATAAGAGATAATATTATATCTTTAAAATCCTATTTTAAATTATTCTTTTTTAGGTTTTTAATCTTAAATATCAATTAATTAATCTTTTATTTATTTTAGTAATTTATAATAATAATTTTAATTTAATTATAGATTAATAGATAGTTTTAATTATAATAAGAGCTTATTATTTATATAGAACTTATTATAATATTTAATAGCTATATTAATAATTAATAATATAGATTAAAGGGAAAAAGACTAAAGGTTAATTACTTAATTAATTATAATCTTAACTTCTAAATAGATTAATTAATTAATAGATAAATAGTTATAAAGGTTAATTAACTAATATACTTATTATATAGAAATAATTAAGAGATAAAAAAAAAGAAAATAGTTATTATATATATAGCTATATAAAATATATATTAATCTTAATTAGCGTCTAATAACTAGATATAACTTTTATTATATTAATTTATTAAGTTTTAATCTATCTAAGGTCTATTTTATTAATAATAATATTAAGAGAAAAAGAAAGCCTAGACTTAATAAGGTTTAAGATTAGAATTAAAAAAGAAATTAAAATATATATTAATAACTATAATCTTAAAGTTATTAGCTATTTATATTATATATTAATATATTTTTATAGTAAATACTTCTCTATTAAACTATAGTTAATATACTATTAGTTAACTTTATCTATATATTATAAGGGGTCTATTTAGTTATATAATCTCGGTTAATTAACTATAAATAACTTCCTCTACTAAAGGACTTTTTAATCTTTAGTAAAAACTCTATTTTAACTAATAGTATATATAAATTTTCCTCCTATATCTCTTTATATTTAGCTACTCTAGGTAAAGTCCGGTCTAGTCTAGTTTTTATCTAAACTTCCTAACTATATTTATAGTTATTATTATATCTTTTAGTTCTTCCTTATATCTATCTCTTATTAGATTTATATTATCTTTATTTAATATATTAAAAAAGATAGTCTCTTGTATTATTAGAGGTCTAATTAAATTACTTAATTTAACTTATAGTTTAAGATTAATAAGAAATAATATCTCCCTCTTAAGTTATTCTTTCTTATCTATATAATTATTATTATAAATAAATAAATTAAATAATAAAAAAACCTTATAATTGAAGATAATAAGTATAATTTTAATCTCCTAATCTATAGGCCTTATATTTATCCTAATGGTATATTATAGCTTACTCTAATAGATTAATTACTATGGCTTTTTATAGTTATTATATTTCCTAGTAAATACATTATATTATTAGATAATCTTATTAGATTTAAGCTATTATTATCTTATAGCTTATATAGAGGCCTTTATTATTAAGGTTTCTATAGATTTTATTAAGAAATCTAGATTTATTCTTTAAAGGTACTATTAGACTTAAAATAGATAGTAATTACTAGATAATATAATATAATTAACTTTATTAGTAATAATTACTTTTTAATATAAAAAGGTTTTAATCCATTAGAAATAGAAGGGAACTATAAATTTATATATTTTAGATTAAAGCTAGCTATTTATCTTATTATTATTTATTAAAAACTATAGCTATTTATTATTTAAATAATAAGCTACTTTTATAATATCTATATTAAGTCTAATAGTATCTTTAAAGAATAAATTTAGATTTCCTAATAAAATCTATAGAAATATTAATAATAGAGACCTCTATATAGGTTATAAGATAATAATAACTTAAATCTAATAAGATTACCTAATTATATCTATTATTATAACTCTAATCCTCGAGAGTATAAAAACCCCCTATAAGGGCTATAAGTTCCTCTCTATCTATATTCTAATTAATCTACTTAAGCTTATAAAAAGAAGATTATAATTAATTATTAAATAATCTATTAAAACCTTAAAACAATCTATAAATAAACTAATTGGCTTAAGTAGATTAACTAAACTAATCTTAATTATAGTTAAGATATCTAATATAATTACTATTTCTATCTACTAAAGTCTATATATAAGGCTATAAGTATATAAGATATATATATAATCTAGTAATAAAGTTATTTTAATTATATTATATAATAATATAGTCCCTAAGGACTATGAGAAACTATATAAAGAGGCTAATAAGCTTTTAGTAATTAAAAAAGATATTAAGAATAATAAAAAGCTATTATATCTTATTATATTTAACTATAAAGTCCTATAAATCTATAGTCTCTATCCTAATAGATATCATTAGCTTAATAATAAAATCTACTTATTCAGTAAACTATAAAGAAGTAAAGGCCTTAAATATATAAAAAAAGACTTTCTTAATATCTTATAAATAGACTATAGGCTATAGATTATTTAGCTAATTAGCTAGACTATATTGATTTGAAATAACCCGTAAGGGCTGGCAAGAAGTCTATATAAAGAGATATAGAAGGAAGATTTATATATACTATAAGATAGAGCTTTTACTAAAGATTTAAAAGTCCGTTAATAGAGAAAGTGATCTATAGTTAATTAACCGAGATTATATAACTAAATAGACCCCTTATAATATATAGTAATACAAAAATAACTAATAGTATTTGAACTATAGTTCAATAGAGAATATTAATATTAATATTATTATATATTATATTATTATTATAGTAATTATAGTTATTAAAAAGTAAGGATTTTTAATAAAGATTATATAATTTAAATTAATTAAATTTATAGCCTAAAGCTATCTTTAACTTTAGACTATTTTAATTATAACTTCAACTTTAATATCTAACCTATAGAATACATATTCTTTCTATAAAACCTTAATCTCTTAAAACTCTAAAACTCTACTTATTTTAATCCCTAAGTATTATATATAAGGCTTCTCTCTATATAATAGGCTTTATTATATTAAACGTCTTATTTATTTAATTAATCTATCTTTTCAAGCTATTATATTAGACCTTATAGTAAGATTTTAACTTAAATATCTTAATAAAGAAATTATTAATATTAAAAATATATCTTCTTTGAAGCCTATCTTTTAGGTCTTTTAGGTTATTAAGTTAATTTTTAAGTTTAAGATCTTATGATATTATTTTCTTTATAATATAGAATATTAAACCCCAGTTAATACTAATATTAATATTATTACATATTCTATTACTATTATATTATAATTATTATAAAGTAGGGATTTTTAATAAAAATAAATAATCTAAATCAATTATACCTATAGCCTAAAGCTATCTTTAACTTTAGCTATTTTTAACTTTAGGCTGCCTTAATTATAACTTTAACTTTAATATCTAACCTATAAAATATATATTTCTCCTATAAAACCTTAATCTCTTAAAACTCTAAAACTCCAAAACTCCAAAACTCCAAAACTCTAAAACTCTAAAACTCTAAAACTCTACTTTAGTCCCCCTTAGCACTATATATAGCCTAAGCTACTATTACTATCCTTAATAGATATACTTATAGTCTTAGGCTATAATTAAGATACTCTATGTAATATTCTCTATTCTATTAAAGACCTTATTTATCTAGGTAATCTATCTTTTTAGGCTATTATATTAAGCTTTATATTTTAATTTAATTACCTTAAGAAAGAAATCCTTAATTAGGAAGATTAAGTCCTCTCTTATAAGCCTATCCTTTAGGCTTTTTAGTCTCTTAAGTTAGATTTTAAACCTTTAGTTAAATATATATTTTTAACTATAATTATTACCATTATATCTTTTACCCTCAAGTATTAGAAACTTATTACTAAAAACTAATAATTTGGCCAGATTAAGATTATTCTATACATTATATAGAGCTAGAATTATATCCTTAAAGTCCCTTTTTAAACTAATCTCTTTAAGTTCTTTAGTTTTATATCTTAACTTCTTAACTTTCTACCTATTATAATACTTAATAATAACCTCTTTTATCTCATTATAGTATAATATAATATTTATATTATAGTAAAGACTTATTATATTAAAACTTATTATAGTAAATAGTAGCTATAAAAGTAATTAGTAATTAAGACTAAAGGGTAAAAGACTAGGGATTAATTAACTAACTAGTAAGTCAGTATATTTAGTAATAGCTAAGTATATTACCTATAGTATCCTTTTGGTATAGGACTAGATTATACTAGAGTCTTAGCTTCTTATTAAATTAACTAATTAATAGATAGTTATAAGGGTTAATTAACTAGTATACTTCTTATATAGAAATAGTTAAGAGATAAAGGAGGAAGAAATAGCTATTATATATATAGCTATATAAGTTAAATATATATCTATCTTACTTAGAGTTTAATTACTAGATATAACTTTTACTATATTAACTTATTAAGTTTTAATCTATTTAAGGTCTATTTTATTAATAATTTCACCAAGAGATTGAAAAAGCCTAGGCCTAATAAGCTTTATAGTTAAAAAAAAAAGTAAAAAGGATTAAAAGTTTAATATTAAAAATAATTAACTTTATGAAGCTAAATTTATTTTAATTTATATAAAAAGATAATACTAAATCTTTAAAATTCTACCTTAGATTTATCTTTTTCAAGGTATATAGCCTTAAGGATTAATTAATTAAACCTTTATCTATTTTTATAATCTATAATAATAAATCTAATCTAATAGTAGATTAAATTATAGCTCTTATTATAGTAAGTATTTATTATTTTAAGACTTATTATAATAAATAATAGCTATAAAAGTAATTAGTAATATAGACTAGAGGGGGACTAAGGACTAATTAATTAATTATAACTATAAGGGTTAATTTATTAATATACTTATTATATAGAAATAGTTAAGTGATATTAATAGCTATACTATACTAATAGTTCTATTTATATTATAATATTACTATAGCTAAATAGATCTAGCTTAATAGCTTATCTATAGAATAATATATAACTAAATTAATTAAATCTTACTAATAGAATAAAGTTTTCTTTATAGTAATCTTACTATAAATTAACCTCTTTTTCTTTCTTTTCTCTTTAGTCTTAGATAGCTTTATATAAAGCTACCTTTTATATTTATCTATTTAATCTAGTCCCTTATATTATCTAAGATTTAAGCCCTATTTCTTAATAACCTTATATTAAATTAGTAATAGATTTATTTTATAATAAATAAAAGTAAATAGCCTTAAGAAAAGGTCTTACTTTAAAGCTAACTATTTGAAATTCTTTGATAGAATCTATAAGTAGCCTTATATCTTATATAAAAGTAGTTAGCTAATATAATTAATAAAGTTTATTGATATATAGTGACTTAAATATTATTATCTTTAATTAAGACTAATATTACCCTTATAGATAAGCCTATAGTCTAATTAGAAATAATCCTTATACTATTGATTATAATAAAAGCTTTAATATCTATTATATTAGATCTATCTTCTATATATTATAAGTTACTTTTAAACCCTCTAAAGTTTTTAGGAAAATATATTAAATATATAATAAAGTTATAATAAATATATAATAAGCTTACTCTAGAATATTAATTCTTTATCTTAAATCTTAATATTTAATACTTTAGTAATATTTATTTAGACTTTAAGTCTTAATAGATAATCTATACTTTTTTAATCTATAGATTATAAGTTAAAATATAATCTTAATATATTCTTATAAGATCTTAATTATAACTATAAAGATCTTAATATTATATATTAAGTAATAAATAAACTATTATCTCTTAAGTAAAAAGCTAAGAAAGATTTTCTACTTTTCTTATTAGGATTTAAAGCTATTATAGTTAATATTAATAGAATTTAATAAAATAAATTATTTAGAATTATATTTTTAAATAATACTTTAAATAAATAGCTAGATTGTAAGTTAATTTTTACTAATCTATCTATAAATAACTATTAAATCTAACTTAATAAGATCTAATTAATTATATAATACCTTAAAAAGATTTAAAAATATAATCTTTTTTTTTTAAATCTTAAACCTTATTAGGCCTAGGCTTTCTAATTCTCTTAATATTATTATTAATAGAATAGACCTTAGATAGGTTAAAACTTAATAAGTTACTATAATAGAAGTTATACCTAGTAACTAAACTCTAATTAAGATAAATATATATCTAACTTATATAGCTATATATATAATAGCTATTTCTTTCTTCTTTGTCCCTTAACTATTTCTATATAATAAGCTAGTTAATTTACACTTATAGGTATAGTTAGTTAATTAGCCTTTAGTCCTCTATCCTTTAATCTATATTATTAATTACTTTTATAACTATTATCTATTATAATAAATCTTAAAAAAAAAAATATTTACTATAATAAGAGCTATAATTTAACCTTTTATTAGACTAAATTTATTATTATAAATTATTAAAATAAATAGAAGCTTAATTAATTAATCCTTAATACTATATTCCTTAAGAATATAAATATAAGATAGAATTTAAGAGGTTTAATAATATTTTCCTATATAAATTAAGACAATCTAAGCTTAATTAAACTAATTACCTTTAGTATTAAACTTTTAATACTTTGTACTATAAAGAGAATAATACCTTGGGATTTTAAGCTTATATATTAAGTTAATAATCTAAAAGACCTAAAAGATAGGCTTAAAAAGGGGAATATCTTTAATATTAATAATTCGTTTATTAAGGTATTTAGATTAAAGCCTTACTATAAGGCCTAATACAATAGCTAAGGAAGATAAATTAACTAGATAAATAAGCTCATTAATATAATAAAGCCTACTATATAGAGTAATAAGAGCTCTATATATAGCACTTAGGGACTAAGGTAGAGTTTTAGAGTTTTAAGTAGTTAAGGTTTCATATAAAGAATATATATTTAGATATTAAAGTTAAAGATATAATTAAAATAGCCTAAAGTTAAAGATAGCTTTAAGCTATAGGTTTAATTAATTTAGATTATATAATCTTTATTAAAAGTCCCTACTTTATAATAATACAATAGTAATATAATATATAATAATATTAATATTAGTATTAACTAGGGCTAAAAATATAATAAAATAGTAGTTAAATTATATATTAAGAATAATAGATTATTCTATAGATATTAAGCTAAAATAGAGATAAAGATAATAATACTTATATAATTAGAATTAACTATATAGTAAATAAGTAATAACCTTAAGGCTTAAGACTATTAAACTAATAGGGTTAATTATCTTAATAATACTATTATTATTAGGGTTGCAAATTAGTCTGACTATAGTCAAATAAAGTGACTAACTAGTCAGTAAGTTAGTCACCTGATTTTACACTTTAGAATATAAATAATAAATTAGGGATTAGTAATAAAATTTAATTACTACCTTATTTAGATATATAATTACTAATAGATAATTATAGGCCTGAATAAGAAATTATTAAAAGCTTATATAAGCTATAATTAATTTTACTAGTTTTTAAGGCCGTACCTTAGTCTGACTAAGTGACTAATTGACTACACCCAAAATTACATACCTTATTATTTAATATATAAATTTCTATAAGTCCTATTAATAGTATTTCCTAATTGGGATAATTCTTTTAGCTATATAGTAAAATAATAGATATTTTAAATTTAATTTTAAGCTAGTTATTTTATTTTATTTATAAGAATAATTATCTTATATATTTTATTTAAGGTTTATTTACTTCGGTTCAAAGATTAGTTGTTTACTGACTAAGTGTGACTAATCTTGCAACCCTGATTATTATAACCATTTAGATTATTTAAATAATACTTATCTAAAAAAGAAGTAAATTAGATTAATAAATATAGCTAAGATTATTATTATTTCATTGAATTATAATAAAGAAGAATAGTAAATTATAACTCTAAAGGAAAAAGAGTTAAAAAATAAATAGCTTGAATATAAAACTAAATATTAAAGCCTATATAAAAGGAAAAAGAAAGTTGAAAGAAATAAAAGAGACTAATACTTAATAAGTTAATTATAATCCTATATAGAGTTAATTATAATCTATATTAAGTCTAATAGTACCTTCAAAGAATAGACCTAGCTTTCCCAATAAAATCTATAGAATTATTAATAATAAAGGCCTTTATATAGGCTACAAGGCAATAATAAGTTAAATCTAATAAGATTACCTAATAATATCTACTACTATAACTCTAATCCTAAAGAGTATAAGAACCCCCTATAGGGTTTCCCTATAGGGGCTAGAAGTTCCTCTCTACCTATACTTTAATTAACCTACCTAAGCTTATAAAAAGAAGATTGCAATTAGATAAGTAACCTACTAAGCTTCTATTAAAGGTTAGTTATTAATTCCGCTGAGAAAAGGGATATATATACCTTGAAATTACCTATAAGTAGACCAGCTAGCTTTTCAAGTATATAAACTGAGCTAACCTTAATTATAATTAAGATATCTAATATAATTATTACCTCTATCTACTAAAGCCTATATATAAGACTATAAGTATATAAGATATATATATAGCTTAGTAATAAAGCTATCTAGACTATACTATATAATAATATAATCCTTAAGGACTATAAAGAGCTATATAAAGAGGCTAATAAGCTCTTAGTAATTAGATAAAATATTAAAAATAATAAAAAGCTACTAGATCTTATTATATTTAGCTATAAAGTCCTATAGGTCTATAGCCTCTATCTCAATAGGTATTACTAGCTTAATAATAAGATCTACCTATATAATAAGCTATAGGAAGATAGAAACTCTAAAAATATAAAAAAAGACTTCTTTAATATCTTAAAAATAGGCTATAGGCTATAGATTATATAGCTAATTAGCTAGGCTATATTAATCTAAGATAACCTCTAAGGGTTAATAAGGAATCTAGGACTATAAAGAGACTTTTAAAGTTAAAGTTATAAGAGGAAAATTTATATATATAAGATAGAGTTTTTACTAAAGGTTAAAAAGTCCCTTGGTAAAGGAAGTTATCTATAGTTAATTAACCGAGATTATATAACTAAATAGACCCCTTATAATATATAGATAAAGGTAATTAAGAGTATATTAACTATAGTTTAATAGAGAATTAATAATAATCTAAAAGAGGTCTTAAAAGACTTAAATTATAATATATATTCTTTAGTAAACTTAAAACTTATCTATAATCTATAATTACTATATATTAAAAAAAAGAAGTAATTATTCTATAGCTTTATTAACTCTAATTAATAGATTAAAGCTCTTAAAGTAGTTTATTTAAATCTTAAATTAAGAAGATATAAGTAAGTAGTTTATATTTATATAATAAAAGACCTTAAGAATAAGATATTTCTAGATAAAATATAAATTATAAATCTACATTGGAAAAGTAAATATTAAGATACTCTCTATTATAATAAAAGAATTTAATTTAATAATTTAGATTTAGAAAGCTATTTTATTATTAACTTTAATATTTTTAGATTATTATAAGTAAAGAAAATAAAAATATTAATAGATTATCTAAATATATTAAGAAAAGAATAAGATATAGATTAATATAATATAGTTACTATCAAGTAATAACCCTAAGATTATTATAAATAAAAGAATATCTAAACTAAAGGAAATTATTAATATAGTTAGCCTAAAAGATATTAAGAAGATATTAATAAAAAAGACCTTAATTAACCTTAAAGATTATCTATTATTAGATAACCTTTAAGATTATAAAGGCCTCTTTAATATAACTAAAATATTGTAATTATTTCTCTATTGACTAAAAGTTAATTATTAGATTAAACTAATTAGAAATAAAATTAATTAGAAGCTAGACTTATCTTAAGAACTACTTTATACTATATCTAGAGAGAAGTTATTTATGTTATATAAAGTATTTATGGACTTACTAAATAAGAGGTTTATATAAATAAATAGCTTTATAATAGCTATCTCTAGGGTTACAAGATTAGTCACACTTAGTCAATAAAAAACTAATGTTTCAAATAAAGTCAATAAATATTAAATACTAAATATAAGATAGTTATTCTTATAAGTAAAATAGGATAGCTAGTTTGAATTTGAATTTAAAAGATCTATTATCCTACTATATAGGAGAGAGGACTTTCCTAATTAGGAAGGACTTTTTATAGTAATTATAGATATTTATATATTAAATAATAAGGTATCTAATTTTAAGACTAGTCACTTAGTCACTTAGTCAGACTATAGTATAGCCTTAAAAACTAGTAAAATTAATAATAGCTTATATAAGCTTTAAATAGTTTCCTATTTAGGTTTATAATTATTTATTGGTATATATATATCTAAATAAGATAGTAGTTAAATTTTATCACTAATACCTAATTTATTATATCTATTTTAAAGTGTGAAATTAGGTAACTAACTTACTGACTAGTTAGTCCCTTTTTTTAACTATAGTTAGACTAACTTATAACCCTACCTAACTCTATATTATTTATAAAGAAATCTAAAGAAAGACTTAAATTCTATTATAATTATTTAGCTCTTAATATAATTATATAATAAGATTACTATCTATTACCCTTAATCTTAGAGACCTAATAAAATCTCTTATAGTTTAAGTGGTTTATTAAGCTTAATATTATAGTAATATTTTATAAGATTAAAATAATAAAAAAAGATAAAAAGAAAATAGCCTTTTATATCTAATTTAGCTTCTTTAAATAATTAATATATCCCTTTCCCTTTAGACTTAATAATATCTTTACTATAATCTAATAATTTATTAATACTATCTTATAATAATTCTTAAATAGATTTATTATAGTATATATTAATAATATAGTAATATACTTATTAGGAAGTTATAATAACTATATAGCTAAAGTATAAGAAGTAGTAAACTTTCTCTTAAAAGTTAAATTATATTTAGATTTAAAAAAGTATAAATTTATAATTAAAGAGATTAAATATCTAAGGCTTATTATATAAGTTAATAGAATAATCTTATATAGTTTAAATAAGTAATAAGCTACCTAAAAATAAATAGCTTTTATTATTATTAAAGAAGTCTAAAGTTTTCTAAGGTTTATAAATTATTACTATATATTTATATTAAATTTCTTAGAGATTATAATACCTCTTATAAAATTAATTAAAAAGAATACTTTCTTTTAATAAGATTATAATAAAGATATTACTTTCTAAGAGATAAAATATAGATTCATTTAGATTTTAGTATCAATAAAATAGAATCTAAATAAGCTAATATATATTAAATTAAATAGCTTAAGATATACTATAAAAAGAATACTCTCTTAAGAAGACTAATAAAGGGATTATTACCTAATTATCTTTATCTTATAATAACTTTTCCCTAAGGAGTTTAACTATAAAATATATAATAAGGAGTTATTAGCTATTATTTATTATTAAGAATCCTAAAGAATAAAGCTTTATAGCTATAATCCCTTTATAATCTTATTAGATTATAAGAATCTAAAGTATTTTATATTAGAATATTAATTATTCAAAAGATAAGTCTATTAAATAGAGAAACTAATAGAATTCCTCTTTAAGTTAAAATTCTAACTAAATAAAGATATTATTACTTCTGATATATTAAATTACTATAAATAAGATTAACTAAATAGATTTAAAGATAATAGGGTTTTAAGATATTAAAGATAGATATTATTATTAATCTAGATAAATAATATTAGAATTAAAGAACCTAATATTAAAGAAGTAATATTATTAATAATTATCTATTTATTATTTTTATAAACTTAAAACTATAAAAACTTTAGAATTATATAATAAAATAAAATAAAATTATTTATTAAGTTTAAATAGCTATATAATAATAAATATAATAATTCCCCTTAGAATTAAAATTTAAGATTTAAATTATTAGAAATAAGATAAATAATAATAAATATCTATACTTTTAATACTATAATTAGGTTCTAAGAAGTAATAAAAATAATTAAGATTTAACTATAGATAAGCTATAAATCTATATTATTTAGCTTAAATATAATTCTATTATTAAGGGATATCTAAGATAAGATATAATTTAAGCCTAAATATATAGATATTAATATTAGCTAACGTTTATATAGTTATATTATTACTTTATAAAGAAATATAATATATATAGTTATATCTATATTTAAAATAAATAAAAAAAGTATTACTATAATTATTATTTATTTTATAAAGATCTTATTATAATATAGTAATAGACTTTATTAGAGATCTATTATTATTAAGAGAAGATTAATATTATTATATTTAAATAATTAAGGATTAACTTATTTATATAATTATCTTAAAATTTATAATTATAATAAAAGCTAAAGCTTATATATAGTAATTTCTTAACTATTATTATTATTTCTATAATATATTATTCTTAATTATAAATAATAAAGAAAGTAACTAGATAAATAAGTTCTAGATTACTTTCTATAAATTAATAAATATTAAGTAATAGCTAAGTATAATCTATTGTCTATAGATCTATAGAGGATTAAAATAACTAAACTAAGAAATCTAAATTATCCTTAGAGCTTATATTAATAATATATAAGATAAATAAAAAGACCTTCTATTAGCAATATAACTTATACTAAATAGCTATAAATATACTTCTATTAATATTAATTTTTTATTTATTATATATAATTATTATCTAGTTATACTATTTATTAATAAGAATAATATCTAATTATTATTAATTAATAATAAACTTAAGACTAGAGAGATTATTAATAAGCTAGAAGGAATATTTAAACTTATTTAAATCTAAACTATTATTATATAATAAAATTAGAAAGAGTCTATAAATTAAAAGTAATATCTAATTAAGAGATTCTTGATAGAAGATAAAATATAACTATATTTAAAAAATATAAAATCTAAATAACCTTTAAAAAAGCTAGATTATTAATAATATAAATATATAATATAAAGATATTAAATAACTATAGAATTAAACTAAATATTCCCTAAGGAATATATCTAAGATTCTATATAGATCTAATTAAGAAAGCTTTAATAGATATATTTCTAAATTAATTTATTAATAATTTCTAGCCTTTAGCTATATTAATTAATATTAATAATCAATAAATAGTAAAAAGAATTAAATATATATAATAAAAGTAAATAAAGTATAGATATATATATTAATATCTTATAAAGTGAAAGGAATATTAAGAATTAATATGAAAACCTATTATATAACTAAAAGATATAATTACCTTAAGGGAATTTAAGAAATACTTTAAAAAAGTAATAAAAAATAATAGTCTATTATTATGATTCTATATATTTAAGCGGTAAGATTACCCTAAGAAAGTAGATAATAACTAAAGAGATTAATTTCAATAAAGGGAAGATTACTTTAAAAGTAATAGTAAAATAAATAAAAAGAAAGATAAAAATAAAATAAAAAGCTAGCTAAAGAGTAGCTAAATAGTTATAATATAGCAATAAAACCTACTAAATAGTATAAAAAGTGAAATAAGATATAAATAATATTTTAAACTAATAAAGATATAAAGATAATATAGTTAAATAGATATAAAGATAATAATTAGTTTAATTAAGACTAATAAGCTAAATAATATTAATAATTTAATAATAATAATAAATAAAGATATTCCTTTTATAAATAGAATCTTAATAACTAGATATCTAAAAAGTCTAATAAATAAAATAATATAACTAAATTAAAGCTATAATATAGTAATAAACTAAATCTAAAGTTTCAATAAACTTAAGTATCTTTTCCTCTACTATCTTTAATCTCTCTATTAAAAGCTTTCTTTTTTTCTTCTTTAGATTTATTAACTTCTTCTTTAGACTTATTACTATTAATAATTAGAATAATCTAAATAATAATAACTATACTATAATAGAATTACTTTATCTTAAGAGTATTAATAATAGAAATATAAAAACTAAAGTAAGACTATTTCTTTACTTAAATCTTCTCTTTAATAAGAAAAATAATATTATTAGATTCCTTAGCTTTATTAATCTTAGACTATAAAAGGCTAATAGAAGTCTTAACTTTAATAATAAAATTAAGGAGATATCTTCTATTTAGAAGACCTTAATTAATAGATATTTACTCTATAAAGTTAGATTTAAGATAAATTTATATAGTATTTATAAGATTAAAGATTATCTTAAAATAACTAAAGTTAGTTAAGTTAATATAAACTATTTTCTCTAAGCTTTATAATTAAGAGAAATCTTTATATTATATTTAGTTTTTATAATAATTTATATAATAAAACCTTAATTTAGATAAATAAGAATAGCTTAACCCTTTAAATAGATAAAGGAGACTTACTATTAGAATAAATTAGCTATATATATATAATAAATAATTTAAAAATATATCTATTTTAAGTCTAGTAGTACCTTTAAAGAATAGATCTAGATTTCCTAATAAAATCTATAGAAATCTTAATAATAAAGGCCTCTATATAGGCCATAAAGCAATAATAGCTTAAATCTAATAAGATTATCTAATAATATCTACTATTATAACTCTAATCCTAGAGAGTATAAAAACCCCCTATAGGGGCTATAAGTTTCTCTCTACCTATACTTTAATTAATCCACCTAAGCTTACTAGAAGAAGATTATAACTAGATTACTAAATAACCTACTAAGACCTTGAAATTACCTATAAGTAGACTAATTAACTTCTTAAGTAAATTAATTAAGCTAATCTTAATTATAATTAAGATATCTAATATAATTAAGATATTTAATATAATTACTATCTCTATCTACTAAAGCCTATATATAAGGCTATAAGTATATAAGATATATATATAGCCTAGCGATAAAGCTATCTTAATTATACTATATAATAATATAGTCCCTAAGGACTATAAAGAGCTATATAGAGAGGCTAATAAGCTTTTAGTAATTAGATAAAATACCGAGAATAATAAAGAGCTATTAGATCTTATTATATTTAGCTATAAAGTCCTATAGGTCTATAGCCTCTATTCTAATAGGTATTACTAGCTTAATAATAAGATCTATCTATTTAATAAACTATAGAAAAATAGAGGCCCTAAAAGTATAAAAAAAGACTTCCTTAATACCCTAAAGATAGGCTATAGACTATAGATTATATAGCTAATTAGCTAGGCTATATTAATCTAAAATAGCCTCTAAGGGTTAATAAGGAATCTAAGACTATAAAGAGACTATTAAAGTTAAAGTTATAGGAGGAAAATTTATATATATAAGATAGAGTTTTTACCAAAGATTAAAAAGTCCCTTAGTAAAGGAAATTATCTATAGTTAATTAACCGAGATTATATAACTAAATAGACCCCTTATAATCTATAGTAATATAAAGGTAACTAATAGTATATTAACTATAGTTTAATATAGATATATATAAAAATATATATCTTATTATTAAAAAAGATTTTCTCTAAATCCTATCTTTAGCACTAAAAGTCTATTAAGATATAAAAAATAAAGATTAATATAAAATAGCTATTAGTATATTAATACTATATTAAAGATTATTATTAGAAAGCTCTTATAGATAAATAAAGATAGTTATTTATCTAATGGATATTATATTTTCTAGACTTTACTATAAGTAGTTAATAATAAAGTTAAGATATTATAAAAAGAATATATTACTAGTAATAAGAATATAAGTCCTAATTAAAGGGTAATTAATATTCTACTATTTTCTATCTATTCATATCTTTATAATATTATTGAGAAACTACTTAATAGTATACTTAAGATACTATTAATAATTGATTATTTTAAAAAGAGTTAATAAAGATATTATTAAAATTTTACAGGGTATTTATATAATAATAAAGAACAAAATAATATAAATAAAGAAGTAAATAACTTAAAGAAAGTAATAAATTAGATAAAAAGATATAAGAGTAAGGGTATTAAGAAAGGTAAAGATAAATATATAAATATATAAATATTACCAATAAGTAAGTAAAAGAAAAATAATAAAATTATAGCTTAAAGAACAGCAAAAGATTAACTTATAATATATATTATATTATAAAGATTAAAAAAAGGAAAGAAAGAGACTATAAAGTTAAAGAGGGATTTAAAGAAATTAATTATAGTATATATCTAAACCTTTAATTTAAAGACTCTTTATATATATAAGCTTCTTTATGAAAATTAATATCATAAGGCTATTATAAATATAAATATATTTCTTATAAAATTAATATATTATAAACTATTAGTAATCTTATAGAGAAAGAGCTATATTAAAAAATAAAGAGGTATTATTAATAACTATACTATAATAATAGTTCTACTTATAATATAATATTACTATAGCTAAATAGATCTAGTTTATTAGCTTATCTATAGAATAATATATAACTAAACTAATTAAGTCTTACCAATAAGATGGAGTTTATTTTATAATAATCTCACTATAAATTAACCTTTTTCTCTTTCTTCTCTCTTTAGTCTTAAATCGCTTTATATAAGACTACCCTTTTATATTTAACTATTAGGTCTAGCCCCTTATAAGAGATATAAAAAAAAGAAATAGCTATTATGTATATAGCTATATAGAATATCTATTTATCTTAATTAGAGTTTAATTATTGAATATAACTTTTATTATAATAACTTATTAAGTTTTAATGTATCTAAAGCTTATTTTATTAATAATAATTTTAAGAGAATTAAAAAGCATAAACCTAATAATATTTGAGATTAAAAAAGATTTATTTTTTTAATGTTTTTATTTAGTACTATATATTATTCTTATTTTAATCTTAAACTTTATTAAGTGTAGGCTTTCTAATACCTTTATAATTATTATTAATAAGATAGACCTTAAATAGATTAAAACTTAATAAGTCAATATAATAGAAGTTATATCTAGTAACTAAACTCTAATTAAGATAAATATATATTTTATATACCTATATATATAATAGCTATTTCTTGCTCCTTTATTACTTAACTATTTCTATACAATAAGCTAGTCAATTAACCCTTATAATTACCTAAGAAAGGTTAGAACTAAGAAGTAAAACATAAGCTAGGGTTATAATTTAGTCAGACTAATAACTAATTAGTTACCGACTAGACTAGTTCGTGATTCACTTAATTAGTAACTAATTAGCTACTAGTCACTAGAAAATAGTAACTATAGTTAGACTAATAAATCATTAGTCTAACTAACTAATTAATTACTAATTAATTACTAATTAATTATAAAGTAATAATATAATATATAGTTTAATTAATTAAGAAGATATTCATATATATATACTATATTATATACTTGATATATATAAAATAAGATATATAATATAACCTAGAAAGTAATTTTATTATAGCTATTTAGTATTTATATTTAATTTAATAGATAGCTAAAATATAAGCTAGTCTAATTTAATCTAATAAGAGATAAAACTATATATTAGCTTATATAATTAGTAATAATTACCTATTTAGGATATAAAAATTAATATAATATAGCTTTTTATATATTATATATAATATATATTAGTAATAATTTTGATTTTAGCTATTTAATAGTTATATTTAATTTAATAGATATCTAAGATATAAGATAGTCTAATTTAATCTTATAAGAGATAAAACTATATATTATCTTATTTATTTCAAGTCTAATAGTACCTTTAAAGAATAGATCTAGATTTCCCAATAAAATCTATAGAAATCTTAATAATAAAGGCCTCTATATAGGCCATAAGGTAATAATAGCTTAAATCCATTAAGATTATTTAATAATATCTACTATTATAACTCTAATCCTAGAGAGTATAAAAACCCCCTATAGGATCTATAGGGGCCATAAGTTCCTCTCTAGCTATACTTTAATTAACTTACCTAAGCTTACTAGAAGAAAATTATAATTACTAAGTAATCTACTAAGACCTCTAACTTACCTATAAGTAGACTAGCCGATTATATTAGATTAATAAAGCTAACCTTAATTATAGCTATTATATTAATAAATACCCCTATCTTTATACCTTTCTTCTATAAAGACCTTTACCTAGCTAATAATAGCAATATAGCTAGGGTATATAGAGGGGAATTCCAATATAGCCAAGAGTAGGGTTGCAAATTAGTCTGACTATAGTTAAAAAAAGTAACTAACTAGTTAGTAAGTTAGTCACCTGATTTTTCACTTTCAAATAAATATAATAAATTAGGGATTAGTAATAAAATTTGACTGCTACCTTAGTTAGATATATAATTACAAGTAGATAATTATATATCTAAATAGGAAATTTTCTAAAGCTTATATAAGCTATTATTAATTTTACTAGTTTTTAAGGCTATGCCTTAGTCTGACTAAGTGACCAGGGTTGCAAATTAGTCTGACTATAGTCAAATAAAGTGACTAACTATTCAGTAAGTTAGTCACCTAATTTTATACTTTAGAATATAAATAATAAATTAGGGATTAGTAATAAAATTTAACTACTACCTTATTTAGATATATAATTACTAATAGATAATTATAGGCCTTAATAAGAAATTATTAAAAGCTTATATAAGCTATAATTAATTTTACTAGTTTTTAAGGCTATACCTTAGTCTAACTAAGTGACTAATTGACTATACCCAAAATTACATACCTTATTATTTAATATATAAATTTCTACAAGTCCTATTAATAGTACTTCCTAAATAGGATAATTCTTAGCTATATAGTAAAATAATAGATATTTTAAATTTAATTTTAAGCTAGTTATTTTATTTTATTTATAAGAATAACTATCCTATATATATTATTTAAGGTTTATTTACTTTGGTTTAAAGATTAGTTATTTACTGACTAAGTGTAACTAATCTTATAACCCTATAAGTGATTAAGTAACTAGTCTTAAAATTACATACCTTATTATTTAATATATAAATTTCTATAAGTCCTATAAAAAGTACTTCCTAATTAGGAAAATCCTTTTTTCTATTTAATAAAATAATAGACTTTTTAAATATAATTTTAAGCTAGATATCTTATTTTATTTATAAAAATAACTATTTTATATATAGTATTTAACTCTATTAAACTATTTTTATTATACTATTAATTACCTTTGCCTATATATTATAAGGGGTGTATTTGGTTATATAATCTTGGTTAATTAACTATAGATAACTTCCTTTGCTAAGGGACTTTTTAACCTTTAAACAAAACTCTATCTTATATATATAAATTTTCCTCCTATAACTTTAACTTTAATAGTCTCTTTATACCTAGTCACTCTAGCTAAAGTCTAGTCTAGTCTATTACCTAAACTCTTTAACTATATTTAGAGTTATTACTATATCTATTAGTTATTCCTTATATCTACCTTTTATTAGATTTATATTATTTTTATTTAATATATTAAGAAAAATAGTTTCTTTTATTATTAAAGGCCTAATTAAACCCTATAGATTAAACTTTTTAAGACTCTTAAGAAATAATATCTCTATTTTAAGCTATATCTCTTTATTTAAATAATTATTATTATTAATAAATAGATTAAATAATAGAAAGATCTTATAATTAAAGATAATAAATATAACCTTAATCTCCTAATCTATAGGCCTTATATCTATCTTAATAGTATACTATAGTTTCCTCTTATAGAGTAATTACTATAGCCTTCTATGGTTATTAGGTTACTTAATAAATACTTTAAGTAATATCTTTTAGCTATATTAGAATTCCTCTTTATATACCTTAGCTATATTACTATTATTAATTAGCTAAAGGTCCTTATAGAAAGAAGATATAAAGGTAAAGGTATTTATTAATATATTAGCTATAATTAAGATTAGCTTTATTAATCTTATCTAGCTAATCTATTTATAGATAATTTTTAGGTCCTAGTAGGTTACTTAGTAATCTAATTATAATTTTCTTCTGGTAAGCTTAGGTAGGTTAATTAAAGTATAGGTAGAAAGGAATTTATAGCCCCTATAGGGGGTTTTTATACTCTCTAGGATTAGAATTATAGTAATAAATATTATTAGATAATCTTATTAGATTTAAATTACTATTACCTTATGGCCTATATAGAGGCCTCTATTATTAAGATTTCTATAGATTTTATTAGGAAATCTAGATCTATTCTTTAAAGGTACTACTAGACTTAAAATAGATATAGTATTTAAGGTTTATTTACTTTAATTTAAAGATTAATTATTTATTAACTAAGTGTAATTAGTCTTATAACCCTAGCCAAGAGGTACTACTTAAAGTATTTACTAGGAAATATAGTAACTATAAAAAGCTATAGTAATTACTCTATTAAAATAAGCTATAGTATACCATTAGGGTAGATATAAGGCCTATAGATTAAGAGACTAAGGTTTTATTTATTATTTTTAGTTATAAGGTCCTTTTATTGCCTAATCTATTTATCTATAATAATAACTATATAGATAAGTAAGAATAACTCAAGAGGGAGATATTACTTCTTATTAATCTTAAAAAGTATCTTAAATTAAGTAGCCTAATTAGGCCTTTAATAATAAAAGAGACTATTTTCATTAATATATTAAATAAAGATAATATAAATCTAATAAGAGGTAGATATAAGGAATAGCTAATAGATATAATAATAACTATAAATATAGTTAGGGAGTTTAGGTAAATACTATAAAGAGACTATTAAAGTTAAAATTATAGGAGGAAAATTTATATATATAAGATAGAGTTTTTACCGAAGGTTAAAAAGTCCCTCGGCGGAGGAAGTTATCTATAGTTAATTAACCGAGATTATATAACTAAATAGACCCCTTGTGATATATAGTAATGTAAAGGTAACCAATAGCATATCAACTATAGTTCAATAGAGGTATTATCTTATATAACTAGTAGTAATAACCTATTGAGGATATAAAAATTGGTAGAATATAGCTTTTTATATATTATAAATAATATAGATTAGTAATAATTTTTGTCTTAGCTATTTAGTATTTATATTTAATTTAGTAGATATCTAAGATATAAGGTAGTGTAATAATATGTGATTTGGTCTTATGAGAGGCAAAACTATATATTGGTTTATATAATTAGTAATAATCATCTATTTAGAATATAAAAATTAGTATAATATAGCTTTTTATATACTATATATAATATAGATTGGTAATAATTTTTATTTAAGTTATTGAGTACTTATATCTAATCTAGTAGATATATAGGATATATAACAGTCTAATTCGGTCTTATAAGAGGTCAAACTATATATTGGCTTATATAATTAGTAGAAATTATCTATTTAGAATATAAAAATAAATATAATATAGCTTTTTATATATTATATATAATATAGATTAGTAATAACTTTTATTTAAGCTATTTAATGCTTATATTTCATTTGGTAGATATCTAAGATATAGGATAGTCTAATTCAATCTTACAAGAGATAAAATAATATATTAGCTCATATAATTAGTGATTATTACCTATTTAGGATATAGAAATTAGTATAATATAGCTTTTTCTATATTATATATAATATCGATTAATAATAATTTTTATTTAAGCTATTTAATACTTATATTTAGTCTAATTAATTCTGTGATATTAATAAGATCGATTTAAGCTTAAAGACCAATATATTAATTATTTAATAGTATAATTAGGAAATAAATTAAGGAAAATTGCTAACTAATCCTAAAAAGACTCTTCATTACTATAAATCTCAATCAGGTTATTTAGCCAGTTTTAAACCCGATTTCCCTCCTCTTCTTCATCCCTAATAGATAATTCCTCTTTCTCAATATCCCCTTCTTTAGATTCCTTATTTAATTTTTTATTTAATATATCTAAGTCCTATATTTCCTAGCTTTTTAGTAAAACAAGCTACTTAATAATATCTAACCTAATTCGAGACCGGTTTTTCATAATTATATTCCTACTAATAGAAAAACCCCTTTTAATAGAGATAAAAGTAACTAATATAGCTAAGTAATATCTAGCTAAAATGGATAAAATAGGATATTAATAGCTATTTTCTTTCTATTAATCTAAAGGACTTTTTTATATATAAATTAGTATATAAATTAAATTAAATAGGAGAAAACCTACTTTTAGAGGATAATTTTCCTTATTTAAGTAAAGCTTATATTCTTTAGCCTTACTAGTATAATTAGGATATAATTCTTTATAATACCTAGTTAGTCCTAAAGGCCTATCCGATAAAACCCTAGAAGAATTAGGGACTTTATTAAGATAATACCCCAATAAAACTACTTATAGAATCTTCCTTAGATAAGCTTTAATATAATATACTATTTAACCCTATCTAGCTTTTAATCTATAATTATACTATAATAATTCTAAAGCTTTTACCCTAAGCTACCTAAGATAATGGTTTTTATATATTAATAATCTTAGTAAGCCGATAGTCTAGAGACTATAGACCCTTTAAGGGGTAAAAACTCCTTAACTATATAAACCGAGATAACTATCCCTAAGATAAATAGGGTAACCTTAGTTTTATAAAACCTAATTAAAATATCACTAGATCTCTTATATTTCTAAGTAATTTAGGACTATATTATAGTCTTTAAATATAAGGTATAGCTATATTAATAGGAATAAGAGCTATATAATAAGCTTATAAAGCTATTGCCCTTTAAACCATAAATAGTTATAGAATTACTATAAATTAATATAAAAATATCTCTAATTTAATTATAATTTAGGTATAAAAGTAAAGAATTAGATTCTAATAGTGGCAATAAGGTAAAGGTTAAGAATATATTAATTTTAATTACTTTAGCTACTCTTAGGAAATAAGATAATTAGAAGAATAATCTCTATTATATATTCCTTAGGGCCCTAAAGCGATATAAGTATAACTATAAGAAGATACTATTAGCTATTAATTATCTTAATAATATAAGGAAGTCTTAATAGGATTAATATATTAAAGAGTTCCTAAAAGAAAAATAAATTATTATTAAAGATAATTATAATACCTTTATTAAATAGATCTAAAACCTAATTAAAGGTTTAAAGAACTAAGATAATAACCTTATAGTAGACCTAAAAGGTATATAATAATATATTAATTAGTCCCCTAGAGATTTTTATATCTATCTAGACTCCTTAGAAAAGTATTTTATAAGAAAGACTAAAAAGAAAAAGGCATTATACTTAAATATAAAACTCTTAAATAACCTATAAAACCATATTAATCTTAACTATAGTATCTTACTAGATATTAAGGAAGATATAGTAGCTTTAGTTATCTAATTCTAAGAGGCAAAATAGTTTATTATTGGTATTAGACTATATAATTATAATAATAGGATAAAGAAATATTAATTTACCCTTTACCTTAATAACCCTTATAATAAAGATTTATTATACTCTAGATATAATTAATAGGGCCTATAACCTTAATAACTATAATTAAGATTAACTAATAGCCTAATAATAAGCTTAAATCTTATAGGCCTAAAGTACTATAATTATAATAATAAAGGCTATTTCTCTTGAGACTACCTTAAGCCTAGAAAAGTCTAATAAGCCTAATATTTAGGAAACTAAATAAGATTAGAATTAAGGTTTATAGCCTAATTAAACCTAAACCAAATTAACTATAATATCTAGCCAAATAAATAAATATTATTATATCTATCCTTACTATAATAGATATACTATATAGCTAAAATAATATTGATATTAAGATATATCTAGACTTAATAGTAAAGATTAATATTATTAATAAAACCTTTATATAAAAGAATAGGCTCTAAAGCCTTAATAATACCTTATTGTCCCTTAAAGAGGTAGATAAATACCTAATTAAATCTAAATACCTTTAGGAGGTAAAACTAACTCTTATAAATTAATATAGGGAAATATATATAATAACCTATTAATATATTGATATAAATAGACCTAAAAGAGCAGAAGATACCTTAATCTTCCTCTCTATAATATATCTAGTTAACTATAAGATCTATATAGATTTTATAGTAAGAGAATAGTAATTTTAGATTAATTAGTAAAAATAGTTAAAAATCCTTCTATCTTAGAAGTTTATTAAGAAATATAAGGATAAGATAAAGATTTTTATAGTTACCCTTATAGAGAAACCCTATCTCTTTTTAGATAAAGAAATAAATAACTTAAATCTAGTTAAGTTAATATCGATTAAGCTAAAAATATATATTAATATTTTTAACTTCAATAAAGTAAATAAGCTATTAAGACTATAATAAAGTAACTATACTATTAATCTAATTAAAGGTAAAGATCCCCTATATAGACTAATCTATCCTTTATTATAATTAGAGTTAAAAGAACTATATAAGTATATCGATAATAACCTAAAGAAAGGCTATATTAGACCCTCTAAGAGTATTACTAAGGTATCTATTTTATTTATCCTAAAAAAGAATAAAAGCCTTTAACTTTATATTAACTATAGGGGACTTAATAATATAATAGTTAAAAATTAATACCTTTTATTATTAATTATAGAGATTATTAATAGAATATAGGGTATAAAGTATTTCTTAAAGATTAATCTAAAAGATATCTACTATTAGATCTAGATTAAAGAGGGAAATAAATAAAAGACTATATTTTATACCTAATATAGCTACTTTAAATACCTTATAATACCCTTTAGATTAGTTAATACTTTAGTAACCTTTTAAAGCTATATTTATAAAATATTAGAAGGGCTAGTTAATATAATCTATATAGTCTATCTAGATAATATCCTAATCTATTTAAATAATTAAGAGATATATATTAAATATATTAAATAGGTTCTTAAGTACCTAAGAGCTATTAATTTATTTATAAAACCATTAAAATATATATTCTATATCTAAAAGGTAGAGTTTTTAGGGTTCTTTATCTTTAGTAATAATATAGAAATAGACCTAGAATAAATATAAATAATCTAAGAATAAAAAGAACTAATAACCTATCGAGAGGTCTAAGTCTTCTTAGGATTCTATAACTTCTATAGGTAGTTTATTTATAGCTACTTAAAAATAGTTATATTACTAATAGGCCTTCTTAAAGGAAGTAAAAATAGGAAAAAGCTAAGAGCTATAGTACTAAATAATAAGGAAAAGTATATATTTTATACCCTTATTAAGGCATTTAAGAAGGCCCTATTATTATAATACTTTAATTTAAGTAGATTAATCTATATAAAGATAAATATATCTAAAATAGTAATAATAAGTATTCTCTTATAGCCTAATAATAAAGGCTAATATTACCTTATTGCCTTTTAGTTATATAAGTAGATTAAGGAGGAATATAACTATAGGATATTAAACTAAGAGCTTATAGCTATAATAGAGTTATTTAAATATTAATAATATTACCTTAAAGGGTCTATAATATAAATAAAGATACTTAATAACTATTAGAACCTTAAATTATTTATAAAAAATATTAAGCTTAATAGGAAATAAACCTACTAATATATCTATTTAATACTATATAATTTTATTATTAAGTATTAAAAAGGTAAAAATAACCTTATTAATATACCCTTAAGACCTATAGGAGTATAATAAAAAGAAAGTAATAATCTAGCTCTATTAGAATCCTTATAAAGTAAAATCATAAAGATATAAGTAACTATAAGGGGCTAAGCCTAGAGTTTTAATAAGAGGTTAATAAAATTATAGCATAAGATATATAAAAAGGCTAGTAAGCCTCTATTGAAAATAATAAATATAGAGAAGCCTAAAGTATTATAAAGAGAAAAACCTAGTATTAGGTTTAATAAAATATTATTAGGGGAAAACCTTATCTTTTGGCTAAAAGTTAATTAGGGATTAACTAATATATTTAAAGACCTTAATATATAGTCTAAAGAGAGGCTAAATATACTAAAGATATTATCTAAAAGTATAATTAAACCCTATATAAGGGTTAAAGACTTTATAATAGAGAGAGTAAGTAATACCCTAAAGGGAATTATTATATTTACCTAATAGAGGGATAAAATAACCTAATAATAAATTAGGTAGATAAAGATATTAAAAGCCAAATAATTAGATATTTAGAATATCTAGGATAAGATTCTATATTATAAAGACCAATATTATATTCCTTAAGATATTAGGCTTAAATAAATATTACTATAGTTATATTATAATAATAAATTAATAGGATACTTTAGGTTAAAGAGAATATAAGACCTACTTAAGAGGAAGTTCTATTAGGATAGTCTTAATAGAGATATTATTAAATAGATATAAACTTACCCTATATACTAAAGGATAGTCTTAAAGAGATATAAGCTATATAGTAAGCTTAAAAGCCTCTTAATACCTTAGGGACCCTAATAAAAGTTATTAATAGACTTTATTATAAGACTACTAATAGTTATCTTTTAGGATAAGAAAGTAGATATAATTCTTATAATTATAGACTAATTTATAAAGTATAGCCTATTCCTTATTATTACTATAATTATTACCTTAGAATTAGCTAAGCTTTTCTATAGTAAAATAGAATTAAGATTTAAAGTCCCTTAAGGCATTATATTAGATAGAGAATCTATCTTTATAAGTAATTTCTAGTTAAAGCTTTATTATATTTCTTAAATTAAATAAAGGCTTTTAATAGCCTATTACCTATAGATAGATAGGTAGATAGAAAGGATAAACTAAATATTAGGATATTATTTATAATATTTTATTAATAATAACTAATAAATATAGCTAAAGTTATTAAGGGAAGCTTAATTTACTTATAATAATATATTAAATATTATAATTAATCTAAGCCTAAACTATACCTTAATAGGGTTTAACCTAAAGCAATATATATTAAATAAGGATATTAGCAATAAGGGGGAAATACTAAAAGTCTATATAAGACTAATATAATTAAGTGCCTTAAGAAAAAGAATAAAGAAATATTAGATAGATACTATAATAAAATAAAAGAAGTATTATAATAAGTATTATTAAGAGATATCTTTTAATTAGAGATAATTTATTATATTATTAACTAAAAATCTTAATCTTAAGGGAAAAGAGAAAATAAAATTAAAATCTAGATTTATTAGACCTTTCTATATACTTAGGTATATTAGTAACTAAGTATATTAACTAGCCTTATTAAACTAATACTTAAGACTTTATAATATCTTCCTAGTTATATTATTAAAACCCTATAAGAGTTAGGGCTAAAATAATACTAGATTACTATTAATATTAAAGCTTAAAGATAATAAGGAGGAATAAGAGGTTAAATATATTAAGGGAGAAAAGAAGATTAAAGGAGAAACCTATTTCTTAGTAAAATAGATAGATTAGCCCCCTAAGTATAACCAATAGGTATATAAAGAAGATATATAGAATACCCTATAAATCCTTTAAGATTAGTAAAAGGAGAAAATAAAAGGTAAAAATAAAAGAATAAAAGAACCAAAAGTATTATAAATAAGAAAATAAGGTAGACTAAAGATACTTTTATAAAGACTAAGATAATAATATTATTATTAATAAGCTTATAATTAGACCCTAAATACTAAAGATTTACCCCTAAAAAGCCTCTTAACTCTTTATACCTCTAAGAATAATAAGTAGTATTAATAGTAGAAGAATTAGCCTAAGTCTTAATATTAGGGTAAGGGTTTAATATCTTATTTATCTTAGGTAGATCCTTTTAATAAGCCTTAATTATATTAGGAAAGTCTATCTCTAGGACCTTTTAATTTACCTAATAAATATATATTTAGTAGCTAATTAAATAGGATAATTAGTATTAATAGGAGAGAAAAAGAGATATTAAGTAGAATCCTATATTAGCTATTTTCGATTAGACTATAAAATATTAGTAATTATACTATAAGAAAGATAGGATTAAGAATATATTATATTAGGCTTAAGAGAAGGATATTATTATATCTAGATATAATAATACCTAGATACTATAATATTATATTAAGAAATAGCTTATTATTAAAATATTAATAATTATTTATAAAGAGGAAAGAAAAGTAATTACTTATAATATATTAAGCCTTAATTCCTATTAGCCTATAGGTATACTTATAAGTTAAAATAAGAGTAATAAAGGCCTAAATTAAATTAAGGGCAATAAGTCTTATAGACCCTTAAACCTAAAGGTTTAAAGCCTATATATCTTTATTATTATACTTATAGTAATTAAGATTAATCTTAAGGATAATAAAGACTATATAAAGATCTTCCTAATTACTATAGATTATATAGAAATATTATAAGAAAAGAAAAAGTTAATAAGAAATATTAAGCAATAAAAGGTAAAATATATAGAAAGTAAGACCTATTTAAACTATTATATAAAGTATAATAGGAAAAGGATATATTAATCTATTTATAGTTAAGCTAAGGGAAATTAAGGTTATTATAAGCTTTTTATATAATAGTAGTAACCTTAAGGCTATTATAAAACCAATAAATATAATAAATATAGGAATTAATACCTAAAGGAATAGAAATAGTTATAAAAGTAGATATTATAAAGGAAAATAAAGAAAGGAAAGAAAAAAAAAAAGAAAAAGGTATTATAAAAAGATATTAAATTAATAATAAATAAGCAATAATAAAGAGAAAAGGTATATATAAATAAGTATAAAGATATTAATAAGGAAGAATAAAAGAAGAGAAAAAGAGAGAGAAAGAAAGGGGTTTTATACCTAACTATAGGGCCCCTAAAGAGCCTATAATTCATAGGGCCAGTATTAAGATAACCTTAGGGTACTATTTTAATAATATATTAATATTATATACTAACTATTAATTTAATGCTTTAGAATAAAGAGTATTAAAGGAGCTAAGGATTTAATAGTATATTAATAACTATATTATATCTATAAATATATTACTATTTGTAATAAAGAGCTAAAGATAGCTCTAATTAGAGGGGGGATAATTATAATATCTAGTTAGTTCTGAAGGCCTATTTAGTAAAACCCTAGAAGAATTAGAGACTCTATTAAGATAATACCCTAATAGAACCACTTATAGAATCTTCCTTAGATAAGCTTTAGTATAATATACTATTTAACCCTACCTAGCTTTTAATCTATAATTATATTATAATATTCTTAATTAAACTTAGATTTTAATTTAGATACTCTTTCTTAAGAAGGAAAATTAGGGTTATATAATTCATCGATTATGCCTTTAGCTAGCTAATAGAAATTTTTCCTAATATACTTTATACTATTTTAATTAGTAATTATATAGGGAAAAGTAAGAAAAATTATTAATTACTTACTAATTATAAATAGTAAAAATATAAAATTCTATCTTAAAAGTTTCTTTAATTTAGCCTTATCTATTTTTAATACTTAATTATAAGGTTATATAACCCTAATTAATACCAATATTAATATTATTATATATTATATTACTATTATATTATGGATATTATAAAGTAGGGATTTTTAATAAAGGTTATATAATCTAAATTAATTAAATCTATAGCCTAAAGCTATCTTGAACTTTAACTATCTTTCACTTTAGGTTATCTTAAGTATAACTTTAACTTTGATATTTAACCTATAGAATATATATTCTTTCTATAAAATCCTAACCTCTTAAAATTCTAAAACTTTAAAACTCTATCTATCTTTCCCCCTAGTTATATATATAGCCTAAGCTATTATCACTTTATATAATATACTTTATTTTATTAAAGACCTTATTTATCTAATTAATATATCTTTCTAGGCTATTATATTAGGCCTTATACTTTAATCTAATTATCTTAAGGAAGAAATCCTTAGTTAGGAAGATTAAGTCCCCTCTTAGAAGCCTACCCTTTAGGCTTTTTAGTTTCTTAAGTTAAATCTTAAATCCATATTATTTATATACTTTTAAATATAATTACTATTACTTAATATTTTATAATAGGATATTAGAAGCTTAAAGCTTAAGACTAATAATTTAGCTAGATTAGGATTATCCTATATAATATAAAGAGCTAGAATTAAATCTTGAAAATCTCTCTTTAGATTAGTCTCCTTAAGTTCTTTAGTCTTATATTTTAATACCTTAAATTTCTATTTATTATCATATTTAATAATACCCTTTTAGATACTGCTATAGTATAGCTTAAGGCTTTTATTTAAAATAAGACCTATTATATTAATAGTAGGACTTATTATAATAGTTAATAGCTATAAAAGCGGTTAGTAATAAAGACTAAAGTATAGGGGATTAGGGGTTAATTAACTAACTATATATTTATAACTTAGCTTATGCTAGGGTTATAAGATTAGTTACTAACTAATTAATTATAACTATAGTCACTCTAGTTATTAACTAATTAGTTATTAACTAATTAGTTATTAACTAATTAGTTATTAACTAATTAGTTATTAGTCTAACTATGGTTATAATTTTCAAATAACTAGTAATTAATTAATTAATAACTAATTAGTTAGTAGTCTAATTATAATTTTAATTCTTAAGTGACTAGTAATCTACTAGTTATAATTAATTAGTTACTAGTCTAACTAATTAGTTACTATATAATAACTAATAAAATTATATATTTTAAGTTACAATAGGCTATATTAAGCCTATTTAGACTTTTTAAAGTTTATATTATTACTTATATTATATATTATCTATTAGTAATCTATAATAGATTTTCCTATATAGGCTTAGCTTTAAATAAGCTAACTTTTATTTAAGATCTATAACGTAGTCTAGTTAGATAAAAAGTCAATTAAATCTATATATAAGGCTATAATAAATACTATATAAGGCCTATTTAGACTATTTAAAGTCTATATTATAGGTTATACTAGATACTATCTAATAATTATTTACTATAGTTTTCCTATATAGGCTTAGCTTTAAATAAATTACTTTAAATTTTAAATCTATAAGATAGCCTAATTAGATTAGTTAGGGATAGAGAAATTATATTATAATATATCTTTATAAATAAAACCACTATAAATATAAGAAAAGAGCTATAATATAGTAATATATAAAAGGAGTATTTATAAAGGACCTACTTTAAATTTTATCCTTAATAAACCCTCTTTTTATTAACTTATAAGTATTTAGAACTACCCCTCTTTACCCCTCACTTAAAAATATCGGCAGTTATAATCTTATATATAATCGGTAAAAAATCAAGCCGATTTAATAAGTATCCTCTATTTCTATTGGCTTTTAATAACTTAATTGATATTTATAGATTATAAAATAAGATTTAATCTATGACTATAGAAGACTATAGAATCTATTTATTTAATATATAATATAGCTTATTCTTATTGATTTTTAATTTCTTTAAGTAATTAGCTTATTATCTATTAACTAAAGTACTATCTACTAGACTAAAAATCCCCTTTTTTACTATTTTATCTTTAAAATAGCCTCTTTAAGCTTCTAAGGTTCTAAATCTTAATCTTCTATTGATACCTTAAATTAGACTAAAGAAGGGTCTATTTCTGACTATATTATTCCCCCTTATAATTACCTAAAGTTCGATTTACCTAAACCAAAAGACAAAAAGTCTTATATTTTCCTATCTAGTATATTTACTAGAAAGCTATTAGCTATTGATCCTACTAAGGAATAAAAAATAGCTATTACTTATACTATATAAGTTATTTTCTATTTTATATTAATTCTTATATTCTTTTCTTTCTAATTAAGTTAATCTTATTATTTAGCTATAAATAGAGTTAAATTGCTAATATGAAAGGATTTTAAATATTAAATGCTAATTAATATCTTAATATAAAGTATAAGGAGCTTAAAAATATAAAAAACCTACCTAAATGTCTTAAAAGAGGTATTTATTTAATTCTATTTTATATACTAATTAGCTTAACTAATTCTTTTTAGATACTAGAATTCCTAAAGACTTTTTTGCTAAGAGAGCTAGAAATAGCCCTTTTTTTATAGAAGAAAGAGCTATTAAAAGAATTCTTCACTTTATAATTGAGAATAATCTATCTTTTTAATCTATAGGAAGTAGTTCTATCTAAGAATTACTACTCTATTTTAATTAGTAAGTTAGATTATTTATTAGCCTTTCTATTACTAATTAGGATTTTTAGAAATTCCCCTATCATTAATAGGGAAAATATAAAATCCTATCTTAAAAATATCTTTAATTTAGCCTAATCTATTCTTAATACTTAATTATAAGATTATATAAGAGGTTTTAGGACTTTTTCTCTTACCTTTAATATATAGTCTTCTTTATTATTAAATAAATCCTATTTAGGGGTTATTATATCTTATTTAAGCCCCACTTTTACTCCTTATTATTGTCTTCTTAGTAAGTATATTTTCTATATTTTATATTAATTATAATAGCTAATATTTAAATTATAGCTTTTCAAGACCTACTTAAACCTTATATCGGTCTTTATATTTATTCTCAACTATTTCACTCTTTACAACCTTATCCAAGCCTTTAAATAAAAAACATCTTTAGGTAAGTCTTTTTCCCTATTTAAGAAAAAAGATATATCATTATATATATATTATTTCATGAAATTAATAGCTAATTTAATTTATATAATAGTATTACTTAAGATAATGCAGCTGAAAACAATCGATTTTTAAAGTCCTTTAAAGTTAATTATAAAAATCAGGTAAAAGGGACTTTAATAATGATATTCGCTATATAAGTTATATTTTAAACCTTATAGTTTAAGATATCTTAAGGGACTATTTTGTCTCTAAGAAATCTAAATCTTTCCTATCTAACTATATTAATTCTATTACTTCCTCTAACCTAAAGGAAATACCTATTGAAGATGAATTTTCTAGTAAGCAAATTTATTTTATATATATATAATATATTATATATTATTAGAATAAAATCTAATCTTTATAGGCCTTATTCGTCAATTAAGATAAATTGCAGTTCTTATTAAATATACAAGAGAAATTAAAGACCTTCTTTTAGAGGGTATTTTATACAGTAAAGAAGAAGAAACCCTCCCTATTAATTTAAAAAAATCTTATTCCTCTAAGTAAGTTATTTACTATATATATATATAATTATATATATATTAGTATATTAATTAAATGTTTTTACTAATTAGTTATATAGATAATGCCACTCGTTGGAATTTAACCCTTGAAATAATTAATATAGCTCTTTTACTAAGAGGGCCTATTGATTATATTCATAGAAATACCTCTCATTCCGAATTTATCAAGACCTACCTTACTAGTCTTAATTAAGAAGCTTTAACCTACTTAAGAAGTATTTTTTAGTTATTTAAAAAGCCTATTATTAAGCTACAAGGTCAAGTATATACTACTATTTCTCTTGGTCTTCTTTATATTTTTTAGCTATTAAAAAACCTCTAAAATCTATAATCTTCCTTTAAATCAATAGCTAGATCTATAAATCAGGTATATTTTTTCTATCTAATTATAAAGCTTATAACTAATAAATTAGCCTTTTTATAATACTTATTTATAAGCTATTTAGCAAGGTCTTTAAAAGATAGAGAATCATTTCCCTATAAAATTAACCCGATCTAATTATAAGGACTATAAGTAGGTTTTGTTCTTATTTTTATTATTAATATACTAATTATTATATATAGGGTCTTTCTTTTTTCTATTATCTTAGATCTAAAATTTAAGATGATTTATTTTCGACTAGGTGGCTTATTATATTATTTTTTAACCATTGAGGATAATATAAAACATCTATTTACTATTGAGTAATAGGGGAATTTCTAAGATTTCTAATTAGTAATAAGAAGGTTAATAAATAATATAAGCTACTAATTAAAATAGAAGAGTAATTTTTAGAAGGAATTACTTCCTAGGAATTAAAAAGATAGATTATTATTAATTATAAAGTAGAGAATTCTTATAATAGCTCCTTTTTCTATAAAAGGTAGGCTATTTCTAGACTTCTTTCTAAAAAAGTCTAAAGGAAATTTAATCTATTTTAAGTCTAGTAGTACCTTTAAAGAATAGATCTATATTTCCCAATAAAATCCATAGAAATCTCAATAATAGAGGCCTCTATATAGGCCATATAGTAATAATAGCTTAAATCTAATAAGATTATCTAATAATATCTACTACTATAATTCTAATCCTAGAGAGTATAAAAACCCCCTATAGGATTTACCTATAGGGGCCATAAGTTTCTCTCTATTTATACTTTAATTAACTTACCTAAGCTTACTAGAAGAAGATTATAACTAGATTACTAAGTAATACCTTAAAATCACCTATAAGTAGACTAACTAAATTAAATTAATAAAGCTAACCTTAATTATAGCCAATATATCAATAAATACCCCTATCTTTATATCTTCTTTTTATAAGAATCTTTAGCTAATTAATAATAATAATATAACTAAGATATATAGAAGGGAATTCTAATATAGCTAAGAGATATTACTTAAAGTACTTATTAAATAACCTAATAATTATAGAAAGCTATAGTAATTATTCTATAAGAGGAAACTATAATATATTATTAAGGTAGATATAAGGCCTATAGATTAAGAGACTAAGGTTATATTTACTATCTTTAGTTATAAAATCTTTTTATTATCTAGTCTATTTACTAATAATAATAATTATTTAGATAAAGAGATATAGCTTAAGATAGAGATATTACTTTTTAAGAGTCTTAAAAGGAAGTTTAACCTATAGGGCTTAATTAAGCCTTTAATAATAAAAGAGATTATCTTTCTTAAAATATTAGATAAAAATAATATAAATCTAATAAAAGGTAGATATAAGGAATAGCTAATAGATATAGTAATAATTATAAATATAGTTAGGGAGTTTAGGTAATATAAAGAGATATAGGAGGAAAATTTATATATACTATAAGATAGAGTTTTTACTAAAGGTTAAAAAGTCCCTTAGTAGAGGAAGTTATCTATAGTTAATTAACCGAGATTATATAACTAAATAGACCCCTTGTAATATATAGGTAGAGGTAATCAACAGTATATTAACTATAGGTCAATAGAGGAAGGAAATTTAATACCTAAATAGAATTAAATAGGCTAATTAATATAGAAACTAAAATTAAATAAATAAATTAGTAAGTAAAATAGAATTAGTTAAATGCCTCTTTTAATATATTTAGGAAGGTTTTTTATATTTATAAGCTCCTTATACTTTAATTTAAAATATTAATTAGTATTAGATAATTAAAATCCTTTTATATTAGCAATTTAACTCTATTTATAGCTAAAGTAAGATTAACTTAATTAAATAAAAAACAATATAAAAAATAATATATGAAAAGAAATAACTAATATAGTATAAGTAATAGCTATTTTTTATTTCGTAATAAGATTAATAGCTAATAGCTTTCTAGTAAATATATTAGATAGGAAAATATAAGACTTTTTATCTTTTGGTTTAGATAAATTGAATTTTAGGTAATTAAAAGGGCAATAATATAATTAAAAATAGACCCTTCTTTAGTTTAATTAAAGGTATTAATAGAAGATAGAGATTTAAAACCTTAAAAGCTTAAAGAGGCTATTTATAAAGCTAAAATAGTAAAAATAGGGATTTTTAGTATAATAGCTACTACTTTAGTTAATAAATAAATAGTAAGCTAATTACTTTAGGAGCTAAAAAATAAATAATAATTAAGAATAAGCTATACTATATAGTAAGAAAAAGGATCTTATTTTTTATTTTAACCTTAAACCGTATTAAGTTTAGGCTTTTTAATTCTCTTAATATTATTATTAATAAATTAGACCTTAGATAAATTAAGACTTAATAAGTTAATATAATAGAAGTTATACCTAATAATTAAACTCTAATTAAGATAAATATATATTATAGCTATATATATAATAGCTATTTCTTCTTCCTTTATCCCTTAACTATTTCTATATAATAAGCTAGTTAATTAACTCTTATAACTACCTACCTATCGATTAGTTAATCTATTAAGAAGCTAAGACTAGTTAGTTATTTAATTAGCCCCTAGTCCTTATCCCTTTAGTCTATATTACTAACTATTATTATAGCTACTAATTACTATAACAAGTTATATTAGAATAATAGTCCCTTACTATAATAAAAGCTACCTTTTAATCTATAGTTAGATTAAAACTATTATTATAGACTATTAAAATAGATAAAAGCTTAATTAGCTAATATTTAAGGCTAAAGAGCTAAAATGAAATAATCTAAAATAGGATTTTAGGGGTATTATATTATTTCCTAAAATAATCTATAATAACTTTTGTTTAATTAAGTTAATTATCTTTAGTATTAAGCATTTAATACTTTAAATTATAAAGATAAGAATACTTTAGAATATTAAGCTTAAATAGTAGCTTAAGAATCTTAGAAACCTAAATAATAGGCTTATAAAAGAAGATCTAACCTTTAATACTAATAATATCTTTATTAAGGTATTTAGATTAAAATATAAGGCCTAATATAATAGCTTAAAAAGATAGATTAACTAGATAAATAAGATCTTTAATATAATTAAGTATACTATATAGAGTAATAGTAGCTTAGGCTATACATAGCACTAAGGAAAACTAAGGTAAAGTTTTAGAGTTTTAGAAGGTTAAGGTTTTATAGGACGAATATATATTTAGATATTAATATTAAAGTTATAATTAAGATAGCCTAAAGTTAAAAATAGCTTTAGGCTATAGATTTAATTAATTTAAATTATATAACCTTTATTAAAAATCCCTACTCTGTAATAACTATAACTATTGTAATAGTAATATAATATATAATAATATTAATATTAATATTAACTAGGAAAAAGAATTTTATAGTCTTCTATAATTAAAAATAAATTCTTACTTTATAAGCTATAATTATAAATCAGTATATAAAATATCAATAGAAATAGAAAATATCTATAAAGTTAATCTAATTTTCTATTAATATTATATTTTTTAATTTTAATCTTAAATCTTATTAAGCATAGACTTTCCTTTTCTCTTAATATTATTATTAATAAATTAGACCTTAAATAGGTTAAAACTTAATAAGTCAATATAATAAAATTTATACCTAATAATTAAACTCTAATTAAGATAAATATATATTTTATATAGCTATATATATAATAGCTATTTTTTCTTTTTTTATCCCTTAATTATTTCTATATAATAAGCTAGTTAATTAACCCTTATAACTATCTATCTATCGGTTAGTTATTCTATTAAGAAGCTAAGATTATAGTTAATTAGTTAATTAACCTCTAGTCCCCTTCCCTTTAGTCTATTCTATTGATTACTATTATAGCTACTAATTACTATAATAAGTCTTACTATTTAAATAATAGGCTCTTACTATAATAGAAGCTACCTATTGACCTATAGTTAGAATAGGATTACTATTATAGACTACTAAGATAGATAAAAAGTTAATTAGCTAATACCTAAGGCTAGAGACTTAAAAAAGAATAATCTAGGGTAGGATTTTAAGGATATAATATTACCTCTTAGGATAGTCTAAAATAATATTAACTTAATTAAGCTAATTACCTTTAGTATTAAGCTTTTAATATTTTATATTATAAAGATAATAATACCTTAAGATATTAAGCTTAAAGACTAGCAAAAGAACCTAAAAGATCTAAAAGATAGGCTTATAATAAGGGATATTTTTAATAGTAATAAATCCTTTACTAAGGTATTTAAATTAAAATATAAGGCCTAATATAATAGCTTAGAAAGATAGATGAATTAGATAAATAATATCTTTAATATAATTAAGTATACCATATAGAAAGTAACTTAAGCTATATATAGCACTAAGGGGGATTAGGATAGATAGAGTCTTAGAGTTTTAAGAGATTAAGGTTTTATAGGAGGAATATATATTCTATAGATTAAATATTAATATTAAAGTTAAGATAGCCTAATACTAAAGATACCTAAAGTTAAAGATAGCTTTAGGCTATAGGTTTAATTAATTTAGATTATATAACCTTTATTAAAAATTCCTACTTTATAATAACCATAATATAATATAATATATAATAATATTAATATTAGTATTAACTAGGGATTAATATTATATAAGATTATAACTATTAATATTTTTAAGTAAGGGGTAATAAGAGGTAATTCTAAGTACTTAAAAGTTAGAAGAAAAAGATTTTATTAAAGACAAAATTTATAGTAGATCTTTTATCTATTTTAAGTCTAGTAGTACCTTTAAAGAATAGATCTAGATTTCCTAATAAAATCTATAGAAATCTTAATAATAAAGGCCTCTATATAGGCTATAAGGCAATAATAGCTTAAATCTAATAAGATTATTTAATAATATCTATTATTATAACTTTAATCCTAGAGAGTATAAAAACCCCCTATAGGATCTATAGGGGCTATAAGTTCCTCTCTACCTATACTTTAATTAATCTACCTAAGCTTACCAAAAGAAGATTATAATAAATAACCTACTAAGACCTTGAAATTACCTATAAGTAGACTAGCCAGAAGTAGATTAACTAAGCTAACCTTAATTATAGTTAAGATATCTAATATAACTACTACCTCTATCTACTAAAGCCTATATATAAGGCTATAAGTATATAAGATATATATATAGCTTAGTAATAAAGCTATCTTAATTATATTATATAATAATATAGTCCCTAAGGACTATAAGGAGCTATATAGAGAGGCTAATAAGCTCTTAGTAATTAGGTAAGATACTAAGAATAATAAAGAGCTATTAAACCTTATTATATTTAGCTATAAAGTCTTATAGGTCTATAGCCTCTATTTTAATAGATATTATTAATTTAATAATAAGATCTATCTACTTAGTAAGCTATAGGAAGATAAGGGCCTTAAAAGCATAAGGAAAGACTTCCTTAATGCCCTAAAAATAGGCTATAGGCTATAGATTATATAGCTAATTAGCTAGGCTATATTAATCTAAGATAACCTTTAAGGGTTAATAAGAAATTATAAAGAGACTATTAAAGTTAAAGTTATAGGAGGAAAATTTATATTTATAAGATAGAGTTTTTACTAAAGGTTAAAAAGTCCCTTAGTAGAGGAAGTTATTTATAGTTAATTAACCGAGATTATATAACTAAATAGACCCCTTATAATATATAGGCAAAGGTAATCAATAGTATATTAACTATAGTTTAATAGAGTTAGATCTTTTATATAATTTCCTTATAGAATTTATTATATTATAGTTTTTTCCTTATATTTCTAGGGGTTTTAATTATAAAGATATACCTTAATATTAATTCCCTATCTTTAATTATTCTAATTAGACTATCTTATAGATCTTAAAATAAAAATTAATTTATATTAAGCTAAGCCTATAAAGAAAAGTTATATTATATTGCTAATATATAATATACTATATAAGTAATCTTATAGGACTTAAATAGTCTAAATAGGACTTATATAGGCCTTTATAAACCCTTATATATAAAGTTAATATACTTAATATCTAATTAGACTGTCTTATTAATCTTAAATTAAAAGTAGGTTATTTAAAGCTAGATCTATATAGAATAATTGTAATAAATGACTATTATATAATATACTATTTAAGTAATAATATAGACTTAAAATAGCCTAAAAGGACTTAAAATAGCCTTTAAAAACTTTAAATATATAAATTTAGTAGTTATTCTATAGTAACCAATTAGTTAGACTAGTGACTAATTTATTATAACTAGTAAATTACTAGTTACTTAAAAAGTATAACTATAGTTAGACTAATAACTAATTATTTATTAATTAATTAATTACTAGTTACTTAAGGATTATAACTATAGTTAGACTAATAACTAATTAGTTATTAATTAATTAGTTAATAACTAGAGTGACTATAGTTATAACTAATTAGTTAGTAATTAATCCTATAACCCTGTTTATTATTAAAGTAGATATTATATATATATCTATATTTTAAGAACTAAAATTAGATTCTTTATCTTTAGTTTTAATATTATTTTATTATTTAGTCTATTTATTAATAATAATATCTATTTATATAGATAGTTATATCTTAAATTAGAGCTATTACTTCTTAAGAGTATTAAAAGAAAGCTTAATCTATAGATCTTAATTAGACTTCTAATAATAAAGTAAGTAATTCTTTTAAATATATAAAGTAAAGATAGTATAAATCTAATAGAAATAAATAAAAGAAATAACTAATAAATATAGTAATAACTATAAGTTTAATTAGAAAGTTTAAATAATTCAATAAAATAACAATAAGCCCTTAGAGTATATTATAATAACTATAATAAAGCTATATAGACTAATATTAACTAAAATCTAGCTAGAGTAGTTAAGTATAAAGAGATATAGAAAGAAAACTTATATATACAAGAAAGAGCTTTTATTAAAGATTAAAAAGTCCCTTAGTAAAGAAAGTTAGCTATAATTAGTTAATTTAGGTTTTATAACTAAATTAACCTCTTATAAGATATACTTAAAGATAACTAGTACTATATTAACTATAATGCAATAAAGATTTAATAACATCTTAATTTCCTAATTATATTAGTATTTAAATTAAATAACTATTTAAAGTATCTATAATTTAATATCTAAAGTATTTACCTACTTAAACTTAATATAGTAAAGTTACAAAATCAATAGGATATCTAAGGTATTATTTTAGTTGTTTTAAGATATACATTATCATCGAATTCTTTTTTTCAAGGAATATTATTCTCTTATAATAGGTAGTACTTACCCTTGATTCCATACCTGCTAAAGTTACTACATGCCGCTTCAAATCGCTACTTCCTTTTGATTAGCTTAGAGTCCATGGAAGGTTAGCCTCTACAGCCTACCATAGAAGCAGTGATAGAAATGGCAAGAACTAGTCAACTGCAGGATCATACTAAAGAAACCCACTGGGAGCATCCAACTTAAACCATACAACCCTATTGCCTCACGCAAGATGCCTCCCATCATTGAAAACGACCAGCTACAAGATCTCATAAGACGAGGCCAATCACTTTGTGCCGCAATCTCTCGAGCAATAACCGAGCGTAGATATGGTGACAGCCCTGCACCAGACCTCACGCAAGCCTACAAGCTTCAAATTGACACCAACCGCGCTGCACCTACTGAGTTTAATTACAACATAGAACGCTTTCTCTTAGCAGCTGAATGCCCGCCGAATAAGCATGTATTTGTCGAAATTTGGAATACCGATGGTATTGATACGGCTACTCAACCATACCAGAACTATGTACACGAAACCGGATCGGATATCATTTGCGCCTATAATTTCTTGAGAGACAATACTGCCCAAAGTACCGCTCACCGGATGTACTAGAACGATCTGATGGTTATAGCGACTATAACGGCTGTGTCAGAGTGTGGTTCTACAGCAAACCTCGAGCGAGTCTGGAGGGTTCAGATAATTAACGAAGAAACAAAAAACGTACTCGACTATATTAAGCAGCAACTACAACTTAGTACCGGCGATGAAGCAGGGGTATTATGCGACTCAGACTATTTCTTTGCGTTATTAGCAACAGATAACAGACGGGGTATTGCTAGAATGTTAGCAGCATACCCAGCAATATTTGGCCGCAAGACTATCTCCCGAGTCAAGATGATCTTTCTTGCTGAGCCGGCTCTTTGTTAGGTACTAGAGGCGCAAGATATCCCAGAGCCAGCTCAACCATTACAAAGCTTAACACCATCAAGGCGACAACGTAGACACGAGAAAAAGGCTTCACGATCCTCAAATTCATCAGGCTATTCAAATTCATCAGGCTATTCAGGTGTATACTAGGTTATTAAGATAAAAACATCTATTGGCAAAGAAGAAGATATAAATATATAGAATAGACAAAAGAATAAAAAGAAAATAATTAATAAGTATAAGAGATTAAAATAAGCGGTTTTCTAAATATTTATAACTTAAACTTTTAAGAGGTTAATTAGGTAAATGTTTAGTACCTTAAGTTTAATTAAAAGTAAGACTATTTTACTAATTGCTAACTAGCTAGTAGTTAACTCTAGTTACTTTAGTCTTTAACTATTTAGTAAGTATTTAATTGGTTATTAGTCTAATTATATTTTTAATTTCTAGACAAGTAATATCTAACTAGTTATAAGTAATTACTCACTAGCTTATTTTTAGTTATAAATATTAAGTATAACTAATTAATTAATAGGTATTCTATAAACTATATTACCCTAATTAATATAAATATAAATATTATTATATATTATACTATAGTTTATAGTATAATATAAGGCTTTTAAATAAAGAATATAAAATCTATATTAGCTAACCCTATAGTCTAGAAGCTATTTAGATTTTAAGTCTTTATTTTAATTATTAAAAGTATATTCTTTTTTAATAAATATAATCTCTTGAAACTAAAAACTTTTATTAATCTTTCCTTTATATTATATAAAGAGCTTTTATAACTATTTATATTAAATTTAATTATAATAGTTCTAAAGTATAACTTAAAGTCTTTATAATAAATACTTTATTAGATTAATAATCTTATTTATTTAGATAATTTACTTTTAAGTTATTATATATTACTCTATATTTTAACTTAACTATCTTAAGAAAGAAGTCTTTAATAAAAAAGATTTAATTCTCTCTTATAAGTCTATTTTTTTAACTTCTTAAATTCTTAAGCTAGATCTTAAATATATATTTATTTATAATATATAAAGCTTTATAAAATCTATATTTATCTTAATTAAAGTTTTATTATTAGATATAACTTCTATTATAGTAACTTATTAAGTTTTAACCTATTAAAGGTTTATTCTATTAATAGTATTATAAGAATACTAATAATATTAAGATCTAATAAAATTTAAAGTTAAATTAAAAATAAATAAGACTTACTAATATAATAATAAACTATAATTAATATTAATATTAATATTATTATATATTACCTATCTTATAAGCCTAACCTCTATATTATAACTTAGCCTTATATATTACATGCCTATTATATACCCTATAAGTTTTAACTAGTCAACAAAAGATTACTCTATTCGTTAAATCGCTACAATCTAGGAACTACTATAATCTAAGATCACTATAATCCTTAAACACCATAATCTACCTAAGTATATATATATATTTATTAGATTATTAGATAGAACTTTTAGCTTATTAGCTATTAATATAACTTCTTTACCTTAATATACCTAACCTACTTCTATTAACTATTAAGAGATATAACTCTTTGCTATCGCTTAGATTATATCCTATAATCCTACTAATATAAACCTAGAACGGCCTAGTTTATCCCTTGGAAAACCTAACCATTATACTCTAGGCTTTTTAGTCTTATTTAGAAACTTATAGCTAAAGACTAATAATCTAACTAAATTAGGATTATTCTATATAATATATAGAGCTAAAATAAAATCCTTAAAATTCCTTTCTTTAGTCTCTTTAAGTTCTCTAGTCTTATATCTTAATAGCTTAAATTTCTATCTATTATAGTAGTTAATAATACCCTTTTTAATATTATTATAATATAGATTAAGGCCTATATTAAAGCCAAGGCTAATTATATTAAGACTTATTATAGTAAATAATAGCTATAAAAGTAATTAGTAATATAGACTAAATAGTAAGGGACTAAAGGTTAATTAATTAACTTTATAAGATTTAATTAACTAGTATACTTATTATATAGAAATAATTAAGTAACAAAGAAAAATAAAATAGCTATTATATATATAGCTATATAAGTTAAATATATATCTATCTTAATTAGAGTTTAATTACTAAATATAACTTTTATTATAATAACTTATTAAGTTTTAATCTATTTAAGGTCTATTTTATTAATATTTTCACTAAGAGATTTAGAAAGCCTAGGCCTAATAAGGTTTTAGGTTAAAAAAAAAGTTTATTATAATAGTAATATAATATATAATAATATCAATATTAATATTAACTAGGGATAAAAAAGATATATATCTTATAATTTTAATATTAACCTTTTAGAGCTATAGATAATAGATTAGATTATATTACTAGCTAGGCTAAATAGTATATAATAGTTAACCTTAGGCTATAGTAATAATACTAAGACCTCTATAGGTTATAGTTATAACTAAATTATTAATTTAGTTATACTTATTCTTTTGCCTTAATAGTATAAATACCTAAAGTTAGCTATAGGCTTAAGCTACTCTATAGCTCATGCCTCTTATATTATAACTAAATTACCTTAGGTTATAAGTTTAAATCCCACTGTATATAGTGGCTTGGCTTAGGCTTATAGGCTAAAATACCCCTATAACCTCTATAGTTACTATGGTAGCTTAGGGGATAAGTACTTATATTTACCCTTTAAGAGACCTATTAGAAGGCTTAAAGGGAGAGGTAGTATTATCGGCTAGGCTAGATAGCATATAACAGTTAACCTTAGGCTATAGCGACGGCGCCGAGACCTCTATAGGTTATAGCTATAATTAAATTGTTAATTCAGTTATACTTATTCTTTTGCCTCAACGGCATAGGTGCCCGAAGTCAGCTGCAGGCTTGAGCCACTCTGTGGCCCGCGCCCCTTACAGGTTGCCCTCTGCTTAAGGAGGCCCCCAGCAGGGTCCCCAAAGGACACCGGAGGGTAGTCATGAAATGTCCCCTCTATAAAGATCGAAGAAATGCCCTGTAAGAAGAAGAGGCCCTGAAGGAAGCCCTAAAGGAAGACCGAGAGTTAGAGTAAGGCTTCGCCTTGCCTAGGAGGGCAGCTTGCTGTTAGCATTAGGGTCTTGTATAAGATTATACTTAGAGTTACTAAATAATTTACATTACTAATACCTTCCATCTTCTTATAGCCTCATCCTTTTCTTCTAGAGTGGCCCTACGCCAATCTTCTAAGCCTTGCCTTATCCTAATCAGAAACACCTCAGCTTTTAAAGCTGTCATGTGATGCTTGAGTAGTTCCTTTTCTAGGCCTTTAAGGGTATACCCCGGAATTCCAAAGCATGCTGTATACCAGTTAGCGAAGTTTCGTTCCCGAGGCATGAAGCAAATCCACCACATCATAGCAAAAGCTGATGGGACAGTCGCCACTTACCGGATCCTAGATTACCGACAATTCCTAGTCCACCTCTTAGCAAGCCTCTTGGGAGACCCTTTATACCCATTCTTTTGGTGTCTTCGTAAGGCTTCACGACAATACCACTGAAGGCATCCCATACCCCAAAGCAAAACTCTTTGCCTGCGGTCTTAATTCCGCTCCCAAGTCCCGTGATCTCATCACGACGGCGAACGTTCACATCAAAAATGTTGTGCGGAGCGTTGTGCAAAGCATTTGCGACGTTATAGAAGAATGCCACCGGAGCTTTCGCTGTTGCGGCAGCCAAATCGCATGCATACCTCCCTGTGACACGGGTGACGTAGAATGCTCGCCCGTTTCTGCCACCTTCGTGAGCCTTCCAGCTCTCTCTGTGCTGCGTGACTGGCCTACACAATCTCGCATTTACCATAAAAGGCGGCTCGGCCCCGTAAAGAGTCTTCGTTGCCATCCTCCGCGCAATGCCTTCCATATCTGCCTGTGTCAAGTTGTGCGGGCCTTTGTTGAAGTTATTTGGATCTTTGTTAAAGTTGTTTGGGTCTTTGTTGAAGTTATTTGGGTCTTTGTTGAACTGCCCACCTCGAACCTCGCTCCCTTCCGTTTCTGTCAATGACTCGTCTTGCGAAGTCTCGAAGCGCGCCGAACTGCCTGATTTCGGTCTGTTTCTCAGGCGTGCAGCGTAATCGGACGTTGCGGTTCCTATGGCTGCGGCAAACCCCGATGCAGCAGCTATAGCACCGATAATAGGGTGCTCAGCGCCATCATCCACATACCAGCTTTTGTGCTTGATTAACTTAAGTTCTGTGCTCTGCAGCAGTCCGTTTTCGAAGAGGCAGCCGACAGCGAAGCCACTGAGATGTGCCCCTGTCTTTCGATGGCGCCAAATGGCAAGTCTTTCAGGACACAAATCACAACGAAAGCTATCGATGTCAAGACGGTCTTGTATATCCATTGCTGCGCCTCCAGACCCATCTTCCTCGCCGATCTGCAGGGCCATTTCTCTTGCCACCTCTTTGACTTCTGGCTTCAAGGCAAATGTGATACTTTCCGCCAGTATTTCTGCTGTCAACTGTTTATACGGGACTGACACAGGTCCGGCCCCAGCGCGAGCCATCATTTGACCCCAGAAAGGCTGGTCTCCGAAGAAGGGAACAATCACAGTTGGCCGACCGGCAGCAATTCCAGCGGCCGTAGTACCAGCGCCTCCATGATGAACAACAGCAGAAACTCTCTCGAAAAGCCAGTCGTGTGGGCAATTTCCGATGAGATATACATTGTCGGGAACGTCTCCAGCGCCAACGCCACCCCAGCCTTTGGATACTATCGCTCGAACGCCAGCAATGCTAATGGCTTTGAACAGCATGTTCGTGAGTGCTTGTGGGTCATCTACAACGATCGAACCGAAACCGATGTAGATTGGCGCTGGACCCTCTTCGAGAAATTGCACCAGATCCGGGGGAGGCGTATACGAGCTCGCCAGTGGCAGAAAAGAGAAACCCGTGATATTGAGGTGGTCGTCCCAGTCGGATGGTTTGGGTATCAACGTTTCTGACCAGAGATAGCTGTAGGGAACACGAAGTGTAGACAATAGTTGAAATCCCCACATCGGACTGACTGGGTCGAGATGTAGTGTTTGAGTACGGAACTTGTTGATCAAATCGCCCAACCTATAGTTGTTAGTATAGCTCAGACTGTTGTAGAGAAGCACTCACCCCTGCCATGTCAACAGCTCCATCATCATAAAAGAAAGGTAATTTGCAACCTTGGCATCTGTATTACCGTAGCTCATAGCAGCAAGAGGGTGAGGGAAGGCTTTGGTTGGTGACCATGGCATAGTGAAGACCATATGAAGAGGGATACTGAGTTTCTGAGCACAGTGGATATGGCCCATTGACGGGGGATTAGCGATGATCACGTCGGCCAGAAATAGATCGTCTGCGTTGGCCACATTGGCAGCTTTGATGGGCTCCCCCATGCCATCACCTGCTTCGATACAGCTTCTCCAGGTGCCCGAGATGATGTCTGACATTTCCTTTCGTCTCTTCCCAACTTCTCCGCCTTTGATGCTGTCCCTGTTTGGCAACAAACCAGGATTCTTGACCATATACGCCATGAGAGCCTCTGGATCACCCCCAATATTGAAGAACTCGACCCCCTGGGCCTCAACAAAGTCCTTGAAAGCAGCATGTGTACATATTCGTACCCGGTGTCCGTAAGGTGGTTTCATCAGCAATTGGGCAATGGGAATGAATGGCTGAACATCGCCCCTAGATCCTACGATATGGATTGCGATGTTGAGACGGGGACTCTTGACGGGCTTTTCTACCCCAGGAAGAAACGCGAGGCTGTTTGTTCGACGGGGCTGAGGTTGTGGCGATTGCGGGCAGCTCGGCAGGTTCTCAGAAAAGGAAGATTTGAAGTGATCGCACCATGCTGCCAACGCCTGCGGAGTGTCGTGGAATTGGACTTTGACGCGTCCATCGTCAATGACTTTACTCGAGGGGCCTATGTCCGAATCGGAGTCATCAATCGCGACATGGCCTAGTCCACGAGATTTTATGCGATGAAGGGCCATGGTCGCATTCCCTCAATATCGATCGAGTTCAGAGTTGACGTGTTGGGAGGTAAAAGTAAAAGTAAAAGTGAAAGTCAAAGTCAAAGACTAACTAACGACAAGCCGAGGCGCCTTTTGCACCGGTAACTTGGTAAGCATTCCATTGCTCGTGAAATCATTTCGGGTTTAAGGCCACGGGCAGGAATAAGATTCAACATGCATGTCAGACAAGATGGATTGGCTGGATTGGTTTTGCATTTGTTCTGCTATGGTCTAGACCAAACTTTGATTCTTCTCCCATTGACATGATTAGTTGTGCTGACGACCGAGCTGGGGTTGTGATAGTGATCCCCGTGCTGGGCAACTCACTAACTTTTACCCATCAAGCCGGAAGAATCAGAAGCTTGAAACGGCGAAAGGTACTTAGGTCCTGGTGCTGCCGTTTCCAAAACGGTGGGAGGTACCGTGGGCACAGTGCCTGACTGTGCTTCTTTTTCTTAAAACGGTGGAGGGCACGTTGAGCACAGTGCCTACTGTGCTTCCGTTTGTACCCAGCAGAGTCCTGGTCAGACATTACTCCCTCCAGATCTTCACTACCTCTGCCCATCAAAATCTCCCCCAATCCTCCTCTGAATCTCGGCAACATTCGCATTGCCACGATTCTTGAAGGCTTCATAAGCCAATCTGTGCGCATGTATCCCTTCAGAAAAAAGCGCTCGCCTGTCCTGCCATCCGGTCATCGACCGCAACCTCTCGCTCCCTACCCACTGACTGAAGCTGAAGACAAAATGCAGCCCTGTTGGAAATGATGGTTCAGCAGCACTAACTGGGATAAACTGCACACCATCCTTGAAGCCATATTCTCTGGCCACGGATGTTGCAATCTCGTCTAGGGTTTCATAACGACGACCAGAGACGTTGAAGAATTTACCACCTACAGCGCTTCGATCCGAATGTTCAGCAAGCGACACGTAAGCTTCACCACAGTCGTCAACATGAGTCGCGTGCATGATGCTATTCGCATCCCCGGGAATCTGAAGCACATGGAAACCATCCTGCTTTTGAGCTGCAGCATAGTCAAAGATGGCACCATAATAGCTGCTTGAATATCCAAAGACACAAGTTGGCCTGATGACGGCGGCATCGAACAGGCTGGTATAGTCAAAGACCCTGGCAGAGTTGGTTGTGCGCTCTTTCAGGAGCCCCGGTCCATTCATTGGAGAGTCTTCGGCATGGGGAGCAAGATCGGGTGCCTCGTGAAGTGCCGTGGTGCCATAATCTTTACATCCGGACGACCAAAGGACGAGGGGTCGGACTCCATTGCGGTTGCTTTGTTCAGCCAGTATCTTAACACAGGCAATGACTTCTTCGAAATGGGCAGCATAGCCGGGGATCGTCTCCGTACAGCTGACGATGACATCGAACGTGTTGACATGTTCGAAGAGTGCGTCCAAAAAGCCCAGATCAGTAAAGGACCCGACTATTGGGATAACCTCAGAAAGGGCAAGCTCCTCTTGGGCTTGCGGACTTCGAATGAGACCATAAGTGTTCCAGCCGGCTCGAACAAAGGCGCGACATACAGCCGACCCAATGTATCCGTTTGCACCGGTAATGAGCACGTTGCGTCGTCTGCTTTCAGCCATGGTGACGGTTCAGATCCAATACAATATCGCGATTGTTGGTGTTCTCGCGACTTACTACCCAACAATACTGTCTTTAATATCGCGTCAAAATAGCCTTTTTCGCCTGAATAACGTTAAGGATTATGTCATTCCCTATCGGATTCCAAGGAGATAACGTTAAGGCTTAACGTTATGTTCCATCAACTGGATGTTTCTTTCCTATGTGTTCTAATGGCTCATGTCCAATGGTCGCTATACAGAAGATGCATGATTCAATAAAAACGACAATTTCCTCTCTCGCCATCGGCAACACAACTGATTGTCTTGGCTCGTCCGCGCACCACAACGTTGCAAGCATGATCCTGTGTTGTTCGATCGCGGGAGCTACCGTCAAAGCAGATCACCCACGGTAAGTGACATGTTCAACTACGCATATCGCAGATTGTGGAGCGCCTGCCAATGCCCAATTTGCTTTGCCTCAGTGCCTGTAACAGTAAGAGGGAATATCGCATTGCGCAACTTCAAGAACAGCCAGTCTAGGAGTATTTATGGAAGGTGCTAAAAAAGAGGATGTTGGCAAAAACATACAACAGCGGGGATTCGCTGGTCGTCACCGACCCAACTACTAATCCGCCGGTTAGTGGCTTGACTATGGGAGAGCGGACGGGATCCCGTATTTTCCACTACCTTTGGTCGTATGTGCTCGAGTACTGAGTTGTCTTGGTATATATCACTAATTTCATTCAACAATTTACCGTCTTTTGGCCCGTGGTTGATAGTTCAAACAACATCATTGTAGCTATATTGAGTATTAACCAACCATGTCCTCGTCTTCGTAACGGAAACATTTCATACTGGCATACCATAACTTGCAATAAGAACAGCGGAACTTGAGGAACGGATCCTAGAGTCCTCGTACTAATTTAGCCTACACGACAATCAATATTCCTGGATTTGTATCGCATTCCCATCATACAGTGGTAGAAGCCGTGCACTGTCTTGAACTCTTTGTTGGTGGTTTCGGCGCATCGTCTCATTGCTTCACGGGCCTACAAGAACTCTTGCAACGACTAGAGGCAAACTATCTCTGGTGCCAGGATAGCTTGGAAAGTGGTAGAACGTGTGTCTATGTCGAGTTAGACGAGAAAGGTGGATGCATAGATGAATCACTGACCAAAAATAATTAGCGATAGCATGATGTGACCAGATTCCCCAGTGTTACATTGCGTTACTTCTTGCATCTTGAACCCTTCGTCCAAATACTGTAAACATACATCCTCAGCCCCCAGGCTCATCTCCAAGACTGTAGACCCTACCTCTTCTTGTTGAGTCCTCTCTCTCTTTCTGGCAACACTATACGCGCCTCTCAACATGGCCGTGTCATCTGCGTTGAGGCCGACCATGATGGTGCTTGGTCTTACACTAGGCATTCCGGCAATACTCTACTTCGGCGTTCTTGGAGCGTTGGTCGTTGCACCCTCGCTACAAGCCCACGCGATATATCTCCACAAAGTCACTTTAACGTGGTTTAAAGATCTCAACACTCCAGAGCAACTCGGTTTTGCCCATCACCAAGTTACGCCCTTTTATATTCCAACTCCTGATGGAGTGGAACTACACTCTTGGCATGTGCTGCCTCTGGCGACCTACGAGTCAAATCAACAGGACCTACTGGCACAAGGGTCCAACGCTGGACTAGTCGAGGCATTCGAGGAGACTTTGAACTTTCGTCTGTTGAAAGAGAACCCAAATGCTCGCTTGGTTCTTTGTTTTCATGGGACAAGTGGGACTATGGCGAGTGGTTGGCGGCCTGACAGCTATCGATCACTTTATTCCGCGGATCCGGTAAACACACATGTTCTCGCATTCGACTACCGTGGATATGGAGAGTCAACCGGCTCGCCAAGTGAGCAAGGCATCATCACTGATGCTATCACTATCGCCAATTGGGCCATTCATACTGCGGGCATCCCGCCTGAGCGGATCGTTATCTTTGGCCAGAGCCTAGGCTCAGCAGTAGCTATTGCGCTTGTCAATGAGGTCGCTCAGATGAAGCCAGCAATTCATTTCGCCGGACTCGTCGTTACAGCGACATTCGCAGATATTCCTCAGTTGACGGCCACTTACCGCATTGGTGGTTTCATCCCTGTGCTTTCGCCAGTAGCAAAGGTGAAGCCATTATTTGCTTTCTTTGCAAGACAGCTCTCCAGCACTTGGGACAACATGCACAGATTGGGCGAGTTTGTCAAGTCGGCCGAAAGGTACGATATCACCCTTTTACACGCTGAAGATGATACGGATATCCCCATGGAGCATTCCATCAAGCTCTATAGGGAAGCTATCCGTGCAGCAGAAGATGCGAAGGATTCAACAGGGGATGAAGAAGCACTCGTCGACAGTATACGCAAGGTCGAGAAACGTCGAGGCGAAGGAGGCTCGCTGACCGTTTGGTCCACCAAGAAGGGCGATATCAGACTTGAGATTCTGAAGTATGGAGTGCATGACAAGATCATGTCATATCCTGCAACCGGACTCGCAATCAGCAGAGCTTTCGCTTCTGTCAGCCGCTGAGTGGGCAGTCCATGAGCATAGTCTACTATAATAAGATGATAGAAGTTTGGTTTCATATACACGTAACATAGTGGTGAAAATGAACTGAAGCCTGATACATCAGCAACCAACTAGCATGTCAACTTACCCTCAACCCCTGATATATAAGCATAATGGCTAATTATAAAACCCTTTTCATCCCTAGGATTGCTGTCCTATCTATTAGGCTATAAAACCAAATAGAATTACACTTGGGGGTATGCAAAACCTTCATTCTGGCCGATAGAGAGGGTAGAGCAAATCAATATAGGTACTTGCTAAGTAATAGTGTGCAATATACTTTACTACCCATCTCGGTAGGTCTTATAAATACAAGCATTCTCAAGCTGGTAAAGTAGGTACATAAAAGCTCTGATAACTTCCTCTAATCTTTATTAAATTATATAATAATTAATATAAATTTATAAAGTCTTATTTAATTTTTCTTAATAATGCAAATCTCATATTGATCTTATGCTCTTATAATTATTCTAATCAAGCTAAGTATCCTATCTAATTATCAGAACTTTTATACGGGACTATAGTTTATCGTGGTGGTTAGTTGGATATAATGAATTTGGCTCTGTCGAATACATATCATGCTACGCCTGTAACCACAAGTTCCTCGACAGCAAGAAACAATCGGGTTGTGAATGTCTCTCTCGATCTCCTAATCACCACCGTGTATACGAGTGTCAACTCTGGCCATTTGACACTTGTCGGATAGATAGCTTGATACAATTCTTACATTTATTCTACAATACTCCAGTGAGCCACGCATGATTGCTTGCCGAACCATATGTTATCACTAAAAAATCCTTCTTTGGGTGCTCCCATATGCACTATCACTGAGTAACTCGCATGCCGACCAAGCTCTTTAGCGCTCAGCTCACACAAATGATGCTTCGGCTAAGATGGCCTGGCATCAAGCCAGAGCATTACTATAAGAGTGTTTTAGAAGGGGTTGCAAGATCATCACCTCCGTGGACGATCTACACTTAACACCGTGCATAGTCCAATAATGCTCTAATGTGCTCAATGCCACAGCTGGTATCGCCCTATGTCATGCGGCAAGCCACATCCCTCAGATCACTAACGCATGAGTCTCCAGCTGTAAAGCGCCTTGGAATATGAGAAGGATCCTCAACGAGGAATGCCCGGTATTGAACTGTTCCGCGGCATGTCTTCTCATTTTGTCACTTCGTCATTTGGTGTGTTAAACTTGACATGCTGACGTACCAACGGTATCGCGACTGTCGCCTTCTAGACATTGGTGCGATCTGCCAGCGGCACAGACTCCTCTAGAGTTTCTGTTGAGGCAGGCAGGTCGGTCACTTCATCGTCAGGCATAGGCGAGTCTCCATCTGGATTTGGAGTCTCCTCTCCGTTACCCTCGCCCTCCATCATAGCAGCCAGTCGAGCTGCGCGTCCTTCCTTCTTGCGAGGGACCGGAGCTGAGACGTTAGCATGTGATTCAAAGGAATTGGATAACTTGGGAAACTTACCTCGGCCGTTCTCTTGGACATAGAATCGTCGTAGCAGGGCGACAGCTTCATCACGGCCCCAACCGCCCTCAATCTCGTAACCAGGTTCAATATTTCCACCGTCTCCTCCGCCTGGTGGATACGAGACACCCAGTGTGCCACTGCCGTCTGGAAGCTGCGCAGGCTTGGGAGTTGGGTGGGCGCTGGCGGTCTGCCCATCGGCGCTGACCGGAAGGGAGTTGGCATGGATGCTGAAGACGCCGCCCGTCCCACCAAACTTGTCATTCACCGCGCCAAAGTAGACCTTCTTGATACCAAGCTGTCGCAAGAGAGAAGCACACATGACGCACGGCTCTACCGTTACATACAGAATGCTCTCCCGGATAATCGATCTATCGACCCTAGCGTCGGGATGAACCTTCTGCCCATAAGGGTAGAGGTGTCCTTTGGATCCATCTTCGTTGCCCTCGTCCGGAGGTCCAGATTCGACAGAGGATGCATCAGAAGCGGCAGCGGGCTGTTCCTCAGGCTTGGGCTTGGGCTTGAGGTACGTCGTTCTCGGTCCATCTTTGGGAGGGTAAGATAGTAAAGCACCAAGTGCCATGAACTCAGCATGGCGAGTACCATTTCGGGTGACATTTGTTGCATTCATGCCACGAGCAATGATCTTTCCATCATGGACGAGGACACAGCCCACAGGAGTCTCATTGGTTCTGAGCGCAAGTCGGGCCTATATAAATCACTAGGTTAATCGAGGAGCTATACAGACAGGAGACAGGCAGGCTGCTAAACAGGGGGGACTGGCACAGGCGGGTTTTGGGGAAATTCGAGACTCACCATATCAAGAGCTGCTTCGGTGAACTGCATGTGCACCGCTCGCTCAGCTACAACAGCAGGGTCGGTGAAGATTGGAGCGATAGGAACGATAGGAACAACAGGCTGGGGAGTCAGAACGGTTTTATCTTCTCCAAGTTCCAGGCGCGAGAGAGATTCGGATAGTTGGGTCGCATTTGGAGGCTGGTTCTCTTTACTCAGCTCGGCGTTCGCGAGGCGCTGCTTCTGTGGGGATGCCATATCGTGGGTGTTGGCAGAAGTTTCGATGGTTGAGGAGTGGTCTTGTTGCTGATGATCTGCGGTGGAAGGTATCTCCAGGTGTTTTTCGATAGAAGAAGATGGTAAAGGATCTGCGTTTTCCGTTGCTTGTGCGTTGTTATCTTGCACGTTTCCCTTGAGATCCTTCTGGCTGTCGGTTTCATTACTAGTGTTGCCCCTGCCAGTTTGGTCGGTGTCGCTGGCACTGGCACTGACACTGTCACCATCAGTTGGCATCACCCGACCAAAGAGGCGACGTATGGCCTTCGCACCTGCCGCCTTGGCCGGTGAAAGACCAAGTGATTTGAGAACTCCCATGTTTGCTTCGTTCTTTGAGCCTCTGTATATTCACTCAAACAAATCCCCCCGTTCTAATCCACCTCTTTCTCGGCAACCAGCCTTTAGTGAATACTGCACTCCGTCTTTGTTGATGTCTTTGTCTCTTGTTGCTTAAAACATTCCGCCTCTTTCGGTTTTATTCTTCTGTTTTCTCTGGCCCTCGGTCTTTGACACCCCCGGCTTGGGCAATACGCAGTGGGTTTACTATCACCTTGACGTGACACTCTTTGTTCTATTGTGAACTCAGAGACTGGGAAGCTGCAATGATTACTTTTCTTTTCGGTTCAAAAAGCAATAAATTGTCCAGAAAACTAGAAACAAAATTTCGAGGTTCGCTGTTCCTTTCAATCCGTTGGCGATTGTAATCACTGGAACACAAGCAATAGATCAAGCACATGAATGCCGCCTTAGCTTAACTTTCCAACGAACGATCCCGTGACAGTTGAAATGCCAGCTCGAGCTTTCACGATGCGGGTACTTGTGGGCGCTGCTGCTCGTCCGCGCAAAGCTGACTTCCTTTCAATACAAAAATCCAGCAGGCAAGTTCATAGGCGTATCAAGACGGAACAAGTTATGCCGAAATATTGACCACAAAAATAATGATAAAAAGAGCGATTGAAAATCTACTAGAGATTGATTTTAGATGCGGTTTTGAAGAGTCGAATGAAGTTGGCAGAGCCTCCAAATTTGGGAAAAGAGTTCAAGATGCGCATGTCCTACTTGGACCTGGGAGAAGATTTGATATCTGTTCCTTGGCGCTAAACCATATGCAGATAGACGTCTGCAACAATGGCCCCGCTTGAAAACCAACTCATCGAATCACAGTTCTGCATTATAAATGGACACCAGGTTTGTACAACGCCAATTGGTCGCAATCAATTAAAAGTCGTCTTTGACAGTACGCTTCTTAATAAAGTCACAGCAGGAAATAATTATTCACATGGTTATTCGGTCATGGAAAGCAGCACGATTTAGATTATACGGCCTTTGAGGCTAGTTCAATTGTTTTATGGGCTCGATGCTCGCTCTATAGCAACAGCCGCACCCCGTCCCATTCAGCGCCTTTCCGCTGGCGTTCGCTCCCAATGCTAAATTGCAAATACGACAAGAAAAGAAAGGTATAGGCTCTATGATAGCTTAAATCCTAAGCTGGCAGACAACTCCATCTATTCCACTTCATGTGTAACAACAGGTCGTTATACAGCGATAAGGCTTCGGCTCATCAAGATCATTCGATCGACGGGTTTCTTGTAGGTCACTGTCGTGCTCTGTAGCCTTGAGACATTCTGCCAAGTTCTGGGCAAGAGTCCATTGAAATTTCGCCTAGTCGGCGCAAGAGAGGATATCCTCTGCTCGGAAGATTTGTCCGGGGAGACAAATTGCTGGGAGACATAGGACCAGAGGGTCAAGGCGATCAGCACCGCAGCGATAGGCATGAGAACTCCCATGCTTGACTGTCGATACATCGACGCCAGACCGATTGCAACAGGCGCAAGCGCGATGGGCGTAGGAGAACGTTGGGATATATCTCCCGCCACATTGTGAATCTCGGCATCTCGAGAATCTTGTGGTTGCTGTTCGCCTAGGGCACCGACATGTTGACAGCCCGACCATGCGGTCGCAGCTTGAGTCTCGATTGATTGACGTTCGGACGCTGCGACTGCAATTTCGGTCGACTGAGAGGCGGCTTGTGCTAGTACCTGTGTCGTTCCAGTCTCGGTTGGCAGAGAATCTGGCTGTGCTGTGATTAATCCGTGGGCTTCGATAATATCGCGACTAATTGTCACCTTTTTCCTAGTTAGTTGCCATTCTATCGTAATTGGGGTGAGAAGCAAGACACGTACGTTGCTACTCGTAGACTGTGGAGCATCCACGGAAGATTGGAAGTTCGACACAGAGGTCGATGAGTCACGCTGCGAGCCAGCACTCGTGCTCAGAAGATCCGAGCCAAGGCTAGATGTTGACGAACTGGAGTAATACTCCAGGCCAGCTCCAAGATCGCGATTAATGACATCGCGGCCGGGCTGGCCATGGGTAAAGAGAAGTTGTTGAGGCGCGAGAGAAGCAGCCGCAGAGTGCGCTTCGAGTTGATCGTCTGTCAGCTCACCGCCGTGACCATTCACGCCATTCGAGGACTCGTTCGGTGGTAGCGGGTTCGGTGCCGGTGACCTAGACTGACTAACCGACTGCTTGGAAATTTCAATCGGAACCATGCGCTCATCTTCCGAGAAGGAAGATTCAGGAGAGTACAGGTTAAAGTCGACATAGTCGTGATTGACCTCTACCTGGTTGAATGGTAGGTATGTCGTAGAGTCGACTAGTCCCTCGACCTCTACATCAGCTGTAGCACCACGACGGCGACGCAAGTCTGCCTCTGTTGCGGGAGAAGCAGGCTTTGTAGAGTACTCCGATAGAGTGGAGGAGGACTGGGGTGACAAGTAGCCCTCGGGATCGTTGAAGAAGTCATAGCTGTCGTCCAGAGCAGGGAACTGCACGAACTGCTCCCATGACTCATTTCCAAGCTCCCCTGAGGCTGCAAAGTTGTCGAGATCTACCAAGAGGTCTTGCTCTGACAGTGCTATTTGAGGAGCAAAGGTATCCTGGACACCCATAGGAGAAACCTTTGCTTCTGGGGCTGCTGTCTTCGTCTTCTTGGTAACCTTGGCAGGCTGAGCTGGTGTGCTGGAAACACCTCGCTTCTTGTGGCTGGGATCGCAACGAATCTTCTTCTTCTTGCAGCTCTCGCAAGCCTTGATGATTCGCATGAGGTGAGCATGGTCCCGCTGCTCCTTTGTCTTGGACCCTCTAGAGGCAGAGTTGGTCACGTCGCGTCCATCCTTGGTCATGATCTTCATTCCAGGCAGGTTGGAGAAATCAGCAGGCTGGTGGCTGGAGGTGGACTTAGGAGATGAGCGACGAGAAGAGGTCGTAATGTTCACGTGGCTCCAGTCCCAGTTGGACATGACAGGGCTCGTGTTGAACGAAGATCCATAGCCAGAGTCCTGGAGAGGACTAGCAGTAGCAGGAGACTCAACGGTGGCGGAAAGTGTGTACACCGGGTAGAACTTGAACGTCTGTCCAGTCAAGTGCGCATGCTCAAAGTAGTCGAGAGAGATGGAGGTACGCTTCTCCTGGACAGAGGCGGGTCCAGGGATGTAAGCGTTTACCAACTCGTCGAGCTCGCGGGATCCCAAAGAAGGGAAGAACTGCAGCTGAGCACCAAGAGCAGGCTGGAAGACGGAAAATCCTTGAGGAAGAGTGTTCGAGTTGGACGTCATGATAACCTTTGAAGTTCCGTTCAGGTTTTCTTGATAAGGCGGAATTCTGAAGGAGGGGACGGAATATTGGAGTTACAGTTCACTCTCCAAGTCCGGTATCAGGCGACACTATGAATAATTACGTCGATGGGCTAGATGCGACTCTGTTAGACGACCAATGCATAAGTTTGACAGACTCGGATAGTTGCTTACTCCGACCTGCTTACTCTCACGTGAAGTTTTGAAGGTACTTAGCAGCGAGTACAAAGACAGCTAGGGAGTTTTCAATTCGCACGAGATCGGGCGTGTAAGAGAACAAGGGGAATATTGCGCCAAGAGAGATGCGCAAAGTCTTGTTTCGTTGACGCGGACCAAGTTGATGTGTAGAGGTATAGGGAAATAGGCCAAGCCTTGAGGTACCGAGCCTGTCGCCAGCTTTGTTGTACTGTCTTTCAGTATTAGGGAAAGCTGAAAGACTGTGACGACACACAAAAAGCTCTTGTTCAAAAGAGGTAAAACTGGTCGGGATAGTGTCAAGAAGAAGTAAGAATAAGAGAAAACGCCTGAGGCCACGGGGGAGGGCGTCGTCGAAGTATTTCACTGTTAGGTTTGAAGCTCTATTTGGCCCAGGATTCGCTGGGAACATGGCGCAGCAGGTGGAAGGAGGAGTCTTTCGGCGTGCAGAAAAGGGTAAAGCGTAACAAGGCGTATTGACTCATCGCGGCCAATCACATCGTTGGACTTTTGCGCAGTCCACTCAAGAGAGCATCTCTATTGGTCAGTCTAATCCACCATCTGCACCATCAAAGCTTGGACTTCGGCGAGGAAATAGCATTCTGGTTGGTCAATGCTTCAAGCCACCCCTGCAAGAGTGAGTCAACTTCCGCAACCCCAGGTTTGATAGTCATTCGACCCTCGTCTAACATTCCCCAAGCAGTCCAATGTCAGATACGCTACGTACGGGTAGGTCGGAGGCCGTAGTTAGCATGGGCATGGCTCAGCGATAACTCGTATCAAAAGATCTCGAAGGGGGTCACCGCTTGATAGCGGAAGCATCGAATCATATCATAATTATTCGAGCTACCTACCAGAAACTCTTTAGCTGTGACTCTTCATTGTTCGTACCAGTGTACTGGGTCTTTGTGTATGAGGAACTTATTGAGAGGCCGAGTCGAGCAGAGAGAAGGTTAAGGGAAACAGCACAAAGTTAGACATGTAAAGTTTATGCGTCCTTGTAAACGTCTCGCAGATACCAATTGGGAACCGACAGCTGAGGCCTCTTGGGAACCTCTCTTGGGTTAAACTGAACCGCCAGTGATGTCTGAATCGATGAGGTAGGAAGAAATGGGCATGGGGGCCTCTTATATATTGCAGTGGAACCGACAATGCTGTGCCCAAGCATAGTTGGGTATCTGGGCTATACAAAGGAAGCGAGCAAGTCTTATCGGGTCCGCACTCTGCGTCTACCCTTGAACATTATTCACGACTCCAAACCCCAAATATCAGCCGGCGTGAAGCACGCCGAGAACCAAAACAAGGAGAATTGTGGGGATCGACACCATCTCGAGTAGTCACTCATTATGAGTAACACCTCGGACATCCAGATAGGAGGTGTATTAAGACAAGCCAACTCGGGGTTCGTCGTGATTCCATACCAGTTCACCTAATGCTGATTTCCCACCATGCTGATAAATCACGATAATTCCTTGAGACTGGCCCCAAAGTGACTCTTCCGGCGACTTGTAATCACTCTTTGCAGATCCACTGCTTTGCTTTTCCTTCCAGCTCGCCGAACTTCCATACTCACAATAGAAGCGCTACCAGCCTTCCCCCTTGCGGAATATGCCAATGAGCTCCAGCAAAGGCTTCTATGTTCTGTAGGCCGGGGTATCCGGATGAAGTTGTTTCTTAAGCTATCCGTGATTGAGATTGGTGTGTTGAAGCTTGCGATCTCATCTGTTGTACAGGTTTCATGATCACTCCCAGCGTGTGCTACCGGGATGGCAAGAGCTTGGAGAAGAATTACTGATGCCGGTAAATCAGACAAACAGGGCTATAGCCTGGTGAAGGTCCAGGGGCTCTGATGGCTGACCCATCGGGTTCAGCAGTAGGCTGTTCGACTTGGTCGTTCATCTTCTTTTCAGCGCTTGCCCATGGCGGTATTTTCATCAGTCTGCAGCTCCTTGTCGTCTTCGAACGCACAGTCGTATGCAAGCCTAAGCACTATGTCTTGAACAGGTGGCAGCAGTTTACATACCATTTCTCAGTAGTGGCTCTGTGACTATACACCATTCAACAAATGGTGCTTTAAATCTCATCTTTCGATGAAGAATCATCCACTCGTACGAGTAGAATACGCTTGGGACTTCATCATTCGATTTGTCATTACAAGGCAAGAGAAAGGGTTGTTCACTAAGAGATTGAAACGAGTACTTAATTCAGATCCATTCTGGCGGTGCCTTGATTGATAATGTGGTTCCTATTAATCCATCTGGACGGGAACGCATTTTGCAGTGAATACGACAAACCCATGTGACTCTATCAGATCACCGTCGAGAAGACCCTTTGGAAGGTCTCGCCATACCAAGAAGATCTTCTGCATGTCTGCTCCAGGCGCCGCCATTTGCTTTACAAAACCCTGGTAAATCTGACTGAGGTTTGTCGGATACGGGGGTTGTCGTCTTCAAGGGCGTCGTCGCAAGAACGACGCGAGAATCCGTTGTGGGCGCCAATTGCACCAAGGGTTGAGGTGGCAGTCCAGCCGCGTCCTGCTTTCTTGCAGCCTTCCTACCTCTAGTTGCAGGGTTAACAATACGCGCTGGTTGCTTGGTTTGTGACTTGTTCTCGATGGTTGGGGGCTGGGCTGCCTCGGGCTCGCGCGCCATCGACTGGGCATTTCCTAGATCAGTTGATGCACTTTCAACTCCCTCTGAAGGTCGCTCAACTGTTGAACTGTTGTTGCTAGGCTTCTTAGCCTCTGTCGGATCCACATGACCGGTATTGAAGCCAGCAGTCGGAAAATCATCAGGTGGCATAACAAAGCCAATAATTTCCCTGCTCTTGACACTTTTTCGAGACATCTTGGTAATCCTGGGACCGGAACTTGGCTTAGGCTCTGGCTTTCGATCAGGTTCCGACTCAGCAGATGAATCCTCTTCTTCATTGTCGGTTTTTGACACAGAATCGTCCGCTTCAATTTCATCTTCCTCCTCGCTCAAGTCAGCTTGAGCAGGCTTTTGCCGACTACGGCGACTTGGGTTCGTCCGTCGGCGAGGAGCTTCATCGCCAGGAAAGTTGGTGACTGATGATTCGTCGCTATGTGGCGCAACCCCATCATCAGATTGTTGCAATGGTTCAACATCCTCAGTCAGATCCGTGTTCGGGTCTTTGGTCGAGTTCTTATACGTGTCTCTGGCCATATCCTTACTTAGCGTTGCTTCCGTCTGGTTCGACTCAAGATCCTTGGCCGACTGAGTAGCAAGTTCCTGGGGTGGTATACTAGAACCGCTAGAAATGATCGATGCTTGCCGTTTAGGTTCCTTCTCGGATAAGTCCTTCTCTTCAGCGTTCTTTTGGGCGAGTTGGGGTTCGCCGAGAGTTGATACTGGATCAATGATCGGGAGTGGTGTAGTGAGCGCGTCACTATCCACTGCAGGTGACGATGGCAGTGATCTTGCTGTAGACCCTGTCCGACTTCCTTGTCTGTTTTGGGCAATCATGAGTAGCCCTCGCCTCTGTCTCGACCTGATTCGGAGCTCCGTTCTTGGCTCTTTGGCAGGTGGAGGTTTATCTACCTCGGTCTCAGTAGTTGAAGCTCTATCAGCAGACAACGCCCGTTTCGTGCCATGGTGTTCCGATCTCTTCGCTACTTTCATTTTTGGTAATTCTGAAGCAGCAATTTGGGGCTGTATTCGAGCCGGGTTTCGAGCCGAGGACGCTTCTTCGTCTTCGTCGATCACAATTGGTTCATGAACCACCTTCTGAACAGTCCCTCCTGCAGGCTTCTTATTTGTACAAGTAGTATCATTACCAGACCTCTTCGAGCGCCCCAGCCGTTTGCTTGTAGGAGACGTTGGCTTTTGTTGGGCAGATGCTGCACCCTCGCTCTGTACCAACCAATTGAGAAATGCGTCTTCAGCAGGATCTGTTGGTTGTTCTTTGCCTCGATTCGAATTCTCTGTTTCTGCCACTTCGCGCACAGACATCTGAGAACTATTTGACCTGCCTGCGTCCGCCTCTCGGCTCCGCTGAGCATTGCGGGAGGTTTTTGGGACTTGGTCGGCCTGGCGTTTTCGTGGTTTCGGCTCTTGACTGATGAGTGAAACAACGTTGTCGTCGGTGTGTGGTGATTGGGGTTTGGGTTGTTTCGAGATGTTCGCACGGTTCCGTGGTATTGCCTCTCGTGGTTGATGTGGTTCTCCAGTTCGATTGTGTTCGTTCCCTGCTAAAAGTTCCTTCAGAGATGCTCGTTGTGTGAGAACGCGACGGGGAGCACCTTGGCGGGAGGCATCAGTCTCTGTCTCTCTAGGCTTTGATGGTGGGGGTGGTGATCTTGAACTTCTGTCAACATGTTGCAATGCGTTTGGTGGGTTATCGTTTGTGCCGGTAGATGGGGCTTTGGATTCAGTCGTGCTCTTTTCTTGCAGTGATTGACTTCGAGCTACAGGCATTGAGGACGAGAATGGCGTAAGAGTCAACGTCGTCCCAAATAGAGCTCGGGCATGCCCCATCTTGCTTGGGGGAGAATTCTCTTGCCTACGCCGTTTGGAGGGGCGGGCTTCTTCCGAGGGTGAATCTTGCTGCTGGCCAGTGCTCTCGGTCATCTTGCGCACTTCGTACGGCGAATGGGGTGAAACAACTGCTCTCCCAATTCTAGACGAACCACCAACCAGATCGTTCAACGGACGGTGTCGAAGCTGAAAGTGAGCATTCTGGTCGTTTCTCGGAGTTTGGGTAACTGCTGCAGTTGATCCTGGTGTTCGTGTCCCAGCACTCGTCCTCCTCTTTTCCACCTCCTTTGCACGTTTATCCAACAACTCTGTTAGATCCTGTTCTCGCTGGCCAGTACAGTCCGAAACTTGTACGATTGCAGAGCCACGATCAAGCTCGAACTCGTCACCGGGCTCAAGATCGCCACCTCCCTGCCAGTGGGCATCACCGATGAAATGACTTCGATCATCATACACCATCACCCTTTTATTGAATGTATGATACTTGAGAACGCCATCTTGCCAACGTTTCTGTTTTCGTTTGAGGTCATGGGTGAAGAGACAAATGAAGTCAACCACAGTAGCAGTTGTAGGTCCCGAGTTAGAAGTCATGACCCTAGGTGGGAGGTTCAGCGTGACGTTGAAAGCCCGTGAGAATGAATTTCTTTCCGCATTTCTATAATCGAGGAATCGCTTGAGTCACTGATCAACCCACAATAATCTGAATTTGCCAACACGATATTCTCAAGGTGGAACGCGTAGAGTTGAACTGAATTGACTCGACCGGCAGGTAAACGCGACGCCAGATCACGTGGGCGGCGACCCCCGCAAACGGGTGCCTATCTTAGGCAGAATGGCAGCACACTTACCCTACATGCCAAGCTTTCCTCGAGGTGTCCATTGTGGTGACTACGTTATTAGAAGCGTATTTCAATCAAACACAAACACTTTTACTGTCGTAGAAACTTAGGTTCATAGCAATAAAAATAGAGGCATTACTATTCGAGTTTTGGATGTACGATACCACATGAAAACTTGGTGGAGTTAGGCCTGTGGCAATAATAAAGAACGGAAAGAAAATCCCCTTCATTACAACACATCAACGTCAGCATTTCCTGTGAAAAACTGACAATTGGAAAGACCATTGTGGTGATTGGATAAACTGCCCATGGAGGGCCATAGCAAAGCGTTTACAAATGTAATGTATTCTATGGGTATCATGCCTTGACACGTACGGTATCTTATTGTACCAAATGCAGCTAAATAACACGCTGAATGCCACCTGGGGAAAGATCGAGCCATTGAAGGGCACATCCCCGACCAACGCCTTTTGTAAAGTAAACCAAGCCCAGCTAATCTGTATCTAAAATCTATGCTCAATCTGATTCCGTCTTCCGTTCTATGACAAGCTCATAGCACCACTGTCCGCGAAAAGGCTTGCCGGTGGTGTGCCACTCCCTAACGACTCAGATAGTCACCACCACCAATAGATTCGAGGTCCATAGGGGTGACAGGGCCAGGGCTTCCCAAAGGAAGGAGTCTCGGTGATATGGGCTTCTGAGAACCAGGAGTAGCAAAGCGTGAATCACGAAACGGGAGAGAGTCAAGTGATAGCCCGCCCGCTTTCTCTCCAGACTTGGCCGAGCTACTCAAAAGCTCATTAGCAGCCATACTTGCCTGCGCGATCATATCGCGTTGATACTGTTGCAGCTTGCGGCGAAGCTCGGTCTCGGGGTTTGATTGGATGCCTGCCCGAGGGATCGCATGGGCGTCAGATCCGATGTTGGAAGACATACTTCCAGTCAATGGAGGTCGCAAATTAGATTGACTGCCGTTCCTGTTCTCATAATTGGATGGATAGTATTTGCCCATGGGAAGTGGGTTATCATGGAACCCTGGAGCGAGAAAGGAAGCAACTGGTGTATTTGACTGAGACATGGCTGCACTCTGGGCAGGATGCGAAGTGGGACGATCCGCATAAATCGGTCCTGATTCTGAAATAAGACGGCTCATCCGGGCGTCTGGGTGATGCTGAAATGGATGTGGCCGGTGCACACGACTGTTGGGATCCTCGTGGAGTGGGAAGTATCCTCTATTACAGCATTAGTTTGCGTCAATTGACAGAGAAATGTAATGTTGTCTTACCCAGGCAGATCACCTCTAGCCGACAGGGGCTCAGGCGGAGTACGGGCAGGAGCGGAGGTAAAACGCTTCAACTGAGGCAGATCGATAGCTATAGGCCGAGCGTGACTGCGGCTGCGAGGGGTTGAGGGAGCAGATGGAGTGCCAGGTGCAGATCGAACACGGTCATCTGCAGAAGGAACATGTAAGTCAATGGCTTATGAGAGCAGAGGGAGGGTAGATGGCTGATGAGGAGGATTCATGACAATAAGATCCAAAACAGGATAACGAGGTATAGGAAGGGATATAAGAACTTTTTTGATCAAAAAGCCGGTAGTGCAGGCGTCACTCAACGGCCAACCCGGGATGCTTGATGGGGCCGCTACCCCGCGATGGCTGGGCTTGATTGTGGGGGAGATGCCAGTAGCGCGAATCATGGCCATTTCTTCCGAACAGCATTGACTCAGAAATGGCTAAACTGAGAAAAACATGGGCATATGATTGAGGGGAAAAGGAAACATGAGCGTAGATCCAAGAGGGAGGATGCAAGATGAAGGGTAGCATAACAAGCTGACCAAGCAATGTTGACTCAGTGTTGTTTATTATGGATGGGAAATTGGACATGGGAATGTGAAATGTCTAAAACGGCGGGTGCGGGAGCCTCCCGAGACCTCGATCCCGCCCCGCGTTTCGCGCCAGTCAATCGTGGGATGCATCATTGGTTGCTTGAATGACCTGAGTTGCACTGATACGAATATGGATGCATCGCGCCGTGCAACGGCAGTGTGGTAGCGGGTCTTGAATTCGACCTCCTCACAACGAACGCTCCCTTTCCCCCGCAGCTTGCAACGATTCGTGGTACTGTTGGCTAATGGTGCGCAGGTAGAGCTTCTGCCATGTGCCATGTGCCAGGGTTTCCTGGGTCCGTTGAGGGGTCGTTGTGGCGTTGAACCAGTTTACACGCAGAACCTGTCTCGCTTCGGAGATTTTTGGTTGATGCCAGGTGCCGGGTCGAGCAATGCCAGCCTCCGTCCGGGGTCATGGGCCGGAGGTGGCCCCGATGTTCGGCCGTAAAGGGTTTGAGACCACTCACTTGAGGGCATGTGGTGGAAGATCAATGGAGAGGTGGGGTGGGCAGGCAATCGAAAGACTAAACACGCATTCCAGTTGTTCCACACAATGCTTACCTGCAAAATACGAAGTGCGAGAGCCGATGTCTTCACCATCGAAGAATCCGTCTCGTCCTCCGCCTGGCCTCGAGTGTGTAATCGTCGGGGTATTGCATCCGGAGAGATTCAAGTCGCCAAGCTCGTCAGATCGAGGGCTATGAGGAGAGTTGTTGGCGGAAAGGTCGGAATTGGTGGACATGGTACGCCCCGACATGGAAGGCCGCAGTCGGGGCGACATGTAGGGAGACTTGATGGATCTGGCGAAGCTGGCCATTTTATCGCCGCCGTGAGTCGATGTTGAAAGGTTGAATTTCTGGGTTTTCGGGTTTGGGGTGTTCGCCTGGCTGATCAGACAGCCCGAGTCGTGGAGCAAGCGCCAACGCCGGTGCATATATGAAGGAGTTTTGAGAGACCCGGATTGTTCGAGTTGACAAGATTGAGGCTCGCGCGCACTTGGGGGAGGACGGCAGTCGGAGGTTGATAATTAGTAGTGAGGGGCAGTCGGTGTAGCAAATAATGGGACAGCCAAAAGGAAAGTGAGTATTTGATTTGTATGGAATGTCCGCGGAGTCGCAAATGCAAGAGAGAAGGAACTCAAGCAGCTGGCTGGGATTGAAGAATATGGTGGCAGCGTCGGGTGTAAAAGGCAGACACAGAACTTCAGCAAAGAAGGTCAGAGATGAGAAGTGATGAGAGAGGTATGGATGGATGCCTATTCGGGCGAGAAATGAAGATCGAAGGGTTCTGAAACGGTTTTGTTATCGCAAGCGAGTCACTCTGATCTTGCCTCTCTCTCCCGTTCCTTCCATGCCAACCACCAAAAATCGAAAAGTGGGAATATCAAATGGCTTCCGCTAATCATGTCCGGACAGTCTCAACCTGGAAGCGAGGAACGTCGGGACGAGGAGCCAAAAAAGCGCCCAAGTCCAGGGCAAGGCGAGGTTTGGTCACCTTGGTGGACCACTACGACCTTCTACGGCGCGCTCTGTAGCGGGTATCGCTGCATCTCCGACACCAGAGCCCGCTTTTGAAGTACCACGTCAGAATTGCAACATGCACGCAGGACTTTGGCAGGTATCTCGCTAGACTGTTGAGGGATTAGTTGGGAGATGACCCTTGATTTGTACCTTGTTCCATGCGCCGTGCCTGTACATTCGCCAAGGAATACCTGCGGGACGTCCCTGTAGGCCATCACAAGCCACCAACGCAAACAAAGAATACCCAAGCGCGGATTGTTGAGACATGAGAGTCAGATGAAAGAGACGGTGCCTGCTGAGGGACGAATGAAAGCCCTCGGCGAGTGCCCAAGCGACGCAACTGACTAGAATATGTACAGATAATCCCCGAGATTTGCTGTAGGGACCCTTTGAAACCCGACCACAGGTGTGTTTGGTCAATGACGATGTTTTGCGGCGGGCCACCCGACTCCGCCATAATATTTCGATTCCCAAGCCCAAGTTTTAGGGCACCAACTGTCGCTGTGTGGGGAGACAAATTTGAACAAGGTCCCTTGTAAATATCGTGGTGCATTAAGCAAAATGTGATGAATAAAAAACGGGAACTTGTGATCGTATTTGCTCGCAATCCGCATTATGGATATTTGCAATCTTACTCAGTTACTCCGTACTTCTCGTATCATTTCTTATTTGAATACTTGACTCGTACCATTATCACCGGAAGTCTTTTCGCAAGATATTCAATACGAGCAGTCAAATAGATGCTTTGCTTCAAGTGTATTCAAATATCCCACGTGCAATTCCTTATCGTTCAGCTTACCGCCTACTGTACGAGGGCTAGGATCAACGCGATGATCCTTTCAGTGCAGGTGCCCAAGTTCAAGCTGCCATTGCATTGCCAAGCTCTCTACTCTGTACCAGAATTTCAATCAACAAAAGAACTGACATGAGCAGTGCATGCTTGCAGCAGCTTGCAGCTCTAGGTAGGAAGCGGCCCCCACTTGAAGCTTCCATCAGGTATCTGATCGACGTCATAGCGTTGAAGAGAAGTGACTTGGCCCGCTCACAAGCGCCGCTTGGCTTTGCCCGTGGAAAATCATCCTCCCTTCAGAGCCCAAGCGGGACAAAAAATGCAGAAGCTCCAAGCACCAAAGCGGTAGAGCAGCAGAAGCAGCCACTCAAACGTCGGACCCTTGAAAGGACCCTTCCTAGCCTTCCTCCCTTTGGAAACCGTCATAAGCACATCACTTCAAAATATTAGGGGCAAAACTTGTCCTCCACGATCGACGTTGATAGCCCCTCTTCGTTCTGTTTTCTAGTTTGATAGTGCAACATCCTGTCCCGCCATGGTGCGATATCAACGTTGCGGCGCAAGTTTTTGTATCTCAGGGTACGAGGGTATATCAGCCTGGGGGTCCATCACTTGTCTTGGCGCAAATGGTTGGCAGGCCTCCAAGCTTTGTGGAATTAATCGTGGAATTGGCAACATCACGGCTCAAGCCAATGTGACTTATGTTGACCGTTCATTGGTTGAGCAGGTTTCGGTTAAGTACAAGCCATTGTAGATCTAGACATCATCTCACAATGTGTTGCACGCCTCACGGGAGGCTGCTGCAGATGGTTGCATTGCTAAAGTGCAATACTCTCAGTTCAGTTGATAACGATAAATTTGAGTTCAATACGGCTATTAGTGTTTCAGGAACAGGCCAGTCTCTCATCAAAACAATAAGCAATAAAGCAAATAATGGTATCAGAATCATATCGCGTAGCGCAACAAACCACCAACCCGACCGGCGGGCTTCGCATTACCACTGCTTCGTGTATCTTTCCCCACAGTGAGTTACATTTTGTATGTAACCACATTTCATAATCCTTCTCTTCATAAGGGTTTGATGATCCACATATCTGAGTCTGATTAGACGTGAGCGCGACCAGTAAAGCGCGATCGGGTGTCACGGTGCTTCCACCAGTATCCCAAGGCCGCCAATGTGGCAATAAGCCAAAGGAGGGCGCTGGCAAGATCGACCCAAACCGCGTTTTTCATGCGTCTGACGCCTTCGTCGCCTTCGGCATCTTCATTGATGTACAGCTGCAGGTGTTATGGTCAGCCAACAATGTCATTGATCGGCTACAGTAAGCACTTGGTGAACAACACGTACCTTGCCAAAGACGCCAAAGAGGGCGATCCAGAGGACAAACAAAATGAAGTCCCATATCGCGACGACAAATCCAGCGATGCGCAGGATGAAGGGAACAAAGTAGAGCACGCATGTCACGGCTGAGATACTACCCACAACCACGGCGTAGACCTATAGATTGGCACTTGTATCAGCACTGGATCGCACATTGACGCACTGCTGCACGTTCAACAACATCCACTCACCCATTTAGAGTCAGAGTATTTGCCCTGTTGGTTTGCGTGATGAATATCGGTACCATACAGACCACATGTGGCCAGCGCCAACGCGAAGCAGAACAGGTGGATGACAGAGAACACCACGTAGCTGATAGCCAGGTCCTTAATACCCATCGTTGCTGTGTTGTATCGGTAGTTCTGAGTAGGGGCGCAAAGGAGTTTCACGGGGGAAAAAGATTGCCGAGATGAGGTTATCCTGGGTCGAGGCGGGCCGTTGTCGATAGATTGGGCTTGCGAAGGAAAGGGTATCGTAGGGTTTTGATCAAATTAAAGATGAGCTCGTTGCAGAACGTCACTCGGTGCTTTAAGGTTGACGGGGTATGCCAGGGATTTACCTTGGCACAGGGTAGACCGCTGGTTAACTAATAGCTAAGGGGAAGCCTCTGCCGTCATGACTACGGTCAACGCGAGATTATCCGAAAACCTAGGTAACAAAAATTCATTTACCCTTGGAAATTGTTGTGATTCACTAACATGACCTATGACGTATCTTAAAGCAAGCTTGTTTTAGTCGCCCTGTGACCCCTGACGCTCCCTGGCTCGACCCGTTGATGTACCAGTAACTACCGGATTATCCTGTTTCCGCTGTCAGAGGACATGCCCTGATGACAACCATATCGTTAAGACAATTGGAGGTCATTAATGAGAATTACATGTTTGGCTTGTATTTGGAACTTCGATGACTCCCACTTATTTGGTGACCCTGTGCTCGAACACTAGCTTGTTGTGACGGATTGTGCTGTTCCGCATTCCCGTCCCCTTCGCCCTATAATCACTCTGAATGCGAATCACGGGATGCATATCAAAGGATCAGGAATCTGTGTTTTCACAACAAAGACTTGCCAAATTGATTATGTGTTTCACTTGTAAGTTAGGGCGGACAGTCTAAGGGATTTCCAACTTTTAGGTCTTTCTGAGGATTTGTCAGTTCGGCGTCATTAATGACGTCTTGTGACAGTTTCACGCGACAAACCGTGATACCAAGATAAATGTGAAACTTGAATGATTTGAGATTATATGCCTTGAGGAAATACTGTTTAAATTAATGTTACTTTTCAGTTGGTGCTGAATATTGAGTAAAAAGGGAATGAACCTAGCTGGAGGTTGTCATCCACAGCTTAGAAAAAAGGAAGCAAGGCGATTTACACCCTCTGACGAGAGTAAAGCGATTGTTTGGAAATTTAAAATATTTAAAACATAATTTCTCGGCTTCATTAAGCATAAGCTCGACCATCCACGGTTTTGATGTTGAAATATCCAAACGTGAGTTGAGAATAGGGTAGCTTCCTGCCTAGAGACAGAGCCAATCAAATAATACAGGCAATATCAACATTCTCGAATAATGAAATCACGAGTATTCGTAACACAACGGTGCCCAACGCTAACGACAGTTATTCACGGTAGACGGTAGATTGGCATGGATTTGGTAAATGCGAAATACGAACATGCGAAATTCACATTGAAAATGCAAAAGTTCGCATTACTCATTGGAGCAGCTTACACCAAACCCGTTGAAAGCCATGTGTTTAGGAGGCTGTGTAACATGTTTGCCAGTTTCAGCCCACAAGCTTATCCAACAGAGTTTGAGTCACATGAACATGAGCCTCGCAGAGCCGCAAGCAGAGCCGCATGAAATGAGGGAACGGTTTGTCTAAGAGAGCTCCTGAAATGTGAGGCGAGTTTATAGGGTCCAATTACGATGTTTCAAGTATAAACAAACTCCTACAAGCCTGACCGTAACTACACGCTTTTGAGGCACAGTCTAGTGTCTAACATCGCCTCAGCGTACTAAGCTTTATGTTAACATGACTATGACTCCGCTGCCATTGCCCCGTTCATAACAAGTGAGTGAAGCGTCACGCAGTTTCGCAAGACGAAGGACCTCAACGTTCTGTAGAAGGGGCTATGCTTTGATCGCATCGGAGTAATCCGTCTAGGCGCCCCTACTTTCATCCTCTCAACTACGCATCGTAGCCAAACAATGGCGATAACTAGCTGGCTTAGGGGTCTACTAACACCAAGCAAACTCGCTTTCAAGCAAAAAAACCATCGCAGCTATGGTATTAAACGGGGCATTGTTGTTGTCGTGAGAGTTCATCCCCTGTGCTCACCGAATTTGACAATGCCGTCACTCAATCCCCGTCAACTACAATGTAGTTTTCTATGTCATGTCACATAATACTCAGTAAAGGACACTCGAGGAGAGTCTGGGCAAACTTATATAAACTCAAGAGTCTCGAGAAGATTAAGGTCCTCATCATTCATACTTCAACAGACTCACTTCGCACCATTACCTACTCTACACAACACGCAACACTCCTCTTCAAGAGTATCTCTTAGCCACCACAAGCTCCAAACTTAACAAACCGTCAACCACAATGGCCACCGATAGCTAGTATGTTGGCTGTTCAAGCTACAGTTTACCATGTTTGCTAACAAGACATAGCTCCAACAACCACGCTGGCGAGCACCGACGCCAGCCTATCCTCTCTCAGAATGCACACAAATGGATCTGCGTAAGTGACCACCAAACCCATCTCATACTGTTGCTTCTGACTCCATACTAACTTGTCCAAGTGCAATTGTGGCCAGGGATGGCTCAACGTTCACACAGACCTTTCTTGCCCTACATGTCAGATTCAGCGATGTATGGGCTGCACCTATGGCTAGAACAAGAAACATGGCCAAGAGCGATGTATCGAGTTTATGATATGTCCCCTACAAAACCAGGAAAACGGAGTTGTCTTTATCAGCTGGGGATGGATAGAACTGATGCATTTGCATTTGCATTTGATGTCGGAGGACTTTTGTGTTTGGCCTGTTTGTTTAGATTCCCTTGACTACCAAAACAACTAGAATGAGGCCCGCGCCTAGATTGCTATAGAAAATCCAACTATTTACTCTCTTTATATGAAAACCCTCACTAGTGTTTGCGTATTACCAATGTCGATCCATGGCAGCCTACTTAAAGACCTGTGCTGCTGAGCATCGATATGTTCTACGATGTTAAGTCTCTGATTAAAAACCTTCACCATACTTCTTCAAACAAAAAAAGCGACATCATCATATCTAAAACGTCGAGACTTCCGAACCCGACTTACACCAGCCCCTGTACCGAGGCATGTTGGTTAGTGACGCCCCACTCCTCTGACCGCACCTCTTCGTCCCCGCGGTGTCATATCTGGATGGTTGTCAGGTTCTTCAATATACAACATCTTGCTAATTTTTAATTGAAATTCAATTGAGTCATGGCAGATCTCGGTCCCCCTTTCCTTCCGGTCTCCGGACTCCCCAACTTCCGAGATCTCGGGGGTCGTCCCCATCCCATCCCGTCCCGGCCCGGCTACACTATCAAGTCTGGCCTCATCTTCCGCTCAGCAGAGCCGTCCCGACTCACTGAAAACGGCGTCTCAGCACTACAAGACCTGAAGATCTCGCACGTCTATGATCTACGCTCCCGTAATGAAATTGAGCGTTATGCCACAGGCACTCGCGAATGGCCCGGTGCTGAACGGGTCTTTACTCCGGTATTCTTGGATAAGGATTACGGCCCAGAAGCCATTGCGCTGCGCTTCCAGAACTATACAGCTGAAGGTAGCCAGGGATTCGTCAAGGCCTACCAAGATATCTGGGAGACAGGAACGAATTCCATCAACACCATCCTCTCACACTTAGCCAAGCCGGATCCTTCGCCTTTACTTATCCATTGCACTGCAGGCAAAGACAGAACTGGAGTGATTTGTGCCTTCATCTTGTCGATATGCGGCGTGGACGACCAGACAATCGCTCGCGAGTACAGCTTGACAGAGGCTGGGCTTGGCGACTTTCGGGAGGAGCTTCTCGCTGCTGTTATGAAGAGTCCTGAACTAGAAGCGAATCCTGAAGGCGCCAGACGAATGCTTGGAGCAAAGCCTGAGAACATGCTGGCTGCCCTGAAAGCTCTTCGAGAACAGTACGGCTCTGTAGAGGAGTACGTTGTAAAGAGCTGTGGGCTTTCAGAAGACGATCTTGAGCAGATCCGGAAGAACTTGATTGTACCTGACATAAGCAGTCAGTAGTCTTGATGATGAGGAAAGGGCAAAGTCTCCTGAGTTTGCAGGAATGTCGAGAGCCAATCTTGTATAACGACCTTTACAGAGTCAATAAAAGCTCAACCCTGCCTCTCCAGGCATCGTCACCCAGTGCAATATCACATATAATAAATGCAAACGCTGTTGTTCTTTGGACGATTTGTGGTCCATGTCTAATTAGTATGTGACTTTATACATGGCGTTGGTATTCATATTGTACAGTTGCGCCCCTTGAAAACCACCCATTTCCCGCATATAATCATACACTTCAAGGTACCGACGTAGGAATCTTGACCAGACCACGCTTGCGGTCCTCGAACGGAGCGCCATACCGCCATCCAGTTCCCCTTCTTGATCGACCATCACGGCCGACATCGTCAACGTTGATCTCCTTAAATCGGAACTCGTAACGGTCTGTCTTGACTCGCTTTGTCTGTGCCTCCTCGCGCTTACGCTCCTCCAATATCTTCTTCGCGACTCTGTCCTCATCACTCTGTGTCACCTCTCGGAACTTGCTCAACGCCTCTGGGCGTGGAGAACCCTTAATGATGTCTCGCTCCATCTTGATCAGCTCGGGCTGAGGCGATCGTTGATCGGCGGAAAGCATCTTATCGTGGAAGGCCTTAGCGGCATCTTCTCGCGTAAAGTGTCGAGATTCCGAAACGGGCTCGAATAATTGTTGCATTGTGAGGTTGTGTACATGAATCTCATTAATGGGCTCATGCTGCACATTCTCCGCACCTTCCTCGTAATATGTTTTGGGAAGCATCTTCATAACTGCCTTGGCGTAGGGTGTTGCTAATGGCTTGCCCTTGAAATATGTTAGCATTGCTAAAAGCAAAGTAAAGAAACGCAAGCCCAATGTGGCATGATGCTATCAGAGTATATAAAAGTATAACCATGTAGGTGTCTTCAAGACTAATCGAAAATTTTGTTTGGTCTCATCATATAGCAGGGCAACATTGGGAATGATTGGTGATTGTACTTACTTCGGCTTTCCATTGGTTCTCAACCTCCTTTAACCGCACGACAGCAGCAACTCTCCTCACGTCGACGTGCATTTCAGCAGACACCGCCTTGAGGGATACCCCCCTCCGCGTCACCTTGTCGTAGATGAGCTCTCGTGTGGCATCGGCGAGCACGGGCTGACTTCGGAACAAGGGGTTGAGAGGGAAAGGCTGATCTTGATGAGGGCCAAGGTAGTTAGGACTATTGCCTGGCTCAGCAAGATTCCTTCCATTGCCAGAGTTTAGCCACTCAAACATCCTCGCACGACCCTTGCTCATCTTCTCGCGGCATGGTGTTGTCGAGAAGGTTCGGAGGAACGGGGAGGATGTGCTCCGTGAGGAGATCGAGACGGCGGCATCGAGGCCAGCCAGCGGCGTCGATGCACCGCACACTCGAGGAGGCATGGTTACAGCAGGTTCAGATAGTCTCTGATTGTCTGCTGCATTACATGCGACCCAGGACCAATTGATTAGAATTGGTTGGATGTCAGGTCAGAAAAGGCTGGGCTTGTTTGGAGGTGTTTAATGTTGCTCGTCAAGTGCAGCAATTTTTCAGCCTTTTCGGATTTTCTGATTCTCCGCAAGCTGTGCTCAAGACCCACATCGATGCCCTTGACGAACCTGGAATATACGATCCGTGAGATTGGGGTTATGTATAAATTGTAATTAATGGCAGTGGAACTTGTAATCGGCCTTTTTATATGAGAAGCCCTAGGCCTAAGTTCGTGCATCCCATATCTCTCGTCTCTTCCTGTTGCTTCTAGAAGAAAATTTGACAAGAATGACCTCGGCCTGCACCCAAGCGCACTTGATCAGTCTGAAGGTTGGACAAAAGAAATGTATATTTTGGTTCAATCCTTGTATCTATTAGAGAGCTTCGGCCATTATAACCGCGGCAGGTATGGCATTATAAACATTGGTATTCGTATGTATCTGTTACCTGCGCCATCATGCTTACAACCATTACACAACTCCCTTCTTACCCAGCTCCAACAACCAGCAAATGCCCAACATTAACCCTGCGCTGAAAACTATGGATCGTAAGTAGATAGATCATTGAGACAGCTTGTGTTTGCTGCTGCCTCGGGAAGCGAATCGTACCAGTAGGTCACCTTCGGTCTTACTCCTCGCCCTGGACCAGCATTTTGTTCTTCTGGTGCCCATCACGAGCCAAGCTATTAACCAGGCTTGGTCATCGAAAGACGGTTCTTCTTTGACTTAGCCTTGGCTGCTGCAACTGCAGCTTTCTTGGCCGCCTCGTTCTCCTCAGCCTCCTGCGAAATCTCCTTCCACTTACGCCAACCGTCAAAGTCGATAAGAGCTTGCATGCAACCCCATTCCATGACCTTGCGCTCCAACCAGACGAAGTTGACTGGCTACATCCTGGGTTAGTTATATATACCTAAATAGCAAAATAAGAACAAACGTACCTTGGTCAAGAAATCATTACAACCAGCGGCCAGGGCTTCGTGTCGGTCGCTTTGCAATGAGCTGGCAGTCAAAGCAACAATGATAACAGGGCTTTTAAATAGATCGGCGTTTTCAAGTCGGTCTTTGTCGTCGATCTCATCTGGGTTTTCTGTTGTTATTTCACCTTCTGGGGAAGATGAAAAGACACCAATGGAGTTAACCCGCTCCAATCTTCGGATCTCACGGGTCGCATCAAGACCGTTCATGACTGGGAGCTGAATATCCATCAGCACCAAGTGAAAGCCGCCAGTTCTCCACTTCTTGACAGCATCACGGCCGTTCATGGCGGTCGACCATCGCACTTTGAGGCGCTTGACGAAAGCTTCCAAGAGCTTCAGGTTAATCGGGTTGTCTTCAACGATCAGAACGTTGATAGGAGGCACACCACCGTTCAGCATGCCCGGTGGAAGGTTGGGATGTTCAGCCTTTTTACTCTTCTTGCTTTTCGCTGTGGGTCGAGGTGAGGCTGGCCTGACCGGAGGCGTTGCGATGCGTACTGCAGAAGGCTCCGGGGCGGGCGGCGTCGGTAACGGAGGGGCAGTAGGCGGCATACCAGGAGCATCTGAAGAGTTCGAATGAGTTCGTGAATGTGGTAGCCTCGGGTTGAAGTGTTGCGTACCGTGGTTCGCATGATTCGCGGCGGCGGCTGCGGCTAATGACACAGATGATCCGTTGGCTATCAGTGTAGGTGATGATGTGTGAGTACGGCCCAATCTTGGACGGTCCGGACGGCCTTTATAGGCGCGCGCTCTACCTGGGGATGGGATAGGAGGAATATGACCAGTCCCTAATACGGCAATCGAGTGCGCAGTTTGGGGATCAATATGCGCGGGAACTGCTACTGGAAGATGAGGTGAGCCGACAGCACCACCGTGAGGACCCACTGAGGGTGGAAAGTAGCCATCACTCGTTTCGGTAGGCCGACCATCTTCGTTGTAATAAACGTTGCCGACATATGCTGGCGCGAGAGGACGCGGGGAAGCTTTGGGCGCACGGCGCGGTATATCAATCACCAAGGCCTCTTCAATGGTTTGTCCACCTGGATAATAAGCGTCAAGCGTCCGTCCCATAGGCTCCTCAGGGTTCAGGATTCGTTCTTGATGTTGGTCTCGAGGAACAATGCGGATGTTAATGTCCGGAGAATCGAAGTTTCGGCCAAGCGAGTTAGAATATTTGCGGAGAATCATATCCCGAACATCGTCGACGAGATCATCTTCGTTGACTGTAACCAGAGTTGGTGAGGCATGGGGTCGTTTGACCCAGATCTTACGGGTCACCATATTGGCGTTTATAGGCGCGTAGGTAGTGGAATTAGTGTATCCAGGCTCGTTTGTGGTCGGGTTCGAAAGGAGTGTGTTGATTAAAGACGTTTGACGGTTTGACAATAAGCTCTGTCGTCGGGGCGGCAGACCTGGTCGAGGTGTTGGCGACCCAGGGATTGAAAGAGTTGCTGACTGTGGAAGACCAGGAGATGGAGCGACGAATATCGTCGAAGTTGCTGCCGCTAAAGGCGCAAAAGTGGCAGATTTGGGAGAGTTAGGAGCTTGATCTGGACTCAACGAGTCGTCGTCATTGTGTCCAGCAAGCTCAGAAGCTGCGTCCAAATCTAGACCCGTAACCGCTTTAGGGCGCGTAGTAGGCGATTTTGGTGCTGTATCGTGCGCGTGTTCGTGAATGCGGTCGAGATTTGAGCTTGCCTGACGCTGTCGCGATGGAGACGACTGTTCGGATGGGTAGAGTGAAGGAGAGATCAACGGTAGTGGATGAGTTTGAAGTCGAAGTTGTGGTGGATGCAGATCGCTGCCGAGCGGAGGCTGGTCGCTAGAGCTAGTGGCGGTTGTAGCAGGTTCTTCGCCGAGGCCCTGTTGGTCTATAGGCGGAGCCGGCTGTTTCAGTGCTGCATCGCTCACTGTGGGATGGCTGTTAGCGGGTGGGACCGCTGCACCAGCGTTTATTTCCGAGGACGTCTTTGCGGGCGATTCTGAACTTGAATTTGAGTTTGTTGCTTCTGAAACTCCGCGAGAAAAGTCGATTTTTGCAAAATCATCGCTATCTTCTCGTTGTCGGTGCGAGCCATCGGGCGTCGCGATCATACCACGTCGGCTACTGACGGTGCCCCTCGAATTACTCACGGCACGCCGAGACGACCGATCCCCATCCCCATTTTGGCGAGTTCGATCACGATCGCGATCCCATAAGTGACGGCTTCCGAACGACGACGCGGTATCTGTGGCGCTATTATTCGAAGAAGCTTGTGAGCCTGCTGTCGAGTGTCGTCGCTTTGTGAACTTGGCTCGAAGGCGCGAGGCAATATCTGAAGCTCCCATTAGATCGACATGGGCATCCTATGTTGGTAGGACGCGGCCGGGGACGTGGAGTCGGAAGCTTCAAGGTGAAATCGAGTATCAGGGAGAGTAAGACAACAATCGACTCGATCGTTGGCGAATAATCGTAGAAAGAAATAAACAAGACAAAAGAGAGAAAGTGATGAGAAAGATTAAATGAGTGAAGACAGCAACAATGCAGATAAAATCGGTACCCAGTTCCGCAATGTTGTCGACGAGCAAAGCTACTTGAACAGGGTATCAAAGCGAGGCTGTTAGGGATTAAAAAGGGGAATAAAGAAATCGACGATCCACAAACGGGAGCCAAAGTCGAGGAGAAAAAGATAAAGAGGAAGAAGAAAGAAGCAGATCTGCTTGTGAACTGGATATCACGGAAGCAGAAAATGATTTCCAAGGGGGGGTAGATCCGCCGTTGCAGTGTCGATGAGATTCAAAGCTTCCCCTTCGGATATCAACCAAGCAAGCTTTGGGCTCGCCGCTCATGCCATGCCTAGCATGCTCAGGCTCAATATGACCGCGATTGCGTATCCGTACGTACTTGGTGCTTCTTTTGGCGTGGGTAATTTCGGCCGAGTCAGCGCTGCCCTGGAAGTTGTACAATGCACAGCGCATTGCATCCATCCAGAGCCGTTACATCCATTCAAAGGCCACCCGAGCGTCCCCGTTAGACAGGGGTGACCCAAGTCAAGACGACTTAATTCCCGTCCCAGCTCCATCGTCTCATCTGTCAAAATATTGCCAATGTCAACATGGGCTCTGCGCGTGTTCTTTAAAGATGGGACCCCGGTCGATTGATGCTTGAAGCTGATATTTCAACGTTAATTGTCGGTCAGTCTGCATCGTCCACGTCGATAACTGCCAGTAGTCTGAGACAGACAGATAGAAAGTCTTCTCTTTCCATGATTCCACTTTTGGCTTTGTGTCACATCTCATATGTTGCAACGCGCTCAAAAGCCACCAGTCCTGCGCCGCTTGTGTTTGTTTCTCTAAGTTAGCATGATCCGCAGCTTCGATATCATACAAAATGCTCCATGTGCATATTGGTTGGCGAATTGGTTCCGCACTATTGTTTTATAGTGTTGCTAGGATGCTAGTCTCTGATATCCATTGATTTCTATCAAGTTCAACTCTGCTATGTCTTCTGATGACGAGAAGTGGAACCTCATTAGGAACGAACCGCAACATAGCTCTACCTAGGAAGCTGACATAATTCATAACGCATTGCGTCGCCGCAAGTGTACACCAACCTTTGTGTCAAGCATCACCACTATGACTGTACGCCCATTGTTACCATCCACAACAACAGTAGCCACATTGTTGTTCGTCACAGGCACATCTTCATGGCCCCAATAATACCTCCAGGCGAGCGACAGCCTGATAAGCCAGTCCCTCGTGTGCCCAAATCGCCATCTCGCACTGCACAGATCCAAGCGCAGAACCGACGGCGAGAATATCTCGCTCGTCATCCTTCCTACTTTGAGAACCTGGAGCACGAGCTCGCTGGTAATGCCGTACAATTCGACTGTCCCTGACTCCCAGCCTGACTTTGCACCCAGATCCTATATTGTATGAGCGGCTGGTGAAGAGGTTTCAGACGCCCTCAGAGCGTGAGGCCGAGGGCAAAGCTAAAGGCTATGGCAGGACGCTTGAGGCTGACTTGCAACGAGGAGAACTCAAACTCTCACGGCTCAAGGAGGGTGATGGCGTAGAGAACCTGACTGGTGACCTTGAGCACCCCTGGGAGAAGCCAACTTCTGACAAGGCTCACGGTTTACTCTTATGGCATGCCTTCCTTGAAGAGCGCTTCGTACATGGTTTAGACGAGGACTTTGATTACAAACCCATCGACGCGGATGAGGATCTCGATACCATGCTCAGACGAGACGCTCAAGATGCTTGGTTCGATGACGAAGAACCGAGCTGGATAGATGAGGAAGCATCAGCACGCTCAACAACCCTTCAAGGTGAAACTGGAGTCCAAGACTTTTAGATCCGCAATATCTCGTCAAACGTCAATCAATATGGGCCTGATGATCATCTAAGACCCTTTCTATTTTAGCCAACGAATAACATGTCAAAAATGACGATTCCATGAACCATGACACTGCCACTTACCCTGAAGCTAGCTCAACCATGTATTTTGACGTGCCCAGTGCCGGCATTTTGCAGCATTTTGCAGCATTTTGCCTAAATTCGATAACCGCTTCGCACAGGCAAAGTGGTGCTACACATAGTAGACAACATATGGCGAACTACACCAATTCTCACGACATTCTGGTAAATTACCCCAAAGAGTATTCCGCCTCAAAGGAACCACCTTACTCTAATTACCGTCGGCTAAAGGAATTATTTCTCATCACATCCACCAACATTACCCAATCCCCGGTACACGCTTTTGCCTCAGTGCTTGGCTTCCGTTCTTTACTTAATGGTCAGTTGTGGAACGGTGGAACTCAACCCGGGTAATTTGGTGGACTGACTGGGTAAATGAATTGAGATGAGTATCAAGTCATATACACAACCGACGCGGGGTTAATTATCCATTGTCATATAGCAATTATCATTTAAATATCAATAACCGCTCTCTTCGCCCAGTGACTTTTGACCATTGGTTTCAACCAGAACAAAACAGCACATCTCATTCAAACTCACTCATCATGGCGCCCCTCATCACAAACGTATACAGCGCCGACCCTTCAGCCCACGTCTTCAACGGCAAGGTCTACATCTACCCTTCTCACGATCGTGAGACCGACATCAAGTTTAACGACAATGGCGACCAGTACGACATGGCTGATTACCATGTCTTCAGCACTGACAGCCTCTCCCCACCTGGCGAGGTTGTCGACCATGGTGTCGTCTTGAAGACAGAAGATATCCCCTGGGTATCAAAGCAACTTTGGGCACCTGATGCCGCAGAGAAGAACGGAAAATACTACCTGTACTTCCCAGCCCGCGACAAGAAGGGAGTCTTCCGCATTGGCGTTGCAGTCGGTGACAAGCCTGAAGGACCTTTCACCCCAGACCCAGAGCCCATCAAGGGAAGCTACAGTATTGACCCCGCAAGCTTTGTGGATGACGATGGACAGGGTTACCTGTACTTCGGAGGTCTCTGGGGCGGACAACTGCAGTGCTACCAGAAGGGCAACGATATCTTCGATGCCGAGTGGCAGGGTCCTAAGGAGGTCAGCGGCGAGGGTGTGCCCGCTCAAGGACCCAGGGTGGCCAAGCTCACCGACGACATGCACCAGTTCTCAGACGAAGTCCAGGAGATTCAGATCCTTGACCCAGAGACTGGCAAACCCATTCTAGGAGATGACCACGACCGACGCTTCTTTGAGGCTGCCTGGATGCACAAGAAGAATGGCAAATACTACTTCTCGTACTCAACAGGCGACACACACTTCCTGTGCTTTGCTACAGGCGATAGCCCTCTAGGCCCCTTTACCTATGGTGGACGTATTTTGGAGCCCGTTCTTGGTTGGACGACACACCACTCTATTGTTGAGTTCAAGGGCAAGACATATCTCTTCTATCACGACTGCGAGTTGAGCAAGGGTGTTGACCACTTGAGATCTGTCAAGGCCAAGGAGATCTTTTACGACGATGATGGCAAGATCATCACCACTAAAGCGGACTAGACGCTATATGACTACCGATTGCATCAACGAATAAATAAAAACCGTCGTAAATAATATAAATAAGTTCCAAATTCTGCTAACACATCTCGTCGTGAACTGTCCCAAAATCGTACATTCAAAAGCACAAAACCTCCTCATATACTTTTGTTACTCATCAGCATCAACATTAATACGTTATTCACACAACCCCAACGCGGAGCTTATTCAAAGCCTCCTCGTACCTGGCTGGATTATGGTCAATTAGCATACTTGTGCCGAACCTCAACTCCTTGAAGCGCTCCTCGACATCCTTGACGTATTTTAGTACGATTCTCTGCGCCGGCCTGCCAATATGATCCTCTTCAGGTAGCAAGAAGGCATCGCGCCTCAAAACCCGTTGAGTCTCTATTGTGAATACTTCCCCTGGAGGCACAAGTTTTCGATTTGTCATGCCAGCCCTCAGACCTTGCAAAACTGAGTGCCCCCATTTGGACGTATCTCCAGAAGGAACCGAGGGCAAACCACCATACCATTTATCTGCCACACCGGTTTGGAAGGATTGCCATATCCGCTGACGGATCTCGGCCTTGGCCTGTTGCTGGTCGTTCTTGAAGGCGAGGGCGACGGCCTGAAAGTCGTGCAAAACTCCCAAGGAGAGGTAAGGAACAATGTCGTTTCCATGAACGACAGTGGTGATGAGACCACGAGTTCGCTTGCGTAGAGACGCCGACATTGTGCTGGGAGGTCCATACGCATAAACATGAATGGGTCGCCTCGATGGTAGAGAAGAATGAACAGGGCGAAGTCCGTCAGACTGATCATCCCCGACTGTCCTCTCCGGAGCACAAATGGCTGTCACGAAACCGGTTCCAGTTGGATTCGGCTCAGAAAGCATCACCCCTAGTAGTGCCGTGACTGCACCTCCCAGAGAGTGACCACAAAGAACAAGTCCGTAATCGGGAAATTCAAGCAGTGCCTCCCGGAGAGTCAGCAACACACGTCTATCACCGCCATAAAGAAGTCGGCGAGCTGAAGCATGAACGCCCTTATGTACTTTATGGCCTCGACCACGCCAAGTCAAGATATCGTAGTCACAGGTCATATCAGCCAGAACATCCTCAAAACCCAGAGTGCCTCGACAAGCGAGCACAACTGCTTTAGCATCATGATCAAGCGAGATGTAGTGTACCAAAGGCACACCAGTCCCTGTTGAGCCACTTGAGTCTGTTCCTCCTTGGGGATCAACGATGGAGGCAAGGAGAATGCTGTGTGTATCGGACTCAGTGTGATGAACAAAATGTCTGACATCTGTATGAGTACTATCCCAAGCTCTCAACAATGGCATATCTTTAGAGATCCCCATGAACTTAAGAAATGCGGACCCGTATGACGCGGACGAGAATCGCATGTACCTTGTGATGTTGCTAAGCACATGGCCTTGAGGGAAGATGCCATTTACTATTCCATCACGTCGAAGCCCACCAAGTGCATCTGAAGCAGTGTAGGCACTCTTTTGGTGGTAGTATGAGAGAACTACGGATGATTGTGAATCATTGGAAGCTAGACTCCAAAGACTTGGGCTTTTTCGGATAACCCTGCGGTGAGTGACAGATATTTGCGAAGGTGCAAGAAAACCATCATTCTGACCTTGTTGCGACCAAGACGAATCAACTACCGCACCACTCAAGGAAACGCTAGAAGAATGGGTTGGCGACGCATTTCCGGAATGGACAGAATACATGTCTGTTTGGGATACCATGGAGTCTCGATGGCGGTCGTGGACAGAGACATAACTTGTACGAGAAGAGTTGCGTGGGATGAGCTCTGCTTTCTCGATGCGCTTTTGGTCCATAGAGGAACGAGGGCTATGGATTGGCTTGTTGGTGGGCTTCGCAATGGTTGAGACTCTTGATTGCGGTCTTGGTTTACCTTCAGACGGTGGCGAATCCTTGCTCCAAATATTGGAGATCGATTGACTGCCTTCTCGAAGAACTTGTCTGAGGCCAGCTTTTCTTTCGTTCGACTGACTAGGAGTAGTTGAAGAATCCCACTTCTTCTTCGATAGAACTTTCTTGGGAGGTGTAACGTTTTCACGCAAGCCGTTTGATTTGTTGCGGGTATGGGATGATGTGACGGGGGCTCGTGGTCTCTTCTGGTTTGCTTCACGTTGTGGGGTCTGAGGCTCTACAGGTGAAGATGGCGGCGAGGTAGAGTTTCGTCGTGTGAACTTGTTCTTCTCATCTCGTACCACGCTGCTCCTAGGTTTCGCTGTTGCCTGCGAAGACACCCGGGATGGCAGATCATTGGTACTATGCGATGGCCTCGAACGCTGTGGTGGAGGTGGTTTGATGCCCGTCGTTCCCGGTCTCCTAGGAAGAGGGGGAGGTTCTTTGGCTGGAATCTCTGGGGCCGAATCCTCCTTCGATACATCAATGACAGAGGCTGTGGTGTCGTGAGATCCTTGGAAAGAGGTTTCTCCAGTCCTAGATCTTTCAAGTTTATAAACAATACGATAGCTCGAGGCTTCAGGGCAGTCGTTCAGTATTTGACTAGACCGTTTACTCACTTGAGTACCTAATCCTGTAGTCTCAACAATCTCAGCACCGGGTAGCAGAGGCAATGGGAATGGATGAGGACCATCAACATCGATGGTGACAGTCTGTGTTGACGACACCACATTGGAGATAGACACAGACGTATCAGGTGGAAGTTTCCTAGCCATTTCATTTTTGAGTTGGTCGATCACTGATTCCTCCTCTTCGAATGATGCTGGCGGAGAGTGATTAACGACTGCTGTTTGTAACTTGTCGGTGCTGCTGTTTCTGGACGATGAGCTGGATGTTGAGCTGGATGACCTCGTAAAGACAGGACTTCGAGGGATACGATCCTGAATGTCTACCCGCTCACCATCATTCAAAACGACGACATCCCAGATAATCTCCTCGCATTCTTGCCTTTGTCTTTCCTCTTCGATCATTTTCCAAGAGTATCTTTGCAAGTACGCCAGAGCGCATAGTCCAAGCACTAGGTCTGTAACACCAATAGTATCGCCATGAAGCCCAGTTGCAGGATCATGAAACTCTCGTCGAATGAGCGTGATAATGCCTGCTATAGCCCTTGAGGAATCAGTCGAACCGAAGATCTGATCGAGTGAGGACAACAGTATTTGAGAAATCCCCGAGGCCATAGAGAAGGTCGTGCTTGTAAGGTTAAAGCCTGCACTTGTCCAAAAGACGGCCTGAGACATAGCATGATGCAGATGTTCGAAGCTTCTTTCGATAATAGATTCTGCTTCAGCAGTAGACATGTCGCTCTGGGACCGCGAAAGTGTTTCCCTTCCCGCTTGCCCTAGAACAGTTTCGACCATACTGCGAGCAAGCTCCAAAGAGGATAATGTTGTAACTTTTGCAGCACTGAGGCCGAAGGAGCCCGCCTTAGTACTAAGACGAATGGCTAAACATGTCGAGCGTGTCGCGAGACTAACAGCTTGAGCGACTGGAGAGGGCAGTAGAGTGCGACCTGGTTGTGGAGGAAGGTCCTCGGCTGATGTGATGCTGGAGTTATCCATGACGAGAATCTGTCATTGAAGCCCAATCGAGATTATGTTGAGGGGCGGAAGAAGTGCGGATTCGGGAAGCAGATTTAAATAAATATAGTTTGATGGAGTCTCCAGTATATATGCTCACAGAAGAACAATAATGACCTCGAGGTCCGGATGGCTTTGGCTCAAGGTCAAAGTTGAGGCGAAACCTAAGCTAAGTCTGTGAGTAGCGTAGTAAGTGAATCCCAACGTTAGCCAACTCGCCACCATCAAGACCAACACCAACACCAATTACATGGTCGGAATGTAAATAAGAACGTGACAGAGGACGAATGGCATGTTGCCATGAATTTGGTTGGACGACATGGGATGATGCAGGGAACAAGACTCAGACAGAAGAGATGATGGGATGTGAAACAGATTTGCATGTGACTGTAAGAAGGAGAAACTGTACCTGCCAAGCCCGCTCTACAGACGGGATGCTTAAAACTCGCCCTGGCAGCTACCTAATTCTACCACTGGTGACAGTGTGTAAGTCGCTTCACGTGCTTTATCTTGGCCGAATGGTAAATTAATACAACAAGATCATAGCCGTGAACTTGCCAAGTAAGCATTCCTGTCTTGAACACTACCTGACATCTAATGGTACCAAGTATTGGGTATGTGGAACAGTTAATCTCTTGAAACAACCCTTCATGCCTCTAAAGAGATAAGAGGATTACAGAGCTTTGGTAAGTTTCTTCCAGTATATTGGCATCTGGCACCTCGCTCTCTTGGCTTCGCGGAACATCAACAAGTCGCGGAATTGACCCTCCCGCTCTCATCCAATCACAAGAAGCCCCTGGTTCCGTGGTCTAGTTGGTTATGGCATCTCGTTAACACCGAGAAGGTCCCCGGTTCAATCCCGGGCGGAACCACATCTTTTTGGCCATCTTTTGCTCTTGACTCTTGACTCTTGACCCTCAACATTAAACCCCTCGGGATCGCCTTGAGGCTGTGTGTGACTCGCCGACACGACCCCTGAACATTGATGGAAAATGCCCCCCAATTATAGAACCTGTGGGGGGCACTAACAGAAGCGCAGGACAAGCTCAGCTCAAGGCTCCGCCCATTTGTTGGCTGAAAGTCTGAAACTGAAAAGGCCGACCTCCAGATCTGACATTGATAACCTTTCAACCATCTCACACTTATACACTTGTCGCTTGGATTCTCTCTTTTCGTTACTCTAGACAATTGCCTCCTTTTTGGTAATATATTTAGGCATCTTTGTTGCGACAAAGCCCGTTCCTCACACCGCAGCCCCTCGAAACCACCCCGCCAAAACCTCCCCCGCCAAATCGACACCGCCATGGCTCAAGAAGGCATCTTCAGCGCCGACCTCCTCTCCCCTGAGGTCAAGGCCGCTCTGCCCAAGGGATACACCCTACGCGCTCTGCGCAAGTCCGATTTCAACAGCGGTTTCCTCGACTGCCTGCGCGTCTTGACCACCGTCGGCGATATCACCGAGGACGATTTCGTCAAGCAGTATGATAACATGGCCACTGCTGGCAGCTACTACATCATCATCATTGAGGACACTTCGCGCACAGAGCGACCTGTTGTGGGAACCGGTGCTTTGATCACCGAGCGAAAGTTGTAAGTCGATTCTCTCTGCTCCTCCATGAGCGACGATACTGACCAGTTCCTTTACAGCATCCACAACCTTGGCGCCGTCGGCCACATCGAGGATATCGCCGTCGCAAAGGACCAGCAGGGCAAGAAGCTCGGTCTCCGAATCATCCAAGCGCTCGACCACGTCGCCGAGCAGGTCGGCTGCTACAAGAGCATCCTGGACTGCAGCGAGGCCAACGAGGGCTTCTACGTCAAGTGCGGCTTCCGGCGAGCTGGTCTCCAGATGGCCCACTACTACGAGGGCGGCAAGGGTAAATCCCAGTGATTTCCTTACTTGTATGATATTATGAAGTGTCGCTGCGTACGCATGCACACGTTTCCCTTTGTATAGCTATGTTATCTCAGTGCGTTGCACAGAGGCTGATGCGGTTTCGCATGGCACAGGAAGCAAAATCTAAAGAAGATCCGATATCTAGGCTTAGAGGGTAGATCTGGTGACTAGAGAAAATAGACGGGATTTCTTGCATGTGGAGCTTATTTGAGTATAATGCATGTGTGAAGTCTTACACTCTTCCAAGGAAAACCCCCAGGTTGAGCTTCCCGCTGTGTAAGCTGTTGTGCGACATGAACCATCAGCTGAGTGAGGTTGCTTATTCGGCCTCCGAATCTTCTAAGCATCCAAGGTATATATGGGAGTGACGAGTATCAAGATTGAATTGCCATTATGTGGCTCTTTTACACAACCTGCCCACCCCGAACCAAAGCTACTCTAGAATTCTCAAATGAGTCCTGACAAGGCATTTAATCACAACATGTTGAACGAGCTTGACTTATCATTTATCAAGATACGCATTGCTTCACTGCAATCGCTGTAAGTTATGGCAGTTCTGTATTGTGAAGAAGAATGCGTGCCAACTCAACATTCTAGTGTTCGATCCAAAAACCATTCGGCTTTCTGTGTCGCTCGTCGTCATATTAATCGTGTCACGATAGTCACCGACTTGCATGGCACGCCTCGACTGACCCGACGAAAACTTGTTCGCGCACGCTGTTGATCACTTGAGTCGTCGAAATATGGGAACATATTAAACAGCCAGGATATCATTCTTTATTTTCACACTCGTTCCATAGAAACACTCCTTCAATTACGCCGCTTATCGACCCATCCAGCCGCCATCAACAACCAACACATGCCCGCTCACGTAGCCACTGGCTTTACTCGCAAGATACACCGCCGTCCCCTTGAAGTCCTCTGGTGAGCCCCAGGTGCCTGCGGGAATGCGCGAGGTGATACTAGCCAAGCGCTCTGGATTCGCGAGCAAAGCCTCGTTCATATCGGTGGCGATGTATCCTGGGGCGATGGCGTTCACAGTGATGCCCTTGGATGTCCACTCGTTGGCGAAACTCTTTGTGACCTGGCCAACAGCGCCCTTGGACGCGGCGTAGGCAGGAACAGTGAAACCGCCCTGGAAAGTGAGAAGGGACGCGAAGTTGATGATGCTACCGCGACGGCCGGTGACAGGTGAGGGTTCGAGGTTGAGCATATGGGCGCCAACATCGCGGCAGAGGGTGAAAACGGAGTTGAGGTTTACTTGGATGACCTAGGGATTGTTAGACGTATCTTGGAATGAAGATTGACCGGCTCTTACCTCGTTGAAGTCGCTATCGGGGAAGACTTCACATGCATGTCGTCGCTGGATACCGGCGCAGTTTATCAATATGCGAATCTGGTGTCCATCGGCAAGGACCTTGGGCACAAGCGCAGCAACAGATTCTTGCGACGATAGATCGGCAGTGTAGATAAAAGCTTTTCTTCCCAGCTTCTCGATCGACTCTTTTGTTGTCTGTGATGTAGTATCTCGCTGTTCGTCATGTTAGTCGTGAGTTCTGGGCTCATCATGAGACGTTGCCTACCTGGACAAGGATGATGTCTGCGCCAGCCTCAGCAAGGCCAATTGCAACTGCCTGGCCAATACCACGTGTGCCGCCTGTGATAAGAGCCGTTTGGCCTTCGAGAGAGAAGAATGAAGCAGCCATTTTGGAAGTATGAGAGCTGTGATTAACTGACGTCGTGAGCAATTGAGGGTGGTGTTTTTGTTTTATTCAACGAGGGGCAGATACCACCGTGGGGTACAACACTATTAATGATGGATCGGCTGCCAACTCCCTCCTAAATTCGGAGCCGGATAAGCTCTAAGTGTTCCTGAGAGGAACTAGGTCGGGTTAAACCACCCAATCGGTGAATCAATGTACTGTAATAATGCAGCTCTACTTGGTGGTACACATACGTTCGGCTTTGGTGACCGGGGAGAAGACCGAAGACCGAGGATCCGCTATGGAAATCCCCGCAGAGGGGTGGTTACTTAGTATCATGGGGTTGGTGTTTGTTCTCTCATGACTTCCTTCTGGTTGATGCTATAGCTCATGGCTGATCTAGTAATGTCTGTATTAACTACAGTCTTACAATAGGAAGAACATCTCTTCCTATAACGTACAGACTTGCCTACTCTCCCTTCAATTCTGGTTGATTCGGGGAACATTGCCTCCTTGGGCTTCTCCAACGACTCCAACATAGTGGATCGCCAAGTTTCAACGCCTCGAAATTTAGCGCTTCACCCCGCGGGATACTGTACAGGTTCAGTGGGGGAGGGGCTGTCGAGGCGTGGCCAGTTTGAGTGTGAAATGCCCGACGAATGTGACTACCTTGACGAAGAATCTATGAGATTCAAAGAACGTACCAGTAAAGACAATTTATTTATACTATACTAACCTTACTACCATCAGTAAAGTTTGCTAGGTTCTCTCTTTTTTGCTGTCATGAGAATGGGGGCAGGCGTTGGACGTCATGGGACCTCGCGGGGCATGGAACTATCGTGGGGCGGGTTCTCCGATGTCATCTCGGCCCTCTCTCCGCGATGAAGTGCACTATTTGGTACCTTTTAGACCAGTTACGGGCCTGTCGAGGGAGCTTTAAGAATATTTTGTTCGATATCGGTCCCGTCTTCATGAGCCGATCCCCGGTCCCGCCTTTTACTAACCCACCTCCCGCTCCTCATCTTCATCCATGATTCCCCAGTAACTTGTTGCATCCATTTCAACTTTCTTGGATATTGTTTTCTTCATTGCTGCTGACTTAGCCTGCCAATTGATCAGTAGCTTCACTATACTCATTCGCATTACTACTTCTCCCCCATCTTGTATCACATACCCTCATCATGGCAACTGAGCGTGTCAAGGCTTCCGTTCTCCATGGAGAGAAAGATCTCCGTCTGGTGAGTACCAACACTCTAAAGCACTTTCGAGAGTAAGGTCTAATTCGAGACACAGGAAGAACGCGAGCTTCCCCAGCCTTCCAGCAACGAAGTCCAGGTCGCTGTCAAGTCTACCGGCCTGTGCGGCTCCGATCTTCACTACTACAACCACTTCCGCAACGGCGACATCATCGTTCGCGAGCCCCTCACTCTCGGTCATGAGTCCGCTGGTATAGTCGTAGCTGTTGGTTCAGAAGTCACCCATCTCAAGGCCGGCGACCATGTTGCTCTCGAGGTCGGCTTGCCTTGTGAGGCTTGTGAACTCTGTGGTGAAGGACGTTACAACATCTGTCGGGGCATGAAGTTCCGCAGCTCAGCAAAGGCAAACCCTCATGCCCAAGGAACGCTCCAAGAGCGAATCAACCACCCCGCTAAGTGGTGCCACAAGTAAGGCCCTTGATGCTTAGGAAAAGTTGGCGCAGTATGCTAACACGAGTCTAGGATGCCCGACCATGTCACCCTTGATCTCGGCGCACTCGTCGAACCCCTCTCAGTCGCCATGCACGCCCGAGACCGCGCCTCGCTTCCCAAGGGCTCAACCGTTCTTGTCCTCGGCGCCGGCGCCGTCGGGCTTCTCGCAGCTGCTGTCGCCAAGGCTGATCAGGCCAAGACTGTCATCATTGCCGACATCCTGAAGGATCGCCTTGACTTTGCTACTAGCAACGGTTTTGCTGATGCTTCTGTGCTCGTCCCCATGGAGCGCCCGCAGGCCATTGAGGACAAACTCGCCTTCGCCCAGAAGGTTGCTGCTCTGGTGAAGGAGACTCAGGTCAATGGGGAGGCTGTTGGTGAGGTCACAGCAGTCTACGAGTGCACTGGTGTGGAAACCTGTGTGCAAACCGCCATCTACGCCACCAAGCCTGGAGGCAAAGTCATGATCATCGGCATGGGGACTCCCGTTCTCACCATCCCAATGTCAGCCGCCGCTCTCCGCGAAGTCGATATTGTGGGCGTCTTCCGCTACGCCAACACATACAAGGAGATCATTGAGCTCCTTGCCAAACCTCCTGCAAACATGCCTGACGTGAGCCGCCTGGTAACTCAGAGATATAACGGCATGGATAAGATTGAGGAGGCGTTTAAGATGGCAGGCAAGGTGCGAGATGAACAAGGCAACCTTGTCATTAAGGTTGTGGTGGATTTTAACGAAAAATGACTGCATGGCAAACTGTAGAGTCAGTGATAATGGCTGAGTGAGTTTTACGAAGAGATATTCCATGAGTGATACAAAAGGCGAATGTGTTGGGTGCAGGTTTGGGGTTTATAGATACCTGGTTTCCTAGCAAAATGATATCGATTTTCTTGATGCAAGCAAGTTATGTGATACAGCTTTGATTTCCTCTTCTGATTGCATCATATGGCCCGAGGCTCATGGTCTGGGTTCAGTCGTCGCGTCGGCCGCTTGGTGTCTTGTAGAACTACTGATAGACTTCAGAGTTTGCAGCAAGTGATCAAAAGACAAATGAACAGGGAAAAGCTTGAATACAGCATTTTAATAGCTCAAGTCAATAGCTTACTCTTCTGCCCGGTAGACGTTTCGATGTTTGGACATGTAACTACTACTTGCAAACCTATAGGCAGCCCGGTTCTCACAACCAGGTGTTACTCAGCAACACTTGAAGCGAGATAGGAATCTGATGGTTGTTTACTTTGTGTATTTGTGAAGCTAATTTGGAGCCTCTAATCTATTCAACAGATGCTGTGTTCTTTAATGCCGCTTTTTGTCTTCATAATCTCATTTCCCTATACCACGCTCAGACATCTATAGCCGTCCCTTGATTCACGACTTGTCGGGGAAACCAAAGTCGATGCCGAAAGGAGGGTAGACATATCGCTTCAACTCGCCCTTCTTTTGCAGCTCAGCAGAGTAGTCGTTCAAAGCCTTGACATCCTCCTCGTCGAGGTCGATGATGGTCTTGTTGGCAGTGATGCGCTCAGGGGTGACTGACTTGGCGAGAACAGTGCTACCACGGGCGACTGTACGACGGGTTAGTAAGGGTTTAGTAATTGTTGTAGGTTCGGGAGACTTACCATGGTAGCTGAGAAGGACAGTAGAGGCAGAGACACCCTTCTTCTCGGCGATCTTGACGACAGGCGCAGCGGTCATGACGGGACCACCGGTGCTGCCCAGAGGGCTGTAGGCCTCAATATGGATACCCTTCTCCTTGCAGAAGTCGACGATTTCCTGTTGGGGGAGTTCGGGGTGGTTCTCGATCTGGTTAACAGCGGGAATGATGGTGGCGTGGGGCAGAAGCTCCTCGAGGTACTTTTTGCTGTACTGTGAGAGTGTTAGTAGAGCTCCGGTGGAAGCGTAGCACAAGCTCGACTTACGTTGCAGACACCGACGCCCCTGGTCTTGCCAGTTGCGGGGAGCTTCTCCATAAGCTTCCAGCCGTCAACGTGGTTGTAGTCGCGGATGACATCTCGGGAGCCGTCGGCCTTCTTGGGGAACTTGTCGTCGTTGCCGTCGGGGTTGAGGAGAAGAGGCCAGTGCTGCGATTGATTAGAGCCAGACTTTTATGTGAATCTGCTAGGTAATTACTCACCACAAGGAAAAGGTCAACGTAGTCGAGACCCAGGGCCTTCAAGCTCTTGTCGAGGCCCTGCTCAGGGCGAGTGTTATATGTGGCCCAGGCCTTGGTGACAACAAAGATATCCTCACGCTTGACGCCAGCCTCGAAAGCAGCCTTGAGGCCAGCACCAACCTCCTCCTCGTTTCCGTAGCAGTAGGCGCAATCGACCATCTTGTAGCCATCCTTGAGGGCATATGCGACGGCCTTCTCAACCTGGCCAGCAGGTGATTGCCAGGTTCCTGGGAATCAAGAAAGTTAGTCAATTGAGCTGCAGAGGCTTGAGACGAGCAAGAGGAACGTACCCAGGCCAACAGCAGGGATTTCCTGGCCGGTGTTGAGCTTGAAAGTAGTAGGAGCCATTGTGTGAGTTTTGTTAGAGTATGGGGGATGTGATGAACTGGGGAATGAGAATGAAGGATATGAAAGAGATCTAGGACAAAGCACAAGAGAAGAAGAAGCTTGAAGCAAAGCGGGAGACCTGCAGGTTATAAACCGCTGCCACATCATGAACATGAGTGCCCCTCCTAAACATCATACGTAATTAACTACCGAGGGCAATACTCTACTTCACTCTCCTACTCTCGATCCCCCAAACTACGCTCATCTTTGCGGGGTCAAGGCCGTGAACCCCGCCAAACAATAAACAATGCAGCAACGCTAGGTAGATTCCCCGAAGTCCCGACCTGAAGGCCACCTTTACCTCACGTAGCAGGTTTGGGGTGTAATTTAGACATGAAATCGTTGATCAATGGGGATTTTTCGGGGTGGGGTTGGTCCGAGTCTTGCGCATGTATACTGAAGTGGTCTTTGTGGTTCGGTGAGAACCCCGGTTAACTGTAGGAAGCTTGGTGCCCCCAAAGGTTGAAAGACACCATTCACAAGCAGATGATCATTTTTCATGAGAAGTTCTAGAGGCGCTATTTTCTAGGGGGTTCACTCGAAAGCAGATGAGCATAAGCTGAAAGTCCCATGGTTGGCAGGCCTCTTATATAGTTCAACTAGTATCGGACTGCTGTCACTGTACTTGAGTTATGTGTTGGTGGTGATATGCCTCACAAACGAGCGTGGGGGTTACCTCTCAAGCCAACCACCAAGGGGACACCTGATCATGAACATTTTCATGATATTAAAGGACAGAGGTCGGTACTCATTACTTAATGTTCGAACGAGGATCTCCCGATTCATTATTAATCCTGAAACCCCCAACGTGACCGTTTGACGAGACTTTCGCCAAATCCCTTGCTTCTATACTATGTCGTTCTCATCCAGCTCTAAGGAAACGACAACAAAGTATACATACATACATATAGAAGAAAAGTGTAACTATCGGATAACACCCATTACAACAAAACATGCACCATAAACTCCCTTCCCCATTGCCGAATTTTCCGCGCCTCTTTTTCTCATGGCATGCGTTGCTTCTTATAATGGTTGAACATTTAGCCCGAAACGAGAACCCAAAGCCTGGAAGTATGTTAGTGGCCGTGTTTGAATATGCGACTCGACGGGTACACCTCAAGGCCTATATCTTTGGTGGCGTACGCAAAAGTATGAGATGGGTAAACTTACAAGAAGAAGATCATCAGGACTCCAAACATTTTGGCGATTAACCACCTGTTACTCGACACTCGGTTCCAGTACTTGAGGAGCTCCCGTTGCGCTCCTTCAACATTGTCAACTACGTCTTCTGTGTTGGCATCGATGCGCTGGATCATCTCGCTCTGTTCTGACACCATGGTAGCTAGTTGTCCAAAAATGCTTCCCAGCTCGCCGATTGTCTTTTCGATGGCCTCGATAGCCTCGCCTCGCTGCTGGATGTATGTGTTGGATGGCTGTGCCTCCTCCATCATCAACAGCTGCTGATCGCCCACAGGGTTGAGTGAAAGGGTATCTTGGCCGCCGGGCGCAGGCGAATTGCGAGCGGGTGTTCCATATAGGGGCGAGGCGGATTGTTGGATAGATGGCTGAGTATGTTGCGACACGGAGGAGATGAAGTTCTCTGTTCTTGATCGCGATGCCTGGATGTTTTTGGTCCTGGCCTCGAGAACATCTTTGAAGTTGACGGAGACATCTGTGAGTTTGCCTTGTAGCAGATAGACAACGTTCTTGTTGTGCTCGCCCTCTTGATCGGCTTTAGGGTGCTGCTGCTTGGTGAGCGTTTGGAGAGCGCCGATTTGCTGATTCAGAGACGAAAGATCTTGCTTGATAACAAATGTAAGCTCGTTGATTTCTACGGGACGGTCGTCGAAGAGCGTTCGTCGCTTTGCCACTATTTCTCTAGGTTAGATTCATAAACAAGCTCGGCATTCTAACCAGAAGATTGCAGAGTATACTGACGTTGAGCTAATTTCTCCAACTTGGCCATAGTGGCCGAGATGCCACGTCCGATTTCAGCGGCATTGCGGGCGAAGTCGGATCGCCTCTGCGGGCCAGCAGCATGACCGTTGGCGGCATCTTTTTGCGCATCAGTCAAAAGTGACCGGCGCTGAGAGCTGACTTTTGACGAGGATTGTTTTCGCTGTGCTTGTGCGAGTACCGATTTGAACTCGGAGGTTCTGTCTTGAATGGATGCGACAGCCATGGTGACCAGATTAAGAGGGGTTAAGGATAACGCCGAGATGTCAGACTGCGGCCAGCGCGGCTTTGTGTCTCGAAAAGAATCGCGTCGATATTATAGTAGCAAGAAATATGCCACCTATGCGACTTGTGTTTCACTGACGATGTGTCGAGCCGTGATGTTGAACGTCGATGTGGGAGGGTCCGAATCAGGTCTCGGTTGGCAGCGCAGGCGAAACGGGACGTCGTCGAGGGTGGGCGAGTGACGCGGACACGAAAGCGAATTGCAGGATTATTAGAAGAGAGTAATTTGCTGGTTGTAACCGCGAACTGTAGACGGAGTATAGTGTGCAAGAAGTAAACTAAAGCGTTGAAGAAGTCGCAGAGCTTCTAAGGGATTGACTAAATGTGGAAAAGGCTACAAAGAATGCCAGAGACAAATGAGGTTTGATTGGAATTGGTATTGCTGCGTCTGCAAAGGAGATTGGATTTGGGGGGACGTGTCGTTGGCTTGTTCCAGACTGGTCGGGGCAGGGGTAGCGCAGATGCTTTGATCCGCCACGCTGGCTCTTACTGGGCCAAGATTGATTCTCAGCAGTGTGGCTTTAAGTGTGGCTAATATTTCATGGATGGTGCTTGCGGTTAAGAAGAGAAGCATTTTGTGATGGAACTTTATCATATATCTATAGACGTACTCGAAAATGTGCCTTTGAAGGAACGTCAAGCTGTTACAACTTCAAGGAGTTGATTCGAACAAAACTTTACAATTAAGTCTTCAAATATCACTTGTTGGCTAGGTACGTTTTCTGTCACCCCTTCGATTCAGCATAAAGGAAAACCTCTACGTCACGTTCATTGATAACAGTAAGTGTGAATTGGAAATGCTAGCTTCGTATCCCAGAATACCATAGCCGTGTTTACTCTTTACATAGCTCCAAGTCTAAATCCTCGTATCAAAGCCCCATCTTGGTTCGATGAAGTGGAGCGAACCTCAGGTAGATAACCCGGCGGCTGAGCGAGAATGATAGCATTGATTAGTTTCCTTTGGCTTCTATGAGGCGCGTAGTAACTGACATCTCTTTTGTGAAATGTAAGACAGACAGGTTGAGAATATTGTTCCTGAATTAAGTCAGCAGTCGAAAGACGTTGAAGGCACCCCTCAGTCTCCCAGGACGTGTCATCGTCGACGTCACCCGTCCTATCACGCACCAACAAGAATATTGTTGCCTTTCTTGCGGTGATGGTGGTACGCGTGGATATGTGACCAGAAAGTGCGGCACTTGAGATAAACGCTGTATAGAATTCTTACTTTCCTAGAAACGCAAGAGTTGAAGCCAGAACCTCGAGGTAGAAGCCACAAATATGCGAGGTTCGTTTATTGTTGTCATGAGACCCAACACGATAATAGATGTGTTGCGAAAAGAGAACAAAGCATTCAGTCTAGCTAATAACGTAAATAGGGGAACTCAGCCTTGTTAACCAGCAAGTCTAGGATGACTTCGCACTTGATGTGGTCTGCTACGTTCGATAGACACATGAGCTGATACTATTCCGAGTTCCTCGCCAGCTTTACTGGAAAATTCGAAGCTATTAGCCTGTTTTCTGCCTCGACCAAGCCTCACTTAAACGAAGATTTCCCCAGTTTGCATTCCACCGGTTCTGTCAAAAATAGCAATGACCAGTTTTTGATCCATGTTTCGGCGGACAAGTTAATTATAAACGTCCACGGGTGGATTGTAATTAAATACTCCATGCAGCTACGGCCAATCCTTGGCACTAACAGGGAGCATAACAGTTCAGTTCACAGCTGATCTCGTAACTTCGTGCCACAAAAGACCAAGAACGTAATGTAGGGGTCTAACGTTGGGTGGCTCCGCTAATAATTTCATTGTTTTCGACGCGATCGTTCACTTTCTTGCTTTTGCCTTTTTCTCCCCCTCCATTCCTACAGATAGTTACATCGTATCCGTACGATAGCAGCTTGAGCTCAGCGCAGCATCACAAGAACAACTTTGCAGGTATCTCTATTAGACATTATTTTCTCTTCAAGTTTCAACGAGGCTGGGCAAACTGGGGTATCTCGTTCCTCTTTGGTTCATTGGACGTCTAGCGACCATCTTCCTTGTATTTTGTTAGCGGCCGCGCCAGAACAGCCCGAGGTTCCCCATCCTCTTCCGTCATCTAATCTCCAACAGGCGACCTCAGCACCAGCACAGCACTGGACTAGAGCCTGAGCTAACCAACAAAAGTGCCTGACCGCACCAATTGATTGTTTCCCGACCACCACCTCCTTGTTCTATCACTATCACCATCCGTCGCCATCCTGACTCCTCACCTGTTGCCGCTGGCCTCCACTGCATTTCTATCTACTCTGTTGTATCTTTCATTCTTTTTCCTATTTTCATCATCTCATCCTTTTCAATATTGTAGTGCCTTAGTTTACTGTCACTGTTTTGTTTCTGGGGTTGCAGACCTTGTATTTTAAGCTTGTCACTTCCGATCAATCATCGCCAACTTACCTGCGCACCGTCCTCCGCGGATCCTAATCAACAACGAACTCGATAAGAATCTCGTCACCAAAGCGATATCGCCCAGTCTGCGTAGTCTAGTTGTCGTCGACACTTCTGCGAGCAATCGAGCTTCATCCAAATCTCCGAGTCTTTTCCAAGAATGCACCGATAGTTGAACATTGACGATAAGCCAAACACGATATGGATGGGACGTACAATAACCCTTTTGCGCAAGGGCAGTCGCAATCTCCATTGTAATCACCCTTCACTACCCTTGGAGGTTCTTTTTGTTAATCCTCAATCATCTTCTAGATCCCCTCAAACCCCTGGCGGATACCAGGTAAATGTCAACCGTTCAAAGACGAGGAAATGGGTCCAAGCGCCCGTTCAAAATTATGATGGCGACGACTGGGGCGCAGACGAGTTCGAGGACGATGAGCCGCCACCACCACCTGTTCCACGAGTTACAACCGGCCTCCGATCAATCGGTCAACGACTTCCAAACGAACCTCATGGGCCTTCCCCGAGATTGGCCGCCGCTGTAGCTTCCAGTTCTCGTGGTTCAAGCGGCCCGCCATCGCTTCAGCTCCAAACTCAACACCCGGACGCAGCTTTCAACACGACTCGCCCGGAAGAGGTTCATAATGTACCATCACCAATTGCAGGACGAACTGGATCGCCTGCCCCTCTGTCTTCTGGGGCCGGATCTTCAAAAGCCCCCAGCTATCACCAGCAGCCTGACGTTCGATCCTCTACCCCGCAGAGTACCACCAGCTCCGCTGCTCGGGCTTCACCTTCGATGCGACCCGATCTATATCGCCACCTAGAGGATGAACGTAAGCTGGGTGGCTCGCCGTTGTCCATCGCGGATAATATCGCGCCTCGACCAGATGACCGCTCTACCCCCGTGAGTGAGTCAACACGACAGGGATTTGGTCAAGTAGATGGCCCTGCCATTGACCGAGTTCAGAAGCAGCCAACTTTTGACAGCATTCTTGCAAAGCGCGACGAACTCGGTGTGGGACAGAAGGGACCGAACAATGCACCTGTTCCAGATGGTGGTGATGGATTACAGCAGTCCAATAATCACAACGATGAATCGGTTATTCACTCACCTGCAGACATTGACCGGAAACGATTATCTGTCAGCCCGCAGCTTCCCGATGTTGCGCGTATGTCAGTATTTGGTGCCGACTTCTTCTCTACTGGAAATGACAATTCGAGAAACGCTCCTCCCTTGTCTCAAGACCCGATCAAGCAAGAACAGCCCCTGGCCTCCCAACAGCCAACCGACAGTCCTGGAAACCTCCCAACGTTGGAAGAGAAGCCTAGAGAAAGTGAAGATAGCTCTAGTATGTCTGAATCCAATGACGCTTCTTCTAGCAAACCTTCCCTTTTGCCTGCGAACGACCCACGATCCGTTCCTCCTCTACGCACGCCAAGTCCGAATACAAAAGGACTCTTGCCATCGCAGAGAGAGCCAGACAGTGCTGCTGAAGCAGTCTCGAAGCTTACACCGACGGAGCCTTTGCATCCCCGACAGTTGGAATACTCACCATCAGACTACGAGCCAAATTCCGCCTTGACGCAGGGGACATTGAACACTTTTAACTCATCACCTGTTAAGGAAAGTGATGTTTTGAGCGAAGAAATTATGAGGTCCTTGAGCCCTATCGCCCCAACGCCAAACGCTGGGCTTTCTCCTCAGCCTCCGCTGGAGAACACCCAATCCCTGTCACCAGGTGGACAGAACAACATGCGCAATAGTAGCTATACTCTTAGCGATTACGATAGCTATTGGGCTGATTCAAACGAGAAGCCTGGCCAGGAATCCGGCAAAGAGGTAGAAACAGAGGCACACGCGCAGGATAAGCCGAAAGCCGAAACCACCCCAATGCCTGAGCAGCAGCAACAACAACAAACTACCGAGCAAGCATTGCCCAGTATGCTAGCCTCCAGTAGTACCCAGCCTGCCCCTGATTCTACCTCTCAGCCAGAGTCGCCCGCCTCTGACTCGCGACGACGTTTCTCATGGGAGGCGGGTTTTGAATCCCCTCCGAAAATTCTCCCAGTCGTGCCCCCTACTGGGAGTTTTAACAACGAAGCTCCTGTCCTAACTTCTCCTCCACCGCCGGCGTCCTCTGATATTGAGTCGCCCAAAGATGCAGCTTTAAATGAAACAGGCCAAAACAAAGACTCGTCACGAAATTTCGAGACGCCAACAATTGTTATTCCACCGTCTGGTGGGATCTCTCATCAGGTTTCGAAGGCTAGCACTCTACCACCAAGCCAGCAACCTGCTACTCTGGAACCCCCCTCTCCGGTCTCTGTGGAGAATGATAGTACTACACCGCAAGCTGCAGAGGATCGACGTCCATCTGTCACAGAGAATAAGACCTTGACTCAAATTCCATCGAATCTGACGTCAGCAACACCGCTTCCGGGAAAGGCAACCAGAGCAATCTCTTCCAGCGAGTTTCCCCAGACAACACCGTGGCGCGATATTATGAGCTTGGCGACACCTGTGCAAAGGACTCTCAAGTTCGAAGCAGGTCGAGAAACGCATCAAGCGTGGGAATCGGGCCTGGACAACTGGCTCTCCGGTCTTATGACTGAGCATCCCGAATACGCGAACGGAACGGCTTCTTTTGCAGGAGCCAGTGCGCCCGCACCTCAGAAGGGACATGGACCAGGTCCTAGCGTCTCTCAAACTCAACAGCCATATTATCAGCAGTATCTCAACGCGAGCTCGCCGACGACAGGACCAGCGGTCGGCCGGTCACGACTGGGTAGCGGCTCCATGCCTTCCGGGTCCAGCAGTTTCGGAAATTCGGGCGGCCAGATCGGTACGAAAAGCAAGGAACTCATGCAGTCTGCTGGAAAGATGGGCAAAGGATTGTTTAGCAAGGGAAAGAGCAAATTGCGTGGAACTGGGGACAAGGTATTTCACTGACGCTTCTCTTTTTAGAACCTGTTGTGATGGGCTTCTTCCTTTTTTTCTCCCTCCAGGAGGGTATTTGTTGGATTAAATCTCCTTTCATCATGCGCTTCGGGGCTGGTGTCTCACTATTGGCCTTATGATGAAACGGGTGTATGAGATAGGAATTCTACGATGCTTGTTCCCTTTCTCTTCCCAATGTCATCATGTTGTTGCCCATCCATCAGGCTATGTGACAAGAGTGTTTATTAATGTTTCTTTGACTGACAGGGCGAACCAACATCTCCGGTGCAGACAAAGCTCAAGACTGAAAGACGCGCATCGTGGGGCTTAGATCGTCTCACCAGAGCCCGCGCTGATGAAACCCCCGAGAAAGACGTCGTGAACTCGAGGCCTTCGACACAATCGTACCATGCTCCTCAGTCCTCCCAATCATCTAGTATACTACCTTCAGGCTCTGTGTCTTCGACAATCGGATCAGGTAAGCGACTTGCCTCATATGAGGGCTACGGGCCTCAGCTCTCGCAAGAACCATCTGCCTTTGCCAGTAAAGACCATGATGAAAGACCACAATGGTATATTCCAACACCTGTCGATGAGTCCACTTGGGATCCTTTCAAGGAGACTGGTCTTACCAAGGACAATGTTTCCGAACATTCTGGAGCCCTGCTTGCAAACCAAGATCAACCTCAGCAGAGTTTCAGCACACAAGTATCCTCTGGTAAGCTATTGTCTAGCGATGCAGCTCCTTTGCCTACCAACAGTGGCATCCGTATGGTGCACTTGGAAGAGAAGGCTGCTACATCCAATCAGCAGCCGTCCGTTTATGCTGCTGTCACTCAAGAGACCCCTTCAAGCGTCCAGGCCCAGCCTCAATCTCCTTCCCAGCCCATTGATTCCTCAACTACGCCTCAACGCCACTCATCTTTCGTGGGACTACCGCCAATCAGAAGGGGTTCGACTTTTGATGTCAATTCGAGGTCCGTCAAGACAGAGCCCAGAACCACCGAAACTATCGATGAACATCTTGCTTCAGAGGCCGAGGACTATGACGAACTTGCTCGTCAACAAGGGACAATTACGTCCGAAATCACTGTCGGGTCAACCCTAGTTGGAACTGACTCTGTCTTGCAAGGTAAAGAGTTCGAAAAGGATATTGACGAGCCAGAGCAGCAAGATGTTGCTCAACAGCAGCAGCAGCAGCAGCAGCCGGAACAACAACATCCTGTTCAGGGACAGCAGCAGCATCCGCCACAATCGCTACCGCAGCATCCCTTCCAAATGCATCCCGTCAACATGCATCCAGCTCAACAAGGACCTATGCCCCCACAGAGCTCTACGCACCAGCCTCAATCGCTGCCATTACTCCCACCCCACCTTATGGGAGGCAATCCGGTCCAGAAGTTGCCTCCTTCTGGACCTTGGAAGTTGGAAGAAAGTCACTTGTCTGAACCTTTACACCGGGTTACCCCGAAGAGCTCGCCGCTTCTTCCATCAGGCCAATGGAAGCTGGAAGAGAGTCACCTTGCCGAACCACTCCATGTTGTAAATAGGAATCGAGCTGGCACAAATGCCTCACAGCGGTCACAAATCTCACAACATTCACAACACTCACAACATGATCCATTTTTTGGCTACAACAAGGAAACGGGAGATGTGCCCACTTCACCTTCCTCGGGCTCTACAACTCAGCACCAACATCATCAACGGCAGAAGCCCTCCGAAGTGCCACCTTCATCTGCCAATCGGTACCCAGGTCTCTTCCCAGGTCAACAACGACGTCAGAGCAACCCTCTAGACGGTCCTCTCGGTCCTAAATCTCAATTCCCTAGACGCATGTCTCAAGAGGGGGGTATTGCAAGAACAGAAACAGGCAACAACGAACCTACCCAGGATGAGCGTGGACGGTCAAAGAAGGCATCGGGACTATTTAAGGATATAGGGCATCGTTTCAGGAAAAGCTCGACTGAACGACGTAGCACACCCGAACAGCACGGCCAACAGTACCAGCCCCCAAGGCAACAGCAACAGCAGCAGTCACAACATGGGGAAGCCCCGTCGGATGCAGCCTCCGTGTCCAGCGTTACGACTGATGGAACCCACGACCGAAAGAAGTCCAGGGCAAGCTTTATGTTAGGCCTCAGGAGTAAGCAAAGCCGAGAGAGGCTCTCAATGCCTCCTCCCCCACGTCCGGATGACAATAGGCCCGCCTCCTCGATGGAAGATAGGAGAGGGTCTCGACTCAATCCTGGATTAGATCCTACTTCCGGCCAGAGGCCTGACGGTCCACCGCGCGCATTTACCTCTAACCTAGTCAACGAGATGAGCCAGTCTGGAGGTGCTACCCCTCCAGCGAAGAAGCGATTTTCGGCTTTCGGCACCAAGGCTGCCATGGCGGGTGTTTTTAATCGTCCAAGTAGTGGTACTTACTCCAAACCAGGTACTCCTACCTCATCGAGACCAATCTCGAGTCATTTGGGAACTCAGCAACCAGCTTCTGTAGAACAACCTCATCCAGGCTTCGAAAGAAGTAGCACAGCTGGTCCAAGTTTTAGTCAAATGCTTCCGACTCCATTAGATGCACCCCCGTCCGATGAGCGCCGCAAGAGACGAGGCTCGGCTGCTGGACTGCTCTCTGGCCTCTTGGGGCATGGCAACAAGAATAAAGAACCTCAACAGAGCACTCTACCTCAAGCGCAACAACCACCTGTGCAACAGCCGCAAGCTCGCCGTCCTTCTGGGCCGCAGCTTGACGCCCCTCAGCCTCCCTCGCTGCAGGCCCAAGGTCGGAAGCCATCAGGCCCTCTGCTGCCCCAAATGCCTGGAGCTTACCCAGAGAGTCCTATGCCAACTCCCCTACCTAGCGGCTCTCAGACAGCCGGCCCAATACTCGCCAGCCCTCAACCTCAGAGACCTCAGCAACCACCTATGATCCGCCAAGCGACCGGGGGCTCTATACCTAGGGATCAGTCTCCAATGTCAACCTCTAGGTCCTTAGCTGGTGGTGTGAGAGACAATCAGCAGGCGCCTGCCGCTTACCGGAACTCACGTCCATCTCCTTTGGGCTTTGGCTCCACGACACCAGCGGGAACTCCTCCTATAGGGGCGATGAGTGACCACAGCCGTCAAGGAACACCGCAGACACCTTTCAGCATAGGCCAAAGCTTTCCGGACCATAGAGCTGCAAGAATGCAATCAATCTCCCCAGCTGGATCAGCTGTTCGCAGTGCCCCGACGACACAGACATCTTTCAACGTCCCAAGTACGGCTCCGACAACCCAGCCTTCGTTCCACCACTCCACGCAGTCTCTTGATAAGCTCGCTCAGACTAAACCAGAGGAAGGTTATGTTCAAGGACATGCCATCAACTCACCTAGCATGTCTCTCCAGTATGGTGTTGGGCCTGGGCAGGGTGCACAAGACAATGGCATGCCCTTGTCTCCAGTGTCGCAGTTGTCCAACGCAGGTGCTCCTTCGGTGTCTTCCATGGCTACCCAAAGCCCTCGTATGAATAGTTCTTTTGTGGCTGGCGGAAGACGACAGTCTTCTCAATTATCGCAGCCGGGTACGCCTGTTACATCAGCGATGCCCACTGCTCCGCCAGCGCAGAATTTTGGGAACAGGATGGGGATGTCGCCACAACAATCTTCCTCTGGATTCCAGCAGCAGCCTACGAGTGCTCGGCCACAAGACGGCCAGCAACAAGGCTATCAAATCGCTCAAGGTCAACAGTATCAACCTAGCGCTCGTGAGCCGTCTGGTAGCTATCCTATGCCGGGACAACACCCACATGCTATGGTTCCCGGTCGCTCGCCGATGCAGATGCAGCACTCTGACGGAGGTCCTCCAGTACCATCAAAGGACGGCAGGAACGCTTTACAGCAGGCCCAAGTCGCCGATCAGCCCGTTCGTCAGGGTAGCCCCGGAGCATCGAAGTGGAAGGGCTTGAGGAACCGCATGTCTGGACAGATTGCGCATAAGTCAGCGCCTAGCCAAGGAAAGGCCGAGAACGACAAGTTGACGGCAAGCAAGATCCTTGGAGCGTTTAAACGAGGCTCCAAAGAGAATCGACAGTCAATGGTCATTCCTGATTTACAGGCTTATCAGCAGCATCAGATGCGTCCTATACAGCAGCAGCAGCAGCAGCCGCCGCCGGCTCAACAGCAAACCCGGCAGCCTCAACAGTATTCTACTGGCCAAGCTCCGTATACACAGACACAGTCTCCTCGCCCGGCATCTCAGGTTAGTGGTCAGGCTTTCGGACAGGTGCCCACTCCTCGACCTTCATCTCAACTCAGCAATCTTTCCCAAGCCCAAATCCAGGCTAGACGCGGATCGGCGATGTTCGGCAGCCCAAACCTGCCACAGCAGCAATTCCGAGGTTCCTCTGGATCTTTCCCTTCAAGTCAGTCTGGTATGGCTCAACCGCAGCCGGGTTATGCGTATCAATCCCCCCCTCACGCGCAAGGCCAATTCCCTCCTTCGCATCCGCATTCGCCTCAGGCTCAATTCCAATCCCCGCCGCAACAGCATGGCCAATTCACGTCTCCTCCAATGCAGCAGGGCCAGTTCAGCTCTCCTGTTCAACATCAGGGGCAGTTCCAGTCCCCTGCCCAGCAGCAGCAGCAGTTTCAATCTCCCCCACAGCCTCAAGGTCAGTGGCAGCAGCAGAGGCAGTCTTCAGGGGGTCAATTTCCTCCCACGCAGTCTAGACAGTCTTCAGGAGGTCAATTCCTTCCCACGCAGTCTAGGCAAAGTTCTTACCCTGGGCAATGGCAAGGAACAGTTGGACAGAGTCCTAATTCGTCCGCTCGTCAAAGTCCTCGGCATTCTCAGTTCCCACAGCAGGCCAATAGTCCTCAATTTGGCCACGATGAAGAATCTCACCCTGTTCACGTCTCGACGCCCGATACCGTTCATTCTCCTACGCCAGTACATGCCCCATCGCCACGTCCTTCGTTGCTGAACCTCCTCGTATCCGGCAAAACAGAAGAAGAACTGACTCAAGAAATCCAACCTGGGCACACGAAAGTCACTCCTCGCAATGATCAGAGTAATACAGCCAATCATGAAAGCGTCAACAAGCAGAAATTTGCCGGCACTGATAGTCCCCATAGCGGTAGGACTAGTGGAAGCCCCAGAGTTGGCGCCGTTCCGCCGCCAAAACAGCAGCATGTTTCCCCCAGAATAGGCACAGGCCAGAACGGCGGCTCAAAGACTCAGGCCCCTACTCTCCCTATGCCTTCATTTGCCACTGGTTCGATCATGGGAGATCAGGCTACCTCAAACGCCACCAGGCACTTCTCGCCCAGGGCAGAGGAGTCCCATGGTGTATCGCTCAGTCCCCCAACTGGACACTCTGGCGATGTTAGTCCAAGCTCGACGAGGCAATCGCCCTCGGGCGTAGGCATCATGAGCCCGCCCAAGGCCGTGGCTAGTGGAGGCCCGTCGTTCCATGCCGAGCTGGAAGACACAGAGGATGCCCGAAAGCGCACGCTTCGAATCAACTCGCAGGAAGAGAAGATTCACTATGATCCTAATGCCGACTCTGATGGAGAGGTGCCTCCTTCAATGAGCGCGACTAGTTATCCTGGACAAGAGTGGAATCCGTACGGAATGCCTGAACTAGGCGATTGGAGCGAACACGCGGGTCGCTAAGAACCCCTACTTTTCTACATATCACAACACATATCGTACTCTTCCCCGTACATTCGAGCCTGTCTATTTATGCCAGCTTAGCGATATAGGTTTCTAATGGCCCCTCTTCCCCAGTCTTTTGGTTCTCGTAATGGGCTACTCACAGCCGTCTTTGGGTACATCAGATTATTGGGTTTTTGTTAGTTTTGTTCCATCACAGCGTGGCGTCATGGGTGTGTATATACGTGCCCTACCTGTTGCATTTACAAAATTTGTCAAGAGATGGAGGAAATGGTAATAGCAGATTGAAACGCAGAGGCATGGCAAGGGAAGATACACGATATTGCATATACATAATCATTTAATCAATCATATACATACACTACACATTCCCAGGACCTGAAACTACCTCACAGGACAAGATCTAATGCTGCCTTTTCAGTGAAAAGCTTAAGTTTTCCTCCTACAATCTTCGCCTCCAGCTTCTTCGAGGGGCTTGTATTGTTAGTCTTTTAGCATTCGTTCTCCACCTGCAACTAGCGGGTATCGAGGAGTGAGCAGGTAATGCCAACAAGATCAGGCCCATCTGAGCAAGAAGTTATCGCATGATCAAACTAAGACTCCAGCTACAGTGGAAAGGGTCCTCAACCCCTTGTAGACTGCGCGCGTCCAATCTCACTCAATTCCGCCCGGTCTAGGAGCAAAACTACCATCCTCGAAGGATGAAATCCTTCAGAACGAAGCCATACCCAATTGGTGTAGTATAATGGGGGTCTACTGCTATGCTCAGCCTCAGCAGGTCCTGCAGTCAGATATCAGTGCTGAGTAAGACTGGTTCTCATTGCTTGATGTTATGTTATAGTATATTCTTATATATATGAAATAGCTCCGCCAAGAAATCTGTTGTCTCAATTCCTCAACATCAGCCTCTTGCTCATCATGTCTCCGTCACTATTTGAATCTCTAGCCATTGACGGCAAGCATTTTACAGAGACAGGAGATGAAAATGCGAGACAAAAGGTCATAGCAGCAGCCAGTGCCCTTATCCAGGAACTTGAAAACCCTGGAGAGCAGCTTGCGAGGATCGGATGGGGCGAACCCTCTCGAACTGCTGCTCTACGAACTTTGTTCGATCTTGAGATCCTTCAGAAACTTGGAGAGAAACCTCAAGGAAGTGAACAGTTGGCAGCTGGAACAAAAGCTGACCCTGTCCTAGTCGGTATGGCCTCTGCTTGTTTTTTATATTGCTAGTATAGCTTTTACTGACTGGCGCATGATGCATCATAGCTCGAGCACTCAAACACTTGGCTGCAAATGGCATTATCAAAGAAGTTGGACAAGACCAATACGTAGGAACCCCTTTTTCCATGTCCACCAGAGACCCAACTATGGCGGGCGGTCTTATCTACAGCTTCGAAGGAATGATCCCAACTTTCCAAGGCCTCCCTGAGTTTCTGGCCAAAACCGACTATCAAGTCCCCAAAGATGCCGACGACTCCCCTGTCAAATATGGCCTGAGGACCGATAAACCATTCTTCAGTATTCTCAAAGAGAACGCCCGTTTGGGTACAGCTTTCAATGGTTTCATGGCCGGCTATGCCAAAGCGAGACCTCGTTGGAATGAATTTTATCCCTACAAGGAACGCCTTGCTGAGAAAAGCTCTGCGGACAATAGTGCTCCTTGGCTTGTTGATGTTGGCGGTGGCCTTGGTCACGAGCTGTTGGGTTTCGCTTCAGAAGAGACTGCTCAGCCAGGAAAGCTGGTCTTGCAAGATCTGCCAGCAGTCATCGAAGAGGCCAAATCATCTGGTAACCTCCCCAAGGCCATCGCGGCCGTTCCTCACGACTTCTTCAAACCGCAGCCAGCCGAGTACAAAGGCGCTCAAGCCTACTTTATGCGTTTGATTCTTCACGACTGGCCTGATGCTGAGTGTGCTACTATTCTATCCCACCTAAGAGACGCCATGGTCAAGGACCATTCCCGACTTCTCATCAACGAAACTGTCTTGAGGGACGTTGGAGCGCCTTGGCAGCAGACCAGTCTCGACTGGACCATGATGGGTATGTTGGTGAATCGCGAACGGACTGAGAGCCAGTGGCATCAACTGCTTGCAGATGCAGGTCTCAAGATCACTGGCATTTATCACAAGGGTCCTGAGAGTGTCATTGAAGCTATGTTGGCATAAGGGGAACTGGGGATGTGGTTCAATTTTTAATATTACATACATTCGTTTATCGCCCAGACAAGAACTTAGATATTCAGAGTAAACGCAAACATTCTATGCTCCGTCATCTTCCCTCTCTTTGACATCATCCACACAATCCTGCCAGCTAATCCACTTCATATACGCACACTCAACAACTGCAATAATGACCATACCACTTCCAAGGCCTATCCAAAGACCATCGAGCTTCATATCGGGACTTCCCAACTCAAGCCAGATGGCAAAAGGCACGGCGGCCAGGTAGTTGACCGCCAGCACAACCCAGGCAGCAACAGACTGCTTCGCCAGACCCCTCAATACGCCGTTGGTGCCACAAATCACAGAGTCGATGATCTGGAAGCAGGCAACAGCAAGCATAGAACCCGTGGCCAAGTCTCTGACGGTGGTATCGTCTGAGAACATGTTTGCAAGTGGTCTACGCAACAAGAACAAGAAGGCTCCGTCGATAATACCGACAACAACGAAGACAACAGAGTACAGGATTGCAGCTCGTCGTGCCTCCTTGAGTGCTCCTGCGCCTACAAGATGACCGAAGCGAGTGGTGACTGCGACGCTGATAGAGAACGGTACGTGCCACGTGACAATAGAGACGGTGTTGAGGACTGTCTGAGCCGCGAGATGACGGGTGCCGATATAGGAGGTGCTGATCATGAGAATCTCAAAGGCAAGCCACTCTGCAGCATTGACAGCGGTACTGGCAATAGAGAGACGAACCATAGGGCCCCATTCACTCACCGCAAAAGCAGCGCGAGCGTCCCACCCGCCCCAGCATCTGTGAGACTTCTTCCCGACAAACATGACATACAGCAGAAGCAACGCAGGACGCAGGTTGTTGGCAAGCGCCTGGCCAAATGCAGCTCCATCGAGGCCCATATCAAGCTTAACGGCGAAGTACCAGCTCAGGAAAGCGTTGACGGGGGCGCAGATGATGAGCACCATCATACCCGGACCAAACTCGCCCTGTGCTTGAAGGAATCGCTTGCCGGCTTCGAAGAAGGCATATCCTGGTAGTCCAACGAGACTGACGCGTAGGAAAGAAGCAGCTTTGAGAGCGAGAGTTTGCTGAGGAACAAGAAACGGGAGAATCCAGTGGGAGCATAGCCAGATGGCACCAACAGGGACCATAACGATTGCCATGAAGACCAACATACGTTGGATATGCATTCCCACGGCGGTATAGCGACCTGAGCCGTAAGCCTGGGCACACAGCGTATCGAGCGCCGTGGCCATTCCCTCAAAGATGGTAAAACCAATGATGTTCATGGTTGTCAAAGCCAGACTGGATGCTGCAAGCTCTTCTGCGCCCAAACGACCAGCGACAATGGTAGTGATAACCGTGAAGGAATACTGAAGAAGATATGTCGCAATCAAAGGCAGCGAATACTTGCATAGTAGCTTTGCCTCAGCCCAGAGGCTATGGGCATCAGTCAACGACTTTGATGTCTCATCTTCGCTGATTTCTGGAATTTGAGGAAGAAGTGGTGAAGTCTCGTCGTGTAACACGCCATTCTGCTGAGACGCTGGCCGGCTCTCGCGCCGATGGTCGCTTGAAGGCATTTGCAGCTGCTATAGTAGATTCACTACTGAATTAGCTTCACTAGATGAAAGCTCTAGCTTCGGGCGCGCGATTGAGTGCTTCTAGAGCCTTGTTGTTTTCACAGAGATCCACTCAGTGAAGAGCGAATTGAGTACAAGGTGTTAGACGAAAGAATTCTCGTTGCTGAGCACAAGCGAAAAAAGATGTGATCCACCGATCTCGGCCTCCGTAATGCCCCACTCCGATTCTTTCCAGCCTGCACTGGTTCCCTGGTATCTTAAAATTAATGAGTTAAATTTAGAATAAGAGTCTATAAGAGTATACTATACTGGTAAATCCTTGGCTATTCTCTTATAGACTAAGTAGAATCCTATAGAATATGTTATTTCTATAATCAATCTTTAGTTCATACAAACTGCATACCGACCTCTTAAACTCAACTCCGTACTAGCACTGAAGATCATGATATACCCATAGTCAGTTGATTTTCTACCCTCTCGCCCGTGAGATGGACCTTCTTATGTCTCTCACAATAACCCGGATATCATGTAATAGTATATTGGGTACTATCTACCCAACAGATCGTCTAAGTGCATCTCATAAATTCAGGTCAAACCTGGATATCCACCAGATTCAAGATACCTCCCTGTTCCAGTAGAGCAATATACTCAGCTATATCAAACGTTAGCAGTATCCTATTTGCGGATCCTGCAGTACTCACTTGCAATCTCCCAACGCTCTGAGAGCCTTCTCAGCTCGCCCACTAAAGATGTCAAAGCACTGCGCATCTGGGGTTCATAGTCCTCCCGAACAAACCACGCGCATGCGCTGCAAGCAGTATAGAAACACCTCACCAAAAGAGGGCAATCAGATTGAACCTGCACCAGTTTGGGGCCAAGGGAACTGCCGATAGCTCTCAAGCCTTGAACGCTCACGCTCTGCATTTCTGTTTCGTGGGACAGGCGCTCCCTGCTTGTTACCCCAGGTGCATCAGGACAGCCATACGATCCATATAGAAGGGCCTGGGCACAAATACAAACAGCAACAGCATATGCCAAAGAGCATTTTGATAAAGACGAAATATTGTTTGACATTTGCTCCTCAATGGAGAGCTGTAAGGAAGACAACGCTCGATGGAGACTCTGTCCTTCCTGTACAACATGGAGTATGTCCTGCGAGGATTTGGTTCGCAATGCTTTGTGCTGAATCACTTTCCCAAGCATGTGAGCTGCTTGGCAAGTTCTTGCAAACGAGCCCAATGTTGTGATGGAGCTGAAGCAGGCAGTGTACAACGGCTCACTTGGTACTGTCTTTCCTAAGGCCCAATCCTCGTCATTAACCGGTAACAGTTCATCAGGGCACGGCTCCGGTGCAGCAAATGGCATCCCACTGGTATCAATGTTTATGAACCTAGATAGCTGTCAGTAAACAGAAAATCAATGTACGGTAACAAGGAACACCCAACCTGTCGAGCACAAAAATAGCCCACCACGTTCTTCGCTGCTCCTCTCGTATGGACCAAGAATCACCCAATTTGAAGAGCTGTTGTGCATCTCTATCATGCCAACCCATCAATATGCCTAGTCTCGCTGCACGGCTAATGGTAAGATAGCAGGCGGGATATATGGCGTGGGAGTACTCGAAAACAGCCAAAAGAACCAGACTCTGAATCAACCGTAGTGAAACAAGGCCCGCACTTTCAGCAGCGGAGCAAAGTGATTTTGCTAAGACATATAAAGGTTCTTGTGATGGAGGCGGGCTTTTGGGTTTGATGGTGCATATCTTCATGCATAATAAGACGAGATCATGACAAGCATCTTGGCTGAAAGGGTCGGTATATGTAAGTCGTTTCCTGCTCACCATGGGGAGCCACTCGTGTACCGAGAGGAAGTAGTCCTCAAAGAGTGTCGGAAGGTCATCAGGGGCCAAGTGCTGTGTTATGATCTGCCGTAGGTCGAGTCGAGGGCCTGGAGCCAATGCATTGCTAGCGTTTAAGGGAGTGAAGAGATTTGGGTCAAGGAAGAAAGACAAAGGAAACCTCTGGCTCTGAATTGAAAGTATAGATGACTGGCTTATAGGTTCCACGAGGTTAGGGGGACTTGTTTCGGAGCTTGGAGGCGTTGCCAGGTCTGCATATTCGCACCGCTTGCCAAGACGGTCGCACTGTTGTAAGCTTAACTATAGTTCAGGTTTGTTTGGCCTTGTGACGTACTATTGTGCACGATGGGATGTCTTTGCTACATTTCCTTTTAAGGCGCCTGATAACGTTAGTGGTTGAACATTAGTAAGTAAACCTATAAGGACGTACCGACATGCTCTGCAGGAATGGAGAGCCTTTGAAGGGGGCATCACGCTTAGCGTTAATAATTCTTTTTGATGGGGTAGTTCTAATAGGATATAAAATATGTGTTAGAAACCAGAACAATGCGGCGTCTTACGCTGACGAGATAAGGTTGAGTGTAAGAGCACCATAAGAAAGCGGAGTCGAGCGGACAAATGGCGACGTGAGCATGAGATTAAAGCGGACTCAGGCGGACTTTAGTGGGACTGTTCAGGGCGTTTACAACATACAGTCCCGCGCAATAGTTACAACACAAGCTAACGTATTAATATAATACAATAAGTATACTAGATAGTTAGAATATTTTATATAATATTATTATAGAATTATATAGAATTATATAAGATAGAAAGGGTTTATTACAATAAATATAAAATTATATAAAATATATAAACTAATATTGATATTATTATATATTATATTACCGTTATATAATAGTTATTATAAAGTAGGGATTTTTAATAAAGATTATATAATCTAAATTAATTAAACCTATAGCCTAAAGCTATCTTTAACTTTAGCTATCTTTAACTTTAGGCTACCTTAATTATAACTTTAACTTTAATATTTAACCTATAGAATATATATTCCTCCTATAAAACCTTAACCTCTTAAAACTCTAAAACTCTACCTTAGTCCTCCTTAGTGCTATATATAGCCTAAGCTATTATTACTCTATACGGTATACTCTATTCTATTAAAAACCTTATTTACCTAGTTAATCTATCTTTCTAGGCTATTATATTAGGCCTTATATTTTAATCTAACTATCTTAAGGAAGAAATCCTTAATTAGAAAGGTTAGGTTCCCTTTTATAAGCCTACCCTCTAGACTTTTTAATCTCTTAAGTTAGATCTTAAATACTTTACTATCTATATACTTTTAAGTATAATTACTATTACTTAATATTTTATAATAAAATATTAAAAGCTTATAGCTAAAGACTAATAGTTTAGCTAGATTAGGATTATCCTATATAATATATAAAGCTAGAATTAAATTCTTAAAGTCCCTCTCTAGACTAATCTCTTTAAGTTCTCTAGCCTTATATCTTAATACCTTAAATTTCTATCTATTATTATACTTAATAATACCTTTTTAGATATTACTATAATATAGCTTAAGGCTTTTATTTAAGCTAAGATCTATTATATTAATAATAGGACTTATTATAGTAATTAGTTACTATAAAAGCGGTTAGCTATATAGACTGAAGTATAGGGGACTAGGGGTTAATTAACTAACTATATAGTTATAAGGGTTAATTAACTAGCTTATTATATAGAAATAGTTAAGTAATAAAGGAGGAAGAAATAGCTGTTATATATACGGCTATAATATATATTTATCTTAATTAGAGTTTAGTTACCGGGTATAACTTCTATTATGATGACTTATTGAGTTTTAATCTATCTAAGGTCTATTTTATTGATGATTATACTGAGAGATTTGGAAAGCCTAGGCCTGATAAGGCTTAAGGTTAAAATAATAATAAAATATACGAAGAAGAGAGGAAACTGTCGGAACTTGTGCACGCCCACTGTAGCCTGATTAAACATCAATACAAGAGAGGCTCAAAGACAACAACCCGGGATTGATTACGAGAAGACAGAGAGATAATTGGCTGAGACAAGGTACATTCGAGAGTAAGCTGTAATCTCGCTATCAAAACAAAAAAAAAGACACTTGGCACTGGAAAATAAACAAGCTCTTGTTGAACCTCACTCAGATTATACCCAGTACCAAACTACCTAACTTGGAGATGACCACCAAGAAACTCATCGTCGTCGCTGGTGCCACCGGTGGCCAAGGCGGTTCTGTTGTCAGCACTTTTCTCCATGATCCAGAATGGCTTGTCCGTGGCATCACTCGCAACCCTTCTAGTCCCAAGGCAAAGAGTCTCAAAGCCTGCGGTGTAGACATGGTCCAAGCCGATCTAGACGACAAGGCCTCTTTATCTAATGCCTTCCAAGACGCCAATGCTATATTTGCAGTCAGTGACTTTTGGGGCATATACAACGACCCCAGGAACCGGGATAAACCAAAGCTGGGGCAGCCTCGCAACGAGTGGACTAAAGCACAGGAAACACAACAGCTTAAGAACATCATCGACGAAGCAGCTGAATTTACTAGCTTGGAAAGATTCATCATATCTTCGTTACCAAATGTCACCAAGTTGACTGGTGGTAGGTACACCAATGTGTGCCACCATGACTCCAAGGCGGATGCAGTCGAGTATGGGGAGCAACACCAGCCGCATCTTTGGTCAAAGACGAGTGTGTTTCTTCCGGGGTATTTCTTGAGCAACTTCTTGAGTCATCCAATGGCTCAGCCAACAAGAGTACGCCCTTGATTCATGGTGGCTCGCAAGTTTTCAAACTGACACTTAGACAGCAAGATAACGGGATTTTGCAGTTCGCAACAAATCTGGATCTTGACAACAAACTTCCACTCATTGCACACGACCAGGACTCTGGACCTCTGGCCAAAGCCCTTATCCAAGATAACTTTGCCTTTGCTAACGAGGTCGGACTCCATGGGGGTGATGGTTTCGCTGCTATTCACCTCTGTGGTGTAAGTGTACTCCCATGAGTCTGTCCTTTGATGATAACTACAATATTGACATGCCGTGTGCATGTAGCTGATCATCGTTCCCCAACTTGAAAGTGTTGAGGCTTGGATAAAAGAGCAGGGGTGGTCAAAGTTGCTGGAGATAAGAGAATCAAGTTGAAGAGGTGTGGTTGATTCTTATGATCCAGCAGAGGAGTCAAGAGGAGCTGTTCCAGTCCAGTTAATGGTCACATCCAAGTTATCTACCCTATATGAATGCCAAACTGTCTAAAGGTGAACTACAATGCCGCAGTCTTAGTTTAATAATTAGAAATTCCCAAGGCCGGATTCTTTCACTATTTGTTAATCTAACAAACGGATTCCAAAGCTGGGTGACTGGAGTTTGGTTCTCAATTAGATGAAGCTGGACCTCCGTAGCGTTATCTGCTCTAGGAATGTTCTTTGAGTGCACAACTTGAACAATTAAATTAATATTGTCCAAGACGTGGAACATACATCATCCCTTACAGCTTTTTGGAGGAAGTCGATCACAAGACGGGTAGAACCAATGTAATTCGCTCACGAGCTTGCTCACTTTGAGGTCATACGGAAGCTTCGACAAAATAGGCTAATCGTCATTTCAAGCGTCATAGGCAGGGCAAGCAATTGGAATGTCGCTCAGCAGCATGTCACCTGTCCACAATGATCTCTGTGGGTGGCCCAATAGTCTAGCGGGCTCATGCCGTAACTAAAGCTTTACCGTTTCTCAGGGCGAGAAAGATGATGGCACCACCGTTAATTATAATTATTACATGGACCATGTGAAAATAAATGCTTACTCTGATGTCATAGGTCGCATTGGACCCTGAACATGGATAGAGGCACTTGGACCTGGGCACAGACAGTAACCGGAGCTGATTGACGTGGACAATGACTTACGTAGCAATACACTTGAAACGTTTCGAAGCGGGTATCGGCAGTGCCAACTCATTCGTTAACGTCTCGTGCAATTAGCAGTAAGTTACACTGCCGAGCAGAGGTATCACAGCATTGGAGGTTGATGTTACTTGGTCAACACGCTGACATGTGCAGGAGCGTTGAGCTGCAGGGGATAATCCAAGACAAAAAAAGCAAGCTTACAACTAGTCAGGGGTAAAGTGATAATCTTTGGCTGAGTATTGGGCAATTGAGTCTCTGGTCTTTTTAACTCAGACAATTGCATTCCAGTTGATCTGTAATAAACAAGCTTCATGCCTGTTGTGGCTCTCTTCTTGAGTTGTTGCCTACCCTGGAGAGAGACGTGAGTGAGGCATTCGTCATTGTTGTGTTTTTTTCTGTGGCTCAAGCGCTTGCCTCGCTTCACTCTCTCTCCCGTCCCTTTGCAATTCGGCCTCTCCCTTGGCGTGCCTCTGAAAAAGACTGGGTCATTCAGTACCAAAAAAAGAAAAAGCACCCGGTTGATCATTGACCCCTGTCAATCCAACTTGATTGATCCAAATGGACCCGTCATCATCGCCCACTTTCACTTCACACTCTTCTCCACTTGGTAGAAGAGGCCCGGGGACCTTGGAGAAGCACTTTACCTGCAGCAGTTGGTGATGTCTCAGGGCCCTGTCAACGCAAACTCGCATCTCATCTCGTCTCATCCCCTTTTATCACACTTTAATTCTCACATTAATTAATCACGACACGACTCAGGAGAATTCTTCGTTTTCTCTTTTTGAGATTAATCATGGCGGTAGACTTTAACAGACAGGACCCAACAGCCTGGTCAAACACGAGGCCTGGACCTGGGCTGGAACTTGGGCGCCTCGGCGATATGTACTGTAATCCACTTCAGTAAATAGCCCCCGGACCAGTCTGAGAGCTGCCTGAGCACTGAAAAATTAGCTGCTCTGCTGCCAAAAGAAAAAGAAAAAAACGAACCAAGCCCCGGATAGGATAGGGCGCTGGAGCGGCCCCTGCCTTGAATCTCAAGTGCACGGGCTTCGTAGTGAATTCGCATCCTATTTTGGTTGAGCTCACGATAAGCTCTTCGCGATACTTTGCTTTCAAGTACCCATTAATCGATCTACCACAGCAACAACTAATATTGGCTATACCCAACAGGGATTAACTCATCTACAAGCGCCTGCAATGTGATAGCGTGGCGTCAGCAGACGCTCCGTGGCGCAGGCGGGAACACTAAGAGTCCGGTTGGGCAGTTCAAGGCCCTGAAAGGCCTCGACCCCCCCGTCGCGTTGCTTCTTCCCTGCGCGGCATCTGACATCTGAGTGGCCAGTGGCCGGCAGGTACGTGGCTCGCAGGTACTGCAGCTCCTAATGGAAACTGCGCAGCGAGTCGGTACGACAGGCGAGTGAGGCGAGATGGAAGGGGGATGGACAGAAGGCACGAATCATGCACGGCCGTTCCTACTTGTATTGAACGTTTTCCAGGAGAAAGGAAAAAGAAAAGGAAAGAGGGAACGTTCCCAGATTTACTTGGACAGGTATTCTTTTGTTGTATCGACATCATCGCATCGTCAAACGCCAAAACAAAACGTCAAACGACTCTGCAAGGACTCCACCTCCCAATTGCGATCCACGACCGATACGATACGACACGACCTCTTGGGCTTTGTCGCATTGGGACCCATCTCCATCTCACAAGCTTGCGGAGAACCAGGGACCGCGGCCGCCCGTGCTACGCTGCTACCGTGTTACCGTACAGTTCAGGTCCAGGTTCCTAGGTTCCTAGGTTTCCAGGTTTGGTTCAGTTACGATACCCAGGTCCCAATAGACTACCCACGTATTCGTACAGAAAGGCCTCCTCTCTCTGAGTCTCTCTCACTTCCTCTTCTCATTTACGCACTTCGTATCTGCTGCCAGCGCCTGGCTACACAGCAGTCGAATTAAATCAGCCACAACATTTCTCAACCGTATCAACCATCATCTACCTATACTCAATCGTGGAACGTGGCTCGCGCAATCTCAATCTCCAGCCGCAAGTCTCACTTGCTCGGATCTCTTATCCCCCGTTTCCTTCGCCCTCACCTTACATCGGTCGTTTGGCACTTCGTTACTCGTCAGGGTCCGGAAGATCCGACTTTTTACATTCCTACGACTACTCTGCTTATTCTCCCCGAGGGATTGACTTTTCCAAGTCCGACCGTTGACTTGTCGTCTCATCTCGACTCGTCACATCAGGTCAGGTCACGTCGCTGCGGCCCGAGAGCACAGGTCGTATTCAACTGACACAATCAACCCACGCGCTCGACCACAATGGATTCGTATGTTGCCATCTTTGCCATCTTGAATTTCTGACTCAGGATACCCTCCATCATCACCTCCACCTTCTTGTCATCCCGTCACACCTTTTGCGCAGCCCAAACTCTATCCCCCAACATTTAGCCACCACCTCTTACCTACTTGAGCTTACGCGTTGTAGATTTATTCCAATGTCCGCCGCAGCTGCCGGCTGGGGTCAGCCTCTCGCAACAAAATCACCAGCGTCACGGCGATCATTAGGTCATTTCCGATCTCTCTCTTCAATCGCCTCAGCTTCTAGCTACCATCCTCGAACTCCTTCGCTCACTCCCGACCACACACCGACCAAGTCCTCCTCCTCAATACATCTACCCATAAGGTTACAAAGCACATCCGCCGACTTTGGAGATGAGATGAGCACCATACCCGATCCTCGAAGTCGTGCCATGAGCCCGGCCATCGACAGCGGAACCGCGACTCCTACTCACCACCCCGACCTCAATGATGAAGTCGCCACTCTTAGCAATAAGCTCATCAACGCAATCAACCATCAGACAACATTAGATGACTCTTTATCCGCCGCTCGCCACGAACTGGATGCTGCACGGGAACGCATTCGCGTACTTGAAACTCAAAATGCCTCACAACGCGAAATGTTGACAGGTGACGTGTGGGTTCGGAAACACACTGTTGAAGAAGAAAAGAAGATTTGGCAGTCCAAAGTGGCCGCTGAGCGCCAAAAGCGTGTCGAAATGGAAATGGAAAAGAAGAAGATCGAACAAGAACTTGAAAACCTCACAGCCGCATTATTCGAGGAGGCGAACAAGATGGTGATTGCTGCCAAGGAGGAGGCCAAGGCCGACCACGAGGTTTTACAGCGCAAGAATGACCAACTCAAGTCTCAGCTCGCCGATACTGAGAGTATTCTTAAATCACAACAAGAGCAACTGGTAGAGCTTAAGCACGTCATGGAGCATATGGCTACAGAACAGAACGAACACACTAACCCTACTGCACCCTCCTCTCCTGGCTTAACGAAACCCGATACCCGAGACGACCGCCTCTCCTCAGCCGAAGAACCAGCTCCATCACTATGGGGTACTGCTGTCGAGCCTGCCCACCCGACAAGCTTCTCCCACCTTATTCAACCCATCTTGCGAACGGACCTATCCTCATACGATGATTTTGTCAGTCTTACACGAGTTTCTCGAAATCGCCCTGGCAGCCGTGTATCCTCAGGCTCTGTCGGTGCTCTGAATGCCTTGACTGGTTTTGGGCTTGGTGGGTCGTTGTCAAGTGCTCACCCCTCGAACGCGTCAACGACCTCGCTCGGTATGCCTATCCCAGGGCCCGGAAGTGCACCTCAGTCCCCCAACACACCAGCCTCAACTGTCAGCGCTGCTTCGAATGCTTCTGCCACCCCACTGCCAAGTTTGAGAGAGACAAAGTTCTACAAGCGAGTTCTGGCTGAGGATATCGAGCCAACCCTTCGCCTCGATATAGCACCGGGCTTATCATGGCTTGCTCGCCGTTCCGTCATCGCTTCTATTGCTGACGGAACTTTGGTCGTCGAACCTGTACCCACTACAGGCACTCTAGTGGCATTGACAAAGCCACAGTTTTACCCATGTTCACTCTGTGGTGACTCTCGCAAGGACCTTCAGTATCTGCGAAACCATAGATTCCGAACGAGTGAGACCGATTCTGCTCAGCGACACCCCTTGTGCAAGTATTGTCTGAACCGTGTTCGTTCAACCTGCGACTTCTTGGGCTTCTTGCGTATGATCAAGGACGGCCATTGGAGGGCGGATAACGAAGATCACGAGAAGGCTGCCTGGGAGGAGAGCGTGAGACTCAGGGAACAGATGTTCTGGTCTCGTATCGGAGGTGGTGTGATTCCGAGTATACCAGCGCCCATCTCTGTCGATATAGAAAAGAGCCCTCGCAACAGCCACGATGGTAGTGCCACCTCGGATCATCTCGAAGTACCTGGTTTTCAAACACCGCCCATGACGATGGAGCGAACACGCAGCGATACGATGAGTAAGGACGACCCAATCGAAGAGCCACACACACCTCCCATGCAGGTTGATGGAGCCATGAGTGTGCGCAACTCTATTCAATCTCTCGATGTGAAGAGTGCCTCTGGTTCGGAAGAAACGAAGCGACTCTCTATCACGATCCCAACCACGGATTAACTCAACAACAACCATCCTCTCGAAGCCCCTTGGTAACGACTGTATCGACACCATTTGGGCTTTGTGTATCATTATGTATACTATTTTGGGTTACAAGTATTGCACGCATTGATTTTGAATTGCGCCATTGTGGCGCTACTGCTCTCGATCGTCGAAGTCACTTATTACGAAGCTCGGGGGATGGTGGAATTACCCCTAATATTTCTTTTTAAACGAACATGGCACCAAATTTGGATGGAAAGGTGGATTCAGCAATCGGCTGATCTTTTTATGGATTGCTCAACGGGGTATCATTACTGGCGTTTGACGAAAACATGCGCATTATTCCCTTGGAGCGGCGCAACGACATGGGGCAAAGGGTTTTTTCTTGTTTTGGAATGACATATTTTTCCTTTGTTTTTGATCCAGAGCGTCACGATTGGGTTGCTGCTATGCTCAGCAAAAGCCCGCAAAATGCAGGCATGCATTGGCTTTTTCACACTTATTAGATCACTTACGGCCGTCAAGCATGCCCTCTGACGATGCCATTAGTTGTAGTAATAATAGACATGATACCAGCTACAATTGAGACTTCACATTTTTGATAACCAATACGATCAACCCTCTTGTGAAACCCCTCTAGAGCCGATAGTATGTACAGCTGTGTTGCGCTGAAGTAAGGATGTATTGTGTAAGTAAACCTACAAGCTCCTATGTCATGGTGTTCATTGACTTACTCCCTTTAACCAACCCTGTGTAGTCTTATGAGAGTTCCCACGGTGACTGAGCAATCCTTGTGATTGTGTTATAGCTCTGTGGCAAGGCGATTTAATCGCTAATGCAAATCATCAAAGTGGAAACTATTCGAACTTGAACATGAAATTGTATTATATGAGAACTGTGTGCATCACTGCCTGCCAGCATCGTATCAATGCCACAGTATTACTCTCGACATATGCTAACAAATGAGAATGCGTCACAGCCTGACGTCCTGGTTCTGGTTCCGCGTAACCTCATCTCCTCCGTCTTTTTGATGGTGTTTTCCGTGTGTTTTCCTTTTAAGATTAGACATTGCTCTCCTTCCCAGCATTCTAGCATCAGACCACCAGTGTTTTCCCATCCTCCATAAGTCGTAAGTAATAGAGTACATGATGTTACATGATTTGTGGTAAGGTTTGTTTGAAATTGGTTCCATTGTGCAGGAATGGCTGTGGTAGGCCGGATAATACGGCTGATTGAGACAGATGATTTCAAGGGCTCCTTACAGCTCCTCCTTGACCGTGGCATCTTGCGGGTTCTCGCTGGCAGGCTTGGCCATGGCTTCTTCGGCCTCCTTCTCGCCATCTTTGCTGGCTGCCACGTCCTGAGGAGCGACAGCCTCTTCATCCGCGGCCTTGACAGTCTCGCTGTTGATACCTTCAACATCAGGATGGGGAGGAGCAACGCCAGCGCCCAAGTTCTGATCCCAGCCCTCAACAGGCTCTTGAACTTCATTGCCCTGCTCGTCGACAACACGGGTTTTGGTCTCGTACTTGGTCTGGAACTCAACCTTACCCTCCAGAGCCTTGACTTCTTCAGGGTCGAGGAGGTTGCCGTGCTGGTCACGGTACTCAACCTTCTCTTCTTTAGCAACCACTCGGTGCTCAACTTGAGGTTGTTCCGGGGCCGGAGGAGCTCCTGAGATGGCAGCTTCCTCCTGCTTCTGGGCTACAGGAACCTCCTCCTGAGGCTCAACCTTCTGGACTGCCGTGGTAGGAACCACAGACGAGCTAATCGAAGGGACATCGTTATATTTGTCGTACTTTTAATTGTGTCAGTCATGGTCATTCCGTTATGAAGAACGCGGTTTTAACTTACGCTGTCGTAGAAAGTGTTGCAATCGAAATCCCAGGTGCTGAAGAGCTTTACGCGCTTGCAGTCGGCCTTAGTCCAAGGGCTACCGTAAGCAAGAGGGGAGTAAAGTGTGAAGACAGCGGCCGAGAGGACGAGGAACGAGACAGTGGCAATTCGGTTGACAATGGCGGTCTCACGCGAACCAACTCCTGGGACACGAGCAGTGGCATAGTCAAAGAGCTGGCAAAGGGCGATGACAGCGAAATAGAGAGCGGGGAAGTAGTGGTGAAGGAAAAGCTGACGCTGCATCAGGTAGAAGGGGAAATAGTGGAGGGCCCAGCCAAGAACTGAAGTACCAATCTCGTAGTCGAATCGCTTGAAGGTAGTGTTGGCATAATCATTACAGCTGCGCTGCCATCGAAGGACGGCAATGGCTTTGAAGACAACCCAGATGGCAATAGCAACGCTTGAAGACCACCAAATAATAGGGTTTCCGAGCAGGTAAACCTGAGTGTGCTGGCGACCCCAGAAGTTGATGCCACGGCGAAGGATAGGCCAGGACTCAGGGCGGGAATCCCAGGCGTGAGAGTCAGTAAGACCGGCATTTGTTCGCCACATGACCTTCTGAAGCTCCCAGAACTTGCCAAAGAAGCCAGGGTTGCGGTAGTTGACCTTCTCGACGTCACCCTCCAGTTGGGGATGAGCATTGCCCTCAACGTACCACAAGCTGTTGGGCAGAGTGCCGCCACGGGCGCAAGTTACTTCCTGCTGCTCCGAGGCCCAATCAGGAAGCTTGACCTTGTGAGAGAATAGAACACAGCCAGTCATGACATGAACAAGACGGAACTTGGACTCAATGGTTCGGAGACGTTCCTTTGCGACAGCGCCATGGGTCTTCTTCTTGACAATCTCAACCCTGAACAAATCGTTGGCGTCACCTTCAAAGCCCTCGTAACCGTAGGCAGAGACCTCGTTTTGCCAATCAGCCTCAGTGATGGGAGCACGAACATCGTGAGAATGGAGGCGGCGGTGGGTAGGGCTGTGGTAAAGACGGAGAACGGCGCCATCCTTGATGTGCTGGGGCTCAGGAAGGGCGTCCCACGCATGAGTACCGTTGATGGGCTGCCCATCAATTCCAAGAGGCTGAGTCTGATTCTCGAGAAGCCAAACATTGTTGTCGTCCTTGTGGGGGTACAGTGTAATCTGTTGCTGCTTGCTGCCCGTAGGGTACATGAGAGGGTGGGAGTGAAGATAACCGCCCTGAGTATTCACGTGGCGGATGCTAACACGGCTGCCCATCATGACATCGGCGGGGACATCCTTCATTCGCTTGTTGTTGAGAGTGGCTTGGAACTCGGAGCTCATGAAGCCATCGCCGTCACCGGGGTTCTGGAGGCAGACAAAGTGGATGGCGAACATAGCCATGTAGAAGGTGAGAGGAATGACAATAAGGCAGAAGACTCTGGCCATGAAGTGCTTGGTGAAAAGACGCTAGACATACGTTAGTCACGAAGTTGGTGTTGACTGGTTTGACTACTGCTTACCATAGACACGTTCTTGCTATCACCGAGAAGAACCCAGAGCTGAAGAAGAGTGAGGGATCCAACCCAAGCAATTGTGAAGAGTCCAACCCACTTGATGCTCACGGTGATACCCAGACCAAGACCGGTGAGAACAAGCCAGAACCACCAACTCAGCTGGAAAGCCTTTGCAGGGCCAAGCTCGTGCTGGTTCGTGAAGCAGGAAAAGGCGAGGACAGTGAAAGCGGTCGCGGCGACAAGAGGTGAATCGAGGAGGATCAGACGGGCCTGGGTGAGGAGACCGTTCTCTGCGAATAGTCAGCAACAGAGTTTAGATGCAAAGTGAATGGGGGAACTAGAGCACGAACCAAAGATGATGAGACCGGCGCCCATGGTAGCAGTCATAGTACGACAACCGACAGCCTTCAAGGTGAAGAACATGCAAGGAATCAGAAGGATACCGCAGATCGCAGGGAACATTCGCATCGCAACGTAGGGGACACCAGGCTCAATGTAGTCCTTGCCGATCTCCTTGAAGTCGAAGCTGCCGTCGAAACCAGCGAGCCATCCAGTAAGAGCGATAAGCATCTTGGCCAGAGGAGGGTGGACGTCCATAAAGAACTTGCCCTTGATGTACTTTGTAGCAAAACCACCGAAGCTATGAAACGTGTATGTTAGCGCATTGATGAACAAAAACTGGAATTGGAGCTATAGCAGAGCTCCGAATAGAGAGACGCACTGGACCTCATCGAAGACAACGCTCGTGGGCAGGTAGATCTTGTAGACACGGACAATGGTAGCAATGATCATGAGACCAAGGACTACCCAGTAGTCAGAGGCGGGCAGAAGGAAGACATCGTTGTCGTCAACACCCTCGGACTTGTACGAGGTAGACTTGTTGCTCTTGGTCTTAGACTTCGACTTGGTGGTGACAGCAGTGGGCTCCTGAGGGGGAGCAACCACAATCGGCTGCTGTTTCTCAATCACAGGCGTCGAAGCCTTGACTGGCGGTTGGGGACTTTTGCCCCTCGTACGAGCCATGGTATGGTGGTCGAGTATCAAAATGGAATTCGAGTCGATTCGATCGTAGGGTGAGGCTGTGTCCTAGTCGTGGACACTCGAATTGTTCGATATAACGAGAGTTGATGAAGAAGAAGAGCTAGAATAGAAACCGGTAGAGAGAATTTAGAGATACCTCATCGATGACCGGGGTTCAAACGGAGAAGGGATAGGAATAAGAACAGAAAGGATAAGAGAAGACGACCCAAAACTTGAACCGCAGACCGCCGTGATGATACGAATATCAGCGACAGTAGAAGATGCGATAAGCCCGGGAAAAGATGCTGGGCGATACGAGGTTTGCAAGAAGGAGAAATGAAATAAAAAGGGAAGGGGGAGGAAAAAGAGGGATGAAGCTTCAGGGGATGGGCGACGTTTAGTTAGCACACCTAACGCTGCAGCTGGAACTGAACGTGGTGATGGGGAATGGACTGGATGGTTGCGGTACGAAAGCAGGCGCGTGTCACCCTCGTCCAAAAAATTGTAGCTACAGTGGCCTCTTCTGCTGGTTCCTGCTGTCCATCTCTAGCCCGACCAGGACTCTCACGGGCTGTCAGCCCAGTGGAGGCTCTCCCTAACTTGACCCCTGCAGCGAATCAAACCCGGTCCCGGCCGCGAAGATCCCCTGATGGTCCCCGCAGCGCTAACCCCAGAACAGCTGTTGGACCTATGAATTTGGGCCATTGGCGATAGCTTTTGATAGCCAGCTTGAATTGTTTCAGCTCTCGCAAAACGCGTTTGACAATGACGATCGACAATGTGTTTGAAGGAGACTTGTATGAGTTGAATCACTGACATATACGGATATAGCACTTACACATAAAAACATATATCCATCCGCCACTGCAAAGAAATACGGTCGATTCCAACTACTAGTTAGCTGTGGCTACTTCAGCCACCCAGGGGGCTTTTGCGGCTGTGGCTCCAGCTCCAGCTCCAGGACCAAACAAGACTACCGGTAAACTAGTTAGACTAAACATTCAGGTACACACAACTTAACCCCTTTTCTGTTCATGATCTCCAAATTACTTGAAACGTGTGTTCTAGACCATATTTGACTTGACAGTCGAAGCGTTTGCCGCTGCCCCTTTGACAGTCATAAGGCTGCACAACGTAACGTGTCTTGTTGTTAGTACTGATGTAAGCACCTAGACAGTAGTTATGTATCTATCACCTCCGTTTGGAAGGACAATTCATATACAATCCGAACCTACTAGCAGAAACGACCTACTCCAATACAGTTTTCGAATCATCAGAAGAAGTTATGGTATCCAATCATGCTTTACCATACAAGTGGCCAATTGACTCGATATCGGGTATCTAAATTCCACATTCCTCGTATATTCACAATGCATCGTCTCTTTTCTTTCTTATCCAAAAAGCACAGACAACTACGTGTCACAATGAGATCCCCTTGAATGCAGATACTCTGCCCATTGCCGAAAACCAGCGATCCAATGTGGAACGCCTTGCGGCTTTGCCAATTCAGTCAGCGAAGCCTTTCTGGGAGACTCTCGCGTTAACCAGTTGTGACCTTGAGCGTCCAAAACATCAGCCATTGACGCAGATATAATGGTCTGGACCTGTCCGTCAACCAGAGAAAACTCCTGCAACGCTTGCATCGCCTCGCTCCATCGCGATAGCGCGACCTCGAAATCTGACCTGATATGTGACAGCTTCGCCAAGATGACATTGACTCGCAGCCTCTCATATTTAAGTAGACTGGTTCGTGTCTCAATGTCGGCACATATCTTTGCAGCCTCTCTGTAACGCTCCTGAGCAAAGAGAGCCTCAGCCAACGCCAGCTCCAGAAGTGACTTGCCAGGTAGGGGATCGGGTCTCTCAGTGCGTCGTATTATCTCCGCTCGAAGGTATTCTTCACCAGTCACAGTCTCGTCAAGTTCTCGCAAAGTGTCAGCAAGATCGCATGTCATATCCCGGAGATCTTCGTCGAAAACGATCTCACTCGGTTCCTGTGACGCCTGATATGCCATCTTGAGGAGCCTCAACGCGTTGCTGAAATTACCTTGCAATCGCATGACTCTCCCTAGCAAAGAATGCTTGCGAAAGCTCAGTACCTTCTCCAAAGGCGAGGGATCGTCACCAAGAGGGTTCCAATCTTCCAATAGACTTTGCGCGGTGGAAAGATCTGCCACTTGAATACAGTTCAAGGCACGCTGGATGATCGCAACGCCCACTTCGCATCTCACCCGTTTATTCACGGCTGCAGCTGGATCGTTGGATACGAAGTCTTGAAGGCTACGTATCGCTTCGTCCATATTCCCACTTAGACGTCCCAGGACTGCCTTGGTCTGTCCAATACAAAGGCGAAGGTGTGTGTCTTTCAGGCGCCCAGCAGCCAGTTCTGCTTGCCCAATTGTAAAGTATTTCCAAGCCATGTCTGGGAAACGGAAAGCCTCGATGAGAGTAAGCATGAAGTCTGTTCGAGTGACAGTAGGTAACTCATCGAAACAGTCCTGGAACGCCTCGGCAACATGGTGTAGATGTGGTAGGAATGATTTGACCACAGGATCTCTTGTATCATGTCAGTGGTTCGAGCTCGATGGTCGCCAATTTGTAACTCACGGAAACTCAAGGTACTTCCAAGGTATCGCTCTATATGCCACAATCAAGGCCTGCTGTCGCCAAAAGGGGAGAGCATCTGAGGCCAGACTCCGATGAACCCGCGCTGACATATCTTCATTCAAGTGATACGTCTCATCTGGGTATGTGAGAATGGCTGCAGACTGACATAATTCGCGAAAGGCCTGTGTAAGTCTTTGGGCATCTGCTAGTAGATCGACTAGTTCTGGAGCCAGGCCAACCTTGGTCGCATCGACAAGCTCAATCTCTCCCTCAACCGTCCAGCGTTTTCTTGGTGTTGATCCGCGTGCGAAAAGATCGAGGGGAATTTTCTCGCAAGGGGAGAAGAACGACAGTAGGACTAGCAATACACTAGCATCTTCGGATCGAGTGGAGCTCTCATCATACAGAGAATGAGAGGCAGCCTCAAGGGCAGAGTCTCTCCATGCTGACAACTCCATTAACGGATATTTATATGAGATTTATCGATATGGTGAACCGATCGTCGACCACCGTCTCAATCGGCAAGCTTCACGGTACAAGCCCACTCCAGTTCTGCGGTGTTTTGCCCACTGGGGAAGGTGAATATTTGTACAAGACTCTGTCTTTCATGGGACTATTGATAAGCCCCCCTGAAGAGCTGCGATACTGTACAGGCCGGGACTCAAGATAGCGGTTTTGAATGCCGAATACCGAAGTGTTGAAGATGCTATACCATCCTAGGTTGTAGGTCGGGGAAAACGGCGACTGCTCCGTGGTAGCTGATAAACGTCATTTATTAGGGTATCGTGGATTACTGCGGGGTATTCAGATGCTAACCGATAAACATGCCTGTAAGTTAGTGTAGTTATGGAAGCAATCAAGCTGTGGTCGCACGACAAATCCAAGATGAATCGCTAACTGTTATTCGTAGATATGGTTTGAGTTGATCCTTAAAAATCAGTTGTAAATGGGGTTGACTAAAGGCTACTGACTAGTCTACTTGTTGAAGAAGTTTAACTAGGTACCAATCTTAGGTTTTACTGTCCAAATACATGAATATGTTCAAAACGTCCGTCAATGGGATTGACCAAACGTTATGTGCGGGAGACCTGAAGAGATACAGCCAATTAACATTACCAAATGGTAAGCCAATTGAAGGTGTTATGTTGACAAAAGCAGTCAGAAGTCACATATGATCATGTAAAGCAGGCACCCGACAAGTTACCTTCGTACATTGAAATGATTTCTCTTGACTCGACGAGATAACCTGTTCAATTGCTCATAATCCTGGGGTTATAACTGCAACATCTCCCACATCTTTGAATATTTGATATCAGATCGTAGCAGGCTTGCAAATGTGGGTGAAGAAAGCTTGTAATTCTGGTGTATTTTTGAGAAGAATTACGGAAATGACTACCCCGGAACTTCTGTGATGTACAGACTACGATCTCAGTTTATCAAGAATATTTAATGGCTTGAATAATTGCAGCTCGAAACATGTTGTCGTCAAAGTTGAGTTGGTCGCGGGTAGGTCGCCAATGAGAACGGAACAATTATTGTCCGACTAAAGCTTCGCGTCGCCAGAGCACCTCGAAATTTCCCAAGTCGCCATCAGACTAGCAGCTCCATCAGCCTCTTCCTCAGCGCGTTCTCGTTCTCTTCACAATGGCCGCCGTAACAACAAACGGCGATGCCGCCGCAGCAGCCGTTCTCGACGATATCAAACCTCCCGCTGGAGTTGTCCTTCCTCCCCGCGAGATTCGAAATGTTCTTGAAAAGACAGCCGGTTACGTAGCGCGCAATGGCGCCGTTTTCGAGGATCGCATCCGCGAAAAGGAGCGCTCCAACCCGAAATTCAGCTTTCTCAACCCTGCTGATGCCTACCACCCCTTCTATCAATGGCGACTAGATGAGGTTAAGAGTGGGCGCGGTACAGCCATTGCTGCTGGTCGTGCGGGCGAGCCTGTAGCTGAGGCTCCTAAACCCGTCGGTCCCCCGAAACCTGCCGATTTCCAATTCTCTGCGAGAACGCCTCGCATCAACCGCAAGGATCTGGATGTGATTCAACTTTCGGCTCTCTTTGTAGCGAAGAATGGTCGTCAGTTTATGACACAATTGGCTCAGCGCGAAGCTGGTAACCCGCAGTTTGGGTTCCTCATCCCCAACCACACCCTCCACAACTTCTTCCAGCACATTGTCGACCAATACACAACATTAATACGCGCGAGTGGTTTAAGCGGGGAAGGCGGAAAGCTCCAGGAGGAGCGGGTAAAGGCCCTCGAGGCTAACATCAACGACAAGTTCCTTGTCCTGAACCGCGCCAAGCAACGAGCCGAATATGCTAAATACGTCGAGTCCGAGCGCCTGAAGAGAGAGGAGGAAGAAGTTAAGGAGAAAGAAGAGTTTGCGCAGATCGACTGGAGCGACTTTGTCGTTGTTGAGACCATCACCTTCAACGAGGCCGACGAGCAAGCGAACCTTCCACCCCCAACCAACTTGTCCGAACTTCAGTATGCATCCCTCGAAGACCGTAATAATGCATCCATCAGCGCTAGTCTTAGAATCGAGGAGGCCATGCCAGACGAAGATACCAGCTACAACGCATACCCCAACCAGGCCATCCCCTACCCCATGGCTCCCCAACAACCAGCCTACCAGCCTGCCCAGATGCCTCCTCCATTACAGCCATACTCTCCTGTCCCACAACAACCACAGAGATCAGCCCAGGAGGAGGAAGAGGAGCGCCGTATCCAAGAACGCGCAGAGCAACAAGCACGCAAGCAGCAGGCTGCTGCCGAGGCACGTGGTGGTGCTCCTCCGATGAAGATCAAGGAGAATTACGTGCCCCGTGCAGCTCAAAAGGCTGCTAATAGACAGGGTGCCCAGATGGCGCTGTGCCCCAACTGTAAACAGGAGATTCCTATGAATGAGCTGGAAGCTCATATGCGAAGTATGTTGCCCATTATCCCATTCTGACACTCAATATGCTAACTGTTGTTTAGTTGAACTGCTTGACCCTCGTTGGAAGGAACAGAAAGCCAAGGCAGACTCACGCTATGCTTCTTCGAATATGTCCCACGTCGATGTCGCCAACAACCTCAAGCGTCTTGCCAGTCAGCGTAGCGACGTCTTCGATCCAGTTACCGGACAGGCTCTTTCTGAAGATGAACTGGCGCGCAGAAAGAAGGCTGCCATTCACAGTTACGACGGCGCGATGGACGCTAAGAGCCAAGCCCAACTGGGCCATATGCAAAATGTTAATGTCGAGGAACAGATCCGTGCCATTCACCAAAAGTTTGCCGACAGGAAGTGAGGCACTGGGCAGATTGTGCCTGCACGGAGATGACGAAGAAAAGAACCCAGCCGCCCCTGACTCGAGCAATTGTCAGCAAGGAATTGTGCTGTTCTTGTGTATACGGACCATGTATAACCCTACATGTCGCGATAGGCGTTGTAGGACTAGGCCCAAGGTGAGGCACATCTGGCGTAAGGCGTTTTGATGATTAAAAGGGCTTATACTTGTTTGATCCAGCTCAGCGTCTGCACCAGAGTTTTGGGGATATCGGCTCGCGAGTGTCATAGCGTGGTAGGCTGGCCAAGAGTTGGCCGAAAGGCTCCTCGGCTTGAGATGAGCAGAAATGCGTTTCTCATTCATACGACCCATGCATTTGTCACTTTTTGAAACCGAGAGACGGTTAATATGGCTCATGAACAGACGCCTTTAGCTTGGAAGAACGATGTTGGGCAATGTAGCTTGTATGAACTTATAACTCTGCCTTACATGTTATCGCTGACTTGCTCGAACGCCCTATATTAGGTTGACGGCTTATTTGAGAGCTATTGTTGAATACAAAACAGTATTGTTTATTGTTATCTCGTAACTTAAAGACATGACCCTGGATACGTCAACCTCCGTGATATTAGAAGCCACATATTAATGTGATTATGTGACGGCTGATTGTCTAACAGTTGGTAGTATATGTTCCTGCTGGATACTTCCGCAATGCAGTTTTTTATGTCGTAAATCCTGGTTACACCAACAAGTGTTCACAAAACCGATCCCGAATGACCCGAAACAGGCTTAATCCCGTCATTTATCTAGGTTGTTAACGACTGTAACACTAGCCAAGGAAAAGGTACTTACGTCTATCCGTGCTCCAGGCCAATTCCTCAAGTACCCCGCCCTCTCTCCTCTCCCCCACCTCTTCCTCTCTGACTCCAGCCGAACCTGGAAACCTCATGCGACACACGCCTTAACAATCATATTCTACCTCACTTTCTCTCCATCTCCAACTTCCACTCTACAAAATATCACCACCCGCTTTTTGTTGCGCCTCCGTTGACCGGCGTGTCTTACGCACACAATCCTTCGTATCTACAACAGCCACCAGTTTAAAGCTACCTTAATAATACCGCCAACATGGCGTCCGACCAGGACAACTCAGGCCTCGATGCGCCAGGCTCACAATTTCACCGACCCATTCTGCAATCTATGCCCGACACCCGCCAGCAGAGCTTTGACGAGATCTACGGTCCTCCAGAGAACTTCTTAGAGATTGAGGTGAGCCTTTCTCTCCCTCTCTTGCACACCGTGCATGATCCAGATATCACCAGATACGTGAAAACAGAGAGATGAAGATTGCGGAAAAGGCTTACAAAAAGCGCCATATATAGGTCCGCAACCCAAGGACGCATGGCATGGGTCGTCACATGTACACCGACTACGAGATCCTCTGTCGCACAAACATCCCCGCCTTCAAGCTGCGCCAGAGCAGTGTCCGCCGCCGTTACTCTGACTTTGAGTACTTTCGCGACATTCTTGAGCGCGAGAGCGCCCGCGTTACCATCCCACCCCTGCCTGGCAAGGTCTTCACCAACCGCTTCAGCGACGACGTCATCGAGGGCCGTCGCGCCGGACTCGAGAAGTTCCTCAAGATCGTCGTCGGTCATCCCCTGCTGCAGACGGGGAGCAAGGTCCTAGCTGCCTTTGTCCAGGGTGAGTTTGTCGCCAGATCCATCCTCGCTCTTATGATGTCTCGATTGACACCCTCGCAGACCCCAACTGGGATCGCAACGCCTGGTGACGCCTCCGTCTAATCTGGCCCTTCAAAACTATGTCTTCTCCTCGCTCTCGCTCTCGCTCACCATCTCCATCTTCACCTCCGCGCCAACCTCGAAAGCTCCGCAAGCGAAACCCGGCTCTCACCCACCGAGACGCCCTTCTCGACAACATGCCTTCTCCGTGACTACAACAACAAGCCAAGGAAACGAACAGGATGAGGAGTTGGAATGGCATCCCTCTTCACGTACATATTATTCACTCTTTGTTTTATGCGGGCAAAAAGCAAACTCTGGTCCAGTCATTATGTTTCAATCCGGTTCAAAACACTTTCCAACCTGTGTTCCATGTTCTGAAGCTCCAGGATTTGCTTGTACGGCGAAACGTTCTTATTACACTCATGAGGGGCGTTGACGGACGGATGATTAGTCTTGTATTCTTACCTTCAGCTCAGAATAACAAGAGTAATTCGCCTTGCCAAGATCCCAATGCAAGATGGTGTGATGTTTGGTATTTGCACATGAAAAACAGGTATATGATTGTCATTCAATAGTCATTGAGTTTTTCATTAGGCCTGATGGGAGGTGGAGATCTCTCTATCCAGAATGCGCGCAAGCTGGTGATGATACAGATACAATGTGATATCCTGAAGATGTAAGTGCACCTCTTATTATACATAATTTCGTACATGATCTTTGCGTGGTTGTGAGCATGAGTGTAGGTGTTTTTTAACATTCCCCTCTACTGATGCGTCCGCTCGCCAAACGCCAAAAACAAAGATTCTTTACCACACCGTCGCCCCTTTTGTTGACTCATCGTAATTCCCTCATGCCCTTACTCCTGTGAAAGATCCCTGGTGTTGTACATTGATACAGTAGCGAGTGGTGTGCTGTTTAGCTTAAAAGCTTCATGGTAACTCGCGTCAGATGGTGTTACAAGTTGTTAATTGACAGGGGAGAGCAGGCCTAAGTTTGTGCCTGCTACCCTGTCATGCTGTCTCTCGGTTTAACACGCTGCTAGATGGCAAAAAGTTCTATGCAGGTGTATGGAAGAGTCGAAGGATGCCTTCGTACATGGCGAACATGATGGCGGCGCTGGGTACTGTTCGCATCAAGTGAGGGGTCAGACCGCCGTAAAGACCCATGACGCCCTCCTCAAGCCAGACGAGCTTGAAGCATTGAACCAGGCCGGTATACTTGGGCAAGCCATTTTGCATAGGCGCCTGTCGTAGTCGCGTTCGCGCAACCTATCGTAATGTCAGCATGATAGAACAACCTCATGCGTCATATCAATGACGTACCTCGTGAGGATAAGCGATAACAGCAGCAACCAGCTTGGCACTTCCCGCGGCAAAACCCTTTCCGGTCCAGTCAACCGTGTTATCCCACCAGGTCTTCTCACGGCCGCTTCGGATGAGCTCGTTCTCTCTTCGGGCCAGAGATACCTTCATCTGCTCATAAAGCATCCATTGCATCGTTGACTCCACCACGCCGAGGTAACTAGCGCTCATGCCGCGGTAAAGACTTCGGATGCCTTCGTCCCGAATGATTTGACGTATACAATCGTAGCTGTTGCGGTACTTGCGTAACTGAGCACCGCCAGCTGCCACATTCTTGTCCAGTTGTAAACGGGTCTTGATCATCCAGATTGGGTTCGTAGCTGTTGAGGTGATTACACCAGCTGCCACACCTGCCGACAAGTGAACCCAAGGGGCCTCTACGCCATTGTTGAGATGTTCAGAGATTAAACGCTTCCCATTGCCGTAAACGTAAAAGTTGATGGATCGAGCCGGCACAACTCCCACCGTCGTTGGGCCAAGACCTTTGAAGAGTGCGCGCCAGCCTTCATTCTTGTATACTGAGCCAAGAATCTGGAGGGTGTCGTTGAGATGATATAGTGCAGCACGGGCAGGATTAAGTCGGCCAAGGGCTTGAACTTGAGCCTCACGTTGAGCTCTGATTTGGGCCTGGTAGAAATCGGATTGTAATCGGGTCTTGAGCACGTCGAGAGGAGCTGTCATTGCCGCAGCTGTCATTCCTCCAATACTAAAGAGCACATCCGGTTAGTCTTGTAGCTCCTCACAAACTGCTGTAGCAACGAGTTGTCGCATGTCAAGTTGGTAGTGGAATGGAAGTTTACCTACCCGCCAGCTACCATGTGCACCCATGATTTAGCAAAAGGCAACGCCTTAACATTTCCCTGAACGGGAGTGTCATCGGGAAGGACATCGCCAGTCTCCCGTGACTGGATGAGTGCCGAGTGGTCGATAGGTGTGTGTGTATGATGAAATGGCTTCTCGTCGCGGCTGGTCATGATGGGCGTTGTAGGTTGGTGATGCGACATAATGAGAAAGATGTAGGATCAAGTAGAAGGTCTTGGTCTTATTCAATATTGGTTGTACTGTCGCCGTTACTCGTTCTTCGGTCTGATCCGTTGTCTAAATTCGAGTGTACGCAGGAGGGTCGGAGACGTAGCTGGCTCCGATGCAGTTTGTCGTTGCCCTACAATTAATAGAGCATGCGTGATGTGAATGTCGTTCGAGTGTTGTCGAGGATCCAGTCGCCAGAGTATGTTGAAGAAGAGGAATGGCCTCTGTAAATCGGTGATCGAAAAAAGATGGAGAATCTTTTCATGAATCAGCGAAACGGTACGGATAGCTCAGTCACCTCTAATCGCCTCCGACTAACAAGCACTGCCAGCGACTATCAAAACTTTTTTTCTATGACTGCCACTGGACGCGCCTCGACTGATAAAGTGGCGCTTTAGCGGGTCTTCAAGGTACGTATCTTTGAACTTCCAAAGCCATAAATGTGGGACTACCTAGGAAGTGAGGTAGAGAGATCAAGGTGATGTAAGTGCATCAGTAATTGCACACACAATAATCAACGCTAATGGATATATATAACATCTTCTACTTATAAATGATATGTATCGCTAAGCGTAAATATGAATGACCAGATCAAACATGACTTTATATTCATGGCATCATCACACATTGGTAAGCTTCCTAGCCTTGCATTCCCAGCTCTTTGCGTAGGCCTTAACAGCCTTGTTCACTCATACGTAGAACGCCAACGGAGCTATTCTGACTAGATAGTATCAGCTGGGTGAAGGATTCAACGAACCGTCACCACTTCTGTACGTACTGTTCGAAGCTGTTGCTAGCGAACTTGTCAGACCTGCAGCATTTGCTGCAGGTTGTAAGGCTTCCACCGAATGGTTGCTGTGATCCGATCTGGCTGATTGCCCTAAACCGAATGGGAGGCGGTGCCGCTCAGCGCTCAGGTCGAAACGATGCATCGATGCAGTCGACGGTTCCATCGTGTTGGGGAGGTGCCCGTTGTCTCGGCTGGGTGGTCTTGATCCTTCGTCTGTCCCATATGTTCCCGGTGTCCTTTCTCCAGACGTTCTGCCGGCGTCTTGCCCATCTCCATGTCGACTTGATCGCCCATCCTTCGGATCTAATGTTTCAGTGCCTGGTCCACTATCTGATTGCCCATCGACCTCCATCTCATCCCTGAGGCCCATTTCTCGTTTTAGCTGTCGAATTTCCTCATCTGTTACTGTTTTCCAACTGCACTTGGCATGCTTCTTTGTACACCCTGAGCAAGCTGTCAAGTGTTTGACACATTCCACCCGGAGTCTTCGACAACGATCACACGGCGGATGTATCACGTCTCCTTTGCCCAGTTGATCAGTTCTCTGTGCGATGAGTGGCCGGAAAGCTGCTTCGCGGCTGTCAATGACAGGCTGTACTGTAGTTTCTGCTGCGTGTCCACCATATCGTGACCCATGCGCTTGAGACTGGGCTGTGCTGTGAGACGGCGACGGTTGACTTAGTGTAGTTAGAGGAATCCCTGTAACTGATGTCGATCGTGAGGGCGGCGGTGAAGCTGTAGCTGTAAGAAACTGCTGCAACAAATCTGCATGCAGATCGTATCCAGCACCAAAATTGACTGCTCGTTGAGAACTGGCACTGCTGGTGCTGTTGGCGGACTGATAACGAGACGGGGATGCCTCCTGCGAACTACGGCGTCGGCGAATGTCTTGCTTCCGCTGCCCAAGTCGATGGTTGAGTATGCGAGCCCTTGCCGCTACTTCATCAGCCTTCTTGTAAAGAATTGATGTTCTTTGTTCGAGAATGTCCAAAGTTGCCAGTTCTGCTGTCTCGTCTTCTTCAACGGGGTGGTCCAGTGGAAACCTGTCCAGAGCACCAGACCATACTAGACGCCAATCATCTTCCAGAATTTCGACATGCGAGCCCTTGAGCACGAACTGGCAGCATCGGGAACCGTCTGATTTCTGAACAAGGGTGAAGTCCTTAGGATTAGATCTGGCAAAACTGACTACATCAAGCCAGCTAATGGGGTTGGAAAATGGCTGAAGTGGTGTCGTCTTGATTGGCCCATCGAAAAACTTCTCAATACCTCTCAGCAGTCGCGGACCTGTCAGTTTTGCCCCCAGACTTGCTGCAAGGCTTTCATGTCTATCCAAAACGCCTGATGCATGTTAGTTAGAGCTAATACTACGGATTGGTTCAAGCATCTAAGCATCCTTACTCTCATATTCGCCAATCAAGCCAATGATATCAGAAAATGTGTCGGCGTCACCTTGAACAAGGCTCAGATGAGAAGCATTTGATCTCGAGAGATAATGGATATAACCTGGAGCGCCTTGAGTGTCGGGTTAGCATATCCTCCAAGCGAACAAGCCGCGCCAGCGCACCAAGACGAAGAAGTTGGATACAAAAGCAACAAGCATGTGCGTCCCTGGAGGAGTCGAGCTAAGCGCTGCGTCCGACGGGGGCCATATCAGAAGAAAACAGCTGATCTGGTAATCCTTCTTGCGTACCATAGCCGTAAGGCGACAACGTGTGCATTGAGGCATGGATGTAAAACACAAAGACCACAGTACAGGCAAGACGACGGAGACAAGACAGACGGTCTTGCGCGGATGCTACAAGCAGAGCGTCTCAGGATTCGGGGCGACACAACATGGTGCAGCGCTGGATGGCTGGTGTCATATTGGACATACCTTGCTTGAGAGGTGTAGGCGCATGCTGTGCACGCCCTTGGCCACCAGCATCATCGACATCACGCTTTCGTTTTGCGGGTTCTGAGTCGGAAGTATGGCCCATAGTGGGTGTTTGTGTGTTAGACGCGGTATGTCGGTCCAGGGAGAAGCAAATCGACCACCGAATGTGTTACTGTAATAGAACGAGGCGCTTGTGTTTGTCCAATAACCGTCCTAACCGAGATTGAACCCTCGACTGCCCTTCCGAGACACGGAAATTCGCCTGAATAATGCAGAGAATATAAACAAAATAGGATAATATCCAGGGCATGTATGGGGGGTTTGAGAGGAACGAGGAAAGGAGAATCAGGTGAGTGGCAACGTCGCGAAGGGATTGCGACGGGGATAAAGGAGGTAGGTAAAATGAGAGGGGAGGAGAGAGAAGGGGACAACAGCAGCGGTTATTGAATATTCATGGCGACAGAGTGAAACTGGATTGAGTTGAGAATAGGTTGAGAAGACGACGCTGTCGATTTAAGATATCAGGGGAGAGGGTGTATCTGCCAGATGCAGGTAAATGGCCGCCAAGAGGAGGACAATTGTTGATGTTCCGTCAAGGATAGCTCAATTTGCTGCGAAGCAGAAATTCCTTCGCACGAAATAGCGCAGCGAGCTACAGGCGGTATAACTGGAGACTTCAAGTTAAGTTGAGTGGGCGAAGACGAGCCGTTAATTAATAGAAAGAAAAACAAGATTGGAGAGAGAGGGTCAAATCTGGGTGAGCATTTGCAGACCAGAACAAGATGGCGGGAAAAAGAGTCTCAAAGCAAGAAATGGGTAAGTGCCGGGACGATGTGGGGGAAGAGCAGGAGGTCAGGTCAGGTCAGGTCTGGTCAAGGGAGGAGGAAAGAGCCCGTGGTACGGATACTGTACCAGGGTAAATAAGGTCAAGTGAAGAAAGAGCGCCAGCATCCAAAATCTCCGAATGGCAAGCACCCAAAATAGATGACAGGTGCTAATGTGCGTTTAAGAGGTTTGCTGAGAAACTTCAAAGGAGAAAACAGTGAGGTGGGCCAAGAGAATATGACAAGAACTCTCGACTAAATAATACATAGAGCAGCAGGAGCAAAGTTACATCCAATTCAAGATGCTACCTCCTGGTGATATGGATAACTGTCCGTAATAAGTACTGGATATTAGCAACAGACAAGCGGGCTGATCAATGCTAGTACATGTCTTGATTTCCTCTTTCGAGCGGCCGATAATTGACAATCAAGAGGCCTCCTTGGATGAAGCAAATAAAGGTAGGTACTTGTGGTCTTAAAAACAACTCATATGCTCACTGTCTGTAACGTGCTCTGCAGGATGTATCGTACATATTGATCTTCCAAACGCTCTGATGCAGGCCCTTGCGCAGGATCTTTGTATGAACGAGGCTGTGCTGCATTTCTCTAAGCCAATTTAGCTTCCACGGATGGAGGGATGAGATGGAGTTGCTGGCGGTAACAACACAAGCTCCAAGCTCCAAGCTGCATGGACCTGGTTTCACATGATATGAGGTAGTGTCATTGGCTTTCGATGATCTCGCGGTCAGTTGAGTACACGAGTTTGGATGCACACTGGTCGATCTGTGTCTAAAGCATTGGAACGCTGCTCCCCGAGGCACGCGAGCGACATTTCCTAGACTTGTATCCGTAGTCCTCCATGAATAATTCATTATGACACTTGGTACGGAGCCCCACGGCACTGGATATCGGCAAGTGAGTATCACTAATCGACCAAGATTCAGTTGCTAAGATGTTCAAGCTTGGTAAAAATATCCAAGAGACAACTTGTTTTGGAGCGGTTATGAGGTACAAATCGTATCACGTTCCCATAAGAAGTAGCTATATCCAATCTTGTCACTCATTGGTCGAATCGTAACAATTGACAGCCAAGCTCTGTTCATAGTAGCACCAAGCTCTCCATCTCATTCTCACAATCCACCTTCACACCAATCCCACACATACCTCCCCACAGTTAAGACCAAATTCACACGCCATTTCACCCATTTCAGTACTAGCTCTGTTCACCCCACCAAAGCAATCACCAGTTCCAACCTCGAATCCAAACCCCAAGCTCATCACCAATATCCCACCTTATCCTCCCAACTCAGCCACCCACCCGAAGATAAACCGCCATGTCCGATAGACCCTCACACCGAGGAGGCCGCGGCCAAGGATCGCATCCCCGCGGTGGACGCGGAGGCGGTCGTGGAGGAGGCGCAGGAGGCGCGCAGCAGGAACGCGAGAGGCCCAAGAAGGAGAACATCCTCGACTTGGGCAAGTATATGGATAAGCAGATAACCGTCAAGTTCAACGGCGGTCGCGAGGGTATGTTTGGACAAGTCATGTATGGAACAGGATGCGATTCTAACTTCCGACGCAGTTAAGGGCACGTTGAAGGGCTACGATGCTCTGATGAACTTGGTTCTCGATGATGTACACGAGGTTGTTCGAGGTATGACGTGCGGCTAGCTATACATGGTCTCCCTCCATCGACGCTTGCTTTTGCATTCTCGACGAGCTCACAACTAACATTCATCTTCACAGACGACGAAGGCAATGAGTCGACCCGATCCCTCGGCCTCGTAGTTGTTCGAGGCACCCTCCTCGTCCTTGTTAGCCCCGTGGACGGCAGCGAAGAGATCGCCAATCCTTTCGTGCAAGCCGAGGATGACTGAAGAAACGAACACTGTCAGGCTGGAAATGATTATCATGATGATGGCGAAGAAGAAAGGCGCCTGGCCTGGAGTCGGCCGCCATGTGTATGGCCGTGTGAAGGCTGGATGACCCGAAGGAACTCGAGCGATACACCTAGACCGCCATCTACCTACTAGCATGCCATTTTGGATTATGAATGGGTTACCAAGAACCACCTTGTACAAATACACTGGCTTCAATCGTGGAATCATCACGTCGAAAGCCGCACCATGAAGTCTTGCTTTGAATCAAGGCAATATATCATGTTAACAAAAGTAAATGAACTACTTGTCTCTCGCTATGTCTCATCTTGCTCAGCCCCCTTTCAACATAAACTTTGGACATATACGAAGTCTCTCACTCTAAACATCATCAATCATGGCTGCCCCATTCTCATCCTGTATGTCCACTTCGCTATTCCAAGACACCTAAAACTCGACATCATGTGTGGCCTCAAGCTCTGTGGCATCATCACCCGAAAGGTTGTGGTTGATCCAAAACCCTCATGAGTTTCCGTGGCGTTGACTCATTTTTCGCCGCGAAAAGGAAATCGCTCGGTCAAGCATTTGGTGAACTCCTCGTCCTCTTCCTCGTTCATCGATTCTCTGCCCTCCCACTTTCCGTCATTCCACTTGGAGAAACCCGGTGGATTCTTGCCTGGGTTTTTGCAAGTCGCTTGGGGATTTTCCCTAAAAGCTTCGGCTTGACTTGCTGCTCTTAACCAGCTCGCCAAATGCATTAGCCAACATCTTTTTCAGTTCTTTGTAACTGACAAGGAAGCTGGTCTGATCGTCTCGACTTGTGAGGCAAACCCTCTCTTCTGATCCAATATCTAATTTGTTCATGCATCTGAGCATGTGTCCCATGTCCAGGACTGGTTTGCCAGCGCCATCCACTTGGTGGAAAGCGTAGTCTCGAAATAGTTTGAGCATATATCGTTCACCATTCTCGGACCATCCCCTGTCGCCTTCGAATGCAGGTCGTTCATTGATAGTTGCGAGTTTCATCATCAATCTCGCGGCCCTGCCGTTTTCGACTTCCCGCATCATGTCGGTATTGACCTTATCTAAAGCCTGTAGATTCTGGTCCAGTGTTGCTGTGATGCGCCCGGCTATTCCGCGTACAAATTCATCAATGCCTTTCTGCGCCGGCGGTGGCTGAGGTGTGAGAAGCCATAGAATAGTATCTCTCAACTCGACTGAATACACCCGGGACATTTGTTCCACAGACATCTGAACGTTAGTGAGATGAATTGGCAGCGTGTTGGTTGTCAAGGATAGCAGCAAGCGACCAAACTGGACAAAATCTTCTTGCTGAAGTTCTGAGATAGATCGATGTGCATCGTATTGAACGACATCCAATATAGAGCATGCAGTAAGACGGATCCGGTTTTTATGGGTTAATATAATCTTGCTGGGATCGATACATCGCGCTGCTAAGTTGGCTGAATGAATGGCTTGGAGTGCGTTGGCGATCTGGGAGATGTAGCCCCAAAGATTGTTCTCAGGGACAGGGGTTTTGGCCTGGAAACGACTACCCTGTGTAGTGCTCGGCGTTAAATGAGCCTCAACAAGTGTCTTGGAGAGAGGATAGTAGTCTTGTACAAAGATGAGTGAGCTATCGCCAAAGGCACGGGTTGTAAATGCATCAAGGATCGTAACCACGTTGCCGTTATTGATGCGCCGCCAGTCCTTGACAAGTCTAATAGCAAGCTCGTTGGTGAGCCTATAACCTTCTAGCCGCCTTAGGCAATAGAGATTGCCGTTCTTGGTTGCCGTGGCCTTGTAAACCCAACTCGGGTATCCGAAGATATTGGCGTTCTTCCGATGGGTTGTGTCAAGCGGAACCAAATTGTGATAATTGTCAAGTTGTGGTAGTTGTGAGTTAGGAAGGACCTGGCCGGCCGCTTCAAGCTTCTTGGCAATCTCTTCACGCTCCTTTTCGGGGAGGAAGAAGTCGTGGGGTAAACGATGATACGGCATCAAGTCCTCTCGATGAGGTGCCACCGGGAAATAGAGATGATGCTGTAGTGGCTGAACAGGGGTGGCATAGTTTTGCGCTTGGAAGTAACCTGCCCCGTGGCCGCCGAGAGCTCCGGGGTCTTCAGCATAGGGATTATAATGGGGAGTGGTAAGGCCTTGGTTCACGGCTGGTATAGTAAATGGTTCATAGGACATTCCACTATCTTGAGCAGAGCCATTGGCGGAAGTCTATTTGATCAGCAAAATCCTCAGTGTTGGAAGCTTGTTAAGCTTACACTGGTGTTTATGTCAAAGTTGGGAGTGAATTCGCGAATGGTCGCAGGATTAAAGAGACTGCCATCGCCATCTTGGGGCCCAACAGGGGTGGCCGCTTCACAAGAATATTGTCAGTCGAGGATCACAAGGATATGAAAGGTTTCGTACATCCTAAGCCACGTGGTGTGAAAGAGGGAGCGCTTGCGGCTTGCGATGAAAAGGTAGGCTTCTTGCTACCGATACCAGCAGGTGTGAATGACGGTGAATCGACGTTAAGCGCTTTTTTAGATCTAGATGTGGCATCGTCAGCCATCTTGCGTAGCGAGTGTTGGATCTCTGAAGGTAGATCGAAGTATAATGAAAGAAGCTGGATGAAAGAAAGAATATGGACAGAATAGTCATGAGGTGTTATCGCAGATTGCTTTGGAAGAGTTGGTGTTTTGAGGAGCTCAACACATTCTCATGGCAGATCAAGTCATCCGTGATGAGGGAAGTATCAGCCGATGAGTGTGGAAAGATCAGGCGACATAGGTCCTTCCCACTTCAACTGGGAAGCCTCTACAGACATCAGGAGTTGCGGCAATGCGATTGACATCCTTCGAATCCCTCACCAAAAAGACCACCAGTTCATCAATGATAACCATGGCTAAGGCCCCTGGTAACGGGTAGAGGCGTCCCTGGTCCAAAGTGTGTAACCGTCACGAGGTAAGCGAAGCCGGACTGGATTTGATACAGCGAGCTTTCGCATAGTAAAAAGACCCCAAAACAACAAACGACCAAAAACAAGATTGACCTACAAGTCTGAATTGGAGTTATTTTTGTTCTGATCGTGGCTGAAAGCACAGCCTTGATCTTCGTATCGACAATGGCCATAAATGAGGACGTTTCGGCACAAGGTATCTTTATTCTCTGGGAGAACCCAGGTCAGTGTTTGGACTTGATGGTGGGGTTTGTGTCTGTGTCGGTATCGAAAGGGCAAACGAACCGCGTCCCTTGGGCCTCGGAGACCCGACTTGGCGTCGTAGATCGGCCGGTTGATATCGCGATGTCGCCATGGTCAGTAGTATATATTGTTGAGGATAGTGCAGCCCTCTTGGCCGAGTTTACGACGTCTGTGTGAATGGCCATGTTAGCAGGCTGTCGGTGGCAGTGATGGTCGCGTACAAAGTTCAATGTCCACAGGACCCAGGCCGAATACTGACAAAGACAGCACCTACTTGACTCTGGCAAGCATTTCCCATTGTTCAATTGATCGAGGCGACCGGCCGCCCATGGAGGAACGAGAGGGATGGCGGGGGTTGGGCAGGCTGACCGGAGCAGGTTAAACGCAGACGTAAAGCAGCAGCAGCCGCAGCCGCAGAAAGACGTAGATTTAGACACGGAGTAGTCGTAGGTGTAGATTGTAGACGCGGATTAAAAGCGCAGGTAGCCGAGGACCGTGTTCGAGGGGAACAAGGCGCGGGCCGTCGCCTCTTGAAGCGGGAGCAAGCAAAACACAAAACGCTTGCGAGGTCGGGGTAGGAGAGGTTATGTTAGGTAAGGTAAGGTATGTAGGAGGTGATGTGGGCGGTGGGGGGGCAGTCTTGGTGGATGAACTGGAACTGGATACGGCGCGCCAGACAAGACTGGACTGGACTGGACTGGACCTCTCCCTGTTGGGTTGGGTAAGAGAAAGAGGCCCATGCTTAAGGTAGATCCGGTCGCGCTAAAGAGTATCTTCTCCGCGAATTGTGTATGCAAAGATACATGCATCTATCCCATCTGCCCTCTGCGGCATGACGCCAACCTGAAGCAGTAGCTAAACATACACGGCCTTATCTCAAATATACACGGCTTTCTAGGTGAGAGATTTCCTAATTAGGAAAGAGATTATCTAGCTATTAATCCTAATTGGGGAAAATGATCTACTTTTTATAAGTCACTTTTATATCTTTAAAATTCTATATCTAATTCTATAAAAATCATTTAAGAAAAATAAGAGCTCTATAGGATAGTTAGAGTTAGTGGTTAGGGTCTTAGGATTAGGGTGGTTAATTAGGGTTATGGGTAAGTTAGGTGTTATTGATAGGATTAGCTTTAGAGTATGTATCTTGGCCGTGTATGTTTGTGATAAGGCCGTGTATGTTTAGGTACTCAACCTGAAGCCAGAGAGCACAAGCCCGTGTTCCAAGAATGTAATATTCCGAGGAATAGCCCACCCCAAAACGGGTTTAACGTATCGATAAGCCAAGCCCACCTTTAGCTCTGACGCGCTCCGATGCCATCATTCGTCGTCCATGTCTAGGTAGCTCTCGCAGTATCATACTCACATAGTTCTAACAACATGATACGGGCCATGGACATAATATCTCATCCAAAGTATTGATGATTCTCTTTAATACTAAAGTCATCTTCAAGTTGCATAAAGTGAAAGCTTGAATCTCTAGAGCGTTCACTTTCCAAATATTCACAAAGCTTATTCTGGTTCTTGTAAGGCGAGGGGTCACCGCAACAACCGAAACACGAATCGCAGCCTTTCCCTCTTCCTTCAACACTTTTTACTACGAACTTTTGCCAACAACATTGCGACTCGTTTAGAAGTTAATCTGCAATACGATAATCGCATACGTGGACGAAATTGGAGGATAATAGACTGGCAGCATGGCCGAAAGCGCACTCGACTTGGGACAACTGTCCTCTACTCAGCAAGAAGCTCTTAATCAATACACACAAGTCACCAACCAAGAGATCACCGAAGCGATTCCCCTACTCCGGCGTTCAGAATGGAATGTCCAGGTATAAGGCTTTCTTTTCTTTCTCCAGTTCACCAATTTCTGACCTTGCATGTACAGATCGCAATTGCTAAGTTCTTCGATGGCGAAACTGCCGACCCAATAGCTCAAGCACAAGAAGAAATACCGCGAGAGGCAGCACGGCATGAAAATCTACAAGAAAGTCTATTTACCGCCGCAGCTCGTCCCCCACGAGCTTCACCTCGTCAACGCACTGATCTTGCTCCAAGAATTGTACCCCAGAATCCAGTGACGAATCGAACACCATGGTTTTTGGGTCTACTTCTTACACCTTTTAGTTTCGGATGGAGAGCCGCCTCAAGCCTATTCAGGACATTGATCTATGCATTGTCCTTTTTGCCTGCATCGGTTCGACCGCGTGCTGTTACGAGCAGAATATCGACTGGTTTCAGGGGCACAAATGGCCGCCGACCTCTCATGCCCCAAGACACAGCGTCAAGATTCAAGCGAGAATTTGAGGAAGAATATGGAGAGAACGAACTGCCTTTCTATGAAGGAGGTGTGGCTCAGGCGCATGATCAAGCCAAAAAGGACCTCAAGTTTATGCTAGTTGTGTTGATGTCCCCTGAGCACGACGATACCGAGTCTTTCGTCAAGGAGACATTGCTATCCCCAGAAGTTATCGCATTTATCAAGGATCCTTCCAATAACATTATTCTGTGGGGTGGTAACGTGTTGGATTCTGAAGCCTACCAGGTGGCTCAGGAGTATATCTGTACCAAGTTCCCTTTCTCGGCACTGGTCTGTTTAACACCGAAGGAGGGCAGCACCCGCATGGGAATCGTCAAGCGACTCGTTGGACCTATGCCTCCTGCTACCTACCTATCAGAGCTCCGCGCGGCTATCGAGAAGTACGGTGCTGATCTGGATGGAGTACGAGCAGAGCGAACAGTCCAGGAAATAACGAGAAATCTGCGAACCGAACAAGACTCGGCCTACGAGCGATCTCTGGCTATTGATAGGGAGCGCGCACGCCAGAAGAAGGAGGCAGCTGCGGCTGCGGCTGAAGCAGAGAAGCGTGCTCTAGAAGAAGCAGATGCGGCAAAAAGACTCGAGGAGAAGCGCAAGCAATGGAAAGCATGGAGAGCTACAACTATTGTGGCCGAACCACCCGCCAGCGACAAGAACGTTGTACGCGTTGCACTCAAGATGCCCGAGGAATCGGGAATCGGCCGAATCGTGCGGCGATTTCCCCAAGATGCTTCCTTAGAAGATATGTATGCCTTTGTCGAGTGCTACAACGCTCTTCAAGAGGAGGATACGGCGGGTGGTGACAGACCGGAGGAGTACGAGCACGAGTACAAGTTCCGAATTGCCTCAATCCTCCCGAGGATGGTGTACGAACCTAGCACAACGATCACAATGGGAGAGAAGATTGGAAAATCAGGAAATTTGATCGTGGAGAACATCTCGATGGATTCGGAGAATGAGTCGGACGACGAGGATGATGACGAAGATGAGGAGGCGGAGGGTGGTCAGTAGTGAGCCTTAAAGGGTGACCAACAAAATCGCTTGTAATTCAACGGTTTAGCGGTCAAGGGTTGGACTGATCTATAACCTTGACAGACGCCGCTATGGGAGTATCCGTTGGTATGACAGAAAGAAAAGCGGTTTATTTATAAGATGCCCTCTATCATGTTACACCCGCCCAAACGAAGACTGCCGAGAGAGCAACGATGATTTGGCATTGCTTGGGTCTTTATCGGACTTACACAACCTCAAGTCAGTGCAATTTGATGGCAACAATCGATCCCTGTCGGTTTCAAGGCATACACATGTGATGTATCCGTAAACCTCAAATAAGTGACAGTCTTGAGACTAGCGTAGCAGATAAGTAAATGAAGCTTACGTGGTTCAAGCTTAATGACTTGACATATGCCTTAACGTTATGCCAAAAAGGTGACTACAATGACCTCCCCAGCTTTCAAACTTTAGGCCGCGTGCGTTGGAGATCTATGAAGAGCGGCTCGTGTGGAGATAGCGCTGATCTTGTCTTTTAACAATGCTCCTCCGCATATTGCGAATGACACGCGTTCTTGTCCGTCGTCTCGAGATGTTCGACTACGACACATTCATGACAAAGCCCAGAGGCAAAGCCAAGACACGAGATGTCATGTGTTAGTGTTACCCAGCGGCGGTAGGCGGTAAAGAGGGGTTGATTGCTTAGGGTGATGAGGCTGTGCAACTGCGGCCATTTGAGGAATATTATATTACTTGGTCAAAAGACTTAAGCATGAAGAACGATTTGAAGTGAAGTTTTGCATATTTTTCTTGCAGTCTTACGAATATCGCACTCTTGACTTTTCTAAACATCGACCTCGTAGGACCCTGCAAATCTTCAAGCTCCTAGTCCAGTGAGTGGGTGACGCACAGGGCGGTATTAGCGGGCGGCGCATCACGGACCCTTCTTCAACTCGAACCCCAAGTTAAGCATCAAAATCAACAAGATCGACAAGAAGGTGAAAGAAGAGACAGAAACATACACGAGAGAAATCCAACGCAAACAAAGCGATGATACTATCACCACTAGACTTGCCATAACCTTCTTCAATCTCTCTGGCATCGCTTCTCTCTATCCTCAACCAAAAGGATCAAGACCCTGGCTACTTCCAGACAACGGCGCCAATCACTCAACGCTCGCTCCAACATCGTCAGCTCTGGGAGAACTACCAACCAACATCACCGTTCGTTTCTGAAACGGTGAAACCATTGGGACCCCCCGGCGCTTTCCTGTTTAAGCACTTAATCTCCCTCCGTCTTTTTCGCATCTTCATTTCGAGAAACTCGTTGTTGCTTCCTCACCTCCGAAAAACCCGCTCTCCAGGCAACGCTCTCGCCGCCTCCTGTCTAGAAGCCCCCTCCTCGACTTTTAGATCCAGAAAATCGCCCGCTGCGGCGCGAGGTTCCAACGCAGCCATGAAGTCCATGAAGGGTCTTGGTATGAGTAAGATGCTCGGCAGCATCAGGAAGAAAGCCAGCAATGTGTCCAACCGTACGTATTCTCTATGCGCACAAGTCCCTACGAACCCCTAGCTGCGAGCAGCGCAAAACAAACAAGACAGACCGAGCTGACTTGGCATGCACAGGAGCATCTTCTGACGGTCCCTCCGGCGCATCATCTTCAGGCACGACACCGGCCGGAACACCCGAAGCTACAGCTCACAACAGCGTGGTATGTTCCGATATTATTGCGCAACCCTGCGCAACCGCCCGTATCGTCTGGCCGTCGCTGACCAGAGCCTAGAAAGCATTCTGCGAGTCTGGAGGAAAATCCAAAGTGGGTTTCTAATCGCAATCTGAAATTGTGTACTCCCACTAACCATTTTCGCTCTGCGAAATAGGAAGATGAGGTCCTCTTCCTGCCTCCCATTGTTGACGCTGCCGAATCCTCCCCGGCCGCCGCCGCCGAATGCGCGCGTTTGATTCGCAAGTACTTATCTAAAGAATATTTCTCAAGACCATCGTGGCAATACAACGCTATCATGCTCCTGCGCATCTTGACCGATAATCCCGGCTCGACTTTTACACGAAACTTGGACCAAAAGTTCGTCGATACTGTCCGCGGGCTCCTCAAGGCCCTACGAGACCCCAACGTGCGGCAGATCCTTATGGAGACCCTCGACGATTTCCAACATACAAAGGCGTACGATGAGAACTTAACACTACTCATTACTATGTGGCAGGGAGAGAAGGAAGAAGCTCTCAGCAAGTCTGGCGTATGTTTATTGTAGTCACATTTGAAGATGAGCCAGACTAATGTGAGTTGTTGTAGGGAACACAGCAGCAGATGCCACCACGCGGTTACAATACCCCTCCCGCGAACCAGCATTCGCAAAACTATTTTGCGAGACATCATACGAACAAACGCTTACCCGACCCTATTGAGCTGGTCAGTCGACTCGAAGAAGCCCGTACATCGGCCAAGCTCCTGGAGCAGGTTGTCATGAACACGCCACCAGGCGACATTCTCGATAATGAGCTTATCAAGGAGTTTGCCGACCGATGCTCAAGCGCCTCCCGCAGTATCCAAGGCTACATGACGTCTGAGAATCCCACTCCTGATAACGACACCATGGAAAACCTCATCGACACTAACGAGCAACTGCAAACTGCTCTCAACCAACACAAACGCGCTGTGCTCAGCGCCCGGAAACAGTTGGGTCTTTATGAACGCACTGATTCACAGTCGCCTAGCGTGACCCCTCAGCTCCAGCCTCAGCAGCCAGAGTTTCAGTCTCAGCCCAATGGTACCAACAATTACTTTAATAATACGTCCTCGTCAGGTCCCGCCTACAACGGGGGCAAGGGCAAAGAGACAAGCGCTTACCCACCACCTCCTGGCCCTCCGCCCGCGGTCGGCGAAGGGAGCTCGAGCCGGCCCTTCGATGAACCGACAGAAAATCCCTTCGCAGATCCCCAAACAGGCGGCTCCTCATCCCAGCACCCCGCAAACACGGCATACCAATACTCTGAGCACGAACGCCTCGGCGTAGAGCCTTTCCACCCCGGTGTCAGACCGACCGAAAGCTATCTGGGCCGTCAAGACAGCGCCATTGGAAAAGTCCACATGCACGGCGCTGGAGCCTCGACTCCATCAGGCCAACCACCCGCACACCAAAGGCTGGACGAAGTCTCAGACGACGATGATATCTACGATGCACCCACGGGCCCACCACCACCCAAGAGCAAGGAGCCTATTTACCGGTATTAGAGGCGATATCGAGGGATAAAAGGCTCAGCATGACGAATCCTGGTTCAAGAATGCCAGACCGCCCAGCTCATCGCATTTGGTAGGCTGTCTTGTGCTGCGTTGCTCTTGATTTGAGATATCAACGGTCTGGGATGGATAACCCAGGCCATCTGGGAGACGGAGACCCTGTTGGGAAGTTGAAACAGTAGTTTTTTTTTTTTGGATCGGCATTATTACTTTCTTGTACATGCATGAAATGGGCTGGCGCGGCGAAAGGGCAGATTCCCAAAGCGTTTTCTTCAGTTGTGCTGTGTTATATTGTATCTACCGTGCCAACAATCACGTCAAGGCAAGGCTTTAATACTCGCCTTTCGGCCTGTAGGCGATTTTGTTGCTGATGTGATCTTCTTAACTGCTGTGCGAAGTTGAGGCGATGTTGCTTATAATATCTTGTTGTTTCTGCAAATGGTCGATAACAATAGACTTGTGATCCGTCGCAGTCAACGGGGCAGAGAGAGAGCAACCGTTTCACCTCGGTGTTCTCGACATCGAAAAGAATGCATCCCTCAAAGACAATGGCGCCATTCACGTACACGTTATCCAATCGTACCACGTTCCTCTCGGCCGGTTCGGAGTTGGTTCGTGGCAAACAACTTAAGTGTGGTTACTTTCACGATTGATACATGTGCTGTGATCCACCAGGCTAGAGCGTTGAGATCTGCTAACGACGAGGGTCAATGTCGGACAGACAAAGATAGAGCCATGCATGCATGTCCGCTTAGGGTTCACTGCAGATGCAGATGCAGATGCAGGTCTCAGGGCTCGAGTCTCGGACTCGACAGCGTGGTCAAAGTACCATGATGACTGACGAATGGCACTGTAGCACAAACAGAACCGAGACAAGAGCTGAGAGGTATTATCCAGTGAAAGCCTGCAGTGTTTTCGGACCAAAGCACATTGAAGCGGCGTGATGTGACGTAAAGTGATTCACACGATCGTGGGCATTCATCCTGGAGTATTGAGTTTTCGGCATCTGTCAAGTTGTCAGAATATTTACCTACCCAGTCATAGGTAGGGTTAAAGACCAAGGATCCTAGGCTATTGATGATGTCGCGATTGCCGTTCCGGGTACGGCGATTACTATTCGATGTAACCATGAGCAGCGTCTAATGAGCCAGTCGCATCAAACGGCGATCAACCCACAACCCACCCCCAAGTTAGTCTACCTGCCTGACAAGCCTGCAATATGCAGTATGTACGGATACTCCGTAGTACAGATGCAGTTCGCACTTTGCGGCATAACAATAAGACAGAATGCGTTGTTCGTCACCAAGCTAGTCTAATCTCTGAATAAGAGAGCGTGGAAAGTCATGGCTAGTTTGTCGCCAGATCCTTTTGGAAGTATTTGAAATGGCTGGATGCGGCCTTTAACTAACCTCTGTTCATGGCTTCACAAACCTGGGCATGTACGGATACAGTCCCCGCCTTTTGACGCAACGCAACGTATAATTATCGATGTTGGAACAATAGGACGGGAGCTGCTGACCCCTGAAGGCGGAGGTGCAAGGGATAGCGTTTGTTGAAGCCCAGGTGTGTTGATGCGCGGAAATTCAAGAAACAGATCTCGAAGCGGATGGCATGAGAACTCACCTGTACCCTTGAATTAAAACACGGGCGATGCGATAGGTCATTATTTGCGAGGTTATTAAATGAAAGTTATCTACTCCGTAAGAGAGTGTTAATAAGAAAACTGGGGCTCGCTAGAAGACGGGAATGCACACCCAAATGAGGAAATACCTTGCCAAAGTCCATGCGCGTCCGTTTCCTTCTAGAACAGCTTCAACTCTAGTCCATGTTCCAGCGGAAAATAAGGCATGTAAACACTCGGCACCATGCCCTTGCCCTTGCCCCTGCCCCCGTGAACCTTGATCAGTAGTCTCAACGTGGAAAGAACGACGGGGTATCAGCGAAAAACACGGTCTCACATGACAGCTGCCAGTTTATGATGTATGGCGACTCCCCAACCCCGAATCGTCAACATGCATTGCATGTCCAAAATTCCCAGCACGAGCATCAGCATCAGCATCAGCCTCCCAGCTCGAAAACCCACTAACAAACCATGGCATGATATATACACACTTTTATTGCCAAGAAAGGAAATGCTTGCTTGCTATTGAGGTCGAATCTACGGAGTAGATACAATAGCTGCAGAAAAGCCGATGCAAAGTCTTTCATCGTTCTAGTCTAGTGACCCGTGGCTGCAGATTTATCAGCCTCAAAGACAACGCTTTTTTTATCCGTACACGCCTCCCATTCTTTAGCGCCTCGGCTTCAGATATCGATGGCCACAAGAAGTGTTCTTTCATGCTGACGCTGGATGATTGGCCAATAATCATGTCGCGACATGATGCGCGTATTCGACAGACTTGCGAGGTGTATCCGACTATCCGTATAGCAAGATTGAGTTGGGTTGGTCATTCCAGAATTCGGCTTCGGCCTCAAACTTCAACAAGGTTGCGGAAGAATGCGATTGACTGTTCAAGTCTCTTAGGCTCCCTGGCTCCCTGGCTCCCTGGCTCCCTAGCTCCCCACTGCGTGCCGCACCGCGTGGTCTGGGGCAATTGCATGCCCGCGATTGGCTCCGCAATAAGACACCATGAGGGGCCGCCGTTCCCTTCAGTTGGGTCCGTTTATACCGATTCGGGACAATCTTGCGAAAACATATCAAATCTTTGACTTTCATTCTATGTACGACAATGGAATCGGGAGCTGCCCACACACGACATGGATGCCACAAACCATTTCGATCCGTCATGGTTGGTGGTAACCTATGGTATATCCCATCACTCACTCAGCCAAGCTCGATGATTGAACTGCATTGGATTGCTTGTGTATGCAACATCACGGTCCGCCGTTTGTTCCCCTCGCCTCGGCTTGACCCAACACGCGATACAGCATCACGCTCGACTTACTTCTTAACCTCGTTCCCCACTCGATGGCCAGGGCCCTTATTTCGTGCTCATCCCGGCCTGTCCAAGACGCTTGAGGGCGTAGGTATAGTTCCTCTCACTTGTTTACGTCCTAGTTGACGGACCAACAGAGGCTTGTTGTTTCTCGTTATTCTCACTCGCAAAATGACGGGCCATGCTATACATACTATCACAAGAGCTTCCGCCGCGTCTGTTCTGTACCTGATGTCGTTTTACACACCATGTCTCTGCCCTTTATCCTCTATTCGTCCGATCTCCTTAGCTTCCTCCTCCAAAGTCAGAACAACAGCTGGGCCTCGACCCGAGGTCTGGTCTGTCACCTCCCCGACTCGGACTAGAGTTTTCGTTGTCTCTTCGTCCACACTTTAACTTGTGTCTTTTTCCCTTTTAGCCTCTCCACAAACAACTCTTACTCACCCTTGCTTGCCCGATCTTGAATCGCTTTGGCGGCTCAGCCAGCTCCACACCATCCACGGTCCACCCGTTCTTAGTTTGACTCTTTGGTCACTTCACTCAATTGTCTCAAGATAGGCCGAACCGAACTTCACTAAATTTTCCCGGCTATCTTTCTTCTCTCCTTTGCCTGTAATGGTCATCTTCCGCTCAGTTTTTTGCTGCTCTTCCTTTTTACTGCGCACTTCTTATATCCACTTTCGGTTGGCATACTTCGTGCATTTTCGTACATTATTACCATGACTCTCTTCCAATTAAGCAAAGGACATGTACATAATTGACTCTGGTGGAGCTTATTCCCCTCCGGCCTTGTTTCTATATCCCGGTAGCTGAACCCTGTTACAGTTCCGTCTTGTTGGAACCGCTTTTACAGTTCATCCCTCCATGTCGAGCGAGGATCCCCTTGATTCCCTACCCGCATGAGGCTTGACTATTTCCCCATTGCCCATTCTTCGTTACTTTCGCCTCAACTAGTCTAGTGTGATCAGGCAAAGAAGCAGAGTTTACGCCCTGTGCTCATTCCCGGGGAGCCATATTAGGTGGCCGGCTCATACATAGACAAAGCAACGTCCTGTCAACCGCTGCTTATCCTTCGCATTTCTGAACCCGTTTTTTCTCTTGCCAGAAATATTCTTTGGTCCTTTCACTCACACTCGGACCATCTGACCATGCTTTCAATAACCGAATTGCTGGTTCCCTCGCCATCCATTACTCTATCGTACTCTGTACCACCGACTCTGTCCTCCTTGTCATCCAAATCATCAATTGCCTCTTATTGCATGGACACTTCGCCCAGGGCATCACCTTCGCCAAGCCTGTCACTAGACTGCCTGAGTTCAGAACTTCTTGCTCTTGTATTCGAACAGGTATGCCAGAACACTTGCAACAAGAACACCCCCATTTACAGGCACAGGATACTAAGGCATGATTTAGCTTCGGGACTTAGACTCTCCTACCCTCACGTCTGTGCGTCTAGTCTCAAAGAGGTTCGACGCCATAGCTAAGCCGATCGCATACCGATTCCTGACCTTGAACGAGTCACTTGTGGCCCCTGAAGCTCAACGACGATATCCTAATCTCTTTCAAAATGTCTCCTATCTTACGAAGCATGTCATCATACCAAGCAACTTGGACCCTGCAGGAATTAACAGCTTATTATCTTGCATCAAGAGGTTGAAGTCTGTTCGGTACTGACACCCACCCTTAATCTTGCGGTTATCTTGCTGATCGTTCCGGGCAACAGCTGGCAATATGTAGATAGCGATATTCCTGCAGCGAGTCTGTGGATGCCTTCAGATCTCCGCCGTTTATCAAACGGTAACTCAAATAGTACTCGACTACATATCGAAGACCTTCCCTTACGACGAGACTACGAAGGCAACCCACTGGAAACATTCATAAATTCCATTCCAGCTGAGCTATTGGTGTCCCTAAAACTTGCTAACCCGGCTCCGGTTCTATCAACGCGACTACACGCACTGAAACAGCTGCTGGTTCGAGCTACACACCTCAATACCCTATGTTACGAAGACCGCGGTCAAGGCACATGTCTCAATTTCTCTCCCGGAGAACAAATTCCGCCTGTTTCGAGCTTGTTGCTTCGATCATATGACTGGCACCATACCACCGAAGATGTTCAAAAACACTGGGATTTCTCCGATATTCAATCGCTCGAGTTAATCTCCGTCCCCATCTTCAACTTCCTCAGTTCAGTATCTTTCCAGGACTTTGCCGAGCTACGTACTCTCCACGTAGAAGACTACAGTGCCCATCTATTAGACAAGCGAGAAGATGCTACCATTGGTCTCAACATAATGATTAAGGACCACATTAAGGCGCTTGAGATTTTGCACATCACTTGTCATACCCGCCTCTTTCAGTTGGAGGCCATTTCAGCACATCGGAACTCCTTGCGAGTGCTACGGTTAAGGGATCACATTGGATTTTCTGAAGACGACCAAAAATGTCCGACGCTGGCACCTGTTGATCTGGCTGAACTCTCCCGACAGCTGAGATTTGTCCACACCCTCGAGCTTGACCTAGATACTAGATTATGCGACCCGGTTACCTTCCTCCGAGCGATATGTGCATTTCCAGCAGTGCACACCCTTACTCTACACGTCCAAACAATTCTCCACCCATTGGAGGAGGTGTCCCCGGGAGTAGATCGCGACTACGAAGCCGCGATGAGGACTTTCCAATTGCTCGTGCAGGAAAAGGACCGAATCGGGGCTCGCATACCCTGGAAGCATATCGCACTCAACGTTGGAGGGTGGAAACGAGTCATGGTACGGAGGCTAGGTGGCATATGGCGACGGAGGAACGAACTGGGGATATATGCCGAAAGGTGTTTTGTCCTCGAGCGCGATGCTCAGAACGGCAAGATTGCAGTTCGTGAAGAGAGATCCGTGGAGAACACAAGTCGTGGAGGGAGCCCCAGCCCGGGCCCTTGAAGGCTTCTGCTAGAACTGTCTCGGGAATTATTTGCCTGATATTACCACCAGCAAGAACTTGATTGCTACCACGCCCCCCAGAAGCATTTGGCTACGATGGCAACAGATACGACATGCATTAAGAGAGGCGTCTACTTAGGAAGGCGCTTGGGTCAAATAACGAGACAAACGATTTAACGAATACATTACTACATATAAATACATAATACAATAGACTATGCATATCGCATTCCATTCAATGCGCTTCTACCCACACATCGATCACGCCTGGGCCTTGATAACAGTGCTTAATTGTGCCATACTCGTTATACCATATACGAAGCAAACGTCGCTGTCAGATCAGTCATCACAAGTATGTTGCCCGTAACGTCCTGAAACATATAGTCGGAGCTATACTTGACCATAAACCTCAACCGCAATGCACATTCAATCATGTATATACGTCCTTGAAGAAGCTTATAGTTCATCAGGCAAACAGCAATGTCTGGGTAGTTCCCATTGCATCAACCCACATACCATGACCGACTCTACCGCTCGTTCTAGTCACTGCAAGCAGGTTTGGTTCTTTTGTCGCGTATTCGGCAAGAACAGGCTAATATTGGGATTCTATAGTATAGTATAGGCCGCCTAATCGCCTGGGCATGATCAAATACATCTTCCCCCAGAGCGGCAATGGTTGAATTGCCTTTCTCAACTCCGTTTCGATACAGCGGTCGCCAAAAAAACACGCCGATTTCTCTTTGCGATATAAGCCAGATGTAACTAAGCCCAGAAACTCGACTGTTTAACGTGTTGTCTCGTCGAAGACTGCTTAAAGAGACAGCAACACTACATGTGGTTCCCTAAGACTCAATAGAGCGGTAACCGCCACGGCTACGGCAACTTCGCAACTACGAAGCAATGCTCAGAAGCGTGTTTGAGTTTCTTGCAAGTACCAATAGCCTCTATAGTAATAGGTTTGCGGCTGCCGAATGCTTTGCATAGATCACGAAGCCAGGCTTGTACTGCTTTATCCAAGTGTTAGCTATGCAAACGGCTTTGTAGAATACAAATTCAAGATTGTTTGTGAGGTCCGGAAAACTCTTCATTCTACATCTGCTCGTTTTGGTGACCATTCGAGGCTATTGACAAGTCTAAATTGGTTGAGGTACCTCTATTGCAGCCATTGCTTATATGTGTAGTAATAGTGAGCTGTTCCATTCCTATGAATTGGTACATAATAGGCGCATAAAGACTTACATAACACGTCGAAAGGGAACTGTCATACAATGATTCAACTCAAACCATTGATCTGTGATAGGCCCTGGTCTCTTCATTCATTTGGTGGCTTCTGTTGCGCTCATGGTATCTTTTGCATCTAGTCGAACCACGAGGGGAAACTGAATGGGCGAATCGAGAAACAGGTGAGAAATCGGTAGCTTGTAAAGAAGCCAGCCACTTCAACTGCATAGCCTGACGTCCCTAATACCCCAGTTTTGCTCTCGGTGACGATCGAGTAGACCTGAACTTAGTGCAGCACCCTTGCTCCATCCCACACTTGGCTAAGCACAACCCCTGTCATGTGTTGGTCCATCGCTCCCTACCCGTGCGGCCCTTCCCGTCCCATCTCTTCGACCAACACACTCACCATCATGACACGTCATGATACTTCGTGGCTCCACGTACCATTCTTACCCAACTTCGCTCCAACGGCTACCCCAGTGAACCGAATGAAATCTGCCTGATCTCATATGATAGAAAAGAGCAGCACGTCGTCTCCCTCGCTAGCACAGTGTGGAGCGTTCTGTTGTGTCTCCGGGACCTCCGGCCCGGTCGCATTAGTCCCCTTAAGGTGACAAGCAATCCTCAAGCGAGATGTATGAAAGTGGGAACCTGAATGGGATTAAACGCGGGCATTAAGTCAAGAGTATGGCAATCTCTGAGGCCTTGAATCAACCATCGAGGTGCTGAGCTGGCTGATGTAGATTGTAGGGCATTAGAAGGTAGGCATATGGGGTTGCTGCGAGTTTGACCGGCGAGCAGGGGCCAAATAATGAGCCAAAAGAATCAAACAAAGACAAAGAAGCATTCGATTGATAACAGGCTTCTGACAACGTTCGATAAGGTAGTGACCAGCAGAAGAGTCTGCTACCAGTCAGCATCGCTGTTGGTGTCTGAAGGTTACTGCTGTCGACCAGGAACTGGCAACATATCAACTCCATATTCGACAGTGGGCTCGATGAGGGTATGCAAAGCTGATAGCTGCCTCTTCTAGGTAGCGGATATAACAGACGACAAACAACAACTGAGATGCATCTTAGGTGCATCAAATACCATGGCACTGGAACTGGCAGTGATAGCACAGCTTCGTTTCCTCTTTTAACCTTTTAACAGCTTCAACTATGAAACACCATTTCAGTCAGAATCAATCGCTATGGCGGGGCACGGATATCGCATGTTGCCACGGCAGGATGCAACTAGGACTTTACTCCCGGCCATGCTTTGATTTAACCCACAACAGCAGTTTAACAGCCCCGACCAAGCCCAACACTTGTTGAATGATCTTGGGATTTAGGTAAACACGAATAGCCACACACGGTTCAGCAAGTCGCACTTGTAAGCCGCCTAATTGTAATACTTATTACAAAAGCCTCCCGGCCAAAGGCGTGCCAACATGGGCTTTGGCTCGAGGACGTCCGAACTAAAGCCCAGGATGTAAAGCAGTACTGAATCCTGCCTAGCAACCAACACCACACCCTTCGTGCTTTGACTGACAGCTTCAGACAAGCTCTTTGCTCTCTTTCTCTATGAAAAGTTGTGAAATCGTTCGCTGCAGGGTCGACGTCCTGGATCGAATCGATATTTTCTTTATCAAGCACTCCGAGACCTAGACTGCTGATTTCAACGCTATTCAGATCCTTTGACAGATCGAGACAGCTAGATTGATGTTACGGTCACCGCCTTGGTTGAGTTTCTCGCTCGATTAGAGGCCCTGGGCTCGCTGTCTACGATTGTTCCTGCACGAATGATAGTCCTTGTTAGCACGTGTTCTGACAGGCAATAGGAAAGGAAAACACATGGTTCTTGTCCCAGTGTCGACTGAAAACCGGAAGTGCTCGTGGTGTTGAAAGTGGTATGATCCACTACACTGCGCTGTTCCCCTCGAGATTCATCACCATGTCTTGGGGACACAGGCAGCCAGGACTCAGCTGTTGCTTCGTGCTCGAGACAAAGGAAACTCTCGGCTGGAGATCCGAGGCACAAGCTCTCGTATCAAAGACCCCTTGATGCGGGAGAATCAACCGCTCATGCAATCAACCAAGAGCCCACACCCACCTATAGAAACCTTTCCGTTCCCGGCCCAGTCCAAGTTTCAGAAGCCAAACTACTAGCCATCCGGCAACAACAAAGAAAGGCCCGCGGCGTCAGAGCTGGTTGAGGCAAGGCAGAATCCCGCAACGCTTCTGGAACGGATCGATCTCGTTACCGGCTCTTCATCTCCACCAAACGTTCTCGGGGCTTTTAAGGGTCCGGATAATGTTCGTCGTTCGTCGTCCGCATGTAGAAAGAAGAGGGGAAAGCAGCCCACGTCTTGTGATGAAGACGGCAAGTCCGTGGTTCTGTACGAAGGGCGAGGTGTGGTTGCAAGGTTGGAGATGGAAAACAAGAACCGAGAACGGACGAAGCCGTCAAGTGCTCAGCTCGACAGGCAAGTGCACTCAGCTACACTTGTGCTGTTATTGTTGCAGTTGCTTTGGGAAGGTGATTTAGGTTCTCTCCTTCCTACGACATCCAATGGAAACCGTCCGTTATCCCGTGACGTCCCGTTGCCCGTCCGCAAGCGGGAAGCGGGAAGCGGGAAGTCACTTTTGGTCTTCTTCTCCTTCCCCTTCTTTCCTCGCCATCATCGTCCGGCAGGAAGCAGCAAAAGCCATAAACTTCAGCTCGCGACTTCCCGCCCGTTTTTCCTTTTTCAATTCCGATCCCGCTCTCGGCTGCGGAGCCTCCGAAGCCATTCCCGCGCATCCGGACCCTTCGTACAGATCAAGCCTTTGGTTCCCTTCGCTTCGACGTCATCCGCATTCCAGAGCCTCGAGACCGCTCTTTCTGCATCGTTTTCGGCGAAAGCAACATACGAAGACGGGGAAAGCTCTTGTCATACGCCCCTCCCCTCTCCAAGCTGCTTTGAATGCGGTTCGGGCGGGATGGCTACAGCGAAAGTTTCTTTGGTTTCCAGGTTCGTGGGAGGTCCAAGTTTAGGCGAAGGGTTTTTCTAACTCTGCTTTTGGAAGAAGCTTAAAGCGTGTCTGGGTCTTATTCCCAGAGTGTCGGGTAAGGGCGTGTGCGAAGTGCGAAGCGCCGGACTGTGGCAAGTTGGCGGTGAGGGAGAGAAAACAAAACCACCAAAACGAGGCTATCGCAAAGTATAGAGCCGCAACTGGTAGGTCTTCCGAGGGCGTAGCACCCCTAGAGATACGAATAATGTTTCCATACCTTACCCAGGCCAAAGCCACATCTGAAGGCCCCGTAGGTGGTATTTCCGGGTCTCTGTGCATCCGTTTCTTCTTGTGCTGTAGCTTGGTAGCGTTTGCATCACGCTTTGATCTCGAGGGTTGTAGGATGACAGGTGAATATCTAAGACAACAAACGTGTGCTACAACCAAATGCATTTCTTCCTCTCCCTTTTCTCGATAATGTCTTAAAAAGTCATCCATTTCCGTCGGGACGGTCCATACCTAGTGTTCAACGCCTGTTGATCTCGTGGTTTGGTATGTGTAGCTTCGTCTTCTGGAACCCCTTTTCGTCATAGAATGATTGTTATTCTGCATCAGCCCCTTCCCCGGGCTACAAATGTTTTGAGAATAAACATGTGCGTTTATGAACATGTTTAATCAATGCACACCTGTGATTCTTCAACTCTGAATCGTCCATTCTCTCGTAGTTATCTGTTGGTCCTCACATACCAGTCCCTCAAATGCCGCACAACTGGGTCCTTTTGATTGTCGACATCATAAATCTTTCCCCATCAACGAAATTGAGTTTTGAACTGTGACGATTTTAGAAACAGAGAAACCTAATCATTATCAATCCAACGAATACTCTTTATGAACGCCCTTCCACGGCTCACGGCAAAGCATTTAGTGTTTCGTAGAACCTTTCGTCGCAAACTCTACAGTAAATAGCCCCATTGCACCTCGTTTTTGACAGCGGCAAGCTACTCAGCCGCCGCATCTTGTCCGCATTGCAGTACAGTACTTGCAGCATTCTCTAGTGGGACAATGAGCGAGCCCAAGATTGCAGTGTCTCGTTATGTGAGTACCAATACTGATTGCCTCTTAAGTCAAGTTCAAGACGTGGCTGCGTGAAATACCTCCCTCCGCACCCGTTCTGCCTTGTAGACTCTAGATTTCCCCATCGTACGACATTCAATAAACCTGAACTACGTAGTATACGAAGACAAAGTCCACAACGGAAAGCTTCCCTCCTCGATTCCAGTTTCTACCAGTCACAATCACCGTCTCATCACAAACAAACCTCTGTCTTTATTGTGATATCACATTAGACATCCACATTGACTGGCTGGACTTGGGTTTGACTTGGATTCACGCCCCCCCTTGCACCAGTGGCTACTACGTACGGCTGTTCCTTTTCTCCCTTTCTCACTTCCTCACTTCCTCCCTTCCTCGTCGCTTGACTCATTTCCACTCCCTTTGCAAGCCCCAAAGGAGCACAGTCCAGGCAAAACCTTACCGCCTCATCAGTTCACCATCTTGTGCACTGTAGACCTGTCACTGTCACACACACGCCCCCTTCACGGCCCCCCTGCCCTGTATGCCGGATTGCATGCTTCTTTCGATAAGCCGAGCCCTACCCTGGCCCTAACCTTCAATTGTTGCTCAGGCTGAGCCAGTGCACAGTAGTGAAGTCAAGGGGGTCTCGTAGTAAGGAAGAAAGGGGAGTGGACAGTGGTATCCATACAGTAGATGCCGTGCTGTGTTGGAAACCGGGTCCCTGGAATTGCAACGCACTGCAAACAACGCAAGGGATGACCTCTACCCACTGAAATAATAAGATTGCACAGAGAACGTGTGCGTGCTTGTGTGTGCAATCAAGTACTGGCTAAACTATGTTTGTTTTTGTTTTTGTTGTTCTTTTTGATTGTTTGAGCCCTTTTGAGTAAAACATCTCTTGATATCATCTCGTCTCGCCTCGTCTTACAAGATCCAATGTTTCGTTTCGTCTCATTATTAGACACATCTGAGCTTAGACTTTTGAAGTGGCGACGGCTCCCGCTAGTTAACGATACGGCTCGTGCCTGAAGCGACGGGAGAGTCTCGTTTCTTCGTCTTTAGTAAGGATTGGATCAAGACAAGGGCAAGGCCACTAAGGTTAGCATTAAACAGGGCAAACGAAAAACAGAAAAGAAAAAGGTATTCAGAACTCAGAACTCAGAGCTCAGGCTAGCAACTAAGTTAACCTACGTAGTACGTAAATGCCAAAGCCATCTCATCAACGCCAAGGCCTAAAATAGAAGGCCCAGAATTGAATGTCTTGCTTCAGCGTCGCTGACCACATCAGCCTACGGTCATGTGCCTCTCCCGTCCTGCGTTCCCTTCCGCTGGAGGCTGTCTAGACTAGGCTTTTTGACTGGTTGAGTATGAATATGTTTGGGTCATATATCAGACTATCACCCAGGCAGCAAGCAATCCATTATGGTGCACAATAGACAAGCAAACGCTGCAATAACACAATCTAGTAACTGAGGTGTACACGTTAATTCACCGCTCAGGCTAGCCTCACTGTATTCTCCAGTTTCATAGTCCCTAGCCTTCAGTTTCCACTTTCCACTTTCCAGCCTCCATACTCAATCTTCAATCTTCAATCTTCAACGTTGGACGTCTTCCATCAACAGCTGCAGTCCACCGTCTTCTCAGTAATCTAAGCCCTCAGGCTAAGCCTAGGACTAAAGCAAAGGCGGGTGAGAGCTAAGCTGCAGCAACTAACGTTAGAGGTTCATACCATCAACAGTAGTATAAGTTAGATTAGCAAACAAAGAGCCGCTGCTAAGACCCCGCCCTTCTCCTCCCACAGTTCGACTGTAACTGTACCCAGCCCTGACTCAAAGTCTGCCCTATGTGTGTCGGGTCGGGTGCTGTATTAATGCCGAGCTATACTGTGATACCCCTATTGTAGACGCCTTTCCCGCTTCTTCCGTCCCCTAACTCACAAGCAATGCCATATCCATTGTCACAATCAAAATCAAAAAGTACATATCATACTATATTCCGTATTCCCCGGTCTTTGTTCTCTGCGGTAACTATCTGCCGCGCATCCGCCGGGAGTCCTCGGGGCGACACATGATGAATGACCTTTAACTTACTTGTTTGGTTGCTTAGGCTTGGGCTTAGACTTGGACTTGGACTTGGAATTAGGCCCTCACCCCCTCCCTCCTCTTCACCCTCTCTCTCCAAGCTCCCTGTTCCCTGACCTCACTCACTCACTGCCTTAGACTCTTAGTTGATGTACCTACCCTTCTAACAGATCCATCGTTGACATGCACAGTACGCTACCAGCGTTGGGCTTAGCTTGCCTTGATTTTAGTGCGTCCCGTCTTTTTCGGCGCCGTCGCTGCTCGCTTCAAGGGTTGAAACCACATCTTGCGCCTCTTAATATCAAGCCGCCCATTGGACACTTCACCCTTCTCCCCCCCTCTGTGGCTGCATCTGCATCTCCATCTGCATCTTTTTCCCTTAGTATTAGCGCAAGAACGGTAGCCGGGTGGTGGAAGTGACTGAGAAATCATCCGAGGCCAGACTCGACAAATAAGGTAAGCAAAGCAGAGTAAATCGTGTATCGTGTATCGTCCCCTACATCACAAAATCACATATCAGACATAACACCAAAACTATTGCAGCAATAGTAGCCCTGACTCTATTGGGATTTGGTTGTTGCGGCACTCATAGCTACAGTACAAGGGCAAAAAAAACGACAATCTCAACAGTCACCCCGCATCTTTTGCCGTCCTCCCCCCGTCTGCAGCCTTGAGCTCTGCTGTGTTTAGTCTGCTCTCGTATCGTTGCGCACACTCTGCTCCACCATTCCCATCGTTCCAATATCATCTGGTTTTTCTTCTTCGCCCATTGTGCTTCTCGTAGCCCAACTTCTAGACCAATACGAGTCCATACCACTACAGCTCTCACTGGCTCTGCCAGCCAACAACGACAACAGCATTGAAAGACATGATACACCCTCCCTGATCAGCCCAACCCCAGTGTAATAACGTAACAAAGCATCAGCATGACTCAAAATAAAACCGTATGGTGCCGTGAGGCTATCCTTCTTTCCTGGAAACACAACGTGACCGACCGATTAAAAAGAATACAACGACTTCGCAAAGGTTGCTTTTCGGATAAAATAATTCCTGCCCCGAAAGCAAACACGATGTTAATGACGACCGCATGTAAATCAAGTTCCAAACAACAATAGTAGTCCCGCAAAACATCAAGATCGAACGGAGGGGTCGTTTGTTGCCAAACTCGCGTCTTTTTCTAGATCCAGTAGTTTTTGTCCTGTATGGTTATCGCGTCCTCCCCTCCGCTTTTGGTTAATTTCTCTTTTTTTGTTGATTTCTTTTTTTATATTCCTTCCAGCCTCGCTCCTGTCGCTTCCCGGTCAACGAAAATGTAGGCGTGAAATAGAATCGGGAAGGGTATGAATAGCAGAACGATTGTCGTCAGATTGTCGGCAGCCTTCCCGCGGAAACCGACAGACTCGTCGGCAAGCGTGTCGTGTGTAGTATCGACCCTCCCCGTTGACCTGTCCGGCAGCGTCAACTCGTGCATCGTCATCCCATTAACGACTAACATCACGGCGTCCGCCTGGTTGACCAGGTGCAGGTCGGTTAAGCCTGTCAATCATGGTCTTATCAATGTCGCTCTTGTCTACCAAGTTGCTCAGACTCATGATCGACGAATTTCCTCCCTGAGACTGCTGTCCCTGTCTGGCGGGGGTTGACGCACCACTTGACCCATTTTGGCCAGTCGGAGATCGGCCGCCGGGTGCAGAAGTTGCATAGCTACCGCTCGCCACAGCTTGAGGTAGGGTCCCGCTCGTCGGATTGCGTGGACTCTGTCTTGCACCCTGATACTGCGGGTACCCAACACCACCTGGGCTGCTGTGGTTCGAAAACTCGGCGGGAGACCTTCTTCGTGGGTCTTCGTCTATTGCGCTTCGTGGCGGTGGCAGTCTGTAGGCGTCATCTTGTTCCTCTGAAGTCCTGCGGCGACGCCTGCCCGCAAGCTGGCTACCATCATCGGTTCTCGCTTCTCCGTATGACGAGAAGGATTCAGTCGGCGACTGTACAGGAGCGTAGTAAGCACCTGGAGGTGGAGGGGCATTCGGATGAGGGTATCCAGCATGAGGTGGCGGAGGCGGTACAGTGCCGGGTGCCAACGGTTGTCCATAAGCACCGAACAGTTGTGTGCCTGGGGGGACACCTCCTGGGACTGCTGATACGGGGATAAAAGCTGTGGAACTTGACGAAGAGACCGGCTGGAAGATACATTCTTGGTTCATACGAGCACAGTTCTGGCACTTGCCGCCGGGAGCGCTCTGGTAACCACTGCATCGTATCTGGAGATAATTAGCTTCTTCTTTTTTTCTAGAGCACCCAAGTTACAAACCTTTCTCTTGCGACAATACCGACAAGCAATTGATGTCCGTTGTCGAGGAGCTGCCTGAGTCAAAGGAGGCGCGCCACCAGGTCCAACTGGGGGGTACTCATATACACCATTAGGATGACGGTAGCCATTTGGCGGAGGCCCTGGAGGGGGAGGTTGCCCGCGATAGTACGCATAGTAGGGATCTTGACCATAAGGTTCTTGACCGTATGGAGGGCGGCGATCGTCATAGTAGCCACGCTGATCTGGTGGAGGAGGATAGGCTGATCTGGGGTCAGACTGCGGCTGTAGAGGCGGAAGATACTGTTGCGGTTGTCCAGGTGGAGGCTGCTGGCCCGGGGGCGGGTAACCGTTGACAGCATTGGGAGATGCATATCGCGGGTCGGCAGGGTAGCCCCGTCCCGGAGCAGCTGGAGGCGGGCCGTAACCGCGGGAATCATGAATGGAGGGCAACGTGACAGACGTAGCCATACTGGCTGGAGGAACGTCGGAGGACCGCTGGGCGGTATCCGGCGGTGGAGGATAATGGGGCCGGGGTCGAGAGTGACTGTCGTCTGGACGGCTCTGCTGGGAATACTCTTCTCGGTAGCTGTCGTCGGCCATGCTATGTTGATGCGCAAAGGGCCGCAAACGGGCAAATGCGGTCAATGGCAATGATACCAAATGCGTGCAGGTAAGTGAGCTCGTTGATGTTTCTGCAAATAAGCATTTGGCGGAGGGAATGACCCAGGACCAAAACTGAGCGGAGCGGATGTGGTCAAGTAATTAATCCGAGTCGTCGAGGTCCTGTCCAGTCTTCTTCTTCTTGTGCTGTCGCTGCTGCTGTTGATGTTGCTGTTGCTGTCGCGCGTGTCCTAATCCTAGTTCCTACTTCTGTCCCGAATGCAAGTCGTCGGAATGATGGATTGCTGCGAGTCAAGAATGAACGAGTAAGTGAATGTCTCGGCGGGAGATGAGAGCAGATTCCACGAGGTCTTGGAACCACAATCCAAAGCCTGACCTGACAGACGTTCTGGTTCCCGAGAGGCGGAGGAGGGTAAAAATGGTCTCTGACGTGGGCGGGAAGAGTGCGGCGGGACAGGCCGACAATTATAGCGAGGGGAGGGAGGAACGTCCGATCCAATCTGATCCACGGCGTGGGAGAAACCAGGAACCACCCAACCGTAAATGGAGCCTGGGGATTTTGGGGATTGTGGGTTTGCTTGGGAGACTTGGGAGACTTGGGACTTGGGACTTGGGACCGGGATGAGGATTGGACTGGGACTGGGACTGGGACTGGGGGTGAGAAAAGAAAAATAAATAAAAGAGGGGTCACTTTTGGGCCCTTTTTTTTTCTTCTTCTTTCCCTTTCTTGGGGGTGCGGAAATAGTCAGGTGAGAGACAAATTACTTTCTCCCTACCTTTACCTGCTGCCGTCCTGCTTGTCTTGCTCTGCGTGTGGCTGCAAGAGGAGATATCATGCAAGAGCGTGCAGATTAAACGAGAACCTCTGGTGCGCTGCACGGGATGATGAGGGAGAGAATGAGGCTGACTGAGTCTCTTGTTCGTTCTTTTCTTCCTTCTTGAGAGGCGGCTTAATGATAGTAAGTGTATGAACCAGTTCCTGAGTTCCGTCAATGGAGATCAAGAATCTTGCTAGTGGTGCCACTGTTGCTGTGGGCGTATTTCGATATTTTCGATAACGCTGGAAGAGATAAAAGGTTGAAAGTGGATGGAAGACTGGACGAAGAATGGAGGATATGTTGATGGAAAGGTAGGTAAGGTGAGATGGGAAAGGTGAGCTTAGAGTCACAAGTAGGTAAGGTCGGGTGCTATGCGCTATAATTACCACCTCCAACTCCTTTCCATTCTACGTAGGTACCTACCTACAGCGGGTGCCCAGGTGCCTTATCCTCTGCAGTTGCGGCGAAAAGAAAGTGGGACACAGAGGGCAGAGCGCGGGCGCCAGAAGGGAAGGAAGGGGGCGTGTGTGCGTGTGGGTATTGGCGTGAGATTAGTAAACCACACTAGAGAGGGTTTGTGCAGGTGCAGGTGCAGTTGCAGGTGCAGAAGGAAGGAAGGGCATTTTAGGGTGGACAAGTGGCGGAGGCCAGGGCGGGAGTAAGGTAAAGGGACGGATGGCCCGGTGTCGTGCCGTTCCCAGGGAGCCGGCCCCAGCCCCAGCTAGCACCAAAAACCACTTTAGGGACCTACCCAAATGCTAGGTAGTGACAGGCCCCCGTCGCGGTACACTAAGGTGCACTGTAAGCCCAAGGTAGGTAGGAGGTGCAGGGCGGGCAGTCTAGGTTCCATGTTCCGTCCCGTCCATCTGTACTACCTATATCGCACTGCACTGTACTCATTACCTACCTACTCCGTGATGATTGTGCTAATTAACGGCAGTATGGACGGCAAAGATATTATACATCAAATCGAACGCACCACTCAAATGACTCCAAGCCAGTATCTGTACATAAGGTACGTACATGGAATCAATCTGACACTATTAATAACAAGCTTTCAAACATGCGGGCAATAGCAACTGGAGTATCCGTACTCCGTAGAAGAAACAAAGAACCAATGGAACCAGGTCCACGACAAGGCGTTTCTGGCGTCAAAGTCAAGGGCCAGCAAACCAAACAGCCAAACCACCATGGAGATCCATGAAATTGCCAGCTGAGCACGTACCAAGTACGCCTTAGTAGAGTGGATTATCATACACATTGTATTGCAATCGGGTAATAGTACGGTGACGGGTATGGTACAGTAGTCCTCAAACCTAGAAGCCTGAAATCGCCGAGTGAGGTATGGGACAGCTAACGTTATACAGGCAGGGATTGGCCATCAGGGCAAGGCTGTAACAAAACGTGTTGTCATTGTTCCTAGCCTTGCGGCTTCGGTCATGGCCATCTGCGCCTCGAGGAACGGACCGTACACTATTAAACTCCAACGTACCGAAATTGCCATCTCTGTTTCTCTGCTTGGAAAGGGGGCCTGGACACATAACGCGACGCAATAGAGTTGGCCGTCAATCTACCCACCTTGACCGGTTCTTCAACACACTCGGGAAACAATAAACAAAAAAGATACTTCCCGTGGAGACATGACGGCCCAAGGCTGTCGCTTACAGGGTCTGGACGTGTCGATGACATTTAACGTGCGGAGCCTCTTTACTCTATTAAACCTTCGGAGAGAAACAACAGAGGCATCTGCATACGTCAAGTCTCGACCGCAATCCTGTAACGACGTGAAGAAGGCCAATGTTCCTTCTGCTGACTGGAATGTCCGCCGACCACATCTCAACGGGTGTGGCGCCTCCCTCGCCTTGTCTTATCCTTACTAAGGACGCTGACCGTAGAGTAAGAGTCAAACGCGCTGCATCGTATGCTCTTCATTAGGGCAGTCATGTCTTGCATGGCATTTCTTGCCCCTGGTAAATGGTTCGCTCTGGTCAGGTCAAAGATCAACAAGTTCGGGATGAGAAAACACTCTGTTCCGGAGCCAATTCTGGGGTTCTGTACGAATAACCTCAGTCGGGCATATTCACAAGCAAAACTCGATATAACCATTGCAAGAGTTTGGGCATTTCGCTCCCACAATTGACGAGGTTAAGTTGTTGTAAATTTGACTCGCCGTTCGCCGTCCGCCGTCTACCGACTCATACAGTGAGTCATGACGCCAATGAGTCGCAAGGTCGGTGCGTTATGGGAGAGTACACAATCCACGTAAGGATGTCAGGCCTGGCAGAGAGGGAATCTGCCAAAACTGGAAACAACAAGACGTGTACTGCAAAGCCAATTGCTTTGAGATCATAGCCCGCCACCACCTTGCCGTTCAACCAATATCTGGCTATAAGATAGCTGACGGAACCTTGCAGCAGCCGAGGGGCAAACGAGCCGAGGCGGCGACGCAGTTGGTGGTGGATTCGATCAGGGAGGCGCCGAACAAACCCAGCTGAAGGCACAGAGCATTCTAGCAATACTAACTTAGATGTCTCGTGTTCCGCAATGGACAGTAGGTAAGTGAGGAGTAGCCTTGACAGGTTATCATTGAATATGCGCAGAAACCGCTAATGACGCAGGCACATGCTCAACACAAAATGTGGAGGGGTACTGTCGAGTGTGTGCGAATTTGTGCGCTGTAAGCGTCTTGTATATACTTGTGGGCCTCGTCTAACGAAGCAATTGTGCGTGTTGGACCAAAAGTGTGATTGAGAAAGTCTCGTGAAGGCCCGGTTGTAAGAATCGACGTCGAGAGTTGTACGTAAGAACTGGCAGGTGGGCACAGATAGCTTGGAAACCGCCGAGCCTATCAGCTGTGAGAAGTTGCCCAAGGCTCAAGATTGACTTGCTAGATGACCTCAGCCTGTCCAAACCTAGGTAGAGAGACCCCGTATCGCAAATGATAGATACCCTCAAGTCTGTCTGTTTAGTTCGCAACTACGGAGTAAACAGCCGTCCAATCAAGGATCGACACAACTTTGCCGGGGTTCCTGGGAGCTGCTCCCTTGTCCATCGTGTTGGAAACAAGGACAGAAGGATAGATGCTGTTTGGGACGTCGCACTGCGGGCGGATGATTTTGGGGTTTCTACGGAGTAGAGCCATGAGCTTTGGACCGTTGCGTGGTCTGGGGTTCCGCGCTTGTTCCCGACGGCGGGTTGCAGAGGCGGCCGCAGGATGCATTACCAGTGTGTGCAAGGCGTGCCAGATGCCTCTTGCTGGTGTAGAGCCTACTACGTAGAGTAGAGGTAAGGGATTGGGGGCGTGTGCACTACGCAGCGCCTCGACAGTGAGCCACGGGCGTGAGCCTAGACGGGTTATGATGCTAGGGGCATTTGCGAGAACACACCTAACCCTGGTACATAACAATCGTGGGACCTGGCCGTCCGTTCTGTGCTTGCTCGGTGGATCTCGCTGCCTCGGTGCGGCGGACTCGAGGCCTTGGACGACGATACTGGAAATGGCCGATGGAATTAGTTAGTGTCGCCTCCATGCCAATTCCTTGGTATCATTCATGCAACTTGATCACTCTCTTTGCGCAATTTATGTCCTCACACTTCCGGTTTCATCATATTGTTCTTGTTTGGCCATGTATCTCCATATAGTTTTGAACATGGTCGACAGCAGAACCACCTCTTGGCAGCTAACTAGCAGAAGCGGTATCTTGTATAGGCACATGATGCCCTCAGCCTTGATCCAACTTCATCGAGAGGCGCGGGTTTGGTCACGCCCAACTCAGCTCGACAAAAAGACCTCAACCCAACGGGTGAACGTATTCCAGATTGCAGCTCCCTTGGATATATGATAGTAGGTCAATTCACTTCATGAGAGCCACGAAATAGGTGACGGCGCATGACGAGTCTCCGGGATTATGGGAGCAGGGCCAAGGTCTCGCCAATGATCGCGGCTGCACGGCGCTGGGTTACCTGGGACGGTCCGGCATGCCTTGGTACAGTATGCTAGGGTTCTTGGAACGCTGAAACGCTGAGACCTGTGACCCTCCCAACTCGTCCATTCCTTTTGTAATCTAGCTTCAGGGCCATCCTCGTTCACTGCCGCCGTGCGGCAGAGCTGTGAGATCCGCTACGTGACAGCGGTGTCGGTGAACTCAAGTTGGAGTCGACAAAACAGAGTACATCCAAGGTACTTGATGTTTTGTCCTAGTTATGCAAAACTCCGCGAGTATATACACTGTCCTCTCTTGAGTTATGGGTATTGGTGCAGTATTCATACACGACATCTAAGTGTCAGGCTCTGGCCGACCCAACGGGACCCCACGGCCCAGTGACGTGCCGCTCTCATACAGTAGTGCCCGGAGAAAGAAGGAGACATTAGCGAGGCCTTGGTGCAGATTGTCGTGGCATATACGGATACAGCCAGATTCGTAGCAGCGATGTGGGAAATACTTCCACCTCAGAACGCGGGGTCACTCATCAAGCTGACACGCGGTTCCAGCAAGCTGTGAGTCGCATATGCTCACCGCTACATTCGCCATTCGTAGGAGCTTCCAGCAGTCAAATATTGTGCTATGCAACACGACGGGTAGTACTGCGTGAGAGGTGATGAACGTCATGATATATCTGTCCGGAGTTCGATGTCACAATCATCAAGAAACCCATCGCTAGGGTTTGATTCTTGACTTTATGGCCCTTAGTTAACTCTTTCGCGATTTGTGTGGGAAAAACAAGCCCACCCGACAGGTCGGTAACGGCACCTCATCAGTAAACTTGACGCACGGTACGATACGCCTTCAATCGTCTATGTGATTCGATGCACGTCATTGAAATAACCAGTTAAGGTGATGTGCTTCGCCAACGCCCACGTTCGAATTGCTGCTTGTTATTCCTGTTTAATAGCCTGACATAAAAAACTGGCTTAGTTAGCTGTTTGTTGTGGCGCGCCGAGTTCCAGGGCCATATTTGTCGGATGGTGACAAAATATGTCAAAGGCTACCCTACGTTGTCTGGTGTTGCTGGACCAGAGCAGGGCTTGGACCGAATGAGGCAGCTCTTTTTTTCCCCAATGCGTGTATTGCGACATTGTGTCGTATAAACTGGCGGTAGAGCATGCCATCGTGATCATGGTCGAACACTTCTCAACCACAAGAGGACAACTGACGGCCCATGGAGAGCTCTTATTCTGGGCAGCCTGTACGGATACGTATCTGCAAATGCACTGCGGTTCAACCCGCAACTCTCGAGATAGCGCCGGGCTTGACAACCAAACGCGCTGCAAAACCTTGTCCACGCACGAGGAATCGACCGGCAGCCCGTCAATCCATCCCTGGTCCGTCGCCCATGTGCCCTCGATTGTTTTTGTCCTTTCTCGGTTTGGTGCCCCTCCTTGACAGGGACCAGCTGACGAGCACCCACACGACTCATGCAGGTCGACATCAGCTCCATGCTCACCCGTCGACGCCAGAGTTGGCTTGAAATAAGCGACCAGTCAGGCACAAGAAAGCACACAGTATGACTTCAGACAAACCCAGCAGAACGGGTGCGTGCCCTGCGCTTTAGATCGGGCCATGGGCCGTGGGACACACTGCTCGTGAAATCGAGCATTGATTTATTTGCATGCCCGATGACCCCTCAGCATTGCCCCTCGTCGAGCTCACACCTTGTAGCCATAGTTTATTTTTCTGATTGGGTATGTGCAGCCCTCCACATCGCCCAAGATCCTAGAAGCACCGAGGGTTATGTTTGAAATGCTGATTGGTGTGTTGGCTTGCTGTCCCTTTGGCCTCTCGCCTCTTAGGTTTCGTACCATTGATGTGATGCGGAGAAGATATCCTTGCGTGCTCGGGCAGTGCTCCACCAAAACCTCCCTGCCTGGTCCTCAGAGTCTGTCGTTCAGGCCAGATATATTTTCAAATGCTGAATACTGCTAAGGTTTGAAGCGAGCACTTATAAAATCACGTTGCTCATCACAGAACGTCAAGTGCTGTGGACCAAATCGGTCTCTTTCATCATTGTGTCTACAAGAAGCTCTGCGAGCACGTGTATGGTAACTAGACCGTATTCCGATAGCGGAGCTAGCCATTCCAGAATGGGCTCAAAGAGACAAATAAACACTGTGATTGTGATGGTTGTGACTGACATGTCGGATATTCCAACATGACAAGCCTGGGGATGGGCTTAGCCATTGGCCACCAGATCGCACCGAATTGCTGGATCGGTTTGTGCCCCCTAACCCCGTTGCGTGTCACGAACGCCCACGGTGGAGACAGGCTCCGGTTCTCTGGAAACCGGAATAGAAACCTGGGCGCTATCAGCGACGGTGTTTGTTCCAGCGATTTGCAAGGAACCAATTGCATGCGGATGTCGCCTTTCTATTCCTAGCCACATCCAAGGCAACGGGAGCGGCGGCCCTTGGGGCTCTTTTAGCCCTGAGCAATGATTGAAAGTCTGTTTTGAAGGGGTGTGCCTTAGACTTGGGGAGTATCAAGTCAATCCGTAGACACATCAGCCAAAAGCCCACAGCCCCTTCTTGTGGACATGTATCGTAGGGCCTAAAAAGGATGAAAGCGAAAGTGTACGAGGGCATACGCGATTGCACCGCAACCGCAACCGCAACCGCATCCTTCGCCCCGACACCCTGGTCATCGACATCACACATGAGTGGGATGGCCAAGCAGGTCGGGTGCGTCAAATTATCAGTGATAGGCCGGAACACCAAAGAATTGATTAAGCACACTCGCGGGATTCCATTTCGTGGCAACTGGAACGAGTGTGTGACATGATGGAACGTCCACCAAGAAGGCTCCTCCCGTCTCGGCTGTGTACGCCCAAGCCCCTCACCTTGCTTGCAGCGAGCTTTCCTATTCGCTACTGGTAACAGATTTTGTCGATGGCCTTGTCAAGCAACATCTGCCAGTACTGCACGATGTTACGCTTTTGCCTACTTGTGCAGGACCATGCATATTCGATGCCCGCAGGATCCCTAACCCACCCCTTTGTCTTGGATGGTTGGTAGACCGTGCTCGTTTCGATGGAGGCATGCTTATTAGCCATAGTAAGGTCGCTGACCGCCAAAAGAGAAGTCAGCGCGCAGCGTCTCTGCCGTCTGATCCATGCATCTGCATTTAATCCTCGTAAGCCCATGGATTTTCAATTGGCGAACTCGCTTGGATTACTGTAGGCGTTGGAAGTGTTCGCGCAGGATTGCATCCAATGTGGCATTACCGCCGTTCGCTCTTGCTTGTCCAATGGCAAGCCGTATGGGGGTAGATCCTGGTCATGCTCTATCGAGCCCACGGAAGATCGATTGATGACGAACAATTGACCAAAGTGAGGCGAAAGTGATTTGCAAGAGCAAGAAATACTGATCCATGGCATGGAATATACCGATCAGGTTTTGGGATGATTGTGATTGAATTGTCGGTAAGTTGGCAACGGGTACGGATCGCGATGCGACTTTCTTTGACTGAAAAGGAGCGTGAGCGGTGGCTGTTTTGAGGGTGGGCCTGGCCTGGTGGTCTGAGCCGTCCACTACGGGGCATGCGGCTTCTAGGTGCGCGTCGGGCCGCAAGGGCTGTCCCGCCCAGGGAGAGGGTTTCTGAAGGGAGACAACTTTGGCCAACCCGGCAAGCCGCGTCAAGTCTGCTTCACGTGAAAAGACTCCAGAATAGCCATCCATGGGCGAGTCGAGGTGCAGGTTGACACGGAGGCGCCAGGCGTGGCGATAAAATTGATCATCAACTTTTGCTGACCTGGCAAAGCTTGGCTGCCAATATGCTGCATTGTGGGCATTAGGTGCTGAGCATCGATGACTGGATTGCAATTTCGTCGCTTCATTGTATGTCGATTGCCGACCTTGGAGACTTGACATTGAGCCTACAGCATGCGTGGTGAGCTAGATTCAGGCGACATGGAATGTTGCATGTGTGCATTTATCCAAGTCATCTAGTCATAGACGCCGATACCTTTTACCTTTATGAGGACTGCGCTGTGCATATCCGTATGTCTTCTCAGACCCCAGGTTTGTGACTGGATTGCACCGTGTTGTTGACTCCTTCGGAAGCGCATGTCTCAACCCATCAGAAGAACTAGTGGTGCGGAGTGTCAAGGTCCCGGCACATCACAAACAAGCGGAGCTACATAACCCCCCTGTTCAGTGTCATGGCTTGATTTGCAGGACGCATTTCAGAGTAAACTGACCTATCAGATCATGCAGAGTCTTGCCCTTGCCTTCAGCCGGATCATCAAGCTTCCTTCAGTTCATCTGATAGCTGATAGGACCAAGACCATTGATCAGACACAGCATTCTAAACGGCAGCCACTTGAACTGAGATGTCTTCATGGAGTTCCATGAGAACTCATCGCCGATTAACGGTCGATTAGAATGATATATGACAAGCGCAATAACTTTGGCCCCCTAGACGCTCACATGACCTGAACGAGCTGCAGGGACAAAGACATTGAGAGGCTGCACAAGTGGACACGCGATGACAAAGCTGGTTGGTGGACACGTCCAAGGAAGCCCGATCGAAAGTTGGGAATCTCTATAAATTTGTTGTTGACGTAAGAAAGCGACAAATCAAGGTAAGAAATCCCTTTCAACCTTTTGGTAGTGACGAGAGTAACTGTTGAAGTTGTCAGCGCGAGAGGCAGGCAAAATTCCAGGATGACAATCGCACCTGCTAACTTGACAGCAAAGGTGACCAACTGGGCAAGCACGTTTGATTCCGGTGTCAACTGCCTGCCTGGATTTGTCGAACAATATCGCGGTATTTTAAGCTGCTTTGCTTCGTACCTTACAGTGGAAATTTTTGGGACATTCTGCAGCATTCATGCCTGACATATGAAGTACCAAGTCGTTAATATGTTCGTTGCGTCAATCGTGCATTAAATTCATCATCATCATCATTTGTTCATTCAGCCTCTGCTGTCACCAGGCACCACGACTCTCTGCCCCCGGTTAAAAGGCTTGATTCCCCTACTTAGGTGTATTGCTCCATTTGATACTTGCTTTTTTCTTTCCGACACTCTGTGCAAACCAACCAAACCTTCACAAATCGGCCATCCTGGTATAAGGCTAAGAACTCAGCGCTGACAATTGGCAAAACAACGACCAGATTACGCCGTTTAATTGGGATTTTTACTTCCTATACAGCCACGCAAGGGAATGACGGTCTGCTATGCGCACTCGATAGTGGATATCCAGCGCAGTGAGGGACTAGCTCGAGACAGATAATGCCATGATCACTGCCAGCAGCGAAACGAACACCCTCTTTATTGAGATGAATGGGAAATATGACACACAAAGAAGAAAGCAATAGACCGCCAACGCCTTCTTCAGGTGTAGGATACCAGATCGCTATCGATGCATGGGTTAACCACAGATGTAGGCCGAGACAAACGTATTAGCCCTTTATTGACAGAGGCAGCGAATCATGTATCCAGCGGAACAAACAAAGAGCCAACAGCTGAGACAGTCACTATGCCGTGCTGTGCTGTAGTTCGATGTACCCAGTAACATAAAGGGACAACAAAAGTTGATGCAACTCGATATTGAGGCTGGAATAATATTGCAGCCACAGCCAAAAAGCAATACAACCAACATTGATTATCCGTACACAGCACCACACCGACATTTGTATGTCCACTTGTACAGAGATTACTGTCCGCAATACGCAATACTGTTCACCGTGTCCCCAAATTCTTTGGACTGGTGCCAGCGTTGACACGGAGGCTTGCATCATAAGCTGCCGCCATCCTCGCCTGTCACACTTTCGACTCCATGTCAGGGATCCACCTCCGCTGGCCTTGCTCAGGCAAGGCCCGGTCCGCCAATCGCACACGTTGACTTGCAGTCACGTGAGCTGAAACTTATGCGGAAGACCCCTGTGAGCTCGGGTAGGCTGCATGTCTCCCGCAAATTGTCCCAGTTTTACTCGGGCGCCGTGGCTCTAATGGTCGGGCCGCCATACCTTAATGAGACAGACGAGGCTACCGTGTCATGGATTTGATTGCTTACTGACTTGCAACATCCCAAAAGAGGGGGGTAGCCCAGGGGTGTGTTAAAGAAAAAGACGATCAATCAACTTTTCTTTTCTTTTTCCCCTACAGGGGGGGTGGGAGCGTCCCAGATGTCTGGCTTCCCGCGCCGCAAAGAAAAAACAAAATACATTGAAGGAATCTTGAAGCCTGCAGAAGGGAAAAGAAAAAAAAAAAGAAGAATGCGAGGGTCGACAGATGTACGGATAGCTGCATCCATCCATCAAAGCCTTGCCACGTCGCAATTTCACGGCGCGGCACGGTCGCTGGTCGCTGGTCGCTTCGCGCCATCCCGGGGCTGCATGTCATCCTGCACCGCCAACAACATGGATGGGTACCTACAATAATTACAGTGTGGATTTTGTAACAGGGGCGCAGGAACTGATCCCTTTTCCATCTTTGGAAGAGAAACCCACAGTCAGCCAGCCTTTTGTCACTCTACTTTGACCCCGTCTTGTAAGGAGGAACACGAGAATATGGGCCGTGTGTCAATGCCAATCATGTTGTTCCTATCGAACACGATTAAAGAAAGACCCAACAGAAATGATTCAAAGGTTATCTTGCGTCACGCCTGGATCTGTGTGACATGACACCGGCCTCAAGATACAGCATTGCAAAAAAGCAAGCGAACTTTTTTGTACGGGTACTCTGACACCACGAGACCTCGTCTGCATGCACGGCGACCTGCAGGCTGAAGAATGCGCGTTGATCTGGCCTGGAGTGCTATTGTATTATGAAACGGGGTCCCCTGCGAGAAAACACGCCCCAATTCATTTTGGATTTGGCCTCGCATTTCTTTGCCATGTTCTTTGTCCTGGGCCTGATCTCGCAACTGCTTGTCCCAACAACTCGACACGGTAGCAGAGTATGCCCATTCGCGATTTGTACTTAGCGGGGCCCAATTGATGGTGGCACCAGAGACCACGATGGCTCAATGAATGTCGAAATCTAGTTTGAACGTCCTCTATAAAAAGGCCTCATCCTGATTCCTGAGATAATGCGAACCCTGGCTTTCAGAATGTATTTGATCACGAAGCGGCAAGACCGCAACACTGAGTTTGTATCCTCCACAGCGTTTAGGCGGTGAGGAGGAAGATCTGGACCTGGTGCAATGCATCCATCCGACATTGGCTTTTTCCTCCTGCAGAGATCATCGTTTCCATTCGCTTGCATTGCGACCGCTCCAAATCCCAGTCGAGCGGATGTACCAGCCTCGTTGAACTATCGGCAAACTCATACAAACAGAGGTCCAAGTCCCGTGCGCCGACGAAAGAACTACCGGCTGGCCACAGGCAGTAGATCTGCATGTTCTTTTACGATGCATTGCATCAAGATAGCAAGGAAACCGCTGCGGGATTGTATCATCCCTTGCAGGCTCAAAGATCAGCGTTGAGCGATGTGAAACCCCCGCCCTTTCTTCTTTTTGGGCTCTGTGCATGCCAAAGCTCACAAAGCGGGATGCCATCTCGTACCACTTGTTGGTAGGTGGATGCATGGCCCTGGCAACCTAGGCCATGCGACGACACCTTGTTGTTATGTGCACAAATGGAGGAATATCAGGATTGGGATTGGGATTGGGATTGGGATTGGGATTGGGATGGAGAATCCCTACGATTAACATGCTCTTTGGTTACGACTGTGACTGTTGTGTACAAGGATACGTACTCTACCGTTCCGCATCGTATCGTCCCGTCAATGCGCGGTTGGCGGACCGGTGCGCTCGTGCAGCCGCAGGATCACGGATCACACATCATGGATCGTCCACAATTCAATCCTAATTTGGACAAACAACACAACATGTGTACTGTACCCAGACCCTATTCAGCCCAGTCAATTCGTCCCGTACGACGTGTCCATGGCGGCCATGTCGGTTGTCAAGGCTGTTGGAGTACAGTTCGAGCCCTGAGAAGACGAGAATATCATGTTTCATTTCCTACCAGGTCATCCTTAGCACCACGTACGATGTCATATGGATGGCCTCGCATGGCTTTATCTTGAACTTGAAAGATCAGTAACCAAGGTCTGTCGTGTAAGAGCAATGTCGTGGCCGTATCAATAAGTACAGTTGAGCATCTACCACACAGCCCGGGCCTTATACAACAAGATCTACGGATACTCCGTACTCCATATGCAATTAGAAGGGGCAACAACAGAGTTGCGTTGTTTGCTCGTGCTTCTGTGTACCGTACGGGGACAAACTACAGTGCTGGCATTCACCTCAAGTGCGGGGTCTTCTTCTGTCGTCGACATTTTCGGAGATATTGTCAAATGTCTGCAAATGTCAAGTCTGCGAACGTTAAGTCTGCGACACAAACTTAACTGCCCGAAAAGTCCCCGTTACATGTCATATAAAACGACCAGATTGAGCAGTCGACAGAAGTTTGTCTCACACAGCATTCACTCAATTCGACTCTGTGAAACCGCAATCTAACTCTCAAAAAAGCACTTGTTTGTTCTATGCGACTGTGCCTGTCTCTTCTCCTGTACAACTTATTCATTGTTTCACTTGGTGTCGGTCCCGACCTTGCAACCATGGCCGGTCTTGTATCTGAGAATCAGGTTTACTTTGGGTGCGTTGGTGTCCTTGTCGAGTGTTGGATCTATGACCAGCACGTACATACATGTCCTTTTCCTGTGCTTCATGACCGCCCCTTCCTATACTATATCCCTACGGCATGTGCTGTTGTGCCGCACAGTTCAGTCAATTCCATTGCTAATGTGGTGCAATCACACAGTAAGATCGCCAACGAGTACGACCAACGCAATGCGGATGCGATCGTGCAATTGGAGCGTCATATCTATGAACGGATTCCATTCATTGGCATCAAACAAGGTGCTAGATTGTTAGACTACGCATGCGGTACTGGCATGCTCTCACGGGTTAGTACTTTTCCCCTGATTGGCATGACTTGCAAGACATCGGACGGAAGTTGACGGCAAGTCGCAGGTGTTGGCGCAACATACGAGCGAGGCTATCGGCATTGACCTTACTCAGGATATGGTTGACGTGTATAACGTACAGGCTCAAAGTCAGGTTAGTATTACCCAGCGCCAGACAAGGTGTAGACCCATTGTAACAGTGCTGTGGTGCCTTCGAACACGACTAATCTTTCTACGATATACAGGGTATCTCTAGACAAGCCTATCAAGGAAACCTGGCCGATCCTGCAGATGCCTCTCCTGCGGCCTTTGAGGATGCCAAGTTCTTTGATTTTGATGTTGCGGGCGTGGGACTCGGATTCCACCATTTTGACAACCCTGGCCTGGCATCCAAGAGACTGGCTGAACGTCTCAAGACCGGCGGCGTGCTCTTTATCATCGATTTTGTCGCTCACAAGATAGACCCCGAGGATGCTGCCCACCGTGGCATCACACACCATGGATTTGTGGAGGATGAGATTGAGCAGATGTTCGAGAACGCTGGGCTCACCGACTTTGGTTACCAAGAACTTCCGGAACCTATTGCGTTCAAGGATCCCAGAGGGGAGACACAGCATGGCCATGGACACGGTCACGGTCACGATCATGGTCACAATCCTGCTAATAGCCATGATCACGATAAGCACAGCCACGGCCACGGCCACGGCCACGGGGAGACTAAGGGACAGTCCATGGTCAAGAGAGTATTCATCGCCCGGGCAACAAAGCTCTGAAGAACTATATATATGTCTACTTCTTTCATACGCGGGGGCTTCAATTGCATAGAAAAATAAGTGGATATAGTATCATGAAGCTCCATTGCGAATTCGCTCAGTTGCAGTTGCTTTTTGTACTCTTGAAGAGTCAACATTTCATACTAAGCCACGTTAACCCCTGGACCGCTGGCTGTGTTATGTACATCTAGATCTACACAAGTGCAGAGGTGATATGCAAGGGCAACGTTCAAGTTGATGAGTATTCTTTGTAGTACAGGGTTATGATGGCAATTGTTTTGTACACATCGGTATTCTATTCATTTGTTGATGTTTGGTGTTGGTAACTACTTGTCCAGGGTAACTATTTTCTTAAATACAAACACGACATCATCCATCTGGCACTGGAATGAATATCGACACTCAATCTCACATGGCAAGCCCAGTTGAAATCCAGAAACGGCCCGTAGGACCCAGCGATCTGGTCATGCTTTGCCAAAACAGCCACCTATACCCAGAGACTACCACTAGTCCGGCGTACAACACAACCCTCGCCCTGGTGACCAACAAAGCCAATTTCCATATCCGAATAAGTGACCTCTCTTCTCGCATCTGCTCACACCCTTCTCCTCGTCTGGACCGTCCCGTCCCGCCCTTTCGGTCAACGAAAACCTTGTCCTGGTGGGTGCGGCTGACAGGTGCATTCTTCATCCGGCAACAGTCAAGCCTCTTTGTTATCAAGGGATGAAGTGAACGATGCTTGGCACATTACTCGATAGCGTCGGCGTACGCTTCGAGAAATTGGCAATGACGTTCTTGAGCTGAAAACCAAACAAGGGAGGCAATGGCGTGTCCGGGGCGGCGCGATCCCGTGTCTGGGAGGCGGAAAAGGGATATCATGTGAGTTAGGCTCCATTCAGCCTCATCCGCACTTCCAGAACTTGGGATCAACTGAGTCCCTAGACGTGGCGTCGTACGTTGTACTATCTGAAGTGCTGTGCCCTTATACACCCCCTTTGGTCTTTGTCTTTATGAAAGGCATTTGGGTTAATTTGGTAAACAAGGATGAAACACACTTGTTTGTTGACGCTGGTGTCACCGAACGGAGGTTTATTCATTTCCGTCGAATGCGTCAATAGCTACGCACTATGTCATAAGACCTGGCGCTGTCTGTGCGAGATCAGCTTCGATTATTGAAACATGTGTTGGTCGTGTACGGACTACGGAGTAGTGCTAGATAAAACATCACCTTGGGGTCTGATCGTCAAGAGATTATGGATTACCACCTCTGGACTAGGGTAGCCTGGCTCAGCTGTCGATGCTCGGCGCCACTTAGAACATGTCATCAATCAATCGAGTTGATGATCTGAGATCCCACTGTGCATTTGTATATTTGATTAAAATCTTTGGCGTAAATAATTCTGGCTAAGCATCTTGGCCGTCGAGTTCAACCACGAATGCGCCGCCAAGGAGAAGAGCCGGCTCTTCGATTCTGTGATGCTCGTAGCTTGGATATTGTCAATAGATGCGCCGCAAACAAGGACACTACCACAACGTACCTCAGGGTTCCAACACCGCCTGCCTCCAACAAGAAAGTTGGCCCTTCTCGCAACGCGTACCCTGCCCATCTCATCGCGAAGGCACGTAGAATGTGTCCGTGGGCAACGAGTAAGACATCACCACATTGATCGCTGCCCTTGTCCATAGCTGGTTTATGCCATTTCTCTCGAATCTCCTCTATCAATTGGTCAAGTCTTCGAGTGACATCGTGAGGGGTCCTGGCGAAAAAGTGTAAGCCGGCAGGACCATCGTAACTGTAAGGCGGGATGATAGTCTAGGGTAGGCAAGAACACTCGAGTAGTTACTTACTCTCCTCCAGGACAACCATCCTGCCAGATATCCCATGACCCTTTCAGACCCTGTTCGGCTCTAATTTTGCGAATTTCTGGTGATGTGATGCCTTCATAGTCGCCGTAGTCCCACTCCCGGATGTAGTCTGTGACCTCAACCTCGGCCTCACACTGGAGACCAGTACCATTCGGAGAGCCATGAGGTGTCCAGGGAAGAGGACGATTCAATCCAAGGTTGAGAAGCTCAAAGGTGCGCTGAGCACGCTTCCGAGGCGAAACATAGCTATAAACCCATCAGCTTGAAGTTGGTTATACGATCATGGCGTAGTGGATGACAATGGGACGTATGCCAGCATGGAATGTGCCGCTATCTCTCTTGGAGAACCATCAAGTGAGGCTCTTTACTACAGAGTATCTCTTAAACATCCGGATTGAGGATGCCGGCATACTGAGGTGCCGACCAAAAGTGTTGAGCATCAAGGACACATGACTTACATGTGAGCAATCTTCTTGGGGGCAATAAGGCGATCGGGGCCAACAAGAGCCTTCCCTGTTGCTCTGACACGCTTCTCACCCACGGCGGTAAGAGGGATGTCAGTCAGACCTGTATGGCGACCATCGAGTGACCACTCTGTTTCGCCGTGGCGAATGAGGAATACACGCGGAGTCGACATGGTTCAGAGCTTGATGATGAAGGATGAAATGGGACTATCCACTTCCGATGGACTCTGTATAATGTTCAAAAGATCGGGAACTTCTGTATCAGGTATTAGCAATGCTCACAGACTGGCGAAGCGAACGGTGATCTGACGTGAATCCGAGCGTGGCCTGTTATGGCGGGGTTAAACGAACCACGACCAGGACTTGGGAGTTGACGGCCAAGAAATGATATCAGCAGTTAACCTCTACACTCGCAAGAGACTGTATGTGGGGAAACAATGATATATACCAGAAAACCTCCGTAGAACAAGGAGAGGAAAGACGAAAAAGATGGAGTATCTCCAAACTTGTTTTTGGTGTTGAGAAAGAAGGATTACGTTTTGTTGACAAACCCCGCTGTCAGGTCCGTCAGGTACCATCATGGAGGGGCACCTTCCGCCTCTTCCATTGACGTTCTTTGCACGTAATGGATGTTCGTCCAGGATTGGAAGGAATCTACAGATAGGCACATGGGGTCCTGCATTTAGCATATGTATAAATGTGCTTGTGATTACTATTTGGTAGACGCGCTTACTGATTGATAATGCTAGCTAACGAAGCACTGCATCTTTTACACCGGCTGAAGTGCTACTGTGAACATGGCCGAACTTGATTGCAGTGAAGGACAAGCCGCATCCTCTTATACATAGACTTTTGACAGGCTAGTAAGAAGTTGAAAGATGTCTATTCTAGCCTTCATTACGTAGATGCTTCATCTAAAAAAACTCAATTGCAGTTGCTTTCTCCGCAAACATGCCAAACGTAGCTGTTCTTTAACCTTCAACCTTCTTCGTACCGTTTACGATAGAGACCTAGAAGCCTTCCTCTGCTTTACTCTTCAAAATGTCAACATCTCATAATCTTACCAATCATTACCAATATTCACCCCATTATCACCACTTTCATCACCGGTGACATCAGCGTCAACTCGCTTCCCCCCCCCCCACGATGCCCCTCCTCTCCACTACTGAAGCTGCAACCTGCTTACTAAGGCACATCACCAATCTACTGTTGCCGCCAGAGGTCCACTTAGCGGCCGCCCCCATCAACTTCCGCCATCCCGACCATTCTTTCTCCGTGACCCGGCACCGGTCCGTCTCCGAATTGTCTCAAGATCCGCCGCCGCCGAGTCCTCCGATCGAGCTCCATCTCCTTCCTCCAAGATCGCAGGTTTCGTTTCCGCGCTCGTCTTTATCTCCATCCGTCCTGCCCCGGCCAACATCCACCAACTCGAACGCTCCAACATCGTTAACATCTTCGACGTCGAGCCTAACATCTTCAATTTACCACCAATTAACGCCCCGGCAGCGTGGAAAGCTCTCGGAAGAAATCTGGAGAGAGTACTGGTAATCACAGTGACCGAAATCTACAAGGGGCGCTTCACACAATGGCTGTTCATCAGTGGACAAGGCAGGAAAAGTTCAAGCGCGGTGTCTGGGCAGTTGCTTTTGCAGCATGTATCTTTGCGGGCACAATCACTGGTGCGCAGCTAAAGACGGACAATGAGAAGAAAGAGGTAGGGTAACATCTTTGGATTCCTACAAGAGCTTACCACTGACGATAGAAACAGGCTATCCAAGAATTCCGAGCAACATCCGCCAACGACCAAATAGCTGCCCTCCTATCACAACGGAAGTCTCTAGTTTCACAGAAGGCAGTCCTCCAACGGAAGATTGATGCCTTTGAGCTCCGTGTCAAGGAACGTGAGGTTGAAAAGGCGAGGAAGCAGAACAGTTCGTCATAGTGGCAAGGGCAGAGGTTGATGGTGCTGTATTATCATACTGTAACTTTACAAGCAAACTACTTACATAGGGACTGGCGTTATCGGACGGGTACAAAAAGTAAATTCACGGGAGTGGGGGATCTGACTACACAGCGTTGTAAAGCCTTTCTTGAAAAATGCATTGCAGGGTCGAGTATCCGTACTCTGCCGGTTCACAACATAAAAATTAACATTTTATCAATTGTGCGTTGCTTGCCATGCTTTCCACCTACGCCTAATTGACCTTGCCATGCCAGGACCCTGTCCATGTTGATTCGTCAAATCATGCTATACCGATATCAAGGCAACAGTCTACTTGTAGTACATTCCCATCTATCTAAGCAGCTGTCATACTCCCTACTCCACAACACCCTCGGCGGAGGGCAGAGGAATAGCCTTGTACAGAAGAATAAGAGCAGAGTGAGACTCGCCACCACCGGACAGAGTATCGACCTTGTCAGCCTCCACTTCTGTCACCTTTTCGTCGTTGAACCACCACCACTTGCCGTCCTCCTCGCCCTTCTTGCCAGTCTTAGGGTCGATAGGTGCAGACTTTTTGACATACGAGGTGTAATGACCGCTGTCGGCGCTGGCGCCTTGGTGAGTTACAACACCTCGGAGCTCGTAAAGACCGGACTGGTTCGCACCGTCATCGTTGCGCAGGTCAGGGTTGATTAGAGCATTGAGCTCCTTCTTAGCCTCAAGAATTGAGGCGTTCCTCTCGGCTTCAATGTCGGCATCTGTCTTGTATGTCTCACCTTCCTCGCCCATGACGGTGTCACCGTCCGCCGACTTCTTGCCATCTCCCTTCTCCTTCTTCTCGGCTTCCTTCTTCTCCTTCTCAGTGGGAAGGCCGGCACCGCCAGGGATATCGCCAACGTCCTGGTCGTGAGTCTTCTTACGTCGCTTACGGGCACGCTCGATATCCTCCTCGTCCTTGCGAATCTCGCGAACCTTGTCGCGCACGGGAACGAGGGCGCTCTTCAGTTCGTCGGAGCAGAACTCGACAATATCAAGCTCCTTGGGGAATGTCACCTTTCGCATGATCTTGGCCTTCTTCTGTGTCTCTCGCTTCCAGAAAAAGCGCACAAAATGTACTGTCAGGTACTTGGGGGCACGAGAGATCTTGGAGGTTTTGGTGTAGACAGCATCGCGGCCAAGAACCTCTGACTTCTTCTCAATCTTCTCCTTGAGTGCGGCAAGAATGCCGTCTCGCAGATGATTTGTCGAACTGTCAATGTGGCAGTTGAGCTTGGCGAAGCTCTCCTTGTTAATGATGGGCTGTTCGCCAGCGTTGCGAGCTTCCTCCTCATCACATTCCATGACCGAACTGAATTCACCACACATGTACCTCTCGACAAAAGAAGACTCGGCAGTGTTTGCGTCCTTAATACGGAGCTTTTGGTTGAGTTGCTGAACAATTTGTGACCAGGCCTCCTCTGCATCCTGCTGAGCATAACCTTGCCCTGATTTGGACTTCTCCGCAAATTGTGGGAATACCACTCGCAGAGAGTTCAAGAAGTTCATGGGAGGGAAGGCGTCCTGTGTTTCTCCCATCTTCTTATACAAACTCGACAATTGAGATGCCAGGTCCATGTTGGTGCTCGCCATCATGAAGTTGCTGCTGCTGCTGCTGCTAGGGCTGTAGTCGCCCAGAGCCTCTTGGAGTTCAGGGATCAAACGCAGAGTTTGGAGGGTCGAGTTTAGGTAGCATGTGTTTCCAAGGTTTATGAGGCCAGCAGGAGTTGCGCCAACTTGCTGAGCCTGTTCGGCCTCCGTCATATCCTCGACAAACTTGATCACCTCCTTAGGTCGAACAAGTGCACCGCCACCAGAGCTTGGGGTACCCATCATCATGACAGTTTGGCCGGGTTTTAAGCCAAGCTTGCTCATATCGGCATCATCCTTGAGTTGACCACCCTTGATCAGAATCTTTTGGCGTTCGGGCTCCACGTTGGTCAAGCTGAACATTTGGAGCTTGAAGTCCTCGCCAGTGGAGCTGGGGTCGACCTCGACATCGTGCTTCTTGCCCTGGTGTTTCACCACGACTGATGCAGGTTAGTGAATGTTGCCATAAGTTTTTGTATAGTGAGGAGTCGAGAACGCAAGCGAATAACTTACTTGATATGGACGACATAGTTTCGGTTGATCGAGGTGTAGTGAGGCTAGGCTTTGAGTGAGCAAAATGCCGTTGGTTTGGCGTCCTCTAAAGGCCTGAATCTAAGAATAAACAAAAGCAGCAGTAGTTAGGAAGAAAGAAGGATCGGATTTGCACCATGTGCTCAAAGTTGGTGTTTGTCAGGGTTATAGCATAGAAGGTAGAAGATGCTCGAGGTGCGTCACCAAGTGGTACCTGGACGAAGGCGAACTGTTAGTGGGGAAAGCGGTGTAGTTTCCGCGGGGCAACATAGAGTGGCTAGTGGCAGGTCAAGCCACAAGGAGCACATGAGGCACAAGCTCTCACACGGTGAACCTCTGGATGTCCCCAAGGTTTCCCCATCATGGGCCCCACTCAAAGACAACCTAGACGTCAGGCCTGGCGACGCCTCATTAACAACTGCGCCTCACGTCTTTGGAAGCTCCAACCTCCAACGTCAACGTCGACCGACCCCGCCGAGCTCCGTGTTGTCCGTCAACACTCGATTGTTGCTTCTTTCAGCTGATTCAAAACGTCTTAGGACGTCATTGCAGCTATGGTACATCCTCATTGATATCAGGTTCCTGACCGCAAGCTGACAGCTAGCCCCCTCATAGTCTCAATCCCTCCGACCTTACCTGCAATGCGTACGCAGCAGCTTGACCGCCGCGCTCACGCTCTCCAACTTTGCTTCCCAGACGGCCGAGCGACACAATGTCCCAGAGATTGAGGCTCAGACATCCCCTGAAGTCCTTCTGCAGCCCTTGACCATTGCGCGCAACGAGAACGAGCGTGTCCTGATCGAACCCAGCATCAACTCCGTCCGTATCAGCATTAAGATCAAGCAGGCCGACGAGATTGAGCATATCCTGGTCCACAAGTTTACAAGATTCTTGACGCAACGTGCCGAGTCTTTCTTTATCCTGCGGAGGAAACCCATCAAGGTCAGCTACTGGTCATGTCATGCCATTGAATCACCCCTGACTAACGTTGTTGTAGGGTTATGATATCTCTTTCCTGATAACAAACTTCCACACCGAGGAAATGTTGAAGCATAAGCTTGTCGACTTTATCATTCAGTTTATGGAGGAGGTCGACAAGGAGATTTCCGAGATGAAGCTGTTTGTAAGTACTAGATCGCATGATGGAATATGATAGGACCAGGCTAACGCAGTCACAGTTGAACGCCCGAGCACGATTCGTAGCCGAGTCTTTCCTTACACCTGTAAGACTACTCTAATTCCCATCACCGTGACCGTGCTCAAGAATGCTGACCACTTGTAGTTTGACTAAACCCCTCAGCTGGTTTGAGGCTTGGAGTCTGCTTGGGAGTACCAGGTGTCACTACGTTTCTGTGACCAGGTAAAAGATATCGACCATGGTAGCATTGACCTGCAGAGTCTCTTATAGGCGAGCTTCATGCTGTGGTGAGGAGAGAGGTTCGAGATAACGAACGATATTAGACATAAACTTTGCCGACCATACCGAATTGAAATGCGCATCTTTCTAGAAACGAAGTCTCAATCCCCTCTCCATGAAGATTTTCACACCTACCTAGTATTGTAAGTGTACCTTAGGTAGCATTGATGTTGGCCATCCGCGGGCAGACCCTTTACTACCAATTTGAGGAAGGAGGCATGGTCTTGATTTCCTCGGGTCGGCAATAGAATATCTCATTTAAGGCATCAACTCCATCTTTAGACCCAGCTTCACTTATCCATCTTTATTCATCAATCATAATTTTTACTATTTTCATCAATATGAGTAGAATTTTTATTGTCGTTTTCTTGTTTCATTCAATGGTCACGGCTGAAGTCGATTTGCCCGATGGTAAGTGAATCACTGTCAATGCCCTGGCGGGAACCACCACCCAAGCCCTTATTCTCTTTCTCCATTTGACATATTCTCTTCTGACACTGCCGACAAGTTACCAGCACTGACAATATCAAAACAGCCTCGTGCACGTCTTCTGCTTCTCCAAGGCAATCGCATAGTTGTTCCCTGGCAATATGTTCGTCTAGCCAACTTTCTTCTTCCTCTTCTTCCTCTTAGGCTTCGGTCAGTTCAACCTTGCGTATGGAAAGGCGAAAAAGCGAGCAGTCAAGCAAATATCTCCAACTTTGTCTACCTCTATTCTAACTATTCCACAACCCTAACCATTTTACTTCTTCATATTCCTCATCAACTTTGCACATTCAACGACGCTAGACTTTCGAGGAGATTCCTCAGTTCTTGGAAGGGAACTTCTTGTGGTGCCTTTCACCGCTCGACCCTATCAGTTTCCTTTCCTCCTTCATCACATTCTACTCGCCCTTTTCAACCTTCAGCCTTATGAACTCTGGGTTCTAAGAAGCTACGCGCACATCCTCAGTGCGATTATTTGACTACGCCGACGTCTATCAGCTTATTATCCCATTGACTTCTTCGTAATTCGTCGTCGTCGTCGTTAGGGTCTGACATATCAAGACTCGAAGTGCAAAGAAGTTTGCGCGCCCTTCAGGTTGACTGCTCAATCCTCACATACACTTCTTCATGCTTGACATCTACCTTAGGGCTTAAAGTACTAAGACTCGAAGTGCAAAGAAGTTCGGACGATCACGTGTGCACTCCTCGGCTTGACTATTAAAATCATCAAACGCTCCCCTGATCTCTTCCTCTTTTCTCTTCCCTTCAACACCTTCGGGCGCGTTTGAACTTCAAACATCCCGTTTGTTCTTCACCTCTTACCCACAAGGCAAATAACTAATCCTAAACATCAAGTACGGAAACACAATTACGGTTCTCACGTTGTCCCGCGTCTTCGCATCAAAAGCATATAGGCGTATACTCCCTATTGGTAAGTTTCTTCCCATAAGCCACTCCCCGACTTGGCCGCGAAGAAATATGTTCCCGTGGAGCCTTATAGCGTTTGTTGTTATATCTCAACAATACCTGGATCAATATCGTCGATATGCTGACAATATCTTTAGTTCTAGCCCCGCGACTCCAGCATGTCGTATCACTCCGACCAATTTGCGGGTCAGTCTGATCGATCACTCCCTCCTATTACGCAAGGAAACGGAGATATGTCGATCCAACACCCGGCCCCCCTCTACTCAAACCCTCCCTTCGGGTCACCATCTTTTCAACCTCAGCCTGTACAATCCCGAGGCACTGACAGTGGGTACCACTCTGAATCTGCTCCACAGGTGAACGACAACTTGAACTCTTGGGTACCCACAGCTCAGCAGGCTCTTGATAATGCCCTTCAGGCCAGTGGGTTTGTTGATATGCAGCACCAGATCAGAATGTTCTCTCCCCAGAACAACGTGCCTGAGTATGGCTTTGGTACACTGCTCGCTGTGCCGCCCAACAGCCCCATCGAGGGTGTTACTTATGCAACCAACTCATCCATGCCATATGGTCATGGTGCTTCGGTCCCTTAGATGGGAGGCCAAGCCCAAGACGCCGGCAATCGCATGACCGAGGGTACAATCAGCAGTACCTCTGCTTCTACGACTAACGGAGATATTCCTCATCATGGGTTTGTGGACGGAGCCGTTCGGTCGTCTAACACAAACTCGCATCATGTTATTGCGAATGGCTCTTCACTACCTATGCACAACGGAGCCCCTTACGGAGGTATGTCTGTGAACGGCAATACTCAAGGTCTTGGAAATTCAGGAATCGCCAACCGTCTTCCGCATGGCGCTCAGCTTCATGTAAGTTTTATGGTCTTATTCATGGTCTTATGATGAGTCTTGTCAAAGATTTATGGTTAAACACTCGTAAGACTCATCACTAACTTTGAAAACTTAGGCTACTCATCCCGCTCACGGCATCGATCCGCGCAGTGTCGAGCAGACCGGCCTCCTTTCACCTCCTCGCGGCCCCAACTCCACGTCTCAGCCAGGTAGTCAACACTCTGCTCGCTCCGGACCTGCCTCGGGTGGTCAGCGGTTTTACACCCCCAACGAGCCTTCCAGTAACCACTCGTATAATCCTGGGTTGCCTCAGAGTGTCTCCTACAACTCCGGTCTTACCCTGTTGAGCCCAGGTCACACCCACACTCCTCACCAGTTCAGCAGTAACAATGGCATGGGTGAATCACTGTCTAGTCCCATTCCTGGCCATAACCAACATCAGACAGAGCCGCGCAATTACGCACCTCGAACATCCGGCCAGCCTGTCAACGTTTTGCCTCCTCCCCGCTTCAACTTGAATCTACAAGCAATGGCTAGTGCTAGTCAAACAAGCCCGCAGGACCCATTTGGCAGTCCTGAGCGTACTGAACCGACTGCTCTCATTCCATTTCCCACACTGCCCCCTCCTGCTGTCCAGCAAGCCATGCTCGCTGCTCCGATGCCGGTCCAGTTTATTGGCAACAAATCTCAAAAGCTTGCTGAGCTGACCTGCACCTTCTCAGGCTTTCCTGCCCTGGGAGCTGCCATGAGCCCTGAGTACTTTCCATTCATCAGCGGCCCTGGATCGGCCAAGCCCTCTACTGGTGGTGTTGTTCGCCTGAAGAACGTGAGTTCTCCCCTGACCCCTTCAGCTTAGTTTATTCTAATTCTTCTAGATACCCTTTTCCACCAAACGATCTGAGGTTGTGGCGTTCATTGGCCGCAACAGCCGGATGCTGAGCGACGGTGAAGAACCCATCCACATTATCATGGATCGGGCCACATCCAAGACCATGGATGCCTTTGTCGAGTTTGTTTCAATGGAGGACGCTATGCGCTGCGCCGAGAAACATCATCAGAACATCCAACTTGGTCGCATTAGTCGCCTTGGAGAGCGCCCTGTTGAGGTTGAGTTGTCGAGCCAGGCCGCTCTTATGCAGGACCTTTTCCCGCTTGCTCGTGGTGTGTTTTGGGACGGGGCATCTCCCCAGATTCTTCCCCACAATCCTGTTGAGCCCTGGGCGAACTTCAAGGGGTTCATCTCTCCCGAAGAAATGGTCATGCTTGTCAAGCATGTAGAGGTTCCCCATCGAGTAAGTTAGCACAGATGCTCATATTTTGACCGTGTTACTGACTCCGTTTCGCAGTCTCCGTTCTCCAAAGAGTGCCCTCAGCGCCCCTATGAGTGCCTTATCAGTACCTTGCGAAAGTTCCCTTGGTTTGCCGCCAACTACGTCACGATCTCGCAACGCGGTGCCATGTACAAAGCCACCATTAAACTGATTCGCTTGCTCAGTAAATCAATGGCCCAGCAAGATGACCCTGTCAACCTCAATTCCTCCCTTTTCCAGCGTGTTATCCGAACTGCTATGGATTGCAAGGGGTTTACCGTCCTTCAGAAGGACAACATTGCCTTCATGGTTCAGCTCGCACCTCCCATGGAACAACAGCGTCGACATGGTCAGCCATTAAACCCGAACTCTTGGGTTCACCAGTACGCAATCATGCGTAAGCCTGATGTTCCTCTTGACGTTGTCGACTGGTACATCCGCCTTATTCGTGAGCAGACTACTTGCGATGTCCTCGTCCGTCCCATCCATGAGCGCACCGCCATCCAGGAGACACTCAAGGATACTGATGAATACTGGGGCTACTTCTTCCATGAGGTAAACTATATTCAGGGCCCTCAGTTTGACCACATGTCTCTGGGGGACTGTGCCTACCTCGAGCTCTCAGCTATTGAGAGAATCCTTGGCCGAGCTCTCGGTTACAACTGAAGAACGTGTCCTCCGTATGGATGCAGTGTTTGCTATTCGATCGGCTTTACGCTGATCTGGTTTTTCCCTGACCTCGCACACCACCATTTCCCCGTTGCATTTGTTTTTTCGACGCGACCTTCTGGCTTCACTTCGACTCACGGACAGGCCTTCATCTCGGTTTTTCTTTCAGGTTTCATTTCGGACTTTTCTTTACATGATAGCATATCGCTGGATTTAGTAAATTAGTGAGCTTTGGCCGCCCTTTTCCACACCCAGGACCCCTCAGATACAGACTTCGACTTGCTTGCGGGCACTACTTCGCCCGTTTATATTTGGGACTCAGCATTTTGTCGACTCACTACTCGGGGCCAAGGCTAGAGGACCAAGGAAGGCGGGATGAAGAAGAATTTGCGGCGTACTAATGCGATGGACTTAATTCGGGGGCGAGGATGGATGGCAGCCAAGGGTTATATAAAAAGGGACACTTTAATGGGTTGGGTTTCGAGGTTAGTTGCTTGTACATTTGCGGTAGTTTCACTGGTTATATGGAGACTAAAAAGAAAAAACCAATTTGGAGAATTGCTGCTTCTGATGTTGCTGTGATGGATATCCGTACATAGAGTGGTGCTCTTTGTGTTTCATTCTTGCTGTTTGACAAGGGGTGTAGTTCCACTTGACGTTCTGAAGCCGCTTATTGGCCGTTGTGTGTTTGTCATTTATCATAGATGTACCGTACATCACTCAACATGGACCCTTACTCCGCTCTTCACTCAGCAGGCAGCGGGCAGCCTCAGGTAGGGCGTGTGCATAAGGATAAGGTTCGGGAATTGATTAGACTAATTAATCCAATGTCGGCACGTTTTAGTGGACAGCCCTCAGTGCTCGCTGGAATCTTAGTGAGCGACCCCTGAAGGCGTTGATGGGGCCCATGCGAGTGTATTTATCTGCCAACCAATGACAAGCTACGTTGGAGTCCTGTAACAGCACTCATCTCCACTTGCCGTAACGATGGACAAACCTAAGGCGCCCAGGCCTCGTTTCCGCCCTTACCCATTGGCGGCGGGTGCTAAGGTAAGGCGAGATAGGTATGTCGTTGTCTCCCTTAATCATAAGGTACCTTAGTACCTACCGACCTATAATTACTCCGTACGTACTTACCTGAATGGACATCTCGGTTCGTCTCTGGACAAACAAATAACCATTCTTCTGCAAGGAGTTTCATTTTCCCGTGTTTGTCCTCTCTCTTTCTCTTTTTATTGTACGTTACTCGACGCCTCTTCCCGTTTCCGTCTCGCTCGGTGTCTGTGCCAAAAAAGAAATCCATTCACGAGCCACGTCAGACAAGACTCGTCAAGTCTGGGTTATAAACAACATCATCACCTGCTATCTCTCCATCACAGACCTTCATTACCTCTCAGAGAAACATCTCCAATCATGGCTGCTGAGCAGAACAAGACCGCTACCGCTGCTGTTCCCGCAGAGGCTGAGGCTGCGGCTGCGGCTCCCTCTGTTGCCGAGCCCGTCCCCAATGCTCCTGTAAAGGCTGCTGATGAGCCTGTACCTGAAGCTGGGGCTTCTAACCCCGAAACACCTCTGACCAAGCTCAATGGACGTCTCGATGAGATCTTCAGCAAGACGCAGCACAAAGAGATGTGGGGTGTTCAGCTCTCCAACATCGATCACGTCCCTACAAAGGTTGTTCTCCAGAAGTTCCTCCGCGCCAACAATGATGACCCCGTTGCTTCTGAGAAGCAGCTCACCCAGGCTCTGGAGTGGCGCAAGAAGATGAACCCCACAGCGCTGGTCACTCATACCTTTGACAAGAGCAAGTTCGGCGATCTTGGTTTTGTCACTACCCACGAGGGAGAGAATGGCAAGAAAACCGTCATTACCTGGAACATCTACGGTGCTGTCAAGAACAACAAGGCCACATTCGGCAATGTTGACGAGTGAGTATCTGGTCCGCTCATGTGTCAGAGCTTCGCTAATGCTGTATCAGATTCATCAAGTGGCGTGCTGCCATCATGGAACTCAGCGTCCAGAAGCTCAAGCTAGATCAGGTCACTGAGCCTATTCCCGAAGGAGGCGAGGACCCTTATCAGATGATCCAGGTTCACGATTACCTCAGTGTCAGCTTCTTCCGCATGGACCCTGCCGTCAAGGCAGCCAGTAAGGAGACCATCTCGGTTTTCTCCATGGCCTACCCAGAGCTGCTCGCTCACAAGTACTTTGTCAACGTTCCTGCCATTATGGGGTGGATGTTTGGCGCCATGAAGCTCTTCCTTGCCCCTGCTACCCTTCGCAAGTTCCATCCCATGTCTTCTGGCACCACGCTGGCTACAGAGCTGAAGAGCATTGTCTCTACACTGCCCAAAGAGTACGGCGGCCAGGGCCTCAGTGTCAAGGAGGGTCAATCTGTCTCGCTGGCTGATTTTGGTGAGACTCCCGCCGAGAGTGCCGCTACCGAGCCTACTCCTGTCGCCGAACCCTCTCATGATGTCGAGCCTACCTCTGCCGAGAAAGCTCCTGTTGCTGTGGAGTCTACACCCGCTGCCGAGAAGACTAATACTGCTGAGCCTGTCGTCGCTTCAGAGTCGATCGCTGCCGCACCTGCTCCTACTACCGAGGCTATCCCTGCCACAATTCCCGCTCCTGAAGAAGCAGCTAAGGCAGAGACGGCCGAGAAGGCAGTCGAGCAGGCCGGTGAGAAGCCTATTGAGGAGGCCATCGAGAAGCTGAGCGTCAACCCAGCTGAAGAAGCTGAGCAGAAGCAGACCACTGCTGTCGGAGCCGAGAAGAAGGAGACTGTTGCTTAAATTGTGTTTAGTGAAAAACAGTCGAGATGAGAGAGTGAAGGATACCAAGCACTTGTGCGATTTGATACCATAAACAATACCCCCTCTAGTTGCCGGAATAGCACCGCTCGAGAGATATTATACTTTTAAAATAGACCGTGAATTGAGATGCTTGTTTCAAACCTTGATGTGCAAAAACATTGTTGCAGTGATGTTCCGGGTGGCTCTACCCTGATGTTATGTTGTAGGCCCCAGGGTATCTCTCTTTGTGACGTGTAATCATCATCAGGCTGATGAGACTGTGACCCTTGAAGAATAGTACAGTTTTGGCTGCGGTACAATAGATAAGTGACCAGCCGTTGAAACAGCTTTAATGGACACGGCACAGCGAAACACAGAGATGCAGACCTGGTTTCCGACAGGTGCTGCCATTGGATCATACATCTAAGCTCAGTGACGCAAATGTAATCGTATTGGTGCTACCCTAGCCTTTTCCAACCTGAGCATCTAAGAGCACAGTCTGTTGGAAGACGGATTGAATGAACGAGAAATGGCCTTAATGCCTCAAGGATGCTTTGATACAAAACCCTGCTGTGCTCAAACGTGTACTGAACCTCAGTATCTATCACAATATATGTCGCGTATTTGGCATGGCTCACCAATGAGGCGGGATAAAACAACATTTGAACAAGCATCTCTGGACTCTATATCTGACAAGATACAGTTGATTGAACTGTAGCGTGTGGTTCATACGAGTTCGGCGTTCTTGGGCAGAGGCTATCTTGGGCTGTAGCCATATGTACCAGCCAGCACGTCACTTCCAAAAGTCGAAACTCCTAATGGAGTAATGGCATTTTACGCATCTTGTTATCGAACCTTCCGACTTGTCAGATGGTAAATTAAATTAGCCGTAAAAGAGTATGCCGCTATGACACGTGCAGTTGGCTCGAAGTAGAGTCTGCCTTCGATTATCGGGATACAAGCAACGCTGAGTAAAGATACGGTGCATGTGACAATCACCTCAGAGCACAACGACTCCTACTGACGCAGAAGATAACGGCTACCGACAGATGGCACAAATGATATATACTGAAATACTGGATGCGGTGTGTTTATCGTCGTGGCCGTGCTGGAGTTGCAGGAGACTGAGGCCCGGATCAAGAACCCGTGATTTGGTGATCACTCGGGTTACATGGGCCATATGGGCATATTGTCAACAAACACTGGCGGTTTCAAGGAATATAGATCGGTTAAAAGACGTCGTATGTTATGTGAGCTCTTGAAGATTAAAGCTGGAGTAATAGATTTTGCCTTGCTGCAAGGGAGTGTTGGTCGGCGTCAAGACTAGGGATCCATGTTTTGGACAGTCAAACATAGTACAATAGAGTGTATAAGCAACGACACAGAATATACCTCAGGGTACCTATTTGATCTTGGTCCGAGAGTAATATGTATTATTCGGTTCTGGCTGGTAGATTAAAACATCGGAAACCCCTCTCTTTAGTGGGCAGTGTTCATCGGTCGAGAGTTCATGAGAACCTCAGTACCCGCCCTTTTCGGGGGTAACTCGCACTCTCGCCCCTGAATAGCGCAACATCACTCACGAGAAATTTGGAAAATGACGGGATTGGTTATTGTTGACTCGGGCATACCGATTTTAACCAAATCTGAGAGGCTGCTTTTTAGGTGACGATCACGTCTGTGCCGAAACATGCCGCCTAGGGCTCGGTAGCCGAGATGTTGGTCAATGAGGCTATCCCATGGAGGTTGAGCAGCGTAACTGTGAAATCACTCGACAGTGCATAACAAATTTCACGGAATATCACTGTTGAGCGTTTTAAATGGGTACATTGTTTTGAATCATCTGGTTGAACGTGGTGGTATCTGAGTCAGATATCGACGAGGCTTGAAGTGGCAAAGCAGCGGAACAAGGAGATATTCGAGATGCAGGCTGTAACTCGAGTGATATAAGGCGTATACCGACGGAATCGCATTTTGAGTAAAGCCATAGGATCGAATGTAGTTTTTCAATTTATATAGACACTTTTACCGATACATTTTAGTTATTGAGGGGGGGGAATAGTGCCGTGGTCTCTCTAAAGGCCGGGCCTGACTTGGTCTAGGAAGGAAACTCACGTTTTACGTGCATCCAATTGTTGATTTCTCCTCTCCTATCTTCTCCTCCTTACATCATTCAGCCTCTGCCTCTGCCTCTGCTTCTGCCTCTTTATTCTGCTTTAGGGGGGCTAACAAACCAAACTCCCCTTGTCTTTCCATCTTCAACCAACCTCTCTCTTCTTCCTCTCCCTACCCCAGCCCAGCTTAGGGGCGTATTCAAAGTCTTAGAGAAGAGGAGATATATTGGCGTTGTGTGTATTACACTCAAGGCACGAGACTTTACCTATTCTCCACTATTCGACTCTAGGTCGTCTCTCGTCTCTCGTCTCTATAACTCTCTTCTCCCGTCTTCCCTTTCCCCTCCATTCGTGTCTTTGTTACCCTTTCACTCCTGTCACGTCGGTCCCTGGCCGCTTATCCCACTTTTTCCTTACATCAACTGAACAACGCGCCCCAGGCTTAGACTAACGCTATCAACCTCTGCGTTTGTGCTTTGTGTCAACACCTCGATTATATCGAATCTCCTGTATCTCTGATACGCGTTTTCTTAACCAAACAAGACTGATTCACTTTTGTCGCGTATATTTAAAGCGATACTTCCTCCTCCTGCATCAACTCGAACGCAGACTTGATCTCACTTTACTCGGATCCCTTTCCGCTTCCTCTTTTCGGTCGCCGAATCTGATCCTTTCTCCTCCTTTTTCGGGTGTTATTGTTCCTACACGGAAAGTCCTTGAGTACGTACCAAAAGCTTTAGCATTGACCTTGACCTTACCTACCCTTACTCCGTACTTCCTTCCATTTGCCTGCCCTGGACCAGTCTAAAGGAAGGTTGGACCGGCGCGCGCGGGGGAAGCACCCCAAGCACCCCAAGCACCACCTACTCGACTATTAGTCGCCCACTCTCTCCTTCCCATTCTCATCTCTGGCGCGCCGCGTTTGCTTCTCACTTCCATTTACCTCTTCACACCCTCTATCCTTCGCCTTTTATCCTTTCACCCAACACCACTTTTCTCAATCACACTATCTTGACTTATTTCTATTATTTTGACTTTTTTTAATACACTCGGGTCATCCACTTCTATTGCATTTCAAAATCTTGGATGATTTCTTGTTGCTAAACATTTCGCGTCCTCCACAGCCTATTACACGCTTCAGGCGAGCACTTCTGCCGCCATGGCTCTCGTCTTGCCCGCCGAACCCATCTTTGAGGTTGGCGTCACGGACGATTCGTCTTCTAATGTCGTCTCCGCGACTTCTACACCTCCCACTACCGTTTCCGATGAGGCCAGTCTTCCCTCCGATTCTCCCAAGCGCGATGTCGTTCATGTTGTACTCGAAATTGGCTCTCCCCAAGTCGCGCCTCCCACCTCCGACCCCATCGAACCTACAGAGCCCGTCAGCCCAGTCGATCTGCCACCGCCTGCTCCGATGCGCTCCCGCCGCGACCGCGTGAGTGCTCCGGTTTATAACCTGGTTCAATTGAGTGGTACAGCCGGTCATGGAAAGCGACGCGCCAAAGGAGACATTGTCGCCGATCGACGAAGAAGACGAACCGTCTCTGGCCCTGTCTCAGCCGATGTCAACGAAACAAGCCCTGGCGCTGCTCAGGGCACAACTCCCGAAACTATCCGTAGTGGCATTGACGCGCTGGGAGTTACACAGTCAGCCAGCAAACTGGACTCTCCACGCACTCGCCGTCAATTACTGGCAGAGGATACTGTACAAAGCAAACGCCCTTCGACGCGTCGCTCCAGTGCCATTGTGCCCGTCGCAGCTACACCCACCAACAAGAAATCAAAAATCACCAAACGCAGTCGCAAGTCCGTCGACAAGGCTGAAACGCCCATGTCACGCGAGCTTAGACGCTTGCAGGATACCAAGGAGTTTTCCCACATTGACGAAAAGCCTGTAGTCCAGAGCGTGTGGTCAAACGGTAAATTCGTTGACCCCAAAGCACCCGCGCCCCCATCTCGAAAGAAGCCCGAGCCCGAAACTGCCACCGAGGAGCCTAAGGATGCGGAACCCGAGCCTCTCATAAACACCAGGAAGCGTCGGGTAAAGAAGTATCTCGACAAGGGTCTTTATGCAGGCCAGGATGCCCCCATTGACATTTCCAAGGGTTTGACCGTGGGAGAAAAGAAAATATTGGCCCAGCTTCCTGAGCTTATTCCAAGCGGTCGCGTCAACAAAACAATGCCATTACCCATGTTTAATGGCCTGCGCACGCTCATCGAAGGCCGTGACTTCAAGCTGCCGTACCAGGTTTGTCACCCTCTTCCACCAGGTCAACCTAAGCCTGATGAGTGGAAGAAGATGACCAAGAGTAAGTTTTGTGCCAAAGATGCCACGTACGAGATTGTCGCTAACATGATCTAGATCGATTCATTGGCGAATCCAAGGATTACTGGCGAAAGTCTCCTCACTTCCATGACTACTCTTCAAAGTGTGTGTGCAAGCCTGAAGATGGCTGTGGCGAGAGCTGCCAGAACAGGATCATGCTTTACGAATGCGATGAGCAGAACTGTAACGCTGGCAAAAAGTACTGTACCAATCGCGCATTTGCCACTCTCACTGCGCGTCGAAACAGGGGTGGAAAGTACAGAGTTGGTGTTGAAGTGATCAAGACCTCAGACCGTGGACATGGTGTGCGCAGCAACCGATGCTTCAGACCCAACCAAATCATCATGGAATACGCCGGCGAGATCATTACAGAGGATGAGTGTGAGCGCCGTATGACAGAGGTCTACAGGGACAATGAGGTATGTTTCAAAGTCGTTTCATGATTTCTATTGGACAAATAAACTGACTAAGCCAAGTGCTACTATCTCATGAGCTTCGACCAGAACATGATCATCGACGCAACCACGGGGAGCATCGCGCGTTTCGTGAATCACAGCTGCAACCCAAATTGCAGAATGATTAAATGGATCGTTTCCGGACAGCCGCGAATGGCCCTGTTTGCTGGCGATAAGCCCATCATGACAGGCGATGAGCTGACCTATGATTACAACTTTGACCCGTTCTCGGCGAAGAACGTACAGAGGTGCCTGTGCGGTGAGCCTAACTGCCGCGGCGTTCTTGGTCCTAAGCCTCGCGAAGTTAAGCAGCCTAAGACGGATCTTAAGAATGTTGTTAAGGGCGCTGTTAAAGCGGGCAAACGCAAGCTTAAGGAGCTTATCGGAGACGACGGAGACAGCGGCAGCAAGGCAAAGAAGCGCAAGATACAACCTGCAAAGGGAGTGAAGCGAGCCATTTCAAACGCTGGCTCAAAGGTTGCGAAGGGCGCAGCAACTGCTCTCAAGAAGAGCGTCAAAACAGTGACTACAACAGCTAAGAAAGCTGCACTTGGTTCAAAGTCACCTGCAAAGCGACGTGTCTCGACGGGAGCTCTTCTCAAGAAGACGACGACAAAGCGAGTCATCCAGACATACTCACGCACGCCCCAGAAGCGAGCATCGGACCGGGCCACTAGTGTTGGACTTGTCGCAGCAAGCCGAGCGAAGGGTTCTTCGGTAACCAAGCTGACAGCCAAGGTGACGACTAAGACAACAGCTAGTCTGAGAAAGACCACGGCATCATCTCGAACTGCATCACCCCGACAAGCGTTAGATATTTCGCGTGACGCAGAGACAATGGTGGTGGCAGATGCTTGAAGGACCTGGAAGAGATGATGATTTTGGGATGGAAATTTATGTGCAAATAAACGAAGCATTCTGACGGACGGACCTGGATTATCTTGAGTTTCGATCTCGGTTCCGGTCTAGTTAGGAAATGAATCAGGGATACGGACAGGTACTAGAGGAAGGTCAGGAAAGATCAAGTTCGGGGTTTGATGTTGTCGCTTCGCCGTTATTGAATTCATTAATCACAGGCGCCAGGGCGTACAAGGGAGGTTGGGCATTCATTGTACAGTACAAGGAACGGTTAGCTGTCGAGGAGATATGTTACTTTGCTTATCTAGTTATCTTACGTTGTATTGTCCTGATGCATTTGTGTTTCTCTTTCCCGTGATTATACAGCAATGCGAGATTGCGCTTTGATTGATGTGACTGCCAGGGATCAGGGCTGTGAGCCTTCATACCGCAGAGATGAAGTGTTGTTACTACTGAATCACGATAAACACTCTACGTATGACTCAATTCGCACTCGTCCCACATCGATCGTGTTTGTAATTGTCAGATGGTGCTAAACATTCTTTCCCAATCTTTCCACCAGTGGAACAGGGCGAAAACAAGGCAGCAGATAGAGCTACAGCGACTGCACCAGGACAACACACCCTTCCACTCTTGCATGTTGAGCAAAGGTGAGTCGGGAGGAACATGCGCATTGTGTAAGAGTGTGATATTAGCCATTCTCTCTCTACCTTGCTAAAGTTTGTTCTTTTACGTTCAAGGAGGCTTGTTGTGTTATGAGTGTGGTGTGACTCTATTTCAGGAGCTGCGCATATCCCGCGATGGTTTCCCTGGACACCCAATCCCCTCGCAACAAATTGGGGAAACGCGGCTGGGAAGCAAAAATGACGGGTCACAAAAGATCAACGCACTCAGAGGCGTGCTGTCATGCGTAATCTGGGAATCGAACCCAGGGCTCCCCGATGGCAACGGAGAATTTTACCACTAAACCAATTACGCTGGTGCGATTGATGATACATGTAATTTTAGCGTGGTATATGAGGTAGCGGCTCATCCTGGTCTTGGATGCAGGAGTAGATTTGTCCTTTCACATGGCATTCATGTACAGGAAGGAGAAGAAGACTCAGTGCAAACAGTGTAAAAAAGTCAAATTGGGTTTCTATAATTCTAACAATATGGTAAGGGCAAAGGATCCTCGTAGACAGCGTATTCAACATGTTGCACCTCGAGTCCAAGTCAGAAAGGCAACAAGACGAGAGATAGGAAAATGCATTGGAAAGAGAAGGAAAAAGAGGGGACGGGAGCAGTATAAAATAGTCTAGAAGCGAAATATGAAAGTAGAAATGAAAAAGGAGAGAGGATAAGATGTAAAGTGTATATCCACAGCCACAGCAAGGATAGAAAGCTGCGCAATATTTTGCCAAAAGGTTCCAGAGATATGGAGTTGCTGACAATAAAAACGCAAGGTTGAAGAGGAGAGGTCGGTCTGTTTGCGCAGCTATCAAAGCATCGCCTACTTGTTCGGGACGCGAGTCCCAGGGTGATGTACTGTTCTCCATCGTTTTGTCTAATCCTGAAGAGATGTATTGCTGAATTTGATGAACAGAGGTGGTTTCGGGGTTGTCATATGCGGTTTGATAGACTTGTTTGCAGGGGTCTCCCTGTCTTCTCGGGGAACATCTCGAGACTAATCGGTCTTGTGGATCAGGCAGGAGGCTTGTCGTCGTCGAATGTGTGTTATATCAAGGTTGAAATGTGTTGGGGCCTATGGTTCTGTTTGCGTGCCCGTGAAGGCTGGCAAGATTTGTTCTTCAACCATCCAATGACGAACTTGCCTCGAGATAGCTCTTGGAAGAGGAATAGCCAAAGAGTCATCTAGTGCCCAATCGGAACAGACACATAATGAGCGCTGCAACATCTCTGATCATAATAGTGGTGGCATCCGGTGCAAACCCCACCAGCGCTCATCCTGTTGTCCCACTTGCATTGGCAGCAATGCCAATAAGCTGATGTGGTAGTCCCAGGCATAATGATGAAATAAGATCGAAAACCAGAGAGATAAATGTAGATTAAAAGATAATGTGTCAGGACTTCAAGACTGAGAGATGAATAGAACTCGATGATGGTATTGAGGATGCCAATAACGGAAACGCTTGAGAGGGCGATCTAACAGTATTTAAGCATCCAAAACTGTCAGAGACTTACAATATCTTATCCTACGAGTTCAATTAAAACGGAAGGTACGACGCTGAGGCGGATTGTCATTCACAAGGTGAAGACTTGTTTCACCAGATACTTCCAAGCCTCATAATTGTAATGTCCATCACAGTCTGGCTCGGGGTCAACTAGACCAATCTTGCGTAGCGAACGCAGTCGAACCAAACACCGTAATCCTCGCAATCACCTTGGTGTCTGTAGCGTGTGACTACACATGGCGTATGTCCGGGCTTCGCATAATCCAAAGCGGAAGATCAACGAGTGTTGACGGCCTTTCAACCCTGACGATCCATCATGAAACCAAGTCAAGTCACCTTGTCCTTGAGTCATTGGCAATATGTTCAACAAGCTATCGAAAGGAGTGGATGAGAGCTGTCGGTGGCTGAACTGCCCTTGCTATGCTTTCGGGCACGATCCAAGAGCAGTATGGATACAATTCGAAATAAGCTCCGCCTCATCAAAATCGTTCGGAAGTGGGAAAAGAGGTCGAAGATTGAAAGAAGAAGGGGTCTTCTAACCGAGGCGAATCATGTTGCGGGTAGTCTGTGATCGCAGAGTTAGGTCTGGGGCTCTGTTGAAAGGGTTTGGAAACTACGAGGCCCTTTGGATGATATCTGAATCTAAGCCATGAGGTGGCAGAGATGCCCCTGGTTTATTTCCAACGCCTCCCTAGTCTCGAATTAGCTTGTCTAGACCATCATGATAAGTGTAAGTGTGCGGGTAGGACAATACCAAACCGTCGTCCCCTTTCAAGCCCCCCGTTGTTATTGTTATATTTGATAAGCCCCAGTAGGTCAATACACAAACAAAACTCAACAATAATGGAGACTTGAAAAGCGCTGTGCTTTGGATGGAACTTCCACTAACGGCATGGAGTAAGCTTGGGTGCAAATTCTGTGTATGTTATTGTTTGCCAACATTGTAGGTGTAAAGATGGGAGTGTATGTTGACAGAGCAAGGCGGGGTGTCGTCTCTTCACGCGGGGTCGCTCATAACAACTGGCGATGCAATCGCCGGCTACCAAGGATGGTCAAAAGCACCAGAGAAGTCGGGCGGAGGGCCGTGAGCGAGCCCAAAAAAGAAGGAGACGATGGTTGGAGACATGAGGCTCTGCGTCGCCGGAATCGGACGAGCTCCTGTCATGCGAAGCACCCTTGTTGATGTCTCAGCAGCTCATAATGCAATATGTAATTATATGCATGTCAGCGCAATGCGCATATCATTGTAAGCGAATACAACTCAAGCGAATAAGGCATAAATGTACTAACGTTTGAGAAGGCGTCAATAAGTACTTTCGTAGGACTTGTGCATAGGGGCACGATCGTTCGATTCCGCTGCAAGGTTGACAGGTCGAGCGGTGTTGGACATTGGAGAGAAAGAGGTAGTCGAAGCGCATTGGAAAGTTTTCTTAGTTAGTAATTGATCTTTTTGAAGCCAAAGAGTTGTAAAAAAATGAAGTAAAAGCGTTGCCCTTCTAACTCTGGATATGTCGTTCAACAGATAGATACTTTCATGACACTTCAGGCGTCAGTCCCCGTCCGTATGTTTCTGTTCGATCGGTTGTCTGGCAAGCGAATCGTTCGAGTACAACTATGCTAATTTCGTTAGTCCTCTGTAATATATTTACAAGAGTGTTTTAACTCACATGTGTGATCTGATGGATAAACAAGTACGAGGACGATAGTTCGTGAGATCGGTGAACAGCATACAAGTTCCTGCGTCTTGGTCAATCCTTACAAGACGAGCTGGGGTAACAGGAAAGGGAAATGTATGACGATAACTAGACAGGACATAAGCAGAGATGAAGAGGGGGGGAGAAGCTAAGCTATACTTATATGACCTCTTCTCCAGGTTGCCTTGTTCCCACCCTTCTTGGGCCACAAACATGTATTGTAGACTCGAGCCGAGTAGATGTGCAACTCAACTGCAAAAGTACTACCAACAGCTCCTGTCGGCTGGAGTAGGCGTTTCAATAACGGAATTATTGGTATAGGGGAGCCACATGACATCTTTGGCGTTCTGGAATGTTTTAAGTATCGCTGAAGGTTCTCCAAGCTGGGTTTTGGTCTTGTGGTTGAGGACATGTAGCATGTAATCAGAGCTCTAATCATAAGCGTAAACCTACAAGGCTGTGGTATCTTGTCGAGACTTGGTATACTTCCAATCAATACCCCTTGGGATGAAAGTGTATTTATGGACGGGCGTTGTTGGGTAGCATGGACGAATGTCTCTTGGCTTCGGGCTGAGCTTTCATCGAGATTTGGTAAGACCTCCATAGCATCCAAAGATGGTTTGATCCATGGTAAATACAAGCAAAAGGTCACTATAGACACATCGACGTTTTATGATGGTTGTCTCATACAGGTTCCAAGATGAGGAAACGATGAAAGGGTGTTGTGGGAAGAAGAAACTCGTCGTGGTTGAAGGTGGTCGTTGCCCAATCTCTGAATTAACGCTGGGTTCCTGCTTGGGTTAACAATACATTTCTGAATTGGTGACCGATCATAGGAAGAGTCTCTAGACGAATATGAATAAAAGAAGGTGCGCCCTGTGCTGGTATTTGATGCATCACCTAAATCGACGGGAAGTACCTGATTATCGCTGGTCAATCGTACCTACCCAGCTCGCGCTGTTTTCGCACAAGGGCATTCACGGCAGTACCTTCAGACTAAGGCGGCAATCTTGACCCAATGGAATGAACGATATGGATGGCCACTAGACTGACAGAATGAGTAGGTAGAATACGAAAGTCCCTACCTAAGAAATGTCCTGTGATCATTTCCTTATGTCATGATTAACCGAGGCACTATCCGTACGGAGCATGTTGGTTTTGTTGGTCTAGGACTTCCCCGTCACGATTGCGATTGGATTGAAGACCTTGGTCATGGAAAGAAGATCTTGAGTAAACTCAGAGACAGCGAGAAAGCTGCAGTTATCTCTAACCCCCAAATACTTTCAGCTGGCCTCAAAGTGTATCATTAGCTGACGAATTTCTTGTGTCATATTAAGGGCTGAGTACCCCTTATCGAAAGTCACGAATAACGTAACTTGTTCGGTATTATGTTCCGCTGCATAAAACTGAGTTAGAAGAGACTACGACGAATAGAATACAAACTGCATCGTGCTTGAAGCATACAAAGAGTAATAAATATCCTTGGATGGCTGTCAGTGGACAATCTTCAGAAGCAGGGCTACCTGGAAGTGAGTAAGAGCCTATCAGTTTTTGATTTTGAGGCTACTATAAACGCTCCAAATTTGGCCATTGAAGTAGATTCACTGAAAACCGCCTTTGGGGGCAGGGAATAATATCCCCTGAATTGAAGAGATTCTATTTTGAGTCAAATACGCTCAAATGAAATTTTGGCCTATGTCTTGTTTGTGTTGTTGGTTGAGATACGCTCGGCTGAGCGCAAGACACTCATCCAATACTGGCTTTGAGGATGCCGCCGTGGGGGTCCACTCGACCACAGCCTCATTGGTGTTAGGAAATACTACCATCATCAGGCTTTGTCTTTAAAACTATGTATAAGTAGTAAAGTGGAAGTTTATCGGAAATGTTCCCATTGCATTATATTGGATTGCATATATCCGTTCGATTGGCAACCCGGTGTGCAAATGACAGTATTGGTCAACTTCCCAGCTGCTTTACCTCGTCGGGATGGACCGCAACAATATGTTGCATACTCCAACCACGACAAGAAAGCCGAAATTCTCAAAAATGGCGCAAAGTAAATTCTAATGTCTGTGCTCTTTCTGCAAAGCATGATCCATTGCCAGAGGGCCATTCGGTAGGGCAAGTGATTGTGAGTTAAAGTTCGAGGTTATCGTGAGTATAAACCAAAAGAAGGCCTCCCCGAATAGTCACTCAATTGAGGTAATTTAAAACTTAGATTCTTTACGACTATTAAACATTAGACAGAAGTCTTTTATCCTATCTGCAATCACTTCCCATCCTTTTCATCGAATTCTCTTCCTTGTCACATCTCCCTCCAGCCAACTTACATCTTGTTCACTTAGACAATCCAGTACAGTACGAATTGTTCCACAGATGGTCGTAAACACTGTGGCCCACTTGGGCGAGCCCGGCTCGGCGGGTAATACCAACACCATCAATGCCAATGCCAATGCCAATGCGACAACACAATATGAGATCATTACTCCCGCACCCGCACCCTCGCCATTAACGCACTCCTCCTTACCCAGCACTCCTCCTGCGAGCCCAGCAACGAGCATTTATCCTCAAAGCTCGTCTATTTGGAGTGCAGCTTGGAGCGATGAGATGCCAGTACAGTCTTCCAGCCAGCGCTGTGCTACGCGATGGGTCCCGCGCGTGCTTCCCCCTGTAATGCTGGCCCTCGTTGGTTATGCAACCTACGATGTTATTGTCTATTGCTGTGGTATGTCCTTGTTGTCGCAATCTGCCTTCGAATATCCAACTAATGATTGTCAGCCGAGTATCTTATTAAGCAGGAGAGAAAGGTAGCGGCCTCGGTTGTCCTCATCGTTCTCTACGCCATATTCTTCATCCTCATGACCGCATCCTACATACGGTGCTATTTGACGATCCAATTCAACGCTGGCTTCGTGCCCTGGACCGCCGATAGGGAGGCTGTCGAACAAGCGCGAAACGAGCGACTATCGAATGGTGGCGACGTCGAGTCGCTATCATGGGCCCCTCCCGATACAAACCCCGATAGCCCTGGCCTCGAGGCCTTCTACAGCAAGGATGTGTTCATCTGCGAGCCCGATGGAATGCCCAAATGGTGTTCCGAGTGTAGAAACTGGAAGCCCGACCGAGCTCACCATTCGAGCGAGTACGGCCGCTGCGCTTACAAGATGGACCACGTGTGCCCCTGGATGGGCGGCATCATCTCAGAAACATGTAAGTATTGAACCTGTACGAAGCACTGTGTAACTTGGCTAACTCGTCGGCAGCTTTCAACTTTTTTGTCCAGTTTACAGTCTACTGCGCATGTTACTGCGTTATGGTTTTGGGGGCTAATAGCTACGTTTTCCTCCTTCGCCAACAAGCCGGCCTGAGTCCAGATGCACGGCTTATTGTTGGTTTGGCACTCGGTAGCTTATTCGGCTTGTTCGCCATAACTATGTCCGCTACGGCGTTGAGGTTTGCCTTCCAGAATATCACCAATATCGACCTTTTAAGAAAGAACCAGACTTTTCGATTGGCCGTTTGGGTTCCCAATGGCACTCAGCCAACAGAACGGTTTTCAACCACCACCTACCCCCTCACACTTCCTGGAGAGCCGCCAAGAACTCCGATATCAGCTCGCTTCCGCGGTGTTGATCGATCGGATGGCGCTACGTCCGTGACAGACCGAATGGCGGCTAGGGACGATCAAGCTATGCGTACATTCGCTGTCCTCCTGACAGAACCTAACGAGAACCCATGGGACGTAGGATGCCGAAAGAACTTCAAGAGTGTCATGGGAGACTCCATCATCGACTGGCTGCTTCCCATCCGGCACTCGCCCTGCACACGCCACGATAACATGGTTAGCGATTATGAATTCGGGCCTCTTGTAGAGGAACTGAAGAAGCGTTATGGGCTTATTGGAGGAGATCCCGAAAAAGAGGCGACTGAAACTACTTCGAATTAGATACCCACAGATTTTACATTGTTCGTTTTAAGGGGGAAAGGATTAAGAGAAGGAAGTAATCGGTATATATAATGTGTAAAGGAGGTTAGATCCTGTTGGCATATGCGTCCAACCTAGATTATCATTTTGGTTAAATTATTTTCTTATGTTAACGTCTGGGCTGGTCTTGTCAAAAGATACGAGCTTCCTCGGGAGCCGTAAACGATGAACCCATACACTGCAAGGTTGACATAGAGCTATCTCATATAAACTTGGCATCGGCATCTTCCATTAAACCCGCATGGGAAGCTGAAGATCTACCTCTAGGAATGGAAGTAGATCCTACAGTTCCGTGTAAGGGTTCTGAACAACAAGCCAGCTGGGATAATAACAGAGGTGTATCCGTATGTGGCTCGTCATGCACGTTGGGATAGTACTATTCCTTAAAGGGTAAGCATTATTTACGTATGTAGTTATACATAGTACAAGAGAAAGGAAATTAGTTAGAACTCTTCCAGCACATACCACACTTCAGAACCAAGATCCTGTTGTTCTGTACCGGGTGTCGACTCGAAAGAGCTTAGCAAATTCGTGATCAGAGCTTGATGATCTGAAGCATATGCATTGAGTATTACTTTTCTCTCAGGGTTATTGAAGCAATCGGATAATGGCAGATCATGGTAGTGAGATGAAGTCGGAATTGGATATCCCGACCATTGCGGTCTAGGTTAAGCAGAGCTGCTATGCCAACTCATGCCAGGAAATTTTAATGAACAGACCCAGCAGGCGGGTGTTGCTTTTTTTAATGTATCGAAAGGCCATTCAATATAAATAGAAAACAAGAGCCGATGTTGAAGTATTTCAATTCGGTGGTAAATTGGGATTTGATGTTGGCTGTTAAGTGCGATAACTTCTGGAGTCGATGACGTGCCTGTGGTGGTCAATACTCACTCGAGCGATACGCCTCAGCAACTCCAAACTGCATCTGTTGTCTGTCATGAGAGCCAGGCCAAGGACATTGAGCTTTAAGGGAAAAGTGACACCTGTCTCCCTAATTGATTTGATTGGCTTTGAGGATTATATGCTGAAGGAAAGCAAGAAGGTTATTCTGAAGCTGGGTGGATCTTTCCACGAGCTGGTGAAGGCACTGGCTGGTGTCAACCTATCATACCTAGCTCAGGTCCTCTTTCCGTTCACAACATCTAAGTCTCAACAAACCTCCATCTTCAACTGCACGCCTTAGCGGCCACCCTTTTCAATCCGCTCAATAGTCCATAAGATACGTTTTATACACATCGTGGACTCAAAGAGAACAGTGCTTTGTAACAGCGTCTGTGGCGTCATCAACGTACACGAAACGTATCATTTGTGAAAGGCGACTGGACCAAACGCGAACGCCTTGCAGCAGCCGCACGATGCGAACGCACAGCTTGTAATAAACAACCATACGAACTCTGAAACTTCCCAGAAAATGGATTCGTCTCCGCTTCACCGGCCTCTAGGGGCCTCGTCACCGCTCAACGAGGGAGGCTGGCGCCGCTCACAATTCACATACCGCCAATTTTCGCAGCTTGCTTCGTCCAACCCTTCGAATCCATTACGCGTTATTGCTCACATTGACCTTGACGCCTTCTATGCGCAGTGTGAGATGGTTCGTCTGGGGATTCCCGAGGACAAGCCGTTGGCGGTTCAGCAATGGTGAGTTCAATACATTTTACACCCACGGGTTTGTGAGCATTAGCACATCCTGCCACATACCTATCTATCACTTCTCCCAAACCCTTCATGCCCTTTTTCTGTATAACTCGAACCAAAATTTCCTTGGTCCGATTCCTTCCACCCTCTTTCAACCTTAGAATCGAGTCTATCGTTCGACTTCATTGCCTGGGAGCAGACATGATTGGTCATTCGCGGCTTGTTCTCGCTGAGGCTTGCATCGTGCTACCACCATTGTATGATGGGCCATTTCGGTAGGCCTTGAATTGACTGGGAGCCGCTGATAGAGAGTAGAATGTGTTCTTCCTCGTCATCTTTGATCCAGTCTGAGAATGAATCGAATCTCAGACATCACAGCACAGACTTCTTGGCTTCTAACATTGACTTGTCCAATACTCGGAAAATCCAATTCTCTGGATCTTTTGTGCTCTCGATTTACAACGTATAGCGCACAATCGTTTGGACAATCACTTGCCTTGTTGCTCGCACTTCACATTGACATCCTCGTACCCTAGCTAGCGCTATACTGACAATTTAACAGGCAAGGACTCATTGCAATCAACTATCCCGCACGCGAGCACGGTATTGGCCGCCATTGCGATGTAGAAGAAGCAAAAAAGTTATGTCCCGAACTCATCACTCAACATGTAGCCACTTGGAGGGAAGGTGACAGCAAGTGGGCATATAGGGAGGATGCCGCTGCCAATATCGCAACAGACAAGGTCTCTCTCGACTTCTATCGTCTGCAATCTCGACGGATTCTAGCAACTATTAAAGAGGCTTTGCCGGCCGATCTACAGAAAGTGGAAAAGGCAAGTATAGACGAAGTTTTCCTCGACCTTTCAAGCCAAGTCCACGCAGTCCTTTCGGAGCGCTTTCCAGAATTATCGAATCCACCTCCTTACGATGATCCCACTGAGAAACTTCCACTGCCATCCATAGTTGCACTCGACTGGCAGACCGATGCCTTGATCGATTTGGAGGAAGAGCAGGAAACGATCGACCCGGACTGGGACGATGTCGCAATTCTTGTTGGCTCCGAGATCGTCCGCAAAGTCAGGTCCGAGGTACTTCAGAAGTTGGGCTATACGTGCTCAGCGGGGGTGGCCAGTAACAAGCTTCTTAGCAAGCTGGGTTCGGCTTACAGGAAACCCAACAAACAGACAGTCGTACGGAACCGAGCAGTGTCCACCTTCATGTCTGGTTTCAAAGTCACAAAGCTCCGAAACTTGGGTGGAAAGCTGGGTGAGCAGATCGTGTCTACATTCAACACAGAAGCTGTGACAGAGTTATTGAATGTGCCTTTGGCAACCATGAAGACCAAACTTGGGCACGAGACAGGGCTTTGGGTCTTCAACACAATACGAGGTATCGATACTAGCGAGGTTAACTCACGAACCCAAATCAAGTCGATGCTTTCAGCAAAGTCTTTCCGACCCACCATCAACTCTTCAGAACAGGCGACTAGATGGTTGAGAATCTTTGCTGCGGACATCTTCGCCCGATTAGTTGAAGAGGGGGTTTTGGAGAACAAGAGACGACCTAGGACCATGAACTTGCACCATCGCCATGAGGGACAAGTACGATCACGACAAGTTCACATCCACCAGGGCAAGGTCTTAGATGAAGAGAGCCTCTTCGACTTGGCAAAAGATCTTCTCTCACAGATTATCAACGAAGGACGAGGGGTATGGCCTTGCGCGAATCTCAGTCTCAGTGTAGCGGGATTTGAAGATGGCGTTAAAGGAAACATGGGGATTGGGGCATTCCTCGTCAAAGGGGAAGAAGCAGAAGCTCTTCGCTCGTCTACTTCCGACAGTCGTCCTTCGTCTACTGGCCCAGAACCCTCCGCGAAGAGGCGTCGTGTTGAGGATGGTGGTATCCAGCGGTTCTTCTCCAAGAGAACATCCAGTGATCCCGATATGGGCCTTTCACACGAATCACTTACCCCCGAACATATCACCAAAACTAGCCGTGTGCCATCAGAAGACACACAAAAGACTCTCATCTTCGCTACTAAGCATGACCATGAGGCCCGCCATAAATCCGACCTGGTTCTGCATCAGCCAAACGGGTCACCGAGGCATGAAAGCCTGTCCAATAGAAAAGGGGATCCCAATCAGCAACCGCCGATCGATCTTGTATGTTCCCGCTGCAAGGCCAATCTCGCGGACCCGGAAGAGCTTCAAAGTCATGGGGACTGGCATATGGCCAAAGACCTTCAGGACGCAGAACGTGTCAACCCTACATTCGTTGAACGACAAGCTACTGCACGAAACCCTGCGCAAAAAACGCAAGGGACTGCCTCAAGACGAGGTCGTGGAGGTAAGCTCGAGCAAGGACAGAGCCGACTCAAGTTTGGTTAGGGCTTCGACCGTCAATGGGGCAAAGACAGAGCCTTTTCTCACCTGAACTTACATGCTGGAAGCACGAACTCTCTTCTGCCACTGCATGCCGATATGAAACGAAGGCATCGTCATCGTCAGGGGCTGCACCTTCGCCGATGTAGTTGAGGAACATTCAAACGTGCAGATCAACACGTTACATATACAGTTATCGGCACAATCGTACGGGTTTCTTCAAATTCCTACGTCCGTGGTGGTGCGACATTCATTTGTATTGGATGTTCTGAAACTTCTTGGTTGCACAAGTCAGTGAAGATGCAGAAACGAGGTACACAAATCATGTCGAAACAGTCGAAGCAGCATGACAGGCCGATAAGGTGATGCGAACAGCCGAAACATACATCAGGGGAATCAACAAATTGCTGAGGCATTTGTCCACTCACGCATACGCTCCAGTATCAATCAAACGGAGGAGCCGGATCCCGTTAACCACAGTCTGCTGATGTACATAGGTATCAAAACCATTAAAGACGTTGTCAAATGTTTGACTTCGTGGAGTGCCAAGCCGTCATCAAGTTTTGTTCTATTTTCGCCGATATGACGAGACTTGATTGGACGACAAAGCTTGGGCGCCGAACACATGGTCATGGGCGGAAAGGTTGGGCTTCAATTGGTGAAAGCATTGCTACCCAACCCACACTCCAACTCCAGTGTACAGCGGTACAGCGGCAGAGCGGAAAAGCCAACCGTCACGTCAACCTCCTAGACTGGGAATTGGCCTCAAATGCAGCTGAGGTAAAGTCAGAAATTCGCAACAGCTGACAAGCATGTCGCTATGGACACACGTTGCCTATCATTTGTGGGTGTACGTTTGAAATTCACGTTCAGCGACAACGACGGGGATATGGCAGGGAGAAATAACGAGCCACGAGAGTAAAGATGCCCAACTTCCTGAGACAGTTGGGCAAGACCAAATGCTGCAACCGCGAGGGTATGGAGGCACAGCCCTTCTCACGATAAACGACGGACAGAGGAGTAGAGTGACAATGAGCTCCATCTGTCTACGTGTCACTTGGAGTCGATATGGGATATTGAACCAGTGCATATTAGCAGTCTCGAATACTTCCCAGGAGATATAAAGCAGCAACGTGAGGTACATGATGAGGTGTGACGATGGTACCTTGAGTTCTCATTTTCCTCGGACCCTCCTATCCTTCTGTCACCTCGACAAGGTAACCTACAACGGCAATTCTCAGGAAAAGAAACAAGATTCCGAGGCTTGCAAGCGAAACGTCATTGTACCCATCAACTTCCCTCTTTATTGCGGCCACGATCTATTCCACGATACTACAGCACTAGCCCCAACAGCAGGCGCTGATCCTTTGGAGGAAAGAAGGTTTTTATGTTGCCTATTCAAGTTCTGTCTCAGCTCCGCTTGCGGGCGATCGTAACTTAGAGAACGGCGTATCGCCATTATTATCCTACCACAAACGTGGAAGAGGGCTCGAGTGGACGTTGGGCATCGTCAAAACAAGGGATAGCCTTGTTCAAGACAATACAACCACAGCGTTAGAAGTATCATCTGCCGCTCGTGCTTTTGGTAACCGCAGGTTGTTTGGCTAGTGATAGGTGTCTTCGAAGGTTCTACATTGCCAGCACAGGCAAGGTCGTGATCTGTTCGAGCTCGACTCCGGACCGCAACGGGTTGGATCGCTAATAAACAACGGGTTGAATCGATTCCCATGCTCAGATTTTCGAGATTTGATATTTCTATCAAAGTGCCCCGTAACTGACGCAATTCCGCTATCTTTGGAACGAGCAAGGGACAAACCACGTTGCGACCTGGAACAGCAAGACACCTGCACTTCCTCAATGGGACAAGACAGGAAAAGAGACTTATTGCAGTGCATATGTCACACCACACGAACGGTACATCACAGCGAAGAATATAAATTGACAGGATAGATGTGAACAAGTCCTAGGCATCGGACTAGGAACAGCTGTTAACTGTTTACGGACGCAACGATTTTGTCGCGGTATCAAAAGTCAATTGATAAGAAACGGCATCGCCGTGACTCCCACCGCAATCATTGATCAATCAATAGCATACGGCGGGCTGCGCTGTGACTCGCCAGCCAGAAACCGTTTAGTCGCAAAGTCACAAGAAAGACAAGAACTTGAAAAAAAATCCAGAGGCTCTCCAACAATCAGAGGATTCTGCCCAACCTCTCGTGATGCCCAAGTGTCGTCAGTCACCGCCAAAGCCCAACCCCAACCCCAAAACCAGGACCTGGAAGGGCAAGGTAGAGAGGGCGCTGTAGGGCACGGGCAACAAGTTTTGCAAGCCCCGAACGCGCCAACCGCTTCTGGTTTCGGTAACAAAGTGGTCCAACGGTCCACCAGAACAGGTCGCCACTGGACGCAGGGTTATTCGCAGCACGGAGCAGACAAGGACCAGGCTAGTCAGGATCAGGATCAGAATCAGGGCACCCACGCACGAGGCCAGCAGCGCCAGTTGCAGATCCCGTCAACTGGTGTTGGGCTCGGTCAAGGTGGGAGACAAGCGTCCGTCACGGATAGTCCCAGACAAGAAGCAGCCATCAGGTTCACAACGAGAGCCCAACTTGAAGGAGGAAAATCCTCATCAATAGACGAAATACTAGCATCATCTCCGTCTCGCCTCGAACAGCCGGGAGACCCCAGCTTATACTATCTTGACCCTCTGCAAAACCAGAGCCAGCTCCACCACGAACATCACGACGCCCAACAGTTTCAGGGTTTTTGGGACCAAGACCCATCATTATTAACACATCAGCAGCCTCAACCTCTCGGCTTTGGCTATCAGCAGCATCAGCAGCATCACCAATACCAACCTCCTGCGTCTTCTTCGCCACCACCACCTTTTTCCTTTCCCTTTCCAACACCCCCAGCATCAGCACCGGCAACATCTGCCTTTGTACTGGCTCCTCCTCCTCCTCTGCCTCCTCCTGCAACTCCACCAAGGCCACCGCCGAGACGACGGTTCCAACCAACTACATCTCGCCGTCAGCAGAATTTGTCCCACTGCCGGTCCAATTCCAACCTGAGCTCGAGCTCAAGTACCAGTGCTAGTACCAATAGACGTCTGCTGGCCTCTCGGTCTCCTGCAAGTCACTCTGCCAGTGGAAAAGCCCCTCGTCAGCGCCTAGCACCACCGCAACCACAACCAATAGATTGTATAGACCCACAGGACACGCCCACCGCCCACCACCGCTATCCGCCTTTTCTTCCTCCTCATCCTCACCCTCCTGCATCTTTTCTTTCTGCCTGTTCTACCCTCTCAGCTTTCTCCACGTCGTCTCCCTCTTCCCCCGTTTCCGGCTCTATCTCCTCTTCTCCCGCTCTTCTGTCGACCTTCTCTTCCATCTCCTCTTCCTCTTCTCACCAAACCTCTTCGCCGGTCAAATCCTCCCCACACATCAACATGTCGAGAGCATCCCGAAACACTCCCGCAACCGCTGCCGGCACAGGCCGACAAAACGAATATTTCGTCCCCCGTGATGGCATCGACCGTGAAGTCATCTCTGCCGATATTTGTCGCTACTTGGGCAACGATGCCCTCGTGCGTCCCGGCCACTACGAGGTACGCTGGCGATCTCAGTGAACCCCGCCATGGTGATGGTCACAAAATAGCTCACATTTTTCATCACGATAGAACCCCCAGACAGGTCAAGCCGTGCAAGGCTACTACATCACTGCCTACAGGAACCTAACAACTGTGAGTCTCGCATGCTCGTTGTCGTTCCCCTTACATCAACTGACCATGGACCATCAGGCTATGATTGAGGATCTAAAAGCAGACTCTGCGCGATGGGACAGTGAGAGACGTGCTCAGACCTCGCGCAATACCTCCGGAGGTACCATTGCCTCGAGAAACGTTGGCATACCGCCGAGACACTCATCTAACTCACCTGTAGTGCAATACCGCTACTCAGAGACGCACCAGTCTCGTCAGCACCACGGTCCTACCGAGGGCCCTTACCAGACCGATCCCTACGCTCGTGACTCAGCCTTTGACGCCGGGCCCAGGTATCCTGGAACAGGTGCTCCCGGTTACACTGGTGCCGCCGGTTCATACAGCCAGTCCTACGGCGCCTCAAGTAGTGGTGCGTTCGCCGGCTATGCTCAAGCTCAGCAATCTCCCCCTCCCGCGGATGCTAGGTTCAGCTCTACTCCATCGGCCACTGTCATGAACACAGCCTACTCAGGCGGCCAGAGCCCTTACGTGGATGTCGGAACAAATCAACGCCCCAGAGGATATGAGGCCTATACTAACCAGATGGGCACCTCAGCTGCTGCTCAACAGGCTGCTTATGCCACTGCGGGTCCTACGCAAAGCGGCTATCCTGCTACTGCTTACCCACAATACTCAGGTCAGGCTCCTCCTGCGGGCTACGCAATGCAGCCCCAGGATCCCTTTTACGGTCGTGGTGCGTATAGCGGAGGCAATACCCATCGGGCAGCTCCCAGAAGGATAGTGTACTGACGCCCAAGCTTTAGCAGGCCAACCAGCACAAGGATATGCCCAGGCCCCACAGTATGAAGAGACCCCCCGTACTCGCGCTTCAGCGACACCAACAAATACTCAAACAAATCCCAGTGGTGCCTCCAGTAGCCGACGTAGTGAGCGAGAGAGCGACAGGCACAGTACCGACCGACACCACCGAAGCAGCCGCCGGTAAAAGGCGAGCTCCCGGATGCCCGAGGCCGGGTCTTTGTGCCCCTCCCTTTCCTGAGCTTGACGGAACGCTCGACGTTCTTGCGAGTGTGATGATTTCTGCATAATGACCGGATTACATGGAGTACGGCTTATTTTTTCCTTGGATCGACCCTTTCGTCCTCTTTTCTATTTCTTCCGGATATAACCCCCCTTCAGAGGTTCCAGGTTTCTTTTCTCTGGCTGGTGCCACCGCCGAGTTGCAAGTCTGCATCTCATACAGGATTTTCCTACTGGAAAGGTATCCTATTCCGTCTTTCTGGATTTCCTCTGGAGTCGATAATACCCTTGGACATACCAACCGTTATTGCTGCCGATGATGCCTGATGCCCTGGATACACGAACTGGACTTGTTGAGACGCATACCCTTGGTGTCTTTTTTCTTTACTCTTTTTGTCACGACCTTGCATTGAGGATGAGCCTTGCCTGGATTAACGACCTCACCGACCACGCATTATTATTTGCCATATGGATGAGATGATGCTGCATACGTTTTATACTGGACACGGCGCTGGGTTGGAAAAGGAAAGGGAGCCATCCCTTACCAGGTGGACTAGGGGTGGTATCTCACTGTCATGGCCTTGCTGTCCGGATCCGCCCTCATGGGAGTATTCTGTTTTCCGTTCCTGGATTTGACTGGTTCTTGCGCTTTTCATCCAATGTCTTTGGCTCCCGGATTCTTCGATGTGACCCATCGTTGAGACGCGGTGTTTATTGAAATAATAATTGGCAGAGGCCGGCACCCGGACAGCAAGGTGAGTTCGAACGAGCTTGTATATATTAGCCAACCCTTTCAAAGGATCTTTTGCTTCCCCTCGCCTCATTCTCACGTCTCTTTCCATTGATGGATTTTCCATGGATCACTTTTGTCTTGATATGAATCGTAAAGACACTGACTCGGCAGACTTTACTCAAGCAGCTAGGTGCACATCCGAACTCTTTGGACAAACTTTCTCTACTGGACTTCACTGGACTCACATGGACTTGCCTGTTATCAACCGCCTGGCGCTTACTTCTCTTGACCAAGGAATGGACCTATCCCATCAGGATGTATGCTTTTGTCTGGATCTCTACCTCAAGCAAAAAAAAAAAAATGCTTTGGACACTTTACTTTGGACACGTCACCTCAACCGAGGTTTTGCTCATGTTCGTCACTGACGACGATGGCACTCATGCGTCCGCACTGAGTTGCTTTGGACAAACAAGACAAGTATGAAGAGCATACCAACGCAAAAGAGTCAAGGTAACATGCAAACAATGTGACTCAATGACCACCAACCTGGATTCGTTCTTGCTTGACGTCACTGGATCGCAACTTGCTACACTACTGTCTGCGGCATAAGTCGCTTGTTGCTTTGGATTCTTGAAAATTCATTCCTGTTTGCATCACGGACCCAACGCACTTGGAATTTCTCAGGATGTCAACTTCTCATACCTGGATACTTGCTACACGTTGCTGGCCATTTAACAATCGTGATAATTCGACATTTCGGATCGATGTCAGCACAAGGAACTGCCTGCCTCGGCGCTACTTTATAAATCACTGGATCAACTATCCGGACGGCCTTCTGTTTGCGAGCTAGCCTGCCGTGATTAAAGACACTGTGCTGTATGTCACGTTACCGGATCTGATGATACTTGGGGACCAGACATCGTGGATGCGAATGGCGAATACTTGTATATCTGCATGTGGGAAGATTAAGTTGGTGGCATGGATGGCGCAGAGAGCGAAGGGCTTTAGATTTGCTGGCTTCTTTTCATTCTTATTTTTTTTTTGTTTCTCTCCGACCTTGGATCCGTGGACATATTTCTCTGGTCGGTCTGTTATCTATTTTCCTGTCTTCTGCTATGATTTTCATGTCTTGGTTGCGGTTTGCTGGTAATACAGGGAGTTCAAGGGGTTTTCTACTTGGAGTGGAATGTCATGATGAATCAAATGTTATGAAGTACCATCGTTGCAAAAGTCTGTTGATTGAAATAGAAGAGTTGGCCACATAACGATTTCTTACATGACTTGACTAATGTGGATGGATAGAATGTTGCCCTCTTTGAAACGAAATAACGTCCTAGACCTAGACCTCCATGTTCTCGATAGCTTTCTCATAATGCACTCTCCCTTTCAGCCCTTCACAACAGTCTTGATGATGTGACGCTACTCAAAGAACTCGGCTCACTGACTGACGGCTTCGTCGCCCATAGGGATGATGGGAGTGAAGCCGTTGGTGAATACAGTGGGCGGTGTGGTGGTGCCTGGGTAGTTGGTGACCACCTCTATTGGTAGGCTCGGGTGGTGGCGGCTCGAGGATGCCATCTTCGAGAAGCATATCGATAACAGCGCGAACCCATAGCTCACTGCGACTTGGTTCACCTGCACGGGGAGTGGACGCCTGAGGGTCGAATGGCCTCGGATAATCTTTGATCATAGCACGTACATGATCGAGCTCTTGCGATGCAATTGAGCCAACGAACTGAGTATCGTGAATGTCGCCTATGTTGTGCGGAGAACTGAGGATATCGCATACAAGAGGCAACGTAGGCTGTGGATGGTCTGGGAACGACAAGTGCATTACATGGTAGATATAGCCAGCTGGTCGAGGGGGGCTGGTTGGAATAAAGAGTTTATGAGAGCCAGGTGAATGTTCAATGTGAAAGACTTGATAGCGTGGTGGTTCAGACATTTCTGCAGAGGCTACAGGGGCAGCATCGCCATTGAAAACCCGAGCTGATTGCAAGCCGACTGGCAAGATCATGTTGGTAAAGGTGACGGTTGAGAGACTTGACGGCGAAGTTTGGAAGCTGCTTTCGAACTGCTGAAGTCAGGAAATAGTTTACTTAGTGAAACAGGCAGCGGGACATGATACCATCATATACTCAAAAGTCGACATACAAAGCAAAGCAGGGTAACCGAGCCACTGGACATGGCAGTACTAGAGACAGCTGACCTTGCCAATGTTAACATGGTTTGATGTGCTGTACGAAGCCGTGCGCCTCGTAGCATGGGAAGTGCTGTAGGAATATGTAGTTCGAGTTTCGAAGCATGCGGGTGCCCGCAGACTGGGTTAGGATGAGTAGTTGTGATAATGCAGAGTTGTCTCTTTATGGTGTTGATGCCGATGTGACTACAGTACACTGCCAAGAGTGGCGTTTGCTCTTGTAAAATACACGTCACTTACCTATTGTTTCCTCAGCAATGTATGGACAGAAAGTAAGTAGGGTTCGCTCTTTGCTTGGGGGTCATGAGCTTCTGTGTTAGCAGATTCCAACAGATTCGTCTATACAGGAGGCGCGCAAAACTTCCGACAGTCTCACTCTCTTTAATGCTCAAATAATTACATCCCAAGATATATGAAAGGCTCAATATTTTAGATATCTTTGATACTGTATACTTCCCCGGCTGGCTCATTATCGGAACTTTCGCGGAACTGTACTGTGCAGAATGTGTATTGAGCTCCAGTCCTATAATAAGGCTCAACTAGGTGTGGTGAATGTTATAAATTTGTTGCAAGAAAGGATTAGTACAATATTCGCATATCGTACCAGCGTGGTTCGATCGAGTTATAGGTAGGTCCTGTAGTTGTTAAGGCCAAGCCAGGATGGGCGTGCAAGTATAACCACATAAAATGAGGTTGAACACGGCTAGCCTTGGATGGCAACTTAGCCGCTCTGCAGTGTTCAAGTTGTTCGCTGTAGTTGCACTGTCTTCCCGTAAGTATGGGGGCTGGATTCGATATCGTAGGCCGAGTCGAGTCGGGTGGCTGCGTGGGATCAAACACAGACACAACCCTTTGGAGTTGTCGAGTGGTTTGTTGGCAAGTCGGATGATGTCGAGCTGTAGGGTCATTTCATGCCATATCCCGTTGATGCGACGTACGGTGGTTACGAAGTGTTTGAATCAATTGTTTTTGGTGCCAATCGTCATATATGATTGTAGTTATAAAACTGGACATTAATAAACTGTCAGACTAATTATTGGGAACTGGACTTTGAAGGGCAGTAGAGAGCCGGAGAGCGAGGTCAAAGAATTATTGAGAGAAGGGGGAAGAAGGGACAAGAGAAGAGAAGAGAGGATAAGGGGCGGCAAACAGAGTGATGTAGCACAGGGAAGGCGTTGGGATATGGGTTTATGCCGTGCCTTCCTTATGTGGTTGCCTTTTGATGTCAACCGACTGCATCTCGCAGGAAAGAACCATCATCGGTGTGACTGCAGCTTCCCATCACGATCCACGCGTGATCCAGCAATCCCCGTATTCGTCAGGTGCCCCAAAGAAGGAAGTAATGTGGCATAGCAATAAGCCTGGTACGGGCGTGAAAATAAACAATTTCGGGCAAGGAATTTGAAAAAGGGGCATCTGAAGTTGAGATATAGACATGCTGAAAATGTAGAATCTGAACAGGTAACCCCTCCCTTCTTTTCATCTTTGACCAACATACAATCAACAACAGTCAAACACCATCCGCACGATGTAGAGCCGGCAGAAGAGCCACTTGGCATGGCTCAAAATTCCAAGCCAATCAACTTCCTCATACTGTTCCTTTTGGTGATCAATTCGACTATGCCAAACCCGCCTTTCCTCCATCCTTCTTCAATGGGCAGCCTCTCCTCCTGGAGGAGAGCTTTGGCATAACTGCACGACACACTTTCACCAGTTCCGATAACGTTAAGTATAAGTGCAATCTCAGCGCAGGCAAGGTCATGCTCAAAGGCTCCATAATGAAGGCCAGGGTTATCTGCTTTCTGTCTGGCGATGCGTTTCTTGCGAAACTCTGCCAAGTCATTTGCCGTGATTATCTTCCCATCCTTTGAACTGGCCAGGAGATCATCGACAAGATCTTGTTGAAGAGTGATATTATCGCCTTGCTGATGATCCAGGCGAGTCAGGGATATGTCGTGCTCTACCGTGTTGGGAAGACCAAGCTGATCCAAGTTTATGACTCTGCGCCCCTGGGCATCTAATTGACCTGGCTTGCGCATGCCGAATCGCCCAAGGACTGACCATGGATCACTGAATGAACTCCATAAGCTCTGTGCTAGTGATCTTTTTGGAGCGGGGTCATCGTGTAATTTTGAGGGTGCGCGCTCTTGGAAGATGGGGTTGGCAAAGGCTGCAGCAAGAGGCTTGGAGAGTCCGACTGTGTCCAGACCTGCAAGGACTTCCTCGACATGAATGTTTCGACCATCACGGGGGAGATAACCGTGGTTTGCAAGAGAGTTTATAAGTGGGCAGGGGCTTCTTATATCGTCTGGCCCCGAAGGAACATATGTCCCTTTAGCGGGTGATTCTGTAAGTGAAGCCATCTTGATTCAGCGAAGAGTTGGCATCGAAGTAATGCTTACGCATGGAGCAAAGGCGTACTAATAAAGAAGAGAGAAGACCTTGCGAGTAAATATCAATTTATAATCGAGAAGGAACCATTGGACGCCTTAATCAGAACCCATTCTCACGTCTGACCGTTCATCTCCAGTTCATAGGAACATGTCCAGCCACTGAGGTAGCAGCTGACACTACTATACTAATGTCTCAGCCAGCCTCATACTGTATTGAGAATCGGCAGCCTAACAGAGCGGCCCTTGATTGAGATCAGACAGAATCCATGTCCAACATTATGCGCTATCGAAGGCAAATCCCACTGGGACACTCAGTTTATGGCACCGTCAACAACACAGACAACTGGCCTGGATGAGGTTGTATCACATATTTACTGTACGCGGCTTTACAGGCCACTTGTTTAGGGCTTTGAGATATGACTTTCAATGACGGAATGACATCTGAAAGAGATGTAAGCGGTCAAAAATCTGGAATCTCCACAATGGCTGGCTCTCGCGATTCGATGCATGTCTATCTTGTTTATTTGGGCCTGAACACCTACGAAGAGTCGAACAAAGCAAACTGCCGCTACTACTCATCTTGTGAGAAGGATATCGTAGTGACTTGTTGCCAAATGTTTATTCCCAATGGGAATAAAGCACTCGCATCGTCATTTATGACAGCTTGCGAATACTGAAGACATAAAGTGACGGCAGCACTCTTTGCAAAGCCTAAGCATTTAGAACCACCCAATGTATCGCCATACTGCTCCTTGGCAATATTCCCGCCGCATGATTGTGTTATTGTTTCTCTGCAACATCCATGGCCACAATTAGTGGCTCGTTGTTTACTAGAAACTAATGCCATTAACCATTTATGTAGATGGCTTGGATGTCTACAGCTGTTTGCTGCCTCCGTGCGGGAGTGGGAGGACAGAGAAACATGAAGCGTGCCGTGTATATCACAAGGCTATTTGCAACGAGAAACATTGGACACCCTTCCCAGAGCAGAATCTGGATCCGGCTAAGTTTCAGAGCCGCCAAAGGGCCATGTCGGATATTCCACTGTGAGAAAGAAAGGTGATAACCCAAGGCCGTTTAGGCTGTACTTACGTGTGTCTGACCAGGTCCCGAGCTCCAAGTATAGAATACGATGCCCGAACACAATAACAGTATAATTAAGAATGCTCAAATCATCTCTCTGCCTTAGTTATTGAGGATAGTGTCTGACCCTGCGGCTTGCCATTGCTAACGCGTACAAAGGGTCTGATGAGTGTTATGGTACGGAGAGATCCTACACAGTTAAAGTTTGGTGTTTGACTCCCATGGCTTCATTTCCAACTACTAGCCACACCAACAGTTAATTCATTCACGGAAGTGGCTAGCTTGGAGTTGGTGCGCTTCTACAACAGCGAGCTTCAAGCGTGACACTTTCCTGATTCAGGTTAATGCAATCAATTCCAATGTCTCACTATTGCCCACCGAAATCTCTCTTTTGCAATCACCACCTCGAAACTCCCAAGTTAAGCGTTCGTGATAACACAGATTTTCACAGAAAGGAGCTGTGATTTGTTCATGCACGGAAACTTCTGGCGTCCTTCTTTAATGACGATCGTGACGTCTCGTGATCCGTTTGGAGGAACCAACAATTTGGAGTTTTTACAGAGTACATGATACATCTAAGCCAAAAGCGGTGAGAGAGAAATTGGCGGGGCACTAACTAAAGCCTTATGGTGTTGGACCCTGCGATTTGACTGGTTTTTTTTTCTTGGTTTATTTTGTTTTGGCTATTTTGGTTGTTTGTCTCCATGTTTCATGTTGGTCATTCTTCTCCCTTCAGTTGAATGACCGACGGTTTCTTCAGCCGAGGATTACTGTATGGTACCTTGTGAAAATGGTGATAGTCGAGTGCCTATGTTCTTTCTGATGTACGTGTAATTTGGAAATATCAGTGGCATCAAATGCTACAAGCGCTAGTACTCAATAATTCAGGGGATCGATTCAGGGCTCCTGTGGTTGTCTGGGCGTCGTCCTCCGGGGAAAGGCGTTTCTAGCTTGCAGTTGAAATGAGATCAGACCCCAAAAATGATCGCCCATTTTGCCATGGGTGACCTCGTGCGTAGCTCGTGGCAGACTCGTGCAGTACTGACGGTACTTGATCTGGACGCCAAGGTTTGGTGTGTCGCCATGTATCCGTACTCTGTTTGATTGGCCCACAGACTGAATTGTTTTTGGTTTGATACCTGTTCCCATGAATAAGAGGAGGAGTAGTCTACTATGAAGAAGGCTGTTTGACTCGGGATATTAGTTGAAGAAATTTATAAGAGATAGCTCTCTATCTTGATCTTATACCAGGGTTTGGTATCCGTAGGTACTTAACATATCTGGCCAGATGTGTTTAGAAAATAATAGGGAATCCCAATAGAGATGACCAAAATACTAAAATACGTAAGACTATCTTCAGGCGTGTACGGAGTAGATCTGATCGAGTCTTTATGTCACCCGTTTGGGTTCCCTATTATTTTCTGATCCGCCTGATGGCTCCTCAGGCAAGAGAGACCAAGGTTGTTGGGAAACGTGGGAACCCTTGCATAAGTCAACTGCCACAATTTGCTCCTGCCTTGGCCTTTTGGTTGGTAAAGCTGGACTGGACATTGATTGGCGTTGGACATCGTGGCTTCCCAAGCTGTGATGTCGTCAGCCATTGATGTACCTGCCTTCTGTGTAGGTTTGCTTTCCACGAGAAGGTACTAGCGAATTTTGACAAATCACAAACCTCGATGCAAATAATCATCTTCAGCTTACCTAACCTAGACTATTGAGTAAACAACTAAGAAATCTCCCTGTTTGGTACTTCAGATCTATCTTAATTTGAACGTCTTCACTTCATCATTCATAGAAAGAGAGAAAAAAGTAAAAGGACCCACTCGCAACCAAAAAAACTGTGCGTGTGTTTTTTTCGCTCCTCCAGTTCATTCGACTCCGTCCCGACTCCGTCTCCAGCTTCCGCCGCCGAGAGACACACAAACCCGCCGACGCTGGAGCCCTATTCGGCCCCAATCAGAACCCCAAATTGCCCCCCCTGGACCCTCGCACACACGGCCCTGGTGGTACTTTCGACCGACTACAGCTTTTTGGGCCTCTGGCATCGTCCATCGGGACCTAATATTTCACTTCCTACAAAGGAAAGCAGGGGGAAATTTTCCTAATAAACAAGAGTCACTGCGCATTTTCAAGACGAAAGACTCGGAACCTCGACTTGATATTGCCTCTGCCTCTGCTTCACACCGTGGCTCGTGGCCTTTAGAACTGTGGACTAGCTGGACTTGTGCTTTTCTTTGGGTGCTTTCTGGGTCGTCTCTAAATGCCCCGCCATCCGCCGCCATCCTTATCCAGACCTGACAGATCCTGATTCCGCCTCTTTCGTCCGCCTTTCTTCCAACCTCACACCTCCATCGTCTTCGGCCTCGACGTCGATTTCTCTCCATATCCACCCTTCACCATGGATCCCGCCGCTGTGAGGTCCTTGCTCGCCACTAGCTTGGACCCTGATGCAGACAGCCGAAGACGTGCTGAGCTTCAGTTGAAACAGGTGCGTCTTGCATTTGCGTCTTGTGTCGAGGGAAAGTTCTTGTGCTTGGGCATCGTGAAAGGTCACGGCCAGTCCTCAGCTTCGCTGTCGAGATGCGATGATTGGCTTCCGCCCTCCGAGCCGATCTAAACTTTCTCTGCACAGCCTGCACTTTGTTGTGCAACTGCCTGTCCCTTGCGCCAACACAAATTCCCAAAGCGCCAGTATGCTAATTCACACCGGTTCGCCATATAGATCGAAGAACAGCCCGGATTCCTCGAATGTCTGCTCAACATCCTGCAAGCCGAACAGGAGTCAAGCGTTCGTCTGTCGAGTATGTTTATCCAAACCGGGTGCCCCTCTATCCACCCTTTGTGCGCTTGCTTCATCAGTCCAGCCCTGACATTGTTCTACTCCAGCCGTTATCTACGTAAAGAACCGTGTCAATCGATCATGGTATAGCGAGGGGTACTCTACCGAATCCCCCGCCGCCACAATCCCTGAAGATGAGAAGGCTCGTGTACGAGACCGCCTTCTGCCGATTCTTGCTGCTTCCGAAGGCCTCGTCCGCCAGCAGCTCATCCCCGTCCTCCAGCGAATCCTCCAATATGACTTCCCAGCCCGCTGGCCAAAGTTCATGGACTTCACCCTCGAGCTCCTCAACACGAATAACCCTGGCTCTGTTCTCGCTGGCTTGCAGTGTCTGCTTGCCATCTGCCGTGCATTCCGCTACAAGGCCACCGACAGCGATGACCGACAACACTTCGACCAGATTGTTGAGGCCAGCTTCCCTCGTCTCCTAGCTATCTGCAACGAACTCGTAAACCAGGAGAGCGATGAGGCGGGTGAGATGCTTCACCTGGCTCTGAAGGCCTATAAGCATGCGACATGGGTACGCACATTTCTGAATACCATATATGTCGTCAACGGACGTTGTATTGACCTTGTTTGTAGTTGGAACTTTCCCCCTCGCTACGACAGCGCGATGTCAACATTGCTTGGTGCACTGTTTTCCTACACACCGTCTCCAAGGCCTGCCCTGCCAACGCCATGCAGGGCGACCAGCACGAACGTGAGAAACACCACTGGTGGAAGGCCAAGAAGTGGGCTTTCTTCAACCTGAACCGCCTCTTTATCCGGTACGATTATCCACACTTGCTCGATATTGGTGACTTTATTAACATCTGTTCTTAGACACGGCAACCCTGCGAGTCCTGGTAAGGGCGACGAAGCACTTGCTTTCGCCAAGGACTTCACCGCGAACATCGCCCCCGAGATTCTCAAGCACTACCTCCAGGAGATCGAGAAATGGGTCGCTAAAACCTCTTGGCTTAGCCGACCTTGCCTTTCTTACACTCTGGTCTTCCTCGACGAGTCGGTACGGCCCAAGGAGATGTGGACACATCTTAAGCCTCATCTTACCAACCTCGTTACTCATTTCGTCTTCCCTGTCCTCTGCCTCACCGAGGAGGATGTCGAACAGTTCGAAGACGAGCCCGACGAGTACCTTCACCGAAAGCTCAACTACTTCGAGGAGGCGTCTGCCCCTGATGTAGCTGCCACAAACTTTCTCGTTAACCTCACCAAAAACCGCCGCAAGGAGACTTTCGAGATTCTTACCTTCGTTAATGCCGTTGTCACCGAGTACGAGCAGGCTGCCGATGAGAACAAGAACCACATTGCCAAGGAGGGTGCTCTGCGCATGATCGCTACCCTGGCTCCTGTTATTTTGGGCAAAAAGAGCCCTATCGCGGACCAGGTTGAATACTTCCTCGTTCGTTATGTCTTCCCCGACTTCACCAGCCCTCAGGGCTACCTCCGCGCTCGTGCTTGCGATACTATCGAGAAGTTTGAGCAGCTTAATTTCAACGACCCCAACAACCTCCTTACTATATACCGACACATTCTCGACTGTATGGCCGACCCTGCTCTTCCCGTTCGTGTTACAGCAGCTCTTGCTCTCCAACCTCTCATCCGTCATGATGTTATTCGAACAAGCATGCAACAGAATATTCCCACGATCATGCAGCAGTTGCTCAAGCTCGCCAACGAGGCCGATATCGACGCGCTTGCCAACGTTATGGAGGATTTCGTTGAGGTCTTCGCCACCGAGCTTACGCCATTCGCTGTAGCCCTGAGTGAACAGCTGCGAGACACATATATGAGAATCATCCGTGAGCTCCTCGAGAAGGAGAGCAAGGTCGGTGACGATGGCGAGCCATATAACGAGTACGACGATAAGAGCATCACCGCTCTCGGAGTTTTGCAGACCATTGGTACTCTGATCCTCACCCTCGAGAGCACCCCCGACGTTCTGCTTCATATCGAGGCTGTTCTTATGCCAGTCATCAAGGTGACACTGGAGAACAAGCTTTATGATCTCTATAACGAGGTCTTTGAGATCATTGATAGCTGCACGTTTGCCGCCAAGTCCATCTCACCCACCATGTGGCAAGCGTTTGAGTTGATCCACACTACGTTCAAGGCTGGCGCTGAGTACTACCTGGAAGATATGCTGCCTGCTCTGGATAACTTTGTTCAGTTTGGTGCTCCTCAGCTTGCCCAGAAGCCCGAGTACACTCAGGCTCTTTATTCTATGGTCGCTGATATGTTCACGGATAGCATCCAGGGTGGAGTTGAGAGGATATGTGCCTGCAAGCTGGCCGAGGCTATGATGCTCAGCTTGAAGGGGCAAATTGACAGCTGCGTCGAGGGCTTCATCAACATTGCCATGGGCATCCTTGGCAACCAAGATGTCAAGGTCAAGAGCTACCGCATTCACCTCATGGAGATGGTGATCAACTCAATTCACTACAACCCCCTCCTTACACTCCAGGTTCTTGAGAACAAGGGCTGGACAAACCGCTTCTTCAGCCTTTGGTTCGGTAGCATGACATCTTTCACCCGTGTTCACGACAAGAAGCTATGTATCGTCGCTATCTCCGCTCTCCTTAGCCTTAGCCATGAGCATGTCCCATCCAGCGTATCGGTTGGCTGGCCTAGATTGCTGCAGGGTATCACCGAGCTGTTCCGTACACTTCCCGCTGCCCAGAAGAGTAAGTTGTTGGCAATCCACACGTGTATCAAGGAGCCCAAACTGACAAGCCACAGACCGCGATGAGGCTCTCCGCGACGACTTCCACCTAGAATCATCTTACGATTATGGTGAGGAAGACGAGTGGGATGATGACGAGGCCAACTGGAACGTCGATGAGGAGGAAGAGGCCGACGAGACCAACGAGTCTAAGGATGAAAGCACTGCTTACCTCAACTTCCTCAATGAAGAAGTAAGTAAAACAACACATCTGGATTGGTATTTATTACTTACAAAACCTTAGGCCCAGAAGTTCAGCCGAGCAATTGATGATGTTGAGGAGGACGACATGGGTGAGGACTCTGTCCTGCTCGAGTCACCACTTGATAAGATTGAACCTTATCAGCTTTTCCGTAATACTTTGATGAGTAAGTCAACTTGGTGCATGTAATTGAATATTACTGACTTTGGTAGAAATGCAACAAGAGCAGCCCCAGTTCTACAGCAGCCTTGCTGGACACCTCACAGCTGATGACCAAAATGTGATTCAGTCGGTGATGGTCAAGGCTGACGAGATTGCCGTGCAGCAAGCTCAACAAGCCCAGCAAGCCCAGATTCTGGCCCAACAACAAGCTGCTACCATGGCTGCCAACCTTGGCGCGGCCAACGGTGGTGCTAGTTAATGCGGTAATATGGATGGTTGGCAGAGAAAATAAGTTATTGAAGTTGTTACTACCCCCTTTGTTATATCCCCTTCCTCTTTCACGTTAGGGCAGGAGTAAAGATTCCCCGGAGACCAAGAGCAGTGTTGAGCCCATTAAAAGAGAGAGAATTTAGAACGTGCAAACAACGATGAACCCATCTGCTGGAGGGCCCTTCAAAAGAGTGCCGTGGGTACGATTGGTATAGTGGGAAACTGGATCGAGAAGCCATTGGCGAGAGAGTTTTTCGAAAGGGAATGAGGCGTTCGCTGATGGGAAATGAGAAAGACATGACAGTGACGAAGAGGATGAAGGTGCCCCAAGCAGGAGACGAGGAGTTCGAGAGTGAGTTGAGGTGGGAAGTTGTCCAGGGGCCAAAGAGACGAAAGCCGATTTCCAACGAAATAGTTCAAAAGTAAATCGAATAAAATCGATACATTTCATGATTCTGGCTGGTGTTTCTTGTCTCGTTTCTCACTACGACGAACTACAATAAGATGGATGGTAAGGTTGGATGATTGACAAGCAATGGATGTTTAAGCATATCATGCTCTCAACAGAATGATGTTTAAAGACGCTGTGTTTAGACACAGGTTATATGTTGGTTTCATCATAGCTTTCCGCTGATATAGCCATGTCCATCGTTAACGTTGCCCGTCTGTGCAGCAGCGTCCAATGCTGTCCTCAAAAGGATGTCTAGACACTCTTGGCTCTCAGTACCCACACTAATCCGAACCAGATGCTCAACTACACCGAACTTGGCCGCCCACTCGAGCTCGGAATAATGTGCGAATAGTGTGTACGCACAACATAGGGTGAAGTTGGTTCCCAGACTTGGACCCTTGGCTACGTCTAAAGCATCATGGAACGCTATCGCGGCTTCTGGAGTCGTGAACCGGATGGAGAGCAGGTATCCGTATCCTTCCCCTGGTCTTTTGTATTTCTCGTAGATATCTTGCGTAGGGTTGCCCTTTGGGTAGTAGACTTGGTCAACTGAGGCATGGCCTCCAAGTGTCTCTGCTGCACGTTCTGCGTTTTGACTTGCTGTGATGACTCGTTGTTCAAAATCGGTACTATTCTTCTCCATCACAATAGCGTCCAGAGGGAAGTATGTGTCAGTAAATCCATCCTTCAAAAGATCTTTCATGGTCGAAAAGAGCCTCGACTGTGGGTTCAGTGCTATGCTTCCGCCCATGACGTTGCAGCTGCCGCTGAACATTTTTGTCAAACTCGTACAGACAACGTCGCAGTGAGATATCAGTTCAACATTTACTGACGTCGCTACTGTGTCGTCCACCACGAATAAGAACTCGTGTCTGATTGCGAGTTTATGTAACCGCTCCAAGTCTACAGAGCCCAGAAGTGGATTGCCTGGAAATTCGGTGAACAGAGCACTCAGCTGTAGTCCGTTGGTCAGATCAGCCTCAAGCTCCTCCATGTCGGACGGTGTAGCGCCGTAGAGTTTACAGTCGAAGCCGTAGATTTTGCTCAGAACTTTGAAGGTATCTACATAGAGGAATCTAGTATCGTTATCAGCATAATCGTGGTTGCCAGTTTGGAATCCATTTACCCAAACATTGCCACAGTTCTTTTCGTAGTTGTAATGAACTGTCGAACGGTGTCTGCAGTGTGAGCGATAGCAGACATGCCACTCGGGTATAAGAACACATCATCAACATCTAAGCTGTTGGTCTCGGTGCTGAGCAAGTCTGCGATCCGTTGTTGCACCACAAACTTGGCATCTTCAGCCTCTCGATTGGGGAGATCGGTCACCGATGACTTGCTATCTTGGTTCAGGAAAGTAGCATTTTCCAACCAGTATGTGGCTCTTCGACTTGAAACCCCAAAGCCTGTATGTTGCCAGAATGCCTTTGCTTCTTTGGCAAGTTCTTTTGGGTATGCGACTGCGTAGATTTTGTCCAAAGTGCATGTCTTGTCCAAGTTTTCCATGATATGTATCCCGTCGCTGAAGTCAACTTTCAACACAAACGTCGCTCCCTTGTCCTGGGTGTCTAGATATGCTTGACACATTCTCGCATGATGACCTGCTGGCAATAACATCGCTGTTCGTCCGGTTGTCGATAACAAAGTGCTCAGCTCGGATGTAAGAGTATTGGGGTTTCTATTGGAAGAAGTCCATTCGAGCAATCGTTCGGCAAGCTGGTCGACAACAAGAGGGACGAAGAATCGAGGATAACCCGTCTTTAGCTGTGATATTAAGTCTGGGTCTCGCCTAGCCCAAGCTACTGTATCTTTCCATGTTGGGATGTACACACTGACGGCCTTGAGATCTTGTCAGCGTATAGAGCTTGTAGATACTGAGAGAGTTACTTACATGCTTATCTCCTGGAGGGAGAGGACTTCCAACCTTTGGCTTCATGTCTCCACGGAAACTAATCGTAGGAGCTTGCATATTTTCAGACTGTTATTCTTGTTTGTAAAGGGTGTCTCGATTAGTATTACGTGCTGCAGTGAGCTACTTCGTAGAGGTCAAGATATCACCAAACAAGATGAGGTTAGAGACGGGGAACCATTTTTATTTTGGTTGAGAAGATCTTCCTTTATGTACATCAGTTGCTACGCCACCTGTAGTGTTTCACCGCATCTCAGATCGTCTGGACATGCTTGAGCAGGTTTTTGTGCCGTGTATTGACGCTATGGCGGTAGTTGTAAGACATGCATTAGTACGTGGTGGCTTCAGCTAGCCACCTGAAGAACGGGGAAAAGCTGTGATCTACAGTAGCTTTGTAGTTTTGTAAAGATCTGCAATGAGGTCATGATGAAGTATTGAAGGATAGCTTTCTAATTGACAATTGAAAAGCAAATGAATGGCCATGAAAATCGAGAAATATTGTTAATGGTTGTTGATGGTCTGAATCGTGAGCCTAATGGAAAATGGTACTGCGATGTCTGGAGGTGGACTTAGGTCTCACCTCTGATCAGCGCATTAACTCACCATTTAGTGGCTGCAGGAGCACACGTACACTCAAGCTTTACAGCCAATTATGCGGGTAGCCCTTGGCCCAACTCAGTGATAGACTGTAGTGCCTAAAGATGAAGATCGTGAGACTTCTCGTCAGTCTAGGGTATGTCAGTTTCGATGCCAGAACACCCACACAAGCAATGCCGTAATGCAGGAGAGATTTCCAGGGGTGCAATGAATGTCCCGAGCCAATCAGATGAATTGTCCACTACAGCTTGGGGCATCTCTCACTATCTTAGCGGTCGGCGTTCCCCGCTCAACGCTGCGGCGGCTCCCGTGGTTCTTGACCCGGATTCGGAGGTCGTTCGCGGCAGGGCAAGAGCTCTAGGCAAGTCGACCGTAAGGTACTTACCTTGCCTGGGTCAGGCAAGTCACACCGTCTCCCCTCAGCTTATCCAACACGATAACTTCTCTTCCTTTCATTCTTTCTTGTCAAACTTGAACTTCTACTTCTTTTATTACTTCGGCAAAATATCCTCAAAAATAGACAACTATACACATAATTAACCTCTAACCATGACAACCCGTTACCGTGTCGAGTGTAAGTACCCCCCACCTCAACCTCCTCTACCGCTTTGTCCTCTAAACTCCAAACTCTCATGGTTACACAAGCTCACAATAGCAAACAGATGCCCTCAAGACGCACAGAAGAGACCAATTTATTGGTAAGTTGAACCATATTTGCCTGAATATTACTCAACAGAATACTGCACCGTTACAAATACTTCCCAACCCATTTACCATATCATCCCCGCATCACATGTCCAACCACGACCACTCCTCACTTCGTGCTCAGCCCAGCTAACCCAAAGCACAGAATGGGTCAAAGGCCTTCTAGCTGTCCCCTTTGTCCTCTACTCGCAGCCTACAGGCGTCTTTGGAGATGGACCCAGTGTCACCCAAATGGCCGAGGAGTCTCACCGTCGTTACGCAGAGATTATGCGTGATGTTGAACTCATGATCGATGATCACAGTAAGATGCTGCCTTCACTTCAAACCAAACGTCTCTAACTTGAAGCAGTTATCCGTCAGCAAGACGACTCCAAATTTCCGTCCAAGTTGCGAATGCTCATCCCCACTGCGGGCCCCTTCTTCACCCGCCTCCCTCTTGAAGCAGCTTTCAAGTATCAAGACAGGAAAAGATACATATCATCTCGAAGATTTGTTGCTCCTTCTTTTAACGATGTCCGGCAAATTCTCAACTCAGCGCAGTCTATGGCTGTAACAAACGGCTCTCTGCAGCTTGCCACGTTCGATGGTGATGTAACGCTCTATGATGATGGTTTTAATCTTGAACCAACGAGCCCTGTAATTCCTCGTCTTCTGGGTACGTTTGCTCCCAAATTAGCAATCAACGTGCTGACAAGTCACAGACCTCCTCCGCAAGAACATTAAAATCGGTATTGTCACAGCTGCTGGATACACATTAGCTGAGCGCTACTATGAGCGCCTCCACGGATTGCTTGACGCTATTGCAGAATCCACTGATCTGGACCCTATTCAAAAGCAAAACATCGTCATCATGGGAGGTGAAGCAAACTACCTATTCGAATACTCACCGTCTTCGCCCTACAAGCTGGCTCCCGTCCCACGTGCTCAGTGGCTAACACCTGAGATGGGCTCATGGTCGGATGTCGACATCACAAGGCTTCTGGATGTTGCTGAGGGCGCCCTCCGCGATTGCGTTAACAATTTAAACTTGCCGGCCATGATCATGCGCAAGGATCGTGCTGTAGGAATCATTCCTAAAGAGCCAGGAACTCGCATCGCCCGTGAGAGTCTTGAAGAGACTGTCCTGGTCGTACAGCGCATTCTCGAGCTCAGCAGTCTTGGCTCCAGCGAAGAGCGCCCGACCAAGCACCGCCCCAACTCTCCACCGATCCCACCCTCAGTAGCAAGCCAGTCACGTCGTGTGCCGTTCTGCGCTTTCAACGGCGGCAACGATGTGTTTGTCGACATTGGAGACAAGAGCTGGGGTGTGACTGTTTGCCAGCAATGGTTTGGAAGCAAAGACAACGGTGGCGCTATTCGTGGAGAGAATACGCTGCACGTGGGCGATCAATTCTTGAGTGCTGGCTCCAATGATTTCAAGGCTCGAAGCGTCGGCACAACGGCCTGGATTGCCAGTCCCGCTGAGACAGTGGAACTCCTTGATGAGTTGGCTGATCTGATGCAGAAGAAGTTGTCTTGATCGCACGAATGCTTCAGCTGACGCTTCGATATGCGAGGTTTGGCGTCCATGATGCCCGGTCTCATTGGCACGACAGATCAAACGACTATTCTATCTGAGAGAAGTCCTCTCGTATGGTGTATGCGGAGTTCGTCTCCTACGACGATACAATGACTGTTGGACAGAGCCGGTGTTTCGAACACTTCGGAAGGTTCGTGTCGAGTAGAAGCTCGCCAATTGCGTATTTTCCTTTTGGGGCGGATATCGTTCCGGCGTTGTAATGTCCACACACTGAGGAGCTATCACAGTCCTGATTGTGATGTTTGGAAGCCAGTCACCCGCATATTGGCATCATGTTTCTTATAAAGCCACGGAGCAGAGTGATCTACGTGGAATCTAATCATTTCTGTTGACTGTTATTTTTAGCCAGATTGGGACCCCTCGGTCTTTAGATTTTGAATACAAATACCCCTTGAATAACCGTTCACTATAAACTTTCTTCTTATCACTGTTATGTGTTGTCTATATTTGCCATGGCCATGGCCACGACCACTCAAGTGTAGGTCTATAATGCGGATCAACCTCAAGTGGCACTTTTATACAGCTATTGCCGACGGAGAGCCGCAGTTTACCGAAGTTCCCTCCAACCATAAGAATCCAATTGCAACCGCCATGTCGTGGTCGCTTGACGATATGGCAGATACGTTCAAGGTCACTGATCAGGGTTGACTGTCTTAGCGCTCACAACTACACAGCACTGTCGCAGGGTATGAGATCCTGTTTCTCCTGTTCTGCAGAAGGTAGAAGACCGTCTACAGGGATGAATGGGCTTATAGAACCGCGACATGAAGGCCGAGGATGAGGCTCTTGGGGCAAAGAATTGTTGATGGGGTGCCGCCATGCGTTCAAGACTTTCGAAAACGATCTGATTAAGGTAGTCGACAAATATTTACCTAAGTTATTAACCAGTCTGGAAGTTCTCATACACATTGGGGAAAAAAGGACCAACATCAGACATGGCCCAGAAGCAACCCTCCTGGCTTTGTATTGTGGAGGCCATATTCTTTTATCTTGCTTGGGCTATCCAGGAAGCAAGTTTGAACCCCACGCCGAGACAAGGAACAATACAACGGAGCAAGATTAGTGCACATGATGGGAATATTTTATCCACAAAAAGATGAGCAGAACAACAAGAGACATTTCATACGCGGGAGTTTCGTATTCGCAGTGTGGTCGCATTTGATGCTTATTGCTGGCAAATATGAGTCTGAGTCAGAACAACCGTCAGCTTACATATGAAAACAGGGGACAAACATTTGAATGCTTATCCCACGCAATTATTCGGGGGTTCTGCTTCCATTATTTAGTTGAGTTTAGCTGTTTACTACCCAGGTAGTTAGATGATGCCACGTGATACCAAGAGACGAAGGCTTATCCGATTTCAGGCTGTTCAGCTCAGCTCAGCTCATAAGCAGCACATTATTCCATGTTTCTCACGATTATCTTGTTATGAACGAGACTGGAGGACTCAGCATTCAGGCAATCAACCGAATCATGGATCTGGAGCAGTTTGAGTTCGCTGAAGAGTGGGAGTCGCAAGACTTGAATTACATCAACGCCATACCTCCTCGTATACCTTACCCTTCTTACTGTGTTAGCCGTCGATGTGGATGGTGTCGTTTTATGATCAAGAATGGGGAGTTTGTTACTGCTAGTAAGCACTGGTTTATTCAAATGTACCCTAAGTTGATTCTAACTACGGCATAGGATCATCTGGAGGCACCGAGTCATCAGCTTTTGCATTCGGCGACGTCTTCAACGATAACAAGTTACTCGCAACCTTTGGGCGGTGCAAGAGTTACCACATCTCATGTGCTTCGATAGGATACCATGTTGAGTGCTCAACTATTGCGTCAAGCTTTGGTCTCAAGAAGAACGACTTTCTAGACGTTGCTCTGTATTCATATGATCCCACCATCAAGGAGGATAAACGACGAAGGGAGTGGATCATAAACCATTTACAACAGGTCATCGGCAGGGAAGTTTCCATTCTACCAAACGAGATATTGTTCATGGTGAACAAGTATCTTGTTCGTCACTATGCGATTGCTTCGCTTTCTTGTGGTTCTCAGTCCGGTCGATGCACCATTGAGCCTTTGAAGAGCGTATGGGCGGAACACTTTTGTGTCGATGGCGTTGAGTATATAGCCAATTTGTCGAACTCACCAAAGCCTGCTAGTCGATTGCTATGGAATGCTCCGAGCAAGCGCGAGGATAGTTTCCTGTATATCTCTGAGGATCACTTGGGCATCCGGAAAGTCATCAACGATCCTACAGATATATCGCACGAGGGGCAGAACAATTCTGGATGGTGGCGTACGCTTCCGATAACCAGCCCCATGCTCACTTTCTCTGGCGATGTAAGTCTTCCCATCGACTTTAGTCTGTTACTGTCCTCACATCAAACAGGGTCTCAAGTTACGGAGTTTTGCAGCAGCTCCATTGAATCCAACCATCTCGTGGCAATATCCCATGCCATCAGCAGCCTTGAGAAATACAGCTTACCACGCCATCAAAAAGGCATCGTCAAGCTTTGGAATGACCATTGAAGCTCGAATGGTAGCTCTCTACTTCAACGAGCCTGATACGACGGGATACTCCACGTGCTGGTATGAGGGAAAGCTCATCGACCTTCATGTACACAAGTCTTGGGAGAGTTTGGACTTTTACCGTGAGTTGGAGGAGGAGAAAGAAAAGAGGTGGCCTGCGGTAAAGCCAAAATCGGCGCCTTATTGGGTTTACCACCCTTTGAACCTCGGAGAATATGTTGAGCAGGTTTGGTTGCATACGCGGAATGAGACAGATGATAAGAGTGTCTCGGCTCAAGATTCAAGAGAGTCTCTTCAGTTGAAGTCCTGTACGGAAACTTCAATCGCTGTAAGATCTGCACGCTCTCTATATAATTCTGGACCTGAAGCTGACTGTTTCTAGATGGTGACCAACCACTCTCGAACACTGACCATGGGAAGAATCAGCGCAGGACATGGCGATTGGAAGTGCATCACCAAGACACTTACTGGTTCTATCATGGAAGTGTTCCTGAACCCTAGGCTAGAGGGTATTTCTCTATTTGCAGCTTCAACTGTGGACGGGGGTGAGATCGATCCGATGCCAACAGACCCATCAGCCCCTGCAGGAGAAGATGCAGAAGCGGATGTTGCTGGCTGCTTAGAAGCCTCGCTTGAGAGTGTTGATGAAGTTGTTCTTTGCAAGGAGCAATCGAGCAAGGATAGCAGTGATATTTCAGGGATGTTGTTCCGATATACCAACGGCAAACAGGCCTGCGTTGGGAAATTCCGGCTTGACCACATGCAGCCGCCTCTATCAATTGCTGGGTCTGAGTGTTTGTATATTGGTATTGAGTCTTCTGATGACAACGAGCCGGTGGTAAAGAGGGTTGCTCTGTCAGAGCCTGAGCCTGAGGAGGGTTTGAAGTGGACTAAGACTCCGTGGAAGGGAAGTCTTGTATGGAAGTTTACACAGGAGCATAGTGATATTAAGCATAGTCTTTAATAATTAATGCGTTGAATATCTTGTGATAATATTGAATAAAAATGTGTTATGAAAGAGTCTCTTCAAACACTGTCAAGTTTGTTTAAGCATACAGGACCATTGATGGCCGGTGTCTGACTATTTTAGAATAAACCTGCAGAAATGTCGTAATGTTCTTTTTCTTTCTTTTCTTTTTTATCCTTTATTTTTCTAATGTTATTGCTTTTATCTGCGGATCATTGATATCAGATTTGGGTAGAATCACATGTTGAAGTGTTGGGTTCCCGTGTCTCGCAATTACGTCAATGGATCGTAAACGGCATCTTTTGGTGAGCCACAGCATAGGTAATGATAAGGTAGCCCCTTGACCTCTGTTATCGGGCATTCTATTACCGTCATTTATTCATTATTAAACTCACTGTCTATTTAGCATCATCAGTGTAAATGTCAACATGTCTGCAAAATACTTCCACAACGGACTCAATGGCTATTACAACGGAAGCACATACTCCAAAGTCTGCGAGCCTCAACAAGTCTTATCCTCCAAAGACGAAAACCTCAGCCCTCTACAAAAACACGTTCAGTTCTGGGACCGCGATAACGATGGAATCATCCATCCTTGGGACGTCTACAGCGGTTTCCGTGAGCTCGGCTTCGGCCTCTTCTTCGCGATAGGCTCACTCCTAATCCCCGTCTTCTTTTCCTACCCTACTCGCCTTGGACACAGCTGGATACCTGATCCCATGTTCCGCATCTACGTCAATGACATCCACAAGGCCAAGCACGGCTCTGACACGGGGATATATGACTTTGACGGGAACTTGAACCAGGAGAGGTTCGAGCAGATGTTTGAGCGCTTCGACACTACAGGCCAGGGCGGTTTGACAGCGGATGATCTGAAAAGACTATGGGCCAAGGATCGATGCGCAGCTGATCCAGCGGGATGGACCTTTGCGGCCATGGAGTGGTGGACTACCTATGTCCTTTTACAAAAGAATGGCCTTGTGAAGAAGAGTGACCTGAGAGCATGTTATGATGGGAGCTTGTTCTGGAGGATCAAAGATGAGAGGGAGAAAAAGAGGAAAAGCGGTGATTTCGAAAGGAAGAGTTTTGGCATGAGGAACTTTTTTGCTTCAGCTTAGAAATATCTGCAGATATCTAGATGAGTCCTTTGATCAATAGAGAAAGACCGGTTATCCATGACAAACAGAGGCTGAGGATCTTACACGTCGTACATGAGGCTGGAAGCACGCAATCTTGTCCGTCTGCAAGCATCCATGAGCAACAATTGTTAAACAAGATGCGATAGGCTGTAATCTCAACTGTGGTAACCATCTGCAATTGATATGTTTGCCTATGCTGCGTCCCGTGTACACTTCCAAACACGATTACGACATTTTGACACAGGTATAAGTAGGCAGGAAAACAGAAGACAACTTCTACAACTACTCCATTACATCTCCTTTAGGAATCTCCTCAATCATTATTCCTCAGTAATCATGCAGATCAGCTCGCTTCTCCAAGGAGGGAGTAAACCCCCAAAAAGGTATTTCCATATTCGATGATCTTTTCGTTGACTGACAAGCCTGAAGCACCAAACCTGATACTGCCTCCAACATGATCGACGACATATCTAACATCTGTGAACCCGACGTCCATCGCAAGGACAGACCTGCTGCCCAAAAGTCCCCTTTTCGGCGGCTACAAACAGCATTTTCCAATACATCTGAAACCCTCGTTGGGGTAGGCTCTCAATTCCCGCGTGTTACTATTGAAGTCAACAAGAGTTGCAAGAAGTGATGGGGCAGGGTGTTTCATTTGATCTTGTTAGTCATGGTGTTGGAATGGATGGACGAAGAAAGATAGTCACTGTATGTTTTAGTTATTGGTCAAACTATGATACCACATGTCTTTTACTCTTATCCCTCTATTCATTCGTATTGTCGCTTGGCAGGATAGGCCAGAAGACATTGATGTCCGACTATCTAGACGATTATCTGAGATCAAGGGCGGAGATAGACGTCTAATAGCGGTACGCTAAGCAGTAACACATGAGTTCTCACTGACGGCCACAACAAGAGGCGGAATTCGGAAACTAGTTTTGTGTATCGCCTCCAAGTAGAGTAAATATGTACAGTATAGCCAAATCTACAGCAGTCCCACGTCCTCGTCACAAAATGGCCATAGCATGGACCTCAAACAAAAACCTAGAGAGAGACACAGCCACTCTTGCTGTCCTCAACAAAGATTCCACCGTAGATGAGTCCCTCGTTCAAGTTCTTCTCCTGGAATCCAGCATTGGCAACATCATCAGTACCAGTAGGCTTCTTGAGGATACCGATCTGGTACTGTCCCTGACCACTCAAGTTGCGAGAGATGAGCTCAGTTGCCGCCTTGAGACGCTTGCAGCCCTCGGAATAGTACATTTGAATGGTGCTGTTTTTGTTAGTTACACTATTTTGTTTACTCAAATAGATACAAGACTTACTTCTTCTCGTAGTCCAGGGTGATGGCAAAGTTCTGCCACTTGCCCTTGACCATGGGGGTCTCCCAGAGAAGCTTGTTCTGCTGATCGAGGAGCTTCCAGGTATCGGCCTTGAGCTTCTGGCCGATCAGAGTTCCGGTCTGGAACTGGACCTGGTTTCCAGAGAAATCGGCCTTTTCATGCCAGACGTTCTGTATCTATTAGTACATACCAGTAAGTATAGCTCCATGGTAACTCACCAAGTACTCGTGGCTGAGGTTGAGAGGCCGGCTCGCATCCTGCATGATACTAAAGTGAAGAGTCTTGACACCCTTAGATCCAGGGCTGTCCTCGTTGGTATCCTTGTTGAACTGCAGACCCGCACGTCTAAAGCCAAGCTGCTTCATGAAGATGCTCTCATCACTGATGGTGACCTCGAGAGGAAGACTTCCCTCGGCAGTGTCGAAGCGAGAGCTGGTCTTGGTCTTGGGCAGCTTGAGGATCTCAGACCAAGTGATGTTGTTTCCCTTGACGAAGCCTGGGTTGTAGGGGTTCCAGCCTCCGCCGTTCTCCTTGTCGAAGTCGGTCAGAGACGCATTGGAGGGGACACGCCCGTCAAAGACAACGGGGCAGGTCTCTGCGCGAGTGTCGAAGCGGTGGCCGTATGGAGTGGCTGACACCACAGAGGCAAGAAGAGTGACGAATGTAGCGGTATGCATCGTAAAAGAGACGCGATATGTACAGAAATAGAGTAGTAGAATAGATGAAAGAGTGACAAAGAAGTGAACTAATAAATACTATCCAGTAGTAACCCGAAGACAAGATGAGATATAAAAGAACAATGACAATCTGCGCAACGGCACCTTAATATATATCTATTAAGTCTGTCATTCTCGATCGGGTTGTTCGGCAGAAGCTCCGTTTCAGAGCCATATTGGTAACCCTGTCCCCCAACGGCAGTTGACGAGGCATCCCACTTCCAACCGCCGTATTTCGGCATTCCACTCATAATTCTATTGTCCTTATTGGAGGAATTATTGTATCTACATTTAACGATATAGCGTCAGTGTATCTGAAACGGTTTCCAGAAGACCGGGAGAACTCTAACAGGGAGCAATAAGCTTAGATGTCAATAAGGTTTAATTAAGGAACTGGAGCCGGCTTGTTGTTGGCTTCCGAAGTTCCGACCATGGTTTCAGGGAGACGACATGGGGCTCTTAGTGCACACGGCAAATTGAACATTTAAATGAGGATTCCGATTGAGTCTCTTAAATGTCAACGTGAATTGAGTTCTGGGGGAATCATATGAGATTTTACATAAATTCCCCTCCAATGCGAAGCCTGGTGAAGATAAAATTCTATCAAATTAGCAATCCCGGGGCCGGCATGAAAGCGGATCCTCCTCCGTCCGGTCCCCACATAAAACGCCGGCCGTCTCGGCACATCAACATCGTTCACGGAATCTGTTTTTGATGATTAAGCATAGAATTTGATCAACACAAAGTTACAAAGTCTATCGCTTACAGCATTTAAAGTCTACGGCACGGCACGCTCCCTTATTCTAATTTGCCTGCACTGTGACTGAAGGCCAAAGTATCAGTCTTGTATATTCTCTAGAGACTGAAGAGACTTGACCGTCTCTGATGGTCGAAGAAAAAGGAGGAAAACTTCAGCCCAGTTTATACCAACCTTGTCTAATTATTTCTGTCTGTCAAGTCTTCTAACGCCGAGAGGCTTCTCAAACCTCCCCTCCCTCATATGTTCTATCCTCACGCCCATCCACTCATTCTAATCCTCTACCCACGGATTTCGCGTTACATCTGGAGAAAAGGAAGAAACCTCTCCAACGCCATCTTCTCGTCGTCGTACAAGGTAAAGAAGAAACAATAAATAAATAAAAAGCCTCCCCCACGGTGAATGCGGGCACGAATGAACCCCCCTTGATCTCGGCATCTACATCCGAGCAAGCCCAAAACCGGTGTGCCCAACTCGGTGCAGGGGCGGTAGACGCGGCTGACAGTGACATATACATGCCCAAATAAGCCTCATTGCTTGGGAACTGCAAACCAGTTTGTTGTTCGGCACGTTATTTCCGTGGTGGTGCATTAGATTGGAATAGTTTATATGCCCTGCTGAGTATAGGATCAACTCAGGTGCAACACCACGGAACGAATAGGGTTCGATACTTAATGAACTAGTAGGGGTCATGCAGGTGATCAACTTTAGACTCAGTGATCTATAGAATGTAATCGTTGTGGTCATCTGTCTAGGATTTCAACGCCAGGTGAGTCTAAGCATTCTTACTACGTGATAACTTAGAGCACATATTCACGAGATTACTGAGACAGACTCAGCTCAGTCAAACTCAGCCACGTGGGGGATTGTTACTTTGTCTCAATCTCGAATCAGAAATGTGGATATTAAACCTCAATGACAGCTTCAGTCTTGGCCTTAGCCAAATACTCGGACTATATTGTGCTTTCAACAGTCCCCAATGGAAACTTACACATTACTCCCAGCCTCTCACTCTCGTCTTTATACCGACGATTAATAGTCAACGTCATCCCGAAGCCTCACTTTGAGTCTAAGTCCATCAAGCTCTCGTGTTATTTAGAGTTATTATTCTTAATCAATAATTCCCACCGCCCTGGTTTGAAACCCAATCGCTCACTCCGACATCGCCCTTGGCCGTTCTCGACCCCGGCTAATAATGAATTGTGCTGAGACATTCTTGCATATCGCGTGGGATGCTTTCCCCAGCGCTTGGATATGTATCACCGAAAACGCCCAGTACGCAGCACGCCACAATTTGATGTACATGCGTTCTTCCAAGCCATGCATGCATGCATGCACAAAGGAATCGAGACCGGATAAAGAGACACCTTGGTAAACAAAATCCCCAAGAGTATGACATTCGATATGAAGTGATACGATCACCAGGTAAACTGTAAACGAATGCTTCCATTATGCTTCTGGTGTAGTAGATCTTGCAGTAATCCTTGTTCATCTAGATCGACACTCTAACTGACTTAACTGTCACGCGATTGATAACCGATCATCACTATCTGAAAGAGGTCAAAGCACCTGATAACGACGTCAAGCATCACGGTGACAGCGCAAAGTCGTCCCGAAGACGGGCCTTCTTTTATGGATACTCAGATCCCAAGATGCCGAGATACCGAGGAACAATTTTTTGAATCAAAGAATGCAAGTCTATTGTGCTATCTCGCAGAAAAGACTGGTAGCAATGGTAGAGGAAACACCACACCATCGCAGCAAGCCCAGATATACATACGTACGTATATGTAATACTTGTAACAATAAGCAATCTTCAAAAGGGGCGCGCGCATCTTTGCATCCAAAAACCTGAGAAGTAATCAAACGGTGAATTGATAAAACCCCATGGTCATCCTTCCACCTCTGCTTCTCTGTGCATCCGTCTGCAGAGCAATGGCATATTATCTATCTCCATCGTCCACCGACTTTCAAAAGAACAAGAGACTGTCTTGTAAAGGGGTATTAAGTCTGCTTGCTTGTAAGAAGTCCTCCGTCCCTGCCGGTTGCAGTGCATCATGACCCGACAGAAACATGGACAAGGTTGTATACTATGTACAGTTTGCAGTGTCAAGAAGAGAAACGACAGTAAATTCACAAACTCCAGACCATGTGGGCCTGCCCCTTCGTCCATGGTCAAATTGACCCCAACGCCAATTATAGGTGCATGCAAGAGTAATGAGGCGCACCATCCAACGCCCTAGTGTGTAATCAAGGGAAAAGTTTGTGTATGATGGTTATACGGCATTCCAATGTTGTTCCGTTATTCGTTATTCGTCGTCTAGTATCCCGGCTGGCCAGGCATCTTGCCTAGCGAGTGGGAGCCAGTGCCCTTCGGTGGCAGATGGTTGTGACAGAAGATCTTCTTGTTACTGCTGAGAGTGTTGTCCTTCTTGGTCGCATCGATAAGCAGGGCTGGGTCGTCGTATGATTCGAGCTGACAACATTCAACGTTCTTCAACCACCGGTTGTTGATTACACCATCGATGCTGATACGCTTCTTGGGGTCAGGGTTCAACATCTGTAGCACAAGGCGGCGAAGAGCAGGCGGGGAAATGCCGATGTCGAGGGCGTAGCACTTGGGGTAATCGGTATCGGTAATACTTGCGTCACAATCGGGGTGCTTCGTGTACCATTTGTTCCAGCCATTAACAAGCTTATCGTAATGGAGTTCACCGGGTTGAGCACGGGACCAAATAGCACCTCCAAAGGTGAGGTAGATCATGACAATCGCAGAGCTCCACACGTCAAGAGCTCGAGGGTCGTATGAATCCTCCTTGGCGAGGACTTCAGGGGCGATGTAAGGCTCGCTACCACAGATGCCAGGTGAGCACAAGCGAACCTCGCCGCGCATGTTACGGCCGCATTGTCCGCCAGCTTCACGCAGGCCAGGATGGGTGCCACAGAAGACTTCCGACACACCAAAATCGGTGATCTTAAGCTTACTATCTTTGGTGATGAGAAGGTTCTCAAGCTTGATATCGCGGTGGGCAATACCGTTGGCATGCAAGTAGTGAACTCCTTGGATCAACTGCTTGAACAAACACATACGGTCCTTCTTGCGGTCATCACCCTTGAGGTGACCCTTTTGCACAAGACTAAAGAGATCGCCTTCAGAGCAGTATTCCATAACGTGGTTCCAACGTCCATGATCGGTGCAAAGGCGGAAGGTCTCGACAATATTGGGGTGGTGCAAGCTCTTCGCAATGCTAAATTCTGACTTGATCTTGTTCTCGTAATCTTGCTGGCTTTCACGGTGTGATTTGCCTCGGAACTCCTTGACGGCATATAGCTCTTCTGGGGAGCCCTTGCGCATCATTAGGGTGACCTTGGACGCAGCTCCCTTGCCAAGGTGCTTTCCATGTCGACCAAGGAACTTGCGCTGGTATTCGAACTCGTTCTGCAACTCAGCAATGTCCACAGCGAAATCGTCTGGTAGGCTCAGACTCATGCGTCGGGCCTTGGCACCAGTACCGGAGTCAGGAGGGAGGGGCCAAACACTTCGTTCAGGCGGATACATAGTCTCGTCGCCTTCCGCAGGTGGGGGCAGAGGGGTGCTAGGGCGGCTGCCGTCATAGCTACTAGCTCGGCGAGCGAATTCAGGACGCTCGTGTCTGCTTCCTTGCTGGTTGTTTGTACCGACGAAGTTGATAGCGCGGTTACGGAAAGCAAATCCTGTTGAGGCGCGGTTCTTCTTGAAGTCACCTCGGTTGGGAAGAGACTTGTCGGAGGCACGTTCGCGGTGTGCTGGAGCCATCTCAAGGCCACCATCACTGGGTGAAGGAGGAGAGTTGGAACGAGTAGTGGCGGAGGAGCGGTTCATGGAGAAACGACGACGAGCGGCAGCCCGTGGCTGGCCATTGGTCTGGGGCTCGGTTGGTGCAGATACGACGGACGGTGTTGTTGATTCCGGAGGAGTGTAGTCATTCTTGGCCTGAGAATTTGATCGGCGGAAGAGGCTCGACATGGTGCGTTTGAAGCTCGCGGTGGAGATGGATCCACGAGTTGATTGACGGGTTAATGAGCTACCTGGCTCTGGTTCTGTACCTCTTGGGGTAGTAGGCTCGTAGGTGGTGGGAGGTCGGCTTGCAGGCTGTGACAGGTATGGTGCTTTGTTTGTGTTTCCTGGGTTGGCACCGGGAATTGCAATAGGCCCAACACCTGAGGATGTAACTGAACCAGGCTGGTAGGACTGAACGCTTTGGAGGTCTTGAAGGTCCTGGCTCTGGAGGGTGAAGTCTTGTGATTGACGGCCACTGGTAGGAGTGACGGGTTCGGCAGCAGATTCGCTTCCGGATTCACCACCTTCTTCTAGGACAATTGATTCAGTAAGGTCGGTAGAGAAATCGCGAGGCGACGATGCGGTCTGAAACTGGTTTGCGCGCAAAGCAAAGGCAGAGGTTGAGGTACTTTTATCTGTGGCGGGCACAAGCAAAAAGACGTCAGCAGGCAGGGATGACTTAAAGCTTGGAGAAGTCTGCAGGGTTCGGGTTGACATGGGACAAGACTAGGGATCGGCTGGGGGAGGGTGCATGAGGCAGAAATAGAATGGAACGTGAGTGAGAATAAGAGGACGAGGAAGAGGAAGAGTGAGTGATCAAGATCAGGTAAAGTCAGGCAAAGTCAGGCAAAGGCAGGGAATTAAACGGGGACCGACCCCCAAAATGTCATGCCAAGGCTGAGTGATGGAAAGGATGTCATGAATTTGTCAAGTTGAGCTCAGCCTAGCAAGGCACAGGCGAGACAATGACAGACCAGGACAGGAACTGAACTACCTGCCAATGGGGAAACGGGAATAAACGGGCAAGTAGGATCGTCTGAAAAGGCTCGGCCGAATGCAGGTTCCAGCACTGCATGAGCCTTAGATCTCTGACTCTGAAGCCTGAAGCCTGAAGCCTCGAATGTCTCCTCACAGAACCCACTTACACAAGCCGTCGTCCAAAGCCGATCCAGCTAAGCAAAGTAAAGGCCCACGTTTATCGCGTCACTACTCGAATTTCGCAAGGGTCCACGGCACAGAAATGGAGATACTTCTCGCTTTCGGCGGACACGGGAATGACGAAATGAGCATTGCAAAGCAAAAAGCGGAGAAGGGAGGAGAAGAGATGGAAGGAAATGAATCGACTTGATTATCAAAGGAAACACGAAAAGGGAAATAATAGGCTTGACTTGAAGCGGTTTGGGTCGGGCGGGAAGGTGGATGGATGGTGGTGGTGATGGGGAAAAGATAGAGGCAAATCAAAAACAGCAAAAAATGGAAATGACTGAATCAATTGATTACAGACGACAAAGATAGCGAGAGAATGTGCATACCTGTTGCTGCTGAGTCGAGCATGCCGCCCTGTGGTTGGTGCTGGTGGGGTGCTAGCATTGTTCTGGGGGCCGAGAGTGCCGCCATAATGAGCATCTGTTGAATTCTGGGTTCCGGGTTTTGGGTTTTGGGTCCTAAGTCGCTGGGAAATAGCGAGGGCGCTTCTGCTGTTTTATCTCGACGGAGGCTTGCAGTGGATGGCGCTGGTGGTTGAGAGTGGAGGGGGTACTGAGCTTCGGTGTATAGGTGACGCCAAAGGTACAGAAATTCAGGGCCGTCGGTTGGGGGCTGCAGCTGGTCACTTACAGAGGCGAGTAACCAACAAGTCAGGGCCACACACCATCCAAGTTTGGGGTCAGTTGAGTGATGGAGACGGTTCAGCGACTACTGTGATCGCTGAGTGACTTGCAGTCGTGGTTGGTCCGTCGGTAAAATGCGAGAAACAAGTCCACGGCAATACCGAGTTTCTTTGCAGCGAAATAACTGGCAAAGATTTGCAACTGGCGTTTTTGTTTCGGCCACGGGGTTGGAGGAAGGATATCGTGATTAAATGGCGCTGCGTTCAAATCGGAAGCAAGAAGTCTTGTGCCTTGAGCCAAAGCTGACAAGTGATAGAATTATCAACGGTCGATGTTGCCGGGGGAGGTGACTGAGTTGATCAAGATCTCGTGTCCGTGTAAGCCTGGACCAATTGTCGATGCGGCAGACGGTGTTGGATGGGGAATTCGATGTCCGTGTCTCGGTCTTCAATTGAGCATTGATTGCTGAGTTTTGTTGTTTCTTCAAGCACGTTGCTCGTTGAATGTTCTACCACAATTATTAAAGAGAATTATTGTGTCTTGACATGGGAGGTCAAAATCGAGTTGGTCGTAGGAGTAGAAGATGTGGTGAGGAGGGGAGGAGGCCAGCTTCAAAAAGCAGCCTGATAATTATGATCGTGATAGTGAAGCAAAAAGAAGCAGAACAACCAAGATGCCTGTCTGTCTGTCTTGGAGGGAAAGCAGAGATATAAAGGGGAGGAGGAAGCTGGAATAAGGAGACGAGCAAGAAAAGCGCGCAGCTCGACTTTACATTTATGAATGAAGCACGCCGGCTGCTGTACTCTATTCGGTCCCTTCACAGTTCACATCTCATCCCCAGCCCACCAGAGCCAAACCAAACTAAGAACCCTCCACTCTTTTTCTGGTCTTTGGCTTGAAGATGGACCACAAGTCGACGTGGGGAACTTGACTGGGGGTGTCAGGATGTGGATGTGGATGGGACAAGTGCCATGGGGAGGGGCGTGCGGATACAACTGAAGTGAGTGAGGTGCTCGACGATGTTTATGGTACAGTATGTATTGTGAGGATTGGACACATGCACAGCACAGCACAACTCGACTGATTTGCCTGCAAGCCAACGATTGACATGACATGCCTGGCTAGAGGTGAAAAAATGGTTCATGTGTGAGTGGGGGTAAACAGGTAGCTGAAGAGTTGTAGATCCAAGTATGAGATTGAGAACCTTCAGATGCTTCAGCAACGACATCAAAGAAGTCTAATTCCCGAGCCTCTCTTCTCCATCAGCAGAATCAATGCTCATTCTCTGCACTTATCCCTCCTACGGATCCTTTCGACAGAACAGATAAACGAGGCTCGTTCTGCTCCCTAGGTCCCTGCCAAGTGCCTGTCTGCAAAGCACAGTGCGTCATTTACTCAGTGCAGCTAACAAGAAAATCCACATCTTATGCGACCCAGTGGGTGAAGTGAATCGGCTTTTACCCAGGGCCAGGAGATGCACCACGGAAATTGTGTGTAAGGACGGGAAAAGCTTGGCTTCACTGAGCAGCGAGCTTTCCCTTCACGATGACCGAAGTTACCTGCGACCCAGTTTTTCCCACTGTCTCTGGCTCTAGAGGTAAGGTGCTCCTGAGACCTGGCTCGCCCTGCCCTGAGCCGCTTGTTTACATGGCAGCTGCCCTTTGAGCTCTAGAGCTGCAGCACCTCTAAGCATAAAAGCATTGACCCTAATAATAGCTTGTTTTTATGTTTGTTTTGTCGCTGAAGGAACATATCGTCTGTGTCTGCCGTGCTTTCTCAATGTTGCTCTGGTCTCCCTGATCTTTAACGAATTAATCATCTACCTTAACAAATTCCCCTACTCTCGTCCCCCACTAGCCAAATGACGGTGCAGGTGCCATTAAACCAACGTAGTACCGTACCTGTTGAGAAGCCTCGGCGAGCAATTCGGCGACATATTTCCTGCCTTCTGATTGGTTCAGTGACCTTGTTCCGGGCTCTCTTTCCCCATCTGGGGGTCCCTGAGAGAGCAGTTCATCGTCCTCCTCCAACTGCAAGAGCCAACCATCATCCACCTGCATAAGCTCCACCGCCAGTCGATGTTGGTGTAAGCGCATTCAATTTATTTTTTTCAGTCTAGTTCCAAACATCATGAGCAACTTGCTGAACCATCATGAACTCTGCTTACAATATTTTGCATGATTAGAAACCTTGTTGCAACGTTTCTATTGCATCTCCGGCAGCACCACAGACGATCGACAAAATCTCTGTCTCGAAATCTGGTCTGTTGAGATCTTGTCTCGTCAACCTGCATCGCCATCAAAAGCACTTGGCCCCCATGCAATTCCAGAGCGACCATCTGCCCGAGACCCTGTTACAGCCAAGACTTTTCAAATAGCGATCCGTGACGCTGCACAACGGGAATCATAAAACCTCCAGCTCATCAACTAATACAGTTACATCATCGAGCAGTGTATCAGGAACAGCGGTCAATTCCATGAGCAGTCGTACTCGCCCTTTGTGACGATCTTCCACGTATCATGGATATCCACATGAAGCATTCGTGTTTCTGTCCTCAGCAAATCAACCGCCTCTCACTGTCTCCTGAGCCAGGCGCCAGCAGTCAATAATCCCGCGCCTCTACTCAGCCCTGTCTCGCCCTGCCGAGCAAAGAATAAGCCCGGCATAAGCAACTGGCGGTGCAGTTCAATTGCTCGTCGATCCCATGTCAAAGTTCAACGCCCTCAGAGCCATGCCAGCCAGCTCGCGTGCCTTTGCGCCAAATTAAGCCTACATCCAAAGCCAATTTACAGAACCCAGCAGACCGACTGGACTGCCTCGTCCAGCACAAAACTACCCCACGCAAGCCGAGGGTTTTGCAAAGAGACAGCGAACAAGAGGCACAATACGGCGCTACCACCCACGCGTACCCACTTTACCGCCTCGCCTGAGTCGACTGAGAGGCTCGACCTGGAGGCATGAAACGGGACCTGGGCAATTTAATTATAGGCCTTTGCTCCTCTATCCAACTGCGCCAGAGGGTAACAAAATGGTTGACCCGTCCGGCTAAAAGCATAAAAAAAGAGACAGGCAAAGTGGTGGCTTGATTAAGAGCGCAATTGCCTAAGTCTTTCTGTCCTCCTTTGTGAAAGCCCACAACTTTTCTAGTACCCTGAGGTCGCGCTGCTCAGGGCAAGGGCAGCATCAACATCCACTAGGATAAGCGGCTCATGGTGTTGATTGGAGTCGCTCGGGAGCGACGGCAGTCTTGACCAACAGAAGAAGCCAGCATGCATTCACCTCAAATCAAATGCAATTGATCATATCAAATATCAATTTTTTATCCCCTCCAATTGCAGATATATGCGAATCAAGAGTCTTGCCAGATTGCCGGTTCTCGACCAGGATTGGCCAACATTGATATTCGAGAGCCGTGATAAAGCATATCCGTTCATCCGCGAGACCGCGGTTCGCGACCGGACTGGCACTTATCTGTCGTTGCGGCTCTAACATCGGATATTGAGTTGTGCTTATCCGGTCAACGTGCCTCTAGCAATCCGAAAATCCCGGTTCACTTCCCGGTGTTGCTTCATACTTGGAGCTTCCAGCCTGACAGATCTCAGATGATACTTTGAATCCTAAGAAGCTGCCACGACAGCATAAAATGACCACGCGAGTTGCATCCAGGCGTGTATCAATCTGTCAATAGCGATCGTCTCTGCTTCGTCACCTACTGTCCACGATATCCCTGCATAAGCTGGCAAGAGACGCGCACGCTGTATATGTTGTGTATCCGGACGACGAATCTCCTTTGGCACAAATCTCAGATTTCTTGCGTTGCGCGTCCATTCCCCATCATGCTATGTTCGCATTGCGCTTGAGCCTCTAAGAGTGACGCGAAAGTAAGACATATTGCGCGGCGGTTTGACTCTATTCAAAGTAAGCTTGAATTTTAACTTACACCTGCCACGCCAGATCGACATGAAGATGAAGTGATAAACATCACAGCCGCTTTGACGTACTCCGTGCCCTTCCTTATATGTGCAACGCAAACCGCATGGAATGGATTAAGCACAAAATTGGTTATTGGGATCCCTGTGGGGTGTGTCATAAGCAAAGTATCGGTCTGTCTGAAGAAGTCAGGAATAAGAATGCTGTCTGACCTTTCATCATCGAACAAATATTACGAACAGGAAATGATGACCATCAAAATTTCCACATCATTCAACAAGAAAGGGGACGCAAAGGTAAGAAGGCAAATCTGCCAAAATACGACGATATGTGCACTGGCTAGTCTTCGGAGTCCTTGTCGCCAAGACAATTGGTGTTTCCCCCTGCTCTGGCGGCCCTGAATGGCTCGATACCGAGATCTCGGCCAGTGCAGCGAATCAAGGGACCTTCTTGGAGCCGTCAAGATCCTCTCTGCGTACGACTCTTGTCCACCAGTGCTGTGGTCTTCCGGGCCGTTCTCGACGGCGTCCCTCAGTTAATGACTCCATCGTCAAGCACCTAACGCGCCTAAAGCGGCTGCTGTTTCGGGTTTGAAAGATCCCGTGGTGTTGTAAGCCTGGTAGCGCGAATTAGAAGTCCAACGCTCCGGTCGAGCGTGGGATCTCCATTCCGTCCACACCATTCAAGCCATCTCCCTCGCCTCTGCCTGTATGACAGGGATGGCTGGCACGGGTGCGAGTGCGTCATATGCGCCCCGGAGAGACAGGGAGGTGGAGTTGATCCCTGGAAATCCTCTGGCACGACCCCTGTCCTCTTGTGCCTCTATCACACTCTTGATCGCCCATTGGACATTGTCTTTCTTCAATCCTGCCTTGGCCGTAAGATGTTCGCGTCCAAGAAACAAAGTCGAGTATGCACTGAATTGTACAGTAAAAGATCGACAGTTGTTTCAATCAATCAAACATTCTGTCGGCCTGTGCCCGATAGTGGAAGAGGTAATTTTGATGCTTTGACGGACAAAAACTAGACTAATGTCTTGGTATTGTTGTTTAAAACGGGGGACCAATCGGTTTGACTGTGAGGCTATCGAGTCAGGTCTCCAGACTTCTCCATCGTCAATCAAACTCATTTGAGTCAAAAGACGCACGGCCATATTCAAAATCCCGTGGGGTTTAATATCGCATTTAAAATTCAAGTGCCGGAGGTGCTTGGCAGAACGATTAGTTAGACGGAACACTGCCTCACCGTCCATGGTCGATTCTTTAATTGGCCTTCACCTGAGACCTAATGGTGATCTGCCGAACGTGCTTCGCAAATCACTCTACAGTTCTGACAAGGGTCAAATGTCAAGCCCAAAGAGCAAAACCACTGAAGTCGCCAAGCGAAACGTGCACCAGGGTATTGATGGATTGGGCAGTCGATTTTCGACCAGAAGCCGATAGCAGAAGCATGATCACAACTCCATCGGCCCGGTAGCACTCATCGTCTATACCTTACTACAAGTGTATCAAATACCAGATACCCAAATGGCCTGCTCACGGGATGGAGTGACACGGCCATTACTCTCACAACTTCGATGTCGGTCACGTCTTGAGTCTTCGTGAGTCAGCACCAAGCATTCTCTAAGAAAACATCCCTCAAGCAGAGCACATGGTTTGACTCGTCTAGGCTGGAGTCAAACAACTTCACATGTTGTGGAGAGCGCAAAGACGTCAGTTTGTGAACGCACAAGACTCACAAGCGGCACGTTGTCACATTAAAATCACCAGGCCGAATCTCAAATTCTCCCCCACACTCAATTGCTCCATATCCAAGACATTGAGCAGCTTGCTCCAGTATTTGCTCCGCTGTTATCACTTGCACAAGCAGACTGATTTCCAAGAAACAAACGTAGACGTGCGAACTACCGTATACTGTTTATACGATCCGGCCTTTGCCTGGTGCCCTCTGCAGCCGTCCCCGATATCGCACCGACATGGCCCTTGCCGTCTGCTGTATGGTCAATTCTCTTGTAGCCAGGCATCAAGTGTCAGGACGAGTTGCCGTTGAGATGCTAGACATGGCACCATCACACTCATCGGAGGCATGAACTTATCATGTTACCCACAGCGTCCAATCAACATGAAAGATAAAGAGTGTGTTAAGAAGAATCGCCAATCAGGTCCTCGGATGCACATCTAGGGAATCCCGAAAGAGAGACGGCTTTCAGACCGGGTAGACGTTACCATCTTGGCCCGTTGGTCCGCAAATCTATATGCATCTGAGAGAGAAAGTTTTGCAACTGACGGGCAGTGGCGGATAAGCCTTGCATGGGTCTGAGGATTTAGTTGTCATGTCGATTTATTGATTTGAGGATCACAACACCTTGAAGATGACTAGCTTCAGATGGCTGGGGTGGAGTCGTGGACAGCCTCAAGATCTAGACAGATGCCGGATCTTGCCCACACCTTCTTTGACCTGGCTTTTTACGAGAGGCTTACTACACTAAAGACGGCAAAGTTCAAGGCAAGCTCTGTTCTTGATGCACGAAAGTTAAATGGAAACTAAGGTACGGCTCGCGGCTCTAGGCTCGAAGCTTGTGGTGATGGCAAGAGATGATGGCTGATAAGCGGATGGCCCGAACCTGAACCCCAAGGCTCAACTGATACTGGGAGGGAGTGTGCGTCTGTAGTTGTTTGTCGGTTTGCCCGTGGCTACACCATAACCTTGGGTTGTTGAACTGGTGTTGGACATGTCGATAAAGACATCTCTTTTTCGGTTGGCAACCGCAGCGACCTATCTCATGCGACCAGCTGCACTGGAGATGGCGTTGTTTCAATGCCTTGCATGCAGCGAATCCTCACGTTTTGGGCGTCAGTAAACGACAACAGCTCAGCCCTGCAAAGACTCATTCGAATATCAGATGAGGTCAGTTGGACGAAAGAGCCGCTACATCAGGTGGGCAGGGTCCATGGCAGGCTAGTTGCAAGCTCTCAGGCCATGGTCATTCACTCGTAGAGTGCAGACAGAATGAGCAACTTTTACCCGCGCCAGCGCTTGGCGAAAGCTGTCATGCCAACGCCCACGATGTTCCAGACTCAAGACCCGCTGCAACGACCTGGTACGGACAGCTAACCAGGGCATACGGATAATGGGAGGACATATGCAGGTATTCTGTAGTAGGTACGGTAGTTGCGGTGCGATGGCTCCGCTTGAGAGTCGAGGGACAGAAAATGCCTCACCACAAGAAGCCAATGCAGAACCGCCAGAACGGCTTTCAGCGGATAACTTTCGAATTTGACTTGCCATATTTGGTAAGTGTATTCATTGAGTTGAACCCGAACCCAACAGCCTGGATATCCTGATGAACAAACAGCAAGGGTCAGAACAATTCAGGTTATAGTGGCATCACGCGTCTCAGCATGCAATATCATTATGCCTGATATCAGCGTTTCTTGACTGGGCAATCCCTTTGAATAAGCGCACCTGTCGTTTGTCTTTGTCAATGCCATACCATGGTAAAGCGAGTCTCATCCTTACAACACGGCGATTACGTATTGTCTCATCATGAGATGTGGGGTTGCAGTTGCAGTAACATGGCACTACCGTTTAGACTCGAGGAGGCTATATCGAGAGGGGTTACGGCATGGAGTTCAATGACGAGTGACAGTTGAAAACGGTGCACGATGCATGTCACCGGGCGTTGGCTTTTACCCAAACTTGTGGTTGATGAGGGGGTGGGAACCGTGGGATGATGTTATTGAGCATCTCGGCTCCCAAGGGTTCAACGACGGGATTGGACAATCTAACGATCGCCGAGCATTTCGCAAAGACGAGGTCAGTCTCTGTTACTCCTTCCATGCATCTTTTCCAGACTCTTTTGGCGTCGGCTTGGCCGCCCACACAAGCTTTATCTAACAAGGTTACCGTTACTTTAACTGATGAGGGGCATTCGTTGCCAAGAAACCACCACCAAGACTTCGCTGCCGCTGTGCTATTCTAGGCGAGGGAAACAAGCTCTGCCTCTATTCAACAGCAACGTGCATTCTCCAACGGCGCAGCTCAAAACACCAAGTCTTGGCTTTTCTTGGCTTTACGGTCTAGCCCTCGAAACAGACCAAATCTGCTGGAGGGAGTGCGACATCTGCAAAACATGAACTCTTGAATGAGAAGGATGCATCACCAAAGGTTGTTTAACTTTACTAAAGGTGGAAAACTGTGGATGAGCAAGCCACTTCCGTTTTCCCCCGCCATGTACCCCATATTCTTGGCGGAGAAGTCTCCGTTTAATCCCCAAAACCTGGGGGTGCTACCTGGCTACGTACAGTACAGTAGTAAAGCAACTGATGATAGAGTCTGCCTGGCTCTGTCGTTTGGTATTACAGTGTCAGGTTCTATCTGCATCCTGGGGTGCATCAGTGGCGGGCAAGCATGAGTCTCAAATCGGTCCCTGCGCACCCTTTACAGACTGAGACTGTCGATGAGTGCTACACAGTATGATCTTGTACCATGCCGTGAGCTGAGTTGAGCTGAGACGCCACCCAATCAGCAAAACGGCGCGGAACTTTGCCCTCACTGGTTATTTCCTATTGGGTGCAGTGCTATCCTAGTTGAGTTGTGTGGACAGAGTTAGCCCTTCCGCCCTCACGATTGCAGTATCTTCTGCCGCTTGTCCGCGCTCAAGACCCGAGGGTACAGTATATCTACATATCTACTGTTTGGGGGTTGGTCTGGTGGTTGATACAGATACTACGTACATGCTGCTGCTGCTGCCAACCTGATTGTCTCGCAGCCTGGGTAGCCCGGGTAAGCAATTGCTGCCGTATGCGGACGTCATTGCCTTCTGTGCTTACTCTATCAGCAGGGACTAATACACAATATACACAAGGACATATGAAACACTCGCTCGGTACGAAGGCGAGCTTGTTCGATAACGTTACTTTGATATGTGACATGTTTGTTCCAATGATACGGTGGCAATGTCAGATGCAGCAGTCGAACTGAAAGAGACAATGGTATTTCCCTGCTTGTCCATGGACTGAACACATCATGCAGTTGTGGGTTAAGCATTCGACATCCTACTCCCACCCTTCAAGAGTTCAACGTCATATCTGCAAACAACTTCTAGTCCACCTCACGGCTACGGCGTTTGCCATCGTATTTTATTACTGGAGGTCTCTTTCGGCATGTCTTCAGTGATCATCCACGACTTATCGTCGTCTTGACTAACACGTGGGGCTTAGTGACGAGAATTCTTCGGCGAGTAGTGCAGGTAAGTTTGACGATCTTATACACGTGCAGTAGCCGTTCCTGTACTCGGCTATCTCTCATACTGAGAAGGAATGGAGTTCGGTGGCTTCAGCATGTAAATATGTATTGCTCCTGGCGCAAAACCTTGTTTGGGTGACGTCTTTAGTGCACGGCCTCAACACAACTGAGATATGTTCCTCAATATCAGTTGACGGTTTGAAGATACTTTATCCGTTGAATCTCAGAAGATACACACGCATTTGAAAGCACCAAGATCGTGATTGGATACTCTTCTGCGTCCACCGTATCATGAAGGCTATGCTATGACGAGACTGTTGAATGATTGAATGCCGTTTGTAGCCCACAAACGACATTTGGGCTTGTTGGGTTAAAAACTCTTACGGGGGATAATAGACAGTGCTTGATTACTACTCAATCCACAAGATCTATCTAATGTAGTACCTTAACCTCAACCAAGTCCCCATTCACCATCCAATAACGCCAATCCAACAGTAGAAATGAATAGAAAAACAAGTTAGAAGGGAATTTGCTCCATTGGCGACTATTTGTCGACCCAATCCTGCTCAGTCCAAAAACGCCTGATCCTCCCTCTTTCTTTGTTAGCAGTGTTGTTACTTGACTTCCTGGGCAGCAGGCTGCACGGGGTCGTTGATCTCCATATCCAAGGGCTCATTGTCCATCCATCCAGAAAAGTCCTCGTCGTCATCGGCAACTGCTGGTACGGCGGGTGGTGTTTCCTTATTGCTAGATGATTTGTTGTCTTCCTGCATTAGGGATGATTCGTTGGTCAGGACCGAGGGAGGATGCGAGGTTCCGCTGTCTGTCACGGTTTGCTCATCACTCGATGCCCATATCTGACGATTCGAAGGATCCTCTGCAGATGGTGTAGCAGGCTGAGAGTCTTGTGGAGCAGCGACGACGAGTATGTTTTGGCCGTTGTCCGACTCAGGCGCATGGCTCTGTCTGCGGCGTCCGCGCTGCGGCAATGGAGGGCGATAATCGCCATGGCCCTGGTGCTCATGCTCATGTTCATGATGCTCACGATGATACTCTTGGTGGTGCTCTTGGTGATGCTCGTGATGAGTCTCGAGTGAGTCGGCAGAGTTATGAGCAGCAGACTGAGGGACTGGCTTCCTTGTAGGAACACCTCCTGTCGGGGGTGCTATCCGCGTCATGCCGTTCGTGGGTTTAGGGAGGGGTGTTCCAGGAGGAGGCAGCGGTTGGCCTCGCCCCATAGGCTGAGTGAGATCGAGATGACTTGCTTGCTCAGCCTGTCTTCGTGCCTCCTTGTGCCGTTGGTAGGCATTCCATCCCCATTGTTTCGCCTGCAGTGCTGCGTTGGAGACGGCTGCCAGCGTAGTCTGCCTATGGTTCAAGTTCTGTCCCTGGTTTTGATGTTGGTCTTGAGGAGTCTCATCGTAATTCGGCTCTTCTTGCTCTTCCTCATGAGTAGGTATTTCCGGGTGCTCACGACGTGTAAAGAAAGTCCTCCCCAGCGAACCTGTCTGGCTCTTTATGGACTCCCTCATAGAAGCGGTCGAGGAACCTGGCCTTTCATCTGTACATGACCCTGATCCAGTGGAAGAGGTCGTATTACGGCGCCCCATCGCAACTGGTGTCTTCTGGGACTCGTCTGTTACGCCGTTATCCAGGGCTTCGTGCGCCGATGAAGAAGAGCGCGAAGAGCGATTGGACCGTTGAGAGGCAGAAGATGATTCTAGCGGAGCATCTGTAGCTGTGGTCGGCCGAGAGGAAGCTTCGTGTGAGCGCGAATGTAGAGCTGCCATGTAGTTGGTTGCATGATCGGGTGGCGAGGTCGATGGCTTAAAGATATCAGCATGGGCCTCGTCAGTGCCCACAACAGGTTCAAGGGACGTCTTGGAAATCTTAGGCCTCAAGATGGGGCTCGCGCTTGGTCCCTTGGAATCAATACTGGTAGATGATGCAGAAGCTTGGGGATTGGTGCCTGTCCTGCTAAGTCTGCGTCCAAAGAGACCTGTTGGCGGCGGTGCAGATTCCATGATGGGGATTGTATGGCTCTTCTCCAAAGGCCGCGTCTCTTCTGTCACATCCGGGGTTGCGTCCATCTGAGTGACAGCTCCAACATCTCCCGCCGCTGCCACTATGCTTTCAGCATCATCAGTTGGAACTGTGGCGTTATCACCTTCAAAGATACCGCCTCGCCACTGCTTGTGCTCTGTCTTGAAGAACGGCATATCGTCCCAGAATGGCAACACAACAGTTTCTGCAATGACTTCCTTGATACGGTTCTCAATCTGACGGAGAATGACTGTGTAAGTAATTTGTCTCGCACTAACGATGGGTTCGATATCCATCTCCATCTTGGGCATGCTTTGAAAAGTGACCCAAATTCGATTGCTGGGAGGTGGCTTGATCTTGAACAGCATGTGACCTTCAGCTCTCTTGAGCACAGCTGCAAGAACAAGGTTGACCTCCCGCGCTTTGAACCTGGCTCCAAGGTCGATCTTAGCCGTGGCTGCGATCTCGATACGAGCATTTCCTGAGTACTTGACATCGGCTTCGACAACACATTCTCCCTCGGCGGTAAGATCCCTGAGTTTCAGGTTCGTAAAGTAAGGAGCTGCCTCGCCAGTATCGATTCCATTGATGGTAATATTGGTAAGAAAGGCTGGTCTTTTCACACGAGATATCTTTTTTGTGAGTTTCTCGCGGATGAAAGCTTCAATGTCTTTCGTCTTGTTGACTCCCAAGAACACCCTTCCTAGTAACGCATTCACCCATCTCGAATGGACATTCTCTTCTGTCGAGTGGAGCTTCTGGACCAGGGAGATGATGTTCTTAACATCAAAGTGTAAGGGCTTGGGCACTTGACCTTCCACTCCATAGCTCTGCTCTTGGTTTTTGAGCAGGGCAAAGTAGAAATCTTCCTTGGCTGAACAGTTTTCGGAAAAGAGGAAGAATGGTTTCGACATAGGACTCTCAAGACCTAATTCGGTGTTGGGTTGTTTTCGGGAGAGGCGGATCGCATTTCGTTTGATAAAGAGTTCACCTTCTGGGGTGACATCGCCGCCCGAGTAAATGCTGATTTCATGGTACGCTAGAGAAACAACATGTCTAACTTCGACTTGTTCTTCATCATCGAATAACATAAGATGGCCATGTCTATATCCGAGTCAGCAAAGGAACGTGGGGCCATGGGATAAGCTGCACAAACCTCAAGACCACGTAAAAGACATTACCCGCATTCTTGGGCCGTTGACTCGTACTGCTGTTGTTATTATCCATGGGTCCTGGGGTGGGCTTCCTCTCAAAGATGCTCCGATACATGGTCTGATAGACGCTGGGGCTCGAAGGGGCCACGGTTGCAGAGCCCACAGGAGTCGAGCGTTCGATGGGCTTTGCGTTGATGCCCATGGGCGTGTACTCTCTGCACACGGCAAAAAAGCCGGCGGCTACATCGAGGTCGTTTTCGTGCGCGCGGTTGTCCTTCTTGTGCGACCGCTTAGCAGCATCGAGGGCGGTTGTATCATCGTCCTTGTCGACGATAGGGCTGTATTTGGGTTCGTTCGCGGCATCGTCGAGGATGGGAGAGGTGTAGAAGATAAAGGCCAGGACAGAGACGACAACCAAGGGTATGAATGTCAATCCGCCCAGCACGTATGCCACGAGAAGAGAAGTAAAGGTAGCCATGGCTCCGAAGTCCGGAGCCACAGAGGCTCACAAGAGAGAGCTTTGTGCACAAGAGGGGCACTGCAGCCTCGGCTCTTCGGTAGCTAGAGCACACAGCGAGAAAGACGCATCGGACGAGGTCGAGGGAGTTTGCTTTTGGTGTTTCTTGAAGGGAGGAAAAGTTGTCGATGTTGCTTCTTGGTTGGGGGAGGCGGAATGATTATACGCGGAGTTAGTTGATAGGCTGGGCAAGTGAGTGTAAGTGACACCGCTAAAGGTACCTGTCTCTACTCTGTACTTTCGAAGCTGACGGGCTACATACGTCATGTGATGAATCCACTGGCTGACAGGCATCCCCCACCGTTCGACGGCACTGAAGGAGCCTCAGCGGGTCTAGTGATGTGGTAATTTCAGTCACAGGTCGTTTATTAATCGTTCATTATTAATCAACAACATACGGTAAACCATCTCTACTCTCATCAAGCCTGTAGATGTAGAACAGTGGTTGAAACCACATTCTGAAGTGTAGAAGATCAGAAGTACCGGAACTTGATCGTGATAAGACTAAATGATCGCCGATCAAAGGTACTAATCCTTTCATGGACAAGGCCTAGATACGTACAGTTCCTTGCAGGCAGCTCGGCATATTAATAGGACATGAAATCTATGAGAATTACAAGAACTTTAATAAATCTTTCCGTTAAAAGATGCAGGGAAATTGTCATAACTCTTGCACGCCCATTCTACGTACGGCGCTCCCTGGAAGTCTAGCCCACTAAATCCATCGTTACTGAGACCTGAAACTCAAAACGTGGAGGTATCACGAGGTCTCATGTCTCAAGTGGATATCTGTCCTCAGCAGCTACATGCAAAGAACTTCACGAGCCTTACAAGCAAGAACACAATGGTTATTTGATACAAAATATCATTCAATCATCAATACCCCTCGCCCAACAACTATCTGAGTACACATGATGTCTATCTGCAAGCCCCTCTGCTCTCCTGACCACAGCTTCGAGAACATTACATCCATCAATACATCTCAGAGTGTGCTATACTCGGCAACACCTGGATTGTACAAATGACAAAAACTCCTGTAGGTCCATCCCAGCATCCCATATGCTGATCCCGTCGAGAGAAGTCGCTTCAAACAAATAATGTGTTGGCTAAAAATGCAGTGGTGCGATGTGTGGTTCTGTGCTGTTGCTTATTTTTGGGTGTTTTTCCGTCTGCGTCGATTACAGTCTCGATCGCAAGACCTAAGTGCGAGTGTTTGTAGTATTATAAAGAGAGAATGACAAGGTAAGGAAAAGTGTGGTTGGTCGTAGCCAAAGAAAGGCTGTAGTAGGTGATTATAGTCTTTTGGGTACCATGCTCCAGGTTCCATTGTCAAGGATGCGAGGCAAGAAAAGTCAAGAAAATCATAAGTATCGTGGAAGTCCGTAAGGAGGTCGGTCGTAATAGTTGGAGTTTTCCATACAACGGTGTAATAGTTAAAAAGGTGATCTACAGGAAATAGAATGGCTGTGTATGTGTATGTGTAGGCATCTCTGCTGTTTCTGCTTAAACTCGAGAGCGTACAGAAGACATTGTAGCATGAGATTGTGTACGGGCAGGATGTGCGTGCGTATGGGTACTACCATGGCGGCCTTGCTTAGAGGAAAGGTGAAGAGTTCCGACATCGTGTTTGCCTGGGATATTGTTAGTGCTAGTAAACCTTCCAAGAATCAATCCAACTTACCATCGCAGCATGCGCGGACATTTTCGAGACGGTCAGCGTCCCTATCCTGCCGCTCAATGATTTCCCTCACATCCTCAGCACTATCATGTGCCTCGCTGGCTTCGTAGATGTTGACATCCTGAGCACTAACACCACGACCGCGGAGGGTAGAGAAAGTGCCAGACAACTGGCTGCCCTTCCAGTAACCGCTCAGTTTGCTGAGCGTTCCAGCAGGGCGTTGTGGGTGACCCTTGGGCGTCAAGGTTGGGATGTTCATGGACATGCCAACAGCAGGCGACTCGTTACGGGTTGTGCGAGAGTTGTAAGACGACAAAGAAGGGGGCGCTCTAGGTCGTGTTCCGTTGGCCGCGCGTTGACCAAACTGGGGGTTGAATTCGTCAACGTCCTCGCGAGTGAAATTCTCCGCCATGTCCTCGACATTAGCTTGTTCATTGTTGGTGCGGAGAAGTAGATATGAGAGCGCGTTGAACCATGTCTCGTGTCGCTGTCCAGTGGTGCAAGTAAACTTGATGGTTCTGCCAGGAGAAATGATAACCAAGCTCTTACGGTGGAGTCCTGGAGGGTTGGGGTTATCGTCGGTAACGACACGAACAGCCTCGATAGGAACACTCTTGGCCTTCAACTCAGTACGGCCGGCAGCAGAAGGATCTCGGTCACTCCAGTACAGTATCCTGGTGTACGGGTGGACCCAGAAGTAGCGACGGTGTCGGTTCTCGGAGATCTCACCACGGCCAGTCTTGCGGGTGTACTTCCACAGATACTCACCGATCATGGTCTGGGTAATAGCCTGAATCATGCGGGGATCCGTGTTAGGTCCAAACCCGGAAGGATCCATGCCCATTTCGCCAGGACGGATGTTGAATCGGGTGTCAAGCTCTGAAACAAATGAGGAAACAGATGATCTTCGTGACATCTTGGTCGGTGATTGTCTTCCAAGCTCGCCGTAACTAACGGGGTTGCGGGTAGTACGGGCTGTAGGCGTGGCGCGAGCTGTAGAAACCTCGGAGGCTCCATTTCCAGGGGTGGTGGGCCTCTGCTTGAGGGCTGAAGCTGGCCAGGCAGGCGGTGCCATGTTGCTCTGGTTTCCGTGAGAGGAGTGTGATCGTGCAGCCTCGATGACCTGGCGATGGTTCGGTGGCAGAGGAGGAGCGTCCTGAACGGATGCCTTGCCGCTCCTGGAGCTATCAGGACGGCGCATTGGGCTGATATCGAACACATCGTCGGCATCGCGTTCCTGCCGAATAGGACTCTCGAACATCTCTCGTGATCGGCGGATTCGAACAGTACCAGTCGTACCAGTGGTTCCGGGAGTTCCAGGGCTTGCGATAAAGCTCTTGTCAAGACCAAAGGCAGGTAGAGCACGAGCCTTGAACATGGCGTCGATGACATCAGCAGTGAGAGATGTCTGCGCGCCCTGATCGTTCATGACAACGATAGGCTTGTCGAAAGGCCGCTGGGAATCGGGAGTGGCAGGCTCGGAAGCATCGCTGGGTGACTGGCTATTCACATCCTCAACCATGAAAGGCGATGACCCTTGATCAACGTCCCGGCCAAGGGCTCCCGCAGTCTGGTGCTCAGGTGTCTGAGGAACATCACGCTCCATAAAGGGCGAATTCATATCCCGAGGAAGAATGAAACCATCTCGCTTCGGGGTTCGGGGAGACATGGGCAGAGTTTCCACGGACTCGATGGATGAGAATCCGAAAGACGGCAGTGTGCGTGTCTTCTGAACAGGGCTGACAGGCTCAACACCCTCAGCAGAGATCGAGGACATAACCAGAGTTGGCGGCGCAGGGGTGGGTTCAAGTACGGGCTTTACGTTCTCAGAGGTGATGCCAGACAAAGCCAGAGGTGGCGCAGGCTGAGACACAGGCTCCACGTTTTGTGTTGACAGATCAGAAAACACGAGGGTGGTTGGGGTGGGTGGAAGTTCCTCCCTGGGTTCGCAGCCCTCAGCATAGATAGAGGACAGGTTGAGGGATGGCAGAGGGATGACCTTCTCTGGCTCGCTGATCGGTTCGACGGACTCAATAGCAATGGAAGACAGAGCCAAATCAGGAGCAGGGAGCGCAGTTGGCTGGACATACTGTCCCTGGATAGCAGAGATGGAAAGCTCGGGCACAACAGCCGGCTCAACAACTGGCTCAACCTGCTCACCCTGGATAGATGAAATGCTGAGCTCGGCAACAACAGGCTCGGACACAGGCTCGACAATGGGCTCAACACTCTCACCGAAGATAGTGGACATGGCGAGCTTTGGTGCTCTGGTCGCAATGGGCTCGACATCTTCTCCCTGGATGGAAGAGAAGCTCAGCTCAGGAGCCAGAGACGGGGCGGGAATGGGAGCGACAACAGCCTGCATAGCAGACTCGACCTCAGGTTCGGCAATTGGCTCAACATGCTCACTTCGGATGGTGGACATAAGAAGCTCAGGAGCCAGAACGGCAGGCTCAGAGATCGGTTCAACGGTCTCACCCTTGATACCAGAGATGGTAAGCTCTGGGTTCTTCTGTGCGATAGGCTCGACATGTTCACCAAGGATTGAGGACATGGAAAGAGCAGGAGGTGGTGGCATGAACATGACGGGCTCCACAGGTGGAGAGGCAATAGGATCAACAGATTCCGCCGTGATGGTGGAGAGGCGCAGGGCAGGAGCAGGAATCTCAGGCTCTGCGATGGGCTCGACTTGCTCAGTGGCAATCTCAGTCAGGGACAGATCAGCCAGAGGCTCGGCCTTGGGCTCCAGGTTGTGTGCTACAATGCCGGACATGCTGAGCTCAGGAGGAGGAATCTCAGGCTCGGCTAGCGGTTCCAAGTGCTCAGCGGCAATGGCAGACAAGGCAAGAGCAGGAGGGAGAACGACAGGCTCAGCTCGAGGCTCAAGGTGTTCAGAGATGATCGAAGTCATTGTCAGGTCTGGCAGAGGAGCCTTGGGCTCCGCCTGAGGAGAGAGGTCTTCAGCCTTGATCGACGATAGGCTAAGAGCAGGAGGGGGGGTCTCAGGCTCAGCAAGAGGCTCAACACTCTGGTTAGACAGAGGTGTAAAGCTCAGGGCCGCAGGAATTTGGGGCACCTCAATCTCTTCCCTAGGCTCAACATCCTCAGATGTAATGGAGGACATGCACAAGGTAGGGGGTAGGATCGGAGGTAGCATAGAAGGAGGAGCCGGGAACTGGGCCAACTTCTGCTCCATATCAGGATCGTGCTGAGCACCAGCATCGCTGTAGATCATGGAAATTGGGCGAGACTCAGGCAGTTCGTCAATGGGCCATGAAGCTGGCGCGCGTTGGCCATATGATCCGATGGCGGACTGCATGGAACCCGGTCGGTTGGCAGTCACAACACTAACAGGGGATTCAGCATAGTGTTCCTCTCCATCGTCAGTCATAACGCCGGTTGTGATCATCTGGGTTGTGTCGAACGCTGTAAGTCTAGGCACAATCTTGACGGGTTCTGTCATCACACCACTATCGACCATGATAACCTTGGGCATAGGAGGTACCGCAGGGCGAGGCGAAGAGGCACGGCGGATAGAACCAGGAGTCATCGAACGAGCGCGCATACGACTAGGCGTGCCAGGGCCGGCGGAATCGTCGTCACTACCGTCGAAGTCCTGAAGCTCGGCAAAAAGACTCTGACCACCCTGAGGAGTTCCATCACGGCTGCTCGCAAAGCTAGCGGGGCTGCCCTGGAAGTTGGGCTCTTCACTAGCTTGTCTTGAGCGGTTAAAGATGCTACGGCTCATGCGGAAACGGCTGCTCCTCTGAGACCGGATAGTACCAGAAGGGGTGTTGATGGAAACGACGTCATCTTCCTCACCCGAGGTGGATGCAGTGCTATGCAACGAGAGGCTGCTACCGTGGCGAGGGAAACCAGTAGTTAATCGTGGGGCGTTCAGGTTGCCGAAGCCTCGGGTGGTGCCCTCAGTCTCAGTGTCATCGCTTCCTGACATCTCCTCGTTGCCAGTCTGGAAATCCTCAGTCTCGGTAGCACGCTCATCGTTGGCGGTCTCGAAAGCAGATTCGCCACCCTCATTAGCTGTGTCAAATTGCTCATTATCCGTAGGGTCGGCGGATTCGATACTTGGGAGAATAGTGTGGCTGCTGTTGCTCAAAGCCTTTCTGGTGTTCGTAGGAGAGATAGAAGTTCGAGGAGAGATCTCACTCTGGTCTTCCCACTCTTGGTCATCGACAATAACCTCTTGCCTGCTGGAACGGAAAGATCCAAGCAGGCGAGGAGGCTTCTTAAAGTCCTTGGTCTCCTTGGCGCGGGATCGTCGGGTTGGCTTTTGTTCACCTGCATCGCTTCGTGCTTTCTCGAGATCATCGCGAAGGTCCTGGATGATGCGTCGGAGCTCAAGCTTCTCGGTCTTCTCGCGGTGCAACAGACCTCGCTGGCTCTGAATCGTTCGTTGGGCGTGGTGGAGAGACGACTTCATAGTCTCGGTCTCAAGCATGGCATGGCGAGGAGTACCCTTGATGGGAGAAACGGGAGGTGAATGCTCAGGTGTAAGGTGGTCGGCAGAAGAGTCAACATCTTCGTCGCTAGTGCGGATGTTGGGCTCAAGCTCTGTGACAGTTCGACGCTGGGATGCGAAAGCCCTGGCGAGCTCTTGATTCTGACCAGTGAGATCATCAATCCTGCGTTGCATAGCAGCACGTTCGCCCTCCGCCATGGCAATGTTGCGCTTGACGGTACCAAGCTCAATGTCATGTTGCTTGACAGCGGCGGCATGTTGATCAATCAATCGGGCGTGGGTCACTCTGACTTCATCGAGCTCTCGCTGCACTGTAACCTTCTCCGTCTTGATGATATTGAGGGACTGGGTGAGCTTCTTCTCGCGGTCCAATGCCTCTTTGTGTTGAGCACTAAGCTCCTGCAGCTTTGTCTCAAGATTCCAGTTTTCCTCCTTATAACGATTCTCACTCTCATCGAGAGACTTGAAGCGCTGCTGAAATCCCTCGGATTCAAGCTCAAGTCGAGCCTTGTCGGCCTTCAGATCTTTGTTCTCTTCATCTCGCTCGGCCAGTACACCTTGGAGGTTGCGGACCTGAGCGATAAGAGAAGTGCTAATTTCGGCGGCGAACTCGATGTCGTGAACTCGGTTTGAAGGCTGGTTGCGAACCTTGCGATTCGGGACGGTGAGCTTGGTCGGGGATCCTGTTGCTTGGCTCTCAAACTTGGACGGGCTGACGGATCGCTAGAGAAAACAATGTTAGTAGGCCGTCGTCATTGAAGGTCAGGATGCGAAAGCAACATACTAATCTGCCAGCTTTAGTCTCGGGCGCAAAAGGGGAGTTGGGGTTCGCCTCGTTGCTGGGGACCCTCTGTTTAGGCAACAAATTTCGGGCGGACTCGCGAGTTAGTGTATTAAACTCCTTCTCAATTCCGACCATTCGCTCGCGAAGCTCCTGTGACAACTCCTCCTCATTGTTCACCTTCTCAATCTCCTTGAGTTGGTCGGTGAGTTCTTTGCGCTGGGCCACGAGGGCATTACCCAGTTTCCCTGCCTCTGCGAGGCGACGCTCCGTCTCCTGTAAATGAGCAGTGAGAGCCCGCTTCGCAGATTTTGGCGAAGAAGGGCCGGTGATGAAAAAGTCGAGGTCGTAGTTGGAATATCGGTGTTGAGCCGGCGCCGATGTTGGTGCGGCTTCGGGTGTGTTGGTGACGAATGGGTCGTATTGCGTTGCGCCAGGTGCGGGCAAGCTTGGCTTGTCGGAAGCCAGTGAAGAAGCCATGATTGCAGAGCAAAGTGGCCCTCTTCCGAGGGGAAAGGAAAACTTCCTCAATCACGCCTTGAAACCATCAAGATACGCAGACGGACGACGTAGCAGGCCCGTCGCAGGGGAGATGGCTCTGTGTTTGTAGTGTGTTGAGTATTTCGAACGTGTCGTGTTGTGTTGTGTTTGTTGAAACGTAAAAGACGGGGTACCTCTGCTAAAGTACCGGTACCAGTACCACCTCAGTGCAATACAGTGATTGGTGATTGGTGATTGATTAGAGCTGGCGTGTGCCGCAGACCAGTCAGATTGCAGTAAAGCACTGCAGGGAGAGGTTCCGTAAGATTGGAGCTACTGTAAAGAGAGCAGACCCGGCTGCGAGGAAAAAACAAAGACAATTCCCACAAAACAGAGACAAAGAGAGAAAGCGAAAAGGCAATAATATTAACGAAAAAAGAAGAGTGGACTAAAAGACGCGTCCGAACGGAGGAAGAATAATTCGTCGATGGTAAAAAGAGATCAGAGAATGAGTGTGATGAAGCGCAAATAGGAGCAACTTCAGGTACCGCCAGAGGTCGAGAGAAAATGCGACCAGAAATGCCCAGAGTGTGTGTGGGTGAGAGTGTCTAATTATTGACACACCTGTCGAATTGAATGCGCGCCAGCGACAGTACCGTACAGTATTAGTCAGGTACGCACACGCACAAGCACAAGCACAGGCACTGCACAACACAGTGAAGTGGGTTGTACTAAGACTAGCGGACCAGTAATTAGTGGATTAACCCCCTGTTTGTCAAGCGTCGCAAGTTTCGGAGCGCAGGCCAGGTTGTCGAATAGTCGTGGGAAGCTCGAGGTATTTGGAGGTGCTGAGTTCTTTGGGAGGCTGGAATGTATCCCCAAGAAATTATGCGACAATGACCTTATTGCTCATTCCCGAGTGGAATTATGGCACCTGAAGAAAGCTTCAACGATCGAAAACACTTGTACCGCTGTAGAGGCGTTCTATCACCAATGCAACCAAGTTAACGGCAACAAAGGAGGCGTAGATAGAGTTTCCCGGCAGTGACGTGAGCAGTCGACCGATAAAGTTGCTTCGAAAAAGAAAAGGACGAAGGAGAGAGGGTTGGAGTTGAATTGAGTTGAGTCCAGACTCAAAGCGACGCGACGGGAGAGAGAAGAGGCGCTGTCGTGGTACCTGTCCTTCTGGTGGAGTCTGCTCTAAGAAGAAAGTCTCTTTTTAATTCCAGAGTGGACTGGGGTGGATCGACTGATTTCAAGGGCGGCCGGCCGGTGACGTTTGAGGTTTCGCGAGGAATTGGAATCGCCCTTGTAAGAAGGACCGAGGTTGGCTGAAATACGACGTGAGAGAAGGAAAAACGTATAGTATAGAGAAAGTCGGAACTATGCAGATGCACTAGGTGAAGGAGAGAAGTCTGCAGCAATTGAATCTTGACCAGCAATCCCCGAAAAGAAGAAACTGGAACCGAAGATAAAGTGTTGAATTGTTGCTACAGAGCGAAGCTCTCAGAAAGTCGATTGTCCTTTAAAGAATGGATGGCCCCGTGACGGCGACCTAGAGTCGTAGGAAAGGACAGTATCGAAAGGGGGACGACTATGCCGAGTGATTGGGTAGAAGGTATTCGAGATGCTGAATTAGACGCGCCGGTCCCTATATTCCGCTCCTTCGGGGGCAAGTCGCCTATCGCCCGTCGATATCGATGGTTTTGCTGTTGGGTTAGTAATTACGAGGTTGAGGGGGAAAGGAAAAAGGTCGAAGACGAGAAAGGAGAAAATGAGTATGACTTGGGGAGAAGTATCCGTAATGGCAAGGCAAGTCAAGTCAACCGAACGCGCGAGACAAGGTAAGGAGAGTCGATGGAGTTTTGACGGGGGAGCAGCAATACGCGACAAGAGGCTAAGCCAGGGTCGAAGTGAAGCTGAGGACACTGATTCCCGCTCTTTCTTTCTTCTTTCCTCTCTTTGTTGCCCTTTCGCGGTCTTCACGATGACGGGCTCGAGCAGGGAACTGGCTCCAGTTTGTGGGCTGTGCGTTTATGGAAAGATGAGCTGTCTAGGCTGTAGATGGGGATTTGCAGGCCATGAATCTACAAATGTTACTATTCCAAGCATGCTTCCTGCACGGTACGTGATGATTTCCCTTGTCCCCTGTGTTCACTGTCCACTATCCACTGTCCCCTGCTGTATCCGTACCTGCGTCGAGTCGCCTGCCGAGATGCGCAAGGGGATCTGGCCTGCTGACTGCAGATTTCTTTGGTCCTCCACGGCTTGAGCGTCTGGTTTTGACTGGGATGAACGTGGAGTCTACGGTGGAACGTGGAGAGTGGGACGGGCCTTTGAACGACACCGCCATATCGACTCAGCATAGGTAGCCATCGGCTATTAACGCACCTGCAGTAGTTCTCTGTAGTTCAGGAACGACAATTAACTAATGTACTTCAAGTTTGTTTACTTTCAGGGCATGTTTACACGGCGTATTGTGGTCTTGTTGCTTCTTGTCAGCTTGTCTTTGTTCAGTATCAATTCTCTGTCCAGGCTGCAATTCCATAGCTTCAAGTCAGGACCACAGAGGGGCCTGTGAACCAAGCTTCGAGAAGGGATTATACAAGGATGCGCTAATTGGCTCCATTTGATTTACAATGCTACTGTGCGCCACCCGCTATCCTCATCCCAGCTCTGAGTATTATCCTGCCGTGTTTTCTTGCTTGATGAACGAGTGACTGTATTATCCAGGTGCAACTTCTAACTATGCACTACCGACATTCGACATCTCCCCTCACTCACTCCCCGCATGCGGTTTGTTTAATGACTTCAAATAAGCCATGATAGGCTCAAGGTCCCCCCTGTTGAACTCACAAACCCTACCCTCAACCTTGAGGCGTTCGCGGGGCGCTCTTCAGAGTTTCCCATCATGTTGTACTCCGTAAACAGATACGATTATCTTTCAACCTTAGTCGCCGTTGGGCTTCTCACAGCGTAGCGTCTCCTGTTATAGGCTGAGCTTCCAGCGCGTCTTCCGAGGCGTTCAAGGCATGCCGCTAACCAGAGCCGCCATTTTCTCTCCAGTCTGCACAAGCCAGATGATGCTCATTCGATAGACCATAACTTTCTCTTTTTGACTGAGTCTCTCCCGTGTCAAACTCAATTGCAGGCAATAACCTTGTTTTCTTGCTTTGTCTCTACAGCCATGAGCTCAGTTCGCATTGCTACTCTGAAAATGTCATCTGGAATTCTGGATGTAGGGCTGCGGGGTTTATGCAGGCGATAATAGAGCATGATTAACTTGCATGTGCATGCAGTAGTGATGGTCTATTAGCCTAGACGGGGAGAAAGTAAACAAACAACACAACGCGGTTCGTGATGTACTGATACTAGATACAGAATCAACATGACACCAGCATCAATCGTTGATCTACTATGGTCATCACATGCCGTCATCGTCGACAAGACGCGCACAAAAATAAATTCAACGAAAATGTTCGCATAAACACCCTCATTCATCTCATTTCTTTGCCAAGGTTATGCTTGACCAGGGGTCTCCGCCCGCCCAATTACGCTTAGCATTTAGCTACCATGATGAACCTGGTCTGGTCCCAGTAGGGGATGTTTTAGTGTTGCAGGCTTTCTCTTTTTTCTCTTCCAGCCATTGCTTTTGCGGCTTTTGCTGGTATTATGAGATGATGCGATGCAAGAGTTTAATCGGATCTGCTTTTTGGGGCTGTCCCGCGATCGATCCAGACCGCGTCCAAAAATAAACACAACATCCAACGTAAAAGAACCAAAGGCTACCTAGTCTAGACGTCTAAGGTTTTCTTTTTGCCCGCAACAATCTCGTGAATGTCCCAATTCTCGGCTCCGTCTGGTCGATACGAGATGCATTGGTGTATAAGCTATCTTTACTGGCTTGGCCAATTGCAGCTTCGTCTTCCAACTCCTCCACAGACACGTCAGACACAAGCCTCACTGCCCCTCACATCTCAATATCGCTTCCATGCACTGCTTGGACTGTGGTCTTTCCTGGAGGTATCATAGTTCATGTGCAGTATGCATCATGCGGGGGTAAGGGGGTTTTGGCTGCTGTTCAAGTTGTCATCGGAGTGTCTAGTGATGTACGTGTCATTTGTTGTTGAAACGATATGTTGAGTAAACACACGAAAGACGGCGACAGTCAATAGACCGAAACAGTATCGGCAATGAACTTAGAGACCTCGCTCATGGCGTCATATACATGTTACCACTGTGCATGTGCTTGCGGTAGTTGCGAAGTTATGCCAAGGTCGATCTAGATAACTCAACTTTCATCGCATCTACAGGGTAGGCTGTAGTATCAGCTCTCGTCACCAACTACGTACTCGCTCATCCAACGGGCATTCATTCCATACTGGTTCGTATGGTTATTCAGTACTTTATCTTATTAAATATGACATCCCTAATTCTCAGTGGATCCAGCCTGATGTTAACCCATACTATTCAGTGAGGCTATCATTGTGACGGTTCGTCAACTCACGGATCTGTACTCAAACGTCTAGTAAACATACCATATTTCACACACGATGTACAGCCTCACGTGAACTCTGAACCGCTTTCTGCCATCAGAACTCTCAGAAAGATGTTAACTGAACCCACCAAAGGTATGCGTCCATTGAGGTCAAACTCTGAAAGATATTATATTCATTATACACTATCATTCTTACACATATTAAGCTCAGCATGAGCCAGCCGATCAAGCCAATCAACTATGTGCTGGTAGCTCAGCCCGTACGTTGTAAGCCTGGCACTGATGTCCGTCGAGTTCTTGAGGGGCTCGAGATTGGAGCTCCTTGGGATCATACACGTGGTGGGATTGTTGCCAAGAAGCACCCATAGTCGGGTTGTAGTACACAGGTGGCAGTTGTTTCTCACTCTCTGCAGCCCTCCGATTCCTACGCATCTTCCAAAGAAGGTATATCACAGCCATGGCCAGGACGGCTGCAACACCGATGCCAGCCCCAATTCCTGCCTTTACGCCTGTAGAAAGTCCCGGAGGTGTATCGGACGACTCTGTCGCTTCCGGCATAGAACTGGAAGATACTGATGAATCGTTTGCCGAGGTAACAGATGCAGACGTAGAATAGGTAGTTGATGATATAAATGTTGTTGTGGCTGATGCCTTCGTGGAGGTAGGTTCGTCCCTAAACATTGTGCCAACAACGGCATATTGGGTTGCCTTTCGGTTCCATGTCGCCCAAACTTCCGGGTTCGATGGGAGGGCATTGAATCTGCCGACGCCGCTGTTGCAGCAGTTTGGATTGTGGTCGCAGCAGTACGAGGTATCGCTGTTTGTAACGTTTGAGCACGAAATCAAGTCCGTCCCCCCTCTATCCGCGCCTGAGAGATGTCAGTATAACCACCAGAAGCTACGATATGTCCGTCACTCACCCAAGCAGAACATGGCACACTCGGGAGATGCCCAGTTCTTATCCGTACATGAGCCTCGCATGGTGTTTCCGTCGGCACCTATACATAGCTTGTTCGATAGACAAACTGTGCCTAACCCTCCTGAACAGCAGACGCTCTCCTTAGCATCAGGGTCGCAAGGAGAGTCTTCGGCCTCGATGCCGTTGGGATAGTAACACTTGTTGGCAGCGAGAGATGTATGCAAAGAAAAGAGAAAGACAAACAGAGAGATGAGCCCTGAGCCTTGCCATCATGACAGATGAATCGCACAGCGAACTGAAGAGGGAGAAGTATGTATATCACCCAGAACGACCGAAAAGCAAAGACCAGAGGAAGGCTCAGTAGGAGAAAACAGCAGGACACGGGGGATGCATTGGCATTAGAGGGCAAGACTGCAATGCTTGTCGTCTCCTGAGCATGCTTGCAACACTCATGCTGTATGCGTATCTCGTGCCTGGGAATTGTATTATGTATGAAGCCGTGCGTGTTACAACACCCGAGAGAACATTAGCTCTGCCAGCTCTTCCTGGTTTAGCTAAGTATTCCAAGAAGCCATAAGTGACTATTACTGGACATGCAACTCATTACATAAAAAATAGACATGTTAATATTAGTAGAGAGCTCAACAAGGCAACATGGTGACCCTTGACTGGTATCTTAATTTACGACATCTAAAATCGGACATAACTCTATCTCGGGCGCTAAAAGGATAATCATCAGTAATTGGTCGTAAGAGGGTGTTCGTCCGACGCGGGCCGGCAGGACGATGCAACTTCGGCCCCATCCGCGGTCAAGGGTCCCGGCATTGCGGCGCTTAGTGGTTGCTACGGGGTACGTAGTGAAGAACTGCCGGACTGAGACATTCTTTGTTGAGTATCTGTTCCAAATTGATTGCGCTTTTTTACTTCTCCCTTCAAACAAAAGTCAGCTTGAATACGATGATTTCACCGATACTGGCGCACAGAAAATATGCCTTTGTTCTTCTGGCAGCTGTTGCGATTGTAATGCTATTAGTGGGCAACTACGCATATGACAATGGTATAAGTCGTCAGCTCTCGACTTGTCAACATAGGAATCCGTTCTAAGACTGACCAGATAAATAGGAACTAGTTTCTCTATAGAAGATCGACTTCCAACAGAGTCGGCTACACAAAAACAAGAACCTTTCCCTCATAAGATCTGGCAGAGCTGGAAAGACGACTCAGAAGATCCTACAGACCGGACAGTTGGTTTCCCACATCAATGGCGCAAGATCAACCCTAGTTGGAGGTATGAGCGTATTACCGATGCGAACAATGACGCATATGTTCGAGATCGCTTCGATGCCAACATATCGGATGTCTTTACAAGCCTCCAGGACCCAATTCTCAAAGCCGACTTCATGCGATACCTCATATTGTTACGCGAAGGTGGCGTATGGGCGGATATAGACACTTACCCACACCAACCCGTCTCAAAATGGATACCAAAGAAGTACCAAGGCTCAGTGAATCTAGTCGTTGGAATAGAAAACGACCATCACAAACAACCTATATGGCCCGGCTCTCCATACTCCGTGCAACTATGCCAGTACTCAGTATTGGCCAAGCCAAACCATCCAGCTATCAATACACTTGTTGAACGAGTAACTGCAGATCTCGAGAAGCTCCTTGCATCCAAGCAGCCTAATGAAGCAGTTTCCTTTCAAGACGTCATGTCGACCACGGGACCATTTGCTTTCACCAAGGTCCTCATGGACTACTTCAAGGAGATGTCGGGCGAGGAACACAATGGTGATGAATTGGATAGACTCGCAGAACCACGCCTGATAGGTGATGTGCTAGTTCTGCCAAAGGACAGTTTTGGATGGCTACCTCAAGAGAACACTCACAAGAAGGGAGACCCAAGTATACTTGTTGAACATTTGTTCATAGGATCATGGCGAGACGGCCACCCTGGGTGAAGTCATACAAGTTAATACCGGACTGGCGTTTTTATGTTCTGGGAGGCATCGGTTGGCGTTGCAATGGCATGTTAGTATCAGATTTTATGTATGGTAACTTCTCAATCAACCTTGTTCTGTTCATGCATGTACGATCTGTTAGCTATGGGTGTGGCTCTGGGAAGCCCGAGTTCAAGTATCGTTTAGTTATCAAGAGAGTACAGTTTTAAACAAGTCAAAAGTCCACAGCCTGTTTGTCTGCACAACGGCCAATTCCACAAATCAAGTCGGTCAAAAAACATACCAACTCGTAAAGCTGTTCAGAACTCTGGTGAAATGCTATTGAATGATCACCACACCGATGAATTTGAGTGTCAAAGAAGGCAGCCCAGAAGCACAACATAATCTTCATAGGAAACCAATCAGACACATGCCATAAATCGAGTATAGTTACTTCGAGCAAGAATTGTTGCGTTGTGAAAGTGCTTTGGTTGACTTACACCAAAGTTACGCGCAGTCACATGACCATTTCTAGATCCCTCCATCTGAAAGTCAAGAAAGTTTGATTTCCAATCTTGAACAATCGCATTTTATAAATCACACCCGTCAATCAGAATTCGACCAATAAAATTCACAAACATGGCCGATTCAACAACAGAACCACAAGCGCCCGTCGCCGTATTCAAGAAGCGCGGCGCAAAGGGCAAAGCGAACATTCGAAAGCGACCTGCGACGCCACCTCCTGCCGATAGCGACGATAGCGACTATTCATCATCAGAAGACGAGTCTGGACAGCGCGTTAAACGGCGCAAGAAGACCGCTACCGTCACAGCTTCTTCCAAGGACGTGGCGACGGGGAGGAAGGATCTTTCAGCAACGATTTACTCAGCGGATCGTAATGTACCCATCACAAGCACCAACGATGCGACCAAGCATAGCAATTGGTACGAGGAAGAGTCCAAGGATGATCTCTCGGCCAAGAACCTCTTAGGCTCAACGAGAGCTGTCGCGAAGGATTCGCAACCAGATGGAACATACAAGGGACTCGCGAACCGGTCGACGTTTATCCAGAAGAACCCCGATGCGCAAAGCCGAGTAAAGGGTCCTGTCAAAGCGCCTACAAATATTCGGACCATTACAGTCATGGACTTCAAGCCCGATATCTGCAAAGATTACAAAAAGACCGGAAACTGTGGGTTCGGCGACTCCTGCATTTACCTTCACGATCGAACAGACGTCAAACAAGGCTGGCAGCTCGACAAGGAATGGGAGGAAGTCACAAAGGGCAAGAAGAACCTTGGCGGCACCATTATAGCGAGCGCGAACCGTGACCAACCGGCCAAGGTCGCAGAGGATGAGGCGGAGATAGCAATGCTGGAGAAGATTCCTTTTGCATGCATCATCTGCCAGGAGTCATATAGGGAGCCTATCGTTACGAGATGTGGGCACTACTTCTGCGAGCCATGTGCGCTGAAGAGATATCGAAAGGACCCAACATGTGCATCATGTGGAGCTGGTACGAACGGAGTGTTCAATTCATCCAAGAAGTTGAAGAAGCTATTAGAGAAGAAGAAGGAACGTGAAGAGAGGAAGAAAAAGGCCGAGGAGGAGGCTGCGAGAGAGGAGCAGTGACGAAGCGAGGTGTTTATAGATTTACATTTGAGGCATGGCGAAGGAGAAAAGATACCATACTATGGAATAGAAAGGACATGATTCGTTTGTACACATACTTCGCAAAAGCTGAGAACGTACCTTTGCATGATACACGCTCTAGATGGTGGGATACCGATTTGACAATATAACAAGCCTCATTCTATCCTTTTCGTTGCTTATAACCTGCGCATCCCTCACTCATATTCACCAAATCCCCCACTCTCGTGATTCGACCACCAGACTTGTTCTCATCTGCCCAAGGGAGGCTCATGAGGAAACACGTGAACAAAGCTTCTCGAAGATGACGTGCATCTTGAGGACAGCCCAGGCTCCAGACCTTCTTACTGGCTGTCACCCCACGTCACAGCCAATGAGGGGTTCAGGCACGCACACATCTGCCTTCATGTGATCGCCTCAGCAGTGACTGTTAACGTTTGAGGACTTTTATTACTCAGGTACCTCTTTAGCATCAGTCATCCTCCCTCTTCTTCTCAGGCAGACGTGACGATAAGATAACAGAAATACTACAAACTTCTCTCATTCACTTGTTTGTCCCTTCTAATATGCACTCTTGAAGCTTGTACACAACCTCAACCCCGCATCCTCCGACCAACACAACGTACAAGTCTGTCTGCTCTACTACCTAACAAGGCTTATCTATCTAGTATTCTTAAACCTCAAGAACCAAACACCACCTCTCTAACGAAACAACCAAAACCGAAGCCATCATGAACTACATCTACTCAACAGTCAACACTCTGCGGGATCGCTACACCCCCGTATCCCACAAGTCAACCTTCCGCCAGACCGGCCAAATCACCCCCGAAGAGTTCCTTGCCGCCGGCGATTACCTCGTCTACAAGTTCCCGACCTGGTCCTGGGGCGACGCCGATTCTCCCGAGCGCCGAGTCAGCCATCTTCCTCCTGGCAAGCAGTTCCTCGTCACACGTAACGTACCCTGCCACCGCCGCCTGAACGATGACTTTGCCGGCGATGCAGGACATGAGGAGGCTCTGGTCAACGACGGCGATGACTTTAAGGGCGCTGCGGGCGATGATGAGGATGGTTGGTTGAGGACCGGTGGACTGGCCAGTTCGCAGCCGCTCAAGGTCAAGGAAGTGAGAACGGTGGACGACTCCGGAAATGTCGGTGATAGAGAGGTTGTGGAGGATGATGATATTCCTGATATGGAGGATGAGGACGATGATGAAGCTATTATTCGCGACACAGGCGCCGACTCCAAGAACAGGTATGCAATGCACTACCCATATCGCAAGATGATATGCTAACAGCTTCTATCAGCGGCCACCGAACATACACCCTGTACATCATGTACTCACCCTACTACCGAACACCCCGCCTGTATCTCTCAGGCTATCTCGCCAACGGCCAACCTCTGCCACCCACTGACATGACAGAGGATATCGTTGGCGACTACAAGGATAAGACAGTGACTCTCGAAGACTTCCCGTTCTTCGCGAATAACATCAAAATGGCCTCCGTGCACCCCTGCAAGCACGCCTCAGTCATGAAGACATTACTCGACCGTGCCGATGCCGCCCTCCGTCTGCGCCGCGAGAAGCTCCGCGCCGGTAACGCTGGCAGTAGCCAAACGCCCTCGGGCATGGAGGGTCTCGTTGACGAGATTGGAAAGCTGGACGTGAAGGGCGCCCAGGAGGCGGCTGACAAGGATGAGTGGGAGGAGGTGCAGGAGGCCGAGATTGACGATCACGAGGTTGCTATCCGAGTGGATCAATACTTGGTTGTCTTCCTCAAGGTATGTTCATCCCATTTCGTCTAGAGATTGACAATTTGCTAACATGTTTTTAGTTCATGGCTAGTGTGACACCTGGTATCGAACACGATTTCACAATGGGTGTCTGAGTTGAATGACTGAAATGAAGCTGTGCAGAAGGGAAACATTTAAACAAATTTGAGAAACCATGGATTGGGAACAACTATATCAGGAGAATCGGCGTAGGTGGTGTTTTGCTTTAACATTTCTTCTTTGCACCTGTTCAAGGTCTTTTGTCGTAGCTTCGTTAGGTAGACAGTGTAGATCCTCTCTCACTTGCACCATGAATAAATGGCTAAACAACATACACCCTTCTTGACAATTAAGCCAACAGTATCTTCGTTAACGCATCAGATGTGTGGCAAAGCCGAAAGAAATATGAATGTCAAGCCTCATACGGAGTAGAACACGCTGTATTGCTGAACAATCTCTTATCGCCCTGTGCCATACCAGACTGAACCATTTTCCTAATATCTACCGATGAATGTATCCTTCAACTCCTGATGCTGCTGCAGACCCGGGTCTTCCTGTCCGCCTGTGAAGCCACTATGCCTAACGCTTTCTGCAGCAATTAGACTTTTCCCATTTTCGCTCGACCAATCTTCAGCTTAAAACCACTTTCCTTCACACATTGGGTATTCAAACACAGTTCCCCTCCAATGCTCCAAGCTTGCATAAACGATTCCAAATGAGCTTGCCTTCCTGTCATAAGCTCGTAAACGCGTCACTGTTCACCGCTATATATCCATAGTGCTGCAGAACCCCATAATCCTTCAAAACAACGCAAAAAGGTCTAGTAAGCAACTTCCGGTACTCCTGTTCTATAAAATGTGCATCTTGTTTATCCCTTGTCCCGCAAAATCACATATGCGCTCACCTGCCGGTAAAGCTGATTGGAAACCCAACCCGAGGTGAAAAGCAATGCGCAGATCCGACAGACGTGTGAATCGTGACGTGCGTTCAAGAACGTTCAATAAGCTTTTAACGCCAAAATAATATCGTGAGAGGCGTCAATGGGCCGGAGGCGGAGAAGGACTCGAAATCGATCCTGAACATGATTCTGATGTTGGTGGACCACGTGGTCGTTCTGGCGCGTTCGATGACTGATCGGTTAGTCGACGAGATCTCATCGACGTGGGTAGAGCAGAACTCGAGCTCTTAGCTCGACTCTTGGCCGAGTCTCTGGTGTCGTCCTACATGGCACCAAAAGGGGCACCAAAGTTTGATGTGCTCTTCAGTTTCAGCGGAACGTCCGCTTCAATCGCCTTACCACCACCCTCGCCATCACTGTTGTCGGTTTCCGCTTTAGCATCAGAAGATCCATCGCCACCAACTGGTCCGACTGGTTTGGGCCCAATTGCTGGAATATTCAAGCTGGAAGGGCCGGCAATGCATTCCATCTCCTGAGTTTGCATGACAGCGGGGAGTGAATTGTGTCCTTGGCTGATTGGCTCCAGTTTCTTGTGAAACTCTTCCCAAAACAGCTCGTCCTTTGCCGGCATATTCCTGAGCATGAGCGGTCCCTTCAATGGCTTATCCCCATCACTGGGTTCCATTAACGCATCAAGTGCATTTGGATCCAACTCTTCTGTACATGAGACGACCGACACCTTAGAGTCACGCCTGTCTGACTGTACCGGCACAGAGAGAGTGTCTCTAGATTCTTCTTCTGTGGTAGTTGTACCAAGATTGAAAACCGATTCAACCGTTGGCGTGGCACCTTCTCCCACAATGGAGGCTGGATCGGCCGGATTGACTTTGGGAAACAGCGACAAAGAATGGTTGGGTGTGTGGCCCGCGTGCATTGTCAGACGGCGAGACTCGACAGCAGAGAGAGCCTGTAGCGTATACTCCTTGGAAGAGCCACGCACATTAAGCGGACGCCGCGACTGTTCTGGGCTTTGTGCAGCATGGCCGGGAGGAGATGTCACTGGGGATGTTGGATTTTCAGAAGGAGATGCACTGGCGGCGAATGTGGGCTTCTGGACCGCAGTAGCCTTGAGTGGGATACCTTCCAACTTGGGGTCGATTTCTTGCACATCGATGACCGGTACAGGCGTAGCTACATCCTCAGTGGGTGACGGTAAGAAGTCTTTGGCGATTGGGTTCTGCGTCTGCATTCTGGGATCGAGGGGGACAAAGGGTGATGATTCGGGTTGCGTCGTGGGAGACAAGCGAGCACTGCTTGATGAGAAATGAGGTCGACGAGAGGCACCATCGAGGCCGGGGGGTAGGAATGACGCATCAGCCATGGAGATCCCGGCTGGGATGGTTGGATTTTGTGCTCTTGACGTGAGTCGCCCTGGTGGAGCAGGAAAGTAGGAATTATCCAAGGAACCCTCACCGCTCCCGCCTCTCTGACTCGCGAGAGGTGATACCACGCCCGTAACTTGGATGCTCTGCGCGGTCACAGCCTTGAGCGCATTGTTTTCTCCTTCAAGTCGATGAACGCGTTCCTTGAGTTCTTCGATTTCTCGGGCCATGACCTCCTTCTCAGCCTCCCAGGTGTCTCGAACCTCGTCCATGATAAGTCGCTCTTCTTGATAAACTTCTTCAACACGTCGTCGATTGGCTTCGAGGTGGTTCCGCTCTGCTTCCCAAGCTTCGCGGATTGATTGGTTCTGCTGCACGAGGCGTTGAACCACGTGCAGGGAAGATTGATTTGCAGCCACGGCGTCTGCAGAAACAGACCTTGAAAGAGATGCTCCAGCAAGTCCGGATGACGAAACGCTAGGAAGGGGAGCTGTTGACGAAGCCGGGAAGCGATATTCAGGAGCGGGAGGTGGACCTCCGTGAGTTGGTGATACCGTTGCGGGACGAACGTCAAAAGTATTGAAAGAGTCGACCTGTTGCGGGTACGGCCGGTAGTTGGGCGGAACAGACTGGGCTGCTCGCAAGGACTCTAATGAGAGAGGAGACGAATCGTTGGGCTGGAACGATAGAGTGCTGGCAGGAGGGATTCGGCCGACTTGGAATTGGCTCTGATTGTAATCTTGGTTATGCTGCTGATATGGGTCAAGATATTGCTGTGAATATTGATGACGAAGAGTTCCGGCTCGAGGATACGAGTTGGGCGGAGATGGGATACTGGAGGTATTGTGATATGGGAGATGATTATTGAGTGAAAGAGAGTCGTAACCGCCCGATGGCATGAAAGCCTCGGGCATGAGCCTCGTAGCCATAATCATGGAAGGCTCGTTAAGGGTTGGTAGCGCGTGGAATAAATCGGAGGAGCAGTCGGGGATCGGATTTTCGCTAGCAAGGCATAGAGCGTCTGGAGTTGTTCTAGGCGGTTTCTTTAAAAACTTGGTAAAAGTACTGGTGGCGGTTGCCAATTGTCGTTGAAATCGTCGAGGTAAATGGTGATAGAGTTCGAGTCTGGAAAGATCAAGGAAAGTGGGATGAGAGGAACTAAGCTGTAAATCTTCCTCTATTTCCTTTGCTTTGCTGGCGAGGGCGAGTGAGACCAATTCCGAGACAAAAAATCAAGGGATATTGGGCAAGTTCGATATCTGGAGTATGACGCAAATTGGACCCGCCAAGCGCAAGACACAGGGACCCTTTATCTTGAAGAAGGTTGTAGTGGATGTGGGAAGGTTACGGGTACGTCTTGCGTAAGTAGGTACTAGGTAGGTATGCTGTGCAATGAATGACAAGATCGAATATGGTAAGCAGGCGTTGTTGGATAGAGAAGTAATAAGGAAAGTAAAAGGTGGAGGCGGGAAGTTAATATGGAATAGCTAGACTATGGATGGAAATGAGTCAAACGAGCGAGGCAAGAGCAAATTAGAAAAGACGGTGACATTTGATGATTCGTTCCTGCGCCAGAAGCCAAGTCCAGGTCGGTACCTGCCACGCCTGCCACACCAAAAGTATGTACTCCGTAATGGAGCTGTGCTTCGTGCTTCGTGCTTGCTGCCCGGGCGCCGGGGAGGGGGGAAGGAGGTGCGCGTGCCGCGAAAAGACCAGGGAATGGAAGAAAGGTGAAGAAGTAGAGAAGCTAAGAAGGTGTGGAGAGGTGCGACCACCTCAGGCGCCTTGTCGGTAATAAGTTGCTCTCTAGCGAACGGCTGAGCAGCCCATGATTGGGCGTTGTGGCACCTGGCAGCTCGCCTTACAGCGTTGGGCCCCTTCTGCCCTTGTAAAGCGCACTGAAGCTTCTGCTGTGACCCCCTGTAAACCGATGCATGTCCAATTTGGCTGAATACCTCCCCCAGATTCCTTCAAACCCTCCTCCGCGAGCTGGAATGGCCAGGAATGGAATCTGGTACTTACCGAGACGGGAGGACAGTTCCTCAATTGGATAATGTCTTGCACTCATCTCGGTCTTACACAGCACAAGTCATGGTTTGACGCTGGACGACTCAGGGCAGTTTGTGGCGATATTGCCTTGGGCTGAGTCGTTTAGGATGGTTCTATTTGATTTTCAGCATTCCACTGTCTCAGCCTCCGGAAATGGCCCCTCGCCTTTGCTTCTTTCAAAGAGACGCCACGGATTGACTACTTTGACTTTGTTAAGGGACGGGGCGTTGCGGCAGAGACCGGACCGCCGGGAGGATCAACGGGGATACAGACGATGAACCAGCTTCTGCTATTCCAGCATCACATTGATATCACGGTGATGGAAACCTGAGTAGGTAGTATCAGGCTCAGACGCTCTGTCTGATACACTTTCTTGGGCGGTCTCTCTGCGGCCATCCCTCGGAGTTTCATGCTAGACGCTCCTCTTGGCTGATGTGTCGTTCAGACAGGGGCAGGGGGAGGGGTTGGTTTAATGCAGAGGAAGCTCAGAAGACCCTTTGTACATGGATTAATTTGTCGGGTTGATCCTTCGGCAGTGTTACAGCTGCTTGACATGGGAGACTGGAGAAGAAGAAGTGATATTCGACATCTCGATATCATTACTGGATTTTGACAGCAACCTCGCACATCATTCCCTTGAAGCTGTGCGTGTGCCTGTCAAGGTCGCATCCTGGCCTCAGATCATCATCGATATTGGCCACTGGATCTACATGATTGGCAGTCGGACACACACCAGAACAGCCAAAACACCATTCGGAACGCCCCCAATCTTTCCCACTGCAAGGGCAACCTCCACTGCGGTTCGGCCCCTTCTCAACGTTCTAGCTTGGATTTGGTTGATATCTAGAATCTTTGATTGGGTCTCTGTCGTCAATATTTGCCACTCAGGTACACACTTTACAAACCAGACCAGATCTGGACGCGATAAGCCTTTTCAGCTACTATTTGGTGACACTATGAAAGTTAAGGTAAAGTCAATCTTTCTTTGGCCTCTTTTTCATGTGTTTCTTATCTTTGCCAGAGACTTTTCCACATGAATACCTGAAGATGGCCAATGTCTCAAGTCACACTAACCAAAATCTTCGACGCCCGAAACGATTCGCCCATTTATTTCTCCACCTTGGGGCCGAACCTACTGTACAGCACATCCGTTCACCGTTGTACACCTCACACCGCGCAATATCTACAAGTTACCCGCTCGCCGCTATCCTATCTTAGAGCCTCAGGAGTCAGAGGTGAGGTTTGCTGGCAACGCATTGCAGCCCAGCCGGGCCTAGTCTCGTCTCGTCCAGGTCAACCCCTCCCTTTCTCTCCTCTCACCTTTTGCTCCGGTCAAATTCTACAGGTAGAGTCAGAGTCAGAGTCAGAGTCGCATTCAACTCTGCCATGTGGCTGGCTGCCTGTGGTCTTTGGGAATGTGGAGGCGCCGCGCAAGCTAAATCATCCCAATCGCCCAAATAAGGACGAACTGGTCCCTGATCTAGGTAGATCGCTAAGCTCTGCTCTCGATCTTGGTCTGCTTCACATGTCAGTGTTTGTCTGACCTCACCCTGGGCCTGTGCCTGAGATCTATTTGTGGACTGGTGGCCACGTTAATGTTGGGTACGTAGCTGGAGCTAGAGTTGGAGCTCCCAGTCGTGCGAGACATGTGATTTCTTACATCGTGGACAGGCTTTGATGCATGCCATTCATGCTACAGATGCCAGTTTCATGGTCAGCGGCCGCTGTCGTGAACTTATGAGATCCTGACTAACGACAAGGATGTCTCGAGAGCCCTTCAAGCTCGGCTTATTACAGACAATTTAGAATTCCAAGATCTTCGGATAAGAGCACACGGAGGGTTCTAAGACGATATCAAGTAACTGATGATAATAACGGTCGATCGTATGTTTCAATACTCGAGTTATTGTTTGAGACAAAGAGCGACCGTATTTTTGACAAAATGTGGTGCTGGCCACAAATCGTAGAATCATCAATCTGCCCCGTAAGATACGGACGATACACAAGTGGGGCTGAGAATGCGGTAAACCGCTCCGTCGGAATCACGGGTTAACGACCGTGACAAGCAAGTGAACTGATCGTCAATGCCTAGACTGGAGGTCTATATATGTGGAAACAGCGTGATTTTTAGATCTAAGAGAAGAGACTTGGCGAGTAAAACGAGTTCGATTACTAGTCGTTTGTTTCCTTACTCCAAATTATTGATGTGTAGTCGTTGATATTGACCGGAAGCGTCGTCAGTTTTCGAATCAGATCAACAGACGTTACGAGAAGTTTACATATTTATCATGTATAAATAAAGGTACAGTAAATTTTATATGATGGAACAAACACAACAGAACTAGACATGACCGGCCAATAGTAAATCTTTAAGTATACAAAATTACATTGTTTCTATGGTAGTCCATTGCAGTCTTGCTGTGTCCCTGCATACCTCTAGGTAAGTCGATACCGTCCTAAGTCGAACTCTCAAATACGCCTCGCAATGCTATACAAAACAAAATACCACCCTCATACATAATGCATAACCGTTGACCCAGCACTCCAGATTCACCAATCCAGTGATAATTTCTCAACTTCCTCCACCAGCGACTGTATCACAGGCTGGCTGGCATTCCGCTCTCCCCTGGTCTTGCTAGCCTGCCTCATGCGTGTCCAAAATACAGGACAGTCCTTGCTATCGCACTGAACATCTTCAACAGGTGCAATGCCGGAACAACTTCGACAGAGTGAGAGCACTTCTTGTAGTCGGCGTTCTTCGGATGTCAGTCGCGTTTGAAGCGCGAGTATCGACGAGGGGATGTTTGTGCGACAGGCCAGACAGAGAGGATTGTCATCCTGAGAGTATTTGACACCACACACAAGGCAGTGCTTGGACTTCATATATGATTCGAGTGTCGTCTTCTTGTTTCCGAGAGAGGTTGCGTGGTGGATACGCTGCACCTTTGGCATCTCATCGTACCACTGGCGCACATTCGCACCTACGAGGTTGAAGATACGTTCGAGAGGGGGAATCAGGTTCTTGGAGATATAATACTCGGCATCGAGTTGCCAGTGTGGATTGCTCAGAAGTTCCTCTGGCGCCACACATCGATCGATGAGTCGCGCTCCTGGAGCACCAGTGATGACGACGTAGGGAACTCTCTCGCCATATTGCGGTTCTGCACGCGCGTCCTGAAGCATGCGTTTGGTGCTGATAAGAGCTCCCGCAGGTGGCGCACCCTTGTCAGAGTAAGTACCCAGGCGGACTTCTTTGGCAAAGCAAAAGTCCTGGACCGAGACGTTGTTGCGCATGATCTTTTGACATTGCTTCTGGAAGTAATCCTTGACTTGGCTGAGATCTGCAGTTTCAAACAGAAGGCGAAGTGCCTTCTCCTCAATCTTTTGTTCGGCAGGCGTACCGTCACGACGGACAGTCTCGATTCCCTTGGCGTCGAAATCGGGCTTCACCTGATCTTTGCTCTCGTATTTGTAGCCGACATATCGCTTCTTGGCGAGGAGGACACAAGGATGGTAGACCTTCTCAAACTTGAGCTTGATTGGCTGAGGGTTCATCTCGGTGATTGCTTTTGAGATCTCATTGCCAATATCGAATGCCTCATCCTTTGTCCTGCCTTTCAAAGAGATGAACAGACTGTCGGTGTCGCCATACACAACCTCTGCACCCCATTTCTCGACTGAGTGGATATAAGCAATCGCTCTTTCGAGAGTCTCCCTGCCAGTTTGCACGATGCTGTCCGCAATCTCAGAGCATGGCATACGACCAGAGAACGATGCAGAGGTATAGCCATAAGTAACGTTGGCAAGCAATTTGAGAGCAAGCTGTCGGTTATTCAGGAGCTGCTGTAGAGTTTTATCGTCCTTGTCCTGCTTCATACCACTCTTGACCATGACACGGGTTTCGAGAATCTCGGTAAGCATCTTGGCGAGCAGTGACTTGCGGATTTCCGTCTTTGCATACATCATACCATTCGGAGCAATGTTGATGTAATCCTTCAGAAGCGCAAGAAGGCCTTCCTGGCGCTTATACTCGGTAAAGCCCATCTTGTTCATGTTCCTCCAGTTGGTGACCCGGCCCAAAAAGGTCGAGTAGCAATAGTTGTAGGCAATCATGGCACTTGGGTATAGACTTTGAAAGTCAAGAACCAAGAGGGGACTGTTATAAAAGGCGCTCTGGGGCTCCATGACAAGTGGTAAACACTCAAGAGCATTCTGGCCACCAACTTGCTTGCGACTGGGCGATACAAGAAGGAAGTTCTCTGGTTTGGCAATTCTGAACATGATCGACTCGACTTTGAATTGCGATCCTCTTGAGAAGACCGAGAAGAAGTCCACACCAAGAAGTCGTGCCTGTTCGCTAGTTCTTGCAATCAGTTCGTTGGCGTCTAGAATCTCGACATCAAGTTTTGTACGGTTCTGGTAGTACCTCAGCATTCTGCTGAGCTCTCGATGTTTGCCGCTCTTGTACCAGCTTGTTAGATAGTTCCAAGAGTAATGAGGAATTCGTCGGTGAAGCAAATGCCACACAACATTCTCCATCGTATATTGGAGAAGGTTCAACTCTCCTCGCATTGCTCTCCAGATGTTGACCATGTGTCGGCCTGTCACTCGAATCGTTGATGTGGTATTGAAACCCCATCGATCGTTTTCTTTGCCGAACCTGCCGTGCGATTCAGTCTTCATGCGGGAAAACTCATCGCAGAGGTTATAATCGTATTTCAGACGCGCTCTTTCGATCAGGTAACCCCAAGAACTGCCATGAACTTCATATCCTGTCAGGATATCGGGATCATGGTTCCTCACAATCTCAACCATTCGAACCATGAGATCCAATTCAGATGTTTCCTCAATGACCTCAGCAGTTGTCTGGCGTTGGATGCGCCGGGTGAATTCGGCGTCATTAGACAATAGCAAAATACCTGTTTGCAGAGCACTTGCTGACTCTTGACTATCAGAAGTATTCCCGTCAGACTTGGTTGCCCAGAAAACGCACTGGACTTCATCTTCTTCAGGATTTGGCACGAATTTTCCTCTCGTGTTCACATGTACCTCCAAGCTCATCGTGCTCATGTATTGAACCTCGTGCTGTACACTTGTTGACTCCTTTCCCGGCGTGTACTTGAAGCCGTGCTTATTCTTTGGGGTTGGTCCTTCAATTTGAGAATTAAAATGCCTGGGAGTTGATGGGAGTTTGGATTCTTCGGGTGCATTGGCTTTGCGTTCCTTCTCTTTCCACCAATCTTCGACTTCGCGATATGTAGGTGGCAGACTTGCAAATTCCCAACTTCTCAACGAGCACTTCTTTCCCTGCCGCTCATATTGAAGATCAGCGGCAGCCTTGTCAGGAGTTTCATATTTAAGCCCGTAACTGGCTGGCGATGTTGCTGTTGGATCAAACTCGGGGAGAAAAGGTAGAGTGTTGCCACCTAACCGGAACTCTCTCCCAGCGTATTCGCGCGTTCGTCCAGGGACATCTTTCTCCTTGCTGTAATGTGCATCCTGATAAATAACATCAGGAATCATACTGTCTTTCAGAGAAGACACCACGGAGGCCGCAGAGGGAGGGAGGGAAGATAGCAAGTGTACTTGGGTACTGGCGAATCTACCCATGGCTCGCTGAATCTTGGACTGCTGACTGTCGTTCTCTTCTTCGTATGCGCCGGATGATATTAGAGACGATGACAAAGTTACCTGAGTCGGACCTGCTTCAGCAGGCAGAAAGCTGCTTGGATCGAACGAAACATGCTTGGTGTGACGGCCATCGTCAGTCTGTTGTGAAGCGGACTTCTGACTCATTTGGCTAAGACGCAGTTTTGTGTTTGGATCATTCTGATCCTTAACAGTAGGGAAGTTTAGCTTTTGGTGAGAACTAGCAGCTGCTTTCAATATGGAACCGTTAATCTTGATCGACGAGGGACCTTTGAGAATAGAGGACCCCCTGAATGAAGGAGTCGGACGCTTGTTCAGGTCTGTTGAAGGGACCGGAACTAAGTCCATTTCGTTGTCATCGATCATCGACAGCTCGTCGAGACGAGGCTTCTTGTTAGAAGCTTGGAGTGGTGCTATATCAGCCAAGGGCCGCTTGAGCTGCGTTGAACTCGCCGAGGTAAGCGCTGGTGCCTTTGCTGCCCGTCCGATTAAGCCTTCATTCTCTGCAAGATCAAGTAACTCTCTGCTTAAAGGAATGTCAGGTAGCCTGCCAGAAGCGAGTCCACTTCGGCAAACTCCAGAGATCGACGCCCAAGGTAAATTTTCGTCAAATTCGTCAAGCTCGAGATCGAGTGCTGCAGCTTGCTCAAGGTCCTCTTCTGGCAATTGCTTTGTAGAACCACGAGAACCTTTTGCGGCAGCCTTCTCCATTGCTACAAGATTCGCCATGGCCTCCTCGTCTGAATCATCAGGGAAAAAGTCATCGTGTTCCTCTCCAACTTGACGCCCTTTATGCTCATCAACAATGATACTGCTTGCCAGATCCTGATTGGCTTGTACTCCAGATGGCAACCCTAAGGCTGGTGCGAGTTTTGACGGAAAGAGATCCTCAACCGATTCTAGTGTAGTTCTGACATGTTCCTCGTACGGATGAGGCTTTGCAAAGGTCTCAAAGGTGAACTCCTCCGAATCAGTGGTAGCCTTCTCTGCCGAGATGAGTTTTTGAATCTCAGTACGAAATTCATCCTCGTGAATCCAGCCCCGCGGCTGTGAGTCTCGAATGTTGGCTGACATTGACACGAGGACTTCTGGAGGAAACGGACTGCTTCCCTTGTCAGGGTTTTGCATTTTTCGTTTGCGCCTCTTAGTCTCGTCCTTCCACAGTCCAGCCATGCTGTACACAAACTTCAAATCTTCAGGAAGAGGATTTGTTCGTTCTGTAAAGTCATGATGAAGTGTTCGTTCCTTGATTTTCTTTCGGTTGATGATATCCTGTACGCAAATGTCCACTTCAATTGAACAGTGGCTGCTGCGGGGAAGTGTAGTCTCATCGGTAATGTCCTCCCCTGGGACAGATTGACTATGCCACAAGTGCGAAGAATTCGATCCTTCATCGTATTCAGGAACGGGAGAACGAAAACCAGTACTTGATGTTTCCAAGTAGTCACAGCCATACAAGTTGAAGTCTGTCATGAACTGTAGGAGGTATTGAAGGTGTGCTTCGTATGGCTGAAACTTGTGCTTCATAATAACACCTTGTTGAAGCAAATCTGCCAACCTTGTCATGACGATAGGGTTGAACATGTAGATCTTCAAGAAGAAACGATACCCCACATGAAGGCCATAGAAGGGAATACCCTTGACAAGAGTAATCCTTGCCACGAACCTTGCATTGTCGTTCTTCTGGTCTCTGCGATAGCTGACAGCCAAAGCATGGTCGATAGACAGGTGGAACCGGTATATATAAGCGCCGACTAGAAGAATCAGCATTTTCTACTCATTAAAGATTGTAGCTTAACATACCTTCATCGGGCGACAAGCCTCCTTCGTATTCCACGTACAAGTACGGGAACGCACCATGAATATGAGCGCATACTTTTTGTCCTGTTTCAGTAGCTCCAAAAACGCGAACTACAGGGACTTTGGGACCCTTGGAAATTTGAGAAGGGCGGATATCGTTGCGAAGCTGGGGGTCATATAGTGTTGGCGTCGCTTGATAATGGTCGATACAGTTGATTCTGATCCGGAACAAGTCCATATTCTGCAAGACTCGGATCCATCAGGGGCTCGATAGTGATTTTTTATAAGATCCAGAACCCGAAAATTGTTTAAAGAGTCAAGTTATCCGTAGTTTGTAATAAATTATTACACGTCAAAGGTCTTTGGGTTGTCCTACCAGACGCGCTTTGCCTGCATCAGCCACCAGGAGACGCGCGCGATCACGTGTCGATAAGACTGCTTATCTAAACAACTTTCCACTTTAACCTTTCGCGCTGCGACTGAGAGACATTGACTGCAGGCCTGTATTTATACGTTTACCTCGTGCTATTGTTATCGCATTGTCATTAGACCTTTACAGCAGCAAAGGATTCCTCGACATCGCTCATCATGCCTCCACCACCACCGAAACCACCACCATCAGGTACCGGAGCTGGCGCCGCTTCGAAGGAGGAGAACATCTACATCCCATCTTTCATCAGTAAACGACCATTCTACGCTGGCGAAGAAGGCGAAGACAATGATTACCTGAAGCATCAGCGTCGCGAAGAGAAAGACGAGAAGTCACAATGGTACGACCGCGGCAGAAAGGCTGGCCCAGCGGCTACCAAGTACCGGAAAGGCGCTTGTGAAAACTGCGGCGCCATGACACATAAGAAGAAAGACTGCTTGAGTCGACCGAGAGCAAAGGGCGCAAAGTGGACGGGCAGGGACATTCAGGCCGATGAAGTGATTCAAGACGTCAAGATGGGTTGGGACGCCAAACGCGATCGCTGGAATGGCTACGATGCGAAGGAATACAGCAATGTGGTGGACGACTTCAACCAGATGGAGGAGTTGCGCAAACAGGCCACCAAGGGCGAAAATGGCGACGAGGAAGCAGACGAAGGCGACAAGTATGCGGAAGAGAACGACATGAGCAAGCATCAGAGCACAGCAACTCGACAACTGCGAATAAGAGAAGATACGGCCAAGTATCTACTGAATCTCGACCTAGAATCCGCCAAATACGACCCCAAGACCAGGTCACTGGTCGATGCTGGAGCAACAGCAGACAAAGCAGCGGACGTCTTTGCAGAGGAAGGATTCATGCGGTCATCTGGTGATGCTGGCGCATTTGAGAATGCCCAGCGATATGCATGGGAGGCGCAAGAGAAGTCTGGCGACACAACCCAACATCTGCAGGCAAACCCAACAGCAGGAGAGTTCTATCGGAAGAAGGAGAGAGAAGAGGCAGAAGAAAAACGCGCAGAGCGTGAGAAGCTGCTTCTCGACAAATATGGTGGAGACCAAAAGGCTATGCCAGCTGCTTTACGCAATCTGGCTGTTACCGAGTCCGAGACATTTGTCGAGTACGATGAAGCTGGTTTGATCAAGGGTGCACCCAAGAAGGAGGCCAAGTCCAAATATGCCGAGGACGTTCTCATCAACAACCATACTTCTGTGTGGGGAAGCTGGTGGTCGAACTTCAAATGGGGTTATGCTTGCTGTCATTCGTTCATCAAGAACAGTTACTGTACTGGAGACGAGGGCAAGCTGGCTTGGGAAGCAGCTGAGCGTCAACGCTCTGGTGCCAATTTGGTTAAGGACACGGAGGAAGAGACTGAGGAGGCAGAAGACGCGGAGAAGGACAAAGAAGAGAAGCCGCGCAAGCGGACAAGGGAGGAAATGATGAATGGAGTGACAGAAGAGGAGATGGACGAGTACAGGAAGAAACGGACGGTGACGAATGACCCAATGGCGAAGATGCTGGGCAAGGATGAGCTTTTAACATAGCGATGCATTTACTTTGCTTAATTACATATATCACATGGATAAAAAGTCACAACAGTTAAAGTGGCATTGGAGTATCAACAGCAAGTCAGAGATATGAGGATGTCGTGATTGGATTCATGTTTCATGAGATTCATATACACAGTTGAGGAGACACCGGAAGTTTTTTGTTTGTCGTTATCCGGCGAAATCATTCCATTTTTATCCTCTGGCGAACGCCGCAAGCTATGAAGAGAATCCCCTTCCCATGAATGGTATCCCATCACCAAGAGCCCTAGACAGGGAGAACCGCTTTTGCATTTTGGGTTACATTTACTCCTCGTCCTCCTCGTCCTCGCCACCCTCACCGCCCTCGGCGGCCTTGGCCTTCTTTCTGCGGACACGGCCGGGACGGCCACCACCGAAGGGCGAGGTAAGAGCGAAGTCGATGTGCTTCTGGGAGTCGAGACGGACGATGAAAGAAGGAACGTTGACGATCTGCTTGCCGACTCGGATGTGACGCTGGCGGATCAGGACACGGGCGTGGTGGATAGACTTGGCAAGACCGAGCTTCCAGACACAGGTCTGGAGACGGCGCTCAAGGAAATCCTCGATCTTCAGGGCCAGGACGTAATCGAGCTTCATGCGGGACTCGTCAAGAACACCGACACGGACGAGACGGCGAATGAGGGCATTGCCTTCGAAGAGACGCTTGGGGTCCTTCTCGTCGAGGGTGAGAAGCTGACTGCAAAGATTGTTAGAAAACACCCCAGATCAGCGCACACAAAAAGTGCCAAAAATTCAAAACTTACCGGGCAGCACGACGGATCTTGGACAGAGTCAGACCGACTCGCCAGACCTCACGCTTATTGCGCAGGCCATACTCGCCGACGAGCTTCAACTCAGAGTCACTATTGTTATCGGTCAGTCTTCATTCACAATCGACTTAAACAGAGGCAAGCTCTTGTTCAGTGGCCGGTGATACTGACAGTCGGGCAGACTCGAAAGGTCGCCGAGGGACACGGGAGGTCTTGGAGTGGGCGCGGGGAGGCATCCTGAAGACTCTGTTAATTGACGAACGTTGATGAGGTTCTCGTGGTGGCACTCACTTGACTTGACTTGACTTGCTCCTTGGGTGTTCTGCGAGTTGAGTCCAAAAGTTATCCCTTTGATGTGCGAAAATAGCTTTGGTGGGGGTCCAAGCCCAGTCACGTGCCTCAGAAAAAAACCCTAAGAAATGGCAGGTGCGGGTGGGCACACCTCCATGCACATCGCCCTTGCCCTACGGAAAAAGAATTCGGAATAACTAGGAGCCGATTGCCCACAACCGTCGTGAAATCCAAAGATAGGAAAGTGAAAGATTTCACCATCTCTTTCGCCCAACCCACGACTACTAACCCAACCCTTCCGCGACCGGCAGATCAATATTCGAGATGGGTCACTCATACGGAAAGAGAGCGGGCACCCGCGTATGTTCAACCAGCGATTCCACGAGATTGCGAAATTCGACCATGTCGGCCTTGAGACTGACGATGTGATTTTTTAGTATGCCTTCAGCCGGGACTTCCGCAAGAAGGGTATGATCGCCCTGAACACCTACCTTCGACAGTACAAGGTTGGTGATATCGTCGATATCAAGGCGAACGGTGCCGTCCAGAAGGGGTAAGCAGAACCCTTTTCCACATGCGACAAAACACACGCGAAAGTGCGGAAACTTGGACGCTTTGGAGGAATCTTGTGGGAAGAAGGCAACAGGAGGGCTAACAAGGATTGCAGTATGCCCTTCAAGGTCTACCACGGAAAGACTGGTGTCATCTACAACGTCACCAAGTCCGCTGTCGGTGTCATCATCTACAAGCAGGTCAAGCACCGATACATCGAGAAGCGAATCAACGTCCGAATCGAGCACATCTCGCAGTCCCGATCTCGTGAGGACTTCCTCCGCCGAGTCAAGGCTAACGCCGAGGCCAAGCGTGAGGCCAAGGCCAGCGGCACCGTTGTCCAGGTCAAGCGTCAGCCCGTTGGACCTCGTGAGGCTCACACACTGTCTCTCGCCGACAACCCTCCCATGACTGTTACCCCTCTCGCTTACGAGACTACGATCTAAAAGAAAAGATATCTGCGGGGGTTGGTGGTGCTTGCTTCTTTTTATTTGGGGTATTGCGTCCGGATGGGAAAGAAACTGTGCGTGGCAAGGGCCGGCATTTTGATGTCCATAGGGAATGAAACCAAAAAAGACATCGTTTGAAGCATTCCTCATCTTTGTATTTGAAGATACCTCTGGTGAACTGTGCCTAGTCAGTGTGACAGGCTCAGTGCCTGCTCGGCGTATAAATGAACTGGCGCTTCCTCCACTTTTGTCCTGAGTGATTTGTATAAGACTGCTGTTAATATGGAGTCTATGTGCCATGCGATATTAGTATATATCAAGGTATGATATGGGGGCTGATTATGGTTTATACTCAATGGCCCATATGTTTTGCTCAATAACTAAGTGGATAAATTCTTGAGTCCTACATATGGTGCTTTCATGCCGGATTAATTGAGACTCAATGATCGGGTCTGGCTCTAAATCTCTGGATTTCTGTCCACCACAACAATCCTCTCGCCGGTAGCACTCGAAAAATACAATTCGATGGAGCCTTTGAAGCAAACTACCAAATGCTTTCAAGGAGTGTGTTTTTTATCTTTCGATGGAAGAAGCACCCTCTGCCAGGTGGAAAAGGCAGTAATATTTGTGAGCCATTGTATATAAGTTGCTTTTGGCTACCCTGTACTCGTTGACATCAATCATGAGACCAACCAGCTAAGATAGACACAGAAACTACTAATAACATGTAAATAATTCATGATTTCAGATATACTAATACGGTATATGTGTGTAAGTTGCTGGAGCCTGCTAGTACTGTTCAATATGATCCTACAACTACGACAGGTGTTGTTTCCTCGACTTGAGCAGATCAACCTAATTGCAGGCGGAGTACGACAACTACTGAAGCAACGATATCCAAGCCAAGCTTAATGAAGCTTCACGTAGCAATACACAGATAATTCAAACTACAATCTTTGGACTAATGCTTGATTTTCTCGTCAATCTTCCCCCACAGAAATTGAACAAGTTGAACGCTGTTCACCAAATACAACATTTAATGAAGCTCATCTTCAACGGACATGTTAAATGCCCCACAAAACAGGAATACGTACCCCGTATGACGCTCCCCTCCAGGCTTTTGCGGCCCAGCCACTGTAAGCTACGGCATCGAATCGCAGCCAAGACGAACTACGCCCAAGAGTCGCCCGAGATTTGTCAAGGCTGACGACGACCGCGAATTATCGATCTACAGTGGCATATTCAGAGCAGTCGCTGCCTTGACTCTTCTCTTTCTTTAATCGCATCCTGGCATTTCCTCTCTGTCTCGCTTCCTTTAGATTGCGCGGCGTCGGACCCGACGGGGAAATTATCTCGTGATTTCCAGGGGTTGCTACAGCATCGAAGCTCTCGACAAACTCTTCCTACGCAAAATACCGCTACTTCCTATCGAATTATAGCATCGCGGAGCTCATCCGCTACCAATTGCAAATATGGCTGCTGTGCGCGGTACCGAGCATACCAAGTCCGTGATTCACTGTCGCGCCGCATGTACATCAAGCTGACTCCATCATCTTGCGCAGAACCGATCAAGAGCTTGCCATCAACATTAAGAAAGCTACGAACGCCGAAGAGATCTCACCAAAGCGCAAGCATGTTCGAGCATGTATCGTCTATACGTGGGACCACCGGTCCTCCGCCGCCTTCTGGTCTGGCATCAAGGTGTAGGTATCATGTGTCCTCATCATGACAACTCCCGCTGATTGACCTTATCAACAGTCAACCCATCCTTGCCGACGAAGTCCAGACGTTCAAGGCCCTCATCACGATCCATAAGGTTCTCCAAGAAGGTCACCCCAGCGCCCTGAAGGAGGCAATGGCAAACCGCGCCTGGATCGATAGCTTGAACCGCGGCATGGGTGGAGGAGGTGAGGGTATGCGCGGTTATGCGCCCCTGATCCGCGAATACGTTTACTACCTCCTCGCGAAGCTCTCGTTCCACCATCAGCACCCTGAGTTCAACGGAACCTTCGAATATGAAGAGTACCTCAGTCTGAAGGCAATCAACGACCCTAACGAAGGTTACGAGACCATCAGCGATCTCATGGTGCTGCAAGATAAGATCGAGCAGTTCCAGAAGCTGATCTTCTCCCACTTCCGCAATGTGGGAAACAACGAGTGTCGCATTGCGGCTCTTGTCCCTCTGGTTCAGGAGAGTTACGGAATTTACAAGTTCATTACTAGCATGTTACGCGCAATGCACTCAAGTCAGTGATTCACCCCTCATCCCTTATTGTCATTACGACTAACATTCTCAAAGCGACTGGCGATGATGACGCTCTTGAACCCCTCCGTGAACGTTACAACGCACAGCATTATCGTCTGGTCAAGTTCTATTATGAGTGTTCGAACCTTCGATATCTCACCAGTCTTATCACCATTCCCAAGCTGCCTCAAGATCCTCCAAACCTCTTGGCCGAGGACGATGACGCTCCCGCGCTCCCTGCGCGACCAAAGCAGGAGATCGAGCGAAAGCCATCTCCTCCACCGGAGCCCAAGAATGAAGCCCCTGATGAGATGAACGAGTTCTGGAAGAGCGAGTTGGACCGTCAAAACAGAGAGTACGAGGAGCAGCAGCGTATTTTGGAGCAACAGCAACAGCAATCTCTTATGGCCCAGCAGCAGGCGCAGCTTCAAGCGCAACGTGAGTTTGAGCAACAGCAACAACAGCTGATGGAGCAGCAACAACGAGAGCAGGAGGCCCTTATGGCGCAACAGGCCCAATGGCAGACTCAGGGACGTCTTGCGGAGCTTGAGCGAGAGAACCTCAATGCGCGTGCCCAGTATGAGCGTGACCAGTTGATGCTGCAGCAGTACGACCAGCGAGTCAAGGCTTTGGAGGGTGAGCTGTCGCATATCCAGAACAGTCTCGGCCAGCAGATGAACAGCAAGGACGACCAAATCCGGGCTCTCCAGGAGCAAGTCAACACATGGAGGACGAAATACGAGGCATTGGCGAAGCTCTACTCTCAGCTGCGACACGAGCATCTTGATCTCCTTCAGAAGTTCAAGGCTGTTCAACTCAAGGCAGCCAGCGCACAGGAGGCTATTGACCGACGAGAGAAGCTCGAGCGTGAGATCAAGACCAAGAACCTCGAGTTGGCTGATATGATCCGCGAGCGTGATCGCGCCCTTCACGACAAGGACCGTGCAAGCGGCAGCAGCAAGGACGAAGTTGAGAAGCTCAGGCGGGAACTTCGCTTGGCCCAGGAGAAGGCCGACAACATGGAGCGCAGCAAGGGTAACGAACTTTCGACCATGCTCTCCAAATACAACCGTGAGATGGCGGACCTTGAGGAGGCCCTGCGCAACAAGTCGCGCCAGTTGGAGGATGCTCATATGAACCTCCGAGATGGCAGCTCTGACCTTGAGCAGCTCCTCCGAGACAAGGAGGAAGAGCTCGAGGTGTACAAGGCGGGCATGGATCAGACCCTCATTGAGCTCAACGAGCTGAAGATGAACCAGGGTGATACCGACCATGCTTTGGATGGCCAGATTGATGCCTTGATCATGTCGAACCTCGATAAGATCAACGACATTATTGACTCGGTTCTTCAGGCGGGTGTTGCGCGTGTGGACGATGCGCTCTACGAGTTGGACTCTAACATGCAGGCCGGTAACCAGAATGCTTCACCTTCATACGTGCTTTCGCAGATCGAGAAGGCCTCGGCCAGTGCTATGGAGTTTGCTACGTCGTTCAACAACTTCATTGCGGATGGACCTAATGCGTCACACTCCGACCTCATCAAGGCTATCAACGTCTTTTCTGGCGCCATTGCCGATGTGTGCAGCAATACCAAGGGTCTTACACGTCTAGCTACAGATGACAAGAAGACCGATTCTCTCATGAACGGAACCCGTCAACCAGCCACCTCAGCAGTGCAGTTCCTCCGAGGCCTTCAGAGCTTCCGACTTGAAGGCATGGACCCCCTGCAGAAGACCGACGTGGTGATCAACAACAACAACGACGTTCAGATGAACCTTCAGAAGCTCAACAAGCTGGTCGAGTCGTTCGCCCCTGGCTTCGGTAAGCTCGTCAACAAGAAGGGTGACTTGGGTGACCTTGTCGATTCCGAGCTGAGCAAAGCTGCGGATGCGATTGCGGCCGCTGCTGCTCGACTGGCCAAACTCAGGAACAAACCTCGTGATGGCTACTCGACCTATGAGCTCAAGGTGAACGATTCGATCCTGGATGCGGCGACGGCGATCACCAACGCCATTACGCAACTGATCCAGGCGGCCACAGTGACACAGCAGGAGATCGTGCAGGCCGGGCGCGGATCGACGTCGCGAACAGCGTTCTACAAGAAGAACAACCGATGGACGGAGGGTCTCATCTCTGCCGCCAAGGCTGTGGCTTCGTCGACCAACACTCTGATCGAGACAGCAGACGGCGTCATCTCCGGACGTAACAGTCCAGAACAGCTTATCGTGGCATCGAACGATGTGGCTGCCTCGACGGCGCAGCTCGTGGCTGCCAGCAGAGTCAAGGCAGGGTTCATGTCCAAGAGCCAAGAGAAGCTCGAACAGGCCAGCAAGGCTGTGGGTGCGGCGTGTCGGTCGTTGGTGCGCCAGGTGCAGAGCTTGATCAAGGAGCGCAGCCAAGAGGAGGACCAGGTAGACTACTCCAAGCTTGGAACGCACGAGTTCAAGGTGCGGGAGATGGAACAGCAAGTAAGTTTAGCAGACTCTTTGTCGTTGTTTGGCAACCCTCTCCCACTGTCTCTCCCTGTCTCTGCCCACTGTCACATCCTCCCATCACATCCCCCCTTATCCCACCCACCACATCCCACTCAGTTCCAGCCCTCTCCTCACGGTTCAGTTCATTTCCGGGCCTGTGCGAGCAAATAACGGTTACTATATCCGGCAAGGCTTAGATTAAGTTGCTCTCGTGTTCCAAGATCAAGAACTAACAAGCGCCACCAACAAACAGGTCGAGATCCTCCAATTGGAGAACTCGCTGGCTTCGGCTCGTCATCGTTTGGGCGAGATGCGGAAGATCTCATACCAGGAAGAGTAAAGGGGACCCTGAGGGTGTCAGAAAACTTGGGCCGCTTTAGATTTAGGCGACAGAATTACTTAGATAATTGTATGAAACTAAGCCAGCACTTTGCCTGTTGTTTTCTTTCAGTCATTTTAGTCTAGACGATCTTGTCTTTTGACACCCACTAGTGGACTCAGACTTGCGCTTGCTAGACGGCATTCGTGGTCCTGACCGTTCCTTTCTGCTTGACCATATTGGATGTCTCGGAGGAATGTCTTGGAGAATGATTGAAGTCGATTTGATGGTTTGTACCAATCTAGGGAGCGAGGGAAAACACGGGATGCGGTGTCTCAATTGTAGAACTTGTTCTTGCTTTTCAACACAAATGTTAGTATAACCTCTTCTTTCTTTTTACTTAGATTTGAGTAGAGAATTGTTAACTTCAGGTTGATCCTCCATACCCGAGGTTTCAAAGCTGGGATGCAATATTAAAGTCGCTGGGGCTGCCAAGTTCTGTTGTTTCCCTTGATAGCCCGGTCCCTGGTCCCTACCCCGCGATCAATGATGTCTTATTTCCACACCTCCAAGTTCAACCCTATTCCCTATTCCCTGCGTACTCCGTACAGTGTCTTGATCCTCAAACTACCTAGCGACGGGCGGGCGGAGAATTCGACAACAGTGAATCACCCGCTATTAAGGTACGTCAGTGATTCAGTGTTGAGGATTTCGGTATGGGAGCTTAGCTTAGTTCTGTACTAGATGGGATCGGGTGTAGCCAAGCGAGATTTGTACTCTATCCGAATTCCTGGTTCTCTTGTGGATGCCTGTCTTGGAGTTGGAGCTTTCTTTTTGCTTTTTCGGTGCTCCGTAGCTGGAATTGAATTGCTTGGCGGTTCTCGTGGAGAGAAAACGGGGAGCACGACAGTTAAAACACTTCGGGGCCGCGGGACCGTGAAGTGAAGCTACCTTAGTGCCTAAGCTAAGATATCCGGAGGTAGGTAGTCACCCTTCCATCCGAAACGAGAGGTACAGTATGGCAATCTCTCAACACCACAAGATACTTCGTAGTAAGGAGACACACATGAACATGGTTTGCATGATGTTGGATATCTGGCTTTGGAGAGGAAAAAGCAATATGCATGTTACCATCCATTGCGAAGCGCCCAACGTTAGGCCGGTAACACAATCTTGCAAATTGCAGGGCAAGCTGCAAGCCTTTCAGAGGAACTGCATGGCGAATGCGATGGCGATAGCAATAGCGCGATACACGTCTTGGCTTGTCGGGTTTTGGTCCAAGAGACGAAGCCGAAATTGATGCCATTGTAGACCTTCATGTTGACCAGACCTGATCAAAATGCCAGGGTATCGACAGACAACCAATCACATCATCTACGGCACGATAAAGTTGATGGATGGCTTGCGGAAAGGATGTTGGCTGGTCGCGATCATGGGTATTAGAGTCTGGGGGTCTTGAGTCTAGTCTGGGGGTCTTGAGTTTAGGGTCTTGGGTCTAGGGCCTGGGCACGGGAGGGATTGAATGCCCCTTTTTCTTGTATCGCGACGCGAGAAAAGACGCGAGACAAGCTAGACAAGGTACAGTACAAATTGAAGCGGACTACCCGCAAGTGTAGACTAACCGTAAGGCTCAAGCGTAGTCGCAAGCGTAGTCGCAAGCGTAACAGTACAGTAGCCGTCAAAGTGTCAAAGTGTCAACGTTAAATGTTCAAACCTCCATGTCCCTGCGTATCCGCACTCCGCACTCCGCAATCCGCACTCCGCACTCCGTACAGTGCCGGAGCCTGTAGACGAACTCCTGGTCATCGCCCTAAATCGCCATGGGCCAGGGCTAGTTAGAGTGTTTGGCAACACTGAATCATTTAGGTGAATTGAGAACACTGAATCATCTAGTCTAATTAGGTGAACGATTTGATAACAGTGAATCACTTACCATCGCTTTTCAACAGTTGATCATCTTATAATCTTGTTGGTCCAACTGACACTCGCAATTATCGCCCGTTCCAGTTGCTCGATTGGCCTGTGATCCCTCCACTGGATCCCTGTACAGGCTCATCAGCCCTACAGAACCAAGATCGTCCACGTCGCCAAGACCAGAACGCAAGCCTCACGCCTCAAGCCTCAAGCCTCAGGCCTGTCAAGGTCAAGCTTGAGCTTGATGTGCGGGCTGCGTCTCAATATAGATACCCCCAAGGGTGCACGAGATGACAGCTGCAGATCGTGGTGGGTCTCGTCGGAAACGGTTAGTCGACAAACAGTGTCAACAGCTGGAGGTACCTATCCCCCAGCGTTTGCAAGTCATTAGTAGGTTGCTGGGTAACAGCGTGTATTGCAGATGCAGACAAGAAACCCTTTTACGCAGCAGTGAATCGTCCATCTTGACCAGGGTTATGAGGGTTATGCTGATGACTACCTCAAGTTTCAAGACTTTGGAAAATAAATTGGCAAATTTGGACTCTAGGTTTAGACCATGTTCTCTCAGCTCTGATCCCCGCCATCGCCAAGCGGGTTGAGTTAGTGGCCAATCATCCTAGCTGTCAATCACCTTGCATCAGTGCTACTGTGGGCCATGTCAAACACAATTCCAACGTCACTTCAAACACCAGTATCCGTAAACCATATCTTCTGTATCAAGCTCATTATTATCCGTACTATCTCCTGGTTAAGCGAAATCCGCCCAACGAGACCTTCCCAGTCTCACGTAAATCTCCTCGACAATCGGGTATCATTTCAAATTGCTCCATCCCATGTCGAGACCGTCGTCTGCACCATCCGCAGATATACACGTTCAAATGTTGTTGTGGTAGACCCGGTACTCGACCTCAGCAAGCTTTTGCGAGGCCTTCTTAGCAACTGTCAAAGCGTTAGTCTTTGTGTCTTAATCTTTGTATGGAAAAGCAAGTAACAAAAAGGGAGTGTTACCTTCCGCATCCTCAATCCTATAACGTTTTAGAAGCTTGTCGGCGAACCTTGCGCTAGATCCATCAATGACGCTGATGTTCAGGGACTGGACGACAATGAAGTTAGAGATTTGAGTCAAATGCGTCGAGCTCTGCTTGAGAACAAGGTGCTTCTCACAGGAAGATGTCCAATCACGCTTGCTGATTAAAGGGACCCCAAGCAGATCCGGGATTGGCTGCTTCATCATTGCCGTCTTGAGGGGGCAATATGTTGGTACCCGGAGCAGAGGCATTTCCATTCTGAAACGCTATTGAAAGGTTAGCTCTGGACTCTTTTGAGCATGGTAGACATGCTTACCAGCAAAATTTCCAAACCCATTTGGAGGAACGTTCATTGGCTGCATGCTCTGAAACGGTCCCATGGGAATCGTCAGCGAGGCGTTGGGAGCCTGGAACTGAGCAAGAGGCTGAGCCTGACCATGAACTTGAGTGGGGAATTGACCAGAGGCCGAAAGCTGGGCATTGGCTGGGCCTGGCAGAACGAAACTTCCTGGGACAACGTTGTTTGCCGCCCACACATTGCTCAAATTTCCAAACTGCTGATACATTTGCATCATGTGTGTGTTGTGTTCAGGAGTATTGTTTTGAAGTGATGCTCCTGCGTTGAAGCCTGTAGAGTTTTCTATGTTACCTGAGATATCCGAGTTGAATGAGAAAGTGTGAGCGCTTACCTGGGACAGGGCTGTGAAGATATTGCCAACAAACATGCGTGGCAGCTTCGGCAGTGACGGCCATATCAACGATGGTTCTCATGACCTCAGTACCGTCGGGCATGGTATACACGACGACGATAGAGTCTTCATTCTGAGAGAAGAATTTCCACTCACCACCAGGACACGGCTCCAGGTGACGCAAAGCCTCCCCAGTCAAGACAGCACGAATGTCGTGTTCTGAGGCAGTGGTTGGTAACGGCGGGGCCTCCTGAGGCCAAGACTGAGACTGAGACGCCATGTTCGTGATGGGCAAAGGCAGAGAAAATTGAAAGAAGGAGGCTCAAGAACAGAATGACTTGATAAAATGTGACCATGTAGAGATCAGGAGAAGAATCTTTGGTGGGTGCGCGAAAGGTAAGAGAAGTTCCAACGACAGCTATGGGCCGGGTGTGCGGTGGGGACTCTAGAAATTTCACGCCCATAAACAGAGCCAACGTCACAACTGGGCTAGCCGATGGGTTGAACGCCGCCAGGGCTTGGCACTGCTGTTAGTATCACACCAAACGTCGATAAGCACCTTAGTCAGTTTTTGGGTTTTAGAACTTTCGTAGACACTTCAAAGAGATCACTAGATGTTTGAAGACCCTTGATATGCTCATGCCTCAAAACTCATGCCCATGATATTGAGGCTGGGAGTAATGTATGACGTTTTTGAAACTTGCAGATATCTAATATTCTTAACTAACAGAACATCTGTGAAATGCCATACCCTATTCTGACCAAATCAATAATCATTATGAGTTATCTCAAATAATGGTATCCTAGCTCCCCTGCCTCAGAACAGTGAGTTGTCTATCACATTGGATTTGATTTCGGAGGCTGCAAGGTTATTGGAAATTTCCGAGTAGTACAACAACAGCATCAACATGTCTTCTCGTGTTCATACAATGAGACCACCTGCTCCTCCCGGAAGAGTGTGGTTCCATATGATAAGATCTAAAGGCAGAACAGAGATGGGTTTCGAGGTCTTGTTGTATTTTAGACATAATCTATGTTCCTATTCATTAATCTTAAAGTCAAGGCCTACCTTATGACTTACAGACTGCAGAGGCCAGCGCCTGAACGTACACAATCACCGTGAAGAGGTTAGTGATGCAAGTTCGAGGTATTTCTCACTTCTTCGGTTATTTCAGACACTTGAAGAAACACTCTATGAAACATCAGTAGCAAAATAAAGGTCTAGTCTCCTTTCCTGGATTACAGAGTCGCAGTCTCATCTCAAGTAATGACGAATTGTAAGAACCCTGCCGGAACAAGCATGGGATTGAAGACTTATGCTAGTTTCGTCATAGTAGTTGGTAGATAAAATTATACGAAGCAAATATTCGGTCTGATATTCCCAGTAGACATATCCAGGAGAATAATGTATAGCGGCCAAAACCCATTCCCAGATTACAGAAACTCGTCTTCTTGGACAAAAAAGAGAGATACCATTAGTCTACCAAGACTTCGGCTTCAATTAAGAATAACCCTTGAAGTCTTTATTTCTTAGGTATGCTTTTCAAGCACTGCTGGACTGCTAGTCCTTAGATCCCGTCATTTTTTCCACACAGTGCCTGCCACCTGCAGGCGGGATAAACGCACAGACCATAATTCATAGCGAGGAGGGGTGAGAGAGGTGAATTTCAGGAGAATCCCTGAAAAATACGTATATTGTGGATCCCACCAACAGATAATACCCCACTGCTGTGCATCAATAACGACAATAAGGCAGCGTTTGTTTGTACAGGCGTTTGCAGAGCGCTGCCTACAAAATTCCAGCGACGATACTCATTTGCTTTTCTTTCTTCTCTTCCTCACCCCAACAACCATTCAGGGTTTCTACTTTTTAATACTTCAAGAAACCTTCTCTCATCTCCAAAAACACCAGCAGGATCAGCTCAGGTCATAATCATCATCACCATGACCACCCTTGTCTTGATCCCAGCTGGAGACGGTACTCCTGTTACCTTCATCACTATCTGGTCTGCTGAGCACATCGACAGCGTCTTCCAGTGTCTTGCCCCCAAGAGCACCGAGGAAAAACGCAAGTTTGTCATCGTTCCTACTCAGATCTATGAGGGCATGGATATCGGTGCCAAGACCGCTCTCGCCAATCTGTTCATGTTAGTTACTATGTTATGGAGTTCTCAACTCATATTTACTCACATTCTTTTTCAATAGGGCCGAATTTGGCGAGCCTGTTCTTTACGCTCGCGACAACAAGGACGAGTGCTACTACCTCGGAGCTCCTGGTGACATCATGAAGGATGGCGGGATGCTCATCGTTGTTCCAGGCGCTCCTGAGGCCATCTACATGCAGCGTCCTGACCATGGTCCCAAGCGTGTCAAGATCCCACGACCTCCCAACGCCTACATTATCTACCGCAAGGAGCGCCACCAGAAGATCAAGAAGGAGCGCCCTACTCTGACCAACAACCAAATCTGTGAGTAATTTGTGAGAATACATCGTACCTTACTGACTCCCCTTTAGCTATGATTCTTGGTCGAACCTGGAACATGGAGGACACCGAGGTTCGCCACCTCTACAAGCTGAAGGCAGATGCTGTCAAGGAAGAGCATCGCCGAAAGTACCCGGACTACCAGTACCGTCCTCGCCGTCCCTCTGACCGCCGTCGCCGCAACACCCCTCTGAGCAACCCTGCTGCCACCATTGTGGCTACTGCTTCTCAGTTTTTGGCTAGCCAGGCTGCTATGCCGGTTGCCGCTCCTGTGGTTCCGCAGAGCCTTGTCTAAACGGCCTGCCGGCCCCATTGATACCCATCCCATCAACAAGCACTAGCCAGCTTCGAGGCCTTAAGCTTGGTCTTCGGACAATGATGGTAAGTTGTGATCTACTCGCACAGGAAAACAATACCTGATAATTCTTAGATGAAAGGAAGAACGACTCGGGAGAATGATGATTAATGACCATTTACTTGGTCTCGATTGATGGGGGTTTGCATCATGGTACACATAGTTAGCTGGGTGGATACTTAGTTAGCACATCGAGAGCGTATTGCGCTTTCCTAGAGTGGAGATTCAATCGAGATCAATTGCTATTACTGTTTCGTTCATGACTACTGATTGTGTTATGAGATTCCCCCACTGGATACCGAAGATGACTTTGAGAGACACAGCAAGACCGAGAGAGAGGCCAAGAAGGAGACCAAGAAACTGAAGAGCAAGAAAAGGTAAATGAAGAACAGAAAGACCAAGAGCTACCCAGGCGAAGGCATTCGCCTTGCCTAGGATGCCAGCAAGCTGTCAGCATCAGGGTTGTGTAGTCCAGCATTATGTTCAAAACCACCGCTCAATTCCAACGCTAGTATATAGATATAATACATTATCTCCAACAAGATGCTCTCCAGGTTGTAGAGATCACATCAAGAGCCACTCCAATCGCTGCTCCAGATGAACGTACCACACCGCCACTCTGAGTTCTTCTCCTTCTCTCCCGACGGCCCCAACGGTCGTGGGCAAATGTAGAACGATCGACCTGTCAGTCATTAAGATTAGCTTTTAGAGTTTGACTTTGCATTGGCAATCGACGTTGCAGCCGCGGGGTTGTGCAACGGTAACGCCACCGCATGCACGTTGGGATCAGCTGCCGCCGTATAACGTACCACAGTTGACTCCTGGTTTCCTGGTAGTGAGACTGATGCATGGTTCGTTGTGTTCGCATCTTGGTACGACCCTCTTCCCCAGCAGCTTGGACCACGACTCTTTGGCTTCGATGGGGTCGAACACCCTGTCGGAAGTGTCGGGATCGTTGCCGCGCAGAGAGACTGTTGGTTGTGATCCTTCTGGAAGCGTCGCAAGCGGGGTATTCGATAGTTGCTGCGGACTGGCTGACACCCTTGCTGTTGCTGTTGGTTTCTTTGTTGGAGAGGGCGTAGAACTTGCCGCCGCAGCTTCTAGCTTGCCATCTTGGGCCGCTGACGCTTTTGGCTTGAAGAATCCTTGTAGTGTTCGTTGGCCTGGTACAACTTTGTTCTTGGAGCCGTTCGCGCTTATTGAAGACTTGGACCTTTTGAACGGTCGGCTCGTTGTGTCTGCGGCTGGTACAGTTCTCTTGGTGTTCAATTGAGACGTGGAGGGCTTGGCGGGGCTGCCGGCCTCACTCAGTCTTGACGTAGAAGTAGTGCTGGCCTGTGACTCTGAAGTCTCGTCCGGTTTCGATGTTGCGGCTTGTGCGCTGCTATTTCCGTTTGCTGAGGATTCTGCAGGTGTGTCCGTGTTCGTAGACTCTGGTGGAGGGACGGCTGAAGCAGCTTTCTTTGTGAACATGTCGCGGATGCTCTGCCGGCGGTCGAACTCTGGAATTAGCTTTGCAGACAAAGGAAGTAGATCCTTTGTGCTCCAATCTCGGAGACGCTTCTCCCCCTGGAACATACCAGGGGGGTTCACCATTCCCGTCAAGGCACGCTCTTCGTCTCCCACTGTCACTTTATCGGAGAAGGTCGCAAAGACTGGACAATGATCGGACCCCATTAAGCCCTCCTGAATGTTGGAAAAGTTGAACCAGCTCTTGATGCCATCGCTACATAGAACGTAGTCGATCCGGCTGCCGTTGTTGGCAGGTCGTGTGTTCCGCTTGGTATCCCAGCATGTATTCATGCCAACTCGTTCAGGGTGAAAGCAGCGGCATAAATCCCAGAGAACAGGTGTTTCACGGCCTTGATCTCTCGTACCCACAACGTCCCCGTCGAACACGAGATGATTGAAGACGCGCCGCACAGGGGAGCTCAACCAGTCGCTGAGATCAACTTCTCCTTTGCGCAGTGTCTCCGAAACACCGGTAGAGTCAAGTGCGGAGCCAACAACATTCAAGTCGCCAGTGAGAATGACTTGCTTGCCTGCAGCGATCAGATTTCGTATCCTGACATCGAGTGCTTGGAAGAAGCCAATGCGAAAGTCGTCACGAGTCTCATCACGGTTTGCGGGACTGTAAACTCCAAGAAGCACAAAGCCAGGGAACTCGAGAACAACGCAACGACCTTCAGAGTCGAGTGTTGCCTCGTCGACAATTCCGTCGAGCTGGTCAGGTCGAGGATAGCCACCAATCTGCTGGTCTTCAGGGAGGTCTCGGTATCTGGTTGTAGACTTTGGAGGTGTCAAGATGCCAGTAATGCCTTCTTCAGCTCTTATTGGGGCGCACTTCGAACTTCGAGTGTAGATGGCAACGCCAGAGTAACCTGAGATAGAGAGTCAGATGTTGCTTTCCAGTGCAGGGGGTTCGTGGCTTCCAGTACCTTTTTTATGCTTGGGCAAGCTGAAGAAGACATCCCATCCGGGGACAAGAACCATGTCATCACGAAGGTCCTTCTGTTGTATCTTGGCCTCTTGCATAACAACAATGTCGGCTTCAAGGATATCGAACATAGCCTGCGTAAGGGTGAGCGAGGTTGTCAGGTGTAGGTTGCAAGATGAAGAAGCTGACTTGGAAGGTTCTCTTTTCTCTCCAAGGCTGATAACCGAAAGGATTTCTGTGATGACCCACAATTAGGATGAGTTTAGTGTTTTGGTGTTGTGAATCACGAACCTGATGCCGTTGACTGCAGAAGATGTTAGTGCTAGTGCTAAGAAAGATGCGGGTGAACTCACCGTTCCAGGTGGTAAGCCGAAACGCCATGTTTGCAAATTATGAGTTGCAAGTTTCAGAGAGTAAAAAGTGTCATAAGGAGTCAGAATTGAGTGTTGTGAACGCCTCACGTCTCATCTCGGGATGTTGATGCTCTGGGGATCATGAGTTGAAGGGCGGCGAAACACAGCAATCGGTTGTGTATGTGGACGAATAGAAGTATGAAGGGGGAGTTATTGAGGTCCAAAGCCTTTATTATGAGTGAGATAAGGAAGAACGAAGCACAAGCATTGCCAATCGCTAGTTTTGCCGGTTTACAAGAAGACAGTCAATATAAGACGTCGCGATCCCTACAATGACGCAGAGCCCCACCGCGTGGTGTTGCAAGTCTAACAGCGCGCCGACAGCACGAGATCACGTGCGTGAGGTCATCGGCCGGAAATTTGGTACCTTACAATTGAGGCAACCTTGATTGGCGGTTCTAACCGAGCTCGTCCAGGAATGACCTGATCACAAACTTGCCTAGACTCATCAACCGTCAAAGCGAACAACAACGTCCACCATGTCCGCCGTCCGATTCACCCGCGCTGCCACGCGCGCCACCGCGCAGCTTCGCGCTCCCCTCCAGCGCCGCTTCGCCAGCACCACCGAGAACGAGTTCATCAAGGAGCGCCAGCACATCAAGGAGCACGCTACCGGTACCACTGGTGAGTTGGAGCACTGATGACGCCGAAATGGGGTCAATTGGAGGCCTTGGGCGTGGTTACTGACAATGAACAGAGCTTTGGAAGAAGATCTCCCTTTAGTATGTCCGAACCCGAACTCTTGAGCGAATTACGAACCCGGCGTCGATTCCGGACTATCGGAAGTTGGATACGACGGGATTGTGGTGATACAATGGGATAGCAAAGGCTAACAAGATCGAAGCGGTGTCGCCCCCTGCCTTATCGCCTCCGGTGCCAACGCCTACTGGCTCTGGAACGAGCATTGGGAGCACTGGAGCCACATGCCTCCTCTGGAGGAGCGCACCGAGTACCCCTACCAGAACATCCGTTCCAAGAACTACCAGTGGGGTAACGGAGACAAGGTGAGTTTTGAATGAGTTGTATGGTTCAGTTGCATGTTACTAACACGATGACAGACTCTCTTGTAAGTCATGACATTTCACTGAACGAATGAGCTTGAGCAGCTTCAAAGGAGCTTCAAGAAGCTTAGGCGTCAGCTTTTGCACCCATGAACTCAAAGATAGCTCGGCCAAGGAGTTTGAGGATTGTTTACTAACTTTATACAGCTGGAACGACGAGGTCAACTACCACAACAAGGACAAGGCCTCTTAAGTATGACCTGTTGACAGCTCATGCGTTGGACAATTGCCGGACTACTCCCTCATGGACTACTCCCTCTGGAGATACCTCGTACATGTTTCCTAGACTCGAATTGACTGATCATTGAAACTCTGAACTATGGACAGTGAGTGTGTTGAGTAATGTAAAAGGTGGTACTTTGAGGTCTCAGTCTGTTTGTCATTTGGACCACTAACTTGTGACCATTTCTTCTTTTCTTGGAACGACATGTAACACATAATTGACTATTAATTATTAAACGAATTATGAGTAAGCCAGTAAAAGTCTCGGTCCCATTTACTGAATCTGCCCTTTGACGTCTTGATACATCCCCACAATCTGAGATTGTGTCATCCCACCTTAGCCAATGTCGACCGGGATTTTCCGAAGAAGCCCCGGCCAGACAACAACAACCAGCAACACAACACCACATGCAGCCGCGCCAGCCACAAGAGGCATAGCTGTTGATGCCCTCATTTGATGAGAGTCCGTTTAAACACTGATGGGAGGAATACGTAATCAGTAAACAAGGTAGCGCTGACCATATTCGGCAAATGCGAACCTCTGTTAACTTTTGGGTAGGCGCGTCTTGTTGCCAAATAGAACGGCGCTTGCACTTGGACCTCTCCTACCTCACTTCACTTCATCAATCGCCTCTCTTTACAACCTCACTCTCAATAATTGATCTGATTAGTAACGACAAAAGATGGCTCGATATCTCAACCCGGCCAAAATTGGCCTTCTCGCCCTCGTAGAGCTCTACGTTGAAGGAGCTGTGCCGAGTGATGCCATTCTCCCTGTGTTGTCCTTCGTCACCTCTCATCTTATGGATCACACTCCCACAAAAATGTCTGCCGATCAATCCGAACGATGGAGCAAAGCAGAACGAACTGTTGGCCTTGTCATCAGTATCAAGGATTTTGAGAAGCTTCTCGGGAGTTATCCCTTCCTGATGGGCATGCCTGGTCGGAGATTATGGGACCAGTTCCTTGGGAAACTCTGGGACATCAACTCCCTCGATGCACTACATAGTTTCTTCGACAACCTATCAGGCATGTTGGCCAAGACCAAAGAGGAGCGAAAGAGGTTGGCCGAGTTAGGTCAACCGGCGGAAGAAGACGAAGGTATCAAGCTCTCAGCGAACTCGCCGTTCGGAACCTTCGTGCGCAGAGCACGTTTGGAGTACCAGCGTTTACGATTTCACGATTGCACAGAACTTTGGAAGCACTTTGTACGATATCGTCAACCAACCGCCTCTTATCTAAAGCGCAAGATCCCGGGCTTCGGTCGACTGAGCTTTGACAATGTCCTTTTGATGGGAGAGCAAGAGGACTGGGACCATCAGAGTGTCATGAACCTGGCCTCTGTTGCATATGGTGACATGCTCACAGGAGATCAGAGCGGTTCACTTCCTGTGAGCACGGATGACATTGAAAGTCTCCTTGAGTTCCAGATCGAGCAGATGCAGAGTACGTGATTCTCGTGGCCTCCTGGGAACGACTGCTGACAAGGTTAGAATTTGGAAACAGAATACCGCTGGAGATCCGTCACCAATTCCATGATCTTCTCAACGACAGCTACCTTATCCCCAGCCTTACACACTACCTCAAGTATGTGCCTACACCGGTACTCCCTACGGCTGACAGCTAACAACTCGCAGATTCCTAGACTCATGGAGAGCTGGAGACTATCCCACTGCATTCGACTACCTCCATCGATATTTTGACTATACCATGCAGAACAGAGACCGACTGTTCTACCAATATGCTCTTATGAACCTTGCTGTTCTACAAGCAGACTTTGGTTGCCACAAAGAAGCAGTGGCAGCCATGCTCGAAACCGTGTCGACAGCACGCGAAAATCGCGATATGACCTGTCTCAACTTTGCCTTGAATTGGCTCTTTCACTTTGGCCGCGCACACCCTGATCTTGTCCAGAGCTTGGAATCCAACAGCATGCTTGGTACCGGCAAGGAGAGCTTGGCCTTCTTGCGAGTGAAGGCCAAGGAAACAGGCATGTGGACATTGTGGAGTTCAGTGCTCCTCAGCGAAGCCAAGCTTACACTACTCAATGGTGATAGTGTGGCTACAGCCTTTGAGTCTGTAGTCCGGAGCTCACACATCATCATTGAGAGAAATATGAAAAACATGTTCGGCTCTCACCTTTCCCTAACTTCAGCATTGTGGGATCGGCTTGGGCTGTCGACACTCTCGTCAGCCACTTGCGAGGTCTTTCTCAAATGCCATGCTCGAAATGCCGTCTTCGATGACGAGCTAAAGCTTACCTGCCGACTCGCGCTCTTGCTTGCGTCCCGTGGCCGATACGATGATGCGTTGAGCAAATTGGAAGAGCTGGAAGAGAATTCACTCAGGTCCTGGAAGCCTAGCCAATACTGGCATAAGTACCGCGGAGTTGTTAAGTTGAAGAGAGATCTGTACCACAACAACTTGGAGGGAGCCGAACGATTGCTGTCTCAAATTCTTCAATCCAAGATGGACGACCTTGAGCCTGACATGGCATTTCTTGTAGACACTCTTCATATCGATTATCTTACTCGTCGTGGAGACCTCCAAGCAGCCTTTGCCAAAGTCGACAGCATGATGTCAGAGTTACAAGATGAGAAGAAGGATGTGGTACTCCATGTTAAGCTTCTGCTTCTAAAGGCCTCCCTTCTCGACAAGTCTGGCCGGCCACAGAGAGGGTTCACCACGGCTATGCGAGCAGCAAGCATCTCATGGGGAGCTCGTCTCATCCCTTGCCTTTGGCAAGCTATTGGATCTCTGTCCAATATCCTCATCTCTCTTGCCGAGTTTGAAGCTGCTTCACAACTTCTCTTGGCTGTTATACCACGTTCACTGGAGTGCGAGACCGCGGGCCTGACAGCGCAGCTCTACTGTTATCTCGCCGATGCCAAAATGGGGCTTGCTGGTAATTGCGAGCCCAAATCGCCCAAGCGGGCAGAATATATGACGAAAGCTCTTGCCGCTGTACAGAGGTCATTCGACCACCACTCGGCCGTTGAAGACATCAACATGCAATGCCAAATGATGGCAAAGAAGGCAATGATCATGAAACTAACGGGGGATTTGGTTTTGGCAGCAGATTACGCCGCAGCGTATGTATCATTACGGAAGACTGCCGAAACCCTCAGCATTGGCGGGTAATGATAGATGATGGTGACGGGTATGAAGGGGAGTAGAGCATGGGATTTCGTTATACCTTTATTTGTACAAAAATGGATTATGCGTCAATCGACATCCAAGGGTAATTTCATCCCAGAACATCAAGATCTATAAATACACAGGCAGTGGGTCTTGTCCCATCTGCATTACCTAGTACTTGAGATTCACCACCGCACCTTTTCACCCTTTTTGTTCCTTAGCTGGCCTCTTTCCGGAACAGCTTCGACCTGGGGTTCTTCTACTGCCTCGGCTTCACTAGGATCGTTGGTAGCCCAGACTTTCTCGATACACAACTCGAACGGGCCATCAACACGATCCGTTAATCCCACACCTACACTCAGAACCTTCTGCCGCAGCATCTCAGTCTGTGGTTCCACCACGAAACCGTGGTTGGTTCTAACAAAATCATTCCATTTGATCAGCACCGTCTCCCATTGTCCGGCCCGTTTTGGGAACAGTCGGTGCTGGTGTAGATCTGAAGGCTCGACACTCTCAGTTTGCAAGTTGACGAAATAACTGCGACCATCGGACTTGACGCGCAGAGCGAGATAAATGAAAGGATCGATATCCCACATGGAACGGCCAAAGATGGTGGGCTTTGGATCAGGGGATCGGAAGCCGGCGAAGCCTGTACGTTGAATATTGGGGCGATCAACGGGGAGGCGAGTAGAGATGCTGCCGTAGAAGCGGGCGAAGGCGGAGGGTATCTGAGGGTTGTTGTGGGAGTCCGGAGACTTTTGGTACTCGAAGTTGCTTTCTGAGAAGCCGCCTATTGTCTTGTCGGACATGACGATGCAGTCGCGAACGCTATCGGGGTTGTTGAAGTCGTACAGCGGCTTCGGTTCTGTAGCGCCTTTGATGGCCTCAAAGGTCACAGCTGCGATAGTTAGCTCCCAATCTCAGATTTCAAATAGGCAAGCAAACCTATTTGTGTGCGTCTCTTGAGCTCCTCCATGCTCCGGCCGAAGAAATTCCTCGAGAGGAGCGATTGTGTGACTCTCATGATGAGTAGCTTTGATCGTCAGATGTAGGATGTGGGTGGTTTAAGCTGTCGCAAGCTTTTTCGCGGAGCCCAATTGGCTCACCGAGAACCGAATAACATGGGATTCGAATGCAATAACAGTCGAGGCAAATGTATTGAGCCTGTTGTCGTGATGAGGCTGCCAGGTTATGATGTCGCTGTAGAGTTGCGGCTCTGCGTCTACCGATGTTGATTTACACCTGTCTAGCCTGTGTAAAACAGTTCCAGCTCGAACCCAACTAGGGGGACATGGGACACCGGCCGTACTACCTATATGACTCTGATCGAGAATGAAAGTATTAAATAGGTTAAAATGTTCAAATCAAACGTACTGTAAGTCTCACTAAAGCTATCTTTATTGATTTGTTATTTTTTTATTATTACTATCCTGATATGTATGCCATCTCACATCATGCTCTGTTTTCCCCCGTTGACCAGCTACCCCACCTTGGCACCCGCTACCCTGTGTAGCGGGGACCGGGGCATGTTTGATCCGTCATCAGCCCAGAACCCATGAAATTCTTCAACGGCGGAAGCAGATGATCGCCGAAGCCAGCTCGAGCTCGATAATGACCCTGCGCCGCCGGTAACCACCGGGTGTCTCTCTCCATACCGTACCTTTCCCACGTCTCGATAGCCTCGGTCCATTAAATACAAAAACGTCCGACCATGTCTTCTTCAGCAATGGCCTTGCGCCCGGCCGTTCTGCGCCGAAGCGTTCTCGGAGCGACAAGGGTGCAATGCCGTTATATCTCGATGCCCTCCAAGGGAAAGATGCTGCGGGAGATGCAAAAGGCGGCCATGAAGGATGCAAAGAAGACAGATACCCAATCCATGTCTGCGATGCAGAAGAAGGCGAATGAAGAGTACTTTAAGTTTGGTGGTGGCCCATTGTTTCCTGGTGAGTAAAGATGGAGGGGAATGTACAAGATGCAGGACTTCCACATGCGCCAATTGAGGCAGTATGATGCAGAAATGAATGGTAAATGGAAGCTAATGATGTAAATAGGCACATTCGTTGCCCTACCTTTATCCCGATACCCCTCCGGCGTCTCCAACTTCCTCAACTACTCATGGTACCGACTTCGCTCATGGGGAATCGAATACATGTCCCTCCTCCAGTTCAAGCTCAAGTCCATGCCCGGCTGGACAACCCGACCCAAGTGGAAGATTGGCCGCGGCAAGATTGCGCCGACAGCGAAGAACATGTACATGGAGATGCTCGAGGCCTTTGCTGCTGGTGACAAGGCCACCATCAACGATCTATGCCTCGGCCAGTTCAGCAAGAAGCTTACTGCCGCCATCGACCGTCGAAACCCTGCCGAGCGTGTTACATTCGAGCTTGTCAACCTTAACAAGACATGGCTTTACCCCCGTGTGTTAGCACACCAGGTCCATAACATCAACCCCCATGACAAGGACAACAGCACACAGCAAGCCGTTATAGCAATTGCCTCAACACAGCGAGTTGCGAAGTTCAAGAAGGCTACCAGTGAGCTTATCCCCGGCAGCAAAAAGGTGCAAGACAAGGTGGAGTACGTCGTTCTGTCAAGGCAGGTTAACGAGAAGACCTTCTTATCCAGCCCGTGGCGTATATGGGGAACTGTCCCTGCTACGACGCTTGAGGCGTTCAATGAGGAGCAAGAGTGGCTCATGAGGGAGCAGGCTCAGCGTGCTGGGTGGAAGGGACCTACAAACTCTACAAAATAAGTGTCAAAACGAATGGAATATCGTGGGAGGATGAAAAGGAGGAAAATGTAACATGAGAGTGTATATTGTACGATGAGCATATCTGTATCATAGAATAGCATTGGGGCCGGCGAACGGACGTCTATAAGTACTTCTCCAATCCAATTCTGAATAATTTGCTTTTGCAAGCAATCTTTTGATACGTTTCTGTGGTTTGTGGCAATGGCTGATGCACCACTACTGCATTCATTGTAGGAGACATTCAGAGTGAGTAGTCAAGGCCATGACCCGCGTCAGGACTGGCAAGGGTGAACAACGTTGAATAAGAACGACTTCATATATTCAGCTTAGAAAGATCTTATATGTTAAAAATATGCCAACAATTTGAGTTACTTTTGCCAAACTTCCCATCCTCACCATGGGATCAACACTGCACTAGATTCCCCCCTCTGCGCACCGAATTGCGATGATAAAACAGAATCCAACGGCATCCGTTTAATGTCCATCTAGAAAAACTTGCCAGTGGTCTGAGAAACAAGATTCTCTGAAGGAACGTCCTCGTTGCTACTGGCAGGACGAAGGTTCAGAGGACGATCCAGAGCGTCAAAGCGATGTCCGCGGACCTTAGCATACACATACTGGAAGGTGATGCGAAGGACGAGGGCACCACAGCCCCAGAGAAGACTTCCAACGGGTGCGGCGACGAAAGCGCCAAATGCACTCCAGTCATTGCCGTACAGACCCTTCTGCACGAGGAGAAGCTCAGCAGCCTCCTGGGCGTTACCGTAGTAGACACAACCGAAGAGGAAGACAGTCAGGATGCCACCAAGACCACCAACGACGACCTCGAAGCCGCGCCACCAGTAGAACTTGTCAATGAGACCGATAACTAGAACGGGAATGGTGGCGGCAGAGATAAGATCGGTGATGAGCCAGATCTGAAGAACCGAGGGTGCCTTGAGAGCAATAACGATAACCGGGATAATGATGAGGACAACGATAGCACGGCAGTACCAGATGTTGAGCTTGTTTCGGAACAGATCGTTGGATCCAGAGGACACCATGGCGGACTGGAGACTGTCAAAGGCAGCTGTGCTCAGGGTAACCACCATGACGAGAACGATACCAACGACCCAACTGGGGAGGGTCTCGAGGAGGATGAAAAAGGCCACCGAGCCAGACCCAGCGGCACTGTCTTCGAGCGACAAGGCTCCAGACCAAACCGCGATGAGACCAGTAGAACCAACAAGCGTGAGGATACACAAGATGACGATCGTGGCGATGGTGGTTCCAATTCGAAGGTCCTTGTCCGTCTTGGAAGCAAATGTTCGCAGCCAGAATGACGAAAGGAAGAAGTCGTTGGTCAGGACAGCAACGGGGAGGATGTACAAAAGCTGCCAGCCAAGCAGGTTCGGCTTGGTAAGACCGGATTCGTCAATGAGAGGGCGCTGGATCTCAGTCTTGACACCAATGGTGATGGCGGCGATGATGACAAGACCAATAACCATGGTACCCTGAACGACGTCGGTAAGGAAGGAGATTCTGAATCCACCAAGCGCTGCACATGGTTAGAGATGGGCCGACGATCGTAGAGGAGTGACTTACAAGTATAAATGGTCGTAATCGCACATTGAACGATCATAATCGGAAGAGGGTCAAGGCCAGTCAAAGCTTGAACGACCTGTCCAATAGCCGACAGCTCAGAAACCATGTACAGGAACAAGGTAACGAGAGACATGAAGCTCAGATACAGCATGGTGATGATGCCGTATCGCTGACGAGTCCACTCCGTGAGGACGAAACCCTCAGGGCATCGTCGACGGATGATAGGACCGAGGTACCCAAAGATGAGCATGGGCAGAGACGACGCAAGAGCGTAGACCATCATGCCCTGCACACCAGAAATGGTGGCCAGCTCGGGATACGAGAAAAGAATACCGGAACCGAGAGCTATAAGAGTCAGTTTGTCAATTCCAACGTTAGGAAGAGGGAGGAGGGGATGGAATTGGAGCGGCAACACTTTTCCCACGCAAGCATTAACTTGATCGAGTATTCACGGTACAATCTCAGCTTCGTCGCCGCACGTCAGGGTCTCCCTGGAACAGACACATCTGCATAGCAAATGTGCTCCAAGGTTGGATCCAGACGACACGGCAACTCAGCGCCCGTAGTGAGCCGCATCCTCTCCCCCCAGCCTCCCGAGATTGTCTCTCTGGAGCAGGTTTGAGTAGTCCCAGCTCAGAAGAGTGAATATTCGAGTATTCTCATCTGAGCTGGAAGGGGGTTAGTAGCAACAGGTTCTAGAGAGCAAACTCGGGGAGGTGGAAGGGGAAGAGGAAGAAGATCCTTTTGTTTCAATATACGAACCTGCTCGTTCATTCTTGACTGGTATACTCGGCCAAGAGGTTACAGATTGGAACTCATTGAGTTCTCACAACCGTGTTCTTGGTGACTGTGCAAGTTTTTGCTAACATGTTGCGTCTGCTACCGCTCCGGATTGCTGTAGCAAGAGCTCTGAGCTCTGCTGGCTCTACTAACCAGAGGCGATGAAGTTGAGGGCCAGAGGGAAGGCTGTTGAGATGGTTAGCTGGTGGTCGATGAGATTGGAGGTAAAAGATGAGATGTCGTTGAGAAATGCATCTCAAGATAAGAACATCTCAAAGTTGGGAGTTTCTAACCCGTCTGTGTTCCGTTACCGGAGAGGAAATCAGCCTTTGACTGGTTTCTCATCTTCCAAGCAACACCAGTTCCCATGATACTATTTCCAGGGTCAGTTTCAACTGCTAGCAGTGGTATCAGCGAGATCGGATCACGAACAGAAAAGCGCCATAAGTGACGTAGATGATGGCGTTTGACGCCGCGAAAGATGGAAAACCCATTGCGTGAGAGGTTAAACTAAACAGTCGATGCCTCAATAGCAAGACGCGTCCGTGTTGTTTTCTGATGAATAACGTCGGTTGAAGGTGAGAGGAAAGAAAGAGAGGGAGAAAAACTGCTGCTGAAGGCAATAAAAGTCTCGCCTGAACTGAACTGATTATTTAGCGTTAGCATAGAACAGCTCCTACGCCCGATGCAGTAACGTTCAATCGCCAAATTAACTGCAAGAAGGATGCTTGGCGAAGAAGTTCGCGAGTTCCAGGCTATCGAATGCTTGTTCTTTTCAGTGGGGGGTCAGTGTTACCCGTTATAAACCGCCTGATGTGATTGATGAATGATGACTGACCCACGATAAATGATCGGCCGACAACAAAAACCCAGGGTCAATTTACCTGAAGAACATCATATCATGTGGCGAACTTTCGGCCCTTTTGCTACTCTCGTTAATATCATCACATTCACTCAGTCATTCACGATAGCAAGGTGCAAGGGGCAGGAGTTTTTTTTTGGTGGGATTACTCCTCTTTCTGGGACAGAGTCCCTTTTTATTCTTTTTTTGTGCTTTTCTGGGGGTTTTATGGTAACGAAAGAAAGAACGTATACAAGTCCATACACTAAGGAGATAACCGCAGAGACAACTCGTCTCTGGTCTGACCCGACCTGGTACCCATCGAAAATCAAGTCTTGCCAACCCATGCTGTATGTGTTGAAGATATGTTCTGTCTGAAGGCATCCAAGCCATTGTCTCCTAATAAATCTCTCTGTGCCGGGGGAAAAGGCATGCCTTGCATGCTGCTGGCGTCTGTGCTGTGTGCTGTGAATAGTATCGATGCTGGTGAAAAACTAGGAAATGTGCTGTGTTGTGACCGGGGAAATTGTGCTGTGCTGTGCTGTGCTGTAACTGGGGAAACTGGCTCGTTGGGGAGAGCAAAATGAGCCGAAATGCGATTGAAAGGAAAACTGTAAAGATCGAGCAAGAAGATGCCGAGATAAACTAGGTCGAGCATCGGAAATGTTTAGTGAGCCTAGGCTGCTAGGCTGAGAGAACGATACTGAAATAGATAAACGTGGGCGAATGTGCGTGTATATACGTACGCACTTGCAAATCGAAGCGCATGTTGAAAGAAACAAAAGGTCGTGGAATCAAACTTCAGGTCAGTAGAAACGAAATCATGGCGGAAGAGTAGAACCTTTCAGTCAAAGGTAAGTCGAGTTCCGACGCCATCAGTATACTCGCTGGACTTTGTTGCAATTACTGCGAGGGTCCTGGTTGTTGCGCCTGGTCGTTGTAACCATTGTAACGGTTTGCCTCAAGACGCTGTCGACGCTGGTGAGCACTCTCAGGGGGAGCACGAGGGGTAGAAGCGTGGCCACGAGGAGTGGTGGAACTGTGACCTCTAGGAGTGGTAAAAGCTTGGCCACGATTATTGTTGTAACTGTGGCCTCTAGGAGTGGTGTAAGCTTGGCCACGATGATTGTTGGAAGCGTGACTCTGAGGAGTGACGAAACCTTGGCCCCGAGAAGTTGAGCCTTGTCCACGAGGAGTGTTGAAAGTGTGGCCTCGCGAAGTTGAACCTCGACCACGAGGAGTGGAAGCGTAACCAGAGTAGGACATGTCATCGCTGCTGTGCTGATTCTGAAGCTGCTGAGATGGGCCTGAATACTGCATGGGCCCAGGCTGTTGAGTGTACGAAACGACACGACGGCTGTAGCCCGGCTGAGGTGGAGTCTCGAACTGTATTGTTCGATTTTCCGGATATACAGACGCGAACTCATGGAACGCCTGCTGATGGCCTTGTTGAGGGACCTGGGATTGGTTTTGATACGTCTGAGGCGACTCTTGGTACGCAATTTGAGCGGGAACGGGGAATTGGCCTTGGGGAAGCACCTGGGGCGACTCTTGGTATGTAATTTGAGTGGGAACGGGGTATTGTCCCTGGGCAGGCACCGGATACTGCCCTTGAGCAGGAGGTGGATAATGTCCCTGAGCAGGAGGCGGGTAGTGTCCCTGAGTAGGAGGTGGATAGTGTCCCTGAGCAGGAGAGGGATACATAGGGACAGGCTCACGGTACTGAGCACCGGGTCCATTGGGCATGTCCATGTAAGCAAGTCCACCAGGAGCAGCTGGCTGCATTGGCATCCCGCTGTAGTTCGTCGGGTGGACAGGCATGGGAGGGGGATACTGAGGAACCATCGAAGGGTGCTGTACCGATTGTACCGGCTGCTGGCTGTACACAACGTGTTGGGAAGAAGCAACTAACTGACCTTCAGGGGGACGCTCGGTTGCATCGCTCTTGCGTGACATCTTTGATCCAACGGACTTGTGAGACTTCGCGCCAGTACTTACAGACCTGAGATTGCTTTCGGAGTAAGACACTCCCTTGAGTAGCTTCTCCTGGCATAGTTGGTTACGCCTCAAGTTTTCTTCCGATAGATAGCGGCGACGGAGACGGCCTCGAATCTTTTCCTTCTTCTCCTTGATGTCATCCTCGTCCTGGGAACTCCCATTGGGCTTCCAGCTACTCGACTCGTCACTCTCGGAAACCTCAAACCCAGAGGGAGTCATGTTAAAGGTGTTACGGGTAAACATAGAAGTGGCACGCTGGTGTCCTTTCTTACCGCACTCAGTCTTGTTGTCGATGGCGTCCTCGCATCTGTCTGCAGCATCTCGCGCGGCTGGCGAGAAGGCATATGAGACAGGACGTCCATCAACCGCCATGCGATCAGCGAATGACAAATGAGGAGACACAATAGAATCCGAGTCTGGAACAGGCTGTTGACCCTGAATTGGGGATGATGAAGCGGGGGAAAGGACATGTACTGGTGAGGAGAATGCTAGATTAGCAGAGAACTGTACCGTGTTTCCGGGAGCTGCAACGCTTCCATCCTTTTCGGGTGACTGAAGAGGAGTGAATTCCTCCAACCCATGAGGCGTGGTCTTGAATCCCTTTAGGGGAGATAGGGGTTTCTGACTTCCCATGAACTTCTTGTATTGGTACTCGGAATCTGCCTTGTAAAACTGATCTCGAGAGTTGGGAGAGAGTCCCAAGATTGACTGTTGCCGACGATGCTGGCGACTATGCTTGCTAGGAGTGGAACTCATGGAGACGCCGCGACGATGAGGGCGTAGAGGTCGTGTCGGCTGAAGTGGCGACGGGAAGAGTCGCGGGTCTTCGATAGGTTGAGTTCGCTTTCGCTCAACTCGCATATAATAACCTTGAATGCATCGACCATTCTTCAAGAACCAATTAGTAGGCAGTAGCTGACTAGGCCAAAGTCTATAACTTACGAATTGGCGCACAGCGTTGTCAGGGGAAGTAGGAAGTTCAAACTCGACAAATGCATACACGTTGGTGGCTGACAAAGTTAGTCAAAGGGTCAAGTTAGTGAGTTTGAGTTACTTACTAACGCCATTGTTGTCCGCATTGGTTCTGATGTCGATGGAGACAACATCACCGCACAAAGATGACAGGGTGTGAACAAATGTGTCATCTGCATTAGTGGGTAGACCACCAAAGAAGATTGAACGACGATCTTTGTCATACGCCTCCATGAGGCTCTGGTGGCCAGGCGCGCGGTCAGGGCGCTCTTCGTACAACTTTGCATCGTAGGCCAGAACGGTGTGGCTCGCCATATTCTCGGTTTCCTGAGGTCATGTTAACTAGATACTACGGGCAACGTCAATTATTGGACATACTCGGGCCACGTCACGTCGTGGGTCAAACTTGGCAAAGTGAACCAGGAGTGATTCTGGGACACCCATGAGCTTTTGAATACGTTCTTCTAAACGCTCAATCTTGTCAATCTCGCCAAATCTCGACAGGATGGCACGAGCTTCATCCTCTTGAGGCAGTCGATCGTTGTTGCGGAAGATGATGTAAGTCACTGTGATGTAGTTAGAATCTAGGCAAGTGCTTGAGACTGTCAGTATTTTACTTACAGCTTCCGCTGCATCTCTCGGTGCGACACGGCCGACCGAGGATGTCCGCTCCTCGGCACAGGTCCAGAGCAATACCTGCAGATGTAGAATTCTAAGAGAGTTAATTTAATCAAATCATATAAACTTGGGTCAGCCAGTCTTATGATAACTCACCGTGTACTGAACAAAGGCGAAAGGCATGCGCTTTCGATCCCTCTTTACCTTGACGTAGACGGTGCCATAATGTCCAAAGACCTTGTCCAGCACTTCTTTGATGGTCAAGTCATCAAAATTGTGAGGTAAACTGGTGTCAAAGTCAGCGCCAGTATGGCCAGAGAAGCAGATCAGCCACTCACTTGGCAACGAAGAGGCAGGCATCTCCAGGGTAAAGAGCCTGAGCGTCGAAAGCTTTAGGATGATCGGGGACAGCAGTCCCAGCTTCGTTCTGGGTGATGAGTTGTTTCTCAGGTCTGGTAGCCTGAATGCAGAGCTCGTCGGTCTGTATAACAAACTGGTCCAAGGGGTCACCTGACTCGGTGACAGGAGATCTGAGATTGTAAGCCGCTCTGTACAAACGAAATCGCAAGTAGGAAACAAACCCCCAGTGGCGTTTAACGCTCTCTTGGTAGATGTTCTTAGGAAGATTGGGGAGACTACGAAGCTCTGTCAGTATGCCTCGCTTAGAGGCGTCCTCGAAATGGAACTCACCTCTTTACGCTTTTGAGGGGGCGAGAGGGCTCATCTAGAATGTGTTAGCTCATGCTTTTCCTTCGGTATAACAAATAGGGTTAAAATCAAAGTTCAACGAGCAGAGATTCTCAAGTGTTGTTCTTTTGTCGTGAGAAGCGACGTAAAGGGGCTGTCACGCTCCGCAAAAGGCCACAGAAGAGGATGCAACAATCAACTTTGCACAGCAAAATACCGCTCGCACTTGTGAGAACAAACAGGGATATTCTGACGATACAGGAGTAATAGAATCTTGGAAAGAACCAACAGTTCCTCCATCAAAATCAACAGAGTACCCGACTAGGGCGTGGAGGAGAAACAAGAAGAGAGACAACGAAACCACTTGCCTTCAGGAGAGCTCTCATAATCCGATTCAAGTTCGGACGATGTATCGTGAAGATTGAGAGCTGAAGAAGATTTCCGGAGATCACGCCGCGCAGTTTCAGCATCGTGCGGGCGACGATACTCGAGAGACGACATGTTGATGGCGTAACTGGAGTGAAACAGGTGTCTAGCGAGCCGCAACAAGGCGATGTCAGTTTATGACAATGTAGATAAGGAGGGGAAGATGTTATGGTGAGCAGAGGGAGAGATGGTGATGGCTTACCTTGGAGTTTGGTTTCGTTGTGATGTTTAGGTGATGGTCTAGGGAGCCAAGGTTGCAACGGAAGGCTGCGTAGTGACCAAGAGTGTTTGAAGAACGAGTGAACACGCTATAGTGACGTTTCTATCGTGGCCTAGATTCAATAGTGTTTAGCAGTGAAGATGAAGCTCGTGATCTTCTCGTGAGACGACACGAAGAACCAAGTGAGCAGCAACGAGCGCCCACCACACGAGAATCTCTCGCGAGTGGGAATAGAAAGGTTCTTTGAAAGAAAAGATCTGATCAGGAGTAAAAGCTTCTTGCAAAGATGAAGTGTTGTTGGATGCTCGATGGTGATCGAAGATAGATGAGGGTAGAGTTGAGGGTGTGGGAAAAGGGTGGTGTTGTGATGGGAGAGGGGGTGGGAGATGAAGAAAGCGGAGATGGAGAAGAGAAGGGAAAAGGGAAGTGGGAATGGGAGTTGGAGTGATGAAACTGAAACATAACATCCATCCAGGGGTAGGGAAAAAAGGAAAGGAAAGGAACTGGCAGAATCCATACTCACTATCTCAGCAGCTGTAAGTAATCGCCACAACACAACGCTCAGGACCTATAATAAAAGCTCTGGTGACGATGCAAGTAACTGATATGTGATTATGAATACCATGAATGATTATTCTACTGTCATTGACATGTTGTTGTGCCTTTGTGAGGCAGTGACGATGTCAAGAAATTTTATGATAGTCTTGTGTCACGGCGCAGATAGGTGCAGCAACTTCACCCATACAGGCTAGCATCAACTACATCATAATAATAAAACCCCCCGTAGAGCGTCCCCATGGGCACTGAGCCACTAGGACTCAGACTCACCGCCTTGCAATTGGAAAACGCCTCGACCGATACAGGTGCGGTCAGTTCATGCCTCCAGGCATATATCACCTATAGAAGAAAATGTTCCCCCCAGGGAAGCGTCTTTGCTGCCATGTTACCAGTGGAGCTTACATATTCCAACGGCTGTCCATTATCAAACAAGTATTTTGATCAATGGGGTCAAAGAACAAACGCAGAATAAAATAATGTCCCGTTTGCAAACAGCAAACACTCGTCAATAACTTTCTGTAGCCTTGACACTGTAACTTGATATTGCTATATCACTTACAACACAATGTTTGGATTGCTCGGGCGAGTTGTTTTGGTAATTCCGTAGAATATCAACTTTGGGCCCATTCCAGTTTTGCCATTCTACAGTGCTTCCCCAGGTTTCCACCGCTATGACCCCAGCCATGCCAGTGGATTACACCCTTAACACCCTTCCAAATGTACTTTTGATGGTATTCAGACCCTCTTGGTTTTATTCTTCCGACTTGTTCGTGTCTTTCTGTTGAATATTTTTCAAGTTGGTGATGGATCGTGGACGACACCCAACCAGCTTCAGGTACGTTACAGCACATCAGCACTGCAAGGTGCCTTTTACCACCATCTCATCCGTCACATTTCTTTTCTATCTACTTCGGCTGACCCTCCATGGTGATAGAAATCCATGATGATGCCTATACACACGACACTAGGAGCAACTACCCTCACAAAACCTCACGAGGCCTCTCGAAGCACCACCAACAACCAGCCAGGAGTGTCCCCAAACCACTTACAATTTGTGAAAGGAAGCAGTGTTTCTGTCGACCAGAAATACCCCCAAGTGCTCAGGTCCAACGACCGCCTCAAATGGGCTGAATACCCTCAGGGTGGCGATCGCTTTCGAGGAATCCGGGTGCCAACCTGTTCAACGAAGAGGATCACAAACATCGAAGATTGGTCTTCATAAGATTTTCCGTCGGTAAGAACACTAGGCCATCTTCTCCTGGAATTCAAACCCAAGGAGGCGCCAGCAATGCACTGGTGGTCAACGGGGATTGGAGCTCAAACAGTTCGAGAACAGGATTCAATGGGCCCAAGGGGGCTTCTAGCTTGATGTCAATATTGGAAAAGACGTCTAGGTCCTCTTCGTACTGTTCACCAGGATCCTGGGTATCAACAATTCTTTCGACGCACTTCAGGTCAGTCTTGAATCTAGTTTGGCGATAAACAGGTCTTCTGGAACCCTCAACCACACAGGGTCACACACCATGGCAGGAACTGGTACTTAGAAGCTTTCATGCCGTTATAAAATCTTGCATTACCCTGGGACAAACTGCCAGAGCCCTAGCCTTTGATTCCTTATCTCACGGTGACAAGCTTCGCCAACACCATAAGCATTACTCAGGGGCTCGTCACTTTGATAGATTCTGTAGGTATGGAAGTTGCCTTGGGTTCTGCTCTCTCGTCCTGCATGTTGACTAACAGTTGCTCTTTCCCTTAGACACGCGGGACCACCGAATACGAGCCTTTCTATCCACTACCTTACCTTATGCACTACAATGGGCAAATCAACGTCTAATACAATCGAAAGATCTTTGAATACATTCCATGGTGCTACATTGGACAGAAAATATTCAGGAATACCCTCTGCGAAATCAAAAGACAGGTTTGGTTCCTAAGTAACCCAGCGGAAGCTATTCGCCGCCGACCAGTCAACTGTGGTGATGATGACTTACATGTCTGATTCAGACATTGTACAGCTATTAAACACAAGAACGGTACCAATCCTGGCCAATTGGCAATTCAGGGGCCGGAAGGGCCTCCCACTTCGGGCTGTAAGTCAAAAGACATCAAACGTTCCGTTAGGTGAGACTGGCTGATTTAGTAACAAAACTGCTTCAGAAACCCCGTGTGATCCTTGAAACGGTCAGTATGAACCCATTGAGAACTTGCTGTAAGTCACTAACCAGTTCACGGCTTGACCATTCGAGTTTTGATGGCGGTCCGGATCTACACTTTGAAGCCGATCAGAGGCTTTATGTTTTCAAAACTAACAGTTATCTCTAGGGATCCAAACATTTCACGATAATTGCCCGTACGAGAACGTTGTCGAACAATCTTCCAATTCCTTGAAATCCGCTGATTCGACCGATCCCCAAAGTCCACTTGTTCAACTTGAACGTGAGCTACACACCACAAAGGACCTTGAGCCAGTCTCGCTAGACTTTCAAGCTGTTGAGAAGCATGGATTTGTACAAGAGGTCGAAAGAAGGCTCAGGACGCCTTTCCTCGTATTTTGGTCGAAAGAGAGCACAATTCAAACTCAAGACTTGCCCAGGTCTTGGGGAGACACTAGCCATCGTAGTTATTCTCTTCCATTGCCGGCTGATCAGAAGATCAGAGGGAACCCTGTTCTTACTAGGGTGGGGGACATAAAGGCTCGATCAGATTTACATGCTTGGACGTGGTCGAAGTATTTCGGCATTTTAGTCACCGTCATCAGAATTCCCCATCATTTTCCAACACACTCACATTGATACCGGTCCTTGAGATTACAAGGCTGTCTTATGTTGACTATTGCAGCGTCAGATGGGGATTCAGGAAGCTTCGTGGTGAAAGTTGACTTATACGCAACACATCTCTTCCTCGAAGAAGATCGGCGGGATACGGTACCAGCCACTTCTGCTCCAATCACCAGACTCAGCTGCTAATTATGGTAAGTTGAGTACCCAATGGCGAATCAAAGCTAATGGCGGCTGTACAGCTCCAACTCTGACCGCTCACGACCGAACCGAAGAGAGAAACAAAGCCACGATAAGAAAAGTTCCTGAATCGGTCATCATGCATAATTGGCCATTGGCACTATACCGAGAGAACGAAGTCAATTGCTGTATGACGATAGCTCAAACCTCCTTCGAACTTGTCAAAGAGAGGGTTAAGAAGTTTGGAAGAAGCGGTTCTTGTGATCGGGCTGTCTTCTTCCATCAAGGAGGCTTGACTTCTCGGTCTTTGGTTGTTGAGTTGGTTACTACCATTCAATCAGGGAATACTTCTGTCTTGATACTAAAATGGAAGAAACCTTGTTTTGGAACGATAAGTCTTGTCCTAGAACAACGAGTATCTTCTAACTCCCATTTGGTTAGTTAATCGACCGCCAGTCCTCCATTACAAAACGTCCAATCTCAAGACTGCTCGAAATCTTTAAGTCAACCCGATCGAATATACGTCAGGGACAATCATTTTTTGCCTCCACAAGTATCAGTGTCTTGGTGCGGGATATGGCAGGATGTTCTGTTCAGTACGAGTCCTGCTGCGAGTACGTCTAGAAATCTATACAACAAAATCTCGACCAGTTTCTCAGTCGAGCCAAAGTACCTTTGTTGAGCTTGGTAATACACACAATGTATGTATTCGTTTTAAGATCTCTATTTCTAGTGCTCTGTCCTGACACTTTTGAAATTGTGCTCATTAGGCTGATCATACAACAAATCATTAGCGGCTTTCGTTTTTAAAAACCCCTTCATGAACCACTAATGTCGAATCCTGGACGAGAAATCCAATAACATGGCTCTGCTACATCTAAGACTAAACCCTGACTCCGAAACCATTTCCATCTCGGCCTAGAGAGCTACAACAGAGGCTCGCCCTTTGACGAACCGGCTTGGCTTCCCGTTATGAATAAAGTACATACAAGCAGTGATCCATTCGAGTTGCAGTAGTATACATGGACTCGTTCGACAATAAGAGCAAAGGATAGATGAGGAATGGGCTACGTTGGAAAAAACTTGGCAGATTGTGTAAAACGAGCTAGCACAAGACTTGTGAGGGAATTCTATTCCAACAGCAACTTCTTATCACGACTACGGTTATCTGAAAAAGATTTGCTGCAACATGGACTGGTCCTATGCGATTGACGTCTTGTCGCATTCATGTAGATGCGAGCGTATCTGGACTCTACGAAGTGATCAATCTCTCAGAGGCTCTATACAACATACCCTTAGGAAGCACTTGATACTAGTCATTGCTTCTGGTGGATCGGGTTAGAAGTCTATCGGCTGAGAGACAAACTTATTTGCCTATGGACTGCAGGAGGTTCCAAGCCCTTCAGGGTAAGTGCTTTGAACGGGGGTTTTGTTACAGACCCAAGCCGGATCTAAGTACTCATTTCTGATGAATATTTGGCCTTTCTTCTGTCTGATTGTAATTCACGTCAATTGTGATTATTCTGATGGGGAGTCAATAGTTGCGTGTCTAAAGTTACAATGGGCGTGTAAAAGCTCCAATAACCTCCTCCAGTCTACGAGCATTCTGTGTAATTTCAAGTAAATTACAACAAACTCTCTTTATTTAATAAAAGTCTTAGAACTATATAATAGTATTATATAGAGTACTCTCATTATTCTACATCTAATATTTATATTATTATACGTACATATTGATAGTTAGCTTGTTGTCAGAACTTTTGCACGAGACTGTTGAGATATCTTTGCACGTGAAGTTGATCATGCTCACAAGGTGGGGACTAGCGCAGCTAAGAAACGGTTCCAACGTTCGGCATTATTAGTAACTTTTCCCCGAAAACTGAGGTTGGTTTTGAAATGAGGGGATGATTTGGAGGTAAAAACGAATTCCGGCATGAATTCGGAAATTATTTATGAGGATACGGCGCTTCGATATATCTGATGGCGAGGCCCGAGGGTCGCTTTGGTTCCCACTTTATGGAGATCATCAAAGAGAACAGACCAGATTAGATTAGTAGATCAAGCAGATAATATGAGATAAGGGAGGACTAGGTCCATCGAGTGAGGTCATAAGTTTGAGTTATTCAAGGCCAGATGCTCCCTACCTGAACCCCCCTCTTGACTACGGGCATAGGCGGTAGGTAGTACTCCAACTTACAGTATTGTTAAACTGCATTAGCTGCAAAAGGCACGAGGACAAGACTTGGAGGCATGTAACGTCGATGAGCTGCATGCTCTTTATGGCTGCGTGGGGCATGGGAGGGAAGATACGCATAGACCAGGATCATGATGATGATGAGATGCTGAATCATCCGGTCAGTGCCGATGCCACCAAAGTGAGGACGATGTTTGTTTGTGTGTTTGAGGCTAAAAGATTGACAGGTTCGCTTGGACGAACGTTGAAAGTTTCCAAGACTTTTGGCGCTTAACCCGCGGCATTGGTTAACTAAAGATGAATCAATTCGCTTCCCAGGGCGGTTTCTTCCCCACAACGGGCAGCGTGGATCGATGGATCCCTTTAAGAGAAAGAGCCATGCTAGGCCATGGCAGATGCCAAAACGCTCTGTCGGCTACCAATTGGAGTTGGCCGACGCTAATCGTGGGTACGTATTTGTCGTTGCAGGGCGCGCGGATCATGGAAGTGCTTCCGGGCCTCCCACGATACAGGGGGGCCGATGGTCCTTGGGCCGCGCTTTCCATCCATTAAATCAGAACCTGCGACAGCCAAGCACAAAGCACATAGCCCGGGCAGGTGCGTGCGTGCAACCTGACATGCAACTTCCCTACTTGGGCTTGAAATGAAAGGGAAGGGAAAGATCAAATCAAGGCTCTTGGGCCATTAGGCCACTGCCATTAGAAGGAGGCTCAGCCTCATTCACGATCCGTCCCGTCTCTGTCTTTCCATGCTTTGTTCTCTCATTGTCTCACAGTGACGCATTCACCGACCTACAACCTCTCTCGTCCGCCACAGTTCCCTATCATAGCTACAGCACAGCACAACACAGGAACACATATTCTTTCAACCTCACTCTTCTCTTTCTGACATAAAACAAACCATTCAGACGAACAAAAGCCAAAGCCGTGGAATCGCAAATGAGAAACTCCCCAACTACGCCCACATCCGTCATCGAATCCATGGACCAATCGATGGACCCAGTCTTCAAGGCCGTGAAGTGGTCTGAAGATGATGATGAGCAACAACGTAACGAGAAGCAACTGTGGGTCTATACTTCTTCTGCCCAGCACTCGACTAACACCAAGATTAGATCCCTGGAGGCTCAAGGTCACGACAAGGTCACCCGTTGGATGAGAGAAGACTTACAGTACGGGTAACCCCATCTCACCCTCTTGCCTCTCTAGTTGTCTTGTTCACATTCTGATGATGATGCAGGGTTCTCTATTGTGATCTTTTACCAGACATCTCCAATGTCGTACGTCCAGTTGACAAGTCTAGCAGCTACATGGAAATGCTGCCGTGGTGGAATCCAGATTTCGAATCCACCACTACTCTTGCAAGCACTGGTAGAATATCCCCAGTCCCTCAGATAAAAGCCGTCTTACCATCTGGGGAAAAACACAACGATGCCATTGAATGCGAAAAGTCATTTCACGATTCACTTACCAAAGCTGGAGGACGCCCTTGGTACCCCCGTGAGCTTATAGGCCAAGTTGCGAAGGATCCAGCAGAATACACCGAGCTGCTTAAGTATTGGAAACAAGACCCGAGTGGACTACAGAAGGAAGAATGGATGGTGTTCGAACGTCAATCGGAAAGGTGGAATCAGTTCCGCCGATATCAGTTGAGAGTGAGGAGGAACTCAGACACTTTCGAAGAATACCGAGTGCGATGCATCAAGTGCCTTTCCAATCACTCGCTCAAAACGCCACTTCATATGAAGCAAGATTCGACTGATCAGGATCCTCTATCTCAGTGGCTCGAGTATTTGTGCTTCGAACTCTCGGAATGCGAAACATATTCGTGGTATAAGCGGTATCACCAACAATACAAAACCGCCTGGCAGATCCTTAACGACTCCGAGGTGTTGAGGTCGCATGAAACCCGGGATCAGATCGAGGATGATGAGTACATGTCGGCAGATAACAACGAGAGGACAACGTTAAGACAAGCTGTTGAGGTGGGCAGCTCAAGTATCTTGCTAGCTGAAAGGGACCTCTTAAACCCATCGATAAAGGGACCTTTGGCTCAAGGGAAGTTATTCGAGGCTCAGGCCGAACTTGACTCTGCAATTAAAGCGTTCGATTTCTTCCAGCACCGAAAGGACATGATCAAGGAATATAAGAGGACTACAAGTACATACCGAGAGGCCAGAAGTGGAGCCCGACGGCATCAAATACTTCTACGATGGGTGTGGCAACAGACGCTGTTGATCGAAAAGGAGTTGGGGCTGCCATGTTCATTAGAGCACCCCATCTTCGACGATGATGTGCTCACGGAGACCGACAACAATGAAAGTGGCAAACGGAATTTGCACCCTGGCTCCCCCCCTGCCGAGTTGGTAGACGTACCTGTCAGATTACAGCGAAACGAAAGCAAAAAGCGTTCGCGCCTCGAAAGTATCCCGGCTGAAGCTACCCGAAATAACGGCAACTTGCCTCCAAAACGATCAAGGCATGGTGTCCACAATGGCTCCGAAGTGAAACAATAAGACATATTGTCTGCTCTACGGAGTATATTACTCGAAATTCTGCTTCCTCTCTGTGTACAATGTGTCAAGGGTCTGGAGGAGTTTGGGGTTGCTTGGATGTACGTGGCATGGTGGGTATTATCTGGAGTTGGTCAAGCTTATGAAAAGTTGCTTTTACAGCTAGAGAGCGATTTTGAATGTAACGTCATCAATCTTTGACGATGGCATTGGAAAGGTTTACAAACTCTGAAATACGTCTATATTTCGAGGCAATTTGCTACGAGATTTGATGAGTCGTCAATGTATCCTATATCTCCCTGCAGCATGGATGCTTACTGTACAGAGGACCATTCGATTTAACCCTAACCCATGGGCGTGATTGAGCTTCCACTAGCCACGTCCACAAGGCCGTGTTCCCACTTGGCGATGGGAACCTTGGCACATTTCCCCCACGACCCCTGTCACTTCAATCAGAGTGTAGTGAGTATTGAGTAAGGTCGGGTAGCTTGTCCCTCCTCCTTTGACGCCATCACCAACAGCTACCTGCCTACTCTGCTACCTTACCTGATACCCCCCCTTGCGTCCACTTTAACTTCCTCTCTCTCTTCTCTTCCATTCCAACTTCTTTAATTATTCCACACAATTATTCTAACAATTGCTTCAAATGGCCTAAATCAGTAGATGTGAGATGGGCAATCCTCTCCCCGTTCGTCGGGGCTCTTCTACAAGCCATCTTCCACAGCCGCTTGCGCCCGTGACTCCGAAATCGAACAAATATCCTCCTCCTCCACCGCCGCCTACGACGACGACAGCTCCTCCAGAACTCGACGGCCCCGTCCATCCTTCTCTCCTTCAACCCCGCGTCGCTGTCGTCCTCAATGTCCCCACACCATGGCATCCGTGGCTCTTCGTGCTGAGGCTCATCTCCATCCTGCCAGCACTATGGTGGGGATTGCCCTCTGCGCTTCAGCTGCTGATGCGGGTGGTCCCAGGACCGGAGGTGGTTTTCGTCGTGCCCTCGACGACAGGAGGATCTGTGGCTATGAGCTATGAAGCGGACACGCGATACACCCTGACTGAGACTGGGCTTGGAACGATATGGGTGCGTTAGGAACATGCCCTGATCGGACTAGGGAAAATTGAAGCTTGGGAAGAAGTTATGCTGATATGTTGGGCGTCTATTAGTGTTTTGCCTCGGGATATCTATCATTTTTCTTCACAGATTGTCTCATGTCGAGATGGTATGTTGTGCTTCCTATATTAGCCCCAGCTAGGCTGGTCTCACGACACAAGACCAAGTTAACCAAATTCACAGGCTCATCAATTACACTCCTCAGGCGACCATGGTTCGACTGCTCACAACAAACATATGCAATGCATACCTCACCTCAACCTTCCTCTCTCTAGCCGGCGGATTTGAAGACCCTCGCCTCCTCCTCCCAGGCTGGATTGGCATAGCCACTGTACGTCCCTCTCTGTTTCCCCCGCACACGCGACACAAATGGATGGCACACGCCGCAACACTGCACTAACGGCCACTGACAACCGTGCCGCAGACACTCACTGTGTTGTACCACATCACGCACCAGAAGATCAACATCCGCAAGGAAACGTCGACGTCGATTAATGTTTTCTCGATAGCCAGCTTCTTCAGCATGGTTACCCTGCTGGCGCACATGCACCAGTTCACGGCCGAATATCCTCAGATGCCCATTGCATCCAAGGCGCAGCGCGTGTGGGACGAGGTATCGCGTGTTGTTGCCCAGGCGAGAGCTCAGGCTCGGGGGAGCATTGAACAGCATGATGGCTTGTAGCCTGTAGGACAGTTGTGGATAGCTGTGCTCGTGCATCTATAACGGATCTTGGTCTACAACTTGTCAATATGAAGAAGCAGTAAATGACTGGCTTTTTTGACGAATGATTTTCAGCGATCTTTATTATTTGTCAAATTCTGATATCCTACCCTTATTTGGACCGTTCAATGATTTTCACTTTGACCCCATGTTGCGATTAAGCTCTTCTAGCACTACAGAGCTTCGAAAGAGGTACATTGGAGTTGTGGGTGCAGTGACCCGACGGCTGCATCGTCATGCCTTACGGGTGGGACCTGACGTCAGGTATACCAAAATCAGGATTAAAACAATTCACATCATGTTGGACACGTCCGAATCCGGAATCGACAGTGTATTTGCCTGAGACTACTGCGGGGCTTGCCCATGTAGACATATCTGACTAACGACCGACTGGCAAGCCATGTTTGATTAACAGATGCTTTGCCCGTAGCCTCGTCCTCGTGCACGTGAGCGAGGTGGATGCCGAAAAGTCATCACCCACCCGCTGCAGAACGCGCAGCATAGAATAAATACTCTTCCAAAATAGCCACCAGGAGTAAAACTCGCCCTGAGTGGATGCCCGTCGTCCTAGAGTAATCGGAGCCGAGCCTCGGTGTGTTTGTTGCGAGAGCAAGAGAACACGCCCGGATAAGGCACAAGCCGGAGAGGCCATGCGTCCCTGTCCCTCTACGTCAAGACGCCCGGGAACGGCGACTGACAGGACGACGGGGCATGTAGAGCTTTAGAAACCGTGGACCTTGATGGTCTTGGCATCTAGCTCGAGGCCTTCCTTCTTGTCGATGAGAAATTCCTGAACATCTTTACGCTGATCACCCTGGAGCTGGATCACCTCTCCCATCTCGGAGTCGTTGACAATGGTGCCATTGCAGGCTAGTTCATGTTAGTTTGCTTGCCAAAAGCCGCTGCGCGTCGCACTCACCAAACTTCTTCTTGATGACCTTAAGAATCTTCTTCTGGTCAAATTTCTTGGGGAGACCCTGAACAGTCGTCAAAGTCTTACGTCCATTACGCTCTGAAAATGTGTTAGTAGTGTACGCTAGAGTAGTGCTGCCATCCGCTCTATGTAACAAGGGTTCACACAGTCACACAGCAATCTCGCGTGAGGTTGCGGTGTGATAGGGTTCCTGATGCGACAGCGGCTGGCACAGCTTGAGCGGTGACTTACGCTGAATGCGTATATGGATATAATTCTGCGTCTGCTTGGTTTCTCCGGTATCCTCGTCGGCTTCGGCGAAGGGGTCTAATAGGTATCGCAGTTAGTTATAGATTCGTCAAGGTTGTATTGATTGTGATGAGAGGTGTGGGGATCAACATGTGGCTTGGCGGCAACAAATGCAGGTACATGATGAGATACGGCAGTTCAAGATCCGAAGGTCAAGAATCTGCACGCAGACGAAGTCCAAGGCTGATATGAAGACAAATTTTCGACAGACGCAACAAGACTTACCGTAGGTCTTGAGATTTTCGATGGACATAAACTCGGAGGTACTGGGGTGACCTTGGGAAATGGGTTTTGTAAAGGGATGAGTGTTTTCAGCGACCGCTGGCTAAGATAGCGCCTCGCTGTATGGGTATCGAGATTGTGGTATGCGTAAGGTGAGCGATAGAGTCTTGCGACAGAGGTTTGCGAGGTGCAAAGTCTTGGAGGAGGTTTGCGGGTATTTGTGTTGGTGACGTTGTAGGGAGAAGAAAGAGAGATGGTAGAAGGGGGAGGGGCAAAGATGAGTAAGTGGGTTTTAGGCTTTGGGCTGTGTTTTTGGTGGGAGGCGGGAGGGAGCACGGAGTAGGTGTGCTAATGCTTGAGTTGGCCTAATGCGTCAGGCAGAAAGCCTCGCGAGATGAATTCGGCGGCCATCCACTGCCATCCATAAATGGGGCTATTTGGCTTGAATCACACCGTCGTGAGGCGGTATAACAGGGAGTTGAGTTAATACAATCAGCACATTACAGGCCGTGTATCTGTATCTGTTCTGGAGATAGTTCGCATATGTCACCCAAGTTGTCGATGGCTTACTAGGTTAAACTCTCCTACCAGGTTTAAAGTTCTTATCATTGGCCTCACGCTTTGTTCAACTGTATATAGTCATGATTGTGAAGTTTGTAAGCTTTAAGTTATGGAACTGGGGGCATATAATCTAAATCTTGAAAAATTGTTCTGATTAATTTATGAACCGAAGAGCCTTCTTCTGCCTTCATTATGCCGGCCGAATCTTCGCAATGAACATGGTTGAAAAGGAGATATCCTTACTCCGTACATGGCCTCAAGATATGCGAAAGCCTGGCTATTTGAGGTCAGAAGACAGGAATATTTGGACAGCTATAATACCCATTGGACTACTAGTTCGTCTGATCCTTTTTATTCCTTTGCTGGTCAAGGCTTTCGATAACCTCAACAGGGCTTATGCTGACAGTGCAATACTGGTCCATGCAAAAGTCCTAGCCGCCATTAGTGCTTCCTTTATTTCGGGAAGTCCGTCGAAAGCGGCAGATATCTTAGCAAAGAAGGTCTCATCTATCGTATCGCATCCAGGGATGAGACCCTCTGCCAAGCTGAAGCCCAGACGCCAGGCTACGTACGACGACGGGTGCGTCGGTAACTGTGGCGAGAGTATTCAAGACTATCGTTACGGAATACAGAGTACTCAACCTTCCATTCTGCATGCTCATTGCCTATGTTTAACACATGGTCTGAAAGGAGTCGCCCTTATTCTTACCTTCAGTCTTATGACCGTACGGGAATAGACACTTTGATACGGATGTGGCCCGGTGCTGCGCGTCACAAGCGAAGGGAGGGTGACTTGCAGCGACAGGCGACAGCGCCGCAGTTCTCATTTGAACAGGGGCTGCACAAGACGATGACTTGCAAACATCATGGTATTGTCTGTGTGATGCACAAAGGCGCAGTCCTTGCGGTCAGCAAACTGTGTGATATTTGGTACCTATCCGGAACTTTCGTCCATATGTGGAGCTGAAAAAGCACCCATCTAGGCAGTCAGGCAATATCTTCTCAGTCAGTTTGCCATGGCACAGTCACATACAGCACCTGGCGGGTTCCGTAAGGTGGACAAATAAGAAGAACACCAAAAAGCAAATCGAGAAAACAACCCGAGTTACCTATCATGGCCCGAGCCGAAAAGATCCACGTCAAGGCTGGGAAGTGCCTGCCTCGGGTGGTGGTGGTGGTCTCAGATTGAAGGAAGTTAGTGCAGATGGCACCTTCCGTGGGTTTTGACAGCCTACCTAGACACAGTATGGGGAGGAGCAAAGAGGCTGCCATTGCTGTTCACGATTTTCCACCGTAAGCTATCAACGACTAGCATGCAACACCAAATTTCTAACATTTCAAGGGTGAAGATGTCTTCTATTCTTGTTCCATTCCACCCGCCTTGACCTGGGATTTATCTGCGGTACCCTCTGGAATACAGGCCAGGGGCGAGCCCTAGTCTCGACCACCCGCTCGCTTCCACAGAAACCGGTGCCACTCTGTTGGCTTCGTCTTCCCCAGACATCAAAAGCCCATTTTTCTTTATTTAGTCATCATCCGCGGGTGTTTCATCCAAGTTCCTGGACCCTAGATCGAACCATCTCACTTCGCTACCCGGAGCCGAGATTTCCAAGGTTCCTGTGGACAGGGCTCCAGCTACCTTGGCCCTGCTAGCCTAATTTGGAGGGAGATTCAGAATATACACTCGCATCATTTGCGTTTTGTTGCTATCTTTCGGGAGTCTTTCACGCAGGATCGAGCTCAAGCGCATTGCGCCGGCAATTATCAACACGGAAATCACAGTGCATGCTCCGACGGCACCTCGAAACCTTTCGCAACAAAGACAGTGTCTTACGGCTTTTCAACCCTCTTACCACCCCTCAGCCTCAGCCTGCACATCCGGTCTTGTCGGCAAAGGTTCTGTTCCGGGCTCTTCATTCAAGATGCAGAATCAAAAGAAGCCTCCCTTTGAGCCTGAGGAGCTTCCTCCGGGATCGCCGGCCGTGATCCGCCAACGTTGCGGCGAGGCCAGCTGGAGACCCATGTGTCGCCATGTCTGCACGTTTGGGACTCAGCATTTTGACGAGATTATGCTTAATCTTGTGAAGAACCCAAATCTCAACTCCAAATGGTTATTCCGTGCAGATGTCCTGTATGATGATGACAGCCAGAACCTTCCCTCGGAAGCCGCTGGTACCATGGACGAACGCCCTCTCATTCAAGACTTCGAAGAGTTCAGCTGTCATAGAACGATAGTGCGCCGATTGATACCCCGAAATTCACTTCGTGATGCTCCATTAAACCAGACATGTTCATTTTATCGTTCATATAGCCCGGGGAATCAAGAAACTGACGGAGAAGTCGCTCTAATAAAATCTCTTGTTGTATATGTGCCGCATGCATCCTCCGCAGCGGACTTACCATTTTACCACCCAAAAGTCCGAGGCATCGGCCAGCTTCACGAGTGGGATGTAGCGACGAATACAGGCACTACATCTGTTCATTTTCTGTTCTTCAATGCAGAATCAGGAGTAGATGAGGTTGACGAAGTCAAACTGGGGAGAATTGCTTACCATCTCCTTCAAACTATACACAAGCATGGGCATGGCAAGGCTGAGGGATACGTGAAGAGAGTTCATCATGATATTATCGTTCCTAGGGAAAAATTCCAGGATAGATACTCTGAACTGAAGAATAAACACGCGAGGACCCTCGTGCAGTCGTGGCTTGAGACGACAGATCCAACAAAGCATGTGTTCGAAGACCTGGGCATAGCCGCATTTCTCATTGAGCTGTGGGCGGGAATGTATCAAGATGGGAACTTCCCTGGCTTTGTGGACATTGGCTGCGGGAACGGATTATTGGTTCATATCCTAAGGCTGGAAGGCTATGCTGGTTGGGGCTTCGACGCTCGCGAGCGCAAGTCATGGTCCCAGTACAACTCGACGTTTCCAGGCTCGCCCTCTGGGAAATCTCTTCAGAAACTGCTCTTACTTCCGAGTGTCATTCCAAGAAAGACTGATGATGGAGAAACGGGAGCAATTAGCCCGGAAGATATTCACGACGGAATTTTCCCCAAGGGGACATTCATTATATCCAATCACGCCGATGAGCTCACTCCTTGGACACCCATAATCGCCGCTATCTCTCAATGTCCCTTCATCATGATCCCGTGTTGCAGCCACAATCTCACGGGCGACAGATGGCGAGCCCCTCCGCCGCGCGACAGGACCAAGCCAAGCAGTATGTTTGCATCGTTGGTCGATTGGGTTACACAAATTGCGGAGGATTGTGGATGGGACCTTGAGACAGAGATGTTAAGGATTCCAAGCACCAGGAACACAGGATTAGTGGGTCGAGAGAAGACAAAGGAGATCGAAGAGGTCGACATAGATGACATAGTGCAGAAGTACGGGGGTGTGCATGGCTACTACGACAATGTTGTCAAGCTGCTCAAGTCGATTCCTAGAGGTCACTGAGAACCCTGGCTTGAACTTACTTACAATTACCCTACCAACCGCCATTGACCATTAAACGAGATGAACCTGCACTTACGGCCTCATTTCCAGTACTGTACAGTACGCATGGAGCTGAAAAGGCGTGGCAGATGATCGCCCAAACGACCAAATGAACCAACTACCGTCTCAAGGATATTGGTCGTCAAGTCTCTCAGCAATTTATATGCATTTGTGGCATCCACTAGCCGCATGGCTCTAGGCAAGACTGGGGTCGGCGATACAAACGCTGTTTTCCTAATATTTCCCATACAGAATTGTTCTCGTCATACACCCGGAGGAACCTGGCCACATTAGTTCGGAAATGTGACGGTTTCGTTCGCTCATGCATGGGGTACTGCAGCCGCGTCTTGATATGGAACTTGGACTGTCAGGCCCTGAGGAGGTTTTTGCACGGGGTGACTCGAAAAGGTGTGCTGAGCAAGAAAGACCGAGTTGTCACTTTGATCATCATCTATCTTTTTTCGAATTTCGTCGTCGCTTCATGACTTTTCATTTGCTCTCAATAGCGCTCATCGATATCTGCGAAACTCGCTGCGCTTTTGGGATTTGCTTGTTCATTAGCATGGATCACAAGAATGAAAAACAGCTTAACACATTTGACATGACTTTCAGGCTGGAACGAACCCGTGTCCCTTATTTTTATGTCAGGTTCGGACTTGGACGTTACTCCAGGTTGGATCCATTTTCTACGGTTGACTGCAGCTCAATCCTCGCTGATCAGTGCTCATGCACATGTGAGCCAGGATCTGGTAGCAAACATCTCAATACCCCAGTCGTATTGCTGAGCGAATCAAAGCAGCAGGATTCTCTTTCCGCCAACGACTTGACGTTTGAATTGTCTATCTGCAGGCATCCGCCCGCCAAGTGGCGCTCTCTTATTCCCGCTGAATTTGTCTGAGACAATTTGGTCTTACGGCCCATGGGTCCGGACTGCCGGAGCATAGAATTAGCAAACGATGGGCTAATGCAATGCAATGCAATGCTTATCAAGGGAACCCTCCATGTCGGATACACAGTATCAAGCTGGTATACTGGCCGGTCTTACCCCAGGCGCCTTGCCGCTCTGCAGCTTATGTGTCGGGAATACCCATGTAGAAGCAAACACTGCTTTCCAAGCGTTTGCATACTTGGCCACCCAATACTACCGTTACTCATCACACTTGGAGTATAAGACATACCGCGCCTGCTGACCGTCAATCTGTATATCATTGATGCTACGTTGAGAAAGTTACGCCCCCGAGCAAGACCTATTTCTGTTGTTCATTTGGTCTTTAAGTCCTGCACATTGTTTGTCACGACGACCATTCCGTCCTGCATCCCGCAACTATGGCAGACGAAGCTCGATACGAGATCTACCGCTTTGACGACCAGATCAAGGCTCTTCAGGAGAAAGCCATTGTCGAGGTACTCACTTCAACGCCAGGACAGAAGCAATCAAGATTGGGTTCATATGGCTTGGACAAGCTATGCGAAGAGCTTAGTGAAGAAGTGATACGAGGCATGGTACGTTCAGTGTCCGCGCTCGAATGAGTGTCGTTTGACCAAGTATGACAGAACGGACCTCTCACACGATGGGCTACCAGCTGCGGTCTTATCATCACGGATCTCAGCAAACCACATTTCCGATCTGAAGCCTTCCGACTGCAGAAGGGCAGTGCTTTGTGGCCAGGTGAAAGCTCCACAGCGTTACTCGTGCCTTTGAGTAATGGCAACGCGCAGATTGATCTGATCCCCCGTGGAGGAAGTAATTCTATCATCTCCCATAACTGGGATCCCCGAACGGTCATTCACCTACACGAGATGGGATTTGAGCTTCGAGGGAACGGGAGTGTTCGGTTTATTTACATCTTGTTCCGAACAGCCCCTTCCCCGGAATATCGAGTCTGGTGAAGTGAATTTGGAGATAGGCACCAAAGACGAACATTTGTGTTGAAGGAGCAGTTCCATCGCTTCAACTGCCTTTACAAACGCAGCAGTTTCTAATTATTGACGATATTAGTCACCAAAGTCAAACCGATCTCTAGATCTCTATCACGAACGTCGCCATCATCCCGTTCATCGAGCTCCATCACATCGGTCATATCAACGTTATTATATCCTAGTATCCCAGCAGTTCCCCCGGGGCACAGAATCTGGCAGATAGCCTGGTACCTATAACATTCCTCAGCTATAGGGCCAAAGCCAACGGGTCATGGGGCAGACCGTACTCCCACTTGGAGTGTCGCCCCCCAAGCAGGTCATATACCAGAGCCGGTATCTCCAGGCATTCAGACTGGAGGGGAGTTGTCGGTCGATATATCGATGGAATGCTATTCTTAATGAAAGAAACGCAGGCAGAGTTGAAACGCTGGAATATCTGCAAGCAGTCTTGTACTGGGAAAATATCAGGGGCACATTTCTGGTACTGGGGTGTCGGAATCTCTCAAACTTACCATGCAAAGGAATCTCGTTTGCACGACAGCCAACCATTATAGTATACTCTTTTAATATTCCAATTCCTGTGACAACCCCTTCTCTCACTCTATCCAACATGGGCTTTGTTAATTCTCCTTCTGCGACACCACACTGCCTTAGACAAGCTCTTAGCCCACTGAAGACGGTCTCACGTGGACAGCCATCAGATAGCGCAACATGGCATGTCGCCACAAAGACGAGTGAAAACAGAGAGGCGAGGGGAGGATCGCGACAAGCTTTCGCGAGATGCCAAGTACACTCATCAAAGAGACGTGACCAGTCAAGATGGGCTTGAAACCCTGGGTACAGGGAAGGTATTTTGAGATGATGACATAAGGATCGGACGTCGTCGTTGCAGGAGAGATGCCGGGACCATTCAGTATCGCTTTGGGGTAGTTGAGTGAGGAAGCACAGAGCATGTGAATGCCAGGGCGCGTGTGCGATCCTCTGCCGGTAAGAGTCGATTTCATACTCGTCATTTTCTGGTTCATATTCACCATCCGTATCAGTATCCGAAGCGCTGTCATAAGGGTAAACTTCTGGGTCCCGGCCTAGGATATGGCCTTCGTTAAGCTCAATAGAAGCATTGAAGACTGGGGGCGATTCGGATACCATGTTCCGACCCAGATGAGGGTATTCGAAGAGTATACGAAACTGGTATTGTGACATGACAAGCGAACCCTTCAACAACCCTTGGTATTGGTGGTGTGAAGTATGTGACTGATTCAGTTGCGAAGAGTTGTATGGCCAAATATTCGGAGAACAGGAACAACTGATTCCGGTATTGGAATAAGAGTTGTGGGAGTAGGTGCCCGAATGGAAGTGTCAGATGGAACTGACGAAAAGCAGGTTTTCATCGAAAGTGACCAGACCCTGAACCCGTTGAGCAATGACAACGATCTCTATGCCCTAGGGCAAGTCTACAACGCAGATATGGGAAGACCAGGTCTACCTATACGTGTCAGAAGTTGCCAGATTCTCTTGCATGTCTTCCCTGTAGAAGCCTCTGTCCTGAGTCGCAAATATTCAGGAACTAACAGCGGCTTGTCTTGGCCTTGCATATGCTGCCTCGAGTTTCAGCTTCAGACTTAGACCTTTCGAGGTGTGAATAATGGTCGTCCACCCTTGCAGGCCACCTTTCCATTTAAACGGGAATTGGCAGTAGCTTCATTGCCGAAGGCTTCAATTGTTGATCGATGGCGCCGCCACTTTTACCTTTTCGCCTCGCTACGCCCTCTACCTAGTCTTCTTTCCGCGTCTCTAACGTAATCCCGGCAATGAGGCCAACGGGTTACAACAGAAGCAAACATGCTATTACTTGGCTCTTCTGAGGGTCTACAGTATGTCGATCTCCCAAAAGTCGGTTGAAGTTGCTTTAAACCTCTAGTGCCCCTGGCAAGACTCATGATATTGCTTTTTCCCTGGTGTCGAGTGTCGATTAAAGAAAAGCGTAAGGGGCCATCTGCTGGAAATAAGCTACTGTCAAGGTCATATGAGATACCTCAGCCCGTAAGAGAGTCGCGGCTTGATTCACGATCTCGAAGTGTAGGACGCTATCATGCAGGCTATAGAGCATGGAATATGGACAGGTGCAGACGGCTGAAGCACCCGGTTATGTACATACTCTGTCAGGTGCCAGAACAAGAGGATGTTCGCCTTCACCCCTGCCCATAGAAGATCAGAAAGGGTGACCTGCATGCAGACGGCCGACCAACTTGAAGTTGAGAGCAGGCATCCGAAAAACCATGAACTGACGCGGCAGGGTCCGCTCAGAAAAATAGACCTTGGAAGGCTGCTATATCAGAAGTTTGGGCATCCTAGACCTCCTGGGCCTCCCAGGATTCTGGTCTGGTCTCGATCGAACTGCAGCCACTCCGATGTGTCGTGGAGCGACAGGGGATAGAAAGACCCTCGACATATTTGAGATCGGAGAAAAAGATCGAGTGATAAGTGGACTTGTCTCATGTCAGCTTTTTGAAGATAGCGTAGGTTACATCCATGAGTTATGATTATCGATAGGACTGGTCTACTTTGATCTACGGAAAGTCGGCCGCCATCCTGATCTTGATTTCATGCATGCTTGGTCGATCTGCAGACCTCGCTTACAGCAACCGTACGATGCTGAGATCGGGTCACTGATGCAGAAGGACCTAGACTTTGAGATGAGATGAGCGTCATGTCCTGATAAGATGAAATCACGTCATGAGCAAGTCACTTGCTCGCTATACTACGTAGTAGATATTACACGACCCTTGAATGCGGATGCAGTTCCCCCTGTTTGGCTGCCATTTCCGGGAGTAAGACTCAAAGACTGTAAGCTAGTCTTCTCCCAGTTTGGCATGGGGGGTTCCAGATCACATCAAAGAGATGCTGATGCCAAGATGTATACATGGCAGGATTCGGTTGGTCTGACATGGGACCCCTGACAGCTCAATTGCTGCAATGGCTGGTTGATTATCTGATGTATATGATATTCCGTCGGCACTTAAGAGGTTGAGCCTCTGAGAGAGATCACCACTGCCGTCTCTCTGTGTTATGCTCTCGTTATATCCGTGACTGTAAGTCGTTGTGCTCGCATTCATGCCTGTGCAATTCCCCCCAGCTAGTTAGTGGCACGGCCTCACGGGGGGGATTAAGCACGGGACACTAGTCTAGGTACCAGATATTAGACTTCTTTCATTAATATATCTTTAGATAACAAATCTCTCGAGTTTTATTGTTTTACAAAGGATTTAAGTAGTGTTCATAAATTGTTTTAATAAACAGAAAATTCTACTATCATTACATTCGAACAAAGATACCTCAGTAACAGACTCACGGCGGCCTCTAGCATGGCAGCATGACAGCATGGGTCACAGCATCAAAGCGCTTATATCTGCGGGGCACAAACGAGTAGAACGTGTCGATCAATGGAATCAATTAATTAGTTACTTTCTGGGGTGAGACAGATCTAGGTTATTACTGTTGGTTCTGCTGCAGCCAGCTTAAAAGGAGTCACATATTCTGCACTTTGTTCCACTTGTGAGTCAACTTTGAGAAACTGGCTTTTGTTTGTCTTGGGCCAAACAGATGATCTGACGATATTTTAAAATAGCTATGGTCTGACTTGCGGAAAGCAAGAGTGCACTTACATTGTAAATGGAGAGCTCTCTGTTGGTAGTTGAGCTGTGCTGTCTCACGCTAATGCATCTCTACATGGATACTCCCTATTCACAATATTGTCTTTGGAGAGACACGAGGTTCGTAAATCAGTTTTTCTTTTGTACTGTGCTGCAGCCTGCAGGCCATTGTTGCTTTCTGCTGAGTCGACTGACGCTGTCCTATGCTGATGCTACGCTACCATAACCGTTGCAGGAGAAGAAAAAGAAGAAGAAAGGGAAAAAGTACCGCGAGAGCCCTTTCTCTTCGCCCTGTCATGCCATGCTGTGCCCTAGTAAGACAGAGGAAAAAGAAAACATAAAAAAGAGAACGAAATCCCGGTCCTGGTCGTTGCGATCCTTGGTGCGGTGTATACTCGTTGTTCTGCTTAGTCCCGTCATGTCCGCTTGAGATTGAGATTGAGAGTCGTGGTCTTTGGTCCGATTGGTTGCTCTTGTAGGCTCGTCGATATATTGTCATGTAAAGCGTGTCTCTAATATACTGTTAGTGTTTATTTCATGGTGGTGGTGAAGTGCTGGTGAGCAGGTGGTGATTTCCTACCTTGCAGAGAGCCCACATCACAGCTCAGGAAGTCTCCCAGACGATCGAGTTTCACATCTCCAAGGCGACTTAGATCTGTTTCTTGCCGTTGTCTTTGTCAGGCTCGATGCCTCCATCCTTGACATCGTCGCCGCCATCGGCCTTCTTGCTGTCACCCTCAGCCGCCTTCTTAGCAGCCTCCCCCTTCTTGGCAGCCTCAGCACGAGCAATAGCCCGGATGCGATGGGCCTGGGAGTTCTCTCTCTTATTCTTAGCCACCATTCCAACGCGCGAGAGGGTCTCGATGGTAGTCTGGTCGGTGAGACCGACTGTCATCCGGCGGACGTCCTCGCGGACTTCGTCGCTCAGGGGCTTGTCCTGATGATTGTTGTTGTTGTTGTTGTTGTTGTTAGCCATCGTGGATAGTGATGAAGATGATCAAGCTTTATTGGAATAAGTAGATTTCGATCAAGTGTGATCTTGATGAAGAGTTTGATGAGTGTGAGGAAGGAATTCTCAGTCGTGACGGTCTTGGAAGCGTAAGAAGTGCATAGAAAGAAGGAACCAGCTGTAGAGACTCAAACGCTTCACTGAGGAGTTCGGCCATTAACGAAGCGTTTGTAGCATAGAGAGCGAAGAGCGTCAACAAAGGTATGCATCAAAAGAGCCTCATTGTTTGATGCATCAAGAAATGGACGAATACTGTTTGTTTCGAAAATGGCCGAACGAGAACGAAAGCATCGTGAGTTTCGTCGTTACTTCGCGTTTGCAAGTTTTATTGAGGGGGTAACTACATACTAATAATAATCCTTAACCCTCAGATACTAAGAATATATCAAAGTAGCCACGCCTCTGTTCTAGCTTTTTACTGCCAACATTTGGTTAAGAATAAGAATAGTAAAGGCATCCCGTCTAACCGCAGTCTTATGCAACTCCCAATAAAGGCGTTTGAATCATAAAGTAGTGTAATTAACTATGTATTTGACTATCTCGTGTTTGTTCTCAGTCTGATATCCCCAAATGCGAAACTCCAGGCATCATTGTTGACTAGATCCTCTATAATCTTGTGTGTTCATGTCGCATCTCAATATACTCCAACGAAAGGAACTCGCAATTCGTTTCCTGTCCCGACAGGAAGACAGCGACTTGCTTGATATTTACAAAATGCATACGTTCAACGCCCAGCAGCTGACCTTTTGCTGACTGGGGAGATGGGGAATCTGGGTAAATGCAAAACATGAGGGTCGTAACAAAATTCCAAGTGCAAGTGCAAGAAAGCTCATCTGTCTTCTTGCACAACATAATCAAGAGCCTTCATAACAGACATAAGACAATTATTGTTCGGGCTTTGACTTGGCCTCGTCATCGCAACCGTCTGTCGACTCGATCTTCTCTAATGGCTTGTCGTCTTCTTTCTGGACTTCGTTGGCAGGCTCCTCGCATATCGAGCTCTGATCTGCCCAGCTCACTGCTCTCTTCCTCCTTTTCGGTGTAGAAATAGCTGTAGGAGTTTCTTCAATCTTCCCCTGCACGATAGCGTCCTTATCCTCCGGGCTCATAGTGTTGGTACTCGTCCTAGGGAACTCTGCAGATTCTCGTGTCGGTGTCATTGGTGGTCGCCCACCCGAGTACCTCGATGATTGCACTCGCAAAGAGCTGCTTCGCATACGGCTAACTCGAGACGTGTCTCCTCTATTCATATCGGAATCCCACTCCGCGAAGTCTTTTGCACTCCATGAAGGACGATGGGCACGCCCACTTCGAGGCAGACTGTTGGCCGAATAGCGAGAGCCAGCGCTGTTTGCCCTGTTGCGTCGGTTGAGTGGGTGCGCGGGATGAGATGAGACTTGGGAGCTTGAGCCTTCCAATGTCGGGAATGCGTTATTCTGGGTGTTGCGTTTCACGTTGCTGACACTAAATATCGACTTGGACAGCTCCTCAAGCTCATCCACTTCGCTTTCCTCCGGCTTTGATGTACCTGCCTTGTTTTCCATGTGTTCGAAATATCGCACACGCAAGTCGTCGAACTTCTCAGGGAGATTCTCGCGATTGCGGGACAGTGACATCCACGTTGATATCATGCCAAGGACAATCAGTACCAAAATTGCCGCAGCCAAGAAGCACTGCACTACAAGGATGATCATGCCAATAGCTGTCGCCGCAACACGGCTGAGATTCAGGGGTCTCAGGAATGCGATGGAGAGGCCAGTGGTGATGATTTTGGAGATCGAAAGTATCCAAATCGCCGCCGTGGTGTTGCGTGACCCCTCGAAAGGCTTCAATTTGATGATAATCACCAAGGCGAAAACTTCAAAAATAAAGAGACCATATACTTGCGCTAAAGGGCTCGCCCGACCTCCGCCGAGAAAGCATGCTCGAACAAACTGGTATGCCAAGTAAACCGCAAAGAACCACCATCTAGTGAGTCGGTACCGTGCCGAGAGCCAGCCGAAGTGCTTGATGTATGGCTCGTCTTGGTGAACCTTGGGTCGTTCAGGGTCCTTGTCAACAAACCTGATACGTCGAATCGGGAGGCTGGCGAAGAGACGAGGTTTCTGTGCCTGTTCCTCCTCACCGATGGAGCTCTCCAGGGTTGTAGCAACGAACGGCACTTTCTTAAGAACCTTGCCTTGCTCAAAACGAAGGGTGTCGGACACCACCTCATACTTGCCCTCACGCAATCTTGTCGAGCAAGCATACGCTGTGAGGCCAGCAAATCCCATAAACATAACGAATATAATAGCAGCAATCGCAGTCGGTCCCGGAGGAGCTTTGATCGAAAACTGGAACATTGCCAAGGTAGTCATGACAAAGAACGCAATGAATAGCGTCCGCAACAAGCCCGCGACCAGATAACCGAGCCAGTGGGAGCGAAAAAAGTCGAAGCCATCCGATTTGATCAACTTGACTTTGTAACACAGGTCAAGTATGAGTTTAAAAGATGCCACAAACAGAGCGACGCCAGCAAGGACAACGAGAAGCCAGATGAGGCCGATAATGAATGCGTCATTCCGAGGGATTCCGACCACAGACAACACACCTGGAAAACCCGAGTAATCGCCCGGAAGTGGCATACCAGGGTTGCGAGGCTCCCCTGCCCAGCTGTAGTCATACGGGTTGTTGGGGTCGAAAGTATTGCGACGGGTAAGTGAATGAGAAGCTTCCACCAGCTGAGGAACAGCTCGACTTGTCAGACTTCTACCAAAGATCTGTTGTGCAAGGCCACCGCCATTGTTGATGGGAACTGATCCAGCAGAGCCAGCTTGGCTGGCATTTCCGGAGACACCGGCGAATGGACTAATGGCTTCAATCATGCTGTCGCTTGCAAACATGCCTGCAGTCCAGGCGAAGTTGCTCCACCAGGCGGGAAGGAGAGCAGGCCAGTTGACGGACAAAGCCCCCGAGAAGAATATCGACTGGAAAGTCTCGAAAATGATCAAGACCGAAAATGAATGAGCGTAGTGCATTCTTATATGAGGAATTTGAACGCCGTAGATGGCAGTTGCAAACGAGGCCAAAACTGCAAACATAGTGAAGATACCTAACACCGTGCCAACGATCTTTTGTTGCGAGAATGTTCTCCCATTGCTCATGGTAGCCTGGAAGCACCCAATTTCCGTCTGTGTTGAGTTGGCAAAGATCCGTAGGCGGGAGAATCCCTCCAAGTCAGGAATATTCAACGCAATTGACGGGATGCCTCGAAGGTCGTCGGCTGAGATCGAAGTAGTGATGTATGCCTCGATAGGTTCTCCGGCCTTGAGTGGGCAGAGGCTTGTGACGTTGGCCGCGCAGGGGTCGTAAGTTTTGTTGAAGCGCTCTTCGCCGTAAACTTCGATAACAAGATGCACTGAAAGCTGGTTAGACCGGTTGAGAACGAGGTGAACAAGTGCGAACATACTCATAACATTCTCCTGGCGGATATTGGAACTTCCATACAAATGAAATGACACTGTGAGATTATCCGAGTAATAGGCTGTGTCGAAGCCGGTCACGTTGAACAAACTTCCATCGTTCAAGCAGTCATCGAAGTCACCAGTATACAATGAAGGGGTCCGGCTAACGTCGAGACGGTCGTGAAAAATTCCATCATCGCCAGTTCCTTCTATGAACACTTTGTCTTGAGCGAATACGGGCGGAATAACGCTAAAGGCGGACAGGAGGCAGGACAATGCTGCAAAGGGCCGTTGAATTGCGACCATTTTGACGGTCAAGTGCGGTAAGGGGTCGGAAGGGGCGGAAGGCGGGCGAGCCCGCCAGGGCAGTATCTACGATACGCTCGTCACTCTCAAGGAATCAGATGTGATCTTGGGCAGGCGAGTGAAGAGTGTAGCGTGGTGGAAAAATCCGAAGTTGAAAATTCGATCGTTTCGGGCATGGAGATCAGGAAATGCAGATCTCAGACATTCGATGTTCTCGGGGCGTACTTCGTCGATGTCGCAAGCGGCTATCTCGGCAGAAAGGGGTTCGTCGAAGAGCGTGAGCAATGTTTTGTCGATGGTCGAGCATAGGAAGCTTCGTCAGAGCAGAGGAGGGAGGAGAAGATGAGTCGCGGGAGATTAAAGCTTGGTGTTCTTTGTGCCAATACAAAATCTCGTGTTTGTTTGACGTATGTGTAACCACCCAAGACACAATAGTGGCGCAGTGGCCTGGAGAAGCCACTAATAAAGATCGGCAACTTCGCGACTGAATTTAAGGTTGACGGGATGGCAGCTGCAGGGGTTTTAATTAGGGAAAGGAGTCGGCGGCAATGTTCACAGCAAATTGAAAGAGCAGGAAGGTTTATTTTGTTACTTCAAAATGGCAGGAGGACGAACGGTAACGGAAGTTGCTCAAGCAAGTACGGATAGAGGACGGTCAGAAACAAGGAAGGTTGGGATCAGATCTTGGAGAAGTTGATCCAACCACATTTTCTGGGCACGCATCTAAACTTGGAGTGGGCAGTCGCAAACCTTACGGATATTGAAGGTACCAATTGAGCGCACCTTCCCATTTGCGAAAGCGCACTTGTCGGTTTTAGGTCTTTGGTTTCTTCGTGACATGGTCTAGAACAGTGACAACTGATAAGCTAGCCCTGCTCACATTTGATTATATTTATTTACAGCTTTTCTAAGCTTGCATCCTCAGCATAACTACCTATGCTGCCTGGGCTGCTTTGTTCAGTATAGCAAAGCCCCTTTCGAGTTGGTACCTCAAAATACGACACGACTCAAGCATGTCGCAAGGTTTTGCTTGCTCTCACCCGCTTTCCGCGTCACCATCGGGGAGTTGGCTGGTGTCGATTGGCTAGCAGCTCTTCCCTAAAGTCAAAAATTGAGAGGCGGGGAATTGACCGTTCCACGTGTCGGGCTTTTAACGATTCCGACAGACTGCTCAAACTTGGCAGAGAGGAGCCAGAGATGGTTCCTAATTGGAGAAATCTACGGATACGGATACTCCACAACTACTCCGTAGAAAGACGCCATGATCATAGCGGTCACTATCGTCGCAAGTTCAGCGGTTCAGTGTATCTGCAAGACTGCAACGCTGTGCGCGGGATATATGGCTGTTTAAGAGTGCATGGCTGTCATCTAATTGATGCTCAAAAACTAAGTCTATCTGAATTTGCATTGTTCTAGAATCTGCGAGGTAAGGTAGGGTCAATGTTGCATCGGGTATTGTTCCATTCAACGGCCATGTTTCTGTATTCACGCCATTTGACATCCAAAGATTGAGGATTTCATATCGTATCGATACTATCTTGAAGCATGCTGGTTCCAAGTAGAAGCGCTATCATGTGAGTTGTTGGATCAAGATAACCCTTTGCGTACACTATCACCAACGACCTTTCACGGAACAATAACCAGATTACGGATACTGGTACTGCTAAATTGAAACGACGATCTAGTCACAAGTATCACTGGCGTAGTCTTAGCAAGTCTGCGTTATATTTATCCAACATTGGACTCCATACTCTCGGTTGAACCAGCTTTCGGACCGTCGGCAGTGGGCTCAACCCCGTCAATGATTCTTGGCTTCCTCATCCACATAAATGCGGGTGTATCAATGGGGCCGGATCGTGGGACCAGGTCTTGGCGCCAGATTGCGTATGAATGTTACAATATGAGGTAAGTTGGTGGCTGCAATTTCCGCTTAGTTTTAACACATTCAGAACATGAACAGCTCTTATTATCACTGTCTGAGACTAACTCCTCAAAACTATGGTCAAGTTTCCTATTACTTCCAGGACAAACACTGTCTTTACCATGGACCGTTGTAGGGTAGCCAGCCTTGTACTTCGTAGGTTCGACATTCATCTATGAAGACGGAAATATCTCGACCTGAAAGCTTCAGGACGATAGAAACGGACAATTGATGAAGTATCTTCTTGTCTCTAGTCAAGCAGATCGCCAGGGGTGCTACGAAGAATAATGCGTACTCAATCTTGGTCAAACTCAATTGCGGCAACATAGGTAGATGGCCAGGGTGTGACAACCCAGACAAGCCAGAGTATGCACATTTTGCATTAGAGAGCCAACATGGGAAAAGTCAGTCTCCAAATTAAAGATATTTGTTTGAAAGCGGCCTTGTCGATCAGTCAAAGCCGGATAAAAAAAAGTGTCGTATCAACGTCAGAGGATTGCGTGATTACTAAGATAAGATTCTTCCTCCATCATGACTGAGGGGGAGGTGAAAGGAAGGGCCTGCTCATTTTTTTCTTCTCGCCTCTTCCGGGCGATCGCCCGACAACCGCATTGACTCGGGGCATGCCTCACGCCCCATCGAGCGGATACACCCCCAGTAAGTGCTTTTCATGGAGATGCAAGGCTACGGAGAGTTGTGACCGGCCAGATAATTTTAGATCTAGGGAGTGAGTCGTGGTAGAGATGTGGTTGAAAATCTGGAGAGGAAGATGGAGAAGTCATGAGAGTGTGAACTAGAAACCGACTTCGCAGGGATGTAAGATGTTGAACCTCAAGAGGCAAGCCTTGTATAAAGCTACGTAGAGACAATGGTGGGTATGGATATAAAACGTGGATTACTTGTGGATGTATCCATTGGACGGTTGTGCCGTGGAACAAGACGGTAGAAATGGATGTTTTGTTCGATTCTTCACCATTGTAACCAATATGGACACGAAGATGCAGATGCATTCGCAGACCAGGGGGCTAGAGAGGGTCCCTACTGCAGCTGCAGCGCTGAAGAGTTTCAATTCCTTGTCGTTTTCAAGGTACATTCATAGAAACCGGCCAAGGCGGTTCGGATTGGAAAATGCTATTCCGTGTTATGCATATAGCTTCCGCTTAATAGTTGACGACGCTTTGTAGGCGTTGGCAGGTTTCCAGCGTGTCTAAACCGCCAACAACACCGGTATTCAACAACGAAATAAGCCATTAATCGTCAAAATAACAACAAATATCCTCGGAGATGATAGAATCTTGAGTAGAACCTCATCATGAACCCCCCTAAAGCCGCCCGAGAGCGATGCTCCGAGGACCTAGTGCCGCCCTGTCCGGTGCATGTTGTGTTTGATTGGCCTCTTGGGTCGTCGGCGGCATATAAGCCTCAAGTCCCGAGCACGTCATTGAGAGCTAAAAACCGCAACCCCGTTGTTTTTTTCCTCTTTTCGACGGTGAGGGCCGTGAGAATGCTAGGCGTGGAGGCGTGGTTGATGCAATGCTCTGGCGGCCCCCTTCAGAAGGCGACAATTGGATGCCCTGGGCCGATTTCGTCCGTTTTGCCCATGGACACGCAATTTTTTCCTTCTCTTACTCGCTCTGTGCTTGTTATTGCTGCACCCCTCCTTGTCTATCCAGTCAACCCCAGTAATGGTTGCTGGAGCTAGGAAACGTAGGAACGGGGGGAGAGGGGACTAATCATGACAGGGTGGATGTAAGAAACATGAGGTGGATGTAGATGTGGATTTGGATTTGCTGAAAGAATGGAAGATGAGGATCGAGGTACTTTTCTGTTTCCCGCTATGGACATGATTTAAAATCAAAGCAATTCCTGCTTCTTTGCCCATTCTTATCCTACCCGTTCTTCTCGTCCTCTGTTTTTGTTCGTCTTCCACCGAGTAACACCTGTGCAATCGTTGACCCCCACGATTGCGTGCTCTGACTTCGGTTTTCTCCATTTACAAACTCCCGAGACTCGATTCGCTTCGGTTCTTTCTCTAATTCTTCATCCTAAACACCACAAATCCTCACATCACAATGGCCAACTCTCCCCACGGCGGCGTCCTAAAGGACCTTTTCGCTCGCGACTTGCCTCGCCAGGCCGAGCTCGAGTCTGAGGCTCAGCAGCTTCCTGCTCTTACTCTCAGCGAGCGACACCTTTGCGATCTTGAGCTTATCCTCAACGGTGGTTTCTCTCCTCTCGAAGGTATGCGCAGCCTCTTCTAATCCGTGACGATTGGGTTTCCCCCCGCTGCGATGATGGCGCACGGAGCGGCGATAACGGGTGGTGCCCCACCCCCGCATCGCCGACCCCGGCGCGCTTTGCGACGGGCGACCTTCTCATCATGAGTGTGGGCGAGAATAGCAATTGACATGTTATTCCATAGGTTTCATGAGCGAGAAGGACTTCAATGGGTAAGTTGAACTATAACATCATGAGCTTGCTTGTTTCATGAGCTAACAGGATTTTCCAGCGTTGTTGAGAACAACCGTCTCGCTGATGGCGCCCTCTTCTCCATGCCCATCAACCTCGATGTCAACCAGGCCGAGATCGACCAGCTCGGCATCAAGAACGGTGCTCGCATCACACTCCGCGACTTCCGTGACGACCGAAACCTCGCCATCCTGACTGTCGAGGATGTCTACCAGCCTGACAAGTAGGTGATAACAAGACTCAGCGCATACTAGGCCATTGGTAGCTAATACAGGATTCTCTACAGGGTCAACGAGGCCAAGAAGGTCTTTGGCAGCGACGATGACACTCACCCCGGTGTCAAGTACCTCTTCGACACCGCTAAGGAGTTCTACGTTGGTGGTAAGCTTGAGGCTATCAACAAGCTCGAGCACTACGACTTCCTCGACCTTCGATGTAAGTGATGGCAGACACTGCAAAACGCATCATGGCACTAACATGACTGACTAGTCACTCCCTCTGAGCTCCGCGCTCACTTCAACAAGCTCGGCTGGGAAAAGGTCGTTGCTTTCCAGACCCGAAACCCCATGCACCGTGCTCACCGTGAGTTGACGGTCCGCGCCGCCCGCTCTCAGCAGGCCAACGTCCTTATCCAGCCCGTCGTCGGTCTCACCAAGCCCGGTGACATTGACCACTTCACCCGTGTTCGTGTCTACAAGGCTCTCCTGCCCCGATACCCCAACGGCATGGCCGCCCTCGCCCTCCTTCCCCTTGCTATGCGCATGGGAGGTCCCCGTGAGGCTCTCTGGCACGCCATTATCCGAAAGAACCACGGTGCTACCCACTTCATCGTTGGCCGTGACCACGCCGGTCCCGGTAAGAACAAGCAGGGCAAGGACCACTACGGTCCTTATGATGCTCAGGTCCTCGTCCAGGAGCACCAGAAGGAGCTTGGCATCAAGATGGTCGAGTTCCAGGCCATGATCTACCTCCCCGACTCTGACGAGTACCTCCCCATCAACGAGATCCCCGAGAACACCCGCACCCTCAACATCTCCGGTACTGAGCTCCGCCACCGTCTCCGAACCGGTAAGGAGATCCCCGAGTGGTTCTCCTACCCTGAGGTCGTCAAGGTCCTCCGTGAGGAGAACCCTCTCCCTGCCGAGAAGGGTTTCACAGTCTTCATGACTGGTTACCAGAACAGCGGAAAGGACCAAATTGCTCGTGCTCTCCAGGCTACTCTCAACCAGGGTGGCGGTCGTCCCGTTTCTATGCTTCTCGGTGAGAACGTGCGACACGAGCTCTCCCCTGAGCTTGGTTTCACCCGCAAGGACCGTGACCTCAACATTCAGCGCATTGCTTTCGTCGCCTCTGAGCTGACCAAGGCTGGTGCCGCTGTCATCGCCGCCCCCATTGCTCCCTTCGAGGATGCCCGCAAGTCTGCCCGCGAGCTCGTCGAGAAGTCCGGCCCCTTCTTCCTGGTCCACGTCGCTACTCCCCTCGAGTACTGTGAGAAGACCGACCGCAAGGGCGTCTACGCTTCTGCTCGCAACGGTGACATCAAGAACTTCACTGGTGTCGACGACCCTTACGAGGCCCCCGCTAAGCCCGACCTTGTTGTCGACCTTGAGAAGCAGAACGTCCGCTCTATTGTGCACCAGATTGTCCTGCTCCTCGAGAGCAACGGTCTTCTCGACCGCCTGTAAATGATGATTTTTGACGAATTATCTCGGGAATCAACCGAGGGAGATACCCGCAAGCTACATCAACCTACCCACTGAGACGATTTGCGTGGGAGGTGTGTCGCTCTACGAAACTTTTGCAATCAACAGCGCAAGTGATAAACGGAATTGGCGTTAATTTGAATGAGATGGATTGGGAAAAAAGAAGCGTAACTGTGGTGCAATACACCACATCGCTGGAACACTTTAGACGACGAAGATGTATCGGAATAGACTAGGATCGGTACAATGAATGAAGAGAACGATCAAACTATTTTCAGAAGCACAAGCGAATATGCAAGTGATACGTGTGCATGCAAGTTCGGCAACCTATCACGATTGATAGTGGGATGGCTGTCAGTTGTGTTTGGCTCTGAATGGATGTTTGGAGTATCTCGTGACAGCATGCGCGCTTAATCAATCATTGGATCTGCTTCATGGCTGAGATATTGGGCAGCACCGCTAAGCAAAGAATATGGGTCGGTAAGATGGGGAATGCGGTGCGTGGCAGTCTTAAAAAGACGATGTTTTCCTGAGTCATGCTTGAATTTTAGCATGATTTTGCGCTTCGAGAACATGATCTTAGCTTTGGAGCATTTATCGAATATTCTCATGCCTTAATGACGGCTTCCATATCCTTCTACTAGGGGGTCGTAGGCGGTTAAGCCGTTGAAGGTGGTTGGTCGTCAGCCAATGCCCAGCCTCCAACCTCCCATCTCGTTCCCCTGTAAATCTCTTTACTGGGTGTGCCCGGCTTTTGGCTTTTGGCTTTGTTGAACAAACCTAAGGCGGGCTCCACAAGAGTTTGGGGACACGGGAGACGGGAAGATACACGGGAGCGTCAATTAGTAGTCGAGGCTGTGTTATAAAAAAAGATTGCGTATGCGTGGTGGCCGTGTTGGTTTGGTGACGAATTATAATGGGAGATGGGCGATGATTGCTTGTGATTATAACTTGTTTCATGGGAGTTATTAAAGCCTAGGAGTTGACATCATCTTTGAAGAATCCTTACAAAGAGGTACCAGTACCTACGAAACAGTCTACAGTGTCACTCACTGTTAGCTGATCACCGTTAAATCCCTTGCTAAAGTCCAAGCTCCCCGATCCCCTATTAAACGAATTTCTAAATCGTGGAGCTAAATAGGCAACTCTAAATAAGGAAACATTGAGTTAATGGCTTGAATCATATTATCGACCGTGCTTCTAACGGTGAAGAATAGGAAGGTGGAAAGGAAGGAAGGAGAGTCAGGAAAGTCAGGAAAGTCCACGTCTCGAGGGGTTCTTCTCTCCTGCCTTAGTGCCTGATTCAGACCGGAACCTGACCTGAGACTCTGGGCTGCACTGCTGCAGGGAAGGAACCAACCAAGCCGAGCCTGACACTGCGCTTAGCTTCCCTTCAATGCCAATTGCGACTCACCTCACTTTCTACAGTACAACCCTCCCCTCTCCACGACATTGCTTTGCTTCGCTGTATCCAGGATTGCCCACGTACCATCATTCTTTCTCGAGAGCCTGAATCTCACTTTGCATCATCTTCCCTTTTTTTTTCTGTCATTCCACGAGATATCACTATCGACTCCCTCTCTTGCGCCCACTATTCTTGACCGCTTTCTTGAGCCCTTCTTGGAATAATCGACGATAGCGATATTAACCACGAAATAACAACCCCATACGACACTCAAACCACAGCTTCATGGTCCACCATGTCCTCCAAGGACCAAGACGTCGAGGTCCCCGCCGATGAGCGATCGCAAGACAAGATTCGCCGCTCAAAATCCGAACGAAAGGAGCGCAAAGACCGCGACCGAGATCATGATCGAGAAAAGGATAAGGACCCCGAGCGTCGCCGACATCGCACCTCACGACCTTCTAGAAGCAAGCTCAGCGAGGGCAGCGACACTATTTCTCACACATCAAGTCGCCGCCATCGTCACCGCAGGGAAAGGGACAGCGATGAGCATCAGCGCCGCCATCACCGCACAGCCTCGACCAGCGATTTAGCCAGCTCGGACATAGCTAGAACGTCCACAGCAGCTACTTCATTTCTTTCTGAGCGCATTTCAAGGCCTTACCCATCTTTCAGCAAGGCACACAGCAAGGAGGCTATCGTTAGTCGCGATTCTTTAGCATTGCCTCAGCAGCATAGCCCCAGCCCCCCTACTCCTGAGCCCACAGATGTTGCGGCTTCTGAGCCGCCGAGATCTCGTAAGGGATCCGATACTAGCAAGCCCGATGCGCCACCTAGTCCACCCCGAACTGACTTGAATGCGGACAAGGATGCCGAAGAGCCTACTGTGAATGAGACGACACCAGAGGAGCCTTTGAGAGAAGAAGCTGCCGAAGAAGAAGCACCAAAGGCTGAAACACCCAGAAGTGGAACACCTCGAATTCGGACACCAACAGAAGAATTCCAGACCGAAGAGTCCGTTCTCGATAAGCCAAAGTCGAGACATTCCGTTCACTCACGATCAGCATCACGAAACGAGGAACGCTCCCGAGTTAGTCGCCGGTCAGGATCCTCGAGCCAAGCTACCTATGTCAAGTCCTCAGCGATTCGTTCTGGAGACAAGCTTCGCCGCTCTGATTCGCGGACGTCTAGTTCCTCCCATCGCTCAGTGCATCGAACTTCTTCTACCCGTAGCCACAGAAAGTATGAGGTGGATGGTGCCTCCTCCCCTTCAAGCGCTCAGGATTCGTCTCCCAGGACACCAACCCAGGCTCCTTTCCCTCACGGGTACCCTGACACCAAACGTGAGACACCTTCCGTTGTCGATGTTCAAGATGTCGATTCCAACTTGCATTCGAAAACGGCAACGCCTGCGTCCGCGTTTGGTATTGCTCCTCCACCACCGCCGCCGCCGCCTGCGCTCGACGTGCATGATATGCCGCGAGTCGACTATTTGCTTCAAAACGGTGGTCTAGCTTATACAGCCCCCAAAAACTTTCTCTCCGTACTGCCTCGCCAAAACGGCACACGTCCTTCCAACCCTCCTATGGTCGGTACAGATACCCTCTTTGCTCCGTTTCATAACCTGCTCGACCAGTACAACACAGTACTCGGTAAGCAGGGCTCAATTGCTGTCGCTACTGGCCATCGTTCCGTGGCTCGTAGATTGCTAGACCGTCTCGAGAACGTCTTCTCTCGCGACCTACCTCCTCATGGTTGCACTTGTATTATGTGCGACAACCCTCACGAGATCCATGATGGTCTCAACTGGGGCGATGTCTTGGAGTGGGTGAGTGGCCGTATTGAACTCCCACAGTGGCCTCCTTTCGATCTTGCCGAAGTCGGCACCAAGGCTGCCGAAATCTCCGGCGACGTACCTCCTCGACCTGCATCACCCGTCCAACTGGACCCGGATATTGCGGAGGAGTTTAGAGAGCACTACCTTCGTCAGTCGAAGAAGGTCCGAACTGCTGTCGACCGATGGCTATCCAACACTGGAGAAACCCCAGTGCCACCCCCTCAGGACGTCGACGATGAGACCTTGTCTTTTGCTATCCTTACGAACCTTGAACCTGAGGACCGCCCTTACTTCAACGCTATTATGACTGGCTCCAAGGAGTTGCGGTCATCTGTTCGTGCTCCTACACCGGGGCATCGACCACGAACAGACTTGCTCATCAAGACTGGCCTTGCACTACAGCGACTATACAGGCTTTCACAGGCACCACGAGACGCCGAGTCGGCTACATACTTGGTCAAGAACCCGCATACTCACGACCTGCTGGTTGCACTTTCCAATATTAACAATTCGGAATGGGAGATTCTCACTTCTGGTCGATTCGATGGCTTCCTCTGGTCTGGAGCTGATGATGATGTGTCACATACACCTCATTCTGAGTCGCGGGGTCCTACCCCTGCCAGTGCTTATTACAACACGCGAACGATGAGTCCTGGGCCTCGAGCTTCTTCCTCATTCAGCTCGAGGAACACGACTCCTTTCTCGGTTTACTCAAGAGGTACGACACCGGCCTCATTTGTTAGCGTCAACACTACTGGAATCCCTGGATCGCGACAAGCTGTTTCGAATGACGAGGAGATGGAAATGGCTGCCATTGCAGAGATTGAGCGAGAAATCTACAAGGGCATGGAGACTCTAGAAGATGCTTTTGAGAAATTACACAAGAAGGCGGAAGTCGTCCGCAATGCGCTACGTCAAAGAGGTGCTGGCTTGATGCAAAACTTGCAAAATCGCCGTCGCATTGATGTTCTGTCGGGCCCCAACTCAGGCAACTCGCAGGCATCAGGCTACGAACGCCCAGCTTGGGCTGGGGATGACGACCGTGAGCCAGGCAGTGACGACGACTGGGCATTTGACGATGTCGACATTATGCCTGATGATTCAGCGAGCAACATCAGCAGCTCACGACATCGACGACCCAAGAGGCGTACGGAGCGACGAACACCCGCCCCAATTAACGAGGAGGATGAGGATTAAGCGTCAGACTACGATACCCCGAAACTTCATGATATCATGGGGTGGATTACGAATGACGAAAGATAACGTTCGAAGGAAGCGAGCCTTTTCCAGCATAGAAATCTCGAAAACACCAGTCCAATGTTACATGTCGCGAAAACCTGTTTGATTCAGTATCGATCTGTGAGAGCACACCAACAAGATGTTTGAAGATGACTGTCAGATACCACATATGTATGCCCGGCCTTGGAGATTTAGGAGACGGGTTATCCCTTGGAGGGTATGCAGTGCTTTTGTTTTGTTTTGTTCTTTTTTATCTATTTCTCGCTATGTTGTTTCTAGTGCCTTGTGCTTGTGGAAGGGGGAGAGGGGCCGGAGGAGTCTATGAAAAACTGCGAAAGGTCGCGAAAGGGGAAGATTTGTCGAAGTTGCCGAACGTATCGAGAGTAGGGCCTTGGCTGGTCATATCTAAGATAGTTGTGTAAGTTGTGTTTTAGTTGTCGATGTGGTCGGATGAACGAAAAGGGAGACTCCAGTTGAACTTGGGAGGGTGCTCAAGTCTGCTCGCTGGCTGATGACGGTGGATATACCTTTGACAAATGTTAATGAATGGCAAGGGGGTAGAGTGATTTGCTTTGATTCAAATATCGTCTTACAATGGTGCAGTATCGTTGATAAGCCTCCGAGTCCATGACGTCCATACTCAATTCATATAGGCCAAATTATCAGCTTCTTGCACAAAGCGCACCAATACTGTCTTGCAATGCCTCATCGTACATTAATACTTCATCCCCTGCCCAAGGTTTGCCCCTATTTACAGTTCATAATGGTTTACATAGCTCGTCCCTTTTCGTTCCGCCCAGCCTCTTGCATGTAACTCCCCCCACTTCTTCCACAACAGACGAACAGTCACTTCCCCCTTTCTACACTGTCGCCCTTGCGTCTATTTTCTTTGGTTTCCATTCCTCCATCCATCCTTCAGGCCACGTCCTGGCGAAGGGGTTTAGTGTCCGCACTGAACTGAAAGAGGGTGAGATAGTCACAGCCGCAATAATTGTACAAAAAATGTAGCCCCAGCAGAATACGCCAGGGGATCTGGGTCCCTTTATGTGTTTTTGTGAAACAGAGACAGGTCGTTAGATATTACAACGAGGTAGGTGTCAAGTAGGCAAGTAGTCTCAAATGACGACAGTTGCGTGAACCATAGTCTATTAAAGAGAAAAGAAATTTTGGCATTTGTGAGTAGCACCTCTAGCTGTAAAGAGACTCCAGGAGGTAGATAACGCCGAAGATGAGGAAAGCAGTGGCACCGCCGACAGTGACTGGAAATGTTAGTTTCTCTATTTCGAAAAGAGTTATGGGATATGAACTTACCAACTTTCAGACTAACTCGGCCGGCAATTGCTCGACCACCAATGACAGCAACACCAGTGCAGATAGCATGGCCACAAGTAGCACCGAGTGTCACCCACCAGTAGTCCTGACCAGCAGCCATGGCAATAGTAGCAATCTGACTTCGGTCACCCCACTCGCCAAGGAAGGTCATGATAAAGGTCTGAACCCAAGCAGGGCTGAGCAGTAGAGAGCAGAGGTTCGTAGCACCCTGTACCACGCTGGAAACAGCACCTGAACCAGAGCGGGCATCTCGTACAGGGGACTGAGAAGGTGATCGAGGGGGCGACATGAGGCGGTTGCTGGGTCGGGACCTCCGGCCATTACCATTGCCGTTGCCATTCATGCCCATCTCAAGAGTGTGAGCGGAGACAGAGTCGCCTCGCTTACGGCCCATTTCCTTCTCCTTCTCTGCAAGCTCCTGTTCGACCTCGTGCATTTCAGCAGAAACACCCTCGTTAGGATCCATCTGCATACCCTCCCGCATGAGCTTGGCGCCAAAGACAAAGAAGAGGCCTGCAGCAAGGAAACTAGTCACACGCTTGGGGATCAAAGTAGGGACAGCATGGCCCAAGACGGCAGAGAGAACGGTCATGACAAGAAGGGCACCAAAGGCAGCAGTGAAGACGACCATACGGTCGTGCTTCATAGCCATGAGAGCCGCAACCAGAAAGGTCTTGTCGCCAACCTCGGAGACCAGAATCATGGTGAAAGACAGTATGAAGGAGTGGAATGGTTGGATGATGCTCTCTTCGTCGTGGTGTGCATCATGTGTAGTTCCGCGGCTCAAATCGACGGGTTCGGTCTTTGCAGAATCTTGCACCGGTTTGTTTTGTCCGATAGGTCGGTCAGGAAGGTCAGCTGGTTTCTACGTAATTGTTAGTCTTTATGCCAGAATGGCATTGATCGCCGTTGTCACTCACCTCTAATCCAGCAGTATAATCATGATCTTCATCACTACCAACGACAGGCTTAGCAGGCTTGGGCACCACATCTTCTGTCTTTCCACTGCCAGCCTCAGCATCAGGCACAACGGCCTTGTCTCCAGAAGCACGAATCTTTTCCTCTTCGCTATGTGGCAGAGGGGGCGCCTCCTTGGGTGATGAGGGCTTCCTGAAGGTCTCCTCGCCTGCAAGATCCTCCTCAAGCTTTCGAGCCTTGTACCGCTCAGTCACGCCACCCTCGGTGCCAGTAGTGCCTTCCTGGGGATGGGCTCGGTTGGTGTCGAACATAACACCATCATTGCTTTCCGGGATCTTTGCGCCATCAACAATTGTCGGGTCATCGGGTCGACCCTTCAACGCGGGAAGAGACTCTGTGTTAGTGTCGGCCTTTGTTGCAGCTCCAGCTCCGGCCTCAGCCTCGCTATGAGCGATAGGAACAGTTTCGGTGCCAGTCCCGGGGCCAGCTGCAGCATCAGATCCAGCATCGGGGATTACAGCGGCTGTTTTTCTGTGGTCATCTGTGTCGATGAATGGTCCGTGGTGAGGTTTTCCATCCTTGCCATCAACTGGGGCATCTCTTGTAGGAATATCATGACGCTTCACGCCAGCCTCAGGAAGGATTTCGGTTTGTTCTGGGATGGCGACAGCGGCAGGTAGGTCTGCAATATCGTGAGAAGAAAGCGCACTCGCTATGGCGGGTAGGAGAAGGAGGATCAAAGACGAGTGCTCGGTTCGAATCTTCATGATGGGCAGCGGTAATCGAAATTGTTGAGTTGAAGCAAGGTAAAGAGGGCGGTGGGTCGCAAAACCTGTCGGCGTCGCAGCCGCAAGTGGTAAGGACGATCAAGATGTTGTATAAAACGGTTGATCGATAAGTTTGTAGCCGTCTGCGTTGCGACGGTCGGTCGCGTGTAACGTAGGTAGAATAGACTTTGCGGAGACGAGGGAGTGACGATCTGATGCTGACACCAGAAAGTTACAGACACCAAAGAAGGCAGAACGGATCTCTCAGAAAAGTGAACAACGTGCAAAGATCAAGCTACACGCTGACTTGGTGCTGCACTTTCAGAGACAAAAAGGAGTCGAGGAAGTTGAAACTGGAATGAGGGTTAAGGGTTGAGGTTTGTGATATTGAATTGGATGCTTTGGATTGGTTTGGCCTGGATTTACGATACATAGGGGGCAAATCAAAAATGGAAGATCCGCTCCGTATAGAACAAGGAGACCCCGATGGGACTCTCCCTGTCACCCCTGCTCCCTTTCCAACAGCTGCAGTCCCCCAGCGAGAACTGGGCCTAAAATCATGGTTACAAGGGTCTCATCTGCGGCGACGTGGCCCCAGCCGAGCCACGCTAAGCCTAGATCTGCCTAATGGCCAAGTATTCTTACCCAAGCTTCAGGGGCCATTGTCACTTTCCCATGCCGCCAAACAGGGGGTCACTCATTAGCAATTCTTAAAAACAACACCACTCATTAATTTACTACGAGGCAAAAGCAATTTCATGATAGTACTGTACTTCTCAGGGCGCCTGTGAATAATAGCGAGTCTCATGATATATGTAAAAGGCCTTCCACTTCACCCCCTTCTGAATCGAGGTACCAATTTGCTCCATCAGCAGAATCTTGGAACTCCATTGAAATCTCCAGTCCAAGCTGCCAAGTACCGGATGTCGGCAGAAATTTGGACCCTGACCTCGCAGCTGTTTCTTGGAACGTAGGCGCAGGAAGACATTCTCGGTAGAAAGGGCACGAGCTATCCCCTCTCGTATTCTTGGCTTACAGAAAGTTGATATCATCTTCTTCCAGGAAGTCTCCTCGCCGACTCGAGCGCATATTTTGAAGGATTTCTGATTTTGTCAGTCACGGTACTCAAGCGATAATGATCTAAATAGCTGGTGAGACCATCTCTTCGCGACAATGGTGCTCCTGTCAAACATCGATTTACTGCACTAGCTCTAACACTGGACCATAGTGGAATGGAGTGCCAAGTGTCCAAGTCGTCATGGTATGGGTGCTCTTTGTTGCGAGGTCTTTGTTCCCCTCTCTATCAGACGAGACACAGCTAAGACCTGTCAACGTACATCTCGACTCACTACCTACCAAGCCTTCGGAACGGCTTGGACAACTATTGATTATGACGGATCTTTTACGAGAAGCTAGACATGGACTAATGGCAGGTTACTCCGATGTCATTCAGACGATGCTCTTATACAATACAATGGCAGGTAGATGCTTGGGTCGGGCTACATAGAACTGAACCAGGTTTTGCTAGGGGGTTTAATGGCAAGAGAACGTTCCTGGCTGGTCGATTAGACGAGATAGCTATATTTAGATTTCAAGCGGTTGGTATTAAAGTTTACGAGACGACAGCAGAACGATCTCTTAGAACAACCATTATGGTCTCGGGATTACTTTTAGTCTGTAGTAAAGACCTTGGTCCTGCAATATCATGTTCAGTGGTTACGACACCTGTAGTCATACTTTCAATGAATAGAGTTCTGCTATTTGCCATAGTTCTTTTAGGTGTAAGCTATCAATCTGAACACTTATACTTGCTAACAATAAGTAAGACATCTGCAAGTGGACGTTTTTTCAATGTCATTTGTGTTGCAAGCAACTCGATAAACGACATTTAGTACTGATCCAAAGCAAATTAGCCAAAAGACACGAACTTTAATAATACCAGATATCAATTGTCTCACGGTTATCTCATACTTCATACAATGCGAGAATGTGTTACCATCCCAGACCGGAAGTCCAGGGTAGCTTATCGGCTCTTATCTTATCTCCGGCGATGTCGTCACAAGCTCCGGGAGCTCCCCCGTTAACTTCACCCAACGACACCTCAAAGCATCGAGCTCATCGCATCATTGACATTTTATCAGCAATTTGTGACCGTCGTGAATTACCATCTAATTCGAAAATACCCATATATCCTGTGAATTATCTGATTATCATCATCCCGATAAACCCGAAGAACTATCTTCACCGTATCGCCCCTCCCAGCTGTCGTGCTTAGCAAGCACTCTTCGTCTATTATCATTCGAATCTGCGATTTGCGAAATCTCACCCAAATCAAACATGGCTCCTCTTGAAGAAGAGAGGAGCTCGCAACCTCCTTCGGAGAGTCAGAATGACGAAGAAAATCTCAATGAAAGTGCAGGTGAATCATCACCAGGGCCAGTATGGTACTATCATGCACAGGAGGACGAGGAGGACGAAGATGAAGAGGAAGATCCTGATTTTGAGGATGAGCCAGATGAGGATGACGATGAGGATGCTTTCCAAGGTAAGTTTGAATGCTGCTCAATTCGTCCAGTATTGTTCCTGAGCGGATCGCATAGATGCTGATGGTGGCATTCAATTTGAAGTCCTTGTAGAAGATGGTGATGGTGACGAAGAGGACGAGGAAATCGACGGGGAGGATGGTGCGCGACGCCTCTTGAATATAGTGCGGAGTAAGTCTCGCCACAACTTCACCGATACGGAAAGCAACTGACATATGATGATTGAACAGCTGGTGCCAGAACTGGACTATTAACAAGAAGACAACTCGTGGCCCTGATGCAGAGCCCGGATCTCACCAGTGTTCTATTCCAGGACAACCCCGGCGACGACGAAGAGTTCCTGCACTGGCCCTACAGGAGACGCCGGACACCCAAGGACCCAAACCGTTTCCCTGCAATCCCCAGTGAACAGGGCATGAAACTTATGCGATCAGGAGTGTTTGGTGCGAATGACTACAACTTCAGAGCCAAGAAGCGTCTTGCTACGAGGATGCTGGAGCGGGAGTTGGCGCTGGGAAACCGGGAGGACCGGTCACGAAATAATGCTCTCATTAACCAGGTATGTTGTACTCAGATCTTGCTGTTGAGAAAGTGTTCAGCTGACGTCTAATTCAGAGCTTACTGCCACAAACAAGAGCGGAAAAGATTGTTCATTTCGATGACCCAGTGTACTCCGGCCAGTTCTCTGACGATGGCAACTTCTTTTTCGCCTGCTCACAAGACTTCAAAGTTCGAATGTACGACACCTCCAGTCCATACGATTGGAAGCACTACAAGACAGTCGCATATCCTTGGGGACAATGGACACTCACAGATGCATCTTTAAGCCCCGACAACAAATGGCTTGCCTATACTTCCATTCAGACCATGGTCTCAATAGCCCCAACGGATCCAAATGACACCGGAGACCCTTATACGCTGGATCTGGATGATGGCCCTCCTCGGCAAGGGTGGCACGGACGACGTGGTTTCGGTATATGGTCTGTTCGATTCTCAGGCGATGGACGAGAACTAGTGGCTGGAACAAGCGCAGCTTCAATCGTTGTATATGATATCGAGTCACGAACAGTCTTACACCATGTCCGGGGTCACCAGGATGATGTCAACGCTGTGTGTTTCGCAGACAAGATGTCACCGCACATTCTCTACTCAGGTTCCGATGATACGACGATCAAGGTTTGGGATCGACGAAGCATGGGTGATAACCGAGAAGCTGGCGCTTTCGTCGGTCACATTGAGGGCCTGACTTACATCGACAGTAAGGGTGACGGGCGATATATCCTCAGTAATGGCAAGGACCAGAGCATGAAGCTTTGGGATCTTCGAATGGCCATGTCGACTGATCGATATACCGAACTCGATCCCACTCGGACTGTAAGCACCAGCGGTTTCGATTACCGAGGTGGCGTTTATGATGACGAGGACTGGGACGTCCATCCTCACGATAACTCACTCGTTACTTTCCGAGGTCACAAGGTGCTTCGAACTCTTATCCGGTGTCACTTCTCACCTCCAGCGTCAACCAACTCAAGATATGTTTACTCGGGAAGCACTGATGGTAAGGTATACATCTGGAACATGGATGCAAGCTTGGCTGGAGTGGTGGATGTCAAGAAAGCAACATCGCGCACACGACAGATGGACAACCGACATCGCTTCTACCATTTCGATGACCCAGGTAACTGGGGCACCTGCGTTCGAGATGCGAGCTGGCACCCTACTGCTCCTCTTCTCGTTGGTACGTTATTCGCATCTTGAACTTGAAATTGAGCTAACACCTTTGACAGCTTCCGCTTGGAACGGGTACAACATGGCGCGGGGAACCTGTACTCTGCATTCGTTTAATGAGAACATCGACGACGAGGGAGAGCCGCCACTGGGCCACAGCGTTAACGACGTGCTCAAGGAGCAACCCGAGGTATATCATAATTCGACGTATGGGATGGAGGAATAGTCAAGATTGCAGAAATAGCATTGGTATATTTGTACAATTGATCACCTTAGCCGGCTCTCTCGTGAAGGATATCTCTCAATCCCATGTAGACAGCACCTTGGACGTGAAAGCACATCTTCCTTCCCATCCTCACGGCGTTCGGTGGAACTCCAGCGTAGAAGTGTGTCGCGTGCCCACCATAATTTCATTAACTCCGCCCCATTGACCGTACTCGCAGCAAGAAAGTTGTATGATCGCCCTCGTTCCCGCCATGCGGGTTTTTGGATAACCAAGTCGCCACCATCCAGATTCTCTTCATCGGCTGATCGTGTGATCGTTTATGCGCTACCCACAAGAGCGTGGTTGAGGGGAATGTGCACTGTAGTTCTGTTAGAGTTTGCAAGATGTGAAGGGAGGTAATTGGAAGTCGTACCCAGCTTGACAACGTAGCCAACGGCACCCATGATGAGGAAACCAACACCAACAGCCTGGCAAAGCTTGAGGAACTCCTTCTGGTCAGCTGTAGAAGAGCATGTTAGCAAGAGAAACAGAACTTAGATGCGCCATATTCGACATACGCTTGGTGCATCGTCGCACGAATTGAACACCGTCTCTGACGAACTCGGAGGGAACCTCGAGGATCTCTTGAACCTGGTCGGACATTTTGTATGTGGTTGTGGTGGGAAGAAAAGGGAAGAGGTATTAAAAGTACGTGGCGCGAAAGAACGAAGATGGTATCGCTGATGAGAAGTCGTCGAATTGAGTCGGGGTCGCGGGGGGGTGGGTGAAGAAAGGAGAGATGAAGTTGAGGTTCAAGTTGAAGTTAAAGGGGACTTCTTTTTGGTGATCCCTAGCTACTGGACAGCTCTCTGGCCTCTCCTCTCTCCATGCGACGTGTTAACAAATTGCCTTACCTAATTTTCAATTGGGGGCAAGGCCAGATTTCCACAGCCCACGGCCCACAGGGCAGCCCGCAGCCCGCAGCCCGCTCCGCAGCGTCCAATTGCTGGGTAGCCCCGGGCCGAGAGATGATCCAGGCCCTGGAACCTGACAGTCTAGACAGTTACAATTTGGTGGAGCCAAGTTGCATGTGGAGCACGTCCATGTTTCCGTGCCTGACCTTTCCCAGTTTATTTCCCCGGGGCCCAGACGCGCAGGCGCTAGGTAGACGCCAGCTTCCGCGAGTTGCAGTGCTTTTGCTTGCGAAGCTCTTCCCCAGAATAGAAAGCGTAAAGCTCTCTTCTTCATCTTCCGTCATCCGCTAAACTTTCTTCCATCTTTTATTTCTTACTCTCTTCTTATCGCGATACTAATCGTTAGTGGCTCAATACTTTACTGCTTATTGACCTACCTAGGATTTTGATCGATCTATTAGCTTGTTTGCTTCGCGACAGAGCTTGGTGAAAGTCGCTAGAGCCTGATCCGAATCAGTGACGAAACTCAAACTGACTCGAGCCGATCGACCCTACTGGCTGATTATCCGAACTTTCACGTGGACAGATACTCTGTATTTCAGACGAATTCTGGTAAACGATTCCACCGTATTCGATCGCCAAACCGAAGGATAGGAAAGAAGGAGGTTGATCGGGCTGACGGCATCCTCTATTCCATTGCTCCCCATCTGTATCTGAGCGTTGCTCGGGATAAACCAGGAGCTAGACAGTGAGGATTGCAAGCACAGAGCTTCGTCCTCGAGATCGCATCGTTTGAGTCAAGGACCATCTTATCAGGAGGCTATACCTTTAATAGGGCCCCAGTCTTGTTACGAGGAGTGTACGTATTGCAAGCTTCCAGTCCAATTCATTTTCCTGTATGCCGGGCTTCTGTGCCTTGGGGTCGGTGCTCGATAGCGATGGGAAGTTCAATGGCTGATTACTTATGTATAAAGACCCGAGGCCAAACTCTTGTAACTCGCAGCCTAATTATCACATTTGATCATACCACCCCAGTTTCTCTTCAGACTTCTTCTACACGACATTAATCTGTGCCCTGTGCACTAAGCCAGCTAAAATGGCCGAAGAAGATTTCGAGATCGATATTTACGGCGACGCAGGCAACGACCAGCAGCAAGACGGCCAGCAGAGCGACAGCAACAACCACGAGTCTCATCAAGACGAGCACCGACAGGACAGCCACGATGACGAGAACATGGACGAGCACCATGCTCAAGACTCTCACGCCGACCAACACCGTGAATCCAGCCAAGCTCTTGGTGGTTCTCAACAAGGAATTAAGAGAAAGCAGGATGAGGATGGCCGACCAGTAGATCAAGCTGCTACAACTTCGTTGATGGTATCAGAGCTAAATTGGTGGAACACCGACGACGATATTCGACAATGGGCGCGTGAAGCCGACTGTGAAGATGAGATTAAGGACATAACGTTTAGTGAACACAAAGTCAACGGCAAAAGCAAGGGGTACAGAGCCTAGACGATCGAGCATAGAGACAAAGAAGGCTGACCGTATCTACAGACAAGTTTACATCGAGTTCTACTCGCCCCAAGCATCAACAGCCACGAAACATCGCATCGAGCAGGTCGTAACTGAAGGTCAAGGTATCCCGAAAAAGGTCACCTTAGCCTACTGGAACCCCAACATCAACCCTTTCAAGACCCTCCCCAAGGACGCGCCAGCTCGAGGTAAGGACCAGAACCACGCGCCACCTGTCCCATACAACAACCGTGGAAATAACATGGGTGGTAACTTTGGTGGTGGTTTCCGAGGAAGGGGTGGCTACAATCGTGGTGGCATGAACCCAAGCAACTACAACCGCAATTTCAACAACAACAACAACAATATGGGTGGCTTTAATAACAACATGGGCGGTGGCTACAACAACCCCATGGGTGGTGGCGGCGGCAACTTTGGCTTCAACAACCGGGGTGGCATGATGGGAGGCGGCATGCGAGGAGGACCTGGTGGTATGCGAGGAGGCCGAGGAGGCATGATGGGTATGAACCCCATGGGTGGAATGCCTATGGGTATGCCCGGAAACATGGGCATGGGCATGATGGGCCCTAACGGTATGCCTGGTAAGTGACGATGAGCGAGACCTTATAAGTACATTGTTAACATCTTGCAGGCTTTCAAGGTATGCCTCCCAATTTCAACCCTGGTTTCGGCTTCAATCAGAACCAGGGCGGCGGCGGCGATTGGGGTAACCCTCACGGGGCAAAGAGACCACGACCAGAATAGCACCCCGGCTTTGATCTAATGCGCCGTGCGTCTTCATCCCAGTTAAACCCGCTGGCGAGTAAACCGCCGCAGAATTGAAAGTTTGACTTGCTTGCGATATTTTGTTCTATCTCCAGGCTCAGGATGAGTTAAGGAAAGGTTGCGGACCCAAATGAGTATGTTATCTAGTGAAAGGGTCGAGGAAAATGGGATATGCAACTGCCCACGTGTATCATAGAATCAAGGATGCAAGGTTAGGCATTGGCGTCAAAGAGCGTTTTGTTTCAGGTTTGCGAGTCAGTGATTTTGTTCAGAAAACCCCGCCACGATCGAACTGAGTCGATAGTGTCTGTCTTGTGACTGATGATAGAAGCCAGATCGATCAATGTGACTGAGACTAAGTCATGGTATCTACTCCTTTGATGGGCCCTGGTGACAAATCCTCGTCATAACGGAGCCAAGTATTGAATACCCTCAGTGCCTGTTTTTGCTTCTGTAACAGCAGCTTCACGACATACAGGTAAAGTCTGTTACGGAGAAACCGAGATATGCCCCTTCTCAAAAGGGATCCTTATATTTCTCTCTAGCTGGGTATGCAAAAGGCTAAGGGGCTGCATCGAGCAGGACCTGGGGAACCAACAACTCAGTACCATAATCACGGAAAACTATTACTTGCCGAGATAGAAGGCTAACTATATTTCATTGTTGCTTACAAGGCCAGACAGATCTTAGAATCCGCGGTAGGAATTTGAGTATCGGCTTGTAGGAAAACAACCCAGACTGGCAGTGATGGCGGGTGATAAGCAAAGCAAAGAGGCAACACGCAAAAGAGGCGCCATCATTGAAACGAAGCCTAAAAATGCACACCCGAACAAACATTACTCTCTCACAATACATTCGCCAAATCAACACCTCCGAATCTCTATCCCGATAACCGATTCTCCCAACCCATACAACATCACTCCACTTGCCTTCCGATAAACACCCATAGGTCGTGAGCATGGGGCCCAAGCGGTATCGCAAAGAATACAGCGACCCTGAAGGGCAAGGCTTTTACATCCGTATCTGGGACATCAGCAGCAAGGCAAGCAAATCAGACATCCAAGACCTGTTACTCGATCATGGCTTCTCTACAGAAGTCCACTGGCCAGAAACAGAGGCTGAAGGACCATATGGAGGTTGGTGTCGTGTTGATTTCGAATGCGAGGACGAGGCCAATAATGCAAAGACGTGCCTCAACCGCAAGTTTGTGCAAGGCGTGAGCATAAGAACTGGCCCAGTTTACCCTGTCTCTGTGAGTTTTTATATCTTGAGTAGGTGATCTGTGGATGGTAGATACTAACGGTTGGAAGAAACGAGCTCGCATTGAACATGTACCCATTCCACAGGCACCGAGAAGAATTAAGAAAAAAGACAAGAAATATCAGCCAGTGGCTTCGGAGGAGACTAGTCTTGCCATTTTGCCTCCAAGCCCGGACGTTGCCCCAACCTCAGTGCCAACCATCACGAGATCCCCTGACCCCTTGGTTGGTACAAGCAAATCACCAAGTGGCACCTTTGCCCCATCTCTCAGTACACGGGAATGGAATGAGAACGACCCTAAACAGTGCCATGAGGAGCTCATGACCGCAATGACATCCGTAGAAGCCAAATACGATAAGCTTGGTGTTATCAACCGGCCTATCGTCATGACACTTCCCGATGGACGCCAAACCCTGCGACCACTACTCTCCAGCAACAATCCGACAGGGGAGCTATTCACTTACGTCCAGAAAGTAGACGGAACTAAAGAGTTCAAGAAAGTTCCTCTGGCGCAGCTCGCCCTGTGTGAACTCCTTGGCTAGAAACAATGGACTCACGCAGGTAGACCGAACGATACCTACATGAAAAAGATCAAGAAATTGGGTGAAATGAAGCCAGTGGATTCACCTGCCATGAGCACAGCCACAATTTTCCCACAGGGAATCAAAGCATCCGGGCTTGCCATGAAAGTATTCCCTGGGGAGGAGAAACCCGCTGGAGCCATCTCGCTCATCCAGCCAAAGATAACACGCGAGGGGGCTCGGGATGAGTTGGAATTGGACGACTCGGAAAAGTCGCCAGAGTTTTACTGGCAACCCGGTCGTTTGCTTGGACCTGACGACCAGAAACGAGCTATCATTTCTCACTCTCCAACATTCACCTCCCTCTCTAAGATGGACCTTGATCTCCTATCAGCAACCTCCCGTAGCCACACCATACGGCACGGACGCCCAGCAGGCGTGGGTCTGGGATGGGGAGGATTCGACCGTTTTCGCGAATGGCAACAGTTTGGGCGACAGGTAAGGGTGCTGTCGAATACGAGCCAGAGTTGCGTAGCCAAGACTAATATCTGTACAGGTCAGCAAATCCATGTTCGAAGAAAAGGAGTGGCAAAAGCCAAACGACGCAATCGCCCTGTTCAAGTCTGAGAAGGGAGATGGAATATACGTCATTCCTACACATTGCAACAAGATACACTCGTTGAAAGGGACGAGGCGTCTTAGCTCAATGTGGAAGAGGCTGAACAAGTCAACCAAGAAGGAGGACAGAAAGAAGAAGAGAGAGAAAAATGTGGCAGTGCCTGCTCTACTCGAGGAGCCTTGAGAAGGCAAGCGCTTGTTCATGACCTTCGAGCTGGTGTTTGACAGCCAGCCCTTTACTACGATCTCGCCATATATTCCTCTCATATTTCCCCTTTCGAATACTGAAAACGTTCACCATCGCAACGGTTCGTTTTAAATTGCTTCCGAGAACTGTTCCGATGAGTGCACTGGGGCTCGGGTAGCCAAGTTCAAGTCATTGCGGGCTTTATCTTGAATCAGCATGAGAATTAAGGTGGTTGGCGGTATGAACAGACATTATTTACTACTATCAATTGCTACATTTCTTCTTTATCTATGAGCACGGCTGTGTGATAAATCTTTCAAGATAGCCTCGTATGAATATAAAATGCGAACGGCGTGCGTACCCCCCTTATCTAAACATCAAGGAGTCCAAAGATTCGCAACTTGTAGCTCATGTCGTCTTAGAACCACTAGAGTTGCGATGGATCTCGCAGGCCCCATCAAACGCTGCTTTGGCAAGTGGCATCCTGTACACAACATCTCCCTCTTTCTCTTCAGTTCGCCAGCTCAACTCATGAAAATTGTTGGAACCCTTGAGTTTCGTCAGTTTACAAACATGCCAAAGGTAGTAGAAAGATAAGACTGACCATGATCCACTCTGGCTCAATAGCCGTGACTGTTGTGAGGTGCTGTTGGAGGGTATCGACGAAGCTGTCGTAGATGATCCACTGATGGTTGATCCCTATAAGGCTGCTGTCGGGATGAATACCCGCGGGCCAGTTGAAGTGAAGAACCCTATAGAGATCATCGCCACCATCACTGAAAGCTACCTGATGAGAAAATGCCCATGCAAGCGCTTTGCGAATGTTGATGTCGTACTCAGGACTCTCTAACTTGCCGGCCTGGGGGTCCTCTTGGAACAAATCCGCGAAGAACTTACGTAGTTGCATTCGAATAAGCTTGACTCCTTCAATAGCATTCATGCTAATAAAAGCATCTGAACACCACTCCCGCATATTCATATCGACTCTAGAACCAGAAGATTGCATTAGCTGGGCTTCAGTCTGGAGGAAGGCATGCACTGCGTTGAGCTGAGTAATATGATCAGAAACAGGGCATGCGAAGCGCTGATGAGCGAGATCAGCAGCGAGTCTGGAGGCACGCGGACGTAGAAATATAGGATGTTGGCTGCTCTGGATGGCCGCAATGGTTAACATCTCCTGGCTGCAGCCTAGCTCGTGTGCCATGGCGATGGCATTGTACCAGACTGGATGAACCGGGAGTCTTGCGGCCAATTTGCCTTTCGAGGTGATCCCTGAATCATCGTGCAAGTAGCCCCTATGGATGAGTTAGCACAGTGAACAGAGAAGAGCCTGTCCAAAGTAACGTTACATTGCGAGCAGGTCTTCAAGAGCACGGAAGCAGACCTCTGGATCGGGTTTGTCAAGAAAGTCGAGGTTTGCAATATCCGCAATACCCATGGCTTTAAGTTGCAGGACAAGATCAGAGAGGTTCTTTAACAAGATCGATGGAGGCGTTGTTGGAAGAAGGATCTCGTTGAAGTCGTCCTTTGTATAAAGACGATAACACACGGCGGGCCCCGTGCGGCCAGCTCGACCGGCCCTTTGCTGAGCCGATGCCTGCGAGATGGGTGCAGTAAGTATGCTCTCTAGACCGATTCGGGGATTGTATCGAGACTCTTTTGCTAGACCGGGATCTGGTAATCTTAGTCAGTTGTCGAATTTTGGGCTGATATTAAAATAGCTGCTATTAGGGGCCATGAACGTACCAATAACATATACAACACCATCGATAGTCACACTTGCCTCTGCAATGTTGGTAGAAATAATACATCGACGATGGGAAGATTGTATAAACACCTTATCCTGCTCAGCCCTGGATAATTGAGAGTATAGGGGCAGGACCTCGAGACCCTCTGTAGCGTTTCGCAGCTGAACACATGCATCTTCGATTTCACCGACAGATGGCATAAAGAGGAGAATGTCACCATCTGCCGAAGTCTCGTGGATGTGCTTTGCAGTGTGCAAAGCAACAGACGCGTAATCGGGAATGGCTTCTTGGAGGTACCTGATATCGATTGGAAACACGCGACCAGATATCGAGAATTGAACTCCTTGGCCAAAGTAGTTTAGAAGTTTATCTGTGTTAGGTGTAGCTGACATGACAATAACCTTCAGGTCAGGGCGATGAGGCAAGGCACGTTTTAGCAGGGCCAGAAGGAGGTCTGTCGACAATGTGCGCTCATGCACTTCGTCGATGATAACACACCCCTTCAGGAGACGTCAGCATTATCCAGTTACTCTCCAGTGCGTGCATACGTATTTCTTGAAGTGGGGTTTGCTTTTGACAAGCTGCAATAGCATCCCGTCGGTCATGTAGGTCAGACGGGTCTTGACAAGTGTACTGCGTTTGTCGAAGCGAACCCAGGATCCAACTTCTTCACCCAATTTGACGTCCAACTCAGCAGCAACTCGTTCAGCCACTGAAGTGGCAGCGATCCTTCGGGGCTGGGTACAGACAATCAAGCTCGTAGATGCGAGTTCATCGAACAGGACGAACTGAGGTATCTGTGTAGTTTTACCAGAGCCCGTTTCGCCTGATAAGACGATGACCTTCGTAGATTAGCATTGGCATTTTCCGAGACTTGGAACGAATATGCTCACTTGGTTTAGGTGGTACGCATCGAGAAATTCTTGTCGTTTTGAAGATACTGGAAGCTGTCGGCGAATTTTGAGCAATTCGAAATACCTTTCGCTGTGGACTTGTTTGTCGCGAAAGGGATGAGCCTCGCCGTTCTCGAGTTGAATGGCCTCCTCGGCTGTGGTATTGCGATACTGGCTTTGCTCCATGACGGGCTTGGAACGTAGGTCTTTGTGCACGAGAGTCGCATGTGTTGGTGATATTGTAGTGTTGATGGCGATGCCAGATCAGGAAGAGGTCATTGGACTTGCACCTTATCGCAATGCAGTTGCGATGATCTAGGAGAGGCCAGTGAATGTGCTTGCCTTTTGCGGTGTCATGGCAGTGCCAGCAGTGTCAAGGAAGGCAACCCCACTGATGCGTACCTACCTACCTACCTATACCAAGGTAGATGTTAGACGGAATATTGCCTGAATGGCCATAAACCATCTGTTGAGTTTATCTCCATAGGCTTTCTACGTTTTCGTTCTTGTCTATCGGACCAAAGCTCAGTTTTCAGAATAGCTATCTAGTCTATCTGTTCGACTCTGCTGCCTTTCTCCCTGACAAGAAGAACTTGACTTAACTAGATAGCTTGCTATATAGAAATAGTTAAGGGATAAAAGAGGAAGTAATACCTATGATGTGTATATAACTATATAAAATATGTATTTATCTTAATTAGAGTTAAATGACCGGCCATATCTTCTATCATGTTAATAATAATAAGAAAGATCAAATAGAAATTTAGAAGTAATCTAATGAATTTATGTAAGTTCAGATAAACTACTACATAAGTTCGTGAAGAATAGAGGAAGATGTCCTGCCATATCCTTGCATGTGTCATGGAAGCCAGGTAGGTATTCTTGCTCGCAAGATGAGCCTTTAGCACAAAGTGGCCAAATCAATGCAAAGTACCCATCCATATCTAGAATTGTTCGATAACTAAGAATTTCCGGGTTACCTGCATGAAGGGAAGATGATCTGTAATTATAGCTGTCATTAATACTCTCCACCTACCAGCAGAACACAAAGCAAAATTCCACTCCAGGTTGGCAACCGTTTAAAGTCATCAAAAGATAGACTATGTCAGTATCTTGTATGTTCCTTCGTTGGTTCTGAATATACCATCAAAACTAACGTTAAAGCCCAGTTGGAAGCAAACACACGGGTCTGTGCTGGAGAACGTGATACAAGCCAAGTCCTGTTCAGTGGCCAGCCTGAGACTCAGCCAACGCACAAAGAACATAGCCAGATGTGAACATGGCGCATGTTTGCTACATATCCAGAGTCATTCGCGCTAGAACTGCACCAAGCATGCAGTGATCCAATGACTTTCTATTGATCTATAAATACTTCTAGACCCAACAGACACCAACACAACCACTGACCTCACATCAGTGCTTGTGATTCCTTCCTTCTCTGCCATCAACAAAAAGCATCATCTCAGAATTTCACTCACCTCGCAAAAATGTCAGCACCATCGGAAATAGGTTCAAACGATGGCTCAGAGATCGACGCGGAAGTCTTTGGCCCTCTGGCTACAATCCCAGAAGACCAGCTCATCGCTCTCGCATCCCGCGTTGGTAGTCAGGTGCTTCGTGTTTCCACAAACAATGCAAAACTCGTCAAGCGTGTCTCTGGCTCATACAACATTGTTCATATCATTGAGCTGGACACCACGAAACTCGTGATCCGAGTTCCTGCCACAGGTTGGGGGGCGGGAATGACAAAGACAGCGGCAGACGCCCTGGCATCACAAGTTGCGGTAATGCGCCTCGTTCGACAGAAAACCAAAGCTCCTGTTCCCGAGATTTACGACTGGGACCCAACCAACAACAATGAAATCGGTGCCCCATTCATCTGCATGGCTTTTCTACCTGGCGAGACTGCCTCTCATGTTTGGTTTGACCAGTCGAATGGTACAGAAGCTCGCGAGGAACTGCGCCTCAACATTCTGACAAGCTTGTCAAACATTCTGGCCCAGTTCGATTCTATCAGTTTTGATAAAATCGGTTCCATCACGGCAGCAGAAGACGGATCTTTCTCTCTTGGTCCAATCTATCACTGGCTTGAGAAGGACGACGGCAGCATTCAGGTCACAGCCGACCGCACCTACTTCTCGACAATGGAATTTCTTGCATGCAACATGCGTTTCAAAGATGCGAAGGACAGTGTGTGGGGTCGAGCGGAAAGCAAGATGCTAGAGACTCTCATTCAAAATTCGCCAGATCTCGACTCCTATTCTCGCTTTGTTCTCTGCCCACCCGACTTCGACTCCCAGAACGTCCTAGTGGACGACAAAGGCAACGTGACCGGAATCATCGATTGGGACCTTTGTCGGACCATGCCGCCACACCTTGGGTATGCTTCATATCCTGGGTGGATCACCAGAGACTGGGATCCTTTGATGTACGGTTGGCCATTTGAACAAGAGTATGAAGATTCCCCAGAGACCCTGCAACGCTATCGAGCGCACTACAGCAAGGAACTAGGCAAGGCACTCTCGTGGAAGGGAGACTGGAAATTCACTGAGAACTCCCACGTTGCCGAAGCAGTCTGGATTGCGATGCTTAACTCCACGAACAGGATGGATATTTGCCGTAAATTTGTCGAGGTTGCCCTTGGAATCGAGAACAGGAACGACGCTATAGGGGTTCTGTATGACATTGGAGAGAACGAGTACGACCAACCAAGCTGGGAATATCTGGAGAAAAGACTGAAACTGTTGGTTTGTCCGCTAGCCACTCCCTCACACGCTACTTGAAAGGGAGCCCGGACAGCAAACACAAACATCAAGTAGGAAGTGTGACAGAGTATTGATTGTGTGATACTGTCTTTCAGACTAGCTGAACACAACTCGACCCTATCTAGACAAAGAGTTGTGTATAAATAAAACATGTAGATGACTGAAAACATTCTTTCCCGCTCAAGTTCTATCGAAGTCCCCCGTATTACTCCCCTTACCGAGTCAACAATTCAGTCTAATCAGAAGATATTGAACCTCAATCGATCACCATGTTGGCACGCGGAAACGATGACAGCAAGACTCACCACTGGTACTTAAGACCCCAACCCCAGTTGGAGAACAACATGGATTAACAGCAATAGCCCTGTGTGCAGAAAGACTGCGAAAAGTCGATGTGTCAAGCAGGAGCACTTGGAGGTGCGCGGTGAATGTGGATGGAGCTGGTCACTGAAGCATAACAAGGAGTGTCCCTACTGCAAGAATGCCAGAGAAATGGAGGCGCAGCGTCTCGCAAAGAACTCAAAGAAATCATAGTTTACCTTATGTAAAGCTCATGACGAAATGTTTGTTATCAGACTTTTACTTCAATAGATACCTATGCTTTGGTTCCTTTCACATATAAGTAATACTCAATGTCATTTCATGGGACTGCACGAATTTAGTATAAGTTTTATGGGCACATTCTATGAATCCAAGTAGACCTTTTAGTTATATCTATATAGACATATCGTTTAATTAGTCTCAAAGAAGACTGTCTCTGATGTTCAGGTCTTTGGAGGTTCGTTCACCCCCTGAATAGGTTGTTTAACCCTCACGCGTGACACTCGAGCGTTAAATGTTATGATAAGCTCAGGAATGAGTTTTGAAAGTACTAGGCTAAAGCATGATTTCTGAAAAACCTTAACATTATCTGCCTCCTCGTAAGCCTTGTGCTATTAACTGGGCAACGAGGAGTCCTTGAAAGCGAGCGAGTCGTGTCCTCAACTTAGGTACATGCTGTACTCATATTCTTACTTTGGTGATAGGAGTCAAGCCTCATAAGCCTGGAGACTAGGTACTAAAATATCTAGTAAACGCATGTACTACTCCTTCTTGAATTGCGTGATCGAGACCTTGGTGAAGCATGCCAAAGTACGTGTCGGGTTAGGAAGGAGAGTCAGTGATGATCTCTAATCCTACGCGGATGATATCTCAGAGTTTATGTTTTGCACTCGAATCACTTAACAAACGCTGATTAAAGTATATGAAGACGCCGAGACTTTTCCACACAGGCTTTAAAAGGGGCAGAAAAACAAAACTTCTTCTAGACAAGTACACCAGCCTTCGTATTTAGACATAACGTCGGTCCTTCAAGCCTGAACATAAATATTCGCAAAACAGAATGAGTTCCCGTTCTTTTCTGAATTCCTCCCAACTCTACACATCCCTTTCACATTACCACTCGTGCAAGAAACAATAATAACCACATTGTACGGTAAGTTGGATGCATAAATAGAAAGCCATGTCATACTAACATGGTTCCATCTTTAGCAGTCAAGATGTCGTCACTTCCCAGAGAACTCTGGATCGAAATCTTTTCACACCTTGACCCTTCCTGTGAGCCCCCATATGATCGAGACTCAGACCCCTCGCTCCTATCTGTATGCTTGGTATGTAGGGAGTTCTGCAGACTGGCCCAGCCTGTTCTTTACCGGAACATCTCGTCTTTACCTCTGTTGACGGATAAGGGGTTGGGCTGGTATATTAAGCTTGCCCGTACGCTCATTGCGCGTCCAGACTTGGGTCGTGCTGTTCTTGAATTGCAAATTTACGAAAAAGCAGTTCGCGGACTACCAGTGAGCGTATGGCCTATTTTGAAACAGACGATCGCATCTGCTAGCATTCCACCACGCCTCAAACAAATGCTGGAGGATACATTAGACAGCGGAGTACGTTGCTCTGTGGTTGCTTCGTTGCTGCTCCTGGCCCTAATGCCACGGCTCAAATACCTTTGTCACAATCTCGACTCAACTGTGGTACCACTTACTTGGATCTTGGGCGCAGAGGTAGTTGACACTTGGGAGGATTCGTGCGCGACTCACACGGCCATCGCAAATCATCTAACAGAGTTGGAAGAAGTAAGATGGGATTGTTCACGTCAAGAACAGGATTCCACCGACGCGATCAGAAGAGTGTTACTCCATCCCAGGATGAAGCGGCTCTATGTGACCCACCTCTGTTGCATTGAGGGCGACAGCGAAGATGTTTGGGTCCCGGGCCATCAGTTCGGATTGCACAAGGCAGTATTCTACCAATGTGTGCTTGATGGGCCCTTCTTGAAGCAGCTCTTATCCCGCTGTAAGAACCTGCGCAAGCTGCACTTCTCTCTGTGGAGTGGCTCACCCTCGCAGGGAAAACATAGGGTGAGAATGGACTTGGACAGGTATGGGGAGATCTTGAGAAATTTCGGACAGAATCTTGTCAAGCTCAAGCTGTACAATTTCGACAGCGATACGTATCCGATCTCAGGCAAGATCGGGTCTCTTAGACAGCTGGAGTGCCTGAGATACCTCGTCATCGAGAGGAAAGTTCTTGTCGGCCATGGAAAGTACAAACTGCCCATGGCGGCAGTTTTGCCTGTCTCCCTGGAGTCATTTCGTTGCTACATACAACCGTACGATGTTCAGTTTATGTACCAAGAGCTGGCATCCGATATGGAAGACGAAATTGTTGGTTTGATTGATAGTGGGAAATTTCCCAGACTGCGATATATCGAGTTTGATCGTTGTGGAAGTGAAAGGGAGGATCCGTTCACTCGGACGTTAGAGGGCTGGCATATCCAGGATTACTCCTGGAATGGCATGATAATCTTGAGGAATCCTGATGGATCAAATGCATCCTTCGTGAGGCTTACGTGCCTTGAGATGAATCGCATCGAAGGCTAAGGTAGGTTCGGTATAGAACTTCGCTACTTTGGACAAAATAGAGACGATGCTTTGTTTGACATGACTTTGGGTTTCAACTGTTCAGGCAAGACATTTGGGGACTGAATTTGTAAGGTCATCAGAACTTTTGGTACTGAAACTGATGCCATAAATATCTCTACAACTGCCTTGAAGGCTCACTTGGGCCGAAAGAACTAAACATACAGTGGACCCTGCATCTGATCATGGAAGAAGGGGTATGGTGGGCACAAAGAGATGATAGAGTATACTGCCTTTAAAGAGCGTACAAACGAATAAGTATGCAATCTACATATTACTTGACCCGCCGGTTTAGCAGATATTGAGAGCAGCTTGTTTGGAATTACCTCAGGGCTTGGCGATGGGTGGCGTATGGAAAGACCACAAGATGAGGAGATACGGAGCTCGACTCGGGCTCAGTTGCACACAACTCTCTGGGAATGCCGATAACCCGCCCAACATTCGCACCGAGAGAGGGACTTAGGGGCTTTAACTGAACAACACATTCTGACTATTCTACAAGATAGGCCAAGGACTCATCGAGGTCAAAAGACTGTTATAGGGATGCAACACCTCAAGTAAATGGAATCAACTCCTTTCAATCAGAGCAGATACATACCTAGGTAGGTAGTCAATGATTCCAAAAGATACCTATCTTATATCTTCCATGTTTGTCCAGTTCCACTCCAAGACCTTCAGCTCTGATTCGCTGTCCATACTTTAAAGCCATGATCTTTTTGCTTAGTCATGATATTAGCTTATCGATCAACATCACCAGATCTACGGAGTACATATCGAACCATAAACTTCAACTTCATATAACGGGCCAAGATGGAAAGCGCGCTGCCAAAACTGCGATCAATTGGATCCGCTCGCCATGGAAGTAATATTATTAGAGCCGTCGCTTGCATACCGTGCTCTCCCTCTTCTCCGCGGAGCTTCAGCAGCTTGAATCGCCCCCCACCAAATTATCCTGGGCATGTTCCTCTGACAAGAGTCGAGCGGGCTGGCATGGCCATTGGAGCCAGTGTCATGTCTTTTTTTAATCCCTATCGTCACGGTATGTCTCATAATACCTGATAGTGCGCTTGGAGTCTGTTGCTAACTCTTCCGAGATCTCATCGCTGCTACTGGCGAAGCTACAGCAACGCCCTACTTTATCTACCGCCTCCGCGACGCCATGCTCGCCGACCCAACAGGCCGCCGTATCCTCCGAGCCCGACCCAGAATCTCTTCCAAGACCCTGTCCCTTGAAGCCCTGCGCGCACTTCCAGAGAACAGCGTAGGCCGCGCCTACGTCGGCTGGCTCGATCGCGAAGGTGTCTCCCCCGATACTCGGTCCGCAGTGCGCTACATCGACAACGAGGAGTGCGCATACGTCATGCAGCGTTATCGCGAGTGCCACGACTTCTACCACGCCCTGACGGGTCTACCTGTTGTGCGCGAGGGCGAAGTCGCCCTCAAGGCATTTGAGTTCGCTAATACGCTGCTGCCCATGACGGGATTGAGTATCTTTGCAGCAGCGACTATGAAGAGGAGTGAGCGACAGCGATTCGCTTCGACATATTTACCTTGGGCTCTTAAGAACGGAGCGCGGGGCAAGGAGGTAATTAACGTGTTCTGGGAAGAGAGATTGGAGGATGACGTGAATGACTTGAGAAAAGAGCTTGGTATTGAGCAACCGCCCGATATGAGGGACGTCAGGAAGAGGGAAAAGGAGGAGAAGAAAAGGCTAAAAGAGCTGAGAGAGCATGGCCTATGATACCCTGCCTCCTTTCTACCCTTCTGAGTTTGGGTGTAAAATCTGTACTTTACTGTATGAAAGCTGGATGACTAGAATTGCTAATTAAGCGTTGATATTGAGTACGAGGGCCATATATCCATGCATTCCTTTTGTGAAACAATTGCCCGTATACCCCAGTGAACATGCGAGTAGAGCTTGATTGCCATCATCAGCATCTCCCAAAAACTTGCCCTACCTAATCAGGTTGATAATCTCCACACCAAATTCATTTTGCTTCCGTTTCTCTCTTTCCATGGTATCATGAGCATCTCTTACAGGTCCAAATCATCATCATCGTCCCACGCCTTGCGCCTGTTCACGACGATCTTCTCTTCCTCCTTGCTCTCCGACATGGCGTTCAGAAGCTCCTTGAGCTGTGCCTCGGTGACCTTTTGTCGCAGTTGACCACTCTGCGCAAGCGTGATGAGGCGGTTCTCGATGTCGGCTGCACGCTCCTCCTTGACGAGACGGATGCGGCCTAGTCGGTCGGCGGCTTCGGGGTGAAGGATCTGCTGGAGGATGTGTTGGCGGGCGTCGTCTTGCTGCTGCTGTCTATAAGGGGTCAGTTGATGCTGCGAGAGGAGGAATGGGCGCAACTTACTGGCGCTGCTGCTGTTCTTGCTGCCCAGAACCGCCTGCTCCGCCGCCGCCGCCACCTTGGGCCTTGAGCTGCTCTAGACGAGCTTTTCGGATCTGCAAACCACATCAGTGACCGATTCTAAGTGATGGCTATAGCATTGGCGTACCTGATCTAGCTCTGCGTCATCCATGATTTCTGATATGTTACGTAGTTAACGCTTGTGTAAATCGGGAGATCAGCCCAATGTCGCGGGGCTGCTGTGCATATTGCTTGGTGGAGGGGTAGCTTAATTTGATCACGTAAGCACATTTTAACATCAACTCGAACTTTATGATGATCCTCCATCTTCGCGCCACAACTGTAATTTTCTTGTAAGATGTTGGTAATGTTTATTTTAACACTATAGATGCTCCTCTATCTGTAATGCAACCTTCCATATGCTACTTCCTAAACCGCCAAGGATGATTCATTAACCCCCTACTCTATAGACATACTTTCTCTCCAGCGCTGAACTCTCTCTCTGATATTCCGTGTTGATGCCTCCTCGACAGGTATGATTTTGTTTCTCTTTTGGAGTGCCTCAATTCGTCTTGCTTTGATCATCTGTACCATCATTTCATTCGCAGGTGTATCCATTTTGAGAATCCCAGCTCGCTTCAAGAAGTATCCGTTCTGGTAGTTCATATCTGTCTGTAAACCCTTATTGATGCGCATCTGCAGATCGCTTGGGGCACTCGATTTGCCTGTAATTCGGCGGTAGCAAAACTTCTTCGGACCTTCCCCGCGGAGAAAACCCATGAGCTCGTCCGATTTCTGTACCTCTGGCATATTTTGGGTTACCAATACTATCTCCGCTAGTAGCAAGTTTATCATCTTCTGTGCTGATCGATTGTTTATCAGGCCCTTGTAAGGCAAATCGAGAAGCACGCATACAGGCTCAACAGCAGCCGTGAACATCATAGAGGGAAGCTTGAATCGAAGCCATTTGTCGTAAGTACTGCATATTGTTTGGAGTTCCTTGGCCTGTGTGAGTGATAGCATCATGCTGGAAAGCTTATTGGCCGCATAGGCATTCTTTTGAGAGTCCAACGTCGCATCCGCCATGGTCAAAAGCGTTCGCCCAGACTTCAGTTGCTTGACAGAGTCCCTGTTTCGGTTGAAGACCAGGGAATGGCTCATATGTCCTAGATAGAAATTTGGCTCGGGCTGTGTTCCGTCGAGAATGTGTTCGCGGACTTGCTCGAGTACTCCCATCCCCTCATTCAGAAGACAAATCGACGTCTTATCATCAATCCGGTCTTTGACTGAAGCGATCGCCTTGACAGCCTCAAAACCGCGGCCGGTAACAATAAGCTCGTCAATATGTGAGCGATCGCCTGTGATTTTTGCTTCGTATTCCTTAGCGTCCTTGCCCTCATGTAGGGCCTCGTTCTTCTCGGCATATGCGGACTTTCTTGTTCTTTCTGGCTGAAGTTTCTCCACATTTCGATATCGTGACCTAGGCATATTGTGAAACGGCACCATTTCGACTGAATCGTAAACGCTACATAATGCGTGGGCGATGAATCTCGATCTCACATCTTCGCCGAGGATATGAATTTTGTGTACGGGTCCAGATTTTGCTGCTTCGGCCGGGATGATTACCGAAGGAATGGAAAACTGTGACGAAAAGCTGGTTGATGTGGGCGTAACCGATCCGGCCTGAGCACCGGCGCTCTGCCAGGGCCGTGATGGCGGTAGTCCGCCTAGCTCTGGAGGAACAGCCTTTTTTTGCTCGAGATGTGTTGATGTTGCTGCAGAAGCAAAGAGTCGCGTGCAGCCGACCCTGGTACTATGCTGAAGCCATCGTGCCGATTTTGTGGCTATTTGAGCAGCTGCCCGTGATTGCATCTGGATTGCCACGTTGGCTGTGGTTGTTGGTAGTAGACGAAAGGTAGACTTCGTAGCCAAATGGGCTAGAAACTATAGATCCCACAGGCGCACGAGGGTTCTGCTAAGTAGAAAGGCGACTGGTTTTCGGTGTTCGTGTACCAAATGTATTGTCGGTATTATCGTCTCGTAAAATCATGAAAGGGCGTCGGATGGAAAGAGTGGTGATGCCGATATTCAAGTCAGTGATGCGTTAAAAGAATGATCTTCCAAGAGGCGAATCCGTTTTTTCCCTCGAGCTTAGAATTAAACTGTGACCAATGATACGCTGTGGACCAAGGGACTGGGCTTGTTGGATCCGCGTTGAAATTTAGTGTCCCTGCTATTGGTTAATTCCAGGCTCCGATACCGTTCTGGGTATTTTCTAGATTCGGCGAGATGGTAAAGCCTGCATCCAGGGAAGACTCGGCATCTTGAATCTAAGCATACTGCGATAGTAAGAGACACATCGAGAGCCTTTGTCGGTAACTGATTAAATTCCTATTTCCCCCCATATTCCACCCGCTCGGTAGGTAGCTATTGTATAAGTAATCGCCTTTTGGCTGTCAAGTTTAGGTCGGGCCCCGCTATAAGATAACATGGCTTAGTTACATCTACTCTCTTCATGAATGCAAAGCCCGCTAATCCTAATCTGGCCCCAAAAGTTCTGCGCCTGTGCGAAGTCTTTCATGCGACGACGTGAATACTCTACCACGCCTTCAAACATTCATATCTTCGCAACAACAACACAAAGATGACAGACGTCAAGGATATCACGCCGGATCTTGACCGGTTGGACGATCAGCTGGATGATCTCGAGGAGACACTACAGCCTTTGCTCGGTAATCTCGAGGGTATGGCCTCTGAGTTGCCCCTGTTGGACAAGGCAAAACTATTCTCGTTAACAGCTTACGCGATTGAATCTCTTCTTTTCTGTAAGTCAACGCGACCTCGAGAAATCCGCCACTCAGCAATCAGTGTAAACATTCGCTAACTCGCAACAGCTTCATTGAAATTGCAAGGCTCTGATACCCAAACCCAGGACGTCCTTACTGAACTCAAGCGAATTCAGCAATACTTTGGTAAAATCAAGAACATTGAGGCTCCTCCCGCGGAAGAATCGCGTTCTATGACGGTTAACCAAGAGGCTGCGGCGCGTATTTTGAAAGCGGATCTGGTACGAAGCCCTTACGAGATGACCAAGACTTTCAAGCTAATATATCAAACAGTCTGATAACAAAACAATCAGCAACAGGCTTGCTGAGAAGATCGCAGAAGAACGAGCCAAGGCTCTGCTCAAGTCTGTCGAGAACCGCAAGCGACCAGCAGAGGAGTCTCCTGTCCCGTCACAGGTGAGCTCTGCTGCTGAAGGAAAAGATAAGAGCAAGAAGAAGCAGAAGAAGACCAAGAAGGGCAAGTCGAAGAACTGAGATGCTCTAGCTATGACGTGCTAAGAGAAAGATTTTGCTGGCGGCGCAATCTGCCTCTTGGCGCTTGATGCAAACACTTGAACAACATTGCTCAAGAGGGATACTCACAGTGATACCCCGGATAGTTGTGAGGGAAACATGCGCAGGGATTGGATTCTCGGAGGCTGGGTAGCATAGCCTCCTGGGAAGTTGACTTAGCAAGGGCATGGCGTTTGGGATTTGGGATTGAGATTGACTTGACAAGAAAAAGAATTATCAATGCTTTTGGCACCGCCTACTACTTAACTTTATATCGCGAATCGAAATAGAGCCTACATCGGACGAGCTCCTTCACTCGTGTCATACCTGACATCTCATTGTCGGGGACAATTAAATGTGATTCAATTGACCGACTACCTACAAACTCAAGATGAGAATAGAGCTAAAAATGCTCATACTCACTTTGTAAACGTCTTCTGTCGCATCTTTGAATTGTAGCTCTCGATGTAGTTGAGCTCTTATCGCATTAATAGGTGGAAAGATAAGGACGAAACTGGGAGTGACTAACAATTTTTCACCCCACCATTATCAGACGTGAGTCAAGGGGAGCAATCGCGGGGCACTACAAACCCCTCCAACCCAAGGCCTCGATTTCTGTTTCCACATCGACAGAAGCATATCATACAACAACAGCAAAATGGCGGTCATTTACGTCGACGAAGAAGCCGGAAGCGATCTCCCCGAGATTCAGGGCACTGAGTCCGCTCCCTTCAAGTCCCTCCTCGAGGCCTACTTCCGCCACGGCGCCGAGTCCGAGTACCAGGTTAAGAAGAAGGACGATGAAGAGTACAAGCCCGCTGCCAAGTCGGCATTGAAGAAGGCGGTTGCATACGCTGCTGGTCAGAAGAAGAAGCAAGATGCTGCTGCTAAGCGAGCTGAGAAGGATGCCCAGGATGAGACTGCTCGTCTGGCTGTCCTCGAGGAGGCCAAGAAGATCAAGATCACCAACGACCCTGCTCTGCCCACACCCGTTTCTATCAGCCTCCAGGAGACCGACTCTTCTGTTATCGGAACCCTTCGAAAGAGCAAGGACGAGCCTACTGAGGGAGTCAAGCGTGTCTCCGTTTCAGGCCGCGTTAACCGTGTTGCCAAGCAAGGTGGTCTTATCTTTGTGACTCTGCGCCGCGGTCTCAGCCACATGCAGTGTCTTCTTTCTGGAGATCTCTCCAAGACCTACGATGCTCTCACTCTTTCACGAGAGACATCTCTCGAGATCATAGGTGAGCTTTGGGAGGTTCCCGCTGGTGCCCACGCTCCTCTCAACCGAGAGCTTCGTGCGGATTACTTCCGAATCATCGCCAAGGCCCCCAGTGGTGATGATGCCTTTACCAACCGCGTTCCCGTCGATGGTGATACCAACACCCTCATGAACCTCCGTCACCTTACTCTGCGTCACGAGAAGCCCGCCGCCGTCATGTTCGTCCGCGATATCGTTGAGGATGCTTTCCACAGCGTTTACAAGGAGCTGCAAGTCAAGAAGGTCAGCCCTCCTGCTCTTGTGCAGACACAGGTCGAGGGTGGTTCAACTCTGTTCAAGTTCGACTACTACGGCGAGACCTCATACTTGACCCAGTCCAGTCAGCTCTACCTCGAGACTGTTTTGCCCGTCCTTGGCGACTGCTACTGTATCGAGAAGTCTTTCCGTGCCGAGAAGTCTCTTACCCGCCGACATGTAAGTACCTCCCAACTCGCAGTTTTGAGCAGGTCCTCTATCTTGCGCGAGTAGAAACTAATTGCGACGTAGCTTTCTGAGTACACCCACGTCGAAGCTGAGTTGGACTTCATTACCTTCGACAACCTCCTCGACCATCTTGAGCACGTCATTTGCCGTGTTATCGACCTGACCCTCGAGAACCCTCTTGCTGCTGAGGCTATCAAGAAGTACAACCCCGACTTCGAGAAGCCTGCTCAACCATTCATGCGCATGCGATACGCGGATGCCATTGACTGGCTACGAGAGCGTGGCATCAAGAACGAGGATGGCAACGACCACACCTTTGGCGACGATATGTAAGTGACGCGCAAAGCAATTAAGTACGCAAACTGACTAGGAATTAGTGCCGAAGCTGCTGAGCGCCTCATGACTGACGAGATCAACCGCCCTATCTTCCTTACTCACTTCCCTGTCGAGATCAAGTCTTTCTACATGTCAAAGGCTAAGGATGATCCTCGTGTGACCGAGTCCGTTGATGTTTTGATGCCTGGAGTTGGTGAGATCGTTGGTGGTAGCATGAGAATCTGGGACTTCGAGGAGCTCATGGCTGGTTACAAGCGAGAGGGCATTGATCCCTCAGGATACTTCTGGTACACTGACCAGCGCAAGTACGGATCTACTCCCCACGGAGGTTACGGTCTGGGAGCTGAGCGGTAAGTTTTCTTGTCTCTGTTGATTTTGACTTATACTGACAGCCATTTAGATTCCTCGCATGGCTCCTCAAGCTTTGGACTGTGCGAGACGCTTGCTTGTATCCCCGATACATGGGCAGATGCACCCCGTAGATGAAATGCCATGAGATATGTAACGAAAAAGGAGTTTTGATACAGTACAGCAGACGGCTCCAGAGTATCATTTATAAATGAAGATGCGAGACTGCTTTACTCACACTATGACAATTGTTATATCCGGAAGTAAAATGCCTGATATCTCCGTTTATACGGTCGTAATCGATCGCAGCCTTCATCAAGCCCCCGCCGTGACTCAATTTAATGGAGGTGCCCACTAAAAAGCTCCCTCAGCGGCTTTCAACGGAGCCATGGAAGGTCCTGGACAGCTCTGGACCCCTGATAATTCGGGGGAGATGCGTCTACCGAGGCCCTACTGGCCAATCTTCCCCGTCCCTCGTTGCAATTTGCCTCCCGTGATTGGTCAACTGTTTTGTCTTTGCGCCTCCGAAATCCGTGTCCCCGGCATTCTTTCTTTCCGATCTTTCTCCTCATAACAATCCGTCTTGAATTTTGTCCCTCTTCAACGCCATCACCAGCTTCAATAGTAACAACAACAACCTCCACAACCACCTTCATAATGCCTCGTCAACGATCCGTCGGTCGCGCTCCCTCGCGCCCTACCGCTGCTGCTTCGGCTCCTAAGCCCCAGCAGACTCGCCCTGCCGCCACCCACGCTGCTCCTCCTGCTACTGCTCCCTCCAGCGCCCACCCTCCTCCTCAGGCTGCCGGTTCTCAGGGCCCTGGACTGTTCGGCCAGATGGCCAGCACTGCTGCGTAAGCATCCCTCTTTCGAATATCTACAACAATTGGTGTCTTGAGGTCTTCATGCGCTGCGGGGCAGAAGACCCTCAAAGCATCTGTTAAGCTTATACTTCGAACACGTGTGGCTAACATTTTCTCAGCGGTGTCGCTATCGGTTCCTCAGTAGGCCACGCCATCGGCGGCATGTTCGGAGGCTCCTCCGAGCCCGCTGCTGCCGCTCCCGTCCAGGCCGCCGCTCCTCAGGAGCAGTCCTGGAACCAGAACAACTGCGCTGGCGTCGCCCAGAACTTCACAAAGTGCATGGACGACAACAACGGAAACATGCAGATCTGCAACTGGTACCTTGAGCAGCTCAAGGCTTGCCAGGCCGCTTCCAGCCAGTAAAGGCTATGGGCCGGCAGGATAAACGAAAAGAAATGAAGAAGGAAACTTGATATCATTATGGGAAAGGGAATAGCATCGGGGATATGTATCCTCTGACAGCGTGCATGCTTATAAGAATCTGGTGGGGGAAACACTACTGTTACATCTCAGCACTGCCAATTGTATAATACAACACAAAAAAGATCTCACTCCCACTCAAAACGGGAAACCCTTCAATTGTCCTTTTCCTCCTCTTCTGGTCGTGGCTCAAAGTTCAACTTTGGGATGTTAGCAAGTTCATGACTCTGCGGCGTAATGCTGTGACTTACCGAATTTCCATTGTACAATTGCTGATCTCTTTGCTGATCCCTTTGGTTCTGGAAGCCCCGAATCCGGGACTGCTCCCGAGAACTGACTGGCGTTTCATCCTCCGTAGGCCCTCGCTGCCCAGTACGATCGTCACCAGCTCCAAATAGGCCCAGGAACCAAGAGAAGATGCTCAGAATAAAGCCAATGAATCTCGACACGATTCCCTGTGAGTTGTCGTAGGCAGTCGTGAACTTCGTGACAGGTATAAGCACCAGCGTCGACGAAGGGGAAAGGCCGAGCTCCCCAACAGCCTTGTCCTCCTCGGTCTCGTCGATGTTCTTGTTCGGTAGAGGCGTAAGAACTTGCTTGAATGTATATGGCTGTGTGCCATCGGTTCTGTTCTGATCCACCCACTTTCGAATCTCCTTCAAGTGTGCACTCGTCTTGAAGCGCGACCTCAACGTCGATCCGTCGAAAAGACGTACTTGTAGAGCCGTCATTCCGCCAGTCTTTGTCGAGGACGCAAGCTTCGTCTGTGGCGCGTTCACCAAGGACGATGCGACGTCGCCACCTTTAAGACTGTCGCTTCGCTGCCTCTCACGCTCTTCTGCACGCATGCGGCGCTCCAACTTATCGTCTTCGATGCGCTTAAGTATTCGCGCTCTCTCCTCCTGATCTTGCTGTCTCTTCTTCTTCACAGCCTCTGCTGCCTTGTGAGCTCTCGCATTATCGGTATTCATACCCGCTTCGGCTTCGGCCTTGGCCTTCTCTTTCGTCCTTGCGCGCTCCTCTTTGACCCTGCGCTCATTCTCCTCCTTCTGAGACTGCAGTCTAGCAGCTCTCTCAGCTAACACCCTACGGACATTCTCAGACGCTGCAGGGGGCGCTGTTGGTGGCGAGCTCTGTTGTGGTGCTGTGGGAGTCTCTGGCTGAGGCTGTGGTGGGCTGGGTTCTGCTGGCGCTGGTTGAGTTGCGGCTGCAGATGCGGAGCTGAAAGCAGTCTGAACTCTCCGCAGGAAATCGTCCTTGCTAGTTCCCGGTGTGATATACTCCTTCAAATCTCCATTCTTGATGATAACAACAGTGGGAGTCCGCGGTAGGGGAAAGATCTGAGCTAGATATCCGGCTTCCTCGGACCCAGCCTTGAGGCGGAGAGCAACAGCGTGTTTGTCAAGCAAGTCGCTCAGCTACACCGCAAAATTAGCCCCAGATTATACATAACCTGTTTTATCCATAATCATACCGTTTCATCGGTAAGGAACTCATTTTCCCATTGCGTGCTCTCGTCGGTCTCATCTAAGGGTTACATGTGAGTTGCGATGCGGGTCAACATGACGACAAAACGTACCTGTTACGAAGCACAGAACAAGCTTCTGCTGGCCGACGGCGGTTGAGATGCCCTCTTGAAGAGTTCCCTCGTAAAACATTGCGACGGAATTGATGTTATAAAAAATCAAATAAAAAAAAGTAAAGAGTCCTTGTGTCAAGACGAGGAAATCTCAGTTATAGGCGCTGAGAGGATGTTGTGAGTAAGACAAAGCTGCGACGTGGTGGCCTAAGGTGAAAGGTGTCTTGTCTTTAAAGCGTTACTCCCTTGAGCATTTGTCATGCGAATAAATCAGTGAAAGGCGATAGTATTTATTCAAAAGGGAATTGTGTTGATGTTTAATAGAATTGAGCAAGGCGTTACCGACTCTAATCAGTTCTAATCATGCCTATATCGTCAAACAAGGCTTTGCTTAACAACCATCATGAGTGAAGCCTGGCAGCCCCAGCTACTGAGTGCCTATGAGAGCTATGACGCTTATGGCATCACGTGGTCATAGCTGCAGCGGAGGTGTGGGTGAGAATATGATGGACAAGGTTAATTATAGACTTGTTAAGATACCCCAGATTCACTATTGGATAGTAGTTTTAATCAACATCAATAATTCACCCAAAAGTCACTGGCATTTCTGTTTAATATTCTTATTCTCCGTGCTCTAGTTCTGCTACCTGGACGAGTGTTATCCTTTCATGGCTATATATTGCAGCGTGCAGTGGGCATACAAAAGTTCCAAGATTTTCCTTTCAACGCTCTGAATAGTCCTGTCTTAAACTATGTTAGAAATCCTATGATTATCTGAGACTTAATACTTCCACATTATCATATATGTCTCTAGTTGGGTTCTTATCTGAATCTTGGTACGAAATTGCATCAACCGCCGAATCTCGGACTTCAGGGCTGACTCAGCCATCTTAAAGCTCGCCATCCAGTAGAAACTTTCCAAACGAGGTAACACAGCAGCACGGCATGAATCAATAGGATGAGTCAAGAAATATAACAATTTTTCTTTCCTAATAATTTTTCTGCTTTCTTCCAATTAATTCAAAGTGCATAACTGAACACATACCAAAATGCTCATTGACCCTGCTTTCCTGCCTTGGGCAGAAGGTAAAGGCGTCAAGTTAAAGGGCATCGAACCTAGAATTCTCCCTGGTCGAGGTATTGGTATCGTTGCAACTCGCGATATCAGAGTAAGCAATACAGTCTGTCTAATCTTGGGCAAATCTAACAATTTTCAGGCAAACGAGACAATATTGAGCGTGCCGACAAAAGCACTCCGTACCATTGACACTGTCCCAAAGCACATCACTGAGCCTCTCCATGGCGTCTCAGTCCACGGCATCTTGGCTGCCGAGATAGCTTTAGATGATAGTGACGACTTTGCTATATGGAGAACCGTTCTTCCCACCCGAGATGATCTAGAGGGCGGTATGCCCATGATGTGGCCGAGTGAACTCCAAGCCCTTCTCCCCAAACGAGCCAAGGATCTGTTGGACAACCAAACTACGATATTCCGGCGCGAGTGCGAGATTGTCCTCAAAGCTTTTCCGAAACTGACCAGGGACGAGTATCTGTACGCTTGGGTGCTCGTGAACACAAGAACCTTCTACAATAGCATGCCTAAGATGAAAGGGTATGCTCATGCTGATCGGCTGGTTTGCATGCCAACAGCCGATCTTTTCAACCACGCTGACAAAGGATGCACACTCGCATATTCTCCGCTTGGATACAACGTCCAAACAGATCGGGTCTACCGCCAGGGCGAGGAAGTATACCTCTCGTACGGTCCTCACTCGAACGACTTTCTCCTTACCGAGTACGGTTTCATCCTGGATACCAACCGCTGGGACGAGGTGTACCTAGACGAGGTGATCCTACCAAAGCTCAACAAGACACAGCGGACCGAGCTCAAAAGCATCAATTTCCTGGGCCGGTACGTCCTCGATGACCAGACTCAGGGCTGTCATCGTACTCAAGTGGCTCTACGCATGCTATGCTGCACACCGAGACAGTGGCAGCGATTCTTCGATGCCGAAGATGACGGACGTTCGTCACAAGCTGAAGTAGACGACCTATTGTTGACTTCGTTGAAGGAGTTTTTGCGAATTGTCGAAAAGACGAGCAGCGATATTGATGAAATAGAGGGCGGGTCGAGTAGCCAGCGTGAGCTGTTACGGCGGAGATGGCAGCAGATTGCGTCCATGGTGACAAAAACAATAGAATCGCTATCATGATTTACATAAAAACTGGCCCTGAATAAATCAACAAGAGGTCTAAGCGCTGAACCTATTCTTCTAACATGCTGGACTATGATAAGAAGCTCAAAAAGGCAATATGGTTAACGTTTTCATATAAGCTTTGCTCTCGACTTACACCATTGTGACTCACCATGAAAGCCCCAAGTCTCGTCGTAACTGTATGGCTCATTAGGTTAGGGAACATGGTGTTAGAACGACGACGATGAATTAACCCTTCGGCCAGAGTTGGCTCTTTTCTTCTTCGTGTGTGATTGGAGATACCGAGATCGTCAGAATACCACTCATCGGGCCCCTCCCGTCCAGGCATTTCAATACAAGGAAACACTCAATATGGTTAGTCCTTCAGACTTACAACTTGACTCCAGGAACACTCAGACCATGGGGTATAACCTGATATGTGATTTTTATTTCCGCGGACTATCTACGCAGAGAAGATGCATCCACCATAGAAGCACGCATCCCGTCACCTACACCCCCAGACTCCATCGACGCCATCATTTTCCTCATCGCCGTCCCATCACCGCCTCCCGGTGCACTACCGCACACTGCTTCACCCAGCATACGCAACTGCATAGGAAATCGTGGGTCTCCGTAGTGGTCAATGATCTCCTGCTTGCTCGTTGCACTACTCAGGTCCTGCCACTCACTCGCATCCATCCCAAAATCCTCACACTCCTTTTGCTTTTCTGGCGTCCACCACGATGGAAGCAATCCTCTTCGAGCCGAGACTTTGGCAAGGAAACGCTTGAAGCCTCCTAGTCCGTCTGCGGCGTCGCCGTAAATACCGTCCTGGTCCGCTTCGCCTTCCAAGTTATACACATCATCAGCGCGGAGACGGTAGGTGTCGATGAGGAGACGATATACGTCCTTCTCTGTGCGGTTGTGCAGGTACGTGCCCTTGTCTAGATGAGTAAAGGGGTCGGGAACACCCGAGTCGAGACCCTTTGGAGGGGACATGCTTAATGCTTCGACATCGTGGATGATATTTCCGGCAGATGAAGATGCCTGTGCAGCGCAGATTTTCTTGTGGGTTTTCCAATCGGCCTTTTGACATTCCCGAGAGCAGTACTGCGTGGTTGAGCACTTGGCGCAACGTTTCAGAGTAACTGAAGGTTCCGCCTTCTGACAGACCTTGCACACGGCCATTGTTTAACAGACCGAGATGGTGATAGGATGGAGTATGTTGTTATGCTCAAACGGAGATATCATCAACCTCATCTCCTCTGAGGGGGGGCACTCACGATGCGTTAGTTGTGATGTCGGTGGCTGAATGTCTCACGCCCTAAGATACCCCCTGCTGAAATGTGGTCAGATCATAAATATACACCAGAGAATTTGCACGTTAGGAAACATTTTTGTATTGTTTGTCTTTGAAGCTGTGGTGCAGTATAGCTGTTGAGTGTGAACTTCGTGGTTAGGTCGCAATCACGCAAACTTATTATCTGTAAGCGTGTCCCTGCATATCTTAGTTTCGCAAACCCCTACCAAAAGGAGTATTAGATGGCCATGCTTGTCTATATCACATCACATGCATGTGATTACTTGACCTCGGAATTCCCGTAATTCCGGCCCTCTTCGAACCTTATTTGATGCCCTAGATGCCTGCCGCTGTCCATCACGGCTTTGAGCCATTCCTGTGGTTGGGAATAGTAATGCCGACAGCGGTGGAGACTTGAAGTCTTTTTTGTCTCTTTCTGTCTCCAAACTCCACATTGCTCGTATGTTTTTCAATCTTGACTCATAAATCCCATCATGTAGGTGTGATTCATTTGTCGAGGGTGCAGGCTTGTCTCCAAGCCGCAACAGTTGTGGCAGTGAGCTTGCCCTTACTTACACAAGCTAGAGAGTCAAGAACCCCCGCGTCTCACAAATAACGTTTATGAATGGCCTGATGAGCGAGCTGCATTAACCCATTCGCATCCGTTACGCGGTTTCATCAGTGGTAGCCTTCACCTTCTTCCCCGGGGCAAAGCCACCGGTGAAATTAGACTTAGACGCCTTTTGCCTCTGCTTGTAGGACGCACACAAGTAAACCCTTCCTTCCTTCAAGAATGTTTGTGATAGAGAGCCGAGTCCTAATCGACAGCCGAGAGTGGATGCTGCGATAGAGCTTATGCAAGCATAGTCCAGGATAGCATTTTGAATCTCTCAAGAGGGAACCGGTGTAGTAGGGTTGGCGTCGAGGAGGAGCGGGCCATCTAAAGGATCATGTTGACTGCCTTATCAGACAGCGTCTCGTCGGGGTAAAACACCTCTGGCCGAGTCCATTCTAAATTAGCCGCCCGGGACCGGCAGAGGACGACATGCCGGAGCGTAAGAATGGTGTAGGTTCCGTGTCAAGCTGCAGAATGTTCTTCTGCATCCTGCCCCTGTACGTGTTGTCGGATCAGGCTGGCTTCATGAGGTACGTCCTGACTCAGCACGAACCACGAAGCTTAGAAGAGGTTGCTCTCCAGTATATCCTACTGTGGCAGATTATCAAGCCATGTAACGCCCCGGCTGAACTATGATTAAATCTGACTACCGTGAGCTCCAGTGTGGCGATACTCATAGCAGCATATGCAAGTTTGATATCGTTCGTCTGCCTCCGAAGTAAATGTTGTCGAATATAGACACAGTCTTTTAAAGTCTGCACCATGTACCTCCATTTAGATAAGTATCCCACATCCACAAGTAAAGATCACTCACATACTACTTCCCTAAACCTCATAAATACCCCTCCAATACCATGTAAAGTCACACTGAAAGTCCGCACTCCAATCCTCCAGCATCTCCGGCTCCGTCAGGCACTCGTTCGAATGGCGGTATGTAAACGCATTGGTTACCAGCTCAATGTAAAGCTTGTCGCTCTCTGAGCCTAGCCTTTGGGGTACATAATGAAGTGCGCTCGGAGCAAGGGGGAAAATCTTCATTTCCCCAAAGTATGGTATAGTCACTTCGAATGGTTGAGAGTCAGCAGATGACCCGTTGCATGCTGCTTCGAAATTCTCAAGCACTTCGGTAGCTTGTTTGGCCACAGTGCAGTCTAGCACCTCGCTCGTTCTTCTCATTGTTTTCGTCAACTCCATAATCGCTTTCCAGCGTTGTTGATGCTCCTTGAACGAGCTAGAGCACGACGTTTCTGAAATCAAGTCGGAACAAAGTATAAGAGCTGCACTGAAACCTTGAAAATCCAGGAATTCGTTCTTTGTTGGTGTGATTTGCGAAGACCGCATGATTTGGTAGGTAGCAATCGCTCCTTCAGCTGCAGCAAAGCCAGCAATCTTGTTGTCTTTCTTTCTCTCATCCTTGTCTGAGAGTTGCGCAAACGGCAGGTGCACCATCTGCTTGGTAACGAAGTACGAAAGCTTGATGGTACTATGGAGAAAAGCTTTGGCGAACGAAGAGGCCGACTCAAAATCGCCTTTGGTGCCCCATCCATTTGGTATCATGACCTCAAGCTCCTCCATCTCTTCAATAAGGCGCTCGGTGTCAGAGTACGGGGCAAGTTCCCCTAGCATGTCTCGTTCACTGATGTGACCTGATATTATGGCCAACTTTTGAAGGTTTCTTTCCTCTAATGTTTTATGCCTTCCTATCGTGAAGTCGCGAGTAAGATGTTCGGGAACAGAATATGGTAATCCAAGAAAAAGGGATATACGTCTATCCTGCATCCAGAGTGTATCCCAAGCTTCTCGTTCGCGGTCAGATCTGCGTTGAAGGTGGATCCTCAGCAGAATGGCAGAATCGATAGCAGCTCGGGTGCTCTGCCATGCTTTGCTGGGACGGCCCATGGCGAGAAAAACCTCGGATCGAATAGCCAGCGCTTCAACAAACGAAAGGTTGCAAACCGGTGATGACCTCGCCTGGTAAAAGGTTTCGACTCGAAGGAGGTATCTGTGTATCTGCTCCTCGGAACAAAATGGCATGTTGGTCTCGGCATCTGTAAAGTCCTTTGGCAGTTGATGATAGCAAAGGCAGAGCCAGACCATGCATCTCGAGACAACACCAAAGTCTACTGATCGGACTGACCGATCAATGAAAGACAGCGCGGATTCTATGCTTTCAGGAAACCCAACATCATCATCCGTCGAGACATGAGGTGGAATGCCTCTTGGTCTGGTTTCTTGTGGCGAGTTCTTGGTTGTGAGAGGCCATGTCGGCCAGAATTGTGCAGTGTACCGAAGAATTTTCAGCAAAGTTGGTCGGTTGGGTAGAATATCGTCAACCGCATCGCTGAGCTCTGGATCTGATGGCTCTGGACGTTCTTGTGGTTTGGGGTTCTTTTTTCTACATCTGTAGTACTCCAATATTGGTGTTTTGAGCTGAGTGTCAGTTTCGCCTTGCTGAGACTCATCATTTTCAACATCGACAATGCGGTTGGCTTGCGAGTCGAGTTTGTGATCCAGAGTATTAATTGCAGCCTGCATGTCGATCATCCGCGATTCCACTTGGCCGACGAATTGGGTCAATTCCTGTATTATTTGATCCTTGTCTTCTAGTGGTGGTGATGATGCATTCTGCGATTGGCAGACGAGTGAATGCGCTATGCATTGGCGACATTCATTTTGGCCTTCATCAAAAATGCATCTTGTTTTTCGACGTCGACATTCGGTGCAGCTTCTCGTCCCAAGACGCATGCGTTTATTCTGAGGTTCCATGATAATTATGTACGTGAAACGCTGTTGGGGCAGTTGTATCGATGATGATGTTGGAGTCAGGTTCGGACGGGTCGGCCGATTTGTCCGAACAATGGGTTTATAAAGCGATTCCTAGCTTTGGCTAAGCTGGATATCAACAAAATGTCTTAGAATGTGACGTAATGAATATTTCGAATGATCCTGGGCTATTTCGTATCTTGAATCAAGAAAGCAATCGCTGATCCTGAGCTTGGACTGTCAGCTTGGACAGGACTTGTCGGCATAAGCCAATCTAGTAGTTGATACCTACAACACAACCACAACTAATAATGCCTATTGCGCCCTACTTTGGGCTGTGAAGGAAGAAGAACTTAAGCAAGCTGTATGGAATAGTGCACTTTTCCCTTCCCATACGTCCTACTCAAAAGGATCGTAACGTGATGATGGTTCACGGGTTGGGCCATGTAACCGTGTATGGTAAGTGTGGAGATAGATATGTGTCTTGGATGAATAGATGAATAGATGAAAAGGATTTATTAATATTGAGCCTGTCAACATTGAATGAACCTGAGTGTCCTGTGAGTGTCTAATACATTCAGAATTCAAAGACCAAATAGAGTCAATCGCAATTACAAACCATTCCCCCAGTTGAAGTTCAAGTCCAGGGTATGCCGGAGTGGGTCCCCGTCCCACCACAATCGACATCATGACCAAAGCTATCACCACTTCAAACCTCACACCCTCGACCTCAACCTCAATGCGCTACTAGACACAATGAATGCGCCACAGAATCTCTTGCGCAGTCTGCGTGCCTCAAGACAGATCCCTCGCTGCACAAGACTCCCGAATGCGCCGCCAAGGAGACCATTCACATCCTCCTTCTTCCGTCGCAAGAAGCAGCCCTCAGCCGATGACCCGGAATTCGTCTCTATACTCGATGGACCACCTCAGCTTGTGCGTGTTGGAAAACGTCACGGTCCTGGCTTACTTGTCCTTGGTGCGATGCCCTAATGACCAATTGATTGGCGTGGTGCTGACTTGTGTAGCTTTCATCCCCGTCACAGCCTTTATCCTCGGAACATGGCAGGTCCAGCGTCTAGGTTGGAAGTCCGAACTCATCGCCAAATTTGAAGACCGTCTCATCCGCGACCCTCTACCTCTACCGCCTACCATTGATCCCGATGCTATTCACGACTTCGACTATCGCCGCGTATTGGCAACAGGCCATTTCCGACATGATCAAGAGATGTTGATTGGACCGCGAATGCGCGATGGCACCGATGGATACATGGTTGTCACACCTTTGGAGCGTGAGAACGGCACGACGATTCTGGTGAACAGGGGCTGGATCGACAAGAAGCATAGGGATAAGAGGACAAGGCCCGATGGGCTGCCAACGGGTGAGGTCACAGTGGAAGGACTCCTGAGAGAGCCGTGGAAGAAGAATATGTTTACGCCTGACAACCAGCCGGAGAAGGGCATGTTTTATTTCCCGGATGTGAAGCAGATGGCTGAGTTGACCGGCAGCCAGCCTGTCTGGGTCGAGGCCACTAAGGGTACGTATATACTCATGGTCCTTCATCTCTCGTGATATCTTTGCTAACGACACCAGAACCCGAGTACATGCAAATGGTTGACTATGAGGCCCGTGGTATTCCCTACGGCCGCGCTCCAGAGGTCAACCTGCGAAACAACCACGCCCAGTATATCTTTACCTGGTAAGTTGCCCCATTCTTCTTTCTCTGTCAACTTGAGTCGATGTCCTAACCTTCGACTCTAGGTACGGTCTTTGCTTCGCAACATCCATCATGCTTTGGATGGTAGTCAAGAAGCCCGCAAACGACGTTGCTCGTCGTGTAGCCCGTTCAAGGGGATTGTAAACTGTAAAACGAATCGCATCATGCATAAACCATGTAAAACTCATGTATACTCTGCAACCTCTGCTTCGTCGTTCTGATCCGACACACGCCTGGCCTTGCGTTGCTTGGCTGGTTGTGGAACTGGCATTCTCAGCTCCTGGAGGAGTTCTCTCGGGAGGTGCTTCTGCGCCAATGAGAACATGGAGGAACGCGGACCTATCTGACGCTGCCTGTACGATATTAGAATGTCTGGCTACAACAAAATACGGAGGTGATAACCCAATGAATTGACATACCTTTTCATAAGTGTAAAGACGTCGCTCTCTTCAATAGTCTTGCGTTTGGCGTGATCTGCGTAGGCTCCCAAATCATCACCTAACTGCTCAAAGAACCATTCCGAAGATTGGATGAGGGCATCTAGTGTTTCTGCCGAGAGACGCTGATTACTTAAACCCGACGATTGGAGAGCTGTTTGCGCCACTCGCTTGACAAAAGCCGGAGGCAGTCCTGGGTATTCGATGCCATGTTGTGAGATCCGCTTTCGCTTCTTATTTGCTTTTAGACCGCGCGGTAGTCTGTCGTCAGCTGGCAAATGTCGCACTCCTGCTGTAATTGTCGGCTCTGTTACTGGCTGTAGTTCTTCGTTTATCGAACTATGGTCGTCCACGCCCCCATCATTGTAATCCCAGCCATCCCCAAAGTCTGCCCCTCCAACATCAGAGTCAGAGTCAAAAGCTACGTCGGGACCAGGTTCCTGAGCATCTGCAGCTCTGGCTTCTGCAATTGACCGATCAACGATGGGGGATGTCGGTTGCATGTCATCAGCTGGGTCGGACATCTGGAAGACAGTCTGTTCATCTAGTCCCTCAGGCATCTCAAAATTGAAGTCACTCCCTCTGCCTTCGGTCATTCGCCGAGTTTGGTCCGCTTGAATACTATTCAAGTGTTAGCATTGTCATATAACTAATATGAGATGAGCACAACTTACGGCTCCAAAGTGTCATCATCTTGGACAGGTCTTGCTTGAATGTCTTCCAAGAGACCCGGAAAGAAATCTGAATGCTGACCAATGTCGTCTTCTGTGGGTTCATTATCGAAATAGTCGCTCATGCGTTGGCTTCCAGGACTTCCTCGAGATAATCGAGAATCATTCGCAAATCTTCGAGGCATTTCGATCGAATGTGCCGTATAGTCTTCTTCCAGCTGTTGCGACAATCGTGGCGCGGGCAAGTCTGAGCTCATACTAGAAGCATCTTCATCGTCCATGGGCAAGGAAAGTCTTGGCCGCCGGGTAAGGAATTCGTCATCGTCATCATCTTCGTCGTCCTCGTACAAATTACTTTGCTCCTGCTGCTCTGGCGATACACTCCGTTTGTTCCCCGGTGATGAAGAGGATGAGGATATAATAGGCTGACTCTTAGGTGCTAGTGCTCGACTGAGGTTTCGTAGAACGTCCAAGGGTGTTTCTCTCTGTTGCAACAGACTCTGTCTGCGCTTCTTTCCAGGCGTGAAGATTGCAGTTCGACGCTGATCGAGCAACCGGCGGGCGGCTTTGGCGTGAGGGGTTGGCGCATTGGATCGGCCAGCAGAAGCAGGAGTGCCGCGACGAAGAGATGCGCGCAGATCGCGGGCGCCAGTACGATCGAGAGGTGTATGGACAGAAGCGCGCGCCGAGTATGGCTCAGCACTGATGGCGCGGCGGTTTGGAGTCCGTGAGGGAGTGCGCGATGGCGTTTCTTGGGAGAAAGCCTTTGTCGGTGGTGATATGGGACTTGACATGGTTATGGTGTTTATTTAGATGCGCCGGAATGGAGTTGGAGTCGCTCAACTCGTGGATGATATCTCGGCGCTGCTGAAGTTATGATCCATCAGGTTTTCGAGTGAGTCGGGCGGAAAGCGAGTGCAGATTTTAAGTGAATTATTTGTTTGAGATATTGTTGATGTTGTTGATCCATGTCCATGATGGATGTTAGTTCAAGTGGGAACGCGACAAGTTGGGACTAAACGCGACGAGGGGAGCTGCGGGAGTGCACGGGCCATATCTACGTTACCTTATCGATGTGTATATTTACAGCAAGAATGAAGAATGAACAAGAGCACACCAAAGTTTTACTGTATTTTCATAAACAGTGATTGATGAGGCTCATATTGAATCCCAAAAGGAACTTTATTACATACCGTCAGGAACAGAGGCTCAATAAAGTAAATACAGATTATCCACGGAGTACCCAATTGACGTTCCAGCATATATCGACATTGAACAGCCCAGTGTTCAAAAGCAGAGAAGTAAAAGGCTTTACAAAGACCCCTTAGCAGTATATCCAAAGTAGCCCCAGCCTCCCAAAAGGACACTGCTCAAAAACCTCCAAATGCCTGTCCTTGGAGCACCCGCTTTCAAGCAGATCCAGAGGTCAGCGGCACCCCACCAAAAGAGCATGCTCATCAACGTATCTACGACGTGGTATTCGCGACGTAGGTAGAATGTCCATAGAACGAGACCATAGGCGGACACACGGGAGCCATAGATGGCAAAAGCTGTCTGCGCTGGTTCCGATCTGGCAATGCCTTCTGGTAGTCCATATTCGCGCATAGCACGAGCTGGGACTTTGAATGGAAGAAGACCACCAAATATGAACGCAGTCCCTATAAACATAGCGGGAATGTGCCATGGGGAGAAGTCGGAAAGGAGTCCAGAAGCCATTTTGGTATGTGTTGGTGAGACGCTATGGAAGTATCAGCATTGGTGTCGGTCACATGTATCATGAGAGACATACTCACCACAAAGGATTTTGGTCAAGGATATAAAAGAAAGAAAGATGGCAGTACAGATATCAAAGAATTGATTAAGGTTCTTTCTATTAAATAAGCTGACGGCCCAAGGTTAGTGAGATTGAGGGGCAAGAATAGGATCACATACCATGTAAGATAGGATTGCCAAGCAAAATCGCAAAAAGAAGCAAAAGAAAGGATATGAGGACCGAGCGTGGATCGAACACGCGACCTAGGGATCTGCAATCCCTCGCTCGTACCACTGAGCTATCGATCCTTGTTAATCCGTTGGAAAAGAGCTTGAATTTAGAATACATATTCTTAACAGTGTGCTGAGCTTCCAATTTGAACTCTTGCCAGGGTCCAGTTAAGCGCTGGGTGGAGGTTGATCTTTGCCTTTGACTTTGAACATGCATCCCTGGTCTCACAACCTTTATCTCCAACCTCTTTAATGATATCCTTGCTTCGAACACCATAGCGCATGTTTCTCTTGAAACAAAGCGTTGGTGATATTGGTTGCTGTAGATTATAGCTCAGGGTTGTTGACAAATCTTCATTCACCTGAAGCGTTCTATCAGGAACCTCTTTGTGTATTATCCTGCCAGTTCATGCTCTAAAACTATGGCGCTCGTCGTTTGCGTGATGTGAGCAAAATAGTTAAATATAAATAAAGGCACAGCTAATTCTTAAATCCCCGCCTCCCGTTGATAATCGCCCGACCACCTTACCCAGAAAAACAAGTGAGGGGTTCAGGTTGACGTTTGCCTTGTTGCACTGCATTTTACCCTCCCTCTCCATCTTCGTCTAGCAGCCTTCCACCCTTCACCTCAATCTGCATCCCATCCGCATTCGCATCCACAACAGCCACCACCTGCACTTTCCAATAGCCGCGCCGCGTCGCTTTAGGGAGATCACCGCTGTTGTCGCTTGGATAACACCATATTCCAAGGCATTTATCCCACGTTTTAATCGTCATAACAGCACCACTATTCCCGCCTGCCATATCGCATTCTTCTCCCTCACTTCACATCCAATCCGATACCTCCAAAGTCATTCCCCAGCCACAGCCGAGACTCAATCTCAGCCAAGACAGCCACTCAGAACGGCCCTTACGACCAAGAGATATTGCAATACTACAGGTGAGCTCCCTTTTACTCCAATTCACCATGCTTCGTTGGCTTTGAGCCCTTGCATCTCCCCACTCCAAAGGCGGCTACAGCTCTTGAACGAGCACCTGTTGGCCAGCGACTCCTTGCTGTGCCAGTGTGCCTATTCTGCTATCCCAACAGACAAGTCAGTCGGCAAGGCTAGGTCTTGGCTTATTGCTGTTAGCAGGGGACTTTAGCAGGGCCCCAACACCAACCTAAGGTGCCACCGGAGGTGGCTACCGCTGCTAGAGGCTGCTACTGGTGGCCAATCCCCCATGCTCTGCCCTTATCCTGGGCGCCTCTCTCGTGGTCCTGCCTGAGCTTGGGGGCGTCTAGTCCAGTCTAGTCCACTGATAGAGGTGGATCGGCTCCCATCATTGAACCTCCTCCTGTGGCCTCACCTTCTGCGGCACAAAACGCGTGAACTACACCTCGGTTTTGTGTCAAGTTTCTTCTCTGACCTATCTTTTTATGCAGCTGTGAAACTCACCTGAGAATCCATTTGACTCTTGTCGCCGCTCGTCGCATCGCTATCGTCATCGTCGCACCTGTTCCGTTATCCGGCCTCGAGTCCTTCCCGTGCCCCTCTCTCTGCGCTCTACATTACTGTACATCTACGAACAGGCACAACAGTTGTCGCTTTGACCATCCCCATCCGCCCCCTTGACGACTTCCTGCGCTTCGACAACTTCATCGACTCTATACCCAATTCTCCCGATTTAATTCATATCCAATCGCAACAATGGCCCAGCCTGGCGTGCAATCATTGAAGGTTTGTTGAGCCGTTGGTTACCTGACGCAATGCATAGTTGGCTGACTGACCGCTGCTACAGTGTGTGGTGACTGGTGATGGTGCTGTTGGAAAGGTACGTCGGACAATTGGAACGTCGCTTACGATGCGATGACTATCAGAACAAGGAGCTCACACTAACTGTGCATCTAGACTTGTCTACTCATTTCCTACACCACAAATGCCTTCCCCGGCGAATACATTCCTACTGTCTTCGACAACTACTCAGCGAGTGTTATGGTCGATGGCAAGCCCATCAGCCTAGGTCTCTGGGATACTGCCGGTCAGGAGGATTACGACAGACTGCGACCTCTTTCATACCCCCAGACCGACGTCTTTCTGATCTGCTTCTCCATCGTCAGCCCTCCTTCATTTGACAACGTTAAGGCCAAGGTATATTGACAGCCATCGTCGCCACATTACGTTCAATTTGCTGACACTTTCTAGTGGTACCCCGAGATCGACCATCATGCGCCCAACATTCCCATCATTCTTGTCGGAACCAAGCTCGATCTTCGAGAAGACGCTTCTACTCTCGAGTCCCTTCGACAGAAGCGCATGGAGCCCGTATCATACGAGCAGGCGCTGGCTTGCGCCAAGGAGGTCAAGGCCTACAAGTACCTCGAGTGTTCTGCTCTGACGCAAAGGAACCTGAAGAGCGTCTTCGATGAGGCCATTAGGTAAGCATCAACATATTGTCTTGTGATGTAGCGCGCGTCATCTAACTCCTCCCAGAGCTGTTCTCAACCCCCGACCCACACCTTCAAAGCAAAAGAAGAACAAGTGCTGCATCCTGTAGATATCCATCTAATGAACGCTATTCCCACGCGTACACGATGTGCGCGTTTGATTTTCTCAACGAAAGCGTCCGGACGGCGCGAAACGACATGAAGGTTTTAGGGCGAATGTTTCAGAAGCATTCGGCGATACAAGACGGCGGCTCTTGACGGATATCCCTGGAAGCGGCTGGGCGAATGGCTGGACTGGGCTGGGCTGTTGCCCCTTATTTATCCAAGCCCGATATCTATCCCCCAGATCATTGCCTGCGCAGCAATTATGCGAAGGCAACAACTGCATATGACGATGGTTTTTATTTGCGAGGCGGTTCATGAATGACTTTTGGGTTTCTCTATCTACGGTTATGTGGTTTTCCAACCGTTGACATTGTTTTTTCTGTTTTCCTCTACTTACTCACATCTCATGCTGTGGCCTCCTCGCGGAGTTTATACCGATTTTGCCAGTAATTCAAGAACCGGGTTGCACTTTGAACATCCCAGTGTTACTCCTCATGATTGTGATACTTTGCTGCGATTTGATGAGTTGGTTTATGATTGAATTTGTCGCACTTGCGGAACACCCCGTTGAATTGATAGCTGTTTTTAAAGATCTTAGTTGGTTATACGACGAAGGCGCCTTCATTACTTATATGAATCCTATATAGAGTATGTATTCAGCTCAAAGAATACTGTGGAAACCTTCGTTCCACAGTATATCATTTTTCGGTTGGCATACAAGTCTCGATGGGAGAAACCAAGCAGTGCTTATAGGCATTTTAATTAATCCATTGTTCGGTATCTACCTTTGCTTATAAGGCCAATGAACCGATCCCTTTGGGTATCTCGCTCACTTTCTATCACATAAATGCACAACCAACTTTTGTATATCCAGCCCTGATATAATCATTAAACATATTCAGTGAACAACGTCTTCTCGGCATCTCAATCGTCCGACGAGGTCGCTTCGAGGTAACCCGAGTCTACCGGGCATTGCCAGGAACGTGTGCACGACGACTGGGATGGATTCCATCTGCGCCCGCCTGGCGAGTGTCGCCGTTGCCCTTGTTCTCATCCTTTGCTATCCTCTCGCGCTCAATTCGCTTGGTGCGGTTTTCGTTGAGCTTCTCATTCTTTTCCTTAATCTTGTCCTGGCGCTTCTTTGTCTTTCCGCCTCCACCGGCACTGTTGAATAAACGTTAGCGTCGTTTTCTAGTATTGTAAAATTGGTACTCTTGCGGGTGAAGGTCAGGTGTCGTTGAGCTTGAGTCAAGACGAGACTAGCCACCCAGGAGGGTTGCACAGATCGATCTGTGGTGGGAATGAAGAAGAAGGCTGTGTGGAAAGGGGTGTGAAGTGATAAGGATAGTGTGGTTTATCGGATGAGTAATGCAAGACACATATACGGGAATAACTTACGTCAACTCGACATTTATGCGACGCGGGTACGAGGTACCGTCCGTGAACTCGGAGTGGTGGAACTTATCGAGACATGTTCGCATATGCCAGACCTTCTCGAACTCGACAAAGGCAAAGCCACGGCAGGGCTTGGAGTCCTTGGGATCGCTCATGCAGCGAACTCCCACGGGGTTGAGAGAGGCAAAGTGGGCTTTAATGGTTTCGGCAGTGGCGGTGAAAGGCAAGTTTCCGACAAAGACAATATGACGGTCTGCTTTGCCCTCTGCGGTCGTACCAGCTGCATCGGCGTCCGCTTCGGCGCCGGCCACAGGCTCGTCGTTGGCGGACTTGTTTTGCTTCTTCTTGTCCTTCTTGCTCTTCTTGGGCTCCTCCTTGGGCTCGGCTTCGGCGCTGGCATCTTCTTGCTTTGGTGTCTCTTCGCTCTTGGCCTTTTCCTTCTTCTCCTTCTTCTCCTTCTTCTTCTTTTCCTTCTTCGCAGCCTTCTCAGCGTCTACAGGCGCATCCGCGGGCTTCTCTTCAGTGCCGGCCATTGGAGTATCCTCGGCCTGCTCTTCATCGTCGTCTTGTTCGGGGAGGTTCTGGAGATCCTTGCGCTTATCCTTGCGCTCCTTGCGCGACTCCTTCTTGAACTTCTTATCTCGCTTCTCCTTCTTAGCCTTCTTCAAGTCGGCGCCGTCATCCTCGTTGCGCTTGCGCTTCTTGGCGGGTGCCTCAGCGTCGACAGAGACAACAGGCTTGTCGACGACCTCGGTGGCCTCTGTTGCGCGCTTGCTCTTCATTGTAGGCGATTGCGGTTTGCTGTGGAAAAAGGAAGCGTAGAGGGCTGCAGGTTGCAGAATCTGCCGTCGTCAAAAAGTCAGTTGTCTTGTGCCACGTCGCAAAGTAAAACATGTGGCTTGGAGCAGAAACAAACAATGGCATGATGGAGCAAACTTACAGGGTAATCAGATGCCGGGTGGTAGATGATATGACTGAAAAGATCGTGCGATGCGGGCTGTTGTTTGCTTGCTTGCTTTGATCGACAGCTCAAGTGAGTGATGGGATTTTTTTCTGAGGCAAGGAAAATGTTCCGGACAGACTAAGCCTAGTACGGTAATTGTCTCGGAAGGGTACCGCTGCTTGTGCTTGTGCTGTATCGTGCGGCGTGCCGTACCGTAAACAACCTGCAACGTATCGTAATGGGGTTTTCAGTTGAGGCTGCGATTGCGACTGGGAGTGTCAAGAGTGATCGACCTGCGCGTGTCAGAACATGCAGAAAAAGTGAGAGGTGAGTACGGAGTAGGATTCGACGTAATGTTGAGGTGGATGCGATAGTTCAAATCCGTCCCAATGGACAGGGAAGCTAAGTTTTAGGGAGTGCGGGAGAGGCCGAGATTCTTTGAGACTGCCGGGAATATCGAGGATTAAAAATAGGGGACCACGTTAATTGTTTCTATTTATTCCGACTGTTTATATGAAGCGGGAGTTTATTTTGTCATGTAATGCTACCCTTAAACATGTCAAACGGTTTTGGGGGCTTCTTCTTCCAAGTCAAGCCTTTTTCTTTTACTCTGTCGAGTATGGTGATGATCATCGTGAACCCCATGGTCAAAGCACATTTTCGGGTCTAGGGACACTGCTTTCTTTTTCCCTGTCCGACTGGGACTGTCCAACACTACGGAGTACAACTTAACGTTTCTTTTTTGCACTTATTTCCCTCTCTTTTCCATAGAGTCTCACACACGTAACTCACCAGACGGGCTAGCAGTATTTACTAATGCATGCTGCACGTATGTTATGTGCACACGTACATGAATTTGTCTCAGGTAAGACTGCCAGCCGGGCACTTGGTCCATGGGCTGTTGATCGGATGGGTGAGGGAGAAGTTCAGAAGCCATTACGCACCTATCACTAACACCCAACGCCCATTATGGCATTGGTTTGCCAACTCCAGATCCCGCGCTGCAACGCTACGGCAGAGGTACCCCAGTCCTAGCGCTGCACTTGCAGATGCAGATGATGTTGGCCGCTGATGCTGATACTGATGCGTTGCATGTAGAGTACGGAGTAAGGAGTACGGTATGCTGAGTCAACCATGAAATGTGCGGACGTCCATCAGCCGCTGTGCAACCAACATGGAGGCTCTCGGACCCTCATGGTCATCCATATCTTGATTAGAGCCGAGGCCATCTGCAGCTATGAGGCACTGTCAGGCCTGCAAGGCCGTGTCACTGGAGATGGTGCATATTGACCCAGCTGAAAGGTCGAGGGTTGTGGCATCCCCTTACTTATTCCGAAGTCCTAACTTTCAAGGATGATATCCTTGAAACGAAATATTAGCCGGCTCTAATGTTAGATGGGTCGGTTCGACTGCTAAGAGTCGGTGACTGAACTGGCGAGTCAAGTAAGTCAGTGGTATCATAACCAAGAGTCAAAAGGGCCCGGAAGCGAAGACTGTCAACGGCCGCAGTCAACGATTAAAAAGCAAAGAATTTTGCTGATACTGTAGCGAGCCTATGCACGAAATGCTACCCTACGCCGCAACTGACAGTCGCGTGGAATGCCTAGAGAGTGCCATCTGTAGAGATAGCTTGGGGCAGTTACGACAGCTACGACAGTAAAGCGCAGGCTGAGGGCAGGTGCGAGTGGACTACTCCGTATGGAGGGGAAGGAAAAGGAAAAAGAAAAGAAACAAAAGAGAAGAGGAAGGCGCTATCCTTGTCAACTGTCAACAGATCCCCTTGTCCCTGCCCAGTGTTGAATGCCCCATCCTCCACTCAACCCCGTCTAAACCGTCATCCTCCATCACCAACTGATATCCACTCAACTCTATAATCTCACCTTAGTTTCAGTCTTTACTGTTTCTTTACCCTTTTACCGTCTTTTTTCTTTCTTTTTTTTCTTCAGCGTCGAAATTCCAAATCTCTTCCCGTCGATTTCGTCTCCGTCATTTCCGCTACGACTTCGGCTTTGGCTTCGCTTCGTGGTTATTTGTACGCCTCATGGCACTATGCTCCCTGTCTTGGTGACACCCTTGTTTCCCCCTTCTGCCCTAAAGTTAGTTGCTGCAACCAGAACCAGAACCAGAACGAGCACCACCTGAAGTTGCTTTTCTCAATACCTGCAACGTCCATTTTCTGCTGTGTTTTATTGTCGCAGATGCCGCCAAACCAAGACTCGACAGGGATCCTTTTGTGTCATCGACATGACATTTTGCTGCAAGCTCCCGTGTCCTGTCTTTGATGCCCTCTGACCCTCTTTCTCTTGTCACTCTTCCAATCTTATCCTCTCAAACGGTTGGACTGTCTCTGCTCTGCTCCGACCCGGCTATGCCGTCACTATCTTTACACCCCCAGCTGAACCAGCTGAATCCATTCTGACCGTTCTGTGTCCAACCAGCGTTGGTACCAGCACCAACCTGTTCTGCCTATACTCCGTACATGGTCAAGGAATGACACTGCCATGGCATAGTCACAGACAACAGATGTCAAGGCTCAGACAACTGCAACAAGGTCCAGCTTGCGAGTACAAGCAACAGCACGCGAGATGAGGCCCGCCGTGTATCAATAGTCTAAGCCATTCCCGCTCTGTCCCGAATTTCTGCGCTCTTGACTCCAGTTAAACTCGTTGCATCTTTACTTGCTTCTTATACACAACGTGCTCCCAGGGTTGGTGACCACCCGGTGTCTTCAGTCGTTTTTCTTTTATACTCTTCCCCTGTTCTTTCAATACCCGTAACTCTCACATCTTACTCGAGTCTCTCTCCTCTCGACATCTCCTCCTTTTCTTCTTGTCTTGCCTATCTTGTCCCCTCTATCTTCCTTACCGCCTTGTCATCTCCCATTCGGGATATCCCACGGTCCTATAACAGCTGGTCTTAGTTCATCACCTTGCACACTTATACCGACTAGCTGGCTACTCATAAGAAGTTTGGCTCTTCTTCTTCTTCTTCTTCACAATGCAAATAACGTGGGATGTGGGAATGGATCATGTCCGGTCCTGGGTCATTAATGGTGACTACGAGCTGGACAATTCTTTCCAACGCCCTTTTGCCTGGAGTTCTACAGTTGTTACAGGCCTCTCCGAAGCTGCCATCGTCCCTCAATCTGAAGATGCAAGTGCTTATTCGAATGGTTGCGCGGAAACACATACCTCTCAAACTACCGAGTCAACTGCTGCTTCTACCGCCCCGGACCCGCTCTGTACCTCCTCCAAGCCATCGTCGACTGTAAGTGAGCAGCATATCCTCGCTGTCGCCGATGATGTGGATGACCCCTTGATTCCAAAACAACTCGATGTGCGCCGTGTCTTCAACAACGGTCGCCATACATGGCAGCAACTTGTTAGCAACGCTCTGGCTCTACCAAGAGGCACATTCCCCTCTGGACTTGATCCTTCCATCATGCTTCAGGACATGCCGCCGCTCCCAGAGTCCGTGCCGGCCCAAGGTGTCCTGGCCGGAGCCCCCACCTGGCTCGTCCCGGATCCCGAACCTAACACTCGGGACGGAGCGGATTTCGACCTCAACAACGTTACCGGCACCACCAAATACTTCCGGCTTGCCTATCCATCACCCATGGAATGCCTCATTACTTCAGACCCGAGCGCATGCCATTATGGTAATCCAACTGGCACGGCAGATGCGTCCAATGCCCCGCAAGGCCTTGCAATCTTGACTTTATGCTGGTCCTACATCCTCTCCACCCGGCTACTGCAACTCCAGAAAAGAAAGATCCACTTCACCGACTCCTGTCTCCGCCCAGTCCCGATTAACACGGTTGGGAATCTGACCCCAAACCAGATCCTAGTCCATCTCCCTACAGGAACCTCCCTGCGTCTCGTGCATTGGCTTTGTGCGATTTTGGCGGCGCGATCAGGATGGGCCCCTGATGTTCAAGGTGCATGTACGCCTTGGGATGCACAATTTACAGATGATGTGCAGTTCGTCGTTGCTACTGGAAAACAAGTCTCGATTGACACCGATGCGGAGCCCCCAACTCCGACCGAGGCCACTGAACTTCTCATCGAGTTTTGTAACCTGTTCGGTATTGGCCACGAACCCTGCCGATCTAAAGATCCAAGCCCCTTGTCACCTATCAAGGCTGCCTTCCTTGCAACCCTTGCAATCCCATTCTATCGCATGGCCAAGCTGCAGCCACACCTTCCTAGGCCATCTCTGACGCCTCGAAAGACCACCCCCTTGGACGCTGACCAGACAGCCGATATTCATCGCTACACCGAGGAAGCACGCTACTACATGACCCTGAGCATGCACCCGTATGCTCTTGGATCAGTACTGTGGAGTATATTCTGGCAACCTGAAATCCAATGCAATCTTGTTAGCCCATGGTTGGCTGCCATTGGCAGCGTCATTCAGCCCGCCTTTAACCATAGCGATTTTGAGATGCTTATCAAGATCTTTCTTCTGCGGCGTCCTCGCGTTGCCATGTGGTGGCATGGCCTCTTTCTTCTTGGCAACGCCAAAATCCTAGATTTCATCCGCAACTATCTTACCACGCTTGACGAGGGATGCTCTTTTGATACTCTCTCCCGTCCAGATATCGTTACTGCAGCTTGGACGGGAGCACCTCAATCATATCAGGACGATGCTAGCCTTGTTACCTACGAAGATCTCACAACGCCCATTTCCCGCACTGCACTACTACAACATCGACACACCCTCACTCTCCGCGACCCTTGGCCACTCTTCTATGGCTGGCGCCCATTTGGAATGATTTCCAAAGAAGCTGTCGAGCCTGACTTGTATCCTTGGCTTGAGCGCGGCCACCACCGTGAGTATCGCCATTGGACCTGGTGGTCTAGAGACGATGCATCTTTCCAACCTTCCAATTATTTTGGTTATCGCAAGGAGACCAATCGATTCGATTCGAGCGTTCCGGATAACCTCGAGCTACTTACTTGTCCCAACTATCTTTCTCCGCTTCCCTCCGCTATTGCTCTCCCTGTTGCCTGTGAGCCTTCTCGCCGCGCTACTCTACAAATGATCAATCACTCCTTGGGTAATATCATCGGAGAGCGAAGTCTCAGTAATGCTGTCATTCCAAAATTAAAGCGGTCTCACCCATGGTTGAAGGAGTGGACTCCCGTCTGAGTACACATTTATGCAAAATACCCATTTAAATATTATTTACAACCAGTCATGTTGGAAATATTCCACTTGTGAACTTGGACGATTATGACAGAAACGAAGAAACGAAGCCTGCGCCGAGCGGAACTACACCTCCAATGACTGGGAGCATTACAGGTTGCGTTAACTTGAATCATTTTGGATGAGGCGAATACGGGTTGGACAAAAGGATAGCAAAACGGTGGCGATATTCTTCTAAATTATATGGTGGATGATCTTGGATGAGTCTTTTTAGATCACGCTTGGTTTCTTGTTTGTTCTTCTGTCTATTACTTTGTTGGTTTGGCTTGAAGGAGGCGCACTGGGAGCTTTGGTTCATACTCGGAGTTGGCATAACGTATTGGGTCCGTTAATCATTTGCTTTAAGGATATGGTGACTTTGTATCTTCAGTATACTGCAACTGTTCATTATATAACTTTCTCACGCAGCCAACTCTACTGGAGCACGACGAATGTTATGATCATTTGCTGGCATCTCTTGTATGTTCCAACCCTCCAACTCCTGCGGTCCCTTTACTTGGCTCTGTAACCCAAGCGGAGGGGAATCCTTGGAGTCATGCATTTCTGTTCCACTCCCTTCCTCGTCTTTCCTACGGTTTTTTCGAAGCAGAAAAATGGCCGTGATTATAGTGCCGCAGATGACCACCAGTCCCCCAATGACCCCTCCGATGATAGGGCCGAGATTGTTTGAAGAGCTTTCAGAAGGGCCCTCGTCGGAAGAAGTGCTGCTCACTTCTGTGGAAGAACTCTGTACGGTTTCAGTGTTGCTCGATGTCGTCTCGCTGGAGACAGCCGATGATGTCTTTGTTTGTGATGTAGTTGATTCTGCAGACTCTGACGTTGTCGTCACGCCAATGGTTGGAGTTATGTAGAAGTGATCAGTAGTAGCTTTGGTTCCACAGGCGATGTAAGAATATGTCTGGTCAACGCCGAAAGTCAACAGGGCCATGGAACAAAAGGACTTGCGGCCACTATCATCCAGTTAGTTCTTGTAATCCGAGGTGAGCCGTTCTAGATATCGTACCAGGTAAACGTAGTCAGGTCCTCACTGTCAGTCATACCGCATCCGTCAGAGCAGTCGTGGCTATCCACACAACTACCAGCCAGCCCGCAATCCGAAGCGGTAAGGACGGTTGTGGGACAGAAACCCCATAGCCCGTTCTTGGTATCGACACGACAGTTGTATCCTGAGTCTGCGGTCCTTTTCTTCTTTGGGTCGCCGTTGAGATAGCCGCACGTTGAGAGTTCTGTGCTGATGGCTCTTTGCTCGATGTGATTGCTAGACTGTACCGGGAAAGGGGTTTCGGTTACGGTGGGAAATACCGCTTTGAAGGCGAAGCTCAGAGACGGACATACTTGACAGAATACAAGTAGGTAGGTAATAGTGAGAGACCTCATGGCGTTGTGTGAACCACTTGATGTTATCAAAACTGGTACGGAACTGGAGTGAAACTGAAGCACGTAATTCACGACGAAGGTATTAATGGGGTTGCAAAAAATCTCTGCTCCTCGGCCACAACCCAAGTCCTGGGTATCCTGCTTAATCTTTCCTAAGGCTTTGCTTACATGGGTATAAGTTGTTGGCTCAGTCTACCCATGTAGGACCCGACAGTTTGGGGCGTATCCATTGAGACTCTCATTGGGCTCTTGCCCTGTTTAAGTTCCATCTTATTATCTCATGACTTTGTTTTAAATAGATTAACTAATTACTTCCCATTATGCACCTTAGTATTGATGCCTATTGTCAACCAAGACTCGAAGAGGTACGGATACACGAGATGGCATTGCCGTTGCACAGGTTTAAAGATACGAAAACAAAGAGCTCGTGCATATATCTGCATCGGAAGTTTAAGCTTTATAACGGGCTCTGAAGATATTTCCTATGTAGGTAGTGTTTGATTAATTGGCTCGGATTAACTGTTGGTTGTTGGTCGTTGGTTATCATATTTTCTGTACATCAAGAGTGGGCTACAACCGACAACTAACAACCAACATGCAGCACCAAGCCTCAAATACCATGTCAGGAAGCAGATTGAAATTAACCAACTCACTGGTCAACTCGATGCTGTTGTTAAAGTTCAAACTTACGTTGAATAACGAAAACAATTCAAACAATAGGATCCGTCAAACAAAAATACATGTCACTTCACAAGACCAATTATGATATCAGCCCTGCAGATCATCACTACCACTTCTCGGCAAGATCAAACAAGCAGGGATGTCATCACTTAAACTCGGGCGCTTACAGAACCCAAAAATATGTACAATCCTGGGACTGATCCCCCCTGTCGTTTATATAAGCGGAGTGGTTGTTGGTTGTTCGTTATTGCTCAATTGATTCCTCTTTACTCTGTCTAATTTCCTTTCTTCTCCTTCTCCTAACTCTGCAGACTAGAGATGAGTTGAGATAGCTGTCTTACTGAATGAAGCCATGTATCGCAAGTTTGCGGCGCCGTTGCTGGCGTTCTTTTGCTTCTTGCTCGTCGTTACGAGTTTATACCTCGGACGCGAACATTTGACTTGGAAATCCAATTATGCACCTATAACATATGAGAAGGAGCAAACTAATGAGTTCCCAACATCGTCAACATCATCAATAATAGCCACTACAACAAGGGCAGATATCGAACTGAGCAGTAGCTCATCTCTTCCCAGTCCGACTTCAGCCTCTCTTCCAACTCCATCAGTCACCAATGGTAGATATACGATCTTCTATACCCTTAATAGAACAGAGTGTTGATGATATTTAGGAACTATACTATCAGCCGAGCGCATCTGGCCTTATGTCTCAGCCATCCTCAACTCATCATCAACAGCCCTCCCACGTTTAGAGTGCCCTGCTCTCAACACAAATCGCTACAAGTCTCTACAGCTCTCACAGCAAGATAAAGAAAGCCAGGACTACCAAATCGATTACTTCTTCGCTCTCAACTTACGTAACAGCATCGATATTCTCCCCCGTCTGATAGGCAGCATCATCGAAGCCGTTCGTTTTCTTGGACCTCAGCGTTGCGCTCTATCAATAGTGGAAGGAAACTCTCCTGACGGCACTTCTGACATCCTCTCCTCTCTGCAGCCGTTCTTGGAAGACTTGGGGTTGGTCTACTTCTATAACAGCTCCAGTATCAATCCAGCAAAAGGCAATGCACGAATACGTAAACTCGCCCAGCTTCGTAATCTGGCCCTCACGCCACTTTACAAAGAACAGGTCAAAGTCACAGAAGATACTACTGTGCTTTTTATCAACGATGTTTCAGCCTGCGCAGAAGATCTGCTCGAACTCGCCTTCCAGCGACGTAGTCTCAATGCAGACATGACTTGCGCCATGGACTGGACCTACGTCGGGCCTGATCCTACTTTCTACGACATCTGGATTGCACGAACCATAGCAGGGGATTCTTTCTTCGAAGTCGGTTCAGACGGCAACTGGAATTCAGCATGGAATCTCTTCTGGAACGCCCCCGAGACACAATCTCGATATAGAGCACAACAACCCTTCCAGGTGTTCGCATGCTGGAACGGAGCCACGGCGTTTACGGCAGCTCCTCTACTTCATGGCCTTCGATTTAGAGATGTAAAAGGCGACAAGGGGGAGTGTTTCCAGGGTGAACCGCAGCTGTTCTGTAAGGATATGTGGTACAGGGGTTATCGCAAAATTGCAGTTGTTCCCAGTGTGAATCTGGAGTATTCGGATGAGAAGGCAGCGGATATAAAGAAACTCAAGGGCTATGTGTCGGATACAGTTGAGGATCAGGAGGATAGTCCGATTGATTGGGTGTTTGAACCGCCGGAGCAGGTGAGGTGCATGCCGGCATGGGAGAAACAGTCGTGGAGGCCGTGGAACGAGACGTTGTAGGGACATGGTAGCAGTAGTAATGACAGTGACGTTTCCTTCGAACTACCACTCATTTCGGTTTAACAGCTCGAAATCTCAACAATGTGGAGCAAATGGTGGTGATACTTTGTATATCCATCGTCCATATCCTCAAGACATCGTTCCTATGGTGTTTCTTATAAATACATGTAACGAAATTAACCTCCCTATTGACTCAACCGTCAAATTTTGTCCAAGATTCAGGTATCATATACCACTATCCCTAGACTCCATGATCCCAACAAACAAAAACAAACATTTTTAATAAAAAAAATACATATCCAAACACTCCTTTTCTCTATTTAATTCCTTAGATCCTGAGAATGATATTGGAAACTATTAACTTCGGGGTCGAGACTCCGTTGTATTGGGGGTATATGGGGTAAGACCGGAGGTTGCTAGACGTGAGGTCCTATATGAGGAGGGAGTTGGTGGTGGTAAGCATGAGGCGGGTACTGCTGATGCTGGTATGAGGGGTTGGGCATGTACTGCCTTGGAGGTGGCACATTGTATGCATTAGTGTTGTATCCTCGCTGGAAAGCATTGCCGTGGAAAGAAGCCATGTGGCCTCCTCGCCCAGGTGAAGATCCATGACTATTGAGGCCATGTCCGTTTGAGTTGCCTCGCCATGACATGTTTTGGTTACCTCTGGGGGCCCAATTGTTCCGTGTTTGGCCGTGTGATTGACCGTTGTTCTGCATGTACTGCGAATCACCGCCGTTGTAGAACTGACGGTCACTCTCTGGTGATGGAGGACCGTTGTGATAAGATCGTCGAGACTCGTTGAAATCGTTAGAGCCGTTTCCTTGACCATTTCCTTGGCCGTTTCCTGGACCTCCACCTCGACGGCCACCGCGTCCAGCGCCTCCACGTCTCCATCGGTAAGGTCGACGAGGACCACGTGGTTTGCGATCGACCTGAAAGTCAATCTTCTTGATTGGGTGAGTCACCATGATGTCGTCCGTGATGCCATACTTGGCCAACTCTTCCTCATCAGTTGTCCAGACTTGAAAAACGTTTTCGAGTTTCTCAATGTGCTTGACTTCGGGTACCCAAGTTCGAACATAAGCACCATTGTTGTCGTAGTCGAAAGCTTGCTTAACGGGGTTGAAGATACGAGCGTCACCTCGGGGGTCGTTTCCTACGCCCGCCACGTACTGCCAGTTTGCCCAGTTCGAAGACACGTCGTAGTCGACCAGCATAGCCTCGTACCACTCTGCTCCATAACGCCAGTCAATGCCAAGATGCTTAGCAAAGAAGCTGGCAACGTTCTGTCGTGCTCGATTGGAAGTGTAGCCGGTGTGGTAAAGTTCTCGTTGCGACGCATCAATGAAGCCCATACCAGTCGTACCGCGGAGGAACCTGTTGATGACTTCGCCGAGCTCCTCAGGTGAAGGGTCTTGGTCGTTGTCGGCCTCCTTCTTCCAGGCAGTCTTCCACTTCTTGTCGTATTTGCCGCTGGCTCCCTTGAAGCCGTCAAGCTTGAAAAGTCGAGAGCCAAACTTCATGGTACATAGCCGCATGTAATCTCTCCAGAGCAGCTCAAACCTCATAGCCTTTGTGCCTTCGTTCTCGCCTTGGCCAAATCCTCTAGCGCGAGAATAGGACTGCTCTGTACCATCCTCAAACTTCACAAGTTCGTCGTGTATCGAGCGAGCAGAGATAGATCCTAGAGCTAAGAATGCTGAGAGCTTGGTGCTATAGTCGGTTCCGAGAAGACCGTTACGAGTTTCCTGGTAGCTAGTCATGGAACCTGACTTGATAAGGTGATACAGACGATCCCACGCAGGGCTTTCGCCGCCCTCGAATGGATGTGCAGACTTGCCACCCTCAGGGTAGGCCGGGGGGTCTGGTACCATGCTGTCGATAGGTTCTAGAAGACGTCGTTCGAAGTCTTTATAGTTTTCAGGGATCTGGAAAGGAGATTGCTGAGAAGGGGCCCAGGACGAAGGGAAAGACGGCAAAGATCCGGCCTGAGGGCGAGAGAGGGGAGAGCGAGGGCGTTCACGTAGTGGTTCTTGGGTCTTGCGGTAGGTGGTGAAAACATCTGGAAGCTCCTTGGGGCTGTTCAAGCCAGTGTCGCGACTGTTGCAAATGTTAGCAAGCTCGAACTCGAAGTCCTCGTGGCCAGGGGCAGATGTTAAAGTAAACTTACTCATCGATGTAGAACTTATCGTCCCGCCAAAGCTTGAAGTTAATACCCTTTTCAGAGCAGACAGATTCAACGGCTTTCTGATCATCAACCTCCTCTTTTGATACTTCCTCAGTCATCCAAACCGTATCAACTGATTGATTGTTGTCGTGCAACGACTTGACCAGATGTTTCAAGACATCATCAAAGTTTCCGATACGGACAAGCATGCCACTGCTAATGCTTTCGAGGTTCTTCTTCACATCCCAGATGGACTCGGCTTGGAACTTTGCTCGAGCCGGGCCACATCTCCAGAAGCGACCGACCTGACTTCGAGCAGGGGGGTAAGGGGAGCTCTGGCCCTCGGCGACGAAGCCAGAGGTTTCGATCTGGTGAGGAGGGAGGACATAGATGGGTAGTAGGTGAGTGAAGCCATGGTCAGAGGTTGTCAGGTGGTGAAGGATAGGGTTGTCGGTGGTCCTAAGGTCGCGTCGAAGCAGATAAACGAGGAGTTTATTCCCAGCCATGGTGAAGATATCGAAGTGTCTGTTGTGTTGTACAATGAGGCGTCGATAGGATGTTTTTGGTGTACGGTCAGGGTCCTAATGTTGGGATTCGAAGGGGGAGACCTTTAGAGGGAGTGGGTGTCAGATCTCTTCCGTTATGCAGGTTGTACGGGATTGGGCTGTATTATGGGCTTTTGGTTGGGATGAGGGATCGATAGTTGGACCACTGAGTGAGTAATTCCGTTTATAGACGTGGGAGAGGTTGTGTGGTTGGACCCTGTACGGTACAGCAGCGATATTGCTATATTGGGGTGTCGTCGGTGGGTGTGGACGAAGATTCAGGCGCCTCACTTTTGAATGATGTGACAAGATAGACAGATCAGCGGATCAAAGGTAAGGCTGGAAAAAAGTTAAAATTAGAGGAACTTCTCAAATGTGAACGAGTCTGGTAACTCTGGGTAGAGAAGAAACTCTTAGGGGGTCGAGTTGTATATAATGAGTAAGTGAACGGAAGGACAGAGCTAATGATGCTTAGATGGGGAAGCAGCAGCGTGTATGTATAAGGAAATCGAATAGATCATGGATCTGTGATGCCGGTACCTCGCTTCGACTAGACTACAGCTGATCTTAGCCTTGCTTTTGGTTTGGTTTGGTTTGCTTAGTCCAGAGGCTCCAACGGTTCCTGGCCAGACAGACCGTAAAGCAACGTCGTCAAGTCGATCCGGATGTAGCCCACAGGGGTGTATATATCGGCCTGCAACAGGACCCTTAGGGGAGAGAGGAAGCTAGGCGGGAAGGCTAGCGCGTGAATTGGTAGTTTTGATAGTGGATATATGATGATGGCATTTAAGTCCCTTAGACGAAAGATGTTGCTCTTTTCTGGATGCCCCAGTTGAATTTGATGGCTGAGACAAGACAAGACACGACAAGGAAAGAAGGGACTGCAGAATGAGTTGATTCGAATAGGAAGGAATGCCAATCAACTGCAGTAAAGAGGAGGGGAATGTGTAACAGGGGAAGGAAAGAGCAGAATGCGGTGCAGTGCAGTGCAATTGATGACGATGACAGTCTAGACTACAGGCAGGTACTCCGTAGTTCGAATGCCCGGAGATGCAACGGCGGATTTTGTGGTCAAGGGACCTGCAGATGCAGTGATCGATGCACTAACTCTCCGATTTGTTCAGGCCAAGGAACCCGGAAGCATCATAGAAGATTAAAAGCGTGGGTACCTATATGGGAAGTTCCGAGATGATGCTGTCGATTGTTCAACACCAAAACCAAGTATATAATAAAGTAATCAGTAATAAAGAGCAAGAGTAATTAGAGAAAAAGAAAAGAATGAAGGGAAAAAATAGACACACACACAAAGAATCGTCGTCTGGACCCTGATCGACCCCCCGGTTGCGGCAACGCCATGATGATGTCTGATTTGCGATTCCTGTTATAATGGGAACTTTTCTGGTGCTGGATTTTTTGACGATGGTGGACGATTTACGATTCCCATCCCTCTGCAACGAACCTCTAGATCGGGCCAAACGCGGGAGCTCTAGCCTACAGGGGTTAAAGCTTACAAGCGAATTAGGGAGGGGTGCATCTTTTTGCAAGGGAAGGGGCAGGCAATTTTCGACAGGGGGGTCAGAGTTTTTGGTATTCGTAGATGCTTGACTTCCTTCTTGTTTGGAGCGTAAAAATGCAACCCAAAGAAAACCACCATCATCTTCTCCCTCTATCGTGAGGATGAGAGGTTACAGGTGCTAGTTAGTGGAGGGCGGGACGACGCGCACTCTTGCATTGGATTTCTAGGCTCTTTTACAGGGGCCTCCAGGGCGTGTCCGACCAGGCTCGGTGCTGCTGTCTCATCCAGGCACAGTCTGAGGCTATCACTAAAACCGTTGATCCCCCTTGGATGATTGACATGGTTCGACATCTCGACATTAGCAGCCGCCTCATATTTATAGAATTGTCAATCATGTCTATATTCATCGAACTTCCTCGCCCTGAACGTCAAACGGTTGACTGTCAACCCCGGACTTGTCCGAGCCTCACCTCACCTCATACTCTCCCTGGTAAACGAACTATTACTACAGTCGGTACCTGATCTGTCAGTTCTCTCCGCCTCACTTGTCAAATCGCCCCGTGCACAGCATGATCTGGTGTTGCGCCAGCGATTGAGATGCGATGCAGCCTCACGGCTATCGACATGCCCCCATCGTCCATCTCTCTTGATGATGGTTCGGGGGCGTGTATGTGATATTTGTGTGTGCACCGTTACACTGAACTGCTTTGTTCTCTCTTCTGAGACATAAAAGGGGCCTCGTAGAAATTGGGCTATCAGTTTTATGTGGCGTTTACCCGCGTGCCGCGTGTTGTTGGTGATCGTGGTGATGGCTGAGGTTTGACAGTGATCGAGACGTGCGAGGTGAGGGTCCCCCCTCGAGATGGGAAATCAGGGTCCAACAGGCCAAGGGTAGCGTTTCAATGACATCACGACTCTATACAGCTGAAAAGACAGCAGCTAGAGCTTCTAGTGTCTAGTAATGGCTTCAATTGTTCTTGATAACTCCCCAAACTGATCCCATAGCTGGTTAGTGTTGTAACCCTTCACCAAAACTACCTGTCTAACCTTTTCAAAATCCCCCGATCGAAAGAAAAGTCCTGTCACCATCATCCGTTCTCAGATCTGCACGTAGGGTGCTAACACGCGCCCATCGCGAACAAGGGGGTTCTAGACTAGATCCTGTCTCCTGTCAAGTTCAGACCCGTTTTACCGGGATCCATTATCAAGCCCAGTAAAAGCATTGGCGGATTCCTTCCGAAATGGCCTGACCTTTTTTTCCTTTCTTTTTACACTGCCGACATGGGAAACAGCGTTTTTTACCATGCCAGCATGCCCTCACCCCGGTTTCCTCGATATCCGTCGACAACGTGCGTTCCCGGAGATCGGGGCCTCATAAAACAGCTCTGGGCACGCTGTGACCTGTTTCCAAATGGTCTGAGCGGGATTTGCCGCTTACTGGGGTTTTTGTAGCGGGTTTTATGCTTGACAAAGCTGTAACCATCGTGAACAAGCAATGTCAAAAACAGCTAGCTAGGTACCTTGTCTTACAGTGACTTTCTTTTACCCGCGCATTTCTTCTTCATAGACGGATATGTATACCCTCAGCCTGACGTTCCATCTACCGTGACCCTTTGCCAAGTATCCGTAAATACATCAATTATAATAACCTATTATCCGGTCCACCTTCCGGTCTCAGCAACATGCATGTCTCATATCCATCAACGTCGGCTAGGTAATTGTCTGCAGTAAGCCCACATGCTGCGATGGCCAGTTTAATTGAGTGAGGAGCAGATCACGGCCATCTGTGGTCTGGACCTCTGCAGTCATTCTACCGAGACCAGTCGTGACATTGGTTAAGTTACACAACATATTCAATTGTCAAAGGCTTGCATCGATAACATTGACTGTCTCGAGAGAGCATTCAATTGTTTACACACATCAAATTTAGCCTGAAAGCTACTCCAGACACCAGATGTGTTCCTGTCCCTTATTTTGGATAATCGCGGATTCTGAAATCTCGATGCGCTCTCCCAGGAATTCTAAGAGTCAGGAACATGACATCGTTCATGACGACACTTAGCAACCCACAATAATTAGATCGCGTGCGATCGTCGCTTACTGCGCACATCAAATTATGGTGAAGTCATTGCACTTTCGGATGAAGATCAGGGTTCAATTATGCGATGGTTTACAGTCTCTATTGATGATATCACGACCGGGGAATTGTTTTGCGATCCGCTGGATGGGAGTTTGGAATGGGTAATTTTGGTTAATCTTATCGTCGATTTTCCAGGTAGAAACCTTAAAATGTGCTTACCCTATATCTATCGAATCTCAATCCTCACGATCTTATGCTCTGGTGCGATCCATAATCTTCTATTTTGAGGTCTAATCAATATGATCGAGACTGAGTGATTAGGTCCCTGGAACTTTGAGGTATGACGATGGTTATGCTGTGTAACGCTCCCCTGACATTCAAGAACGTCCGTAGCATCATGGTTTCGTGAAGCTACGATGTCATGGCATCGAGATAAAAAAAACAGCCATCTGCAACCATTCGGCCTTGCGAATGCTAGGATTGACGTAGGAGGCATGTTCGCTTGCTTATGTTGCATATACGTGAGACATCGTGGGAATTGAAGCAATGGTTTTTGAAGCTAGAATGAGAGGGCTATGACCGTCTATCTTTGGTATCGACTAACTGATCAAGCAAAACGGTTATAGGTGTGCTTCAAGTCACAAAAGAGTTCATCAAGCGTCAGATGTTGAATTATTGTCAATACAAACATACTCCTTTTCTCCGATGCAGCTGAACTTCTGATGTCAGCAATATGTACACGTCCTGCTCAACTTCCGACAACACATGTAAGCTATATTCGTCATATATCTCTTTGATCGAGATCGCAAAATATCCATCTGCGGTTGGCTCAGGTACAAACTCAATTGGACGCGAAACACAGCGATAGGGCCACCAATAGAAATACGCATTGTCTTACACTGAGACTCTGCTGCATATCCCTTCAACCCAGATTTCGTCATTGATGCTATGCAGACATATAGTTTGCATGCCTTTTGACAAACTTCTCTTTCTCTCACAGCCACGCTTGGAACGACAAAATACTCAAGGCCATCAATACCCTTTGGTTGCCGATACATCGAGATGGCAGGCTTTCGTCTCATGTAATTATATCCTCGGTCGGAGTGTGTCGGATGCTCCGTCGTATGTCCGCACATCTTGTCCGACGACGGAGCGTGGGGAAACTGACCCCAGATTTAGGACGAGGGGAAGCTGGGGTAGAGATGGGGAATTAATAAGAAACATCGAAAAGCAATGAATTAAAAGAAGAATACTGAGTGCTTTGTGCATAATGGTAAGTGGATAAATGATAGCATCAGAGTATGGAATCACTTGAATTCATTAGAAGATGTGCCATTGGATTATAGGTATCGTGAACAAATTCGAATATTCAGTCTAGAGTTGATGCTTATGATCGTAACCATGCCACCCCGCCTTCTGGCTTGTCCAATGTCAATATTGACTCTGATCAGCATATTGGTCGTTCTCGGTGCCTTCTACGTGAACTCCATACTTTGCTACGAGCAATTGAGATGCTGTATTGATCATATCAATGTCTATCATTCATCTACTTACTGACAGGAGTAGCACAGACTCTCCAATTGTTGTTATTTGGAGGTCAATGCAACAAAATGATAATCTTATAGACAAATGATTGGTCAATAGAAGGGAGTTGAACTTCCCCCTCACTCCCTCACTGAAAGCCCCATCGACACACTGGAGATTGATGTTGGAGAACAACACTGTACGCACTGTGCTATACCGCTTGTTTAGGTGCAATTCTACAGTGTGATCAATGCACATCTTCACATTCACTTCTGACCGGCGGCTAGCCGAGGGTAGCTGCGCGGTAAGCTACGGCAAACTGAGATCTACAGCCGAGCGTAATAAATATGAATCCCTATCAAGTTTCTCCAAGACAAGACAAAAAGATCTCCAGGATATTGGTCCCTGCTTGAGGTTATTGATCTTCTTTTCTTTCTTTCTCTCCTGCATTGTGATACCCCCCTCCCTTCCATCAATATCCTCCCCACCAAAATTGACCCTCCTCTTCTTCTTCGTCCACCGCGTAAAGAAGAAAGGAAAACCAAGAGTCAATCTCTCTCTCTCTCTATCTCAGCAATGTCTGCCGTTAACCGGACCCTCCGAACGGCCACCAAGCAGCTGCGCTTCCAGTCTCCCCGGGGTCTTCGTGTCGCCGCCCCTCTCGTGGCCCGCTCAGCACTCGGCGCCGCTCGCTCTTCTCTTCCCGCTTCTCACGGCGCCTTTTCAACATCTGCTGCTAGACGCTCTGGAGCTCCCGACATGTCTTCCGCTCAACGTGAATACGATCCTGAGATCAAGGATATTGCCGACTATGTTGCCAATAAGACCATTGACTCTGAGCTTGCTGTGAGTATTTGCCAATTCCAATCCAATTCCTATCCCAATTCTAGTTCTGCCGAGGCTTCGATTTTGCACCCCGCAATACCCCGCCTCGAAGCTTCACACGCCTCAACACCAGAGAAACTATCACGAGAAACTCAATTGGCACTCAATTGCAATAATTCAATGCTAATTCATACCTCAACAGTTCGACACTGCTCGATGGATCCTCCTAGACACCCTCGGCTGCGGTCTTGAGGGTCTGAGGTTCAAGGAGTGCTCTAAGCTCCTCGGCCCTATCGTCCCTGGCACCGTTGTCCCTAACGGCCCCAAGGTCCCTGGAACTCCCTTCCAGCTTGACCCCGTCAACGCCGCCTTCAACATTGGTGCTATGATCCGATGGCTCGACTTCAACGACTGCTGGCTCGCTGCTGAGTGGGGTCACCCCTCTGACAACCTAGGTGCCATCCTCGCTGTCGCTGACTGGATCAACCGTACCAACAAGGCCGGTGGTAACCTCGCCGGCGGCAAGACCTTTGTTGTCAAGGATATTCTCGAGGCCATGATCAAGGCCCACGAGATCCAGGGTTGCTTGGCTCTTCTCAACTCCTACAACAAGGTTGGTCTTGACCACGTTGTCCTCGTCAAGGTCGCCTCTACCGCCGTCGTCTCCAAGATGCTCGGCCTCAACGAGAAGCAGATTGCCGATGCTGTTACCCAAGCTTGGGTTGATGGCCAGTCTCTGCGAACCTACCGCCACACCCCCAACACCATGTCCCGAAAGTCGTGGGCTGCCGGTGATGCTTGCCAGCGCGCCGTCAACCTGGCTCTCAAGGTCCTGAAGGGCGAGCAGGGTGTTCCTACCGTCCTGTCTGCTCCTGTCTGGGGTTTCTACGATGTCCTGTTCAAGGGTCAGAAGTTCGAGTTCCAGCGCCCCTACGGCAGCTATGTCATGGAGAACGTGCTCTTCAAGGTCTCCTACCCTGGTAAGTTTACACGACTACAGTTAACGTGAGAGAGAATCGTTCTAACATTTCACAGCTGAGTTCCACTCTCAGACCGCTGTTGAGGCTTCTGAGAAGATTCACCATCTTCTCAAGTCTCAGGGCAAGTCTGCTGCCGACATCAAGTCCATCACCTGCCGAACTCACGAGGCTTGTATCCGCATTATCGACAAGCAGTTCAAGCCCATGGACAACTTCGCCGACCGTGACCACTGCATCCAGTACATGTGCGCCACCATGCTCGTCTTCGGCCGTCTCGAGGCCACCGACTACACCGACGGCGGTGAAGCTGCCACCTCTCCTCTGGTCGAGTCTCTCCGACAGAAGATCAAGTGTGTTGAGGATCCTCAGTACACCAAGGATTACCATGACCCCAAGCTCCGCACCATCTCCAACGCCCTCACCGTCGAGCTCAACGACGGTACTGTCCTCGACGAGGTCGCTGTTGAGGCTCCTCTCGGCCACCGTCTCCGCCGCGATGAGGCCAAGCCCGTTATCCTCGAGAAGTACAAGCGCCACCTTGGCCCTCACTACCCCGAGGCCCGCGTCAAGGAGTTGGTGGAGCTCAACTTGGATGCCAAGAAGCTCGAGTCTACCCCTGTTGATGAGTATGTTGATCTTTACACTGTTGAGAGCAGCAAGTTTGTGCAATAAAGGATTGGTTATTGAACGAAAGAGGTGGAGGATGCATATTTAATCGCAAAGCCCAAAGAAGGCCATGGTTTGGATAGAATGAACATATCGAGCCTAAAATGAACAACCAAATACAAGAGTCACACAGACTCAAGATGAACAAAATCTACAACCAATTATCCGACATTGTGAATGTGATTTCATGGTGAATTATTGAATGCAGTACGCGTAAAAGGCGTCTGAGTTGCACCTCGTTCAACGGTTACGAACCACCAAAATCTGGTGATTGGATCGGGTTGAGCGAGGGGCAACACCGCCTCAATGCCCGCTTTATTTGGTAGGGATTTGACTTGGCTTTGGCCGAATTCCGAGCCTTTGGGGAGCTTTGGTAAGAACCCGAAACAATCTCCTCTTTCATTTAACTCGAATCTGACATCTGTCGCTACCGTACCTTTGTCATATCGCAAACTTATCATCGAAACTGCCATTTCGCTCTTTATCTGCCATACCGACCTATTTCGACCCCTACATTCATACCCGCAGTTCAAGTCCGGACCCTTCGGGCGCAACATCTGCAATCATGGCTGCTGATCGCCAGACTATTATGGAAGTGAACCGGTCGCTTCGCAACATCAAGAATGTGAGTAGCCTCCTATCCCCAACATCACGTTAATCAACCGAATTATTATGTGCATTCAACAGCCTACGATCACAAATCAGCTGACACTGTGAAGGAACTCGAGAACCTCCTGGAGCGAGGCGTGATTGACGATTCCGTCTATGATACCATCAGCACCGCCCTCCCTGACGAGTCACCCCTTTCCGGCCCCCTTCGAACCGCCACCGGTAACAAGAAGAACAACAACACCACCACCGCCGCCAAGGCCGCATCTCCCGCTCCAAGCGCCCATGCACCTCCTACCAAGGCCTTCGAGAACCTCAAAGTCAAGTCAGCCTCACCCGCGCCGCCCGCCTACGACCAAACCCCTCCTCCGGGTCTTCCCACGCGCAACGTGAAGCCCACCGTCGCCCACGCCCGCGCCCTCTACCGCTATGCCGCCTCTGACGGCCGCGACCTTTCCTTCGAGAAGGACGACCGTATCGCCGTGTACGAATACATGAACCAGGACTGGTGGATGGGCCGCAACGAGCGCACAGCCCAGGAGGGAATCTTCCCGCGCAACTACGTGCTCGTCGACCAAGAGACCAAGAAGCCCGTCGCGCCCATCCCGCAGCCGCAGTACGGATACCCACAGGGCCCGCCTCCCCAGCAGAACCCCTACAACGCGCATGTGCCGCCCATGGCTGTCGCTGAGGGCTCCGGACAGCCGGGACAGGAGGGTGATGGCAAGGACAACAAGGTGAATGAGTACGGCAAGAAGTTTGGTAAGAAGCTTGGTAACGCTGCTATCTTTGGTGCTGGTGCCACAATCGGAGGAAACATTGTCAACAGCATCTTTTAGACTGCATTGCTGTAAGCGACGCTGCGTATTTCATCTTTTTTCATATCATTATTAGGCGCAAGTATCGGGCGTTTGGGACTAAAGGGTCCATGGATTAGTATTCCAACGAGAATACTGAGTCTGTGTTCGTCTTTACTATAGAGATAATAAATAACCTCTTGAGACGAGGTCTTGCTTTTGAGATAAATCCTACTTTGCCTGTATCCGTTTTTGAATGCTTGAGACATATTTGGCCTGGCCTTGTAATAGAAACCTTGAATCGTTTCTGGAAGACTAAATTCCATTCTGAGAGTTTTTGCAGAAAGACAGTGCCAAAAAAGAATACCACGAATTTGCAATCTACTTCAATTTTACGTACTGGAATGACTTATAGCATGAGAAAAGCAAAGGGAGTAACGTTTCTTCTAATAGCATGAGGCCTGTTAGCACTCCGTATTGTATCTGGAAATGCTGCGAAGAACTCATGAGGCGTACTTCATCATGCCTGGTGGATCTGATTGCCAGGGGATACTGTGCCGAATACAGTGTAGCCACCCGTATTAGCGGGCAAGCCAAAGCCATGATCGATATTAACACTGTACGTCGCAAAATTTCTTGCTTTGACACTTGAGAAATCTTAAGCGGAATAACCAAACAACATCATAACAAAACCACAACTGCAATCATGTCGACTACTAAGAAAAGACAAGCGGAGGATACTCCTGCTCAACCCAAACCGAAGAAGAGCAAGAAGAGAAAGGCGAATGCCCCCGATGATGAACTCCTCGACACTGAGCTCGGCCTCAACACGCTCTTCAACAAGATGGACAACCAGCTCTTGGCGGATCACCTGGCTCAGAAATTGGGACGATTCGGTACCGAATTGAGTGCTGTTGAGATTTCCGATATGACTGTATCAGGTAGGACTCACTTACTACCCATATTGCCATTTTTCGAGGAGATTTACTGACAAGCATCAAGCCAACGCCATTCAAGACACCACTTCATGGCAGGAGTCAAGAACCCTGGACAAGTTCCCCGAATTTCTGGAAAGCATCACAGAGGACCCTGAGCTTTTGAAGAAGTCGGCGAAGAAGAAGGGAGCCCCTCACACTCTCATTGTAGCAGGCGCGGGTTTGAGAGCTGCAGATATTGTCAGGTACGTTGCGACGACGCGCTGGGGCGAGCGAAAGACTAACGGTGGCAGGTCGATGCGAAAATTTCAAAGCAAGGATAATTCAATTGCGAAGCTGGTAAGTTTGGCCTAGCGAATTCATTGAGGACCACGTCGCTAACATACACTGCGTAGTTTGCGAAGCATATGAAGGTAGAAGAGCAGGTCCAATTCCTCGAGAAGCACAGGACTGGAATCTGTGTTGGCACACCTGCCCGACTTATGGATCTCATTGACAACGGTAAGTCGAATCTTCGTCCCTGCCTGGTTATTTCATCTGGAAGCGACGAACATGAACTAACACCACCAGGTGCACTCTCCCTGGAACACCTGAAGCGTCTAGTCGTCGATGCTTCCCATATCGACCAAAAGAAGCGCGGCGTCCTGGACATGAAGGACACGATGATGCCTCTTGCCCGTTTCTTGTCGAGACCCGATTTGAAGGATAGATATGGCGACGAAAAGAAGCCGCTGGCTTTGTTGTTCTATTAGATGCGATACCCTTACCTAGAAATGTTGATGCGTTATTGAGTCCTTTCCTCTTATGGAAACTTCTCGCATTGTATGTCAAGGCTTGATCTGTGAAAATTTGCGGACCTCGATGTATCCTCCTACCTGCCTTCTCTGTTCTGTCACCTCACGGCGGAAGGTGCTTCCATTTATGCAGCAGCCCAGGAGGTCATGTTCCTGCCATCTGCAAACTGCACCTTCTCTCTCGAATATCGCGAATCCTGAGTCTACTTCTCAACCTCCGGCCCCCCTCAACCCTTTACTCTCTTCATCATCATCCGTCTTTACCTTCAGCTCACAAGCTCGTTTTTGGAACGCATCTTGCTCTCTTTTTGGATCCCTTTCCTCGATCACTCACTCGTTTTTGGACCTGTCGTTTACAATCAGCACACTTGCTTCACACCTTCTCCCACGATAACCATTTGCTTCTGACGCAGCCATGAAGTCTCCGTCACTTACTAGCTTGCTTTTATCGAGCTTTGTTGGCTGGACGCATAGCCAAGATACATCTAAACCAGGTACGAGCATCGGGTCCTTGCTAAGGCTTGACTAACGAAGCAATGTAGAATGTGCTACTGCTTGCTCTCGCGATCTTATGCACTACCATGACATCTCTAACATGGAGGCTCTGTGTGGCAATATGGCCATTCAACGAGTAAGTGATTTTCAGTCGTGCCAAAGGTCAACTAACCATGTCGTAGGAGCTCTTCCTGTGCCTTGCCAGTTCTTGTACTGATCATTATGGTCAGGCCCTGACACATGCCATCTCTACATGTTACAATCAAGGTGCTTTCATTAGCAACCTCCTTCCCGTTGAACTCCACCACACAAGCCTCTTCCCCCTTGTCGCTCGCTCCGATACTGCCAACTTCGGATTTGAAAGCCGTTTCAGTCTTTCAGTCGATTGTAAGGCCGGCTCTGATGGCGTTCTTACCCTTTCTCTCCCGGAACCCACCCCGTCTTCTGTTGGCCAGCCGGTATCAGGTGGTGGTAACTGTGGATGTGGGAACGGTAACCCCAATGCTGGAACAAACCCGTCAACCGGTAGCTCAGGCTCGAACAATGGTTCTCCGTCTGGGAGCTCTCCAAGTTCAGGTAACGGACAGGCTGGCATACCGGGAAACACAGGTTCTGGAGGCAATAATGGAGCTGATAGCTCGAGTCCTGACGCCGATTGCGAAGAAGGTAGCCCGGATAGTGGTCCGTTACAGCCTGGTAGCAGCAACGGACAGCCTGAGTCCCAACACGACCAAGGTGGACGGCCTCAACCTCAACCTCAACCCCAGCCCGCTCCCGCACCTGAACCTGCACCTATACTACCATCACAGGATCCAGCTCCACCGACCCCCCCTGCAGACGACGGCGTAGCTGGTCAAGGAACCCCTGGTGATAACCCTTCTCCAGGGCCTGGTGCTGCATCTCCAGGAAGCAATCCCACCGAGGCTTCACCCGTGGGTTCCGATGGCCCAGTTGATTGTTCAGTCTATTTCAACGACCCAGCGTGCAACAGTCAGAGTCAACCGCCTGATGGACCCCCAGCACCAGCTCCGACTCCAGCTCCGGCTAGCCCTCCTCCCCCACCTCCTCAGCCAGCACCTCCGGCTGTACCGTCATCTTCCTCTCCTGCAAACACCGACACTCCTACAGGGAATGGTGTTCCCTGTGGCGGAACACTTGGCCCTTGCCCCGAGGATAACTCAGATCAAGGGAACAAACCTGTCGCCCCCAACCAAGGCCTTTCACCAAATAACGGCGCTCCTCTGAGCCCAGAAAACCCTTCTTTACCTGCTTTTCCACCCTTGAGTTCCCCTGGAGATCAAGCCCCGAATGGTCCTGGAGACGGCTCAGATGATGGACAGACCGGTGCTACACCTTATCAATCTGACGAACACGACGGCTCTGGATCAGATGGCCCAAACAAAGCAGGCGATAACAACGGCGGGTCGAATGGGCAAGGCGATATTGGTCCTCAACCACCGGGAGCAACACCAGCACCTATACATCCTGCTCCAGCTGGGCCCACGACTTCGACCCAGCCCCAAGATGGTTCTGCGCGATCGGCTCCTCTTCAAACTAGTGATGCCAGTATTGCTGGAGGTCCCCAAGAAGGGCCTCATCTGATCACGGTCATTGTGCCTACCCAGGTTGAGAGCACCGAAACAAGGGTTATCACAGTCTAGCCAACAGATGGTTCCTCCATGTACTCATCACCTTCTCAAGTGAAGGCACATGCTATGGCTGATATTGAGAGAAAGCGACAGAACGATCAAGAAGCCGAAGCGACAGAGACATCTGGACTTGATGACCAGAAAGAGATATCTGTGGCATCTAGCACTACCCCCACGCCATTGCTCGCCCGAGCAGACGTGTCCCCAGGACAGACCGTGTCCGACATGTCGTTCGTAAATTCAAGTGACGCGCCAGCCACTCTGTTTTCGTGTCGTTTCCTTGTATTTCTTGCTTTTCTAACCTTTGCTTCCGAACTCCTGACCTCTTCTCGCCCAGAACTACGGCTCATTGCCTTTGTGTCGATTATGTTCTCGAGGTGTGTAGGCTGGCTATAAGGGGCCTAGGGATGTTGTATTGTTCGAGAAATCTATATTCATTGGTGTGGCGATATGGTAGAAGGGAGAGTAGAAATCCACATGATGTATAGTACTATTCTAGCTTAGATTATCACCGCAACGTAATGAACTGCAACTGCACAGTTAAAGAAGGATTCATAATGCCCACTGATTCGAAACGTCACCCTTATATCGTGTATATACTTCTAACTTAGGATCTAGACTTCTGTTGGTAAGGAGATTATCGGTCACATCTCAGCCGCTTAATTATTCTTCTTGATCCCAAAATCTGTTCGGGCGGTGTTGAGACTTTTCCTTGAATCTGATCCCCATCGCCCTCATTGCACCATCCTCACAATTTTCCCAATCTTTTACCAACTGTGCCACTGCTTGAGCGACGTGATCGTCCTTTGGGTCAGAGGCCTTGGTCAGCATATACCCCACTAGCTCCCAACATAGATAATCCGTGAGAGTTGGCGGTTGCGTCGACTTGAGGTCGTATGCTTGCACTTCAGCCAGCCTCAGAGCGCAACGAGCCAATGGTCGAGCTGAGCTCCAACTATTGAATTCCTCCTTGAGCTTCTCGAAATCGACGTGGTATGGGTAGTTCTGGCGGTCTGCCAGTGCTATAACGAATTTGTAAACTTCTCGAACGTAGACATCCTTTTCTGCGGCGGTTGAATCGGCGATGGGAGTGGGAAGAGTAGTGAGACTCAGTTGGAATACACTAGGAAGCAATCGAGGCTCGGCTTCTCTGCTGTGTATGCGTGCTTGAAGTTCTTCCGCCTTGGAGATAATCTTCTTGATGGTGGGTATGCCATTCTCGTGCCAGTAGTTCCAAGTCTCCCGGTCCTGCAGGTAGCCTGAGCGCAGCCTCTCGACCACCTTCTCCACGATTGACGGCTGGCCGATCTTAAGCAGTCTTTCTGCAAACTCGATCACGAAAGACTGAAGCATCTGAACAGTAATGCCGTTCTCTGCCAACTTGGAATCCCGCACGGAGGGGCGTTCATGTAATGTCTGGGCAGCTTGCAAGACACCGAACTTGAGCGAATCGTGCCCGTTTTCCCCGAACTGAGAAAGCCAGTGTTTGCCAGCTTTTGAATTGACGAGGTCCCGGTCTTCTCGGATCGTCTTTGTGATGCGCTGTATCCCGGGAGATGGCTCAATATTGATAAGACAAGCGGAGCGGATCATGTTGAAGACTGATGTAGGTATGTAATGCATATGCCGCTGAAAAAATCCAGAAAAGAGTTTGATATGGACGGGGAGATGCGGCAGCTTCTCATTCTCGTCTAGAGAAAAGCTGTTCTTGGCCAAGAAGAGCTTCATCCAGCGAGCGTTGTTGGCAGCGGACTGATCCAAAGAGCCCATGATGAGCTGCGCCAATCGAGCCTTATCTTGTTTGTTCAGCTTCCCGTGAAGGAGCTTTTGAGTCAACAACTGGTATAATGGCGTTTCCTCGCCCACAGAAGGAAGCGATACGTTGCTGGCTGCGGCCTCGGTCCAGTCAGACTCGGTAAGGCCACGTCGCTCATTGAGCTGGGCGACTGCAGGGACAATATACTCCTCCAGTGCATCGAGAATGTGTTGCCGTAGGGCAGAAGGACAGGTTGGATCTTCCATAATGGCGAAAAGGCTGTTTGTGATGGTGATGCGGATGTCGATGTGTCTTGCCTCGGCAAGAAGTCCAGTAAGAATATCGCAGGACGAAGAAGGTGCCATAAAGAGATTGTGTTGCAAAAGTTGAGCGAGCATCTTGACAGTGGTGACTTTAATAGAAGGTCCCTGAGGCTTGATGGACTCTTTTGAAGCATCTTCCTCGGTTCCTCCCGTAGATACATCTGCTTTTTCTCTCGCGTCTGTGTTATGATTCTGCTCTCTCATCTTCTCTCTTATAGCACTTGCCATGGTATACAATACTTCCTTGGCAGCCTTGGCAGGGAGTACCGAGAGGAAGCCCAGGCTGAGAAGATGACGATGCCATGAAGAACTCTCTGTGGCGCCCTCGTCGCCCAAGACCAAGTCTCGAATGAATGGACATGCCAAAGAAGGTTGATCACTGGCGGCTAGACCGTCGACGATAGAGACAATGCTTTTCATCTGCGCCTTCATGGCTTCGGGGCCTAGCCGTGCTCTCATTTGGTCGATCAGGAAACGGGCTAGCTCTGCCAGCAACGGAGCCGATAAGGGCGTTTTTGAAAGTATATGGTAGACATAGTTACCCTTCATAGAGTTGCCGTTCGACCCAGAACTCAGAGTGTCAAAGAACGAGTTGCCACGCGTGGCTTCCAGGGTCGGATAGCGGACGGTAGCTCCAGCCTGGATAAGAACATCGGTTGTAGGCTTCCAGATAGTCTCCATCAATTCTCTTTCACATTGCTCGCGGTCAGACGGGGAGCATTTTATGAGACTTTTGAAGAAAACATCTAACCAACCCATACGATGATCAGCTACAGATTTGACCAGGTGGAAGAGCCAGGTCCAATCTCCAGGTCTGAACCCGGGCTCCCCAACAGCCACTGTCACCGTCTCAACAATATTGATAAGAACCTGGTTCGCAAGCTCAATGTCTTTCCTCACTAGCGTCGCGGTAAACGAAATCACAGCCTCGGGTGAGTCAACATCTCCATCTGGTATGGCACCCAAGAGATCCTCGATTTCTCTTGTCTTGAATACCTCCCCCTTGAACAATGTCGAACTTGTTGGAGGATCCTTGATGAAGCGTCGGGACCAGATAACGGTGTCGTTCAGTGTCTCCAGGTCTCCAAAAGCCACACAAAGGTGCAACGCGCTCTTCGCCCAGTAAGCACGTTCGACAGCCTCTCGTGACTGTTGAGCGTTTGTCTTTCTCTCATTGATAAGCTCTCGAGTACGCTCGTACCATCCTGAGTGCTGATTTTGAGTCTTGGACTTGCGAATAAGCAATGCTCTAAGAATCTCGACGTCGCCAAAGGCGCTATGTTTAATGTGGCCTTGCGTTTGTGCCAGTATAGTCTCACCACTACCACTGTCAAGAAATTCGTTCCGGGGAAATAATTTATCCAGCTTCTCGAACAGTCGCAAAGACCTTTTGTGATCCATGCAGAGGAATAGATTCGATGGCCAGGCCTGACGGGCAAATGGCTTAAGCCGGGCGATATCCTGCTCTGAGTCACTCTCAACGTCCATTTGGTATTGACTGGTATGCATAAGGAAGAGGCGGAAGAAGTCGTATCTTTTTTCGTGCGATAATCTCCGAGAGACACAAACCGTTTCGCGAACGCCTTCAAAACCGTAAGGCATCTTCACCATTGTGGACAACTCAATGGTTTGTACCAGGTAAGCCTCCATCTTTCGCTTGCTCTCGCTGCCCTCTGGCGCATTAGCCCATCGATCAACCGTATACTGAAGTAGACCACCTTGTGTGAGAGAAAGCTGAGGTGTAAGCTGTACTTTGTGCCTCTGAACACACCGAAGCACAAGGTCTAGATATTTGTTGCGAGTGTCCTCGTCGTATTTGCTCTTGCGGAGGCGCTTGAGCAATGGCATGGCCACTTCCCCGATCAAGTCGGACGGGATGTGGGCTTTGTCATCGTGAGGGAAAAGAAGAAGTGTTGTCAGGATCTTCTCAGTAAAATTGACATTGCCGCGGAAAAGTCTCCTCTGCTGGTAGAAGGTGAGCCGCTTGCTCTCAGAGAAGATCTCCTCGAGGAACCTGGCCTCATGCTGCTCCCGATGGCCAAGAAACAGACGTCTGCCCTGTGGCGAAGTCCACTTTATATTCTTCTCCTTCTCAAACCTCTGCACCAAGTCGGTACTGCATCCAGGAACGATATCTTGATACAAGCGGCTCAAGGGCCTGTCATCTTCTCGGCCCTCGTAGAGTATTGTGACAAGCTCATCAAGAGCTGCGTGTCTCTGAGATCGTACCTGCAGAGCTGAAGTGGTCCGGCCAAGACGTTTGCAAAGCTCACGCAACTCTGAAATGCTGAACTCAGCCATTGTGCTGGCCAGGCCAGACGCTCCTCCTATAGCGTCCCATGCTGGCTGGAAACGGTCCGCACGACGCAGAGCTTTTGTGAATTGAGGGATGGCATATTTTCTCTTTTTGGCGCTTTGCGTTTGGCGGAGGTTTTCTGCTGTCTTTGATTCATCACGGCGGGGCATTATTGCTGGTGGTGAAGTTGTTAGATGATTACTCGAGTATCAATATGTGAGGAGTAACGTCTTAAGTACGAGCCAGAGGTTGAGTAACGGATAGGCAGCGAAGGAAGGAAGGATCACGGTGTGACTGATTGGGAAGTCGCCGAGAGCTTTAGACCAGAGCTAACAGCGTAGATCAGCAGTGAAGTATCATAACGGGCCAATGATTATTTGTCCACGTACCATAATAAGTAGTTATTTCAGTGCCTAGCGATGCCTGTTGATATCATCCATGCTGAGGGCTCCACTTGTTGATCGGCATATGACTGACAGTGGGGGTGATGCTTAGAACCAGACAGTGTAGATGGGTTGAAATATGATATGAACACTATGGAACAAAGACAAGTCTGGGGTTGGAATATCTTATGTCACTAATATTAATGTCAAAATTTTTGTTCAGCGTTTAGATCACAGAGACACTTGGTGTATTCTCTGATGCTGTATTCGGTAGTATTTCAGCTCACCTCGAACTAGCAGATGCGAAAGCTCTACTACATTGAAACCGATGGGTTCTTCATTAAGCAGTCCCTATGTTCTTGCATGACTGTAAAAGATATCCTCGAAAATCGGAAAACTTCTCCCTAAAAATAATGTCGATTGCTTGGTTAGCTCGAGGGATCTGCAATGAAACGTGACAACTTCACGACAAATAGCTGTCAAATACATTCCTACCCAATCAATTCTGTTGAACACATCGCTGATGTGCACATTCATGCAATAATCAATCTGCCTACTCAAACTAAGGGTTATTGATGTTTGTGATGTTATGCTGAACAGAGGAGCGTGGAAGTTGTCACCATCATATGTGTCACTCATCTTTTTTGTTTGCAAGCAACTCTCATTTTCCATTTCCCTCTATTTTTATGCATAAATTCATGCAATTTCGATATGCTAGATCGTCAGTTTGATATTTTTGCTCGTTGCAGCAGTGATGATCCAGCAGTCACCCCAAGAGGCACAGGCATATTGTATCACGCTGATGAATAGTCCACCCTTCATAAACTCCTTTATTGTTCAAAGCCTGCTTGCTCAAATCAATAGAAGTCTGCCTTAGGCTCCATTCAGTGCATTGTTGATTCACAGACCTGAGTTATACCACAAGCTTGTTCACTGTCAGGCATCTGCTTGCAACTGCCACTGCACTTCCTACACTTTGTCACCCCTAACAACAATCTGCCTTTTGCATCCTGCCTAAGCGAGAGCTCACAAACTTTGTAGCCCTCAACTCTTTTCTTTGACCACACTCATCGTTTCCTCCAACATCATCTCACATCACCTCTCTTCAACAATCTTCTTCTTCACTGGCCAGCCAAGATGAGCTGGACTGACGAGGAACCCACTTGGGGTAACCCAGCCGAGTACCACGTGAAAGCCTGGGCTGATGTCTACGGTACTGCTGAAGGTGACTCTACATCCCTGTATTATATATATATCTCATTCTGACTCTATCATCTAGAAGAAATCGGCACCGTCGGCGAGGTCTGCGAGATCAAGAACTCATTCGCCAAGATCAACTCTCGCGGCCATGTCGAGCAGTGGCTTGACAGCAAGCCCTACGGCCAGGACCAGGACACGGCTCGTAGAAGCAGAAAGCTTCGAGATATCTACGCCGTCGTCTGTGGCCACTACCCATGCGTCGACCGAACTTGGGAGATGCGAACCATCTGGGTCCATAATCCCCTCCTGAAGTCCGCTCTCTGCGAAGTACTCGCAGATCATACCGACAAATCCTGGTACGGCGAGACCCTGGAGTTCAAAAAGCCCTTTGCCACTCTGGTTCACCGCTGGGAGAAGCTCTGCAAGGTGGCTGTCAACAACAAGGGCACCGAGACCCAGAAGGTTGTGAACCTCTTTGTGGAGATGCTAAAACATGAGCTCCAGGATACCCTCCAGCGCGTCAAGATGGTCAAGGAAACTGGAGCTGCCGCTTTCAACGACCTTGTGTTTGTTTACCAGCCAGGTCAACTCTTTCTCCGCGCCGAAAAGCCCATGGCTGCAGGCATTTCCCACAAGTACGACGAGACTGGCACATTGACCGTCCATCAAGTCAAGTCCAACGGGGAGATATATGGTGGGATCGCGAACCAATGGCACGTCGAATACTTTCGCGGACGTCGTCATCTCTCTGATCTCAACATTCGTCCATTCTCAGCTTGCTCCAAAGAAGTTGGCCAAACCGTCAGAGCAGATCTGATCGAGCGTGGCCGCAAGTGGGAAGAGCTGGTTCAGGGCCAATTCATGCGCTTCCACATCGGCAAGGCTCCCATTTGCCAGCCCCAAGAGATAAGCTGGCGTTCTCCTCATGGGGTATGATTTGAAGATACATCAGCTATATGCATACATTCTGACCATGACCTACCAGGCTTTTAGCGGCTGGGACCAACCTGATGTGCGAGCACAACCGTATACCAAGGCTGCTCACCTGCCAACCTTGGTGGTACGCTTTTCAGAAACTTCCTACGGATATGAGCACTAACAGTCATGCAGCAAGAAAGTCGAGTCATCATAGATGAGGCGGGCTACTACGAGCTACAGGGGCTCGATGACCCTATCGACCTTTGCATCTTCCAGAAGATCAGCGATGCAAAGAAAATCAAGAAGAACAGTTTCGAAGGCGCAGCCTACAAACATCAAAAGCACGAGGATCTTGACCACAAAAGTGAGGATGATGAATACCATGTTGATCTTACTGATTGGCAGTGCTTGCTTGCTGTTTCTACCCTGAAATGCTTCTCGATTGAGAAGAAAGTGTGGTGTAAGTTCCCGTTGCACAAACTTCCATTCGGGGTACTGATCATTTTTGCTGTAGGCGACGTTGAAGTCAACGATCTGATTAACATCCAGTGGAACACCAAAGCCTTTGACAACCTTGTCCTCGACGCTGGGGAGAAGCGGCTCTTGCTTGGGTTTGTGGGCGCTACGAAGAGCAAAGATCACAGGGAGTTTGACGACTTTGTCCACGGAAAAGGTTTGTTTCTTCGTGTTTTCTTGTAAAGTCAAGCTGACATCGTTTACAGGCAAGGGACTCATCCTCCTTTTGTGCGGTCCTCCTGGTACTGGAAAGACACTGACAGCTGAATCTGGTTTGTCATCTCCATGATCTCCAATAATGTCCATTGCTAACTCAGATGCAGCTTCTGAGAACCTGAAGCGTCCTCTCTACCGCCTTGATGCTTCCGACCTTGGCAATGATACCATTGTCCTTGAGAGCCGTCTCCGGGTAGCTCTTGAACGTTGTGCTCGTTGGGATGCCATTCTTTTGCTCGACGAGGCAGACGTCTTTCTCGAAGCACGCTCCAGTAGCAACCTCTTGCAGAACGAGATGACCTCCAGTAAGCTACACCCTCAAAGTACCTTCACAACTCTAGCTTACATCACCATTAGTCTTCCTTCGTCTTCTGGAGTACTACAGGGGAGTCATGATCCTCACCACGAATCGCTTCCCTGCGATCGACCCTGCCTTCGAGTCGCGAATCGACATCACCATTGTCTTCAAGGATCTCCATCCCGATTCCCGAGCCAAGATCTGGCACAACTTCCTAGTTAGAGAGGAGTCAGACCTGGCTAAAGACAGCGAGGGGATTGCGAAGTTGGCCAAGGCGCACCTAAACGGTCGACAGATCAAGAGTGCCGTCAAGACTGCTCGAATCCTGGCTGTCAGTGAGAATGTGCCACTCGGATTCGATCATCTGGAGACAGTTGTCACCATGCGAAAGAAGGCGCTCCGACTACTGGGTCGCGAGGTTGTTCAGGTCTTGGATGATTCGGACTCGGATTTGAACTTGGCCTTGAGCTTCTAGTTCCTGGAGCATGCTTTTTATGCACAAAGAGCTCAATGGGAGCATAGAAGGATATTCAATGTATGATCGCACATGAGGACTTGCTATAGTGAGAGAGAGACTGGTCGGCGGCAGATAGACCAGTGTATTTTCACAGCAATAGAACACGAGAGACATTAAATCAGAATGCAGTAGGTTTCGTGATCATTGAGGTATCGTCATCATCTAATCATACATTGTCTGCTATTGCTCATCGACAGAGCTCCCAGCATCTTCCACTCAATAGTTTAAGCTCCGTACTTCTTGTCCTTGTCCGCGACAAAGAACTCGTTGCCTGTGGCAGTCTTGTACTGGCCGCGGATAGCATCGGAAATGGCCTCGTCCTTGGCCTGCTCAGCGGCGGTCTCGTTGCTCTGGTCGCCACCACCGAGGAACTTCTCCTGGACGAAGTCGACAGCTGTAGAGAGTAAGTTAGTACAGTGCCAAGAGAGTGAATTGTGAGGAAATATTTACCCTTGTCAAGACCGTCCTCGTTCTGCTCGCCCTTGGCACCACCACCTGCCATTCCGTCGAGCTTGCCCATCAGACCGCCAGACTCAGGAGCAGCTTGCTGGCTAGGGTCGTTGGTGTTGGTGTTGGCATTGTTGTTGTTGCCGCCGGTGAGGTTCTTGACGAAATCCATGATGATGATCGGTTTGATGTAGTGTAATTTGACAAATAAGTTAATTCGTTTGATGTAGGATGATGAATGCAAGATGAAAAGGGCACAAAAGAAGCGGTCGACGTCCTTTATATAACACCAGTTACGCAACGCACATCACAGGCAAGAGCAAGTTAGGCGGGGGTTGATCAATCCTTGATTCGCTGTATGGCAAGGGCCATCCACTGACGCAACTGAAAAACAAGGATACAGGGGGACGTTGTACTATTTACAGCTGAAAAAGTGATGTGCAGTGACGTTGACGTTGCTCAGTATTGGTTGGACAGGGACAGGGATTCAAGAAACTCAAGATAAGGTGCGGCGATAGCATCAGCGCCAAAGCTTAAGCTCGCGTGCCAAGTTTTAGAGCCTGGCATTTTGACTGCAGTGGGCTATGATGGACGCCCGGGCTAGGCCACTGATGTGAGAGCTGCGGGGTAAGCTTCTGGAGCTCCGTAGCTCGGATGGAGAGCTTCAACTCCATGGCGATGATATCACAAGCAGTGAGTCCATGGCACTTTTACAATCACAACAGTAGATCAAAGTTTGTCTTTTAGCAATCAATTTGAGAAAATTATTATCATACAGCATTAAACTCGTTTCTCGTTCCTCGCCTGTTTTCGTCTCCCTCCGTCATCAACTGAGCAACCTAATAGCAAGTCCGCTGGGTATCTCTCGTGGTCGTGATCGTTATCGTCTCGTTTCGTCAGCTTTTTTTTTTGTAATTGGTTTTTGTACTTTTTTTGGTATTTTCTTTTTTTAATCGTCACCATCGACGTCGTGGTGACTCGTCACTTCATCAGCTCGTCAGTCGTGACCTAACTGTGGGTCAGGATTAGAAGCGAGTGTACAGGCCGTCGGCGTCAATGACGGCCTGGCAACGTTCTGCCATGCTTTCCATGAGTTCGCGGATGTAGTCATCGGAGATGCTCTTCCAAGTCTGTTGAGCAACTGTAGCAACGCGACTCTCATCGCACTCGAAATATTCGCGGGGGTTGCTTCTGTCAGCGTGAACGGCAGCTTTGATGTTATTGAAGATCTCGGTGAGAGGGTTGAGATCAGGAGAGGCCGGAGGAAGAGACAAAACGGGCATGTGTCGGTCTCGGACTCCATCTCTGTAAGCGACACCGGAGTAGAAAGCCATCTCGCTGTTAGGCTGCTGAGCAAAGAGAGCAGTGGGATTATGTTCGTCAAGCCAGCTTTCAAATGAAGGGTAGCAAACTCGGTAGTAGTTTTCTTGGGTGAGATTACCATGCATATAGTCCATGAAAGGGTTCCATTGGATGAAAGGACCTTTGCCAGTAGCACCTGAGAAGTGAGCGATGTACAATATGTTGGTTTGGCTGTTAGTGGGGGAATGAGGAACGTGGTTGATGCAATCTGGGTGAAGGCCTTCGTCGGCTTCGCGAGTGATCAAGGCTTCGTCGGGCTGGTCAAGGTAAAGTCGCATGTCGCCAGTGAAGAGGACATTCTTCCACTGCTCGACAGTCCACTGGACGTGCGTGGTAGCGAAGTGGAGACGGGCCTGGCGGGTGGTCTCGTTAATGCGGGGTCGGACGATGGCGGGGTACGACTTGAACCCATTTCGGCGGAGAGCAAGGGTAATGGTGCGTTCAGGGCACTGCAGTCCAAGGGCAGCGGGGATCTCTTTCAAGGGCATGCGACGGGCATGGGGGGAAGACTTGACAAAATCCAGCAGCTGGCGGATTTGCTCTTGGGTCAGTCTGGGTAGGGATTTGCGGGGGTTAAGGAATGGATCGCGGGAAGCGTTGGCCAGATCCTCGACCATCTGCTGGTGCTGCAGTACTGCTGCGGGCAGACTGGAACGATCCCGAGACAGATGAAAGAGGGAAGAGTTGATCTGGTCGAGCTGCTTGACTTCTCCCCGGTTTACCCAGTTGCCAGTGTGCAGTTGCTCTCCGAGGGAGGCCTGACACTCGAGAGAGAGTCGACTGATGCTTGTGCGGCCAGCTCTAGCTGTCCTGGTACGAGGCCGCCTGGGGCGACGCAAGATGATGCGGAAGGGCTCATCATGGTCGTTGGATTGATGATTGGGGTTGTTGAATTGGGGCATGACGGGAGGGGCAGGGTAAAAGGTGTTAAGGGGGGTAAGGCCAGTAAGGGTAGCAAGGGGAGCGAAGGGAGTGAGGTGAGACATTGTTGAGAATAGTTGCGATTGCAAAGAACAATGAAGTAATAAAAGAGTGAGGTTGAGAATGACTGATAGCGAATGCAAGCTGATTGTAGAGAGAATTGCGATATGCGGATGCAGAAGACAATTGCAAGTGAAGTGTTGCGATGCGATGCAGAAGCAGACGAGAATGCGAAAATGAATGCAAGTGCAATTGCCAGTTAAAGTGGTGGGGAGGGTGTGGCTTTAGGGCACTGATGGCAGAACGGTCAGCGAACCAATGAGACAGCAGGGTTCTCACGTGTGACCCATTATTATCGCCAATCCCATTACAGTGCCAGCACTGTGACGCTTGGGGCGGTGCAACGTCCACAGTGGCTACCCTGTGGCTGTGGGAAGGTAATGGGGCTTTTGCTGGCCGGTTGACTCAAGCTTTGGTGGGGGTGTCTGTCAGCGTATGGATCGCTATGACGCATCGCCGTAGATAGAAGTAAAAAGTTCAAGTATCGCGACAAAGCCGCCAACTGAGGATCACTCCCATTCCTCCGCCAGGCCCTCTATACGTAGTAAACCAGAAGAAATCAATCACCATGGTCAAGGCAAATGAAGATTATCTTCGGCGGCCGCTGTACGGTAAGTTGATGCCCCAAAACCCTCCCCGCCATGGATCGACATGTCCAAGAGTCGCAAACGTACTGACGCAAGATATCGCAAAGTGTACGATCTGCCCACTGAAGTCTTAGACAGTCTAGCACTCAAGTCAGATGTCGATGCCGAAGCTGAAGCCGCCGCCGATTCCGCGAACTCGTCCCCTCCGAAGAGTCCCTCATCGTCAGATACCAACCTTGTCGGAACACAAGCTTGCTCTCTCTGTGGCCTCACGTTCACGACAGTGATCGATCAACGTGGGCACCTCAAGTCCGATTTGCACCACTACAACCTCAAGCAGAAGTTGCGGGGTCAAAAGGCTGTGTCCGAGGTAGAGTTCGAGAAGTTGGTAGGAAATCTAGACGAATCATTGTCAGGCTCTGATTCAGACGAGTCGGAGGAAGAAGAGGAGGATGGCCGACAAGAATCAACGCTCACTGCACTCCTGAAGAAGCAGGCAAAGTTGGCCGATAAAGAAGACGGCGAAGATGAAGACACTGCAGGCACGGCAGGCCGCGGCAAGGCACCACTGGTCTGGTTCAGCTCCCCCGTTCTTCCAGAGAAGACATATTTCGGAATGTATCGCGCCATTTTGACAGGCGACGAGCAAAGAAATCAGGACCTAGTAGAGGTGTTGAGGAAGAAGCAGGTTGAGGCCATCTCAATCCCCAAGAACCTCAAAGAAGGCGCGCTGCCTGAGATTGCCTACAAGGGCCCTCACATCTTTCTCTGCATGATCGGAGGTGGTCATTTTGCCGCCATGGTCGTGTCTCTTGCTCCAAGACCCAACAAGAATGGGACTACCATGAACCGAGAAGCGACTGTGCTGGCTCACAAGACCTTCCATCGGTACACCACGCGACGAAAGCAGGGTGGCTCCCAGTCAGCCAACGACAACGCGAAGGGTGCCGCGCACTCAGCTGGTTCGAGTCTGCGACGATACAACGAGCAAGCTCTGGTGGAGGATGTGAGAAACCTGCTCCAAGACTGGAAGGCCCTTATCGACACATCAGAGCTGCTCTTCGTCCGAGCAACTGGTATGACAAATCGGAGAACTCTGTATGGCCCTTATGATGGCCAGGTGTTGAAACACAATGACACTCGACTGCGAGGATTCCCGTTTAGTACACGACGAGCTACGCAAAACGAACTCATGCGATCTTTCATCGAGCTGACTCGGCTCAAGGTCCGCGAGATCGAACCTGTGCAGGAAGTTAAGAAGGAGATAGAGTCAGCAACCTCAACAAAAACGAGTACGAAACCCTCGAAGCCTAAGTTGTCAGAAGAGGAAGAGACGGCTCTGCTCCATACATCTCAACTCCAGGCGTTTGTGCGAAGATCAAAAGTTCCCGCGCTACTTACCTATCTCAAGAACAATAACCTCACACCCGATTTCGAGTTTCAGCCTGTGGAGCAGAACCACCACGCACCACGGCCACTTCACCTCGCCGCTGCCCAGAATGCTGCACCGTTAGTATTGGGTCTTCTGGTCCGCGGTGGCGCAGATCCCACCGTAAAGAATAACGAAGGCAAAACCCCCTTTGAACTCGCCGGTGAACGCTCAACGCGCGATGCCTTCCGCGTCGCCCGTTCCGAACTCGGTGAAGGCAAGTGGGCTTGGGACGATGCCAAGGTACCGCCCGCCATGACGAAGGCCGACGCCGACAAGCGTGAGGAGAGGGAGAAGAAGGAGGCTAGTGATAAGGAGGCCGAGCGCCGACGTACTGAAGAGGCAAGGCTGCAGAGTGAAGGCCCCAAGGTTACAGAGGGGCGTAAGCAAAAGGGAAATATCTTGGCGGCGGGGCTCAAGCAAACGCCGCAAGAGAAGAGAGAAGCCGAGGCGAGGGGGTTGACGCCTGAGATGAGGATGCGGTTGGAACGTGAAAGGAGAGCGAGGGCTGCAGAGGAGCGATTACGGAAAATGCAGCAGGATGGATGAATAGAGAGTCACAATAGATGAATACAAAGAATAGACGATGGTCATAAACATTGAGGATGATGGTTTTGGATGGTTCGCGGCTGTTCGCCCCGTTTATTTGGAGTTCATTTGACCCTTTGTTTGCAGCAGGTGGCTTGAGCTGCACAATCAACCGGTACTTTCTAGCTCGTTCCCACAAGTTCTGGTCTAGCATTTGCTCATTCACGCTTCCATTGTTCGAGCCATGAAAAAACTAGGATACCGCGATATGGAAGAGTTTCACTATCAAGTCTGAGCTCGTTCGGGCTGACGAGCATGACAAACAATTTCAGGGAAGACAGATATACAGTTTACTTAGGTATGATAGACTCATGTATACAGTCACAAATTGTAGATCTAGTTTATAAAGACCAGCTTGATTTCAGTGTTCTATCTTGTACTGTTCCCAGATCCAAACTCTTTGTCATTTTCAGTTCGTACCCATCATACTCGCATCCGTAGAATTGCCACGATCACCATGTTGCTGACCTACGATCTGCTTGCCAAGCTCTATCATGCAAGCAGCCAGCCATTGTCCATGAACTGAATCCTCGATCTTGACACTTACCCGGACGCCAGTGTCCGTGGTAAACTCGTAGGGCGCTACATGAAGTGACTCCGCTGAGGGTATGGAGGTTGCATTGTTGAGTGACCCTGCAACAGCGAGGTAAACTTGCACAATTCTTTCCTGGTCAAACTTTACAACACGTACAGTCAGGCCATCCCAGATATCTGGCAAAATAGGTTCCGCTGAGTGTGTAGTGTAGATACCATTTGCATCCCAAGGGCGATGCTCAATGAGATTGGTATACCTGGGTATTTCGAAGGGTGAGAAGTAGCTTGTGAGGATATCGAGAATGAGACGGCATTCTTCATCCCGTCTAGTCAGAGTGACGACATTATTTGATCTCCTGACAATCTGTCGATGAGATGAGTTGCGGTTGGTGTCTGTGTCGTCTTGAAAACGAACGTGTTTGTTTTTGGTATGCTTGCCCATCGTGAATAACTTACCTTGGTGGTAGCTTAAATTAGAGTAAAAAGGGTGATTTCTTTTGGTGATTTGATCGCTATTGAAAGAGTTGTTCTTGTAAATGAGAGACAATCGAAATCATGGGCAGACAAGACGAAGACTTTATATCTACTATGGCACATCAATACGTTCCCTAATAAGGTTCCTGTTCTGGTCTTCAAGAGCAAAATGTATGGTTCATTGTGTTCGGTGTAAAACGTGGACAATGACCGTTATCTGCGAAACAAAAGAAGCACTCTATGGGACACGCCATTGTTCTCCGCCGCCTGTCTACGGCTGCCCTGGTCTTCAAGACGCTGGCCACTACCTAGGTAAGTAAGTACTATCTCACATCGGTAAGTACAGTCGTGATCAATTCAAATTGCTCTATGAACAGCTGTTGCCACAAAGGGCGGACCCACATGGGATCTGTTTGGACGAAATATCGTCAGTGGTAAGAACGATTGACTGTTGATGCCTCAGCCCTCAGCTCTCAGCACATTTCCGATCACCACCTGCCAAATCTTCCTATCGAAAATAAATCCACAAGAGCCAAAGAGTTCAAACCCCCTCTACCTGCTGGATCTTTCGACTTCAACCTTCAACCAAATCCGTCAGTTTCCAACCCATCTTCAGTCGACATATGCGACGTCATCACTGGGCGGATTCCTCGTTGAAGGGCAATAATTGCAATGCTCTATCCCCATCACGACGGAACTTGGTAAGATTACATGGTCCTTTTAAGGCAAAGAAGCTCTCGTTGGCTCTGTCAGTCCAGCGTTCGTGCTACCCAGAACATCTAAGGACATCGCCCTAACCCTATTGTCACAGACTTCCATCGTCAAGCAACCTGCCAAGCTTCGGCTTCGGCTCCAATCTTTCAGCCGCTCTGTACTCAACTCGTTGATGTTCATCGTGGCCACTCCCATACTGGCCTCATGGCTGCCTTGGGTCAGACCATGCAGCCTCTTCATGAACATGAGCCTACTAGCGATGAGATAAGAGGAGCTTGATACTGCAAAACTTGCATCCAATGTCAGTCAATCCACACCCTCTTTCATCCACTGATTCAGTCCACTAACCTCGACCACCAGATGAAATCGCGAGAACAAACTCGGCCGTATCAATAGCTACAAATAGCATCTACAGCATAGTTCAAGCCTATACCATAAAGGCTATACAAAAGAACACCCATAAGCTAGAAACTTAATCTGGCAAGGGACGGGTTTTGCACAAAGCAGTCAGGTCGAACAGGCAATTGAGAAGATAGCCTCGCTTGATGGTACGGTTAGGGGGCATCGTTGAGCCGGGAGACTTCAACACTGGGCGACAGATATCTTTGCCGCACTTGTTGGAATTCGTTTCCAGTATTCATTTTATACTCCAGCAGGACAGAACCCGAGATATCAGTAATAACACCACCCAATAACCTGCACAGCTCTTCCATGATATGGACTTGACATCAACTCTCAGTCACGACCAAACATACTTGGAGATTCAAGGAACAATATAAAACAAGACAAGCTTTCGCTTATACGCTTGCACTATCGTATTGATAGAAGCTATATTCTCTGTTCCCGTCTACCACCTTAGGCATGAGCTACTCATATATCTACTACTATGCCTCCTATGCTCCCAACAAGCCATCAATCTACCCTGTGTACCTTGCGTCTTCTACATGGCCCTCAATACGCCAATACCGTTTGTTCTCTTAAAAGGTTTAAACCGTACTTGTTAATCATTGCACCTTGGGAAGAGAAGGAGCAATATGCAACAACCTAAACTGTCCCTCGCATCCAGTCAGATCCTGTTCTACAGATTGGAACATCATTCGTATCCGCCGTCTACCTTGATGAGAAAGGAGCCGGCAGTTCAGATATCATGAGTAACTATCAGCCGAACAAAGTCTGTGCAACATTATCATGAAACCATGACTCAGGTTGATGTTCTGTATCCATGCCCAGTCCAGGAACGAGCAAATCGCAACCAAGAATCGACACCAAGAACATACCAGAACTACCATGTTCAGCGCCTCAACGGAATAAATCTACGACACTGGTGCCTCACTGGTGCTTTGGCCAACACTCCTGTAGACTTCCCAGCCATCAATGTTCAACACCTTCCAAATTGATCAACGATTTCAGCCGCTGTTTGACGATTTCTTGCTTCTCAAGCCACAAAGTTTCGCATCCAGCTTCAAAGAAAAGCCTCAAAAGGCCAATGCGCATTCCGAAAGCTCATCCTCAAAAGGAGGAGGCGATATCAGATTTTCTTGCTCAAGCTGTGACCGCTGTTGGTGAAACTGGCCCCGGCTAGGCCCGGTCAATCTTTCAAGAGACCACAAGGGGACAATGCGAAAGACCCAAAGGATTTCGATCGGGTTATCGCAATAAACTAAATCAGTTAGTTGAATCCCATTTAGCGAGGAACAATACGCGGATTGGGCTCGGGTTGTCATATCTCAGCTAGCTCAGCTCACGGCCGTTCTGTGAGCGATCAAGTTCCGCTCCATGTTTTATTGTGGATAATCAGGATGAACAGGCCATGCGAGAATCCCACCACTCAGCTCAGCACAAGCATGGAGAAAAAAATGGAAACTCTCAAGCTTTGGGTTGCCAAAAGTGGCAACACTCGCGGCGTACTTCAGGTCTGTAGCCGGATGCAGCATCTCTTCCGATGCTCGGTTGGAAGTCGGAGTTGAGATGCAGGTACCCTTTCATACCCTGTCCGTCTGTTAGGTCTTGTGAGTTCAAGTCAGGCTTAACATAACGGCGTTATAGAAAAACGTTTCCGACTCTCCTGAGAGACCGTAAATTTATCTTAATACCCATGCAGGTCTAGGCAGGTGAAAACTGACTCTTTTGAGCCAACTGAAATGCAACTGTATGGTAGAAATACAGACAAGGGGCCTCACGTAACGTTTACCAAGTGACACTTCCTCCAATCTGGTGCAATCCCGAGAAAGAAAAGAAGAAAAAAGGGACATGCCAGCTTCCGTGAGGCGAGTCAGCTATGATCGAAATAACCATCGTGAAACAACCAAAGCCTAGCAGAGGCCAGAGAGCGACGCTGCCATATGACGATCAGTGGAGTTTGTGGAAAGCTGGGATCGAGCTGAAGGATATCAAGGTAAATCCACTGTGTCAGTGCTTGGACAATCGATCGTAGATGAGGTGACTGAAGATCAGCATATCACCACGAGGGTAATCCCACTACGTTAATGGTGGTGGACCTATTATGGAATTGCTATCTTAAAACGTACGAGAGGCTTAATTACTGATCTAGGTACTCTTCAGGCATCTCATTATAGGTGGTTTAGTAGTAATTATCTGCTGCAACTGTTTTGCACAGCCTCTGACCAAAGATAAAATGCTACGTCATCCACAATTCAAAAGTACAAGAGAAGCAATGACAATTTCTACATGTAAGAATAAACTCACAAATGCTTTAATGCCCATTCTGGCAGAAGGCGAGTTTCAGCTAAAACCGCCCAGGCCGCAACTCGAAACACGGAAAGACAAGAAGAGAAGCGCCGCTAAAGCAGACCCTGGCAGTCTCCACCTCCAGCCAGTCCAAGCCGGGGTCTTCCCTGACCGGGCCTAGGAACAGCCGTTGCGACGCTCCATCGTTCTATCGCCAGGGGTCTTTCAGGGCATCGTTACATTCAATCGATAATGGTTCGACCTTTTCTTCCGTGAGGCTAGTCCAAAGGTGGCAGGCGGACTAGAAATGATGTTCACAGCGGTCAAACGAAACGTCAACGGCGAATATTCATTGTCGTTAGTAAAGTTTCTAAGGATCTAAAGGATCGAATAAGTTTTGCCATAGAGATTACATGAAGGATTCAAGCTAGATAGCTACTAATTCTCACCCGAGTTGAAGTACCGGCGCGAGTATAATGAATTTGTAAGTTAATGAGGCATCGCGGAGAAACTTTACTTTTTTCGCACTAAGCAATAGGCGATAACGGGGCCGCATCAACTGTTGGTTGATGGCGCACGGAAGTTCATGTTGACGGGTGCCATCCCAAGCCACCGATCAATAGTGTTGCTGTCAATCGCAAGTCTGTGCAAAAGCGAACGACATATTCGCTTCGATGATTATTTGTATATTGGAGCGTATGGGATAGAGAGAAAACAAGCAAACACGGCATGTGGATGTTGAATACAGTAGTGATAATTAAATGCTCACAATTAATTTTGAAGTTCGCAAGTTGGACTGCTTGTGTAAGTTATTTCATGGTTTGGTCTAATTCAATATGCCCAACTACATACAACTGGAAAACAGACATGTATCGTGTGGTGTGTTGTTAAAGGATTATGCATAGTTTCAAGGTTGGTTTTACACTTTGTTCTTGTTACTCAAAGCTCTGCAACACATGGCACAATGCAACAAGTATGGGCATCAGGCTACGTATCGAATACTCAAAGAAGCTTTGATATAACAGCCTGACTCTGAGATAATACACTGTAGCAGAATATTGTTTGACTTCGACTTCAATTGCTGGTTGTTGAAGCGTACTACCATTGTCCAAACCTACCCGGGACCTTCTGCGTGCCAAGATCAGCCACCCATTGCCCAACTTGGAAATCATCTCGAATGAACAACTTCAGACCGAACTAACCCAAGACAACTTCCCTTGCCGCAATGACTCTCTTTCCGTCGCCCTGGAGTCCCGAAAGGGATTTCGTTCAGTTGAGATGACAGAAGCAACCGAGGATAATAGGGCTGGCAGACTTTGGGTGTCGTCTCAGATTCGCAGACCGAGAAGATATGATTGGCTGTCCTGATGTTGAAACAGACTAGGGCGGCCTGAGACGCTCTTGGCGCCAAACATGGCCGTCCAGGGCCTGTCGCGTCGGTTACTGGATGGGTGGGCGCTAGGTGCTAAAAATGAACACTACTGAATAAACCATGAAGACTCTTTGGCTTTGGCGGGTGTTATTCTTGACTGTCTTTGATCCAGTGGTCATGACGGAGGTGGAATAACTTAGAGCTAATGCTGTCTCACACTGGCGTTAACCATTGTGATGGTATCCATTGTAGACACTTGCTATTCGCCTATAAGCGCTGGAGTTTAACAGGCGCCTAGTAATCACAGACAACTTCATGGACAGCGGGAAAACAGGACAATATGACAGCAAGTAAGGTCTTAGACTCTGATCACCGAGAACCATGCCCAACTCTCGATTAATTGTAAATATGTTGCAGGCAACAGCAAGGCAAAAGCAAAGCACCATGTCACCCATCAGTCAGGCCAGATGCCAAGCCTGTCTTTCCGGCCGTGTTAACCAGATCCCAACCACGAACCTTGTCCCACTATATCTGGCTTGTTCCCGTGCTTTTTCTGTGCATCCCCAGTCAACGGCGGTGGAAACGGTGGATATGTGGATGGAGCCCTTGCGGCGGCATCTCCATCTCCGTTCTCCTATCGTTCGGCAAGATGCTGCAAAGGGGGAACTGGGTCTATCTTGGTGAAAGCAATTTCCAATTTCCCTTTGACGTAGCAACCCGTCATTGAATACCCAGTCGTTGTTCCTCGGAGGCCTGTTGTAGATCGACCGAGAGGAAGATTAATCACATGGCGATGTTATTTTTAGCATTAGAGAAGAAACATATTTTCGAGCTTGTGGTAATGTCCGATGATATTACCGACCTCCGGCCTCCGTTCTCGACGGATAAAATAAACGGAAAAAAGAAAAGAAACTTCAACGGTCGGTACTCCCAGCACCAACCAGACAGGCAATAAGCGCGAAGTCCGTTGTCACCTTCACGATAAACTGTCAGTGGCTTACCATGGCCTGTGTGGCTTTCTGGGGAAACAGCATTTACCTGTCGATGGCCTCCCGCTAGGGGCAAATCCGCTACCAAAAAAACAACAATGGAACAACCAAAAAACCCAGGCAACTTGCCATTCCCCGATCCCACGTCTCCTAGTGGCCCGCACCAAACGCCCAGGCCAGCCAACCCGGGCAGCCGCCAGGGCATCCAAGGAAGCGCTGCAGCACGATTGGCGGAGATAATGCCCTGTGCCTGTACCTGCAGGACGGGCTCGGATCTCCACCAAAACGGGCCCTTTCGAGAAGGGGGGGCCTGATTCTTAACGTGCTCTAATAAGGTGGCGAAGCGTTTCATTCATCAGGTGCACTTGCCCGTTCGTAGAGATGGATGTTACCTTGGACAGTTGACGGTAACGGCGGAAGGAGGAATTTGTCCTTAGACCAAAAGGAAAGAAACATTATGAGCAGGGGCGAATAAACCCCTTTCGCTGCTGTGAGTTATGATAGGCACTATGACTACGAGTTCATAGTAGATGTCTAGCACTGTAACTGCCACCTGAGCTCGCAACCGCCACTTAAACTGACTGTCTCTGTTGCGGGTGATTGATAGCAGCTCATGTCTGAGATAACCGCTATCGCAACGTGCAAGCGCACCTCATAGCGGGGCATCACTGATCCTGTCGCCGATGCCCCACAGTAGCATTTAGGTTAAACGCCCACCACGGCGTGGCTTGAGACTCTGTTTCGCCATCTACCAAATGCTCGCCAAAGCCGCTCAGCACATGCAGTAGTTAGTGCATCGGGGTTTTTATTCTGAGTATGCATATCCGTTTAACGCCTCGTATTGGCCGTCCTTGCTGACTCTATTCTCCAGTCAAGCGCCAGAAACCTCAAAAATGCAATTGTGGCCTCCTAACCACCGTCCAAGCAGCGGAGATAGGCCAGCTGAAGCAAACCCTGTTCAAGCATAAACAAAGACTTAATTATGGCAAACCTTCTAAGAATACCACATCGGAAAGGCGAGACGTGACAGGGCCATTCTCCCATCCATGGTCAGGCACAAGCAGCGCATTGGCTACCGTTAACTCTGCCGTTTGCATGGTGCCAGTGAGGTCGCCCATCAGTCCATTCACAGCCAAGGCCTGAGAGAGATACACACCCTGGACGATACTTTAAGCAAGTCAACAGATCATTGGGCCCAAATCCAAACCGCTACTGAGAACCCTTGTTAGCGGAGTAACAGTTAAGGCCCGGGGACCCTGGCACGGATACACATCCTGGTAAACGTCCCTGAGCCGCCCTTAGTCTGTCAACCAGTGACAACACCTCACCGGAGAGCTTTGACGATAGAGGACCTCTCTACACCTGGAAGAACCTTTTCGAGCCTTCAACCGAAGCACGACCTGACCCAGATGTCTTCCAGGGGTTCCCATCATCGGTGATGCCCCCACCAGCCATGGGTCTTTGAGGATACCATCCATGTTTGGACCAGATGCCGAGCTGGGTGCTCTTTGCACTCCACAGGCAAATCGACGACCGACAGTCTCCTTTCCCACCTATTTGGGTATATGGAGTGAGTTGTGGATTGGGTATATAGATGCCTCGCCCATCCGCCCATTATCGACTCTTTCTTTTGGATCATCACTCACCTTTCTCTTTTCCCTTTTTCTTTACATCAAAGTTCTCTTTTCTTGGTTGTCAAAGTCATTCGTTTCCTTTGACTCCATTTCTTAATTTCTGTTTTGCATATACCACATTCGCTACATACATACAACTACTTATTATTACCACCCACCCAAATCAATCACCATGAAGGCCAACTTTGCCCTTCTGGCACTCACTGCCAGCCAGGTCTCCGCTCACTGGGGTAACTGGAAGGATGCTCCCAAGTACACTCCTCCCCAGGCTATCGACAACAAGTGTGAGGAGCACCAGAAGAAGGGTTGGAAGTGGGACGACCTTCAGGTCGGTCAGTTCGAGAAGTACAACGACTGGGATTTCAAGGGCTGGACCTGTGGAACCGACAAGTCGAAGCGTGATCTCACTGGCCGACACTTTGGCAAGACCATCTCCGGAACATGTGGCTCTACCCGCGAGGAGGCTCCCTCTTTCGGATGCGGTGCCGGCAGCAAGGAGAAGCAATTCTCTCTCCACAAGTTCCACGTGAAGCCCGAGTTCGACTGCCGTCTCGAGTTCCACTACGATATGCCCGACGGCTCCACCTGTAAGCACCAGGCCGACTGTTCCAAGGACGGTACCGATGTCTACAACACCCAGTGTGGTGGTGCCAAGAAGGTTCACTTCGTCTACCCTCCTCAGGCCAACAAGCCCAAGGACAAGTGTAAGATCGAGGTTCCCGAGGTTGATTTCAACTGTGACAAGCCCCAGCCTCCCAAGTCTTCTCCTGTCTACCCTCCCCCCGGTGGTGACAAGACCACCTCTGTTCCCTCTGCTGGTGAGACCGAGTCTGTCCCCTACGGCGAGAACACTGAGACCGTCCCTGCTGGCGATCTGACCACCTCTGGATCTTCTCCTGCTGAGACCACCTCTGCTCCTTCCGCTGGCGAGACCGAGACTCTCCCCGCCGGTGAGAACACTGAGACCATCCCCGCTGGTGACAACACTGAGACTGTCCCTGCTGGTGGCAACACTTACACCGTCCCCGCCGGTGAGACCACCACCGCTCCCGCTGCCGGTGAGGAGACCACTACTGCCCCCGCTGCTGGTGAGGAGACCACCACTGCCCCCGCTGCTGGTGAAGAGACCACCACTGCTCCTGCTGCTGGCGAGACCGAGACTCTCCCCGCCGGTGAGAACACTGAGACCATCCCCGCTGGTGACAACACCGAGACCGTCCCTGCTGGTGGCAACACTTACACTGTCCCCGCCGGTGACAAGACCACCTCCGGATCTTCTCCCGCCCAGACCACCTCCGCTCCTTCTGCCGGTGAGACCGAGTCCGTCCCCGCTGGTGACAACACCGAGACTGTCCCTGCTGGTGACAACACTGAGACTCTTCCCGCTGGTGAGGAGACCAAGACCGTCCCTGCTGCTGGCGAGACCGAGACTCTCCCCGCTGGTGACAACACCGAGACTGTTCCCGCCGGTGGCAACACTTACACCGTCCCCGCCGGTGGCAAGACCACCTCCGGATCTTCTCCTGCTCAGACCACCTCCGCTCCTTCTGCCGGTGAGACTGAGTCTGTCCCTGCTGGTGACAACACCAAGACTGTTCCCGCTGGTGACAACACTGAGACCGCCCCTGCCGGTGAGGAGACTTCCGTCATCACCACTGTCTACGACAGCACCTCCACCGTCTACACCACCGATGTCAAGACCATCACTTCTTGCGGCCCTGAGGTTACCAACTGCCCCGCTACTGCCGGTACTCCCGTCGTCGTTACCGAGACCATTGCTGTTTCCACCACCATCTGCCCTGTGACTGAGACCCTTACCGGTAGCAAGCCTGGCCAGACCAAGCCTGTCGAGGGCGGTGACAAGCCCAGCAAGCCTGTTGAGGGTGGTGACAAGCCCGGTTACACCAAGCCTGCCGGTGACAAGCCTGCTAAGACCACTGAGGGTTCTTCCCCCCACGCTACCTCTGAGGTTCCCGAGGAGGAGACCACTGTTGTCACCAGCTACGACCGCATCTCTACCGTCTACGCTACTGAGGTCAAGACCATCACTTCTTGCGGACCTGAGGTCACCAACTGCCCTGCCAAGTCTGGTACCCCCGCTGTTGTCACTGAGACCGTTGCTAAGACCACCGCCTACCCCGTTGTCGAGACCATCACCCACAAGTCCCCCAAGCCCGTCCAGACCGGTTCCGATGAGAAGCCCGAGTCTCCTAAGGCTCCTGAGGATGGTTACAACGTTCCCGATGTTGTCCCCAGCTGCTTGAACACCTTCCTTGAGTACCAGGATGACTGTGAGGACAACACCGACGCTGCCTGCTACTGCCCCTCCAAGGACTTCGTCGACAACGTCTTCCAGTGCCTTTACGCCCACGCCAAGGACGACGACACCATCGCCGAGGCCGTCTCTTTCTTCCAGGGTATCTGCGCTCCTTACGTCAACAAGAACCCCGGCATTGCCACTGGTGCCGACTCCGTCACTGAGCACATCACTGTCACCGGTACTACCATCATCACCTCTGCTCACTACACCACCGTTGTTGTTGCTACCACCATCACTGAGCCTTGTGTCACTGACGGTACCACCATCGAGGGATCCTCCACCGTCAAGACCATTGAGACTGAGATCGTTGTCCCCGAGGTTGGCTTCACTTCCGGCCCTGCTGGCAACGGTCCCATCCCTGCCCAGACCCCCGCCACTGCTCCCGCTGTTGGCACTGAGGCTCCCGCCCCTACCGCTCCCGGCTACGCTGCTCCTCCCGCTGGTGAGACCCTCATCACTGGCAAGCCCGTTGTCGGTACCGGTGGTGTTCCCGTCCCCGCTCCCACCAACACCCCTGGCGTTCCCGTGACTGCTGGTGCCGCTCGCAACGGCATGGGCATCGCCGCCGCCATCTTGGCTGTTGCCATTGCCCTGTAAGGGTCATAAGCTCTGCACAAACACTTCTGTTTTTCCTTGTTTATAGATTGGGTCTTGGTACCTGAGGCGGGACCTGTATGTCTGTTGTGTACTTCCGCATCCTGAGATCGCTCGAGCTTCCAGGGAAGTTAGAACAAAAAGCGCGCTCATCAAACTATGTATCATTCATCACGATCCTTACGAACTATGCATTGGTGTAGAGACTTGGTACTTGCCAGATCCTCTTGTGACATGAAGTCTGGAGGTCAAAGAAAAAGATTTAAGTAGAAAAAGATAAAAAGAGCACGGGAAGTTACCAGTCGAGCCGAGATGCATACGAAGCATATATACCCGCTGGCTGGTTGTAATGTTAATATTGACTTATTTGTTTTGAATTCAATTATCCTGCTCGCCTTCTTTACCATGTTTGTGATTGTCTTGTTCTGTGAAGTATTGTACTAAGAAGTTCAGTGTGACTTGAATACTCGAGGTAGTAACTGTGCCTCTGTTATTGGATCCATTACTCAGAACTGCCTCCAACCGAATTCTCATGTGTTAGCTCTTCAATAGTAACTACTCCGTATGGTGATATTTGACCACTGACTAAATGGCTGCTCTGTTCCCCTATCAAGCACAACAATTGATGTGCCATCGGCTGGATGTTTGGTCTATGTTCAAAGCGCAGGTCGATACCCCATACATCTATAACTGACTGAATACATGATAGATGAGACTTTGCTGTGTGTGGCCCTGTCCCCTTCAGTGTCAAGAATTGATCACTTTAAGATGCCATGAGAACTGTTGTCTATATGTTCTTGTAACTTGCTGCTGTTCTTGGTAGTTCAAAAGTTGTATTCGCTTATAGGTAGATACGTCTCCCCTAGGTTTCTTTATACAATGCAATTCAAGCTTAACATTCCACCCATTAAACACCCACTCCTTAGTGGCCCCCGTAGTCCCCGTGTGGCTGACTATACAACATGCCTTACAGCTTGGCTCCCTTCTCCTTCCTAGCCTGCTTCTCACGATCTCTCAACAAACGTCTCAAGATCTTACCACTAGGACTCTTGGGGATGACCTCAATAAACTCAATGCCGCCCTTCAGCCACTTGTGCCGCGCCTTGTGTTCCTCAACATGCTTGTTGATGCTCTGCGTCACTTCTTCATCAGACTTGCCCTTTGCCTGAGGTGCCTTGACGACGAAAGCCTTGGGGACTTCACCGGCCCGGACATCGGGGACTTGGATCACAGCGCAGTCGTCAACGAGGGGGTGGCTGAGGAGATGAGCTTCGAGCTCTGCGGGAGCGACTTGATGGCCCTGTGAATAGTGTAAGTAAGGGAGTAGTGTTGTGAGGGTCGGAGTGTTACCTTGACTTTGATAAGCTCCTTGATACGATCCACAACGACAAAGTGCTCGACGCCCTTGGGGGACTTTCGAACAATGACCTCATCGCCTGTTCGCATCCAGCGGCCATCATCATGGTGCACGAATGTCTCCGCTGTGGCCTTTGCATTGTTGAGATACCCGAGCACAACAGTAGGACCTTGAACATATAGCTCTCCAGGGGTGCTGTATTCCGTGACTTCCTTTCCTTCGACGTCGATGAGCTTTGCTTTCAGACCGGCGAGGAGTGTTCCCGAAGAGCCCGGATCAATGTCAAGTTCGCTTGTTGAAGTGACCACGGGGGATGTTTCAGTAAGACCTGACAAGTTAGCCATGAAACCTTCACGAAGGAGGAATAGAGGTCATACCGTAGCCTTGGCAAATACGCCAGCTGGGCCAGACTTGGTTCAAGTGTGCGATCGTCTCTTTACCGAGCGGTGCAGCACCACTGAATATGAAACGGATGGTGCTGAGGTCATATTTTGCGCATTCAGCCTGGTTACTCAGCATTTGAATGAAGATGGGAGGAACGAGGGCCATTTGCTGGATCTTGAAGCGCTGAACGGCTGAGAGAAGAGATTTGAGCTCGAAACGGGGGAGGACGATTGTCTCGTCGCCGCTGTAGATGCCTTCAATTGAGTTAGTCAAGTAAGATATGAGAACGAGGTGAGATGTAGTATACCGTAGTGAGCAACTGGGACCAGACCGTATATATGACTTAGAGGCAAGAGACCAAGCTGGACTTGAGTATATACACCTGCTGCCTTGCGGCCTTCGAGGTCTTGGACTGTCATTTGTATCACGTTTGCGATGACGTTGCGATGGCTGATCTGAACGGCTTTCTACACATTGTGAGTTGGGGTTTACTCGGGAGATCTCAGATTGACTTACAGGTAAACCAGAGGTGCCACTGGAATAGCACAAGTAGGCGACCTGCCTCTCACCCTGACCCTTGATCCAATTCAACGGCTTTAGCTCAGGCGCATCATTGCCCTCTGCGATCAAATCGTCAATCGTCTTGAACTGCGGCTTTGTCTCAAAGCCAGGAACTGGAAGTAGAAAGATGCGATCCTCAGGAATACCGACGGCTTTGGCAGCGGTGAGGGCGGTCTCGAGAAGAGGAACACATGTGAATAAAGCGTTGGCGTTGGATGAGCGAAGCTGATGCTCGAGTTCAGGCGCGGAGTATGCGGCGCTGGCGGGTGTGACTATACCATTGAGACGGTGGACAGCGTGGGTCATGGTGATATAGTCGATCTCCATTACATGTTAGTCGTGTCTTGCGAGTGAATGAGTGTTTGACAAACCGTGTTAACCGAGTACAGCGCCACAACCCTATCCCACTCTGTGCCCTCAGCGGCATTATAACCAAGGCGCTTGACGAGAGCGCGCGCAAGAAGATGCTGGCGCTTGATGACCTCATCTATAGAGTATGTCTTGCCAGTGATACCACAGGTGTAGGGGTTTCTAGACCGAGAGAAGGGTTTGCGGGCGTAGTCCTCGCTGTAGATGAAATCAGGAATTGCTACTGAGTCCGGAGGATCTAAACAATGTGAGCAGAGGTTCTGGGGTGAAGAGCCAGCGGTGTATTTTTACCAAAGGGGAGTTTGGCGGCGGGAGGAGGATGAAAGACCATTTTGGGCGAGTAAGGTGAAGATGAAGGTGAGGGTATTCAGGGATTGGAGACGAGAGGATTGAGGGAAGAAGATGGAGGAGAGAAAAGAGAGAATGAGTAAATGAGCAAGCTGAAATAGGCATCGTAGTCGTTAGCATTGCTACGTACGTAGCCTAGACTGAACCTCTACCTCGGGGGTATCCTCCAAATCTGGGGAAGACACCAATTTAGCGCTATTGTGAACGAACTTGTGATGGACAAATGATCCACTTTCTCCGCATTAACTTACCAAGTCTTTCCGTTTTGGAGTTTCCAAGGCCTTGGTTCTTGTAAAAGCCAATCGCATTTTGACGCAGCATGTTTCTCAGCTGTACATGTTTACTCTTCAATAGTTTCCCTGTATAAACAGACTTATTTCTCATCGAGATATCTCTTCTAATCAACAGACTTCCTGTGATTCCTCGGCAATAGCAGTTGGAGAAAGTGGACCAGAATCCACATCTGCTACCTCGGCAGATGCTTCAACCATGAATTCCGCTGTTTCCGCACCATGTCGATCGTGACTCGCGGTTCCGCTTTGGAGATAACCGTGATTCTAATAAAGGAGTCGCAAGTTGACGCGCTATATATTCGTTGATAGAAAACATCGCGTGTAAGTCAGTATATGCAATGCAGGTCTGACATGAACCTGTTGTCCCTGACTAAAGTTCAATTAAGCTCGTAAATAAGCTTACCCGCGGGTTACTTCCCGTGCTGACATGTCAGACATGCGCCATTGATAGAATTTGATTACCTAAAGGGGACATAGAGCAACTTCATATAAGAACGGACTTACTGGAGAGAGATTATGGAGCTTTATGGATGCTTATCAACGTGTTGCAGGCTCTCGAGAAGGCCGCTTTTACTTTAATCTCTCAGAGACGTCCGTCAATTCACCAGCGTCTTTTTCTCGTCGGTCGCTCAAAAGCCTCTCTGGACGAAAAAGATTCTAAATAATTTAAAATGCGGAGAGATGGATATGTGGTTTTAATTTACTGCCCATCCGTTCTTCCGTCAAGCCTGATGTGGCTGGGGATCTCGTATCAATGGGAGTGAGACTGCCGTGTGATATGGGCGAGACCAAGTCCAGCGCATAGCTTCCTCATTTAGCGGTGTGGCTTGAGGCAGCTCGATGGTTTTATTTTCATCAATGTTGGTAAGATAAGACAGTATCCTGTTGAGTCCCTTTAAGTAAGTATGTATTTGTGGAAAGATAGCAAGATCGGCAGTTCCTCGCCGTGTTGCTCGAGATAGTCCCGGGTCAGCCTATTCAGAGCTTTCAGAAGGACAACATATAAGTATGCAACCATCGCGCCAATGTCCTATTAATCAGCTCCCCCATCGCTGAGCGCACATAGTACATAAGATTACAAAGCTCCGTCTCTAGAACGATTGCCTCCACCCAAGTCTTACATCAAATCCGCGGCCTTCACAGCGTGATCAGGGCAAATACCATGTAGTTTGTGACATGAATTACATATAGTTCAAAAGGAGTACTATCGCTTCAAGGACAATATTAAGATCCCTACTTATGGGGAGAATCTCCGGGGCAAGACATGTTGCAGCGGTGGACGACGGCCAGAAGCATTGAAGGTGTGGATTTAAGCACAACTAGGCGATGATGGCGGAACTACGCGGTATCAAACCCCAAGAGGGAATGAGAATTGCGAACTTATCTGGAGGTCTTATGAACAATTTTCTTTTCTCTGGCAAGATTCTTCTGGTAGCATTTTTGGTGATATAGGACTCAATTGAGAACTGCGCGATGAGCCTGACCGGAGACGACGAAGAGGCTAACGGGAACTTATGGAGTCACACAAGGGAACACGGCCGAGGCCCAATCTCACTTAGGGCATCCTTAGCAGTCTCAATACATGACCGTGAAAGATAAGGTCACTGTTATTGTAGAATTGGAGTCAGCCGGGTGGATGCCGCCTCCATGTGAGCACAGAGCAGGCCTGCAGGTTGAACCACGTTATGCTTTCCGGAGAGTTGCGAGATCGATGTCTACCACCTTTACCTCGCGGACTGGAGACAGAAAAGCTGAGTATAGCCTGACCTCCAAATTGATACCGCATTGTCCTCTACTCAACGTAGATTACCACGTAGCTATGTAACAGTCTACTAAAGAAGCATCCACGTATACGCAAAGCTATTGCTGCACCGACAACACTACATGGTAACACAATGAGCTCAAAGACAAATCAAGTACCAAGAGAAAGGAATTCCCCGAAGGTATTTCCCGAGTTCAAGCCATGACGTGCCGTGATGTTGTAGAATGTACACAACATATGTCGTTCATAGACGAGGTAGTCACTGATTTGCCTCTCACGATTCAACAAAGCCACAGAGGTCAACCTTGAGTACCATAATCACAGGTAAAACATAGTCCACATTTATGCTCAGACCACAAGTGAAGAAGACACTTCCAAACATTCACGATAACGAGTAGAAACAAAGTAAGATCAAACGCCGCCGTATGCTTCAAGGCCATGCACACCCCAAACGCGGTCTAAATTACCACATGTCCAACATATATCATGAATATATACAATCATATCTCCATTCTCTACAACATATTCAAGCCGATAGCAAAACCACCCACCACAGCAAACACCCAACTCAGAGGCGTAGGCTGCCATGCGGCATTATCATCGTCATCGCCATCATCACCACCCGCTCCCGCTGTGACAGTAACAGTCGGGCGAGCGCTGAAGGTCTGCGTCGTCACCACGCCCGTTGCACAATCGCGCTCAAAGTCGGGACATGAGGTGATGGTGTAAGTAGTGGTGTAGGCAGAGTTGGGGAACGAATCGCCCGTGCGAGTTGCAGCCTCCTATAGAATTGTCAGCATTTTGTCTCATAAACATCAGGTCGTTGTGGCTTACACGTCCGGTGGCTGTGATGTCAGCACTCTTGCACTTGCCCGTCTCATTGGGCACAGCGTTGGATCCAGATCCAACGGTGACAATATCCTCATCGCCGCAGTTGGCAGCCTGAGCGACATGAACCTCCTCGTTATCCCAGTCAAAAACAAAGTATCCAGCACGGAGAACAGAGTCACCAAGAATCTGTTGATCCGTGGTAGGAACAAGACCGATATAACATGACCCAGGGCCGAGCTCTAGGATGAAATCGCTGAGTGCGACTTTGATGACCTTATCGCCGAAGCCAAAATCAACGGTGGCGTCGACATCGCGGTTGTCGCAACTGGTGGTGTAAAAACCCTCACCGTCATTCTGAGCGTTGAGTTGCTCCAGGATCGGGCCAGCGACGGACATGTGCATACGTGACAGAGTAGTTCCAGAATCGAGCATGACATTGGCATCAGCGCTCGAGACGCGGACATTCGTAGTTTTGCCACTGATTGTCACACCGAGACTCTTCAAGTTCACAGCAAGACGGTACTCGCCACCCTCACCGCGAACGATAGGAACAGTTTCGAGCTCGCCGATGTACTTGTTACGGTCAATGCCACCGTAAATGAGCGCACCCTCAGTATCATCCGAATGTCGCAGATCAAGCGCAAACACACGACTGTTGATGAGGCCCTGATCGGCCATGGAAGTAAGCAACAAGCTATAAGGCTCATCGCCGTCATATCCAGCCCTCAGGTCCGGCGCAAGACCCAGAATGCCCTGCGAGATACCATTGCTCTCTACCAAAACACCAAAAGTCTGGTTTTGCAGCTCCGAGTCCCCAAAGGTCAGGGTATCAGCATAGTATCGGATCGTGGCGGAAGTGTGCGTGGACGAATCTGAGGCGTCGCCATAGTTGAGCGTCTCGCTGCCGAAAGGTCCGATGGGCGGCGTGTCTGACTTGTCGGGATCGTACTGGCCAAAGTCGAGGCACTGGTCGTACTGTCGATCAGATTGGGCTTCGTCGCAGTCGGGGTTGACCCAGAGTTCGTTGGAGCCGGTGTCGAGAAGGACGGTTACTTTCTGCGGAGGAGAACCGAATTCAACTGTTGCTGTTAGAACGGTCACGCGAATATTGCGTATGTGATGACCTACCATCTGTGGCGTAGAAAAAGTCCTTGTTCTGGAGTCGCACAGCTATCGCCTCGCCATCGTCGTCTTGTCGCTTGCTGTGCTTCTTCCCCGATCTCTCAACAGTCCCCACGTGCATGGACAGATAGCCCTTTCCAGCCTTGGATCTGGGGAAGCTCACGGCATCCACAGACCCAAGCGCAGCGGCCAAAGTACTTATCGTCGTCCACCTCATGATGTCGTGTGTGGTGTTGAAAAGCCTACAAACAAATTCACAAATTCGACACTTGTAGCCAAACAAAACAAAAAAGGCTTTAATGGGAAACGCCTCCCAGGGGGAAGGGAATACAGCTCATCTTTAAAGTACTAACGATATGGGCTCTCTCAGTGGCGTATCTAAACCCCGGCTGTGCTCAGCTAGTGGTGGGTGGATGCCGCTGCACCAAGGCAGATGGGTGCTTGGCGTTTGCTTAGGCGTTCTAGACGTTGTACAAATACGGTACGGCTGAAAAAGTCCTGACGTAGGGGTATTTCGTTAGGAGTTAGACCTGCAGGTGCCTGAGCGTTGGGTGGTAGGCGTTTAATTACCTAGGTACGCATAAAGGGGACGACGTGTCTGTTGATATGTGACTCTATACGGAGTAACATAGGTAGGCACTCATGTTGTGAGTAACACCTGAAGAGCAGACAATAATCCAATACACAATTGCTATACTCCGTTCAGGACGACATCACAGACGTAATCCATGATCCATCCCGGTCATCATTCATCACAAACTCCGCCTCTCTTCCTAGCAACCAAGCTAAACCCCATCCAAGCATCAATTATCAATCCCCAGCCAATACGCTCTGCTCATTTTGTCCCGCAGCCATGGCATTGTCTTAGCCCACGATTCAGCTTAAAAATCACCATCATCACCCTAAGTTAAAGCCCAAGTGCTTGCGCGGCCTTTTTTGGTCGCGAATGATGTCTTTGATACCTTAATTAGGGCTAGGAAGTCTTAACTGTGGCGATTACCCGTCCCTTGGCACCACAGGCAGAAGACTCGATAAATCATAAAGCGGTTTTAATAAAACGAGGAGGCTTGCGGGAAAAATACGATATCGTGTATGCTTAATGCTTACTGCGTAGCAGTGGAACGTTGGATGTACACGTGTGAGACGATTGGATGCACTCCAAATGAAGCTTGATCAGCTGTGAAATTAAACTCGCGGCGCCATGACGATAACTCTATCTCAGTAGCAAACGTTAATTAAATTACCTCCCACCTCTTTTTTTAAGAGTCTTGTTATTTGCTATAATAACTTTCTCTATTTACTATAATATACTAGCCGGATTTAGCTACCTTCTTAATTAGGAAGTAAATCGAGCTAAATTAGCTTTATTTTATACTATATATTTATATATATCTAATATAATTTTATAATTTCTTCCTTATAATATTATAATTTAATCCTTAATATATTTATATTTATTATTATTATAATTAATAATAATAATATTAATATTACTTTTAAAGAGTTTTTTAATATTTTTAAATATCTTAAATAATATAAAGTTATTATTCCCTAGTTAATATTAATATTAATATTATTATATATTATATTATTATTATAATAGTTATAGTTATCATAAAATAAGGATTTTTAATAAAGATTATATAATTTAAATTAATTAAACCTATAGCCTAAAGCTATTTTTAACTTTAGGCTATTTTAACTATAACTTTAACTTTAATATCTAAATATATATTCTTTTTATAAAATCTTAATCTTTTAAAACTTTAAAACTTTATCTTAATCTCTAAGCACTATATATAGAGCTTCTCTCTATATAGTAGGCTTTATTATATTAAAGAGCTTATTTACCTAATTAATTTATCTTTTTAAGCTATTATATTAGGCCTTATACTTTAATTTAATTACCTTAAGGAAGAAATCTTTAATTAAGAAGATTAAGTTTTTTTTTATAAGCTTATTTTCTAAGCTTTTTAAGCTTTTAAGCTACTCCTTAAGTATATTATTAAAATATATCTAATATCTATTAGTTAACTTTTTATTATTAAGTATAAAAAGTTTATAGTTAAAAATAATTAATTTAATTAAGTTAAGATCTTTTTATTTAATATAGAGAAATAGTAATAACCTTTTAAAATCTTACTTTAGATTAATCTCTTTAAAGTCTTTAATTATTACTTTTAATTACTTAAGGTCTTACTTTTTATACCTAATAATAGCTTATTTAATCTTATTATAGTCTAAATTAAGGCTTATATTATAGATAAGGCTTATTAAATTAATAGTAAGACTTATTATAGTAAATAATAACTATAAAAATAATTAATAATATAGATTAAAGGGGGACTAAAGGTTAATTAATTAATTAATAAGTTAATATACTTAATAATAGCTAAATATACTATTTATAATATCCTTTTAGTATAAGACTAATTTATATTAGAGTTTTAGCTCTTTAATAGATTAATTAATTAATAGGTAGTTATAAGGGTTAATTAACTAGTATATTTATTATATAGAAATAGTTAAATAATAAAGAAAGAAGAAATAGCTATTATATATATAGCTATATAAAATATATATTTATCTTAATTAAAGTTTAATTATTAGATATAACTTTTATTATATTAACTTATTAAGTTTTAACCTATTTAAGGTTTATTTTATTAATAATAATATTAAGAGTATTAAAAAGCCTAGGCTTAATAAAGTTTAAGGTTAAAATAAAAAATAAAGTTATTATTAATAATAAATTTAATTATTTTATTATTAATTTAATAAATTTAATCTTTAATCTTCTTAAATTATTAGACTTTAAGTTATTTAATATACTTTTTATATATCTATAATACTTCTATTATAATTATAATAGAGGTATAATAAAAGCTAATAATAGGCCTAAATATAATATTAATAAAAGATTAATATAGACTTATTATATAATATAATATAATAAAGGCTATATTTACCTTATAATAATAACTAATCTTTAGAAGTTAAAAATATATAAGATAAACTATAAGTTTATAATTATAGCTAAAACCTCTTAAGAAGTAAATAGTATTTAGTAATATTAGGTTCTTTAGTCTGTATATAATTATTTTTATTCAATTTATCCCTTAATATATATAATTTATTATTATTATATATAAATATAGAAGAAAAAGCTTATTATCTTTTTAAAGATTTATATTTTACTAATATATAAGGTAGATAAGATTCTTTATTAATTAATATATTTAAAGTTATTTTTTTACCCTTAAGATATATATAATAACTAATAGCTTATTAAGTAATAGGTATTAGGAAGTCTTATATCTATATAGGCTTAGATTATACTTTTTTACTAAAATAATATTATATATATAATATAATATAATATTAATAACCTAAGTAAAATTAATATAGTTTTCTAGACTTATTTATAATATAAGTATATATAGAAGAGATTTCCTGCTGTGTTAGTCTACTGTGTTATTTTACTGTGTTATTACATCTTACAGGTGGTTCAATTGTTGCTTCAATTTGCAGTTAACAAGAGATTAGATTAAGTTAAGGATAACTAATAATCTAGCTTTTCGCCCTAGGTTTCCCCTCGCCCACTAAAACCTTCCGTTCCTATTACCCCTTAATCCAATATTGACGCCTTAAACTCGATAAACGCCACGGCATATTTCAACTCTATAAACCACATCTCATACCAATCATTGCCATTAGCAGGCATCACGCTGTCGATAAAGGCTTATTGTAGTAGTGTTAATGACTCCTCGTTATAGAGCCAGGCCGATAGATGCTCTAATGCGGTCCATTGGAATCCATTATATCTTGCCGGCTCGCGATCATCTGGGGCTTTAGGGATCAGATGCCGCAGTAGTTAATAGCTAAATATAGCGAGATATACTCGCTGTAGTGGTTATAGCTTATCGATTGGTAGAAGCTGATTGCTATATATCTTGAAAAGCAGTATGTTTTCAAGGAATCTCTTTAACTTCTTGATTTTCTTGTCGCTAAGGGAGTTCAAGAAGGTATTGGTAATCAGATACTAGGTGGTATACTTGCCGATATCTTCGATTACGAAGCCACAGGCAACTTAGATTACGCAACGACGCATTTTCGCAGTGGTTAGTAGGTGATGGTAGTAATAGTTACCTCTTGGATTTGGTGGTATGGAGGAATCTAGTCTGCCACGAGCAGAGGGGAACTACAAATTTATACGTTACGGATTGAAGCCAGCTGTTCATCTTGATATTGTTTGTTGAGAGTTATAGCTGCTTATTACTCGGGCAATAAGCTACTTATATAATGCTATTATAAACTTTAATGGATTGGTTATTGTGTTATCTGGCATTATATATAATGCCTTCAATTATATTAAGATTTATTATTTTATCCCTATGGGGTAGCCCTCAGAGACACTCTAAAGGTTATATATTATTAAATTATTAAATAGAAGAGATTTCTTAAGGTCTTTAGTTTTAATAATATATATAAAACTAATTAATTTAATATATATCTTTTTTAAGTTATTAGTATTATAGATTAGAAGTTAATTATAAATTTTACCTTTAGTTTAATTAATAATAAGAATGAAAAGATATATATATAGTTAATTAAGAATCTTTAGGCTATATATTAATAGCTTTATATTAATTTATTTACTATTATTATTATAGATAAGGAAAAGATACTAAAAAATATACTTTTAATAATATTTTTAAATACTTAATAGTAACTATATATGTATTATATATATTATATTAATACTAATATATAGATATATATTTTCTTATATTAAAGTAATAAAAGTATATCTAATAATATAATTTTAATTAATAATAAAGAAAAAGAAATATAGCCTCTTTCTATTAATACTAATATATAGGTAACTTTTACTCTATAACTATTAGTTTTTAAAAATACTAAAGAAAAGATATATAAGGTATAAAAGAAAGTAATTTATATATATAAAAAGGCTAATTTCTTTATAATATAGTAATTATTCCTTAATATATATAATTAATATTAAAATTATATCTTATAATATATTATATTTAAGTATATACCTTAAAGGGATTAATAGATAGGCTATTATATTAATAGATATTATAATTTTAATTAATATATTAATAACCCTATAGAGACTATATATAAAGATATAAAAAGCTTTCTTATTACTAATATAGATAACCTCTTATATCTATATAATATAATTAAGATAATAATTATAAAGAAAAAGAGAGATTATAATAATAATATTACTAATAGGGTAATATATTAGGCTATTAGGTATATTAATTATAAATAGTTAAGATAAATTCCCCTATAAATCTTTTTTATTACTATTAAGCTTATTATTAAGTAATATAACCTTATAGAAGTAATAATATATACTAATTAATATAATCCCTCTCTTTAGCCTTATTTATATTACTTTATATAATAATATACCTTACCCTATAGTTATAATATTCTTACCTAGCTATAGGTATACTAGTTACTTATAATAAAGCTTTTTTATTTATATTAATAGCTAATAAAACTACTAATAAGCTTTCTATTAATTTAAATATAAAATCAAGCTAATTAAAACTATAGAATTTACTATAGCTACTTCTCTTTATATAAGATCCTAGTCTTATTAAGAAGCTTTATAGCTAGCTAAGAAATTCCCTTAATATTAAGTAGACTATCTCTATATATCTTAAAGCCCCTATAGCTAAGGCTAGCCTTAATATCTAATGCCTAACTATATAGCCTAATACCTAATAAATCCTTTTATTTCATATTTTAACCTTAAACTTTATTAAGTCTAGGCTTTTTAATACTTTTAATATTATTATTAATAAAATAAACCTTAGATAGATTAAAACTTAATAAGTTAATATAATAGAAGTTATATCTAGTAATTAAACTCTAATTAAGATAAATATATATTTAACTTATATAGCTATATATATAATAGCTATTTCTTCCTTCTTTATTACTTAACTATTTCTATATAATAAGTATACTAGCCGATTAACCCTTATAACTAAACTAAAAGGACACTATAGATAGTATACTTAGCTATTGCTAAGTATATTAACTTACTAGTTAGTTAATTAACCCTTAGTCCCCTACCCTTTAGTCTATATTGCTAACTATTTTTATAGCTACTACCTACTATAATAAGTCTTAATCTAATAAGCCTTACCTATAATATAAGCCTTAATCTAGACTATAGTAAGGTTAAATAAGCTATTACTAGGTATAAAAAGCAAGACCTTAAGTAGCTAAGAGTAATAGCTAAAGACCTTAAAGAGACTAATCTAGGGTAGGAATAAATCCTTTTATTTTTATTTTAACCTTAAACTTTATTAAGCCTAGGCTTTTTAATACTTTTAATATTATTATTAATAAAATAGACTTTAAATAGATTAAAACTTAATAAGTTAATATAATAAAAGTTATATCTAGTAATTAAACTTTAATTAAGATAAATATATATTTTATATAGCTATATATATAATAGCTATTTCTTTTTTCTTTATTATTTAACTATTTCTATATAATAAGTATATTAATTAATTAACCCTTATAACTATATTTATCTATTAATTAATTAATCTATTAAAGAGTTAAAACTAATCAATTAATTAACCTTTAGTCTTTTACCTTTTAGTCTATATTATTAATTATTTTTATAGCTATTATCTACTATAATAAATCTTATTATTAATTTAATAAGCCTTATCTATATTAAGACTTAAGGAATTAAGTCTTAATTCTATAAGTTATATATATAACTTAACGATAACTTAGGATCTACTTACCCAATCGGGTTATATTATATATTATTATAAAGCCCTAAATTAGGGCTATTTAATAATATATTTACCTAAGTAAAAGATAGAGACCTAATAAAGTTATATATTTAAGGTTTCTAGAATATACCTTATTCTTATTAGAAGGATTATATAATTAGTGAGAATTTCTATAGTTATATAATTATTTCCTTATCGATAAGAAATAGTAACCTAAGGAACCTAAAAGAAGATTTTTTAGTTATCTCTTTTATTTCCCTACTTTAGCTAAATTTAAAGTTTAGCCTACTTTTAATCTAGTCTATCTCAATAAGGTTTTTACTATTTAAGCTATAAGTAGGTCTACTAGAACTATAAGAAGATAATAATTATAATGGTTTACCCTATATAATCATTAGGGCATTATAGCCCCTATAATTTACTATAAGAAGACTAGCTTCCCTCCTTAAAATACTCTCTTTCTTCTTACTTCTTTACTTATTAATAGATAAGCTATTACTTTAAAAATAGTATTATTCTAACCTACTTTTTCTACTCTATTTAATGGTATTACTTTTATCTAGCTAAATAGCCTAAATTATAGATTATTTTATAATCTAGCTATTTATTTATCCTAATCTAATAAGAACTATACTACCGATCTAAGCTATCTTTCTATTAACTTATATTAAGTTTTTTAGTTATTTTATTTAGACCTTAATAGGTTATAAGCCTGGCGGCTAACCTTATTATATTATACTAAAAAACCCTCTTATTGGTGTAAAATCCTATTTTTTCCTATCTATCCTAACTAGGGATTTTACTAGTGAAAATTATACTATTTCTATTTCTTCTTTTTAGGAAGAAAAAGAATATATTGTATTTCTTATCTATAGCTTTTGCTATAGAAGGAAGCTTTTAAAGTAAGAAAGAGATTTATTCTCTAAAACCTTTCTAAGGTACTATACCTATAAGATAAATAATTACTTCTTTATAGGAGATACTCTTTACTATAGAAAGGTAAAAATAACCTTATAAACTATATATCTTTCTAAAAGAAAATATACTAATACTATAAAAGGTATAATCTTATCTAAAGGTAGATTTCCCTCTCTTTAGAAAGGTCTAGATTCTCTAGTCTAGAAAGATATATAATAATAACCCCTATAAAACTATAAGATATATCCTTATAATAGATATTAATATTATAATAGGGAAAATCCTATTAAAGAGGAAAGAGAAGAAAACCCTCAAGAGGAAAATCAAGAGGAATACCAAAAGGAAAGAACTTTTTAGATTTTTCCTAGTCTTTCTTCTTTTCCTTAATTAGGAAAAAACCTTATAATTCTTTAAATAAGAGTCTTACATAGAGGAACCACTTCTTAGCCTAGCTTTTAGCTTAAAGAATATAATTTTATAACCTCTTATCTTAAGTTTTTCCCTATAAAATAAATTCTATATTTATCTAATAACTATATAGATAAAATAGGTAATAAATTTAATATTTCTCTCTTAAAAGGGAGTGAGAATTATATTACCTAGGCTTTATAACTAGAAGCTTATCTATCTAAAGAAAAGCTATCTATTAATATTACCTCTAAAAATACCTCTTAAGCTAAAAGTAAAGAAGCTTTAGCTATTATAAAACTTTACTTAAAAGATAGCTTACTTTTATAAATAAAGTATATAAATAATGCTTATAATGCTTAGGCTGCTTTAAAAAACCTTTATAATTCTTCTGGATTTACTTCTAAATACCTACTTATAAAGGAGTTCTTTAATCTTTCTTTATCTAATTTCTCTAATATAGAGGATTATTTAAATAAGATAAAAGAAGTAATAGAAGAATTAAATTCTAGAGAAATAATTATACCTATAAAGGTAATTATTGCCTAGATTTTAAATAATCTAGATAATAATTATACTTTTTATATAACTACTATCTCTTAAGCTTTAAGGAGTGATCCTAAGGCTTATAACTTAGAAATACTTACTTCTAGCCTTATAGATAAATCTAAAAGGCTAGAAAGTAATAATTCTAATACCTATTTAATTAGGGAAAATAATAAACCTTATAAAGGAAAAAAGCCTTAGAAAAAGACTAAATCTACAAATAAATACTCTTATTGCAAACTATAAGGGCATTTAAATATAGATTGTTTTTTCTTACATCCTAATAAGACTCTTAAGAATTTTAAAATTAAAGATAATAATAATAGGATTTCTAAATCTTATAAAAATCCTAATAAAGCTTCTAAAAGAGAAGAAAGAGATGAAAATATTAATAAGCTTATATTAGCTAAAAAGGTTAAAGAAAATAAAGAAAAAGAGCAAGAAGAAGAACCAGAGGAAATTATATCTAAGCCTATAGACTTAGATATAGAATATCCTTCTGAAAATAGCTCTTTTAAGGTAAATTATAACCCTATTTATAATATATCTTCTATAAATTTACAAATAACTAATTATAAAATAGGAAATTTAATTAATTCTTTATCTATATCTTTAAAGAATAATATCTTTAAGGTAAAAACCCCTATATCTTATAATAAAGATAATACTAAATTTATATTAAATATAGGTACTACTAGGTATATTATTTTTAATAAGGATTTTCTTATTAACTATAAAGCTATTAATCATAAGGTTACTTAGGGAAAAGCTAGCTATATTATAGTTAAAGGAAAAGGGGATTTAATAGTAAATTTTCTATATAGCAATAAAAAATATCTTTTAAGAGATTGCTATTTTATACCAGAATTAGGCGTGAATATTATAAGTCAGTCTTCTTTAAGAAATATAACTACTTTAATTAAAGATAATAATCTTTATCTATTAAAAGATAATACTATTTTAACTATAGAAAAAGAAATAGATAAATTATATTATATAACTTTAAAATTAAGTAATAATAATAATATTTCCAATATTCTTTTAACTAAGTCAAAAGATATATATATAGACCTATATAACTTTCACTTAAGATTAGGGCATTTATATACTAATACTTTAAAGAAAATATTATATAAAAATAATAATAGGCCTAATATAGACTTTAAATATTATTATAAAAAAGAAGATATAGAAAAGATTTCTAAATATAAAATATACTTTAAAGCTAAAGCTACTAATAAAATAAATAAGCTATCTAATAAAACTAAGTATAAATTCTTAGATAAAATAGTTAGTAATATATAAGGTCCTTCTAAAACCCCTATATATAATAAATATACTTATTTTATTACCTTTTTAGATAAAGCTACTAGATATTTAGAAGCTTATTTAATAAGAAATAAATCTAAGATCTTAATTAAATTTAAAGAATTTAAGGCTAAGATAGAAAATAACCCTTATAATATAACTATAAAAGAATTTTTCTCTAATAATACTAAGGAATATATATATAAAATAAAGCCTTATTATATATATAAAGGTATTATTTATAATACTAGCCCTCCTTATATTAAGGAGCCTAATGGGGCTACAGAGAGAATAAATAGAACCTTATTAGCTATAATTAGGGCTTTATTATATACTGCTAATTTACCTAATTATTTATAGGGAGAAGCTTTATTAGCTATAGTATATATATATAATAGAAGCCCTTATTTTACTTTAAAAAATAATTTAAGTCCCTTAGAAGCTAAGGATAATATAATATTAGATATTAAAGATTTATCTAATATTAAAACTTAAGGTTCTATAGTATATTATAAAAATCATATACCAAATAATAAGCTAGATACTAGAGCTTATAAAGGAGTTAATAAAGGTTATTTACCTAATAGCTATAAAATCTAGGATAATACTAAGAAAAAAGTAGTAATTTCTAGAGATATTATTATTATAGAAAATAGTTTCTTAGATTTAAATATAAGGGATAATAATAATATTACTTTTAAAGATTTACCTTATATAAAGGAATCTTTAGAAAAACCTAGCCTTAATAATAAGCTTAATATACTAGACCTAATAAATAATAAGCCTAAAATAACAATAGAAATTCCTAAAAAACCTATTGATTTTTATAAAGATTATAAAGAGTACTCTAATATCCTTAATATAATAGAAGAAAATATACCTATAGAACCTAGTTCCTATAATCAAGCTATTAGCTATAAATTAGCTAATAAATAGATAGAATCTATAGAATTAGAATTAAAGGAATTAATTAGGCAAAATACCTAGAATATAGTATTTCTTCTAGAAGGAAGAAAACCCTTAAAAGGTCGTTAGGTTTATAAAATAAAGACTGATAATAATAATAATATTCTTAAATATAAATCTAGATATATAGTATAAGGGTTTAATTAAATATATTTATTAGATTATATAGAAACTTATATAGCTATAGCTAGACCTAAGACTATAAGAATTCTTCTAATATTAGCAGTAGCTAATAATTATATAATATAGCAATATGATGTTAAAAATGCTTTTACTAATGCTAAAATAGATAAAGAAATATATATAACTATTCCTATAGGATTTAAAGACCTAATTTTAAAGGAATTTATTAAAGAATATAAGGAAAAATATCCTAATAAGGATATTATAGAGGAAAATATAGCTCTAAAGCTAAATAAAGCTCTATATAGTCTTAAATAAAGTCCTAGACTTTAGTATTTATTACTTTCTAAATTATTTTCTAATTTAGGATTTACTATATTACCCTTTAATAGTGGGGTATTTATAAATAATATAGCAAAAATTGCTATAATATATTATATAGATGACTTAATTTTTATAGGCCTATATAAAAATGATATAGATAATATAGCTAAAAAGCTCTCTAAAGATATAGCAATCTAGGCTTTAGGAGAGATAAAGGACTTTTTAGGTATATATATAACTATAAATAGAGAGAATAAATCTATATATCTATTATAAAATAAATATATATATAATAAACTAAAGGAATTTAATAAAGAAAATATAGGCTTCTTAGAAGTACCTATTAAAAATATAGAAAAACTAGTAAAATTTACTGAAATAGCTTCAAAAGAAGATATATTAATTTTTTAGCAAGAAATAGGATCTTTATTATATCTAGCTATAAAAACTAGACCTAATTTATCTTTTGTAGTAAATATATACTCTAGATTTACTAATAAGCCTAATAAAAGCCATTTTAATACTTTAGAGCTAATTTGGAAATATTTAAATAAATATCCTAATTTAGGATTATATTATAATTATAATATAGATATAAATACTTTAAATTCTATATTAAGAGGCTATAGTAATGCTAATTGGGCTAGTAATATAGGAGATAGAAAATCTAATAGTAGATTTTACTTCTATTTATATAATAACCTTATAAGCTAGAAAACCAATAAATAGACCTATGTAGTAGTTGGTACCTATAAAGTAGAGTATATAGCCCTAAGAGAGGCTGCTAAAGAAGCTAAATCTTTAAATTATATATATAAATATATATTAAATAATTTATCTTTAGTTTATAATAGGTCTATACCCCCTATTTTAATAGATAACTTAGTAGCTAAATAACTAGCTGAAAATACTAGTAATTATAAAAGATCTAAGTATATAGATATAGCTTTTTATTTTACTAGGGATGAAGTTAATAAGGGAAATATAAGAATTTTCTTTATTAAAGGTGAAGATAATATAGTTGATTTCTTTACTAAAAGCTTAGAAATTAATAAATTTAATAAGTTAAGGGATTTATTATCTCTTAAATAAAAAGAGTTTTTTAGTCTTAAAAGGCTTTTCTCTTTATATAAGTTTTTATTCTAATTATAAGAATTTTTTATCTTACTAAATAATAAGAGTTATTTTTCTCTTATATTCTATAATAAAATAGAATTAAATAATCTATCTTATTTAATAAGAATTATTTTTCTCTTATATAGATTAAATTAATAAGATATAAATAAGAGTTATTTTTCTCTTATAAAAAGAAATATAATATATATATTAATAAGAGTTAATTTTTCTCTTATATATAACTATAGTGGTTAAAGAGTTAACTCTATTATCTCTTTAAGAGAGGCTATTAAGACTTAAGGAATTAAGTTTTAATTCTATAAGTTATATATATAACTTAATAATAACTTAAGATCTACTTACCCAATTAGGTTATATTATATATTATTATAAAGCCCTAAATTAGGGCTATTTAATAGTATATTTACCTAAGCAAAAGGTAGAGACTTAATAAAGTTATATATTTAAGGTTTCTAGAATATACCTTATTCTTATTAGAAGGATTATATAATTAATAAGAATTTCTATAGTTATATAATTATTTCCTTATCGATAAGAAATAGTAACCTAAAGAACCTAAAAGAAGATTTTTTAGTTACCTCTCTTATTTCCCTACTTTAGCTAAATTTAAAGTTTAGCCTACTTTTAATCTAGCCTATTTCAATAAGGTTTTTACTATTTAAGCTATAAGTAGATCTACTAAAACCATAAGAGGATAATAATTATAATAGTCTACCCTATATAATTATTAAGGCACTATAGCCCCTATAATTTACTATAAGAAGATTAACTTCCCTCCTTAGAATACTCTCTTCCTTCTTATTTCTTTACTTATTAATAGATAAGCTATTACTTTAAAAATAGTATTATTCTAACCTACTTTTTCTACTCTATTTAATAGTACTACTTTTATCTAGCTAAATAGCTTAAATTATAGATTATCTTATAATCTAGCTATTTATCTATCCTAATCTAATAAGAATTATATTACCGATCTAAGCTATCTTTCTATTAACTTATATTGAGTTTTTTAGCTATTTTATTTAGACCTTAATAATCTATAATATAAGCTTTAATTTAGATTATAATAAAATTAAATAAGCTATTATTAGATATAAAAAGTAAAACCTTAAGTAATTAAAAGTAATAACTAAAGACCTTAAAGAGATTAATCTAAGGTAAGATTTTAAGAGGTTATTATTATTTCCTTATATTAAATAAAAAGATCTTAACTTAATTAAATTAATTATCTTTAGCTATAAGCTTTTTATATTTAATAATAAAAAACTAGCTAATAAATATTAAATATATTTTAATAATATATTTAAGGAATAACTTAAGAGTTTAAAAAGCCTAAAAGATAGGCTTATAAAAGGGGATTTAATCTTCTTAATTAAGGATTCTTTCTTTAAGATAGTTAAATTAAAGCCTTATTATAAGGCCTAATAAAATAACTTAAAAAAATAAATTAACTAGATAAATAATCTCTTTAATATAATAAAGCCTACTATATAGAATATTCTAATTATAGCCTAAGACTATAAATATACCTATTAAGGATAATAAGATAAGTAATAAACTTAGGAATATTAAATAATAAAAGGTATAAAGGAGGGCTTATTAATAGAAGCTCTATATATAGTACTTAAAGATTAAAATAAAGTTTTAGAGTTTTAAGAGGTTAAGGTTTTATAGGAAGAATATATATTTAGATATTAAAGTTAAAGTTATAATTAAAATAATCTAAAATTAAAAATAGCTTTAGGCTATAGATTTAATTAATTTAAATTATATAATTTTTATAATAAATCCTTATTTTATAATAACTATAACTACTATAATAGTAATATAATATATAATAATATTAATTTATTTTAAGTCTAGTAGTACCTTTAAAGAATAGATCTAGATTTCCTAATAAAATCTATAGAAATCTTAATAATAGAGGCCTCTATATAGGCTATAAGGTAATAATAGCTTAAATCTAATAAGATTATCTAATAATATCTATTATTATAACTCTAATCCTAAAGAGTATAAAAACCCCCTATAGGATCTACTATAAGGGCTATAAGTTCCTCTCTACCTATATTTTAATTAACCTACCTAAGCTTACTAGAAGAAGATTATAATTAGATTACTAAATAACCTATTAAGACCTTAAAATTACCTATAAGTAGACTAGCTAGCTTTATATTAGATTAATAAAGCTAATCTTAATTATAGCTATTATATTAATAAATACCTTTATCTTTATACCTTCCTTCTATAAGGACCTTTAGTTAGCTAATAATAGTAATATAGCTAGGGTATATAGAGGGGAATTCTAATATAGCTAAAAGGTATTACTTAAAGTACTTACTAGGAAATATAGTAATTATAAAAAGTTATAGTAGTTATTCTATTAGAATAAGCTATAGTATACTATTAGAATAGGTATAAGGCCTATAGATTAGGAGACTAAGGTTATATTTACTATTTTTGGTTATAAGGTCCTTCTATTACCTAATCTATTTACCTATAATAATAACTATATAGATAAGGAGGAATAGCTTAAGAGGGAGATATTACTTCTTATTAATCTTAAAAAGTAACTTAAATTAAGTAATTTAACTAGGCCTTTAATAATAAAAGAGACTATCTTTCTTAATATATTAGATAAAGATAATATAAATCTAATAAGAGGTAGATATAAGGAATAGCTAATAGATATAGTAATAACTATAAATATAGTTAGGGAGTTTAGGTGATATAAAGAGATTATTAAAGTTAAAGTTATAGGAGGAAAATTTATATATACTGTAAGATAGAGTTTTTACCGAAGGTTAAAAAGTCCTTCAGTAGAGGAAGTTGTCTATAGTTAATTGACCGAGATTATATAACCAAATAGACCCCTCGTGATATATAGTAATATAAAGGTAATTAATAGCATATTAACTATAGTTTAATAGAAATAATAATATTAATATTAATATTAATTAGGGATAAATCTTTTTATAAAATAAGGTTATTATTAATTAATAAGGCTTAAATTTATTATAATCTATATAATTATTCTCTTAAGGTTTTAATATATATATAAATATAAAGGGTAATAAAATAATAAGTAAATAAGATAGCTAAAAAGCCTTAAGCTTATAGCTTAATATTTATATTTTTATCTTATATAAGCTACTAATCTAGCTAAAAATATAATTTTTAATATAATTAAATAAATTAAATAAATTAAATAAATTAAATAAATTAAATAAATTAAATAAATTAAATAAATTAAATAAATTAAATAAATTAAATAAATTAAATAAATTAAATAAATTAAATAAATTAAATAAATTAAATAAATTAAATAAATTAAATAAATTAAATAAATTAAATAAATTAAATAAATTAAATAAATTAAATAAATTAAATAAATTAAATAAATTAAATAAATTAAATAAATTAAATAAATTAAATAAATTAAATAAATTAAATAAATTAAATAAATTAAATAAATTAAATAAATTAAATAAATTAAATAAATTAAATAAATTAAATAAATTAAATAAATTAAATAAATTAAATAAATTAAATAAATTAAATAAATTAAATAAATTAAATAAATTAAATAAATTAAATAAATTAAATAAATTAAATAAATTAAATAAATTAAATAAATTAAATAAATTAAATAAATTAAATAAATTAAATAAATTAAATAAATTAAATAAATTAAGTAAATTAATACCTTATAAGCCTTTAAGAGTAATTATAATAATACTATAATTAGTATACTAATTTATATATATAGGAGGGAAAAGGTTAAATTTCGGTTAAAGGCTATAAGGAATTTCAGTCTTATATAATATTACGGCAAATAGAGAAAGTTATTACTGTAAATAATAAGACTCTTTTTTAATTGCTATTTCAGCTGTCTTGGGCACTGGACTAGACATGGCTGGTGTGTCAGGCGTCACTTTAACTGAGATGATGGCTTTCAGCCCTGCGTTGGAATCCCTGTTGTTTGAGACGATGTAGGGTAAGACATCTACAAGACTTCGATTAAATTGATTGAGCAATGTCGGTGGTATCGTGTTGTGCCCATAGTAGTTGGTGATGTGCTTTTTCGAATCATGAATGACTATGTACTTAACAAACCTCGTTGGAGGCAATTTGGTTTCTCTGATCCGAAACTCTGTAGCCATCACTACGTGCTCATGGAGTCCATCAAACCGAACATAGAATTCCATTGGAGCGTCAACAGACGATCAATTGGGTCCGTTCAAGATCTTCGTCTATCGTACATCATTTTACTTTACAAGCCATCATCGCGGCCGTTTATCTAATTCCCACTCTACGTTGCTCGAGCCTTGCTTGTTCCAGAGACCAGCAGAGTCACGCTGCCCAGCTGCCTTCTCACATCCTCCTTGTTAACGTCATGAGTATCCTCAACCTCTCCCCACTGTCCCGTCTGCCAGTCCACCTCAAGACTGGTAGCAGTAGCGGCCTCCTCGACACCAAACTTCTTACCAGTGTTCAATTCGCCTCTGCCAGCTGAGCCCTCACTCCACTCCACGATGAACCGTGACGCAGCAATGAGACTCTTACCCGCCAGCACAGCACGCTCTAGGCCTGCAATCTCGAAAGCATCGAGTCCACTGATCCAGCCTTGGATAATCTCACGGACTCCTGGGTCTTGTGACTGGGGCATGATGGAGTGGCCGTCGAGAACAGGCTTGATGGTGATGCCTGGCCAGACGTGTGTTGTAAGGAAGGAAACCATTTCCTCAGCGATGCGCTTCTGAACATCCCGTAGTCCCTCTCCAGCGTCGTTTCTGCGGTCGTGCTTTTCGGCGGGTGGGTTCCAGCAAAGAATAGAATCGGTGTCGAGGTATCGTAGCAATGAAGTGGCAATTGATTCTCGGACCTCTGAGATCTCGCCTCCGGAAGTTTTATCATCTGCGGCGATATCGAGAGCTCGGCAGGTGAGACTTGTAAGAGGGATCAAATGATGTCTTGTAGCATCCTGAGCTGAAGTCATGAGATCCCATTCGAGAGCAAGGGCGCAAGCGAGGTCGGGTTTCGTGATAGGAATTAGCACAATCTCCTTCGACACAGGATGTCTCAAGGGTCTAGTATCGAGGAAGATTTGAAGAGCGCCTACTTCGTAGTTAGTAAACGTAACGATAGCGGGGTCCGAATTATCTTTCTTACCATCCACTTCCTTAACAGTAACGTCCTTCCAGAACCTCTTCTTCAAGCCGCCACCATTTCTAACATTGGCACTTCGCAGCTCCTTTGCATTCTTGAGCATCTCAGCCTGTCTCCTCCGCCTGGCGACTCGCGCATGGGCATCGGTGTGTTGGATCGGCGGCTCGGGGGGCGGGCCAGTGCCGACCACCGGAGCGACATTGGCGGCCTTGACGACGGTTGAGTGAATCGGACGGACGAGGGCAGGGCGCTGAACGAGCCGAGGCGCAAGGCGCATCGACAACCGTGTAACAGACTTCATTTTGGGCGACGGAATGGATTGGAGGTTGGAGTTGAATGTTTGAAGCTGGAGGGAGAGTTTAAAGATGCGAGACCGGAAAATTGGGTCGCTGGAAGCAATGGGGTCTAAAAATAATCGGGGACAAGTAGCTACCCTATTATGATGCTTTCACTTGATGCTTCGAGGTTAGAAGTGATCCAATTGCATTGAAAGTTGAGAACTACTTGATTTGCTCTTTAGCGATATTGACAGAGTTTGTAAGCTACTTGCAATTGAATTCAGAACCTATGTCGTACGTTAAAGGTTGTTAAGAATGACCGTTTTATTCCAGACACCAGCTGGGAAGTAAGAGTGGGTAGGTTCAGGGTCGACATGATGTCACTTCAACTGATGAGAGCTTGAAGAATCAATTACGAGAGCGGTTTTTGGCAAATATTCAAGTTGCCTAAAGTCGTGCATTGTCGTTTATTCGCATAGAATAAGCAACCTGGTGAATATCTCCTTGTTCGTAGCTATTTTAAGCATGTGAAATGTTGCGGGTACCTGAGCTGCGGGACTCCATTCTCCAGCAGATCCCAAGATGGACTGACATATTCGGTAAGGACCTATCTTTTGTACCAGATTCATATGTGATTTGGATTGATATAAAGCTTTAAACACAGAAGAAGCAGTCAGACCAAAATCTATGGATCGAGATTGCATGTGAAGCAATTGATGTTCCTCATGATCTCAATGCTACAAAGTTGACACGAATCCCCCGTCCGATAAGGGGCTGATAACGTCACGTGACGGCACCACTCATCCCTGAAGTGTAACTGCGACGTGGTGATTCTACCTTAGGAGCGCCTCGACCGCAACCTCAAGACTCTCTCGACCAAACCCTTCACCTCAACCCAGTTGCCCAGCATGAGTTACGGCAAAAAGGACGAAGACGCCGACCTCGGGCTGGTCAAGGTGGACAGAACCCAAGTCTTCCAAGAAGGTCCGTTCCATGCAATCGCCTTGTTCCTCTTGGTCCCCCCACAATCAAGCTAAATAGTTCGACAGCACGACTCTTCAACAGCTCCCCTATCCAGCCTCGACGATGTCGCATTCTCCTCACAAAGATCGCTCTCCTCCTCTACACAGGGGAGAAGTTCCCTACCAACGAAGCCACCACCCTCTTCTTCGGTATCTCGAAGCTCTTCCAGAACAAGGATGCAAGCCTTCGACAGATGGTTCACCTCATCATCAAGGAGCTCGCCAACTCGGCTGAGGATATTATTATGGTTACCAGCACGATTATGAAGGATACTGGAGGCAGCACCGATGCCATCTACCGACCCAACGCTATCCGTGCTCTCTGCCGAATTATCGATGTAGGTCGCTTTGCTGGCAGGTACACCGACACCCCTGGATGCTGACATTGTAAAGGCCACGACCGTCCAATCGATCGAACGAGTGATGAAGACCGCAATTGTCGACAAGAACCCCTCCGTGTCTTCTGCCGCCCTGGTTTCCTCCTACCACCTTCTCCCAATCGCCAAGGATGTCGTCCGACGATGGCAGAGCGAGACCCAAGAGGCCGCTGCCTCTAACAAGTCCTCCGGTGGCTTCTCCCTCGGATTCTCCACCTCGAGCAGCCAGGTCCCCATGAACCACTCGACCATGTCGCAATACCACGCTGTCGGACTTCTATATCAGATGCGCTCTCACGATCGAATGGCCCTGGTCAAGATGGTTCAGCAATTCGGCGCTGCCGGAGCCCTTAAGAGCCCCGCTGCTATCGTTATGCTGGTCCGACTTGCTGCACAGCTCGCCGAGGAGGATGCTTCATTGAGAAAGCCCATGATGCAGCTCCTTGACGGATGGCTGCGACATAAGAGTGAAATGGTCAACTTCGAGGCTGCCAAGGCCATCTGCGACATGCGTGATGTTACTGATGCCGAGGTGGCGCAAGCTGTTCATGTTCTCCAGCTCTTCCTTACCTCTCCCCGCGCTGTCACCAAGTTTGCCGCTCTCCGAATCCTCCACAACTTCGCCAGCTTCAAGCCTACCGCCGTCAACGCCTGCAACCCCGATATCGAGCTCCTCATTTCCAACAGCAACCGATCCATTGCTACCTTCGCCATCACTACGCTACTCAAGACCGGTAACGAGGCCAGTGTCGACAGGTTGATGAAGCAGATCTCCACCTTCATGTCCGAGATTACCGACGAGTTCAAGATCACAATTGTCGAGGCTATCCGAACACTGTGCCTCAAGTTCCCTAGCAAGCAGGCCGGTATGCTTACCTTCCTCAGCGGTATTCTGCGCGATGAGGGTGGCTACGAGTTCAAGAGGGCTGTCGTGGAGAGCATGTTCGATCTGATCAAGTTTGTTCCTGATTCCAAGGAGGATGCTCTTGCTCACCTGTGCGAGTTTATTGAGGATTGCGAGTTCACTAAGCTGGCTGTCCGAATCCTTCATCTTATTGGTCTTGAGGGCCCCAAGACTGCTCAACCCACCAAGTACATCCGATACATCTACAACCGAGTGGTTCTCGAGAACGCTATCGTGCGAGCTGCTGCTGTCACTGCCCTCGCGAAGTTCGGTGTCGGCCAGTCAGATCCCGAGGTTAAGAGCAGCGTCCGAGTTCTCCTTACACGATGCTTGGATGATGTCGATGATGAGGTCCGTGATCGTGCCGCTCTCAACCTTAGACTCATGAACGAGGAGGACGATGAGATGGCTACTCGATTCGTCAAGAACGGTAAGAAATGTCTAACCCCTGAAAGTTGACCAATACTAATGCGCTCACAGAGAACATGTTTTCCCTTCCTTACTTCGAGCAGCAGCTTGTTCTGTATGTCACTTCTGATGACAAGTCTGCTTTCGATAGCCCCTTCGATATCTCCAAGATCCCTGTGGTCACTCGAGAACAGGCTGATGCTGAGGACCGATCTAAGAAGCTTATTGCTACTGCTCCTACCCTCAAGGCTCCCAAGATCGGCCCCACCAAGGCCACCGGAGCCGAGGCTGTTGCTTCTGCTTCTGCTCAGGCTCAGCGATATGCCCAGGAGCTGCTGGAGATCCCCGAGATGAAGGAGTTTGGCAGTGTTCTCAAGTCTTCGCCACTTATTGAGCTTACTGAGGCTGAGACTGAGTACGTCGTTACTCTGGTCAAGCACATCTTCAAGGAGCACATTGTCTTCCAGTACGAGGTCAAGAACACCTTGCCCGACACTGTTCTCGAGAACGTCTCTGTTGTCGCCACCCCTGCTGACGATGAGGATCTCGAGGAGGTTTTCATCATCCAGGCTGAGAAGCTTTCCACTGATGAGCCTGGCAAGGTCTACGTGGCTTTCAAGAAGATTAACGGCGAGGGCTCTCTGCCTATCTCCACCTTCTCCAACGTTCTCAAGTTCACTAGCAAGGAGATTGACCCCTCAACGGGCGAGCCTGAGGACACTGGTTACGATGATGAGTACGAGGTGGCTGAGTTTGACCTTTCTGGCAGTGATTACGTGATCCCTACATTTGCTGGCAACTTCAGCCACATCTGGGAGCAGATCGGTGCTTCTGGCGAGGAGGTCACAGAGACACTCCAATTGAGTGGCATGGAGAGCATCGCAGGTACGTTTATCACCAAACACACAAAAGACACATCACTAAAAAATTCACAGATGCTACGGAGCAACTCACAAAGGCTCTATCCCTGCAGCCTCTGGAGGGTACCGATGTTCCCGTCAACCAAACCACCCACACACTCAAGCTTCTGGGCAAGACAGTCGGTGGAGGTCGGGTAGTTGCCAACGTGCGGATGGCGTTTTCATCAAAAACAGGTGTCACGACAAAGATCACGGTGCGAAGCGAGGAGGAGAATGTGGCTGCGCTAGTCATTGCCTCGGTCGCTTAAAGATGAGGAAAGAAGCCAAAGCCGGCGTTGAAAGGATAATGATGTATCGAAAGCTTTGTTCTCGGTTTTAGACATAACCGTACCACCTGTTGCGGGGGGCGAGTAATGTGATTATTTACGATTCCTCTTTTTGTCATGCTAGAATCACGATTGTCACTTGAGGGTGGTTGGTATGGACTCGCAAAAAGTCAGGGGGGTGGATATTCATTGGATGGGTAGATGGGAAGCGAAGAAAGGTACAAGAGCATGTTATTGGAGCATGGTTGTTGGGACCGTGTTATTTGTTGCAAAAGATGGAATTACCTTGTCAACCATGATGTTGGGCTGTGATGTGATGTGAAGTGAAGTGTCTGTTGGTGCAACTAAGTGATATGATTCGTTGACGGGAGCGTGCAATTGCATTGTGTTCCCGAGATTGGACACGTAGAGTTGCCTGTTTGAAGTGGAATTATTCTTTGTATTGGAGTGCTCGTTTGTAAGTATCACAAGGTTTGTGCAAGGTCTTTGCTCTGTGTACGTAGGTAATACTCGGACGGATGAGCGGATACCTAGAAGCCACTTCCAAGTTTGATGCATATGAAGTAATTTGCGGACATGGTCTAAGACGATTGTGTTGTCACGGAAAGGTGCTTCCCCTGGCTGACACGAAATGATTTGGTCTTGGTTTGCCAATCTGGATAGCGACGGATGGTATGTAACCGGCAAGCCGTCATCCGTGCTGTCGCCATCATCGGCAAAGAGCATCTCAATTACGTTTATGACTCACGCGGACGGGAATCAACATTGATGATCGGGCGAGACTTCGGGTAGTGACCTTGATGTCCTGTTAGATGGCGAGTTGCCGGAGCAAAGAGCCTGGTTGTTCTGGATAACGTGGATGTCGGTGGAAGGACGGCGTGGTTTTGTTGAAGTAGGCAAATGTGAGGGACCCCGATAACAAGATTGCTGCCAGTTGGTTTGTTTCGTCACAACGAATGTGAGGTAATTGCACAGCTAGATGTGTCTTGTGCCTATGTCGTTCTGGGGTATAAGTAGCCAGTCCTCCTCCCCTCACCTCTGCTCTTCACTTTTACTCCTTATACAACTCCCTCTATATATACAATGACCAGAAGACATCTCAAGAGGCCATACCACACCGCCAAAATACACGAGCTACAGTCTTCCCATGTTTCTCTCATGTCTCCCTGTCCTACTATATACATCGACTGAAATGGTACTCAACTCACGCGTTGAATCCGTGGTTCGACCCTTTATCGACTGTCAAGGTCAAACGTCTCGATATCGACCAGATGCGGAATCCACAACAACAATCTTGGTAACACAGTACGTCTTGAACATCTTGTGCACACATGAGCTGACCTTTCAGCGGTGCGTTAGGGTACATCCCGTGGAATATGTGGCAAAGGAGAAACGCGGAAGTGTGGAGTTGTTTCTTTAGACTCGATTGCGAACTCATCGAAGATGTAATCTTCAACGCAGATGGGACTGTGCCAGATGATCTTTACCACCTGAAAGGATATGGCTTGGAACGATGCTCAACTGCTGTCCATCCGAGCACATGTAAGAACCTCACCTTCGGAGTTGCACTCAGGGTAAATGTTAAACATTGATAGTAGTGCGAGGATGAATTTGCTCCAAACAGGGGAGGACGCCCCTCTGCTGTGTCACGAAATATACGTCAAAAGCAACAACAACAGTATTATATATCGAAGACCTCCAGTCGCCGAGAATGATCTCGACATCCCATATAGATGTGGGAAACGTGCCCTGGAAAAGGTGTCTGAAGTAGCACAAAACAGTGCACCTGAGACTATGCATGGCAATTACACAGCAGGGGCTTGTAAGTCGCTGTACAAAAGCCCCAAAAGTGCGCGGTTCAACCAGCACAGGTTGTATGCAGCAATACATGGAGAGAATTTAGGAACAACTGATGCCCAACCTTATACCTATCTCTTCTTGATCTAGTCAAGATATCTTCACAGTTGGCTGAGGCTCACAAAAGCCTTGATACCGCACCCGCCGTATTTCACCGAGCAGGCTTATACTAGACAAACGACTATCCATGTGGTACATACACACCAGCTGGAGCCACAACATTGTCCTCCGAGCGCCTTGACCATGCTCGACTCGGAGAGGGCTTCACCTCGAGGAGCCTATCGCTTATGAAGCCCCAAATTTCCACCAGCATATATACTCCTTCACCTTTACCGATCTCGAGTTATATCTATACACAAATACGGACGAATCATCTGGCCTGAGTATCCAAGCCATCAGGATCAGACCCTCTAAAATGATGGGAACCAGAAAACCGAGATGAGATTAATTGCTACGCACGCAGATGAAACGAACAATCGACATATCAGAGATTTTGTTACAATAGCCCCCTTCAGAGATCTAAAGAGGTGAACCCTATGTAGGCTCACCAAACGGAAAGGCCCTACATGCCAGGCTGGCGTTCAATGGCTCAAGCTGCCAACTCCCCAGCGCTCAGCAGGGGAATGTCTACTTCAGGCTTGTGACTGGCTGGTAATCGAATGGGCCACAGCATAGAGACAACTTTTCTACCGCGTATCTACTGGATGATTCTTTATAAAGTACGGTCGAGGAAGCGTTGGAAATATGAGCGATACAGATCCTTGCCAAGGAAGAACAACACATATAAACGCCACACTTGTCAAAGCTTCTCGATTCCACCGGGACAACCCAGGAACGATTGGGTCTACCAACTACTATCATACTACTCCCAATCATGATACGTGCTTTACACATGCTTGGAATCCGGAGACATTAGGAAACGAGGCATTCCCATTTAGGATTTAGGTTCTTGACCAAGCAGTTGAAGACGTGGTACGAAAAGCCAAGTTGAGCTCCTACATACAACATTCACTATCGTCCAATGTACCTGTCACACAGCATAGGCCAACAATTCGAGACATACACCGGACTGCCAATTTTTACTCGAGGCCCTTTGCAATATACCTTCTCGACCTGCCATAATCGCCAAGGCTTGAGGTAATTTGACGGTCTTCTGAAACCGGATTTGCCCACATGACGAATGAACCCCATGGCTTCGTTCGAAATCATTGGTGTCTTGGATGTGAAGAGAAGAATCGAACAGGCAATCCCCATTATTTGGCCGGTCGACAACAGATCAAGAATCTGCTCGATTGTGGTTGAGCTTTGACATCAGAGGCTGGTTGCTATTCCTGAAAGCAAACAGCCATCGAAATAACAGGCAACGCACTCGACTCAGGTATGAGTCATTCATAGAGTTTGCAGATCGGAGTACCCTTGATCGTATTTGATGGAAGTCCTCAATTGCCTATCATCGTATTGTTCAAGAATTTCGCCGCATGCACGCCTTGTGCGGTCGATTTGGGGGTTTCGTTTTCCGCTGCGGGCAGTAAAGAATAAACCCTTGTCACCAGTGTGAGAAGGATGGAGTCGGGTATAGCTGCGATGGTTGGTGGAAACTGGCTTGGCGACTCGAAATTGTCTATGGAACATGCTATGCCCGCGATTCTCGATATTGAGGAGGTGAAAAGACTGAGAGAACGGTATATTTTCCGGCGTCAGGCAGTCTCGATGAACGATATCGTGAGGCCTGAACGGAAGGGTGATGACGGGAGCGCGTTACTGTCTGCTGTCTGCTGCTTGACACAACAGCTACCCAGAGACAGCCGACATTCTGATTTGAGCGGATGCCAGAGCCCCAAATGCACGAAAGATAGCGACATTCCAGCTAATTTCGGTGAGAAGCCAGCGGTATTCGGGTCCTCAACTTGTACCAATAAGGCTGAAATACTTGGATAATAGTCGGTACACACGACCTTGAGAAAGTGGAACATATGCCCTGTGTAGTTCGGAGTCTGGCCTTTGTACCTGTAGTCTTTCTGAAGAAGACACGTCTTGGATCACACCAAGAATCCCAATGGAAGATGCAAAGAGGTTTACATGCCGTTCGTATCGTACTCGAGTGTCGCTATATTCTAAACTCATCATATTCCCTGGGTCACTAAGTTCATAGCGGACAAGCAACGTCCATGAACCTTGCTTCCGGACTCATCACTATGAAACGTGGACACATGACTCTCCTCTCGGAGGCTGTGAACATGCCAACTCGAAGCCGGGATTGTGTCAGTGTGGGATACCCAAATACACCACATCAAAATAAAGATCATCGAAGGAAAACCACATGAGTTTGTTGCGAACACAAGAAGAAGAAGACGACGGACCGTGTTTGTTCTAGACGGTGTCTTCCCTTGGAAGGCCTTGTCGGTATACACCTCTCTTTGCGAAAGAGGAAGGGCTTGAGAGATATATGTGTCGGGCTTCTTCGTCCGAGAGAGATCTGATACAAACAAGACGAGAAGAGGGTTCTTGAACCAAGTACCGATGATCAGAGTTTTCGTCCCTAAAGAAGAATCATGAGGCAGTATGTTGTACCAGAGGGGAGTGCACACGCATACCGACTCTGAAGGTTACCGAACTGGGATATGAGAGCCCAGCAAAGAAAACAATGTCGGCTTACAGACAAGTCACAACTTCATTGGATGCCAATTTATAAGAGAGCGATATACACGACAACGCAATACGGTTTCAATCGACCCACGGTATTGTCATACAGTCAAGGCACCTCCGTGGGGAGTTATGGCGGACACGCCTGAGCAGCTGAGAAAAAGGAAAGCATCCAATATGGGAGACATCAGGTAGACTCTGAATGAAGGGATACACCAATGTCTCTTCAGGATTCGATAGAGCTGTCTTTACCCAAGTGTTGCCCTTTCACAGCACAAGCGAGGCTGTGTCTCGAGCAATAGGACTACCTCCCTCTAGAAGAATGACACAATCAAGAGAGCATTATGGCTATCAACGTCAGCTTCAGAAAGTTCTGGGTCGGATGCGCAGAGAGCTGAAGGGCTGGCCGTTCATCCCTTGTGGCATGGAGAACCTGATCGCTTTTGTCTCTTCGTGCAATACTCCACCATTTGTCGAACCATTGATCAGAAGAAATTGACGATAACCTCACTCGGGCCGTACGGAAAACTTTGGGAATACTTAAGGTAAAAGTTCAGGAGTGGCCGCCTCCGCACTCAAAGAAAGCACTGCTTGAGCGCTGCGGTTTCTACGTCCGAATCTGCCCTTGTCATCTACTATATCGTGATCGAGCAATGCAGTACTTGTCGGGTTCGAAGAGAGAAAAAGGAAACGCCACGGGTCTTTTGGCCCAAGTCTTCTCCATGTATTCGAATCGACGACCTATGGAACTTGAAGTTTCACTACACACTACCGTATCTTGGGAGATTTGATGATGTCTAGGCCAAGTCCTCTATATATACCAGTCCCGGACTCTGCCCCGAAGGCCCTTTGAAGCAGCAAGGAAGCTTTGGCATCAGCGTTAGAGAGCTTGTCCGGAAAAAGACGACAAAAGAAACCCCGGAAAAACAGGATGCTATTGGAGCACGATAAGGACCTCCGCCAGCTATTGCAATAAATAGTTTTGGCTGCCATCCCGGTTTGATTCGGGTTACTATCAGATTACCACGGCTACTAGTCTCTCGTCTTTGTGACCAACGATGTCATATTGGCAATGATGTTTGTATGTGTTGTTGTATCGTCGAAGATGATCTCGGTGCAGAGGCAGATGGTCTTCACTTATATACAGAGTGTGTCTTGGGCATGCCAAGGATCCAGGGCATACGCCTTTCCATTTCCCCTCCAAGGTGTAAAGACTAGCTGCGAAGGCGGTGACTATCGATACCACGAAGATGTTTTCTCTACCTTTGACAACCCGGATCTGGCCGAATTCACGTATGAAGTCTAACCTTGGAAGGCCGCCACCAGGTGAATCGATCCGCATTATAGTGACTCAGGGAAATGGGCAGGATTCCTGTATTTGTCAAGGTGCAGCTCTCGATATCCTCCAAAACCCCGATGACTATCGAGTGAAGATCAGGGAGCATATGTATGCTCTGCACTGTCTCACAATAGAATCAACAGATACTACTGGTTATATAAGCAGCTGGCAATTCGCATTGCGTTGAAGAGGCCAGGAGCATACGTACCGCTCAAATAGTAACAGGGAGACTAGTTTATGACAAACTCGACCGCAAAGTCCAGGACGCCATATGAGGGGCCTTTGGATGACATTATTTGCCAGAAGATCGCCATCTTGGCGGAAAAGAATTAGATGTTGCGACGTGTGTCCAAGAAATGGAGGCAATCTCAGTACGGAACACTGAGTAGGGATACTGTCACTCATATTGGTCACTCCAACAAGGAAGGGCGTTACACGTGAAGATTAAATTGGAAGAGTCAGAGTCCAGGACAACACGGTACCTACTTTCGTCGCTCGGGATGATGGATACCACACAATGGCTGTCCAGTTGGAGTGTTCAAATTGGAACAACTATTTATTGAGATTCCGGAGCTTACAGAAGGCGGAACTCAAGCTACGATAAGGCTATATACGAAAGAACAACCTCGAAACTGGAGAATGCATGAGAGGTTCCCAAGATGCAAGAGATGCGTGGAAATGAAAGGAGAAGTGAGGAATATTCTTGAGACTTTCGCTGTTAGAGGAAGCGATGCCGTTGACGACTGAGGTGTTGTTCTTGATACAAAGATGATGATCTTGTTGAGGGGAACGATGGTAGTTGTTGAATGAAGTTTGTGTCCAGCTCAACGTGCTGGTTTACACCCCTTTCACCTTTCACGCGTTTCTTACATCTTCGGAATTTCATCTTTTATCTACACCATTTACAGCAATCAACAGATGGAAAAACCTGACGTGTGGCCCACAAGGGCTCAGTACCAAACATATTACCATTGTTTAGACCACGGGAGTACGATGGAAAGACGCCGGGACGACAGACACAAGATATTGAGCAGCAACAGAGATGTCTCGTTCATCTCCATATCTGAATGGAGCATCGGTAAAATGCTGCGGACTTAGCCTTGGAAGCACAATAGTTGAGAATAGAATATAGAGCCGATAGTCGCCTGGCTCCCATCCAATGGGACCCAAACAAACGGCCGCTTGGTGTATTCAAGACGCAATCATCCAATGTCCACAGCTTTTTACCTGCCGTACCGATTACGCTTCGTGATTCTCTAAAACTCGATGACGAGAACAAAACCGATGACAACATGGACTGTGGGCTTGACGGGGTGCCTATCTAACGGATCAAAGAAATCACCAACTGTCCATCGCCTCGTCGTTGGACTTTACGACGTAGAAACTGACAACATAACGGAGCATCAAGCACAACTACAGCAGCCTCTCTTGTGGCTCATTGTAAGTCGAGCGCGTATGGGCTTTATTCCCCATCAATTTACGGGCAGGAGAAGTTAGCATGCACTAGGAAGCGTTGCGATATACGGGAGGAGTGTTCATCAAAATGCCGCTTTCAGTTGGTTCAAACCGCCGCAGAAATTGAGGGGATTTGACAACATAATGAATGGTACATGACTCTGGTATTCGATCATTCAAGTCATGTACCGAGCTGCTGCTCGAGAAATCACTCGACGGTAATATCTACGAGTGTATGACTTATATATCCAGCTCCGCGGGCACTTCAACATTCTTTTACGATTTCGGCAACTCATCGAAAGACCAACAGCTTGCTGCCACTGGACGAGATTGCGCGGAGATCTCAAGACTACTAAGATTATTTCCAACCAAGACGCGGATACGGGGCATGATAACGTGTTTCCCATTAATTACTCTTAGCCTTCCCGACAGCTTGATCCGGCGACCAAAGCTCGATACATGATTTCACTCTCGCAATTATCTATGGAAGATAGTTAGTGGAATTCTGCTATAGCGTTTCACGGTCGTGTTCAGTAGAACCCGGACTGGAAAGTGTAAGCTCGCAACAATCACCAACTCTGATCTATATGTTGATGTGTTCGACAACACCCTGCCGAGAATACCAACGTGTTATTCAAGGAGTGAACCCGTCTGCATTGCATTTGCCTTTACCACATCTGCAGAAGAGGTAATTGAGATATGTATCCCCTGCAAGACAGCTTACAACTGGAGACGCCATCTAAATAACGGAATGTAATTTAAGAGTCGTTCTATGCGCACCAAGTTACGTGGAACCAAGAACGTTCAATCTTGGAACAAATCACATTACCCCTGAGGTTCGAGAGGCGGCCACTTTGGCTCGTGTTCTGGTGAACCAATGCATCAACCACCATGACGGGTTGCGAAAGATTGCACAAGTAAGACGAGACTGGCAATCCTTGTCGTATCGGACAAGTAAGCCCAAGAGAATCGTTCGGATGAAAGACATACTGCAACTGGATCCGATTGAACCTTGGCTCCAAGGATCTTGGACCTGCCAACTTCCTAGTGTTCCATGGCGATCCTTGCATCAATATATAGGACCATACTTTCCGTGGACTTTTGGCAGGCTGGAACAGTCTGGGTGAGACTTCTACGACGCCTTGAACGAATGCACATCAATCGTTATATACCTAACACCTAGGGGAACAGGTACTAGGCTTTACAATGACTTCCAACTGCATAGAAAGAAGCCACTGCACAAACTTGCCAGTGTTTCTGTTCCTGAAGACGTACTGGACGTGTACCAGTGATTACTGTCCATGTAGGCAGGGGCCTATATGCTTATAATGCTCTATATATTACGAGAGTCTGTGTAGTGGGCAGAGACGGCCTTAAAACGAAGACGAAGGAACCAGCATGCCTATGTTGAGGTGTGTCTGCAAGCCAGATGCTGGATTGGCTCAAAGACGTTCGTGTCAGACACCGGGGGTCTGGAATGCTGCCAGACCTCGCAATCATGGCCGCGAAAGAAAACAAGGGTCGACAATCCAGACTCAAAGAGGTACATGTGTTCCTGACAGAGAGAATCGCAAGTCGCGAGATATCACGCCTCACGAAGGCCAAAAGCTTACACGCTCGTGCCCATTTTGTCGGAAACAAGCCAAAAACAGGCCCAAGAGGTAATGCCAACCCAAGCATTAAAAGAAAATTAGGGTCTATTACAGAACGCTTAGGTTGTGGATTCGGTGTTTCGATAGAAGTGCAATGGTTCTGATAGTATGGGTGAAGTAGAGCCTCTCTTATAAAGGTCATATAGAGGATATGCGTCTTGTACGATCGTGTAAGAAGAAGCAAGGCGTCAGAAGTCGACAGGCCAGTGCGAAAGGAGAACGTACTCGAGATGACAACATCGCATTTAAAAGCTCAGAGAACAGAAGAACAAGAAAATATTCAAGATCGAGAGCTCATAAACTGTTGTGGTGAGGTCGGCAGAGTGTAGGTCTGTCCTGCAGTGTCAGGGGCGCACTGTCTCGCGACGAAGGTTACTCGAGGGGCTCGACAAGTATGCCTTATAGATGAGATGAGGTCAGCTATTGCGAGGTCTTGTGAGAGATACTAGCCTCTGCATGGCTATGATGGCGTTCGTCGCTAATGTTGGTCTGTGAGTGTGTCGATTGGCGACGCGACACGAGAACAATGTTCGCGAACTTCCGACAAAGACACTAATGATCAAGCTTCCTGCAAAAGATGAGAAGTGCTAATCATTGCGATGACGATGATACATACGAGTCGCCAAATGCCGACGCAGGAGGCTCGCCAAAGGGGAGTGTTTGACCCCGGATGGTAGGATAGCTCCATCTGGAACTGCAGAAAGCCAACGGCGAACCAACCCTGTCTGGCTCAATGCGCTTACTACCGCGCTGGAGCTAGGATACCTCTTCGAGATAGTAATGATCGCTATCCTGTCCGGAACCAGGGACTTCATCAGTACGAGCCGTGGAACTCGGTATGCGGCTGCTATGGAACACAAGCTAGCTAGAAGCCGAACAACAAGTCAGCACCGAACAACGCCATTTCAACTTAATGGTGATGTGAGAGTCTGCTGAACAAACACTTATGTTTATTTACGCGTTGGAGTTATACCACGTGTATATGAACGCGCGCTTGGTACGCGAAATGTTTGCTCGCTCGCCGTTTGTTTGCCCGTTGCCCCCGTGACGCTTAGTCGGCATGGCAGTGGAATACTCGCAAACAACCACTATATTCTTTGCTCCCATCACTCTGGAACTTGACTAGCAGGCTTCTTGAACATTCTCTTATTGCTGCATATATCATCTGCTCTTACTATTGTATCTTGGGCTCTCTTTTGTGTCGATCCCTCATAGAGTATAAATACCTGTCCGGCGTTGGAGCCCCGATTTCCGCCGCTCTCCCTCAAGACACAACGCCCAGATGGCTGCTTGGATGAACTTCAACTTTTGGCGTCCTACTTTGGCCAACGATGGTGACGAAGACAGACCAGCCAAGTCGTGAGTGTTCACCCAACATTCCCACGAGAAGGTTCTTCGATGATTGACCTGCTCTCAGTCGATGGCTTGGTAGATCTCGAGCCATTCAGTTCGACGATGGTCAATGGGTGTCTGTTCCCGAAGCTGTTTTAGAACAACACCCAGGCTTCCTGTCGACGTGGGCAGGAGCCTACGTTCTTTTGATGATGGACATCCCGTACCATGTATCCCACATCATCATGCACTATCTGTACACGGATGAGTACCAGAACCTCAAGGTCCAGAAACCCACAGAGGCTGAGCGAAACCTTTTTGACTTCACCACGGCTGTATATACCCACAACGTCTGCATCAAGTATCGACTCCCCGGTCTCCGACAACTAGCAGGCGAGAGAATCATCGCCTATGGCGACAAAATCACTTTTATCGACATCGTGAAGACGCTCTCAAATAAGCCATTTGAGGCCATGACGATCAGTGGTCAGCTTCATGACTATGTGTGCCTTCGAGCCAGCAAGGAGGGACAGGTTCTGTCGGACAAATCGACTACAGAGCTTCAACAAGCCATGGGTGGGACCATGGCAGGGATTCTCTGTCAGAAAATCGCCAGCCTTGAGGCCGAGAACAAGGCTTTGAGAGATGTCCTTGGAAGCAAGTGAGGGTGTTGGAGAGTCCTTTGTGTGATCGGGGAGATGGAATGTGCGTTGTCTATTGTATATATCAGCTTGTGACGATTGACTTAGAGACGGAGTGGACCATCCGTTTGGAGAGCCAGGCGAGCCATGGATTACGTAGCGACACTGGGTGATAAGCGTCGAATGGATTCGAGATATGTGTCACTGCTTAGATAAGAATGTACCGAAATCTAATAAACAAAGTAAAGCCACAAAGTCAGTTCCAGTCAAATGACAGTGACAGGGATGATAGGAGGAAACTGGTAGAAGATTAGAGAAGGTCAGAAAAGGTTAGAGTGGCGTGACATTTCGATGTAGATGCTGGCAAGAGTTGATGGTAACTATGCTTCAGGACGGTTCTTTGATTCCACCCATGATTTACATGTCAGTGAGGCATGAAGGGGGCCGAGTGAAACACCCCAAAGGGCCTCTGGAAGACGACTTCGCCGGGGTACATTTCAAGACGGAACCCTCCCAGAATATGACAGGAAGCCAAACGATCCTGTCCGCACCGTGCACTATGCCTGGGAATCTGACACGCCTGAAGCAGTACCTGCTGAAGTACAAGTCCACCTTCGACTCATGATATAGCGAAACAGGCAAGAAAGGGCAGTGGACCACACCTAGGTAAGTTGAGTAGGTACGGAAAACATATGATCATGGATTATCAAAGAGTGTTTTTTTAAATAGAGCTTAAAAAGGAGAACTCGGTGTGGATGTATTCGTGAACGGGTGATGATATGGAGGAAGTGAAGGACGAGATGCACGCACGAACTTGTAAAGAGGGGAAAAGTGGCGCTTGGTTCTCCCAGTGCCATACCAGATAAGATATTGAAGATGCTAAACTGTAGGAGCTCGTGCCCTCGTCCGCGGAGGCGAAGTGCGATCTTCAATGACACCGTATAGTTTCGTCTGCTTCGTGTGTCATTCAGTCATCAGGTACGTCATTGGGAAGTTGATATCTGTCAAGACACTTTGACTCGTTGGCGAACATCGGTGTAAAGCTAACTAAGCTTTTGCCTCGCGGGTGAGATCGGTATCTTTGGCTTCCATCATACGTCAGTTGGCACTCAGGGGTATCACGTGTTGAATCATGTGATGCCAAGTTGACGATCGGACTCCTGAACCTCAAACTCGTCTGGATGCATTGCTGGGTACAGTTCCGTGAGAAAGTTCCGACAACGAGCTGACTAGCTCATGTACGATAATATAAATATAAGTCATATGAAAATCAGAAGTAGAAAGAATTTATCATTGTTTTAAGAAGACTAGATAAATTAAAAAGAGTTCACTGTTATTTGTACAAGATGATATAAAAAACTTGTAGAAGAAAGGAAGTTGTTAGAATTCTTTTATGCCCACTGTATAGATTGTTTTCATTTTGGCCCAGAAGCCTTCTTAGATTAAGTAGATTGTATTGCTATCAGCATCTAGGTCTTGTATTATAATACAACCCTCTTCACTCCTACCAGGAAGAGACATCACTACTACTGCCTGGCCTTCTGTGTCTCTGTCACTCGGTCGGCCAACTCTCTAACTAGCCGTCGGGATCTCTCCAGCTCGAGCCTGAGTTCGATCGCCATCTTCAAGACATGATTCGTGGGAATCATGTCCTTATCAGGCCAGGCCTGCAGAAGGCGCGATATCTCCACATCAGGGATCTTGTCACTCCACGCGTTGACCCGTCGGACAAGGATCATCAGAAGCGCGTTGTCTTGGTCGAAGGCACACCATGTAGGTCTTTGCACAATGACGCGGAGGATGGAATCGAATGGCAGCTCGTCTGTCACATCTGCGAGCGCAATCTCTGCCGTCATTCTTAGGTCCATGATGTTGATTTGACGGACATGTTCCCGGAACTTGAGGAGGCAAATGAAGTGCAGCAGGAGTTTCTTCTGAGGGTCACTTGGGTTCAGCTCCTTCAGGACATTCTTGTGGAGGATATAGCCCAAGATGATCCTGTTGGTGCATTCAGGCCAGTCGTTGTGCTTGAAGCGGCGCTGTTCATCGAAATAGGGGACAAAGTCGGCGTTCTTGTCGTGCATGACTTGATAGCTGATCACGCGGGTTTGTTTACCGACGGCTATCGTGTACGGCGTCATGGAAAGTGGACTACCGGAGAACAGGTCAGTTAGGCTCACTAACATGATACGGAACAATGACTAACATTTGGCTCTCTGGGAACGACAGCTCCGTCATGCCGTTGACGAGCTCCCATTCTTGATCATCGACCGAATCTGTGGAGTGCGGCATCTTGGACAAAGTTTCTGACTTTTACTTGCTCTTGAGCCAGTGTGTTTCTCTGCACTTCTTGGGGTGTTGGATCCGTTGTGAAGATGTCGGGGAGCAGGTTGATAAGATGACAGAAAGGATGTTGACAAGTCTGCGAGGAGATGGGCACTTAAATTGAAGAGAAAAGGAAACGAGTTTGAACAGTTTTGAGTTTGGTATGGTGTCCTCTTTATACAACTTTCGTCTTAAGGTTCGCGGTTGTCGTCACAAAAGGCAAATCCAATGCGTAACACTCGACGAAGGCGTGTCCTTAAATTATCACTCACTCAACATTTGTTGACAGCAAGCTGTTATCATAGGCAAGGCAAAGTCTCGGCCTTGGCGCAGGTCTTCCTCTCGTGCCTCTTCTTCCTCTTTTCATCCTGGACTTCCTCTTGGACTTACTCTTGGTAAGTCTCTTCTTGAGGCTATCTTCGTTCTTCAGGGAGGGGATTTCATGACTACCCTCCGGCGGCCTGTCGGGAACCCTGATAGGGGCTTCCTCAAGCGGAGGGCAACTCAAACCCAAATGGGGCGGCCATGATGATGGACAGGCAGTCAAACGGGCGCTAAGAGGTAGTTAATCTGATAGCCACCATCAGTAACGAGGGGAAGATGAGATACCGGTAGTTCGGTATCCAATTAATTGCAGCGATACCAGGTAAAGTTTGAGACAAAACGGCCCTTCTTGACTTCTGGCACAGCAATAACTCACACATCCAAGCCACATTTTCAACTTGACGATGACAATCCTGTGATGACGCGTCGCTTGGTGTGATACAGCGAAAGGGGGTCCTCGATTACTCGCTCGGGGGATTCAGGGGTTCTTCTGCATTCTCATCTGACGTATTCCACCACAGAGTAAGCTTTCCTTGTCTTTTGTAAGAACCTGTAGGGTGTACTTACCTACTGCAATATTTGATTGGTGATACTGCGTTGCCCATGCTGAGTAAGGCTTCGGATTAAATGCCCCCCTTTTGCAGCAACGAACGTTGCCCATGCACTAGTTGTTGATGACCTAGACCTTTGTGGTAGCGCTGCATCTGATTGTTCTAGCCTTCGCCCTACATGGACAAGAAACTTGATTGCAATAAATACTGGATGTAAACCGGATTCGAAATGGTTCGTGATATGCTATGTCCGGTGATTAGTGACTTGAAGGGGAGAGTTGTAGGTCTTTGTGCCTATACCAGCGTTGAGTCAGAAGCAACGAGACATGTCCACCACGTGGAATCCTGCCTACCAGCCCTGAAATCTCTCCCTGTGTATGGTCCAGTTAGCTGGGAACCCCATTCCTCTCCAGGATGAATATATAATGAGAGGCTGACTTCCAGGCGGTGATAATAAGTGGAATCCTGCTTTTCGGCACGATCAATACCAAGAGCCAACAAAAGAACCCATGGAAGCGTGCAGGGGCTTGGCTCTAAGGGCCTATGAGGTAGTGGTCGTTTCAAAGTGTTAGCTAGTAGAAGCTTAACTTGGCCGTCGGAATTGAACGCTACAGCCTCAATGCTTGGCGATTGGACGAGGCCCCCGAGGTCCGACGTGTAAGTCGATTGACCCAATGTCCAATAAGGCTGTGCCCTGATGCCTCAACGTCCCATTGGCGCTTAAGGCGTCTCACTGAAGCTAAGACTGGCCCATGTACGAGAATCTGTATGTGTAAAGACGGCCCTGCGTTTTGTAGTGACCGTAAAGATTTCCTTGGCGTTTAAGGAATGGGATGCTAGAACTGGTGTAATCGAGGGCAGTCTGTGAACCAGAAGATTCCGTTCGTATACGAACGTGAGTACTTTGACCAGTTAGGGGCTAGCTTCTCGAGGGCCTGGGGTCTCGTATTTGAAAGTCTAGTTTTTGAACCGGAGGTGTTAGAGGAAAGGGAGTTCTGAGAGATCAAGGCGCGCTGGACTGGGAGGACAAGTGAATTTGTACATACAGAAGGCTCTGGGATGGCATTTGTTCTGTTTTGGGTAGAATATATCGGTGCTGCTGACTCCGTCGAAGTTCCTGGTACTCAAGTAATCAAGGATAGTGTGGCGAGCTCGAACCTGTTGTACTAGTAAGATCTGATGGCCGAGTAAGCCATGGTGTCAGGTAAGAGTTGAGCTTGACTTACTGCCGCAAGCAGCATGTAGTCTCTGTCTGTACGAACTAATTGCTGTGTATAATTGACTCAGGAATGCCCTGTCTCCTGTCTCACTTCGCGTTGCTACTCGATGTTCCTCGTCTGGCCACTTTAGCGACCTGGAACTGATGCAATGAAACAAACGAGCCTGAGTAAGATAGGACCTGTGAGACAGCACCCTCGATTGCTGTTGTAACTCGTCTGTACAAGCTCAAAGCTCATACAAGGGGGAACATCGACTTACCATACTAGGTAGCTAGTAGCATGCAGTTTGTATCTGTGTAGGATCAATGCTTGTACCATTGACTCAGGGGTACTCTGTCCACGGTGTGAGTTCGTGCTGTTGCTCCTTGTTCTTCATCTGGTCAGTTGAACTACCCAGACCTGCTACGACGAACTGTACGAGCCTGGGTAGGATCGAATCAACGAGAGATTCATCTCAATTGCTGATGTAACTAGTTGGTTGAGGTTCAAGGCTCTTGGATACATGATTCGAGTTGGTCTTCGCTTGCAGAACAATCTTCGAACTGTGATTCGTGTTATTGAGCTAGATGGTTAGTCAATGCGTCTCATGCAAACACTACTTGGTACTAACTAGTCTAGCAAAGCAGAAGATGAACAGAACGAGAAAGCCGGTACTGCCACGGTATTGAACTACCAAGTAGGGTCAGCCCAGGAGGACAGCAACGCGTGATTAGCTTCTGTCTAGGCTCAATGTCTATTTGCCATTGCCTAGGATGCCCAATCCAGGGGCTACGTTCGTGGTATGGCTCAGGACTTTTGGTCTGGCGCTTTCGATCAACTGAACCTGATTTGGAGAGTTACAGGCCTGGACAAGGATGGGTAACGAGTATGGATCCTTAGCAGCTGCTACAACTCGAACATTGAAGCTGAAGGTCCTCTTGAGCATGTTTCGAGCTAGATTTCCCCTGAAGGGTATTATTGAACCTGGCTTCAAACTGAACAGGGCTGGATGGTCAGCCAAAGTCTGATGGGCACGTAGGAACACGTGGGAACCGGTAGTGACTGGTTTCGAGGAAGGAGACTCGGTTCTGGAAGGGCATTCTTTGCTGCTGAGCATCTCAACTAGGGAGCAAGGTCGGAAAGGGGCATGGGTAAGCTCGAGGATGGCACTTGAGAGAGGAGTGATAGCGTAGAGAGAAGGATGGTATCGTGATTTGTCACTTCGGCCTGCAAAGATGAAGTCAGTGAGAAAACTCGGTAGTTCCTACATCTGAAAAAAGAACCAACACGAGTAGCTCATCGTAGTTAAAGCCTTGAGCAATGGGTGAAGCCTAAACTGGTGTTTTACTCTGGCTGAGTAGCAAGGTGAGGCTGGCAAGATCAAAGAATCAACATGCAAGTTTGCATATATCGGGGATGTCAAGCCAGTGTCAGGATAAACTGAAAGGAATATCATGTTATGCATGCACAGTGACTTTCCCATTACCTCATGTCCTTCAGTGATGATTTACAAGGGCATGACCAGTAAATACAGATCGATAGGGGTCTTGCCAGTGCATTACAGAAATGAAAAAGTTGAATAGGGGGCTCAAAGCCCTGACGTCGAACTGAAACGAGCCCTGTTGAGCAGCAGACAGCAAATGCGTCACAGCCCAAGCGACCCACAAAGGCCGGTATTCATAAATCAAACCAAATCCAATCTCAGGCAGCAAAACTCCTCCACCTCACAAAGAGTCACGAGTTGTTTGCCTCGGCCTCTACCCTTTTCCACCCGCAAACATTCATCTTCACTTCAGCTTAGCAAAGCATTCTACCTGAGTATCTCACACTATCTATCGCTATCTAACAAACTTCAAGCGCATCATGTCTCACGTTCGTGAGGCCAGCGGGTGCCATACCCCCGAGCCCAAGCGTGTCAAGTTCTCGGAGGTGCTTCAGGACGCCGACGGGTCTGAGGGCGTCGACGATGCTGAGAGCATGAATGGATCTGTAGTCATGAGCCAGGTTCAGGGCGTCAACGAGGCTCAAGGCGTCAACGATGTCCAGAGCATGAACGAATCTGAAGTCATGAACGATGCTCAGGGCGTCAGCGAGATTCAAGATGTCAACGAGGCTCAGAACGTCAACGATGCCCAGGGTATGATCGGGTCTGAAGTCATGAACGATGTTCAAGGCGTCAACGAAGCTCAGAGCGTCAACGGATCTGATGGTGGGTTCAACATGGTTGACTTGGACACCGCCCTCCTCCTCCTTCATAACGCTCCGTCTCTTGATGACTTTGAACCTCTTGGACACGTCGAGACTGGCTGGGAGTTCATCCAGTATGCCCTGCAGCAGCAGCGTCAGCAGGTTGTCCAGGAGGAAATCATTCCCGACCAGGCCAACAACTCCATTCCTGCCGGTAACATCTACACGGGACCTCTCTTTGCCCCTCGCCCTGTCTATGTCCCTTACAAGTAAGAATCACCGTTCTAATCTCCCAGATTCATGCTGACAACTCATCTCAGCGTCCTGCCCGTTTGCTTGGAGTTCGATCACGACCAGGTCTAGGTGCCCAAGTTGTGTGTGAACAAGCTCCCCGAGTTTGCAGCTCTTTTCGTCGGCAATCGTTTGCCTGTCCCTGGCCTGACCGAGCGTCAGAGTCGATTCCTTGTAACCTACATCATGAACAATATCTACTGGGCTTTACCCAACCAGCACGAGTCCATTACTGAGAGTGATGAAGAGGACTTCGAGGATGCCATCAAGCTTCACGGCGTCAGTCAACAGTACCACCTCCCCGATCTTGCCGCCCTGGCCCGCCAGGCGATGATCAACATGCTGGACGGCCAGGTCTCTCTTCAGTTTGCCATCAACGCTTTTAAGCGTGACCGAGTTTGGTACCGTTCCAACACCGAGTTGATCCGGGCCTCCGTATCTTACCGTGCCAGAAAGCTCGTGACCTACGCTCTCTACCTGGACGTCCAGGACTATACTGATGGCCATGGAACCAGCTCCCCTATCATCAATGGCTTGCTGGAGGCGCTTATTGTGCTCAAGGGACAGCTTCCCGGCGTTGGAGATGAGGCCGAGCCTTACCGCGTCATCAATTCGCTCCTGGACTAGAAACAGACGCACCCACTGGTCTAAAGTAAGTAACTACTCTTCTGATCCAGTAACTCAAATACTAACGCTGTGAGTAGAACTGTCTATCCGATCTCAGCCCGAACCTGGTGACGCCAGCAGTAAGCCGCCTTTGACAAGAGAGATTGAGGAACCGAACAGCAACAGCACCCGAGAGGAACTTCCCAACACGGAAGGGGATGATGAATTATGAGTTTTTTGATGGACATGACAGTCGAGGTCATGCAGGCTCAAGTTCATAGTAAAGGATGATCATCTGGATGAAGCAAGTGGCTTCTTGCGACATTGGATCCAGTGGAACTCAACGATTGTTGGCTTTACGAGGATCTTTAGTAGTAAAAAGTCACATCCAGGGATAAATGAAGCGAGCCAGAAGTTAATAATCTTTGTTTTGTTCGTAATGTGATGCTGTAGCATGATATTTTGCGGGCGGAAGTGCGCGAAGCTGTCACTACCAAATCCAGAATTTGAAAAGGGGGCTGTTGTCACTCGAACACTCCCGTTTTAAAAGTGCTGCAAACGCCAAAAAAGCTCTACGAACCTGTTATTAAGATTGGCAGTGCCATATATCTGCTGTGAGGTAAGTTTAAATCAAACGCAGTGCCCAAAAAATAGAAATGGCGGTTGACGGTCCAGGTGTCCAAGCCACCCCCGGCCCACTAGCATCAGGTAAACGTCCGACCATTGACTCCGCACTTGTTCGTGACGGTCCGCTGACCTCTGGTTGACACTGCTAGATTACAATAACTGCACTTGTGCCAGTGTAAATTCTGCCAGCGGAAAGCAGACAGTGCGATATCCCACGTGCCCCCAGCTATAAAGCGCCCTTCCTCTCCCGCTCTTCCGTTTTGAAATTTCTTTCCTCTCCAACATCTTCTCAAACTTCAAAGGTCAGTCTGACACTCGCTGATGATCGAAAGACATCTCGCTGATAGTTACTAGAGAAGAGATCCCGACAAGAGTCCACCCAGCAACACTTCGCAACCCCAAAACCAAATCATCAAGATGTCTGTTCAGCCTTATGAACCGCCTATGCCAGCTCCCCCTCAGGGCGTGTTGAACCCTGCCGAGAACTAGTAAGTACACACCATATATCTGAATATCATCGGACCAAAACACTGACATATCACATAGTCCTCTGGATAGCACCTTCGTCATCTTCGTCTTTGACGGAGGGCACTTCCGCTTTGCCCGTCGCAGCGTCGTTGCCAAGGCCTTCGGTATTGCCAACGACCTCCAGGAGGTCCTGGTGCGCAACATCATTCCCGTCCCTGGTCTTGACATGCGTGAGGCTTGCTCTTTCGTCCACTACCTCAAGACCGGTCAGTTTGGCCTCGTCAAGTCTGAGGCCGTCACTGCCGAGGAACAACGCAAGTGCATCCTGATCGAGTGCCTTTCTCTCTACGGTGCCGCCATGCGTTACAACCTCCAGGAGCTTGCCAAGGATGCTGTTGGTTGCTTCTCCCACTACGGCGACCAGATCGGTGTCAAGGCTGTTCTCGTCATGCTCTCCGACTACCACTGGGCCGGTCGTGGAGGAGAGGCCTGCATTGCTGAGTACACTCTCCGACGTCACAACAACAATGTCAATGGGTTCTTCACTCTTGCCGACATCTTCCTGGCTCGCGAGAAGTTCGGCATGGAGAACACCATTGCCACCGTCCTCCTTCAGCTGGACCTCTTCTAGGCCTGTCACAACACAGCCTAACACCACCACCTACGGCAAAGGAAAGGAAAGTCATCTGGTATGAAGTAGGAATCGGTCCGGATCAGATTGGGGATAGGCATAAGGAGAGGAGGCCTTGGCAACGTTTATCGTTTGTCCTGCACCAATATGATCGAGTTGAGATGGGGACCTAGAGTAGATTCCAGTACTTCACGCATCGACGGAATAACCAGTTGACCCTAACTTTGTGCCCAAGAATATGAGTGATGACTACGTGACCGTGTTCCATTAAGATTAAACTGCAAATCACATCTGCAATGCTACGAAGGTACTGGTGATGGTAAAATATGTATCGTCAAGCCCTTGAAATGGTGTTGTGGTTGGCAGATAGAGACGCTGACATAATAATATCTCACCTACATATCCAACGTTGTACAAGGTAAGCAACGTCACGTTCCCCGCTCTCACAAGAGTATTCATCTCTCCCACAACATCCAGGACAGTCCATATTGTTCTACACTCGTACGTACCAGATCTATACCCTGTGAACACTCCAACTAAGACACGACAGTCACTATGGCCTCGACAAATCACCCTATCGCTGGAGACGATGTAGCTCTTACACGCTCGATCACACCTCCAAATGCTCAGTGCGACATGTGTTCGAAAATCTTGAAAGCCTTTCAAACACCTTACGAAAAGAGCTATGAAGCCGACCTCGGAAATATCCTAGATCTTCTTGCATCTGATTGTCCACATACAGAGTGGCTTCGAGATGTCAAGTCCAGCCTTGGGCCCGTTCCTTCAAACGACAAGGGACACCTTTCTGCGGACAAGGAGGACTTTTCAAGGGGACTTAAAATGTATCTCAATAATGAAGGGGACATCTTCGATCCAGACCCATTCCTGGATCTCGAACTCATATATCGACCAGAGGTACCTGACCATCGTGGGACAATGCGGCTTATGAATCATCACTGGGTCAAATTTGACCTTATCAAAGAATGGATCTTCATATGCACTCGAGATCACGGGGATAAGTGCAACAAGACTGTCGGTGACGTGGAGCCGATCAGTCCTCGACTTTTGATCAATGTAGTGCAAGGTTGTATTGTCGAGTGCAAGGAAGAAAGCCCAAGGTTCATCAGTCTCTCATATACCTGGGGCAAGTCTAAGAACTTCAAACTTGTGAAGTCAAACATCGAACAGCTGCAAAGGAAAGGAGCATTGAATTCCGACTACATCATAGCTCAACTACCCAGAACTATTCTCGATGCTATCGAGCTCACAAAAGCCTTGGGCGAAACCTGGCTATGGGTGGACAGCTTATGTGTCGTCCAAGATGATGATGAAAGATTAACCTACCAATTATCGACAATGCACCGAATCTACGCCACTTCGTTTCTGACCATAGTTGCTGCGGATGGAAAAGATGCAGAGTATGGTCTACGAGGACTTGCAGGAATTTCTTCACGCAGAGACGTTAACCAAAATGTCTTGCCACTCTCCAGAGGGGAAAGTGTGGCTTCGATGGGACTAAGCTGTGTTTCTCAAGGACCTCCCGGACTCAACTATCATCAAAGAATGTGGACTGCCCAGGAATATGACTTTTCCAAAAGACGCTTATTATTCCAGGATGGACAGATCAAATGGGACTGTAACTGCGCGTTATGGACCGAGGTCCATCTCTACGATCCAGAACTTGACAAGGATCGTCTAACCTTAGGGTCAGGGTCAGGTTATATCGGGCGCGGTACGCACTTACGTCTTCCATCCCTGAGTACCCTCTCGAGATTAATTAAGGTGTTCAACGACAAGAGCTTAAAGTTCGAAGAGGACGTAACCAGCGCCTTCGCGGGATACAATACGTATCTAAACACAATCTTCCCCGCTGGTCTCGTGTACGGCCATCCGCAAATCTTTTTCGATGTCTCGCTTTGTTGGCGTTCGTACTCAGATCTTCGCAGACGAAAGGTCTCAGAGACCTATACCGGAGACACTGTTCACAACGGATTGCCAACTTGGTCGTGGATGGGCTGGCAAGGTGCAATATCTTTTCCATCTGATGCAGAAAGTGGCGATGGACAGCCATATGATATGGGATTTACAGAAACTATCACTGAATGGTACATCATGCGAAGTCCAAGATCCATTCAGAAACGCAAGATCGAATCTAGATGGAGTCAGTACAGAAAAGCCCCCCCTGATTCGATGACAGATATCTGGCGGTACACAGAGATTAACCCACCATCTATGGCCCTTCGGTCTAGAATTGGGCTTAAGTCTATGTATGACCCATACAAAATGCCGAGGGAACTGCCGAAATATTTATATACTGATATATTGGATGACTTGGATTTTCCGAATCGAAGGTGGTACCCCGTTCCTTTAAACAACACCAGCCCCAACAACGAGTCGGAGGCCGAATCATTCAAAAAGGATCAATACCTATGGTGCCAAACATCTCGTGCATTCCTGAGACCCAGTACGGTTTGGGTCATTCCTGTTCTAGACCGCCTAAATGTTCATCTGCTAGAAGACGGCAACGGCAACAAAGTAGGGGCACTAAGCCTCCACAAGAAGGAAGATTACAGAGAGCTACTCCAAGAAAGTAGGGTCGAGGTGATAGCTATCTGCAAAGGATGGACCGTTTTTCCTCACTCCTATAGTATAAAGCATACTTATGATGAGGAGTCTTCCATAGACACGCACCTCACACAGGAAGAGCAAAATCACGAGAAAGAAGCGCAGGCCGAACCCCAAGAAATGGGGCCTATAATGATACCGTGGATGGAAAAGTTTGATATTGTGAAAGAATACAAGCAAAATTGTTACCACGTTCTTTGGATCGAGTGGGAGAACGGAGTGGCTTATAGAAAGGCGTGTGGATATGTTTTGGAAAGTCATTGGGACCGGTTGGCTGAGTCGGGTAAGGTTAGTGTGACCTTAGGGTAAATCCTTTCCCGCAATCAAACATTTTACACTCCCTCTTTTGAGCCCGGACTCTTCTCTCACTTTGGTTGGCGGTTCATTTACACCAGGCAACCCCAGGCCTACTCCTTTCCTTCTCCAAGACTCCGATCTTGGCTTGTGATCCTGCATGCAGCCGCATAATCTAGAGCAAACCTGCATAAACAGCGCCTATTGCGATTGCGGTTTGTTGCCATGTGACGTCCTTTTTATTCGTTGACCACTGGTGCCTGTGACTGCTAATCTGTCGTCTTTCACACACTCCAGCTCAACATGGTGGACACACAGTCAGGCAGAAAGAGACAACCTTGGTCCTATTGAAAGAACATACCATTTCTACGAAAGTTCCGGAACGCACTTGATTTTGATGTCAAGGGACAATGGAGGTGAGTTACCAGGACTTCAGGATCAGTCAGAAGAGCGCAGACAGCAATTATCACGCAACTTTCAGGAGGATGAAGAATTGGTGTGAGTTACAAGGCATTTCACCGACCCTTCTTTCACCAACCGTACCGAAACTCTTCAGAATATCTGTTGATCGGTAGATCGACCTTCACAGCGCTCTACCGGTTTCCATTCGAGCTTATTGATGCAGAATTCGATTTCAACCGAAAGAACACCCTCTCATGCCAAATGCCGAATCAGAAATTACATCGATGCAAAAGTCGCCCATTCGAAGACATGCTGTTTCGGTATGCGTATCGCCGTTGATACAGACATGTTACCTTCTCAGCCGATGTATTGGGGCAGTCATCGGTTGCATTGAACAACGTCCGAACCGTCAAAGTCTACAGGACTTGGTTACACATGATCTCAACAGCATGAAATCACCGAGTAACATCTTGTGGCTGGAGAGAGCCAGAATTCTAACAGGGGTCTTTCAAGTTTCTGATATATGAGCCGGTTGTTAGTCGTGAAAAGGGTTTTCCGGCCTCTTTCATAATCTAGCTTGACTTGAGTATGGGCAATGAAATCGCAGAAGTTAAATTTCGAGAATGCCTGTAGGCACGGAGGAGGTGTTCCTGGTTTCAAGCTTCCAGCACTCTTATCCAGGTTTTGCCAGACATTTACCCAAGCTTCCGTATCACAGGTGAAGTTGGGAACAAAATCCACAACCCGATTCCATGGGCTCTCACACTAACAATCGTCTATGATGAGAATTCTAGATGCGATTCAGATCACACATCGAATTACAACAAATCGAAGAACCGAGCCGAAAGCCACTTATCCCGAATTCCCCAGCGTACGATCGAGACCAAAGTTTATCCAATTACTGTCTCAACGGAAACAACGAAGGGCCGCGAACAGACCAATCCCATAACCCATTATACGATGGGCTTCCGATAGTATCTGAACGGGGAGAATGGTCTAGATGAGAGGGGCAAATAGGGGTACCCTTGGAATAAGACTTGAGAAGTGTCGAAGGATATTCATCCCGATACTCGTTGTATCAGAGCTCCTGAGCAAGGTCATCCCTTCTCTGCCTGGGCCACTTTGACTACCATGTATGTAGCCCCCCGTGAGAAGGCTGTGTGTCACGAAGATGACAGAGTGACAATTCGACTTACACCGGAAATTCAGAACAAATGTAGAGAGTATTCAAGGAAGGCACTCTATTCATGAGATCTGAAAGGTACGTAGCTGTTGAAATCGGCAAATGATTTTACTGGTAGAAACCCTGGTATCTCAACAATGAGATTAAGGCGGGTGTAGCCAAAACCTTCAGCAAACATCCCAGGTGTCTCATTGCAATGGTTTGTGTTCCCTTGTTGTTCCATTGGACAACCTTCTTATTGCAGCCTGGAGCTACAACATACAGGACCAAACTGACGATCCGAGATTGCCTGGTGATACTCTGTGGTTTGACGCAAGCTAATCAATTCGCAAATAGATGCCTAAATGAACGCGTCACGTACCAAATTTCATCTGTTGAGGAGCATATATGCAGGCCATCCTCCCCTTGGTCAAAGAAAATTCATCTGACACAGATTCTTCTTCCCACACCTCCTTCATGATGCCGTCAATCGAAGTACGCATCACTTCGCCAACCTTGTTCGACACGGAGTCTGACGACCCCTTCAACATCACCGTCGACCTGATCCTTCATCACGACTCAAGCATCACATTCCGAACCAACGAGATACCCCTTTTCAATGGCAAGATCATGAATCAAGGCGGTTTAACCTTTACCGACACCGCGACCGGCATTGAAATTCCCCGAAACACCATTTTCATCTGTGGTCCAGGTCCTGGAGGGCCACTGAGGGTGGCTATTGAGGAGTCATTCACTTCCCTGCGTCCAGGGGAAAAGCATACCATAAAGGGAAGTATGCATCGCATGTACCTTTCTTTCGACTCGGGGCCGAATGTCACTCCTGAAGAGATCAAGGCGATAATGAAGAAGCGGCCAAAAGTGTGGGATTGGTCTCATGCGGAGAATCTTCAGGAAGGGAGGACGTACAGAATTGGAATCGACCAGGATAATGTGATCAAAAAGTGGTTGGAGGGTAGCAAGGAGGAACTTCTTTCCAAGCTCTTGACGGAAAGGACTGATGATAAGATGAAGTCGGACCCAATATCCTTTTATGTGACCTAGCCAGCCGAATTCATTGTAGGGAGGCCGAAATAGACAACGGATTGGAATGGTCTCAGCTCTTTCTGGTAGTTATTCTGTTGGTGTGAATTATTATGGCTGTTTATTCAATCATTCGAGTGGAAAAGCCGACGCCTAAAGTCATCATATCCAACTGACCTGTTTCCTATGAGATGCTTGTAAACATCGTAGCCGTGGTAAAGTCATGGTGGATTGCGCGAGCAAGCTAAAAGGAAGTATCTACTCTTCAAATTTATCCCAATACTCGCCTTGCGCTTGAGACTTTTATAGCATCGAAAACGAAATGCAAACTAATTGAGTGTATGACCAAGTAGATTTTAAGGTCTTCCAGTCCGGTTCCGCCCATAGTTGCCAGCTATAGGGTAATGACCGGCGTTGGTGTCGTTGTTTTGAAGTTCAGCATATAAACGAAATCTTTTGCTGCAGCGCGGTGAGTCACCTACGAATAAGTCGCGTAGTTTCAATTGTCATGTCAAAATACCACTCGCTTTCAAATCCACCTCTCTCCCTCCTATTCCATCCAAACACCTTATCCCATCCAGTATGCAACGCGGGTCAAATAGCTTCGTTGCCTTCACACCAGAATCCATCGCACACGCTTGGCAAGGACAGTAGATCTCAACAAAAAGCTCCATGGAGATTGTTACAATCACTCTACACTTTTGCACTCTACAAAGAGAAACATTGGAGAACAGTAACCAAACAACAGCTATGGAGACAAACACCAGTAGTTCAAAAACAAGTCATTCGTTAGTATGCAGCCCTGTACTTGGGATTCATAGCTAACAACTTGAAAGGCCTTACTACGGATCCGTTGTCAAGATACGATTTGGAGGAAAGATGACAGCATCGATACCGAAGCACATCATCATCAAACACCCAAAATTCGCCACCTTCCTCGCGAGTCTGGAGAGTAATAAAGGATACAACTTCACCGATGTCAACAGGAGGGTGGGACATGTGCTTCTCCATTTCCTCTTCACCGGGGAGTATCAAGCTTTGCCCATGGTCCAACAATCAGCAGAAAAGACCCGCCGAGAGGAATTCTCCGAGATCATCAACGTTCATCTGGAAGCGTGTCAGATGGGACTAATCGGGCTGGCTACTCTTTCGCGGTATGAGATTGAGCGCCAGGGGAAGTACATCACTTCTGCAGGGGTGTTTGCCATCATTGAGAAAGACTTTTACCAGGACTCAATCAAAGGAGAGTGGCTGAAAAGGTATTTGCTTCGTCGTGCCTCCATGGAAGAAGAAGAGGTGAAGCTAGATACTATTACGAAGATCCAAGAGCATCCGATTGAAGAAAGAAATTTGGTCAGTTTGCTCCTTGAGGCAAACATGGAACTCAAGAGGGAACTGCAAAAGTACAAGAAGATGTCCATTATGAGGTGATACAAAATGGGCCAAAGCGTGCTCGAGGCATTTTGGAAGGCGTCTTGAAAAGGGGTTTGCTTATTGGTGATGGTGATGATGATTGGGATCTGCTGGTGGCTACAGAGGTGAACATTGATTACAAGGTTATCGGGATACTAAACATTTTGCTAAGTTTCCTTGATTCATACAACGGCTGGTCTGTAGTCCGTTTGATGGCATTCCTTTTGACCAGCGCCCTCTACAGTGACCAGCACGAATTTGGGTACTTCCGAATTTGGATGAGCCAGGTTCCAACAGCACTCTCATCAACCTCGGAGTGAGTCTACTCATGGTAGATCGATATCCTTCCTCGGCCTGCTTCCAGAGGATATCTCGTCCGTCGTCTCCTCGTCGTGAGAGTTGGCTTCCGAATCGTCCGAGAGAAGAGTACGAGCTTTCGCTGCCTTTTTCCTATCCCGCGCGAGGAGTAGCTGTACAACGGCGGTCCAAACAACTACCAATCAGTTAGTAACCGCATAGCTCCATAAGAAGGGTGCAACTTACTCAACAAAGCATTAAGGATGATGGACCAAGTGTAGCCCTTTGCTGCACGAGGGAAGTCGGTTGTCTTCCAGACAAAGTTCGGAGCCACGGCCTGTACCACGTAGGCCAGGTCGTTAGCTGCTCCAACTAGTAGAGCTCGTTTTTCGGTATCCGCGGAGCAAATTTCATTGATCCAGCTTAGGATAAGGGGACCAGCACCGTTCTAGACCAGAAATTAGTACCACGAATAATAAGTGGGTCTTGGGTAAGATAACTTACACCAATGTTGGCGAACCAGTAAACCAGAGTTCGATCTGTGATACTATCGTAGAGCGGCATCTTGAGAAGAGCAATATCAAAAGCCATCTAAATAGCTATTAGTTACCACAACCTGGGACGTTCTTGGTTGTTGTTGACTTACGGCGATGATGGCACCAGCGTAGATAAAAGGCCACCGAAGACCGTTCAAAGGCCCATCCGAGAGCCATCCCCAGAACAAAGCCATGACGATGAAAATGGCAGTAGAAGGCAGAGGGAGGTTGTTGATCTGAGAGACGGAGTAGGATGTACCGGGGACGGGAGGGGGGTCTGCATTAAAGCTCTTCAGCCAGTACCCCATTGCTTGCTGAGGGTAGGCGTTGTTCCAAAGAACGTAGATGATAGCTAGAACTCTAGTCAGTGACGGTTGGCGAGAAAGGTGTAAGTTTAGGACATACGAAGGAAATAGGTATGCCAGCTAAGCAAGATGGACTTGAACTTAACCATTGTCCACTTCTCCTTGCCAGCTCGACCGATAGCATTCATTCGTTCGACTGAGATCTCGTGTTCGCGTTGTGTAGTCCACCAAGTCCTGACTCCATCCTGCGGTAGGTTGGGGAAGAATACGTAGCCCATCACAGCAAGAGGGAGGGTGATGATGCCGTCGATGATGAAAAGCCAGCGCCCTGGAGTTCTGTCAGTGAAATCCTGTAGAAGGGCCATGGTGCAACTTACATCCTGAGTGACCATGGACACCATGGAGGTTCGTGTAAGCGGCAGCTTGTAGGAATCCACTGAACATATTTCCAACACTACCAGCCAGCCAGAAGATCATGGCGCGTTTGCCGATCTCGCGGGGTGTGTACCAGGAACCAAGCATGTAATGAATACCTGGGTAGAAGCCAGATCTAAGATGTATCAGTCTACTGCCGGGCCTTGTTAGTATTGCATGGATTGACTTACTCGAAAAGACCAACAAGGAACCGCAGAGCGTAGAGAGCTTTGTAGGATTTCACAGAAGAGGTGCATATTGTGGCAATACCCCAGCCAACTTCAAGAGAAGGAATGACCCATCGGGGAGAGATTCGAGTAAGAAGAAGATTCGAAGGAATTTGTCCAATGACATAACCAACAGTCCAGATCGAAGTGCCTATCGCATTGTTAGTCGTTGATGGAGGACAAGCCAAGGGATAACATACTCGTAACCAACTCATTGCCATACATGTTGAGCTCCTCCTTCATTCCACTGAGGAATGCATTATTGACGTTTGTTTGATCGATATTCTTAAGAAAGTAACCAATTGAAGCAAACGTCAAGACAAAAGCATCGACTTTGAAAAGCAGCCACCGCTGTTCCTTGGGAAGCTCCCATGTATCCCAAACATAACTCTTCCATGACTTTTTTCGATCTTGACTTTCTTCGGTCTCGGTGGAGGTGTCGATGTCTCGCTCGTAGGGGTGATGATTGACCGCGACGGCGGTTGTTTGCTTCGGATCAGCCATTGGCGTAGTGGTTGGTTGATATGCACCGATTCGTCACGTGAATGATCCTGGTAAGAAGTACAGAAGGATGAGCGAAACGCCTGCTATGCAACACACATATTGTCGCGGAGAATCTGCCACCCATTGACTTTATAAGTGACGCTCTGTATTGGGGGGTATGTAGCCATCGCTGCCAACGATCGCGTCAACGTAGCAACGGATCCGCTGAGCGATATCGCTTGAGTTAGATTCGTTACAGATTAAGTGGCGTCATGAGCCATTTCAGACACTTTGTAGCTGAAATTGATAAGTTGGGTGTCCTTTTTGACCGGGGTTGTTGGCCCACGTCTGTATGTGCTTGATGGTGTATGTTGCGTGATCGCTAGCGTCAGCCTTGCCGGAGATAATTGGACAAATCCGCTTATCTTTTGTCGACATATAAAATGGGCTCGGGATCAAGTGGGATATGTGCATAGTATTGCTTATCGTTTTTCTGGGTCGTGATCGATGGTTTGGTGAGTGTATGTTCGAGTGTTTGTTTGAGAACAGGTGACACCAATTCGCCGTTTTTGAGTAGATACTGATATACGATGGGAGTACCAATGTCTGACTATAGTAATTATGAGCTGAGTATCTTTCTTTTTATGTTAGTTGTTACTCACCAAAGATGGCCAGTGCTGGTAAATGCAGTATAATAGTATCTTTTCAGTATCGAGATTGTGTAACTGGTGGATAACGTGATTAACGCTTGCTAATAACAGTTGAGTTCTTGATATAGATGACCAAAATACTCATGAAAGCGTTCCCAGCTTTAGCCATCATCTGGTTCATCCATGGCACATCTGTACTATCACCGAAAGAAAAGGTGGGTGGTGTTGTAAGGAGAAGAGATATAAGTGGGGCGTATCTGAAGTATAGGCAGACTTCGCGAGACTTGGATATTTCGTGGCTGCTAAGGCAAATTTCAAACACACAAGCCTGGGCAATATTTCTTTTCTTACCCACTTGCTTTTGTTTCTCAGTTCCTCAACATTTTTCTGTCGGTTCTGATTACCATTCAGCACCGACTTCGCTACTGTTGAGATTATTTATCTCATTCATCATCATCATTTTCCCCTTCTTTCTCACCAGAACTTTCCATCCTTGCACCAAGTGAGTGCATCGCCAAAAAAAGGTTTGATTTACCTTTCTTATCTACAACACATGACGGACTGACATATTGTAAGCAAAAGCAGATCTGCACCCGGACGGCCCCAACATCGGCATGGGTGATGACACATGTCGACTCGTCGACTGGGCGCTCCTTCAGTAGGTTATTAGGATCATCACTAGCCTTGAGAACTTCTACTGACCATTTCTCGCAATAGCAGTGGTGAAAGTCACTACAGAATAGTCTGGGACAACAAGAAGTACGGGATCCCTTTCAAACTGGAAACTGTAGACGCCCATAGGGACTTCAGCCTATGTTTCGAAGGACACGGTACTCACCAGGACCTGGTGCTCGATGGTGTTTGTTCATGCTCATTGCTTATCATGGCCCACTTCCTCCTAAATGGAGAATACAAAGACACACACCTCTACTGTGGCTGCGACACCAACCTGGAAAAGCCAAGTCACAAGGATTTCCATCGCGCCCTTCAAGCCAATGGGCTCGCGGCCAAGTACTTTCTCGACGGACTTTGGGCACTGACCAAAGAGAGGTTTCGCAAGAGAGGCGATGCGATGACGTTCAAGGAGATTCTGCAGCTCGTGTTTGATACTTGCCGGTTTGGGGGGCAAGGTGGCGAGGACAAAGACTTGGTTGAGTACCTGTTCGAGCGAGCAGTTTCGATTCGACCGGGTGAAGAGGATGAGGAGATTAATCTCAAAGATTACATGATCGAAGAAATAGGGGAGTGGTCATACGAAGTCATGTTCGGTCACGTTTTGAAGCTGCGAGCTGAGATGCAGGTGTTGAAGCGTCAACAAGCCAGCAAGGCTACAGAGCATGGGGAGGTATAGGAGCTTGCGTAACAAAAGGGGAAGTACAGGGAAAGGTTGTCATCACTTCACTCCCTAACAAGTCATGGAAGAAAGAACTGAGGGTTTATACCAGTTGCTGGAAAAGTAGTTCATGTCCTTGGGTCGATATCTGACTCACATAACCCAGACGGTCAAAGTGGGTATTTTCATGTTTGTAGCCAATCAAAAGCAAGTCCTTTTACTCCGATGGCAAACTGCTGCTGATTTCTGTGACGCTTTGACTGGCAATCCTTTGATTTACTCCGCACCAATTCGATCAAGACGCATTTACAAAGACTTCAATCTCGACTTCATTCAACATGCCCATCACACATACCGTTTTGTTCCAGTTCAAGGAGGATGTTGGCAAGGATGCTATAAAGGAGGTATGATTCGCCACAAAACGCTTGTGTGACATTCAGCTAACAAACCGGACTCACTTAGATCTGCGATCACTTCATCAGTCTCAAAGACCAATGCGTCCATCCTACGAGCAACAAGCCTTACATATTGTCCCTTCAAGGCGGCAAGGATAACTCCCCTGAAGGAATGCAGGTAAGAGTGCAAACAGAGCCCTCTCATTCCGTTCAAGGACTAACTGGTCTAGAATGGATTAACGCACGGTTTCGTATCAAGTTTCAACTCGGCCGAGGACAGGGATTACTACGTTAAGAAGGATCCTGCTCACCAAGCTTTTGTTGCCAAGGTTAAGGATTTGCTGGGAAAGGCTGTGGTGGTTGATTTTGAGAATGGGGTTTTCTAGGGTCTTTGATTTTATACATAGCCCTTCGCATTGAATTGAAGGCTCAGCAGACCATTCAGATTCTAAGAGATGCCATCAATAAAACTGAATAATAATGGAAGTAGTTGTCGTGTTTGCTGGAGCGTTTCGACCATAATGCGGTGTTTGCTTTTAGAAAGGGTTTCTCAACATCAGCTTCTTTGTTCCTTTGCGTGATAAGTGAAACTTCCAACTTCTGAGTAATTCAATTCGTGAAATTGCTTGTGTTTTTCGATTTGAGGTATTGACTTTGTGATGTTGGTGACCTGTAAGACCCTATTCGCGGCCACTTACCGCCAACGGTAGCTAGAAATCCACCCGTCGCTTACAGCCTCGTCACCAGCCTTGTCATCTCAACCGCCCAGTCCTACCCCAAGACAACGATACTGGCTTCATTCCATCGCCCTTCCTCACTGTACCAACGTCACTGTTTGTCGAAATGTGGCCTACTTCGAAGGGCGTTACCATCCTTAACTCATATCATCATCAAATCTGAAATCGTGGGCACGAATATTTGAGGCGGCTCCCAACGTTCGAATACCATCCAACGAAGCTCAAGATGATCACTGCCAGAAGTCATTACATAACTATTCAGCTTGGATTTTCAAGATGCCATTGCAGTTGACACATTCAATGGACTGTCCTTGGAAGACCTACCTTGCGACCAGGAGGCAGAAGCGCGGTTTTCAAATATCTATCTTCGGCAATCAACACGCAAGATGACCTCGCGTTTACAATTGACAGCATCTGTGTGAGTAATACGATCTCTCAGGCCTCGATAACTCACTTTCGATGTGAGAGCAGGAAAGGCCTTTGAAAATATCCATGGATTGGAAGCTAACTTCTGCATGTACAGAATCTCTCTCTCGCTTACAAGACGTCTACGCTGTTTACCCCCTACCCGACGATCCTCCATCATACTTTCCGTTCACGCACCCCAGGCGCTACAATTACGTATAGACCGACAGGATGCCTAATTGGGTAGCCTCAAAGCCAACCCTTTATCGAACTGTCCCCTGAACTCACTACTCCGGCCATGAACCCGTCCCAGATATACGCCAACTTAAATTGTACCCCCTACCGCCTGCCTACGGAGCTTGGATTCTGAGACAGCATTGATGTCGAGTAGATGAAGTATTGGGAAAATGTTGGAATGTTGAAAAGGCTGCCTGGACAGGAAACCGAGCTTGGCGCTTTGAGTGGTTTATGGACGTTCAACTGAATCGATGGCTTCCAATTACTTTCAGTACTACATCTGAGGTGGAGGTTTACTCTCTGTATCAGTTTAGAAACTTTCGAGTTCTCTAGGTGAACGCTGCGGAACGGGGAGCTTCTGGCGGCTTATACCCCTGAGGTAGGAATCTTAAATTTCCCAAGGAATGCAACATACGTGAACGAATAATGGTGGTCTAATCAATCAACAAGATGTATTACAGACCATTGGCTGTTTGCCAATTCTCTCTGATCTGCAACTAACCCCTGACTGTTGTGTCGCAGCGTGGCTATCCAGACTTGGCAACCACTGCCTTGATTTCCCACGCGCTACGCTATTCGATTCGTCACTGTCTTCAGGGACCAACATGATACTAATGGCTGTATGTAAGTACCTGTGTCTCGCATTCAGAATTGTAGATCGAAGGGTGGGTGAGGTTGAAAGTTGAGTTGAGTCTCGAGGGGGATGAACATGGATGACACTATCAAACAAGTCAGATAAAGGAGATGGACGAGATGAAAGCATGGATTATAGGAATATAAGGCAGGATGGATACTTACCGTTCATGTAAACTGACTTGATGAAGAACATTGTCCGCTGCTGCTGCTTGCATGGGATATCAAGATGAGGTGATCCTTAGCAAGTGAACTTCCATAAATATGATATCATGAACCTGACCATTCTGAGCATCCTGAAACATAACTTAGGGCTACTCATGGCCTGTAGGGAGTGCCTGGTGACTATAACAGCACCTGGCAGTGGCACGTCCATCCGCAATAGAGCAGTGTCACCCATCCCGTCGTCCCAACCCAGGGCACAGAATCCCCTAGCAACTTTTCTCCTGTTGCCTTATACTGGAACACATCCCCGAGCCCCACCCCTTTCTGTCTGCTTCTACTCCGTTGCTACGTGACCAAGTCCCGCACAGAACAGAGAAGAAATCCCCCTCCCACTCTCTCTACCAAAATCCCCCCTCTGCCCCCAAAACTCCCCGTTCCTCTCTCCTCTGCACCCACAAACACACTCCGTTCCCAAACGCTCCTACATTCCAAACCCTAGCACACTTTCAAACCTCTACTACTCTACTCTCTCACGCGAGCCTATGTGTCTCCCGTTCTCTCTCTAGTACCGAAGAGCTCGTGGCAATATCTGGCTCCGCATGTATCGCATCCAACGACGCATGATGCGGTGGCAATTCAAGTTCATGAACCTCGACAAGGGCGAGCATACCTCTGAGAGGGACCGCCAGGACCTCAAGATGGTTGTCGTCACCGCTGACAAGCTTGTCTCTCTTCTCCGCAAGCCTGAGTGGGTTGAGTTCAAGATCAACCCTACCGACATGCACGCTGCCAAACAGAAGAGGTAAGAATATTTGCCCTCTCATCAATGTTTACATGTGTACTGACTTCATTCAGCAGCGAGAACTGCCCTCTCATCGCTCTCCCTCAGGAGGTGCTTGACAGAATCTTCAACGCTCTCGTTGACAACGGTGACGGCGATGCCCTCATCTGCCTTGCTCTCACCAACTCCTACTTCTTCCGCCGTCTCTGCACCGACATGCAGAAGATGCTCGCTGGCGAAGCTGGCAAGTGGGCTGGTGACCGTGTCATCCTCACTAGCGATCTTGCTCGCGGCATCGAGGAGAACATCGGCACTGACGAGGAGGAGGCCGAATGGTATGCCAAGCGATACAACAGCCTTGCTGAGATCAAGACCACTGATATCAAGCTCACTGTTTCTATCCCCTTCCGTCTTCCCAAGACTGCTCCTCAGATCTTCAATTTCCCTGGCGAGTCCGTCAAAGGTGCCAAGAGGATCATGCTCAAGAAGCGCGACCACAAGGGTTTTCGTCTTCTTGACAGGCTCCTTCTCATGCTCCAACAGGCCCCTGATCTCACCTTCGAGCAGAAGCAGCCTATCCTTCGCAACCTCGTCACCAAGCAGTACGTTCGTGCTGAAGGCTGCATCGGCACATCCAAACGCCAGGCTAGTCTTGGCGAAGCCCTCATGGCCTTCACCTACTTCGTCGGCGACAGCGCCTGGAAGCCCAACACCCACCGCTGGATTGGCCACCGCTTCGACATCTCCCCTGCCGTCTCCATCGAGGGCAACGAGGAGTGGGTGGACGTCACTGACGCCGCCGCTGACGGTATCAAGTACTCAGATACCTCTATCCCTGTCTGGCGTAAGTCTCTTGACAACTTCCTCGTTGTCGCTCTCCCCACCGCCTTCACTGCTCGCATGAAGGCCAAGGAGGAGGAGGAGGCTGCTCGTCTCCGAACCGCTGCCGGAGAAGATGACGACGACAGCAGCAGTGGTTCCATCCTTCTCATCCAGCAGAACTAAGGACCCCTACTCCTAAGTTCGACGTGGTTGCTGCTTAGCACCAGAACAATTTTGATTTTGAAATTAAGTTGACCCCGGAGGGCAACGTTGGGCATTAACAGGACGCTCTCAAAGATGGTACCAAGTAAGTAAACACTGTCGTCGATTATCAAGTGCTTTGCTGACTGGCGTGACTACTAGGGATGTTACCATAAGTTGGCCCCAAAGAGGAACTCAGGCATCAGGAAGATGCTTTCAAACATGGTTGCCCAGTAAGTAAACATAGTCGTCGATCACCAAAGCTCTTACTGACCGGTCATGATTAGAAGGAACGTTACCAAAGGTTGACCTCAAAGAGGATACCAGGCATCAGCAGATGCTTTCAACAATGGTCACCAAGTAAGTCAACATAGCTTTCACCTATCAAGTACCTCACTGACTTTCTATGACTACAGGAATGTTTCCAAAAGGGTTGCCACAAACGCTGCTATTACGGCTGCTCAGATGATTTCATGTAAGGGGGAAAGGATGATAATTCTCAATATGGCTGCCCGGATAGTACCGTTTGATATTGACAAAAGGGGCCACTGTTTTCGAGGATAGTTGCCCAAAGGATTGCGTTTGATATGAAGGACAGGGAAAAACAGGTTCATGTATCTAGCTGGAAGGGAATTGGAACCCTGCGATAAATCATGGTCTCCGATGATGTGAATTTGTAGTTGGTGTCTTGTGATGTTTGTTTGTTTGTTTGTTAGTATTGTTTGACGCCGGGGCATTTCTGTACGAGGACGAAAGACGCCTATTTAATCTGTATACGGGGGTATGGGTAAGAGCATAATCGTATCTTATGATGTTGAGCTGTAGGTCTGCAAGAGTTTCTAACGCAAGGTTGTCTTTTTGAATTTCTGTTGGCTGCACCATGTAAATACCACAAGTCCATTTCCACATGTCGATCCACGTAACATGTTGATTGCATCATGGGTCTCAAACATCATCAGTTCAGAGAATGATACGCAAGTGGTTGAGTTAAGATGCTAAGTTTAGATCGAGTCACAATGGAGTCACACTTGCAGTCAATCAACGAGATTGTTTGATTCTTTTAATTTCATGCCTTGTGCTATCAACTACATCATTGCATAAAGCCACCACCAGCGGCCGAAGTAAGCACAAGACCATGAGTGTAAACAGCAAACTCAAATGTTTTTCTCCTCTCCATGATCACAGTACACTCAGATATCTTCTCTATGATCATATCCACATTCGGAAGAACAGAGCTCTTTAGATAGCAAGGACAGTTGACAAGAAAGTCACCATGTCTTGGACATGAGCCTTGGCGAGGACGAGCTTCTGAGGAGTGTAGAGCTCAGGTCGAAGATAGCCTGCTCCCTCCTTGACGCCGGTCTTGGCGAACTCGATGATCTGTCGGCGGGCACACCAGATAGCAAGGTCGAAGTTGTGTCTCATGACACGCTCGCGCTCACACTCGTCGTAGTTTCTGATAGCACGAGCTACCGTGTTACGAGGCACGACGCCAGAAATGGCTCGGGGCCCGTCTCTCGAGATGTCCACGTCTGCACCGTACTTATCCTTCCACTCAGTGATGAGAGCACCACCGACAGCCATGTCCCGGACGGTGATGGCCAGGTAAGCGATGTCACCAGAAAGGCGTCCTGGAAGTTTCTCTTCATTTCCTGTCGAGCCAGGCACTGCAGGGAGGTCATTCACCCAGCTACCAGCACGAACGGCGTACTCGTTAAAAAAACGAGGTCGAAGCTCAGGGCGATCGGCGATGTCCATGCTGCTGTTCCACTCATGGAAGATGGCTTGGAGGAAGTACTGAAGATCTCCCTGGGTGAAAAGGAAGAGCTTCTTGTTGTTGTCAGGGTGAGATTCCTCGAACTCGCGGAGGTGACGCGCCATGCAGTCAACCTCGGAGGCGGCGAGCTGTCCAGGCTTGGAGAGCTCAACATCCTCATCGCGGGCCTTGACATAGGCGGCAGACTTGTAGATGCGGTTGATGAGCATGGGGTCCTGAGGACGGGGGATATCGTTGGGGTATCCCTTGATAGAAGCCTCGGTGACTGGAAGGTCAGTAACGATACTATGATATCTGAGAGATTAGATACTCACTCTTCTCGTCGAGAGGAAACATGTACTCAATGACCGGAACGTTGAGGACTGGGTGAAAGGGGCGAGCAGGAAGAGATGCCAGAGTCACATGCCCGTGAATCCCATCGGCTGCCAGGATATCACGAAGGTCGTGAAGTTCAGGCTCAAATCTGTCCATTTTGATAGACAAAGCAATAAGCTTGAAGTGTAACGTGCTTGAAGGTTGCTGTCAGAGTTGGTGATGATGAAGGAAGAAAGTTGGAGGGGAAGAATCTTGGGAAATATATGGGGGACGGTGACGAACGCGTAACGCACAACTCGTCACGCTAGGACTAATGCAAGGTGCGTTTGTATGGCATAGTTTCGTCGAGTTGTAAACGCCTTGACACTGCAAGGTCTCGTTTGCATGTGCACACCCACGACAATGGGAAATTTACACGAGAACCAAAGCATGTAACTCCTCGATTACTTCTTGAATTCAAGCCCTGAATGGAAACAAAGCCACTGCACTACTTTTATAGCATTTTAATTATCTAGTAGTGATATGCACGCTTCAATTTGCTGGATTTATACGTGCAAGACACTTCTGACGGTGCCAGGCTTTAGCACAAGCAGTCTGCCTGAATCCACTCAGCCACATGAAAGAAATAATACGATTCTGCCCTGAGTTTTTAGTCCTCGCCGCTTTGTTCTTAAATACTCTCCTAATCTGTTTAATTTGTTTCACTTGGTTCTCTTTGCTCTGGAAAGTCACCAAGGTGGTGGCCTGGAAGGTGAGTTCCATTGTTGCCACGCTCAGGGGCTTAGCCCCACCAGGTCTGTCATATGGCCCATGCCATTTATCTCGACTTGTACTCAAGATACACTGTGCATAAATCGATTCCCTGATCTCTACTATCCTTTTTCGCCATTTTCAAGGAATATCGAGCCTTTCAACTTCAATAATCGAGGCTGCGGCTAGATGTCAGGGGGTCGATTGCTGAAAGAGTCATTGGCGCAATACAAAGCAAATGTTTACCAGTTCTCTTTCTCATCCAAAGTTGCTCTCTGGGTAAGGAATCCTCATCTAACTGCTAGCTGACTCATTATTGACAAACATATTCTAGGACAACAATAAGAACCTTGCTCGAAAGGTCACGAAACTCTGCAGCCAGCAGCATACCCCGACTTCAACAGCTCACACGATCAGGGAACTGATACTCTTGACCCTCTCGAGCTCAACAGAAAACTGACAGCTGGTTTAACCGTCTTCAAATTCCAAAAGCAGAGAGGATGTGACACCATGGTACCATTGGTCACTCGTGACAAATGGACTGTGAACTTAGTAGCCATCCCAGATTAGATGAGGCACTCCTGTGGTATTTAGCAGACCATTCCTAGCACCAAAGACTGCGGGTCATTTACACCAAGGGAGCTGCGAGGCCGGCTAGGAAGATACGTCGGAGCCCTGGGTTGGACCTAAACTATCGAGCCATCATCCGCTGAGCCGGTAAACAGTTATTTCTCTTTTCTACAGCTTATTTTCAAATTTCATTCTGTATTGAGATGATGACTCTTGAGATCAAGGTGAGTTACGAAGAGAAGGCCAGGTTTACTTACAGTCTTTGCCTCCCCACTGAGCCGTCAGCCTCATGTAAGTCGAAACCTACTCTAAGACGCCTCGGCTCACACTCTCAGAGTACTCTTCGCGTAGTTGCCCACAGCAAACACATTCGATCATCGAAAACAACCAGATCAAGAAGGAATACGGAGATGGCTTTTCAATCTGGTCGAAGAATCACCATCTTCCGGCGTACCGAACTCGACTCTATCCGATTTGAGCTGGACCCATCGACAAACCTATACCAATGACAAGTTCCAAACATTAGATATCACTATCTTCGGGGTTGACTCCAGAATCAATGCCATCTTCCACCGTTCTTTAGCAAAGAGGGGTTTTTCGACGTGAATCTGGGCATTGCACAGCTACGAAATGGCTCCCCGTCTATCAACGCCTGAAAAAACCAAGAATGTGGTTATTTACCCTTCCCAGGGTAGGCTGGGCTAATGGTCAGGTTAGGTTGTTCAACAAAACCATCGCTCTCGATTCCCTCTTTCGATCACTGCGAGTATTGGCCCTGTCTATAGCAGTAGCCTGGAAAGAAATACTAACACGAGATTTCACAGAAATGAAAGGTGCTCCTCACTCAAATGGAAAGGCAGCTTGGCCAATGTTTTCCACATAGAGGTGGTCTACCATAGAAACTTCTGCTACTCAGTCGATGCCCAGCCTTCGTTTGGTCTTGCACCATCGGTACATGAATAGACAAGACCCATTGTTGGGTCAAGAGCCTCCAGGTGTATAGGACAGCAAAACCAGTAGTTCAATGAAAGCTCACTTTCGAAACTACCCTACAGATGTTGAGAGCCAGAAGAGTGGTGGTCCTTGGATTGGCAGGTCAATAACTCAATCCCTTTTACTTGATAGTTTAATATTTACTATTTCATACGCTTGAAAACCAATAGCACGCCTATACCCAAATCTACCTGCTTCTGCTTGACCACACAATCATACACTCCAAAGCCATCATTAACACACCCCTTTCATCAATCCAGAAAATCATAAGCATACACGTCCAAGCCTTCATCCTAATGCATCCTCATTCCCAGCATATCCAACCTCTCATGTTGCTCTCTGCTCGCTTTCTCTATGGCACACCTACACAGCCGAACTAATTCAGCAGCAAATTCGCTAACCAATCTCATATGCGAGATCTCATGCGGTGTAAGTCGTTGAACTGGAAGACTGCTGATTAGCTCAGCAGCTACGTTGAGTAGTTGGAGGTCTCTCTCTGTTCGCTCGTCGAGAGGATGCATGACGATGTTGAAGAACAGGGTGATCATTGCTGCAGTTGGGTAGAATACTATGATCCTGATGAGAGTTAGCTAGGCTGGAATGTAAAGATGAGGGAAGACTTACCAAAATGCTTCACCTGTAAGACCAACCATGGCAGCTCGCAAGTATACAAGTGTAGAGCGACTGGCTTCCAAAGAAAGAGCAATGCTTGATGCTACACCTGGTCCCCAGCCTGTAATGTCAGAGTTCGTCTCCATACATCTCCCGCTGACTCGATGAATTGCGGTCATCAAGTGATGGTAATCCAAATGTAGAATGATATGGCGCATACTACGAGGTAGATGCATCCCCTCAAGATCAACCCGAGATCCATCGTGGATCGAAAGTGCTGGGCGAAAGTCAGGGGGGATAGATATTCTCCAAGCCTCCAACTCTTCGTCAAGTTCTCTGATATCCCGGAGCAGCTGTGAAGGAGTCTTCTTTGCGGCTTGGGCTGAGTATAAAAGACGACTTGTTCTCTCCTTGATGTGACTCAAGCGAGGATCTCCTGGTAGATGTGGTGTAAGACCTCCATCGTCAAAAGCCATAGGCGGGAGATTGTCGTCCAGCTCAGGGAGGTATGTGTAGCAAGACAAGTAATTCTCGGGAAGTGTAAGATCGCAGTAGTCGTCAGACATCAGGGGTGGTTGGCCTGTCCGAAGAGCGACATCCTTGTCGAATATGTAGCAGAGCCAGAATAGCATTCTTAGTTGGCGTCGTTCGCGTTCTACGTGTGTAATGGGTGATTTCCATGGTTTAAGGCGTATGTGTGTGTGGCCACCGAGGGTGAAGACCATACGACAGGCAATGGCTTGGAACACGGCACCGGATCTAAGTCGTCCGCAGAATACCTCATGCATGTTCTAAGGGTGTTAGTTAATGATTGCACTGAGTGTTTGCCGAGACTTACCAGCATGAAAGCCACTTGTAGCGTGGTGATGCTGGCTACTTCGAAAATATCTGTGAGTAGGTAGCGTGCCTTTCTGGCACATAGATCGGCATCTAGGTATGGTGCATCTGCCAAGGATCCTTCAAACAGGGATATGGTAGACGCAAAAGCAAGGACGCATGCTTTGGAGCTGAGTTGTTCCAATGACATCTCGCCACCGCAGGGCTGATAAGCAATCTCTATGGTGGTCTTGAACAGCTCCCGATCAACCATGGGGAAAACCAAGCTGAAGGAAGAGTGAATGAAGGCATCGAAGATCTTCTCAACGACAGCTCTTTCAGGAAGCTCGTATAAGTTGGCTGGTGCAGGTGATGGGGCAGGACTTGACCAATGTTGAGCTCCAGGCTCGAATACGATATCCTGACCTGTCTTTTCTACAATCCATTGCTTTCCATCTTCTGAGAGTAAAGGCATGCCATTGTGTTGGCTGATATGGCCAAAGTGACAACCAAGATAGTGGATCTGGCCGTACGAGACTGCACTGGTGAGACCACCGGCGGGAGATGGGATGTGAGAAGCAAAAGGCGAGTCGTGGGAGAGGCTTGGGGAGTTGGAAGTGGTGTAAGGCTCCCTGAGAAATAAAGAAGACGGTCTTTGAGGCACTGATGCTGATCCTCCGGCTTGGTCCTGCTGAGGAACGTCTAAGCTCAAGTGGCGATCTGTGGCTACCGAATTAGGAGTCAATTGCTTGGCTGTGCCGTCTCCATCCGCATTTGAATGGGCTAATGCCTGCGAGAGAGCTTTCTCGACACGTGCTAGGCGCTCGGATAGGCTCTCGGTCGTCTGTTTCGATCTGACAGCTTGGTTAATGCATATCACCACGGACTTGGCACGGGACTAACCTGGGTTTAGGCTGCTTTTTGCGGCCCCTGACGCGGTTGAATGTGCATTCCAAGCCCTGGTGCTGACACCAGTTGCAAGGGGCGTTTGGGCTCACAGAATCACATTGGATCTGGGTGGTTGTGTTAGTGACGTGGAGATACAAGTGCCCCTGATCATATCGAGAATGCTCCGAGATGATGAGAGGATCCAGGGACAGTGGGCCCAAGGGAGAGGAACGATCGGACAGAGATATGGGGTTCGAAGAAAGGGGAAGAGATGGGGCAGACTTGGATGGTCTGTACGTACCTTTCTCTTGTGACAGGCATCACAGGCCCGTTTCTGCACCATAGCTATCGATAGAGATTCCATGCAGTTGTGGCAAGCAGATAAAAGACAAAGCCGCTTACGGATAGTCGGCCGGAGGTTGTGTTTGGCGGTTCTTGCAGGTCCCACAACACCACAAGCCAAAACAGTCAGAAGCCAAGACGGCAAACGGCCACTCGCAGGAGTCACAGCCTTCAGCAATCACTGTATTCTTCCGCGTCACGACAGCTTAAAGGTGCGGCTGTCGTATCGAAATCCGTCCAAGTCTGGTATAAAGTCTATGACACGATCTGGTAGAGGCGGAGAGTGAACTTGTCCGACGCACGCAGGAAGGCTCGGAAGTTAAGTCGACCGAATTGATAGAGGTTCCGCTTATTAAGCGGCAGATTCCGAGTCTAAACAATCAGTAAATGTCAGCGCTAAACGTCTTTGGGAAAATGTCAAACCTTATGGAGGCTGTAGATCAGGCTCGTGCTACCGAGAATTAGACCAGGGACCCTTGAATGTTTAGCTAAGCGGAAGTTGAATATCTTCCGGCCCATTTTTGTTTCATTTTTAGCCTGCAGAGATCGCGGCCATTTATATACTCTTGCAACGGTTTATTGAACATTCCCGCTCATCCGACGTTGACTGCATCGATTCTCCGACGTAGAATCGGCATTTTGATTGTATTTTGTCCGTTCTCTGTTACTTATATCCGATCGCCGGCCCTTTTCTACGTTTATCGATCTTCAAGATATCTGAGCGAGTGCGAGGCCCCCATAATTAACACGGGCCATATGCCTGCAGTCGGTCTTTTCGCTCTTCTTAATCGTCCGCGAATTTGTCAGAATTCACGGCATTTGTGGTTTTCTTCTTCTGTGACTGTGATCGTAATTGTCAATGACGCGTCAATTTTGCATTGACGATCGCTTCACATGTGAATCTTGATCTAGAAGCGGCTCATCGAGGTACATTGCAGGCCTGTCAATTCCACATGCCGTACCCTGCACAGGAAGGTCATTTCGTGATTACTTATGCAAACCAAATAATCGGTAAATTGACCTGGTACATAATTACTCAGCGGCATCGGCACTTGACGATCAGGGCTGTGTCTAAGATCTGTAAGGATCGAAGGAATCCGCTTTACTACGACGCTTATTGAAAACAAAAAAAACCCAATAAAACCATTGGGTCAATCTGGAAATCTCAAGTTTGCCGTCGGACCCCGAGGAACTCCGCTATAATTCTAATCTTTAGCACTGGGTCCATCCACAGCGGATACGTCTTTAATGGCCAACTTATAACGTCTTTTAGTCCCAAAACATCAATCCAATACCTTTCAATATCGACCATTCTCAGCATCAACATAAAGGACAAAATAAAGTGTGAAGCTTGGCCAGTACGGGCTACATCTAGCCAAAACATACTGAAGCCCATCACAACAAATACCAACAATGGAGTCCGATACTGACTCGAGAACGGTTTACGAACCAACACCGACGGAAAAGCCCCAGCACGATGAGAAAGAATGGGGTATGAAATCTGAGGTTGTCGAGTACAAGGTAAGATAATAGCTTCTTTTCAAAATAACCTTAGCTAACACTTGATTCAGGAGAGAGACAAGGCATCTGGCTTCCCAGACAGAGAGCTTGGCGTTACCTGGACCAACCTCAACGTAGATGTCATCGCCGCCGACTCAGCTATCCACGAGAATGTATTCTCCCAGTACAACATCCCCAAGCTCATCAAGGAATCTCGACAGAAATCACCCCTCAAGACTATCCTCGACAACAGCCATGGCTGCGTCAAGCCCGGAGAGATGCTTCTCGTTCTCGGCCGTCCTGGCTCAGGCTGCACCACGCTTCTCAACATGATCGCCAATAAACGACGAGGATATGCCAAGATCGAGGGCGATGTACACTACGGATCTATGACGGCTGAAGAAGCCAAGACATACCGAGGTCAAATCGTTATGAACACAGAAGAGGAGCTGTTCTTCCCGGCATTGACGGTCGCACAGACTCAGGATTTTGCTACCCGTCTCAAAGTTCCCTTTGCTCTTCCCCAGGGTGTGACTTCACATGAGGAGATGAGGGTTCAGACAAGGGACTTCCTCCTCAGATCAATGGGTATCGAGCATACAGTTGATACCAAGGTTGGAGATGCCTTCATCCGTGGTGTATCCGGTGGTGAGCGCAAGAGAGTCTCCATCATCGAGACCTTGGCTACGCAGGGCTCAGTCTACTGCTGGGACAACTCAACTCGTGGTCTAGATGCCAGCACGTAAGCATCTCCCCATCCAACACACTCCCATCCCTTCTAACCTGATCATCACAGTGCCCTAGAGTATACCAAAGCCGTCCGAGCAATGACCGATGTCCTCGGCCACGCCTCAATCCTCACTCTATACCAAGCCTCCAACAGCATCTACGACCTCTGCGATAAAGTCCTCGTTCTCGACGAAGGAAAACAAGTCTACTACGGTCCCGCCAAAGAAGCCAAGCCCTTCATGGAGAGTATGGGATTCATCTGCCAGCACGGAGCCAACGTCGCCGATTACCTCACCGGCGTAACTGTCCCGACCGAACGCCAGATCAACCCAAGCCATCAGAACCGATTCCCGCGAACTGCCGATGCTCTTCGAGCTGAGTATGAGAAGTCGCCTATCTATGAGCGCATGCGTGTTGAGTATGACTATCCGACTACTGAAGCTGCCAAGGAGAGAACAAGACTCTTCAGGGAGGGTGTTCGTCAGCAGAAGGATAAGAAACTCTCCGACAAGAGTCCTATGACTGTTGGGTTCTATGGACAGGTCAAGGCTTGTGTCATCCGTCAGTATCAGATCATCTGGGGAGACAAAGTGACACTGGTGATGAAGCAGCTCAGCATGATTCTACAAGGTCTCATCGCCGGTTCACTTTTCTACAACGCCTCTTCAGACTCTAGCGGATTGTTCATCAAGGCCGGCGCCGTCTTTGTCGCACTTCTCGCAAACTCTCTCATCTCCATGTCCGAAGTCACTGATTCATTCACTGGTCGTCCCGTTCTGCTCAAGCATAAGTCCTTCGCCATGTATCATCCTGCAGCGTTCTGTATCGCCCAGGTAGCAGCTGATGTACCGATTGTTCTTCTGCAAGTCACGACCTTCTCACTTATAGAGTATTTCATGGCGGGATTGACGATGACTGCCTCTCATTTCTTTACCTTCTGGATCGTTCTCATTGCCATCACCATTGTAAGTCAAACTCATACTCATATGGAATATCTTCGCTAATCCTTTGCATAGTGTATGATTGCCCTGTTCCGAGCCATCGGTGCAGCTTTCGGTACCTTCGACGCAGCCTCCAAGGTGTCAGGTCTTATCATCTCCGCCACAATCATGTACTCAGGCTACATCATCCAGAAGCCCCTGATGCACGATTGGTTCGTCTGGATCTTCTGGATCAACCCTCTCGCCTACGCCTTCGACGCCCTCCTATCAAACGAGTTCCACGACAAGCACATCCCATGTGTGGGTTACAACCTCGTCCCCAGTGGTCCTGGCTTCACCGACGGTGACCATCAAGCTTGTGCTGGTGTTGGTGGTGCAAAGCCCGGCCAGAACTTTGTTACTGGTGATGACTACCTGGCATCTTTGTCTTACGGACATGACCACCTTTGGAGGAACTTTGGTATCATCTGGGCTTGGTGGGTGTTCTTTGTGGCCATTACCATCTGGTTCACCACCAAGTGGCATGCTTCTTCTGAGGACGGCCCCAGTCTGTTGATCCCCCGAGAGAACGCCCACATTACCGCTGCCCTCCGCCAATCCGATGAAGAAGGTCAGACCAGTGGTGAGAAGAAGCTCGCAGGTAGCCGTGATGGCGGCGTCGTCTCCGAAGATGATGCCCAAAGCACCAACAGCGAAAGCCTCGTCCGCAACACCTCAGTCTTCACCTGGCGAGGCCTCTCCTACACCGTAAAGACACCCTCTGGAGAACGCACCCTTCTCGACAATGTCCAAGGCTGGGTCAAGCCAGGTATGCTGGGAGCCCTCATGGGAGCTTCAGGTGCTGGAAAGACAACTCTTCTTGATGTCCTGGCGCAACGCAAGACCGAAGGTACTATCCATGGTTCCATCATGGTCGACGGCCGCCCTCTTCCCATCTCTTTCCAACGATCTGCTGGTTACTGTGAACAACTTGATGTCCACGAACCCTACGCCACCGTCCGCGAAGCCCTCGAGTTCTCTGCCCTTCTTCGACAAAGCCGTGAGACTCCCCGCGAGGAGAAGCTCAAGTACGTCGACACCATCATTGATCTTCTCGAACTCCACGATCTCGCCGACACACTTATCGGGCGAATTGGTTCGGGATTGAGTGTCGAGCAACGCAAGCGTGTCACCATTGGAGTCGAGCTTGTCTCCAAACCCAGCATTCTCATCTTCCTTGACGAACCCACCTCCGGATTAGATGGCCAGTCAGCGTACAACACCGTCCGATTCCTACGCAAGCTGGCCTCCGTCGGTCAAGCTATTCTTGTCACCATCCATCAGCCCTCAGCTCAGCTTTTCAGCCAATTTGATACCCTGCTCCTTCTCGCCAAGGGTGGAAAGACGGTTTATTTCGGCGACATCGGTGATCATGGCAAGACTGTCACTGGTTACTTCGGCCGTCACGGTGCTCCTTGCCCTCAAGATTCCAATCCCGCTGAACACATGATCGATGTCGTATCTGGCACCCTGTCTCAGGGCAAGGACTGGAACCAGGTCTGGCTAGCCTCGCCCGAGCACGAAGCTGTTGTGACGGAACTCGACCACATCATTACCGAAGCCGCATCGAAGCCCCCTGGTACAACCGACGATGGTCACGAATTCGCCACTTCTATTTGGGAACAGACCAAGCTTGTCACGCAGCGCATGAACATCAGCTTGTACCGCAACGTCGACTACATCAACAACAAGTTCGTTCTTCATTTGACCTCAGCCCTGTTCAACGGTTTCACATTCTGGCAAGTCGGCAGCGGAGTAAACGAGTTACAGCTCAAGCTCTTCACCATCTTCAACTTCATCTTCGTCATGCCCGGTGCCATTGCCCAGCTCCAGCCCTTGTTCATCAACCGCCGAGATATCTTCGAGAAGCGAGAGTCCAAGTCCAAGATGTATAGTTGGTGGGCTTTCACCACTGGCCTCATCGTGTCAGAGTTTCCGTACCTGGTTGTCTGTGCAGTTATCTACTTCGTCTGCTGGTATTACACCGTCGGCTTCCCTGATACTTCATCTCGCGCCGGTGGAACTTTCTTCGTCATGCTTATGTACGAGTTCTTGTACACTGCCATCGGTCAGTTCATCGCAGCCTACGCACCCAACGAAGTATTTGCAACGCTCGTCAACCCGCTCGTCATCACAATCCTCGTCAGTTTCTGTGGTGTCTTGGTTCCCTACTCCGCCATCCAGCCTTTCTGGCGATACTGGCTCTACTACATCAACCCGTTCAACTATCTCATGAGCAGCATGTTGACCTTTGATGTTTGGGGAGCTGACGTTGTCTGCAAAGACAGCGAACTAGCTAGGTTCAGCCCGCCCAACGGCACCAGCTGTGGCAGCTACCTTTCCGAGTGGTTGACTCAAGTCCCCAGCAACCTCCTCAACCCCGATGCCACCGACGAGTGCATGGTGTGCTCGTACAGCAAGGGTGAGGACTACTTGCGCACGTTGGACATCAAGAGCTACAGCTACGCTTGGAGGAACGCTGGCATCACGACGGCGTTTGTTTTCTCCTCTTACGGTCTTGTGTACCTTCTCATGAAGTTGAGGACCAAGAAATCCAAGAAGACCGAGTGAACTGTACGCTTCACTTACCAATGAGCCACAAGTACTGCCATAGGCTTGCAGGACTCTCACATGCCCGAATCGGCGAATGCTCCACTTAAAAGGCTCAACGGGTCGGGCCAAGCCGGAGTGGGTCTGCTGTTTCCACGGTAGCCAATTAGATACAGATAGATCATTTTTCATAGACCATAGATTGCGATGCGTGAAAGAATACGCAGATTAATAATTAGACTACATTTCTCTTTTTTCAAGCCAATGGTCCGTGGTCAAGAATCACCTGAATGTCATGTTTATGCAGAAGGGCGTAAGATCGCGGTCTCCACCTCGCTTCAACGAACAGTCTCATCGAGCCTTGTAAGCTCCATGAGTAGTCGTGCGAACAATTGCTGAGATGAGTGCCAACGTTGAGTGACAGTCTACAGATACGAAAATCCAATCATGGGATGTTCCAACGTCAAAAAAACGATTAAGAATTAATACAACTATCCTACAATCTCCCTCACCTCCCTCACCAAACGAGCTTCTTTTGATGAAGAAGGGGATGGGGATGCCTTGAACGACGAGGTCCATCGTACACAGGCTTTACAATCTCTTGCTTGACAAACTCGATATCCAAGGGGCTCTTGTAGCTGAGATACGGGTCGTCTAACAACTCTTTTGCTGTAGCACGTTCCTCGGGAAGCCATTTTAACATGCGCTTCACGAAGTTGATGAAAAGCTTGCGTTCTATTGGTTCGAGCATGGAAGCTTTGTTTTCGAGACTGAACGAGTCGTCAGGTACGAATCTGGGGCGTAAGAATTCACCTGTAGGATATTAGCAAAGGATTTCTCAGTGTTCCAGGTGTACATACGTTGGTTGTTGAAGAATTGAGACCGGAAGTCTTTGTGAGCTCGGTCATAAAGCTCATTGGGCATAGGACCCAAAACTCGAATCATCTGACCAAATCTGATATGATGATCGAACGAACCGTTGGTGTGAATCCCATCGAAGAGGTTCTCGCCCAGCATATCAAACAGCATGAGACCAAAGTTCCAAATGTCAGCAGGATAAGACCAGTAAGCTCTGAGAGTCACCTCCGGGGCCACAAATTCATCAGTCTGGATATCGTGGTTATTTGGCTCATCACCGAACCCCGCGTAACCAAAGTCAGTCAAAAGAACATGCGTGAGAGGAACTCGCAAGGGACCAAAGTTGTTGAGTGAGACGTAGAGTGGTCGGTTATTTGTTCTTTTACGACGCGGGGGGTTATTGGTGTGCTTCTCGCCGTAATCTTGCAAAACGCCAATTTCTTCGATAGGAGGCATAAAATGGCTGGATCTTAGGTCTGAATCTGTCAGTAGAGTGTCGTGAGCTGCTTAGGCTCAACTTACCTGTGTGTACGAGACGAGCCTCCGAGTGTAGATAATCGAGCGCCTGCAGCATACTAGGAAGAATTGCCCGTATGTTCTGCGACGGCACTGGCTTCTTGGATCCATGGCTCCTTACTTTACCCAACGGCGCACGCAGAGGCTCCATGACCATGAAGACATGTTTTCCACTCATATAACCCTGCAGCTCAAACGAATCGTGCGCAACGCGGATGAAGTCACGCCCAGGATGAGAAGTCTTTTTAGAGAACACAGTCTTACCCAGCTGGATCTCCTGGCGGGCCACTCTTTTTGCCATCCCATTGCGATTTGTGGCTTTGATGGCAACATAGCGAAACCTAGGACGCCTGAGATTGTCAGACTTTTGCCCTGTAGGCAGAGGTCTAGTAACTCACCTGTCTTCATCTCTCGCGAACCATACTGTAGATGTTCTTCCCCATCCTAATTTGGAGATGATTTTGTACTTGTTGATGAGGAACTGGCCTGCGTCTAGCGGGAAGTACTCGTTTGCCACATAGTGCTGATCTTTTTCTTCCTCAACGGGTGCCCTTTTAGATTTGTTGCTTTTGAATCTGCATGTTGATAGTGAGATTTGAGTGTTATAAGTTGACACTCTTGTGAAGATCGGGCGGAGTGGAGGGTATTTCATGATGGCTCATCGTTTCATGTGAGTTTGTGAAAATTGTTGAAGGGGCGGAAATGTTCGATTAAAGTGGGGACCAGTGGGATTGCCTCGTAACCTGAGGTTATTGGACTACATCAAGACACAAACTATTTCTCTGTTCCAAAGACGGGAAAGATATCATGAAATATACAACATCAATTAATTCATTATTAGCATCGTCATATGCTGTATCATGGGTGAGGTTGTGATGAAGTGCAGAACAACTGGCTCACGTGACAAGCTACAGCACTCAATCAAGTACTTGTTGCAATTTGAACCTGACAAAAAAAAAAGCATCGACCGTAATCCATACTCGATAGTCTTTTTTCGACAAGTTTATGAAAGGTTTAATTAGAAAGTTTCTTTCATACATGATATTTAAAACTAAAAGCTACATGGTCTCCAGAAGCAGTCCTCCAATTAATATATCGAACACAATGACAGAAGCGGTTACCCTATACATGAATCAACGAGCCCCACTTATGACTAACCGGCATGCATCGGGCATCGGGCATCGGGTTAAGTCCCGGTCTAATTCTCTCGGAACTCGGACAAGTCTCATTCAAGCTGAGACCTTGAGGAATCCTGTGCAGATCAACGACAAATATCATTTAAAGGTGGAAATATTATCAATTGAAGCATTACTCTTTCTCCAAAATCCAGCCCTTCAGTAATCTCAAAAATCATGGCTGTTTCCAACGGAGTCAACGGCCACACAAATGGCAGTGAGCCTACAAAGAACGGCAAAGCTTCAACTAAGCATGCCGAGTTAATATCATCAGCTTTGTCCGATCTTTTCGACGACAACATCACAGCAAAGATCCTTCATGCTGCTGAGACGGGTCTAAAAGACAACGTGAGTTCTGCTACAGACGTTGAAAACACCCTTCTTACACACAACAGAACCCACCTCTCGCATATCCAGAATACGTCCCTCAGACGGGCACAGACTCAGGGAAATACATCCTTCGCGAGAAGCTCTTCTGGACATGCGGCTTCTTCCCGGGTTCGATATACTCACTGATTGAGCGTCTGATTAAGTTCCCGCAAGCTTCAGCGGGAGACACAAAGAAGCAACAACTTCTTCAACAGCTACTCACCGTTGGACGAGCTTGGTCTGACCCGCTTCACGAATATGCCAAGAGAACAGATACCCACGACATGTCTTTCATGATCCAGCCTTCCATGAGAGTCCGCTGGGAGGTGTTGCATGATTACACAGCTCTTGAGTCTGTGATTACTGCTGCACGCTCGCTTTACTCGAGATATAACTCCAATGTCGGTGCCATTCGCTCTTGGGATGTTTTGGCACAAGACGGTGTTGATATATCGAGTATGACTGAGGATTTCTTGGTTATCATCGATTCGATGTGTAACCTGGATTTGCTTTACTACGCAGCAGCCCAGACTGGACAGCCAGAAATGGCCGAGGCTGCGACTACCCACGCCAAAGCGTTGATGAAGGCCCTCTTACGACCCGAGACAGATGAGTCAGTCAGTCGAACCATGTACAGCACATTCCACGTGGTCAACTTCAATCCCCACGACGGGTCAATCAAGCAGAAGAGAACAGGTCAAGGCTACGCAGCGAACTCGACATGGGCTCGTGGACAAGCTTGGGGCATTCTCGGATACTCGCAGACATACAACTGGACCAAAGACCCCGAATTCCTAGACGCAGCTATGGGATTGGCGGAGTATTTCATCTTCAGGCTCCTCAAATCTCCAGACTGCGTCGAAGTTCCCGTGCCGGGCGAGAACCGTACCAAGGGCCGCTACGTACCACTTTGGGATTTCGATGCACCCATCGACACATCTGCTCCATTGAGAGATTCCTCAGCAGGTATCATTGCCGCAAACGGCATGCTCGTCCTCTCGCAAGCTCTTGCTGGGAACGGGTCACAAGATCTTAGTGAAAGATACCGATCAATGGCGATACGAATCGTCAAGGATACTCTGGACTTTTCTCTTGCTCAAGAGAAGTCAAAGATTGCGAGCAAGGACGACGGAATCTTCGAGATTCAAGATTTGAACTCGGGGGCTCACTTCGAGGCGATTTTGAAGAATGCTACGGCTAATCACAACGCGAAGGATTATAAGAGATATTGGGATCATGGATTGGTATATGCGGATTATTATCTGATAGAGTTTGGGAATAGGTTGTTGAAGATGGGTTTGGCTTAGGTGTAATGCCATAGATCAAAGAACTCGATTCCAGTAATTGTCATGAGACATACTCTGATAAAGTAAATAAAGGTTTCCAGATAATGCATCGTTAACCCAAAGTCCAATTATTCATAGAGAACGGCCCCCCTTGATCGTCTATGGTCTGAGCCGTAAACATCATATCGTCAAAGCTAATGACTCGATCCATCTGCATAAAGTCCTGATCCATAAGAACCGTTGAAATAGCTGAGAGCTCATCAGGAGAATGGTGCTCCAGGCCCTGATTCGTGGGGGATATTTGAGGCAGAAAGTTGAGTTGGTGGTTGGGAATATGAGTCTGCATCTGATCGAGTTGATTCAGTGCTCCGGTTGCGAGGGATGGGTCCAGAAGGTCCGACACCGAGTCGTTGGGACGGACTACCTGCAGGCTGGCATCTTGTTCGTGAGGACTGTGGCCAGAACCATGTGTAATGAAGCCATCTGTCGAGTATCCAACGACGTCAGGAGAATATTCCGGACTTTCCGCACATCTCTTGTGAAGGGCACGAAGTTGAGCGCTATACTTTCCAGCCAGACATGTCTGGACCTTGGATTTGACAAGCGGTCCAGCCCATCGTTTGGCGAAATCGTCCAGGCTATCGACCAACACCCAAAACTCAGGGGCTAATTCAGTCTTGTAGTATCTCCAGTGCACTAAACTTGTTAACATTATTCACGGTTCCAACAGTGTGTGACCTACCAAGTAATGCACGAGCACTAAGAAACACGCAAAAAGCAAATTGACTATTCACAGGACTGTTCTCCGGTGTATGTGTGAGATATTTATGCGTGATCGTTGCTGTTTCTGCTGCTGCAATTTGACAAGTCTCGGCGCTGTGAGCGCTCGGCATTCTGACGATACCTGTCCATTGAGGAGCTGGATAAGCTATCTGTTGATGTAATAGGATCATTGAAGTGTTGTGTGTGATATGAGCTAGTGTAAGGTTCGGATCCATGTTGATGATGGTTGGTCTTCGAGAAATGTTGGAGTCTTTCCATTTCTGAGGAAGAAACATCTTCCAGCTAAAAGTCTCATTAGACAGTTCTCTGATACCAATTGGAAATGACTTACTGGACCAGACGCAGATCTAGTTCCTTAAACCTAGTCAGCCAATTCCCAACCTCTTGACGGTCTCTGAAGTTAATTCTTTGCTGGAGGAAGTAGGTAGTAACCCGACTCAACGACTCAGTCGCCTCGATACAATAAGCGAACGCGCCCACAGTTGTCATATCGACCGTATCATTCCCCTTTGGAGCTGTGGTATTGGTCGAAGGGGTCTCGGGTGGTGGTTCGGTCGCTTGTTCGGGGCTGGGGTAGTGAGCTGGGAGGAAGACGATTGAGTTTCCCATCTTGGCGGCTGATCGATCCCAAATGCCAAAGTAGGGGGTGAGGACTGTTTCTTCTTTATGCCAGAGACCTCCATCGGCGGGAAGTCTTCTGCGAACGTCGTCTGATGTCAAGCTGGTATTCCACCTGTATCAGTTAGAATGTGAAGATATTCGGCATTATGATGCTGTAGACAGGCATACCCAGTCATGACGGAGCAAAGTCTAAACAGCAGTCAGCACATGTGATTACCCAAAAGATCAAGAAGATATACCTATCAAGGTTGAAAATATTCCAAAACACTCTCCTTCGCTCTTCATCTTGCGTCCAGTTCTTCGATGGTGGCAATGATGTCAAGGGTTTGAGGAGCGGTCCCTGCTGCCTGTCATCCATCTCAACACTAAGTTGGAGATACTCAACAGTTCTTGTAAGTGAGCCTATGATAGGCCAAGCTCGTGACATATCCTCATTGCCCATCTGGAAAGAAAGTTAGAGTTGACAGGGAAAGTGGACTGGGAGAACGCACATCTGTGAAAGCTATGATACTCAATGCTTGCAAGTTCTCGACAGACATGCCATCCATAGCTGATAGTAGTACTACACTTCTCGATCTGGAAATCCAGGTCTCGATATCTTTCTCAGAGAAATTCTGACTGCCAGGTTCCACAAATCGTATAGCGGCCACGACTATGGCGTGTAAAAGCACAGTCAGACAAGGGAGTTGTTCATGGTTGTAGAAGCGACTCCTGAAGCGGGTCTCGTGTAAGATGGGTATCCATGGCTGGACCAGGATGAAGTAGGCGTTGATAACCTCCTCGAGGAGCTCTGGAGGGGGAAGTTGACTGGTGGTGCTTCCAAGCTCGCCAAGTTGGCTGGCTAGCTCGATATTCGGATTGCCGCAGCTATCTACTCTTCTTCGCTTTCGGGGTTGTTGAACATCGTTAGGCGAAGAAAGAGATACAGCACCAGGCGTCGTGTTTTGACCTTGAGATGGGGTTGTTTGAACCGCTTGAAGTGGTAGAGTTCCTCCTGTGCTGGATACTAAACCTCGCAACTCCTGTATGAGGCTTGAGAACGCTCCGATGATTTGCGAAGACTCGGCTGATGGGCCTGGGTTATCGGACTGGACATTGTTATAGACTGTGCTTTCAAGAGCCTCTAAGTATGGTTAGCAGTAGAAACAAAATGATTCGCGTCACGTACCAACTCGACGATTTAAACCCTCTATAACGCCAGTCTTGATACCAGGTTTGTTCTTTCTCACATCATACACACACGGCGAATCTAGTTGTGTCAGCATCAAAACTGCCTCTCCCAGGATATTAACATACCCAATCTCTGACAATGATTGCATATTGGCCTATCCCTCGAACAGCGGAGTTTCCGCCTCCTGCATCCTTGGCACGAAGGAGTTTCGGCGTCTGCAACCACTGCCTCACTCCCACCTGCAGGCGACTGTGTTGGTGGATTGTTCATTTCTGCTGTGACTGTGGATTTTGACAGTTCTCCCGCTGCCCGAGCAGTTGCATAGTTTATGTAACGAATTTGAGGAGAGGAGGAGTTCGCGTGTCGATCCTTGACCATAAACAAGCTCTGGAACGTTTCCCCATGGGGAAGGTTTCTAAGCGGGCCAATGGTGGAGAATCTTGATCAGCCTATAATCGTTTCGGAGGGGAATAGTCCGATGCCCGAGGCTGGGTCACATTAGGTATCGTATGGTTTGTTTTATGAACAAACATCAGAAAGCTTGGTGGTAAGTTATCACAAAGCTTGAGACCATGAGTTGAAATATGTTCAGTAGTTTGGTCTTTGTCGACACCAATTACTTCACATATTCCAGACAGATACCAAAATGCCTTCATTACCAGGATTCTCAGACAATCCTTTCGCAAGCCGAGATGATTTTATTGAAGCCATCATCTCTCTAATCAGCCCACTGAACAGATACTTCTCACCGGAAAAGTCTCGAGTTCGCATCCCAGTAGCAACAGGTGCACACTTTGACGAGTCGGCAGCTCAACTGGAGGGCTTCGCAAGGCCACTATGGGCGATCGTACCATTGCTGTACGGATACGACTCCATCACCAACAAAGACCTCGCAGCTCGTGTCGATAAGCTTGTCCAGCCATGGGTCGACGGGTTCATTGCTGGGACTGATCCTCAGCATCCGGAGTATTGGGGCGCTATGAACGACATGGATCAGAGGATGGTGGAAGCAGAGATGATCGCATTTGCATTACTCGCTGCACCAAATAGATTTTACCATCCTTTGAATGACAGCCAGAAGAAAAACATCAAGTCGTGGCTAAGTTCTATCAATGGCAAAAAGATGCCCCCAACCAATTGGCGCTGGTTCCGTGTCTTCTGCAACCTCGCCCTGGTCAAGACCTGCGGCGTACCTCAATCTCAAGTCCAGGAAGAGATGGATGCTGATCTAGAAATACTGGACAGCTTCTATATAGGCGATGGGTGGTCAGCAGACGGGCCGTGGCAGACAGTCGAGCAAGCAAATCAGGAGCAAGAGCTAGCGAGCAAGACTGGACGTCGAGATGCCATTGGGGTTGGACGACAAGCCGACTACTACTCTGGGAGCTTCGCTATTCAGTTCAGTCAGGTTCTTTACTCCAAATTCGCTGTTGACATTGATAAGACGAGATGTGAGATGTATCAGCAGCGTGCTCGGGACTTTGGGTCACAAATATGGAGATACTTTGACTCTGAAGGTTAGCATCGCAGCATGTGAGCATTCTCTCAAGCTAACAAACACCAGGCTCGTCGATACCGTTTGGAAGGTCTCTTACATACCGCTTCGCTTGCGGAGGATTATTTGGTGCTTTAGCGTTTGCTAAGATCCCAAATATGCCTAAGCCACTTGATTCACCTGGAGCTATCAAAGGATTCCTTGTAAGACATCTTAAGTGGTGGGCACAAAACTCGAACGATATCTTTTCCACTGATGGTACTCTCACAATCGGTTGGCTGTACCCGTACGTAGGCCCCCAGGTATCACGGTACTGCGAGCATCACTAACAACCAGACAGGAACATGTACATGGCCGAAGACTACAACTCTCCACAATCCGTTTACTGGTGTCTCAAGACTCTTATTACCGTCGGTCTAGCAAACGACGATGAATTCTGGACTTCAGAAACCCTCCCATATCCACCCTTCGATCCTCCCACGCAAGTTATACGAGCCCCTCAGCAAATCCTCTGCAACCACCCGCTCGGAAACCACCACTTCATGCTCTCACCCGGCCAATTCGTCGCATGGCCCATGAAAGCCAACCAAGCCAAGTACTGTAAATTCGCCTACTCGTCTGCCTTTGGATTCTCGGTCCCGACAGGTCCTCTTATTCAACAGATTGCTCCAGATAGTCAGTTGGCGCTGAGTAGAGATGGTAGCGAAACGTGGGCGGTTAAGTGGAAATGCGATGAGGTCAAGTTTGGTAGCTTGGCTATCAAGGACAATGGAAATGAGATGAATGTTTCTGTTGCGAGTGTGAGATGGTATCCGTGGGGAGACAGGGCTGTGGCGGTTGATACTGTCTTGATTCCGCCAAGTGATCAATGGCCTGATTGGCATGTGCGGATGCATCGTATACGCTGTCATGCTGCTATACCCTCACTTCACACTGTTGAAGGTGGGTTTGCCATATACGGCCGCAGAAACACTGATGGTATGAACTTACCAGCAGTTGAAATTCCTACCGATGCTACGCCTGGCAGATTCGAGGGTACCTTCTCAGATGGCAACTCGACAATCATCTCCTCGAAAGACGGATGCAGTGGCATTGTCACGGATGCTCTCCTGGATCGTAAAACACTCGAGGTGGAGAGCGTTGCTCTGAAGCCCGATTCAAACACCAACATCGTCCGTCAAAGAACACTTATACCCACGACGTTTGTAGGGGTAGCAGGAGGCCTACAGGCTGGTCAGGAGGTTTGGCTGAGAACTTCTGTGTTCGCTACATCAACCCTAGTCAACCAAGGGGTACAAAGAACTGGGGGCACAGACCTATATCAGAGATGGTCAAACCGGCCGCCTATTGGTGTTGAAGAGTTGGAGCAGGTACTTCACAATATGTAGCGTAGCATATGAACTGAAACTTGGATCAAACCATGATTGAACCCTCGGTATATGTGCAGTGCTAGTATTGACAGAAGTACTTGGAGCATGGACGCCATCTACCAGGCTTGCATGGACCTGCAGAGGCCAGACCAGTAGCTAACAGGATAGTTGCCAAACAACCCAAAACGTCAGACTTCATTGTGACAGTAAAGAGCGACTACGAGTATAGCTCGAAAGAAAGGGCGGAATTTGTAGAACCATTACCTTCCCATGACAGCCTTTTCTAGTTTCAAGCTGGGGAATGAAAAGGAGGTTCTTGTATAATGCCAAAAATCATTAACTTGTTACACTAGGACTATAGATTAAAGTGCCGGCAAAGCTAAACTTATCTGGCTATCTGTGCAAGACCGTGTCAAATGACTGCCTCTATATCTAATTTAGTGAATACCATGCGTACTAGATTAGCAGAATCAATAGCCCATTGGGTTGTCATTGAAGCCTTCAATTTGGAATCCAGGGGTTCCCCAGCTGGCTGCTGTGGGTGTTTCGTCCCACTCACTTATCAGCCATATTGGCCTATTTGAATAATTAATTCATCGCAATACGTCTTTGGTTTCAAAGATGAAGTTGAAATGAAGTTCTTATCATTACTATTCCACGAGCCAGGAAACTACTTTCATTCTACTTTGGCTTAACGCCGCCTTCCAATTTTGAAATTGAAAATAGTGGTTGATGCTGTGTTGACTATTATCGCGAACAACACCTCATATCCATCTATACATTTCTAACGATAGCCAGCACGGAGGACATTGCACCCTAGAACCAGTGTCAGAGATAGCTCTTTCTAGTAAGACGCAGAACTTGTGGACTTACCGGTCGTACCGAGTGGCTCATAGGCTCAAAAGCCAGACACAAACCACCAAGTTCCTGGTCAGTCGCGACATCGAAGACTGACCAATCATCGCCCAAGTAGTTACCAGCGGTGATTGTCTTTCCTAAGTTTGTAGTGATCTGAAATAAAAAGAATCAGCGAGACATCAAAATGGTAGCAAACTCCTTTTTACCTTGATTGCCTTGGGATCTGTGGCTGGTGCAATAGCAACCTGCGAGATGCTCTCCCCTTCGGAACCGTCGATTTTCAAAGTCATTAGATCCTGCTCAGGCCACAGGTCTAAAGGAGCACCCCATTGACCAAATTCAAAGTCCCCTACCAGCCTCTTGCGAGTGGAGTGACCGCGAGCAAAGTTTGCTCGGAGCCCTCGAATGATGCGCTCGTTGCTCGATTCCGCTTTTGGGGCATAGATAGAAACAGCACGTAGAGCTGCGCCCTCTGCTTGATCCTGATTCCAGAGAAGGATTTCATGAGGTAAGAGATCTGTTACCAGCTGTTCTTCTTCGCTATTCAAGTTATCAGTAAGAGGAATCGATCTCATGGACTGAATTTCTTGAGGAACTACGCGTCTAGAAGCGGTCCCAGAGTCTGAAATCTCTAGTCTTCCAGTCCTACATGACCAAAATCGTGGACAATGTGAGGGAGGCTCCTCATTTTCTCGATCCATGATTTGATCATCGTCTGGTTTCGGGCTCTGGATTACTCGAAGACCCGTGATTCTACCGCCCTACTAAAGTCAGTGCTAAACTTCCTTTTTTGCCAGTTTCAATACTCACCTCGTCCAACTTAAGCGTAAGCCCCATGATACCGCAGCCGTTTTCAGGCACAAGTACAAACCGGTGTAAAGACGAATCGATATCCCCTAAAGCAGTGTGGGAGTAATTGTCGCAACCCAAAACCTGTGAGATGTTAGCCAGAATCAAGAGACTCATACAAAGATACATGAATACAAACCGTTAGTCCACGAATGCCGGTTCCTGCCTGGTCCATGTGGGCAATCATACCCGTGATCCATGGACGAGTGGAAATGCGGCATGTTTCACGATCAGAACCCATCACCTGGTCGTAAGTCTTGCCAGCAAAACTTCGTTTACGATGGAGAATCATCCCGAGACCAATAAGAAGGCCATCACTATCCCATATAGCCTCGACCGTTGCTGAAGCGCCGTTTAGTTCATCCCAACTCTCAATCCAGATTAATCTTTCAACGCTGTACTCAGGATGCGCGTGCGCCATCTTCTCTTCCTTGGCATCAAGCTCTTCCATATGATCATGGTCTTGGGATGGAATTTGTGTCTGATCGAGTAAGGCGAAGTAATGTCCTGCGATCTGTTCGCAAGAATTCCAGATTCTGCGTCGATTGATAACGCCCAGGAACTCTGATGTTTGGTTTCGAGTAGGTAGAGAAACTTGGTCCAGCCAGAGACATGCCTCTCTAAAAGATGCACGATCTCCAAGTGCCGTTTTAACAGCAATATCAGTTTCCCAGGCCCAATTGCCTTGCCACAGAATATGGTTCTTCCAGAATGCATTTGTCCTGACGATTTCAGCACAAGATCGAGAAAGTAATGCGAATGAAGCAATTGAGTGAGTTGGCAGATATAGTCCGATTCTCATAAGTAATTCCGGAGGTAGCTGTGAAAATAGGCTTTTGGTGGTTGCGGTTGACCCATGGTCATTGATACTGTAATCACTGAGGCTCGTGGGAACAGTTCGAGTAAAACGGTCTTGAACAGCTTCCTCGAAAATCAGGTTTCTTTCCATTGGGTTCGCGGCAGCATACTAAGAACATATAGGTCAGTATTTGTATGTTCACACCCATTTATCCTTCACCGCTTCACTAACCTCCTCGCCTCTTGCTGAAACCCAGAATTGCTCAGGCCCAATGAGACCGCCATAATCGATATCGAGAGCAGAGGTGGAAGAAACCAAACATTCCATCACTTCGTATAGGATATCATGTTTCAGCGACTCACCGTCGATTGAGCCAGTCAGGGCTCGAGTCAGTATACTGAAGCATGCATCATGGATCGGGAAGACTCTTGTCAGGCCATCGAATGAATCGTCGCGATAACTGAGTTCATTAGTTAGTGTATTGAAAAAGGACTCCAGTGAGTACTTACCAGCTGAATTCGGTATCTTCAGGTGCATTCGGGTCTAAGAAGGAGTTGAGTAAGGATTATCTTCCGCTAGAGAAATAAGCTCTCACCATCACCCGGAGTAGCCGAGACTTCTTCCTAAACAATTTAATAAGCTCAAGCCACCAGATCTATCATCGACAGCTCTTACATCATCCACATATTCGGACGGACCAGATATAAAAGCCCTAGGTTTTGTTCAGTATTTCTAGATCAGGTTGAGGACAGCCAGTACTCACGCGCCGACATCTGCGATATCTTCGTTGAAACCAAGGCAGCGGAAGTTGTTCAGCCAGGACAGGTCGGTCCCTTTGACGATGGAAGGATCATAATCGTAGGGTTTATCAACGCCCGAATCGCTGTTGTCATCGGACGTGCTACCGGTTTGCGAGCCAGAAGAAGATTCAGGAGACCGGCCAATAGTGATGCTACTGGACATAAGCGGGCAGCTGCATATAGCACAGTAGCACTCGTAATTGCTCATGATTTGACCGGCTATTTGTTGATGTCTTGATTAGCACTCAAGATGTAAATATTCAAATGCGCAAAAGTATAAAAGGTGGAGAAGTGGGAGACTCTTTCTCTCAGGGGTTGAAGAGGAATAAGCTCGGATGAACGTGCCCGAGACCCGGCGTTATATAGATTCTATCGCTAGTGACACTTTAGAGGCTCGGCTCGCCACTAATACGTTTAGAGCATCCCGGTAGGTCTATAGAATACGAGATAAAAGATCAATATGCCATGAAGTGGAAGTGGTAGTGTGTTTACTGCGTCCGGTGGACCAGATCAAATAGGACGGATAGCTACTAGTCTGTAGTATATCTTACACTTAATCCCCAAGTACCCTCACAAATACATAAGCAGGCGTGTCAAGAAATAAGGCGTCCATCTTGAAACGAACCAGTATGCATTTATGGCCTGATAGGTCGGCTATGTAGGTGGCTCAGCTACATAAAAAACTACACCTGCTTATTGGGCCGTCCAATCGACCTCCCGCATGCTGATATCCTAGTCAGGCAGATGCAAGGAGATAAAGGCGCAAGGCAACGTGGCGATGATTATTGAGAAGGCCGCGATACTTGATGTATTCTATTTAATCTCAATCTTTACATATCGTCATAAAACAACATATTTGTCCGCTTTCTGGATGCTGCCAGTTTCGGGACTAGGTTGGTGGCCAACTGCTGTGCTGCGTGCTGCAACTACAGCCACAGAGCAGTATCTTTAGAGCAAACCGCTGTGGCAAACAAGACTTTTGATCAGTCAAAGAAAACGCAAAATCCCTCAGTACAAAGCTCATACCATCACAGAGAACCCGTCCCCAGGAGTTTCCCCGCAGAGCAGGTCAGGTATACCAGTATACTGCATGGATTGCTGACAAGATGGGCCTGCACTGGCTGTACACAGATTATAAGCGTTTAGGAAAAGGTCACAACCGACCACTGTTCAAACACTTTTTGCTTACAAAGATTTATTGGTTCTTCTAAGTAATTAAGATTCAGGGACTCATAGTGATAGGGCTAGAAAGACAGTTGATCTGTTTTCCAGACTCACACCCAAAGACACTGGATAACGTATCATCATAAGCTCTGACCGCTAAGAACAATATCAGGAACTTTGAACGTTTAGTAAAGAGACGATGCAATCGTAAATTCAAAGTCGAAGCAGGCAGTTTAATATAACTCGTGATAAGTCTGCTACTTTGGAGATAGAACGAATGATCAAATGCATAACGTTATGCCGTACAAACTTGCCTATTTGGGATGGTCGCGAAGCAGCATAAAAACTGCCTGTTCGTTGATCTGCAACAGTAGCACTGCGCTACGTAAGAAATGGACCCATAATCTCGACCAAAATAGGACAATCTATACGATGCTATGTGAGTCAATTGACAAGCTTTGAGCGTCTTTGACATAGTAAGCAAATATTCGTGCAACATTTCTCTCCCAAAAGTTCCGGTTCGATTGAGATGTGGTCTCAGAGGAAAACGTTCAGCTGTTGGGCGCCCTTGACATGTCATACGGACCCACATGTCGGACTGTGATGAGTCATGTGTTATGATAAATAAAGAGTCATTAACTCAAAGACATAGTATTGCTCCCGCAAACGTTCCTATTCTGAAACAACACAGCGTCGAATCTCAAAATGCCATCAGCAACTCGCCAATTTCTATCTTTGGTGCCTTTTGATCCAACTTCAGAAGACCATGTAAATCGCCTCTACGGCCAAAGAGTTCAATGCGGCTGGGACAAGCAACGAGTTGAGGGATGGAGAGAGAAGCAAACCTCTGGCAGCAAGTCGATCTTTTGGATTGTAGGCCTATAATACCAATACTGATAATCAAGTACTGAACTCTTCTAGACGCTCCGACCAGAAGACCCTGAGACTCGCAAATTGCTTCAACTTCATTTTGACTCATTCCCTGAGGTAAAGCCTGATATCCTGCTATGTCATATTGAAATATCTGACCTTCCCAGGACCAAGCCCCGTTGATGGACACAGCCGAGAGTCTCAGAGCAAAACCCCGAACACCAACACATACAAAGATCTACCCCATTGGCCACATCTCACTTGACGACAGCGACGAGAAATCAAGTGGCATCACCCTCGACCTCCCCAAAGAAGGCGTCTATTGGATCAAGACCTTCTACGTCTCATTAGCACTCCGAAGTAAAGGCATTGGACGAGCAGCAATGGATATTGTTGAGCACATGGCAATTGACTATCCACTTTGTGCAAAGACTCTAGCTCTCGATACTGCGGAGAAGGAGATGCAGAAGAGACTTTACCGAGAAAGCAATGGTAAAGAAATTGGGGTAAGTGAGCATTTCTTGGTGATGGGTTACTGGACTGACACTATCTAGATTGCGAACCAGGATTGGTATGAGCGTCGAGGATATAGGCTGATCCATACACAAAAAGGTCATTACATTGATGATGAAGAGCCTCCAGTGGACGCTGTGTTCTTGAGAAGGGACATTGCATAAGGGGATGTGCTTTGAGATCTAGGTTTCGGTGTTGCTAGCATTGCTATTTACGTGGTGGAGGATTGTTGTCGATACCACTACTAGATTATTTATATAATCGTCTAACAGTAATCTGACAATCAGTCGATTCTAATGAATGATACAAGTAACAAGACTTATGAAAAGGCTCCGAACCTTGTGATACAGGTTGGTACATGCGTACATAATAGCTGCTACACGACCAACATCGGATGCCTATCTGGGTACTCTGATTCTATCTTCCTACCATTGTCATCGTGGTTCGACGATGGAGGACGCCATTCGACCGAACGAACAAGCTGCTCGCGATATTTACGCCAGGGGATACCATACATGGTGCACACTACATGATACAGCATCCAAAGAAACCTTTTCTTCTGAATCTCATCTTCGACAACTATACACTGCCTTTCCGAATCATCCAATATTTCCACCCAATCTCCAGGTCGATAAGTCCTCCACGAATGTTGCTCTGGTCAAAGGGACGACTGCTTGGCTTGCATCAGAGGAAACAGGACACTTGCCGCTTTTCAAAACGGAAGCCCTCTTCCATGTTGCTTGGGATAAACCTACCAAGACCATATTGACAGCGTATACGCCACATTCCTCGACAACCCTTCCTGAAATCCTTGGGCCCGATAATCACCATGTTCCCATTCTGATTCAGGCTTGGTCGTACATCCTTTCTGCACGACGGGCTGAACTGATCCCAGGTGCACAAATATCTCACCAGAGCGCACCAAAAGCCAAAGAAAGTCTGAACAAGTCGCCGGAAGTTAGTGCTCAGGATCCTGTCATAATCAACGTTGGTATCGTCAGCAAAGGCGCTGCAAATTGGTGGACTTCCATTCTATCAGTCGGTAGTGGCTGGGCTGCCACGATGCATAACAAACATGGCGACATTCTCTATTCACCTTGGTCAACACTTTTTTTGAATCAGAATGCCCGAGACTTGTCTTAGCCAATATCACAACAGATATCTCTGCAACGGACAGCACGCCAACTTCGTTCACTGTCGCATGTCAATGCATGGCGGATTACTGTAGTGCTTTTGGCATAAGTGATGAGACAATCTTGGCAGCTTTAGCAGCAGCCATACTGATCCCGGCAACCAAGTACGACAACAGACCGATCATTCTACCCACTACAGAGATAGTTTATAACGACAGCATGGAGAACAGCGAACCTCCTAAAGCATCAAGCTTCTCAATACCAGACAGCCTGGAGCTGGATCGACTCTTAACTCTCAGTTGCAACGCCAGAGGCGTAAAGTCACTGTTCACCAGTGTATTCTTCGAGCCTGACGTACCATGCAATATGTGCGGTCTATGGCTACGCGGTTCATTTGCATTCCTGAGCTCGGTCAAGAACCCCCATTCCCTCCTACGCATTCTAATAAAGCGAGACCCAGACATTGGTTTCCTATGGTTCGGTGCTTTCATCACGGGAGCCTACCACAAGTCGATGCGCGAAGGCCGAGCTGGCTGGTGGAATGTCGGTCTTTCAGCAGCTTCATGAACGGACACATTGATGTCCTTCGTCCAAACACCGGTCCCCCGTCTGGAGCCTGGGACGCAATCAATTTCTCGTGCTCATGAATGTCGACTACTCTTTCTCTGCCATGAGATTAACTTCACTATTCCGCCGCTTTTTCCTTTCCCCCCGTTTGGATCGTCGTTACTGAACGACACCAATCTAGAAGTTCGTGAGCATTCACTCTGCGGAAAGGACCATGGTCTGAAACATGTATATTTTACGTGGCTCTGCACAGATGGTACAGAGATTAGGCAAGAGCCCGAGACGCCTGCTCTTGCGGCCAGGCCAAAAAGCCAACCGGTTTCGACCCACGATCAAGAAGTTGAGATCGATTATGATGACTGCGATTCTGAAAACGAAACCTCTGCGATGGTGACGAGAACCATGTTCACTTGGCTCCGCGGAGATGGATTTCCTGTTGCAGAACGAGCAATCCGCGAGCATGAATGGATTGATAACTTGGACTCTGATGACGATGCTCCTATAGAAGGGGATGTACGCTCTACCGTCTGGGGGCGTCTCCATGGATGGCTTTTGAAAACATCGACTCAACGATCTAACTCTATTTGAGAGTAAACTAGTGCCGAAGTACGCTGGCTTGGAGGGATACGTATGATACGCATTGTCCAAGGGCTTTCAGATTACTTTGATACTATGAGACTTGCGGCTTCTAACTAAGCGCCTAATTCAGAGGTTTTCTCATCGTTACGCAACTTCGTAGTCTTATATTTGATGAGGTAAACATATATAAACCACTTGGCACAGGATTAGTCCCACGCAGTGAAGAAGCGAACAGCCTGGTAAAAGGCCTCCTCCTTGGCAAATACCTGCTGCGGGTTTGACGCATTGGCCCTAACAGCAAAACCATGGGTGGTACCGCTATACAGAACCGAAGTGAAAGGCTTGCCGATCTTGGTCAGGATAGCATCAGTCTCAGCCTGACGCGGCTGGGGAAAGATCTCATCCTGGGCTATCATCAACATTAGCATTTCGTTTTCAACAATGTTTCAAATGGCTGCCTTACCAGCACCGGCAATAGACACAGGCTTGCTGACAGCCTTGATCTCATCAGTAGCGAGAAGACTCGGATGCGCCGTAAATCCAACATCTACTCCGCCGTTTTTATCCAGCGAGCGGAAGACATATCGTCCACCGTAGCAGTAGCCAGACGCAGCAACTTTCTGAACCTTTAGCTCCTTGCGTAGGTATTTGATTGCCTTTGCTACAACAGGATCGGTGACCTTGGGGGGATACTTGGCGAGAAATTCTGTGATGTTAAATCCCGGGGTATCTTCACTTGGAGCTGGGCTTCCGTTGAACAAATCCGGTGCAACTGTGACGAAACCCTGCTTGGCGAAGTTGTCGGCTAGCCTATGGCCTGTTAGAAGTGTCACAGTAGAGGACAGAATGATCTTACTCGCGGTTCTCTTTGAGCTTAAGGCCGTAGACATCAGTCAGAAGAAGAACACCAGTTCGAGTTCCGGGCTTTTTGTAACCCAAGGATGAATGAGGCTTGGATACGTATAGTGTCACTGCGGGATTATTCCGTTAGTTGTCTGTATGTGTCATAGGATTGGGATACTAACGTCCTTGATACTTGATCTCCTCACCCCTCAAACGCTGATACTCTACTTTCCCACTCCCTGCCATTACCCCGACCGGGGCAATGGATGAGAAGACGGAGAGAAACACGGCAACAGGCTGAAAGAACTTCATCTTGTCTGATTGATTGAGGGAGGCAGACAATGAGGAAAGATGAAAGAGAGTAGAGAGGGGTTTTTGCATAAAACTATATGAGCATAATCAAGCTTACGAATGCTCCCGTAATCGACAGGGTAAACTGTCGTCATTACTGCTACTTTAGACGGAATATTAGACTCCGATACGTGGACTATGGGGGTGGGTCCAAGCCATTTTTGCTTGTTGGGTCCAAAGTTTAAGGTTATCGTTAGCGTTGAATCTACTCGTCAGCGACCACTAGCGTTTGTCGGCCAATAAGGAAGAGGCGGGGGCTCGGTACATCAAGTATTTACATTCGCATGCCCAGAAGATCATATACATGTGAACCTTTTGGTGGATTATTTGTACTCATATTGGCTATGTCAATTATGAAGTATCATTTCCAGTAATCCTACATCAGCCCGATTTGGGAACAGGAATAGACTGCCTGTGCTTTGTCCGATCTATGCGGACAGCCATGTTGGAGGCTGATGCCTGTGAATCACCATCTCTCAGTGGATAGTTCAGCTATGGTATACATACCACAGCTACGGGACTGACTTTGCAATCTTTCGCGCAATGTTTGTTTTCTTTCTTAAATGATCTGTGCTCTCAATTTCCGATACATCCACAGCCTTTCGTCAAGACAAGTTTCACCCTCATAACCTCATTACAAAGGATTTCTTGACACATTCCTTCAGCATTTTTGGAAATAACATTTCTTCGTATAGCCAGCTTCGCAATGGGTAAGTCACCGTCAACGTTGTGGGGCAGGATGAGGAAAAGGACAATATTATCCTTGATGATAACTTGAGAGGCTTCGACGAAGAATTCCTTGTGGAAAGCAACAGCAATTTCTACATCAATTGACAGCTTTGGCTATTCTAACAGGTTTGCGGCACATGGCGGTTGGTAAGGGGGTGGCATTCTGAGGTCTATGCTCCGAAGACGTCATGGCTCCCATTCCATAGCCAGAATGACTGGAAGGTCTGTGTTCGGACACTATCGTAATGAGATTTTCTGCCGATAGCCAGTGGTTAGCATCAACAATCTCTCATCTTACACAGGCTCCTTTGCCTCTTGCCCATCTTCACATCCCTTGGGCTCGGCTAGTCATGCGCAGAGCACTGCTTAGGTATGGAGCGGGATAGGGGAATGGGCACTGATGCCGACATATGCCCAAGGAGCTTTTGTCTAAATATTGTGCATTGACTGGCAGGAGAACTTAATTCGATGTGTTCGGAACAGCATAACAGAGCTATGCAGTGATTTAATGCGGCAATTGCTCCGTATCATCTCCTGCAAGCCATGCACTATCCTTAATCATCAACTAGTTGCAGTTACAAGGACTACTCACAAACACGCATGATTTCCCATCCAGGTTGCAAGAAAACAGGACTTTAGCTTACGCCCATAGTGGTTCTGCTCTTCCAGTCGCTGTTGCCGACTTTCTTTGAACCATGAAGAAGTTTCCAGACGATTGGAGTTGAGGCAAGTGCGTGGCTCTTACCGTAGTGGCAAAAGCGATCCACCGTGTAAGTTGGGAAGGACCCTGTGCAAGATCTTTCCCTGGCCTAGTAGACCGCTTAAACCGGAAGTCGCCAGAGCTCGCTGAAAAAACGACAACTTGCTTCCTACGTCCTCTCAGACCCCCATCAGCCTGTCTGGCCGAGTCACTGAGAAGAACTCCGTCAAATCCACAAAATAGAGTCACTGAGAACTTCGTCGAGATGGTAAGTCTTACTATCTCCTGCTTAATCATCCTTACCTAACATGCAGTCGTCTGTATACAATTTCTATAGTGGAGGTGCTTCGGGCCGTGGTGGCCGTGGTGGCCATGGTGGTGGTGGTCAGGGGCGTGGTCGTCAGGGTCGTGATGGCGGGTTTGCTGGCCGGTGCCGTTTTGTGAGTATATCTTGATACTGTGGGCACAAAGTATTACAGTTGCTAATATTAGAAAGGTGTTAATATAGCCATGCTGGGCGGGATTGCCGGGCCTCGGGGGGACAGAAAACTTGTCTGGTTCCTCCATACAAACTCAACGTCAACACCGGACAAGCTTTTTGTCCCCCCCTAGCCGGGTTCGCCGCCGGCAGCAACAGCAGCCATAGCAGCCACAGCAGAACCAGCACCAGCACCAGCAACAACCAGCACCAGCAGCACCAGCAGCACCAGGCCCCCCTGGTCGGCCGCATCCTTGAGCTGTCCGAGGCCTTCCAGGGGGTGCGTCGCGATATGTAGCAGCAGCAGAAACAACAACAGCAGCAAGAGCAGCAGTAGCAGGCCCGCCCCTCCTGCCAGAAGCCCGGCTTCGGCCCCTTGAATCTTCGGTTCTGGGGAGAGCGCAACTAAGCGATGCGCACGAGAACATGAGAGAACCAGTACATATAATACTAGTCAATTGACCAAACCTTTCTGATGAATAGCACTCTCTTTTCTGATCAACCCTCTCTATCCAGAGATTGAGCCTGAAGACCTTATGGTACGATGGTACGACTTTAGACTATATTATATAAAATTATATAAAGTAAAGAATATCTCTTATAGAATATATAATATCATATAAAGTATAATGAATTCTCGGAACTTCTACACACCCACTGTATCATCTTCTGATTGAATATGATCCCCAGGGATGACTAGTGTCAAAGTTGCTTGTCGACAAAGCCTGCATTGGCCCGACTAGAATCTTTTTGTCTTGTTTTTCATCCTGGGGAATACACTCTTGGTCGATGCATACGCGATGAAACCCTCTGAATTTCATTCATTTGGTTCACATCAGCACTGTGGTTGGAAAGAACCTGCACCAAACGCGTGTTTCTTTCGGACACTGCAATGACAAGCGATCCATACGATGTATACCTATGGCCCTCTACCTTTGCTCTCTTTTCCAAAAGAAACTTGGCCATTCCATGATGTTGATTCTCAACTGTCAACAAGAATGATGTCTTGGTTGCCAAGAATTGATTGTATTCATGTCGGCTCTGTTTGTATTCCAGAATTAGCCTCATGATCTCTACATTCCTGAGAGATGCAGCTAGATGAACTGGCCCATAGTGTTTGCCCAAATATTTGCGTCGACATTACTTCTGGGGAGAAAATTGATTAATTCATAATGGCCTCCTATGATTGCGTTATGAAAGACTTGCCGGATACCTAGCCTTGTCTGTGAAATCCTCAAAGGGGTGTTGCTGGGGCGATGGGCTAAGGAGACTTGCGGCTTGAAGGCAACCAAGCCGAATAAAGGAGACGTGGGGAGATCAACGTGGTGGCCAACGAGTGGCTCTGTACATCAAGATAAGGACTATGTAGCAGATTTCAATACGAATAGGAAGCTCAAATTCTATCCCCAACTGCCAGTTAGCAACATTGTCTTTTAAGTTCGAGGATAGTACATAACACTGTTACTCCAGGTAGGGTTTAGCAAACCCAATACAGTCATTCCGAGGCGAGAAGTAATATGTTTGATTGCCAGTGGATTCAAGACCAGCTACAGACTTATCTGCCGATTTGCTAGCCAAGTTATAAAGCCTGAGGAGGTAAACAGTAAGAGAGCCATGGCAACCATGCGAAGACTCCGATAGTTTCCTCTCCTAAATCCTACTAAAACATGATTATTTATTATAAACTCCACTGGCTCTATACAAGTTGCGTAAAATTTATTAAACTTTTTCAAGAATTATAAGATTTACATCTCTTTATTTTAATTGTTATGGAAGAACTTGATGCATTATGATTTATCTTATGAGCAGGAGTTTTGCACGGAGTTATATCATTAAAAGAACCATATGGCAAACATACGAGTACCCCTAGTTGAGACCTTTGACCTAAACTTTGACTAACAGACATAGATACAGTACCTCTTCCAGCCTACCTAGTTCCTCAAATCACCAGTAACGATCAAAATCAACACTCTATAAGCCGCCAATACCAAACCACCAGAGAACCTTCTTGAACGGATATCTCCTGGAGACTTCGAACGCAGTCAAAAGCTCATCAATAGCTCTCTCAATGGCAGAACATACAGTGAACAAAACATATCCGCCAGGACAACCGGACTTGTAAAGTCAGCTATCCAGGCTTTCAACAATTACTATCACATCACAATTTGGCTAGAAGACATCTAGTTCGCCATCATCCTGTAGCTGAGCTTCTTCATAAATGTGAACGCGGAAAAACTACGAAAAGGGAGTAACTTACATGGAGGCCAACCCTGACATTAATAAGATGTATTAGCAGCGTCCAACTCCCTAGTCCTCATTGCTGCTAGGACCAAGAGTTGAATTACATAGCAGATCAAACTGGAGATACTTGTTTAGAACTCACGATAATGTATTGGTTTCGGGTTAATGGTTTGGCCTGTGGCCTTTGGGTCAGCACCTTGTCTGTGCTTTGAGTGCCGAAGCTGCCGAAGGAATGTGAGAATGCGACAATTGGGGAAAAGAGCTGGAATTCAAAAATGAGACAACAACCAAGAATTACAAACTATTCTGAGTATCTCAGACGGTATAATTGAACGATGTCGAGCACGGCCTGCTTTGTACCCGCTCGCGCCCGATCCTTCTCATATCAAAGACCAAAATGATTACCAATCGGCCATACAAACCAGAGATACAAGTCACCAACACCAGGTGAGCTTTCGTGTCATGAAAAAGCGATGGGCTTGGTTTAAGCAAAATAAGACCAAGACCATGGCTTCATTTTACTGCTACAACATGGCCCACAAACCGTCTATGCTCTTCGATAAAATGAAAATCTTGAAACACACATCACTGCATTGGCAAAGCGGTAAAACTATTGTATCAGGTTCTTTTAAATACTACTCAACCGGTTTTCATGTCTTCCAATCCAACCAAGATTTTCTCCCAAATATCATGACCTTCAGCTGGCCCAAAGTAGAGCGTACATCCCCCCCTTACATCAACCTTACTTAGGAGCAGGAATGGACTGCTTGTGGTTAGTGAACAGGCCCTCGGGATCAACACGAGCCTTGATCTTCTTGAGACGCTCATAGTTGGCTCCATACAAACGAGAACTCCACTCCGCCTCCGTCAACTCGCTATCAGCATAGTTGACAAAACCGCGGAGCTTCTGGCCACTCTTAACCAGAGAATCCTCGAAAGGCTTCATCAGACCTCTCATGTAGGCGATACCGTCAGCAGGGTAGTTGGGAGGGTTGAAGGAGTTGGCGTCCCAGCGGATCAGCCAAAGGTTCTTGCCATGGGCATAGGCAGTGTCGCTGTCGGAGATCTCACGCGAGACGCCTCCCCAGAGATCCAAATAACCAAACCTAGAAAGATCTGTGCGGTTGAAGGCCAGGGCGGTGTTCTCAAAGAGGATGAGGGCTTGCTTCTGGGTGAGAGGCTTGTTGAGTGTCAGACTCTGGGTGTAAAAGGCTCTGCCACCGAGGGATCCACCGTTGGGTAGGTTCATGCCTGCCCCAGCAACTTGGACCTCAAGGTCCCACCAGGGAAGGACCGTTTTGTTAAGCGAAACGGTGGAGCTAATGGTTTTAAGCTTAGTTACAAGAGGACGCACAACGTCGTCGAACTTGTCTGGGTTGCCGTAGAAATATCCAGTGCCATCATAGGGAGGAGCCAGCATATTCCATCGGAAAGCAAACTCATCAGGGCACTGCTTGCTGGTAGCGTAGTCTTGAATAGCAATGAGAGCCTTTGCGCCGTTCTCGGGGCTGACGCTTCCGATGGACAGGGTGAAGTTGATGGCCTTGTCGTAAACAGGCTTGTATGTCTTGGTCTTTGAGCTCAGAATGATACCGAAAGAAGCTCCTGCACCCTGAGCAGCCCAGAGAAGGTCAGAGCCCTTGCCAGCCTTGACAATGGTTCCGTTGTACAGCATATACTCAACCTCAACCAGGCTGTCCATAGGGGTACCCAGGTAACGAGATGTAGTACCAAAGCCTCCTCCAATGCTAGAACCAGTGGTTCCGACGTGCGCTCCACGGACGTGGGGCACATGTCTGGAGGCAGTGTCCCAAAGGTACTTCGCTGTTGGTCCAACATGGGTGCCACCGCCGAAGGTCAAGATTTTGGACTTGTCATCGAAGCTGAGATCGTCAAAGGCAGCCATGTTGATAACCAAGTGACCAGGATTCGACAAGCTAAAACCAGTGAAAGAGTGACCAGCTCCAAGAGCATTGGCCTTGACCCCAGCGTCTCGGGCACACTGAAGCGCGAGGGCGACTTCATCGCGAGACTCGGGGAAAGCGATAGCTGCGGGGTCTGGCTTGAGTCTCTTTTGGAATTGAACTGCCTCAGTGCTCCACGTGCTATCGGTCTCAATAACATTGCGGACACCAGCCTTGTCAAGGCATGTGGAAAGCTCCTGGGCCTTGTCGTCTTGTGCCAGAACAGTAGAGGTGAGGGAAAGGGGGGCAACGGCAAGGCGCCGGAGTGAGCGTGAGGAGTCCATGATTGCGACAAGACTCTCAGGACCTCTGTGATACTTGGTTGAGTGAAAGTTAGCTGCTAATCACAGAATACTCGGCGCTTGTGGAGTAGAGGTCGGGATAAGAGAGGTCTGTGGATGTGTTATTTATACTTCACGATGTCTACTTGTACCTACCCTATCAGGCTAATACGACAGGTCACTCCTTCCGCTTAGGAAACTCAAATTAAGCAATTGCATGGATCATCATCTACAGTCCCGTCTACGTAGCATTATCCCATTCGGGCCGTGCGGGATTGATAATGTACATGTAAGGCAGCTTGCCCTCTCAATAAGGAATGTCCCTCAACGCGTGTACCTGCTTAAGCCACACTTTATCTGATCCGAGCTAGCCGAGTACCGGCATTAGACTCCTTCAGCCAGTCACAAGGGTGGATAATCCTAGCTTCAATGCATAATTCCACCGAACAACATAATCCTCGCATAAGTCCCGATGGAACCAGCCGCGGGATGCAGACTCCGACCTTCTATTTCCAGCCAAATTCCGTGATAAAACGGATAAGGAATCAGTTGCAACATCCCAAAAGACCATTTCGTGCCTTAAAGGAGCTTATCCGTTGGGCAGAGCGGATATGGAGTTGAAGGCTATGACTACATGAGGTGTGATAGGAATATGATCGTGGTCGGTTTCCTTTGTGTGTGTCCGACGGGCGTCAGCGTAGGATGGCTTCGAAATAGGCTCAATTAAAATTTGAGAGAGTTTTCCGTGGAGCCTTTCTTACCGACGCCGACAGACTTAACCAGATTATCCGCCAACTAACGAACGACGGATGTGCTGGGACTATACTAAGTTGTCCACAGACTCCTTAATTGGAGGAATAAAAGACAGTACCGGAGAGTCAAAAGAGGATAAAGTTTAACAGCGCAACTGTCCTAATTCATTTGATACATGATCTGCATTAGCCAAGCCTTCTGATTTGGCGAGTCCTCCGGCGGTTAGGAACAAGGGTCCATCCTAAAACAGGCGTCAAAAGACATGGTTCAGTCTTGGCTAAACAATCGATCAAGATCCAAAAATGTCGGTTAGAATAGAAGTTTAATTAAGGTTATACATATATGTAAAAGAGAATACCAATCTCAAGACCCGAACTGGTGGAGTTTTGCCCAAGCCCACTGGCTTTGTCTAAATGTCTACTACAAAAGAAAATCGCTACAATCTTAAGCCTCTCTATCCAGAGACTGAGCCTGGCACATATCCGCATACACTCCTCCCATCGCCTGAAGATTCTCGTGGGTGCCCATTTCGGCCACTCTTCCTCCGACCATCACAAAAATGGTGTCCGCGTCACGAATGGTAGACAGGCGATGCGCGACTGCTATCACGCTGCAACCGCTTTCCTTCCGCGTTTGATCAATGGCTTCTTGGACAAGCTTTTCAGATTGTGTGTCCAGCGCAGACGTCGCCTCGTCAAGGAGAAGAAGCTTGGGCTTGCGTATGAGAGCGCGGGCAATGGCAATGCGCTGTCGTTGACCACCGGAGAAAGCACCGCCTCGTGAACCGCAGGGTGTGTTGAAGCCTTCTGGGAGAGATGAAACAAAGTCGAGAACGTTGGCTTGGCGAGCAGCTTCATTCAGGCGCTCATCGGACAAATCGGTTAAGTCGTCTCCCAGGCCCATAAGGATGTTCTCTCGCACGGTTCCTTCGTAGAGGATGGGTTCTTGCTGAACCATAGACATTTGGTTACGTAGAAGGCGAGGCGAAACGCGTTTGATGTTTTGCTCACCAACGCAGATCCTTCCAGAGGTTGGGTCGTAGTACCGCTCGAGCAGTGAAATCAGCGTTGACTTGCCGCAGCCACTTGGACCAACAAAAGCAACGAACTGAGAACGGTTGATCTTCATAGATAGTCCATGTAGAACCTTTGTACTTCGGCTCTTGTATTTGAAGTGGACATCCTCAACAGCAATCGGATGATCAAAATCGGGAGCTAGGTCCTTGTTGTCATCGTCCTCTCGAATGGTTGGCTCTTCTTGACGGAGGTTGAAGAGGTAGTTAGCAGCACCCTTGGCTCGAGTAAGACTGCCTAGGTTGGCAAACAATTGCGCACCAGCTTGGCCTGCAAACAGGATACCCATGAAGATGAGGAAGAATTGCTCTGATGTGTACTCCCCTGTGGACATAAGCTTCGAGCCATACCAAAAGCCGAGGGCCATGACCAGGAACTCAATCGACTGCGAGAAAGCGTAGGCAATCATGGAGACCAAGATTGATCGGACCGATTGGAGGACAATGCTGGAAAGTGTCTCTTTATAGGCGTCGATGAAGCCAGACTCGGCATTCAAAGAAGCAACAGTACGGAGGACAGACACAGCTTCACTAGCCAGACTGGCACTCTCTCGGAATCGAGCCTCATTGCTTTCGTGGAGCTTGGACTCAAGACGGACCTTCAAGTAACCAGAGCCCATGAGAAGGGGCAATCCAGCGAATACCATGACAAGAGCGAGCTTCCAGCCATATGCGATAGCCAGGATCGAACTTGCTGTGATGTTGACAATCATGACGAGAATGACAAAGATATTGAGACCAAGGAGCTCCTGAAGACTGCTGGGTACCGAAGAAAGTGTAGAGGCCAGCGCGCCAGATGAGTTCTCAGGTCGATCGAAGAAGTCAATGTCCATACCAACCAGGCGCTCAAACAGCTCAAGACGATATTGGTGGGAGATTGATTGTGAGATATGGTTGGCGAGGTACCCGATAGTGAAGTAGGCGAACAGGTTTCCAATAGCGATGACGAAGAACATGAGCGCGTAGAAGTTGGCATCTGACGCTGAAGGTTCGCTGGAGGAAAAAACAGTGATAATTCGGGAGAAGAGGATCGCTTGGCCGGGCCATGTCGCTGCGGCAACACAGCAGGCGAGCGAGGCGACGGTGATGTGAGGGATAAGAGCCTTTTGCTCTTGAATGATGAAGAAGATGTTTGCCAGAACAGAACGCTCTTTTATCTCTGGCTCTCCCTCCTTGAGAACCAACGACTTCTCGGTCTGCGCCGTCATGACACGTTCCACCGTATCATCGGTATCTGTTCCAGCCGGACCATGCTTGGCACTCGTATCGTTTTGAGCGTCATGTTCAGTAACAGCAAGATTTTGGGCGCGAATAAGTCTGGCATAATGACCATTCAGCTCAAGCAGCTCGTCATGAGTACCCTGTTCAACCACCTGGCCCGCAGAGATAACAACGATGTTGTCTGCGTCTTTGATAGTCGAGAGTCGATGCGCGATGACCACAGTAGTTCGTTCTTGAGACACGCGTGAGAGGGCTTTCTGAACGATTCGCTCGGCGGTGGGATCCAGGGCACTCGTGGCTTCGTCCAGGAGCAGGATCTTGGGGTTAGAAACGACACTACGGGCGATTGCAACACGCTGCTTTTGGCCACCGCTTAGTGTGCCGCCTCGTTCACCGAGATATGTGTCGTAGCCCTGGAGATGTTAGATGTGATTGTCGATGCTGTGTCAGTCACGTACCTGCTCTAGCTTTAAGATGAATTCATGTGCAAAGCTGGCCTCGCATGCTTCCTGAACCAACTTTCTCTGCTCTTCGTTGCTCAGATCCTTCTGGGCTTCGCTGAAGCCCTTTGCAACGTTCTCGAAGACAGTACCTCTGAAGAGTACAGGTTCCTAGAAAGAAATGTTAGTTCGAGCAACCGTGACGAAGAAGGGTATACTCGCCTGTTGAACAAGAGCCATTTGAGATCGCAACCATTTGACATTGATCATGGAAACATCCACACCATCGAGGAGGAATCGTCCAGAGGATGGCACATACCACCTCTCCAACAATCCGATGATCGTACTCTTTCCAGAACCACTGGCACCAACGAATGCAGTAGTCTTGCCTGCGGGGATGTTTAAAGTCATGTTGTTCAACACTTTGGCGTCAGGTCGAGAGGGGTACGAGAACGAGACGTTCTCGACTTCAAGGTGGCCGTGGCAGCTCTCTGGGGTCTTGCCCTCGCTGGACAGAGGATCCATCAATGAGGGCTTGTCGAAGATTTTAAACATCTCGGATGCGGCTGCCGCACCGTTGGTAAGAGCGGGGACTTGAGGATAGAGGAGGCCAATGGACGACGAAGCGAGCAGTACGGACAATACGACACTGTATGATGGATTAGTATAGCTCAGGATCACCAGAAAAGTGACTATTCTTACGTGAAAACAGTGCCGACGGAGTCGATTTCGTTGTTCGCATGCATGCGAAAGCCCTGCCAAAATGCAAGCGCATTGCCCCCGTACATACAGAAGTACGTAGAGGAGCTCATGATGCCGAAGACAATTGACTTCTTCTTACCCTGCACATGAGCTTCCTTGAGGTACCCATCATATCGCTTCGTCATACCCCCCTGTGCCCAAAACGCGTGAACCGTTCGGATAGAAGCCATAACCTCTTGAGCAAAGACATTGGCTTGAGAGTAGACGCCTGTAATCCTTCCTTCAATGGGTGCATCGATGACCATGCCGACTCCAATGATGATGAAGAAGAGTGGTACGACGGTTAGGGTGATGAGAGCTAGCTTCCACTGTACGGCGATGGCCACGACGAAGGATGAGACGAACATGGCGAGTCCTTGAATAAGAAGTGAAAGTTTCTCTGCGATGGCTTGGTTGATTTTGGTCACGTTTGTCGTGATTTGAGTGGCAGGTGATCCAATCTTGGCTGTATCGAAGTACCAAATCTCAGTTCGAAGAAGGCGCTCGAGGAATTGTTGTCGAAGGACTCGCGTTGTTCGGATGCCGGAGATGGTAATAGCAGTGGTGGCGACATAGCTCAGGACGAACTTGCCGACAAAAAGATAGACAAACCATAACACGAAAGAGTTGACTTCCTTCTGAAACTCATCGGGGTCGACCGAACCGCTCGCAAAGTCGCTGAACTTTCCGGTGAATTGTCCAAATACGATCGTCATCAACGGGAGCGATGCTCCGCTACCGATCGAACAGATGAATGAAATTATGTTCAGAGTCCAGTCGAGACGGTCGGCAAATTGAAAGACGCGCTATGATGTGTAAGTGTAAGTGTTAAGCATTCCCTTCGATTCATAGTGGAGGTTAAATACCCATAGATCGTTAAGTCCGACTGGCTTCTCGCCTTCCTCTTGTGTTGTCGATGCTGTGTCCTCGGCAGGAGCCTTCTTTTCGTCCATATTGGGAGTTGCTGTAGACGACATTCTGAAAAAGGTAATTAAGGAAAGCGTAGAAATAGAAAACAGGCTAGAAGCCTAACAGAAGATTTGAAGATTCCACCTACAAATGCAGTGTCGGGAAATATTAAGGACTAAATTAGATCCTGGTGGCGCTATGGAATACTTAAGCTCTCATGCATGACCAAATCCATGACAGAAATCCTACTTTACATACGCAACATCTACCGCAAAACAACGACTGCCTTCCCGTAGTTTCCCTGCCGAGACAAAGAATCAAAGAATTGCGCATCACAGCACCCCTAGAGCGTATTGATCCCCTATCTAATCGGCACCGCGGGTGACAGGATAGCCAATCGTTATGATCGACACCAGGGAGACTAGTGGATCTCTTATATGCTCGGCCCCGCGGCGCCGTGGGATCGAGGAATAAGCAACAGCTCTCCCTCTTTCGAATTCCTCCGTGAGCCCGTCCTCCCGTCCTTCCGCAAACCCCCTATCCTTTCTCTGACACTACCTCATCTTGCATCCTCCGCAAACAATGTCAGGAGAGGAGACAATCTTGGCCAGGCGGGCTCGTCTGTCACAGGTTCCACGGGCGGTACGTACCCCTGTCCCCCTTCTCTTGGGCGTTGCAAGTCCGGGCTTTTAGCTCTGTACAGGATCTGCACTAACAGATGGCAAAGTGTGAAGCGTGCAAGGTTCGAAAGGTAATTGATTGAGATGTACGCCACAATAATCCATATTTTAACGTTGTTACGGATAGATTCGTTGTGATAGAGGCCATCCTTGTGGGAACTGTAGAGCTGCTGGTATTGCCTGCCAACAGGCGCAAGCTCATGCACTGCAGTCAGATGTACGCCCGAGATCAGACAACCGAATATCACAATTGTATGTATTTTCCTCGCGGGTCTTTCAGAACACTAATTTCGAAAAGGGAAGAATATGTTCACTCTCTTGAAGCTAGGCTGGCCAGAGTTGAAACCCGTCTGGACAAACAGCCCGCACCATCCACGTCTACGTCCACATATGCTCCGGCGTCAGGACACGGATCGTCCCTCTCACCTGCTGGGTCGTCTGAGCCGGGTATCGATGTGGCCCCGTCTCCAGTTGGCCGCTTGTACGAGGGAAGTTCATCCTTCATCAACCAATTCGTGCAGGCCAGTGAGGAGATTCAGCGGTCGGCTGTTGCAGAAACCCCGGAGGCAGCACAAACTCTGAGCGAATCGTTTAATCAATTAAACTCTATGCTGCATGAGCAGGAGGAAAAGAAGCCGTCTTTAGCCACTATTACTCGCTCTATCCCAGAAATCTCGCCTCTGCCGGCTGCAATTGTTCTCTCAATTATACGGAAAATCAAAGGTATCCATCCGTCCTCTCTTTTGGTACTATATGACTGACATGTCTAGCTCATCCGACCAGATTCTTTCCAGGACAGGCTGTCACTGATGTACGATTAATCGAACATCTTTGTCAAAAGGTTTACTTCCCAACAGAACCGGTCACTCTCGGTCACATTACAAGCGTAAATGGCATCATGCGCTTACTACTCAGAGAGTTCATCGTTACTGAAGACCCTCTTGGACAAGAGCATGATCTAAAAGAGCTCAAAGTTCGAGCCGAACGAAACTTTGATCTAGGCCTCGAAACCTTCGAGATTCTAACGGTACCGTTAACATATAAGATCTATCAGGCTCCAAGGTGCTAACACTTTTTGTTTCAACAGGTACCAAGCTTTGAAAATGTGATTGTCATCACAACCGCAGTAAGTTGCACATATTTGGTCCCCATGTCACTCGACTAATCGTTTAGGTCCTCAAAATCCAAAATGAGAGCAAACCCGTTCTCTCCCGCGCTCTAATCAATGCTGGGCTCTGCCATTGTCAGATGCTAGGCTACCACAGAGAAATCACCTTACAAAAGGACAAGAGTGGTTTTGCCGAGAACAAGCGTCGACTCTTCTGGACACTCTATGTCTATGACAAGACAAACTCTCTTCATCTCGGCAATGCCTCGAGAGTGCAAGATTTTGAGATCGACGTGAATTATCCAACCCTGCCCGAAGATCCGGCTGAGAGACCTTGGATTGAACTATTCCATCTGGCTATCAAATTAGGCAGAATACAAGGATTGATCTTCGATAAGTTGTACTCTGTGGCCGGGCTGCGATCTCCGGCTATGAAGCGTCGACAAGAAATTGATGCTTTGATCGTTGATATGCATCAGTGGAGGAATGCCTTGGATCAGGTACGCAGCCATACAAGTCTCCAGGACTTTTTATACCCTCGACTAATACTTGTCAGATTGATGGAAGCCGCGTGTATTATACCAAGATCTATGAGTTGTCACAAACACACTGGGATATAATGTACTACGCAACATTAACCACCCTCCTACGGGCGCCAGCAATGCCCGGCGTTGGCACCGACATGACATCCCAGTGTTTCCAGGCCGCCAGACTCGCTTTACAAAGCCATCTCCGTGCATTCTCCGGCTACGGGGGTCAAAAGATGTACTCAAAAGCAGACTACATTGACTGGTATGTCATTCCCCGACTGCAATACCTCAGCTAATAGAACAGGGCCCTCCACAACTCATCCTTTACACCCTTCGTAGTCATATTCCTGCACTCCATTGCCGCAGCTAGTCTAGAGGACGTGAACCTCCTCGAACAAATCGTGAACACTTTCCGCAGCGCGCGCGAGATCCACGCCGGCGCCGATAAGCTCTACCAGATCTGCGACACCTTTGCGCGGCTGGCTCGTCGGATGGTGGAGTCGCGAAATACCTCTGTGGGGATGTATGATCAAAACACGGACTCACTACAGGTTGTTGGCGTCTCGGAGAATGTGCCGCTTAATTGGCATGAGTCTACTGCGCAGCTTGAGGGGGGGAATGCGGAGGGAGATGGGTTCACGGGGTTTTTGAACGATGACATGACGTCGATTTTGGCAGATTGGATTAACGGACAGCCTCCGTCGACTGAGATGTTTGCGATGGATTTTGGAGAATAGTTGATGATACCTAGATTAATGTGAGATTCCTATTGCTTGTTGGTTCATATTCAAGGGTCTGTGTTTAGATGAGACGCGTCATCGTTGGATGTCTCCAAGCAGGCAGCGGGATAGAATTGAAATGTACTCAAGGCAGCGATACTTTCTGTAACGTAGCCTTCTTATGATTGTCTCTAGGACGTGTAGTGTCTTAGGTCTGGTAATCCTGTTGCCTTCGGGTCGTAATCCTGGCAAACATTTGACTAGAGGTTGGGGCAGATGACCACATACGCCTCGCTGTCCAACAATCTACTGTACAGTAGGCGCGTAAAGCTTCCGGCGATCTCCTGTCTTGTGTGGTATTTTGTCAATTTTTACAAATCATACTAACTTATTATGATTTCTCATAATCCATAATGAACTATACTAATTTGCTCTAATTATAGATAAATTATCAAGATTTATGAAATATTATGCTTAAAGTCTAGTGAAACCCTTTCATATCACGGGCATTTTAGGCAATCTGAGTGTTTCCCGAACTGGACTCTCACTGATTACACTTCAAGAACAACATTGATTACAGTTCCAGGCAATCTCTCAATTCCACTGCCTGATCAGGCAGAGACCTTCGTGACAACAAGATGATGCCAGAAATAGATAACGTGGAAACAGGTCAACAAAGTCAACAGTTATTGTGTGTATAAAGCCTGGTGTTCTCGTCAATATCAGGTAATTCAGGTCGACATTACTCACACAAAGTAGAAGTCATTCCAGTCTATCGACATCCATATCTGACCTTCTTGATACTTTTACCTGTTCCAATTCCCCTTGATTCTTGCAAAAATGGCGGTATGTTGATATGAACCCCAAGTTCAAGCCTTCAACTAATTCCATATCTTTAGTCTGCTTCAGGGTATACTCCTCTCCATGCCCGTATCTGAAACCCAACTCACACTTCCAGAGTCTCGATTGATCAAGAATGCATCATTGCCGCCAACTCCCTTCGATTTTCAAAAGGCGCCAACAAGATCAAATTCATCATCTTCAAAATAACCGACGATGAACAAGCTGTCGTAGTTGAAGAGACGTCCTCTGATACTGATTACGAAATCTTTCGTCAGAAGCTGCTCTCGGGCGTTGACAAGTCTGGGAGGCCTGCACCACGCTATGCAGTTTACGATGTGGACTATGATCTTGGAGAAGATGGGAAGAGGTGAGTGTGCATTACTTGGTCAGAACTGTAGCTGATGATTTAGGACTAAATCTGTTTTTCTGTCATGGGTGCCGCAGACTGCACCTATCAAGGTAATTACCCCCAAGGCTGCAAGTTTAGACTGTTAACCATTATCTGTAGCTCCGCATGCTTTATGCCAGCACAATGGAATATCTGAAAAAGGCAGTCAACATCAGTGTATTATCCACGCGGATGACCAGGAAGATATCGAATGGGAGGAGATGATCAAGGCCGCCAGCGGTGGCAAGGCCAAGTAGTAGCGTAACCCTTTCAGAAGCAAATGACCGATTCCTCGGTAATTTAAACACTAGCTTCAGATTTAATCACGATCATGGATCTGAAACAATCAAGCTTTTTTTTCTTCGATTTAAGCGCGTTATCTTTCATTGGCGCTAAAAGCCAAAACGTGGTCAACCCCCGGTGCTAGTCCTGTACCATGTCGGGGAGAATGACGTTATCGTGCCTCCATTTATCCACTGCGGGATTGGATTGGTTCTTTCCTCGCCAGACACACTCGCCACGCGTAATCGCAACCCATTTGCTGTGGTTTGTGTGGCTGGAAAACCTGGAAAACCACTCGCACTTTGTCCCACGACCTACAACGTCATTCTTTGGGTAGAGGTGCTGTGAACTTTATTTATCTGCTGTGTTATTACTCCCATCCCAGACTGTTAAGTGAGGAGAATCAAACACCTCCATATCAGCCAAGATGCCTCGTACACTTTTGCTGTGTTTTATCCACGGATTCAAGGTCCGTTGCATGTATTGTTCTAACTATAATCGCTGACAGCTCCAGGGTACCGATAATACCTTTCACGAATTCCCCTATGTGAGTAACCGTGCGTCTAGCTCCAATAGACACTAACACATCCAGGACCTCAAAGCAGCAGTCGCCAAACAACTCCCAGACGACAAAGTCGAATCTGTCGTCTATCCCAGATATGAAACGACAGGTGAACTAGCCCAGGCTTCGGAAGCCTTTCTCGGATGGTAAGTCACCGTAACAGCTAAATCAAACACGTCATATTAACACGAAAAGGCTCAAAGAACGGGTGATGGACATTCGCAAGAAGAAATCAGAAAAGCCATGGCCTCCCCACGACAGAGATGTCGGCGTTGTTCTCGTTGCTCACTCCATGGGGTAAGTGTCATCGTCATCACCCACCCCTCGTCTAACAATCCCCAGAGGCTTCGTTGCAGCAGACTCGCTCTTCCTCGCCATAAACGACAGAGCCAACAACGGCGATGAAAAGGATCTCTTGTTCCCCCTGATCCAAGGTATTCTCACTTTCGACACCCCTTACAATGGTCTTGCCAGATCTATGTTTGTTTATGGCGCTTTTTCGAATTACCAAAAGGTGAATAGTGTCTTTAATGTCATGACCGCAATCTCGGCGGCAGCCCCTGCAAGCCTGGCACGACTGAGTGCCCGTCGCGCTGCAACCTCTGCTGTAGCTAGCACTCGAGGACCGCAGTGGAAGACATGGCAGCTCGTGGCTGTGAAGACAGGTACAGTTGGAGCTATTGCAGCCGGTGGTGTAGCTGCCTACATGAACCGAGAACTCATCGTCCAGGGAGTCAAGAGCGTCAAGAACATAAACAAGGAGTCCGTCGCTGAAGGATACCGCCAGAGTATGGATGCCCTCGGACAGGGTCTGGCATACATCAATCGCGGAAACGTCGGAAAGTCATTCGCCTGGCTCTCGGATCACGTCACGTTTGTCGGTGCACTTCTCAGACAGAAGGAGCTTAATCGTCGGCTGGAGCGCATTGGATCACTCAAGGGCGTTGGCATGCACGACTTCTTCATCTCCCTGGGTGAGAACGGCTATTGGAGTGGAGGCTACTTCGTTCCTGAGCGCACATTCTGTGCTGTGCCTGAGGCGGATCACTCTGCTTATCCTATCTTCGAGAGATGTGTCATGCCAAAGGCAGATGATGAGATCGAAGGACATCTCAACATGTTCAAGCCTGAGAAACACAGAGGCTACGAAGAAATGACAGACAAGTCGGCAGAACTCGTAAAGGAATGGTTCCAAAGCGAGGAGAATGTTGTTGACGACCCTAAATTCCGCGAAACTCCTCCCGAGGAAACAGAAGAGACCGAAACCACCAAAGAGATCCTCGAGAAGGATCCTGGTCAAGCGGAAGAAGACGCCAAGGCCGAGGGTGCAGATGACAAGCCCACTGATAACGAACTTCCAGACGAGTCACCCCTGGACATCGCCGCCGCGGCCTCACTCGTCCCCCTCCCCGACGACAAAGGCGACAGTCTCATCGGCGACGCAGACATCGAGGGCGCTGACACCGTGGAGAAGCGAAACTACATGAACTACCTCTTCGGAGTAGCTCAGCAAGCTGGTACCGATGCCAAGGGATGGTTACCAAACAGGATCCCGCAAATGCCCAATTTGCCTAGCATGCCGAGTATGCCCAACATGCCCAAGGTTCCCAACTCGGTGTCGTCGTTGGGTAATGTTTCTATGCCCAGCGTGAGGATCTGGTCCAAGAAGGATGCTAGTGCTCAGGAGAGTAAGGAGACTGAGGAGAAGAAAGAGGGTGAGGATAAGAATGAGAGTGAAAAGGTTGTTGAGGATGAGAAGAAGGGCGCAGTGGAGCAAGAAACACAGGGGGAGGTCAAGAAAACTGAAGATGGGCAGGAAAAGATTGGAACTGAGGCTGAGAAGAAATCGGAATAAGGAAAGTGAGATGAGAGATTGCGTGTGGTTCTGCTGATTATCCCTAATGATTCAAGATTAATAGTCCTTGCCTTGTTATAGGCTCATGAAATATCACTAGTTTTGCTGCATCTGTTTCTCAAGCATAAGAAATGAATGTGATTGTGAACGAGAGTCGTGTCTTCCCTATCTCCTTATCCCCCTAGCCTCCCATCATCTATCCAATGCTACTCTCCATCTCCAACACACACGAACTCCCTCAGATATCAATAACAATCCTCCCCCTCCCACGACTAACACAACTCAACATAGACTCCTTCTTCTGCTCCTCGTCCAAAGCCACCCCCTTATGCTCCACCTCCCCCTTACAATGGTCCACCATACACGTCCCGCAGTTCCCAACCAAGCACGACGACTCGATCTCGAATCCTGCATCGGAGAGGACTTGGAGAAGAGACTTTTTCTCTGGCACTTGGAGGACTTGGCCTGTGGGTTTGATCTCTGCCTCGAAGGGGTTGCCGGTTCCGGTGGTGGCGTCGCCGAATTCTTCGAAGTGGACGTTGGTTTTTGGGTAGTTGAGGGCGGTGGTTAGAGTGCGGCAGGCGGTCATGAGGGATGTTGGACCGCAGCAGTAGATCATGGGTTTGGTTCCGTCCTTTGGATGTGGTGTAGGTATGACTTGAGCGAGGTTGAGGCGCTGGCCCTGATCTTTTGCGTATATGCTCGTCTTGTCAAGTGGTAGACGATCCAGGTAGGCAGCTTCCTTTTGGCTCCGCACAGCGTAGTGAACTTCAACCTGGGTTGTCTCTCGAGAAAGTCGTTCAATTTCTCCAAGGAAAGCCGTGATTCCAATACCTCCAATGATGAAAATATGCTTGAACGCCTGTCCATCCACATCTTGGTTTTGCTGTACTGTGGTGCTGCGTCCTGGAGCGACCTTGATAACATCTCCAACACGTAGTTGCTCGTGCAGGTATACAGATCCACCTCTCGAGTTATCATCTCGAGCGATTCCCAATTCAAACCGGTTTGTGGTGCCAGATACGACAGAGTACGCTCGAGAGATACTTCCTTCCGGGCCAAATCGGAGCCTCACGAAAGGAAACCGACCAAACGGTGTATCTTCAACTTTGTCCTCGTTGTCAGCCTCAAAAATGAACGATTTGATCCTTGAGGTTAGATCTGTTTTGTTGACCAGCTTATATGGGCGCCAGACCACGGGGAGTCGATCGCCTTCGAGACGGCCACTCATGTCTTCAGCGCCGTGACTGAGACGCTTCTGGAAGATATCCAGCATTTCTTCGGATAGAGCAGGTAAAGTCGCCAGCTCTTTGAAAGCTTCGTAGTTGTCCTTTTCATGGTACAGATACTTCTGAACTCGTGCAAGAGACCATGTCGGGTTGATTCGTTCAGTCAGCTGCATCTCGTCACCCTCTTCAATGAAGCCGGTCTTGATAACACGGTAGTACCACCCCATACGACCAGTCGACTGCGTCAAGGTCGAAGCTTTCTTATGCTGAAAGCGATGGTTGAGCTTATAGCATGGCTGTCTCGGCCCAGTGACCTGAATAAGCACATCCTTCCCCACACGGAAAACATCACCGATGCAGACATTCTGCTCCGACATGTATCTCGTGGAGATATTCTCTCCAAAGCCACCAATCTTGAAGAGATCCTCACGGCCAGGCAGCTCAGCATTCCAAGCATCGTAGTGGGCAGCGCAGTACTGATGCAGCGCCTTTTCAGGGCCACCGTGGTGGATGTAATGATGCTCGTCGCCAACGAGGCCAAGCAGGGTTACTTCCCATTTTCCCTGGCGAGCTCGCTTGTTGATGGCGGAGCGGATGCTGCTGCCGTCGAGGGGGCGGATTTTGCCTGTTCGCAAGCTGAGAAGGGCATCTGTGGGAGGGAGAGGGGCGGGACCTACAGCGGAGATTTCAGAGATGGGAAGCATTTTGGGGGTTTATTGGTTGTCTGGTGGTTGAATTGCTAGAGTGGTGGTTGTTCTGGTGAGTTGAATTGAGTGAAATTGAGGTTGTGAGAAAATTGAGTGAGATCTGGCTAGGCATCCATCCACTTTACCTGATCGAGCAAGTCTCGGATCCTTCCTAGATAGTCGACTGATAGCGTTCTAGATAATGCAAATCTCTTTATCTGATAGGAATCATCTAACCAGTAAAAGCCAATACCTCCAGTACCGTTTTGACATCAGCTTACACGCGTTTAAATTCACTTCAACTTACCCTTCTACTCGGGTACGGATCACGGACACCACACACAGAACTCGACAATACCCGCACCCTTCCTCACTATCCTGTAACAAGCACGAGACAACTTTTACTGCAGCTGAGACAATTCTGATCTTATCATTGTAGCAATCCAGGCATCCCGAATTTCATGTGTCAGCAGACTTGCTCGATGATAGTGTCACCTGCACGAATCTATCAGCGTGAGCCTTACCCTCAAGCCGCCACTAATATCTGACAGTGATTACCCTGGATGCCCTTCCAGGTCAGCACTGAGCTATCTGTGGCTTCGTTGAGGTCCATTTCACTGCCTTGTCCAGTGGCTTTTGCATTAATTGTGTATTGGTTTGTATGCTGGTCTCGATCATCTAAGGCTTCGTCCAAGTTACATCCCAACTGTTACCCGCCATTCACTCTTGTGTTCATCATATAGACCAATAGTGTTGTATTTAGATTTCTATTCTTGTTGTCCTGAAAACATCTCATTGTGGCTATTTTCCAGGCAATTCTTTGGGGCCTAGACATCTCCAATATCATTCGTCCTCCTGCCCGTCCGTTTCCGCATGCCTGCTATATAGCTTTGGATGAAGTATTGATGCGGACAGAACCAATTATGAATTACTCAACCATAAATTGGTAATCAAGTACTGCCAAGTCGTGGCATTGGCGTTGTCAAATCAAATAACCACGATGCTCCCTCCTTCGACCCTATCAGCCTCTCTCAGAATCAATTCCCAATCAACAAATCCTCCATACTATAAAATATTACATTACAACCATTCCATCAAGTCAAGTGCTCCAATTCAAGAATAATAACCCCTTTGCTAATGTCCACCAAGTATGTCAATTACCTCGCAGCCACATGTCCAGCCCCTCGGCTACCTTGCTTCCTGCGTTCCACCTCCTCCACTGCGGCACAGGCGGCACATATAACACTCTCGGTATATGATGTCGTGGCCACACCATAGCATCGACCGACATAATAGTTGTTATTTCGACTGTCGAACGGCTGCTGCGATCTGAGCCCACAGCTCTCGATCGGGCCTTGGAAAGAGGATGCATAGCCGCAGTTGCTGCACTCTTCTATTGTTTCCGTTTGAGTACACATGTTGGGTTTTTGTAGCGTTTACGTCTTGAAGTTGTTGAAGCCTTGTTAAAACTCTCGCTTGGAGACTTGTTGAAATTCGTGTTTCGATGCTTGTTGAAATTCGTGTCTAGATGGCTGTTGAAATCCGTGCTTGAAAGAGGTTGCTTTGGGAAAAGACGTAGATCATTGACAAGGTTTGTATTTAACCAGGTGGCCTGAGCAAGAGCCCTGGGCCCCCAATATATATAAACCAACCCCCCAGTCAGCTGGTTCGCAAATTTGATCAAAACGAGCGTGATTCTGCCTAGACGAGGCAGACGAAAGTGCAGATGGGGCGGTGTGATTTGTCTATTTTGATTGCATGGTTACACAAATACTCCTCACAGATGATATCTCCTATTGTCTGGCATGACATTCTCGGAAGACATCAAATGGGATCGGTGCTGATAAGCCCTATTTAGTGCAAGATTTGCAGTTTCTTCGATACGGCGGTTGTATTGCTACGTTACTGTACATATTCTGGGCTTGTTTCGGTATGACTTTGAAGTGAGGCTGGCATTTGCATATTCTTCTGGGGATGTTATTATTTCAACATAGCCACTCGAAGTTACAAGTACGTATATCAATACCTCGCGTTCGCCAAGAATTGTAAGCTTTGTCCACGCATTACACCTTCACACGCATAGGTTATGGTGTCTTTTTAGATGCCTCACAAAAGACGCCATTCGCTATTCACTTGATTTCATTTTGAAGATGCGTTTTACAGACCAAAGACAGAGAAATATGATTTCTGTCATCAATAAGCAGGCCTTGCAAAGACACTTTCTGCAAGGCTGAGAACTACCCGATTACTGAGCCTCGTGATACCTAGAGAGCAGTCATTGATCCAGTAAATGTAACTCCTCGATTAAAATGGAAGGCGTTCTAATCCCAATTGTGCAGCCAATTTCTTGTTCACAAATTGTTGCGTTACGGCTTCATCACGGCAAGTGGTCAATCGCGGCCAGTACTCTGTTCCAATTTCCATTTGATTACATACGGCTTAACACCACTTGAATTTCTATAGCTTAATATCAAGCCTATTTGGCATACCCTTTGAGTCTTTTAACAGATCTGACCAACTTTTGATCCACTTACGATCCTCCCACTACAGTTCTAAGCTATTGCCAATATAAGTATCCGATTGCGCAATACTGCCGAAATGGCCTCATTCCTATCTCTGCTTACCAGCCTACACTGATACCATTCCTTATCTTGTTCTATAAAGGTCTAACTTCTTTCCCAGATATAGCTTTGCTAGCTCGCATCCCTACATTCAATCGTCGAGTTCATATTTCAAACACTAGTCCTACATCAGCACATATCTCTATCACCATGACTGTTAAAAACACTACCAACGGCAGTGGTGCCATAAAAGTCGCCATTATCGGCGGAGGTCCAGGTGGTTTAGGAGCTGCCATTGCCCTGGCCAGACTGCCCTTTGTCGACTGGACTCTATATGAGAAGAAGCCCGAGATCAGTGAGACAGGCGGCGGTATCAGTCTCCAACCACATACTTGGAAGATGCTTGAATACTACGGTGCCGCTAAGAACATCAAGCCGGACGATTTATTCAGATCCTCCAAAGGGGTTAGTGGACAACAACGGTCAGTAATTTTTTAGCATGTTCGTGTACTCCCATAGCTCATACCTATCAGAAATGGAAGGACTGGTGAGCTTATTGATCAAAGCTATCATCATGAAGATACACCGGTTCACCGACGTAGCGGCCGACAAAGGAGATCCAAGTTACAGCGTGCTCTTCTCGAAGAAGTTGACCAGTCGAAAATCAAGCTATCCAAGAAGCTTGTCGACATTGAAAAACTACCCAGTGGCAGAGTCCTCATCCGCTTTGAGGATGGACACTCAGATGAAGTTGATTTATTAATTGGGGCAGACGGTATCAGATCAGTAAATATCACTCTTATCATCTAAAGATTCAGAAGCTAATCATCCTCAGGTCGTCCGTTCATTCACATTTCCGTCACATAAAATCAAATACAACGGCCAGTCTGCCTACCGCACAATCATAAGCAAGACCGAAGTCAACGCCCTGGAGACTATTCCTCAAGCATCTACATTCTGGCAAAACGTGGGAGGAAGATATGTCTTTACTAGTCCGCTCGGAGAAGACGATTTTGAAGTGACAGCACGCATTTCACGGCCTGTTGAGGGCCAGGAACACGTTAGCTGGGGACGTCCCTTTGACTTTAGTACTCTCGTCCATGAGTACGACGAGTTTTGCGAACCAGTTCGACAAGTCATTCGGCTAGCAGCCAAGGGCGAAACACAGGAGTTTGCCCTTTTCTCTGGACCACGGTTAGAGCATGTTATTGCTCTCGATTCGATAGCTCTGATCGGAGACGCATCACATCCTTTATCAGGAGCTTTTGGTGCTGGCGCAGGCTTTGCTCTCGAGGATGTCTACGCATTGACCAAAGCTCTGGAGTGGGCTTGGACTCGAGGTCAAGGGATCAAGGTTGCGTTGGAGCTGTATAATCGTATCAGATCGCCGCATTACAGTGGTCTGTATGATGTTCTGGATTGGTATGGTAGTGTTGTCAAGGAGATTGCGGCTGAGAGGTTGCCGGTGGATGAAGAGATTGAAGCAAGAGTGAGGCGCACGAAGGGCAAAAGATCGGACTGGATGTATTACTACGACATCCAGACAGTTGTTGATGAAGTGCTTGCCGAGCTGGAGCACCAGCGGTAGAGTGTAGATATTGCATATATCTACAGATTCTTTTTTACATGGTGTTACTGGCCCCAAGTGAGAGAGTCGGATAATACTGAGCCGTGTCACAAGCATGATTCAATCACGTTGGCAAGTCACAGGACTTAACGGGTAGTGTTGGACATGAAGATTCGGCTGCGTCGCCGATGATCTCGGAATCTAGGACTAACAGGGACCAGCTGCCGAGCGATCGCTCGTGGTGGTGTCCCTACTGTACAGGGTGAGTCTGATCTTGGATGCGGATCATCCGGTTGTCAAAGTGCCATGCATTTGAGCTGGAGCGTCTGGTGGAGCTAGCACACCAAGCGGAAACGGCCGGGATATACGGAGTACAAACGGACCCGAGTGTTAAGAATAAATCTGGGAGGCATTGAGATTGAAGTAACGTGGAACTGTTGGGTAAAATAAACAACGTGGCATAGAAAAAGAATGCGGTGAAGAAAAGGAACGAAATGCGACTTGCATGAATAAGTAACGCAGGGAAGTGGACTCTAGTGTAGGCATGATTTTATGCCTGCGTTAGTGAGAACGAGTATCAAACAGAGACCGTATGTTACGGATATTTTAAGTTCTCCTGCGTTTAATACTGTAACGTTAATGTCTCAAAATTAAGAATTCAAAACAACAACTGGCTGCTGTTTCAAGACGTTGCTGAACTGTAACATTTTGGTTCACAATAAAGTACTCACCCTGGACCAAGCATCTAGAAGCGGTGATGCTGACAGGGTATCAGAAGCACGGATGCATGCGGCTATTGGGGACCAGTCAGTGCACTTTCTTCAGAGTTAATAACAACGGTGAATGCATTGGGCGAATAAAGGTTATTGGCGTTTCAACAAAGGTCAGTCAGCAAGGCATTGACAAACTACATAAGTAAGCAGCCACCTCTAGACACGCTGTCAATCCAATTCCAGTGCAAGTGATCGTCTACGACGCGAGGCAGAAGCGGTTTTGGTCGGCATGGGTTGGAATTGGTGGCAGCATTTCCCAGTAAAGAATGGTGATGACGATGATGCTGATCTTATCGTGATGGTGTGTGGAAGGCGACAATTGCGTCACAAATGCCAGCGAATCTGACTTGGGATTATTTCAAGGCTCAATTGGGCATACCATGTACTGTTCCGTAATACAGCGCGTGAGCAACCTAGTATGTTGAAGCATAGAATATCAGACCCTAGAGGCCGAGTAAACATATCAAAACTATAAGACAATTGAAATAAAAAATCAAGACATGCATCAAAGTTTCCGTCGCTTCCATATTGAGAGAGCAAGGAAGATGATCAAGGGCTCAGATCGGATACTTTAACGGTACCTCGCAAACTAAGACTAAGACATGGAGTCTCGTAGCCTTCCGCTGAACCCGACAGGAACCCCTGAACAAGAGGCACAGCACAGACAGACGACGTGTACTTGGGCGCAAAGAAGCGGACAGGTACTCAAGCCAAAAACAATAAAGTCAAAGCCTAAAAGATCGAGCATAATGCTTCTTTTTTTTTTAAGAGAATATTTATGCGACAATAGTAAAACAGCATGTTGCTAACGTTACAGATTGCGATAGACGATTGAGTAATTTCCCCCTGTCTCTTAATAGATCTTGATCCTTGTCGCTGATTTTCTGTGCCCGAGTCCTCCTTTCCCGGTTTCCGCCCAAGGGTTTTGATTTGATTTGGGCTCTTCCACTGCGCTGGGATGGTCAAGGATGGCTGAAGTTTTTTAGCTTGACATTGGATGGAGGCTGGCAGTGGGTACCTGCTAGGTACCTCCCATCCCCGTAACTCCCGCTCAGGTCACCTCGAGCTAGCCTAGTCCCTTCCGTTCTAAACTTGACCCTTCCCTCCCCCGATTTGTTTTACCACCGTCAACTCAGGGCAACCTTCCTTGGCTGCGTCTCCAGTCCCAACCTCCAACCTCAACCTCGACTTCAACCTCGACCTCGTTCGACATACGCTCCTCTTCTACCGCAAACTATTCTCTTCTCCTCCTTCCGCCCTCACCGAATCTCCTCCAACCAAAGGCTGGACCGAGCTTACCCAGAACGCGAGCGCGATGAACGCCATTCAGAAAAGGTGTCGACCAACACACCAAGTCAATGTCCGCAAATGCTATCCACGGACCGTGAAAGGCGCTGTCGATGTCAAGCCCAACAGCAGCGAACTCAGCTCACTTCTATACTATGCTACAAGTCGTCGCTCCAAGATACAAAAGATTGGCGCCTATCTTGAGAAGAAGACAGCTAGCGACGTTTGGCGTCTGCGCATTGGGTATGTCGCATCTTGGTCGACTTCAAACATCGACGTGTCAGATCCACACACTTGAGTTTCTGCTGCGGAAGCTTCTCTTGTCGGAATTGTTCGTGGTCAGGTGAAGTTCATGGTTGCTGACCTGTCCTTTTAGAAATGTCCAAGTTACGTTGCAGATCCTGTCAGCCTTGATGGAAAAGCTTCACAAGGATTCCGTCCTTATTGCTCCATTTGTCCTCAAGATCCTCGACACCGTCCTCCGATCAAATGATATTACCATGATCGAGTCCTCTCTCCCCACGTTCGCCGCCTTTTGCGATTACCACGACGCGGCTTTTCTCCTAGCTGATCAAACCTACCTCCGCCAGTATGAGGAAATTGTCCGTTTATATGCTGAACTTGCTTCCACAAAAACTGCACCTGGCAAGGAGTCGATGACTACCCCTATCAAAGTTCGCTGGAGAAATGCAGGCCTCGAGGCCATCCGTAGCGTCTGCACAGCCGACGCACTTTCCTCGATAACAGGTAGCCAAATGGATGTCATTATGCCTCGTATTCTCGAGAATCTGTGGTCGGGCACCCCCGAATTCCTCGAAACTCTACATCGGCGACTCGAAACGGAAGAAAAGGTCGATGCCGAAAAGCAGATTAGGCGGAGGACGAGCATTGCTACAGTTGGAACTGATGGTGGAAATGACCCCAATCCTGTTGCCCTCTCCGGAACCGCAGGCGATGTTGATAGGCTTGCCGAAGAGGAAGTAGCAGTCTTGGCCATGCAATGTCTCAAGAGCATCTTCATCATCCCGACTCGCGCTCAAATCCACGGCGCTACAGTCTCTCTTTTGAGGTTCATCCAGGAAAAGGTGGCACAGGGAGACTCTGTAGTTGAGCTTCATGATGACCGAGAGCGGGACAATGGCTGGGCAATCAGCATTTACAACATCATATCGCGATGGGCACCCGTGCAAGATCGATACACCATCCTTGTCGCAGCTCTGGAAACACTACTACGAATTCCCGTGCAAGACTCCACTCTCGACGAACAACTCGCATTGGTAACCATCATGAGCTCCCTCCTACGGTCCGATATCAACCTCATTGGGTTGAGTATAATGGATGTACTCCTTGGTTTGATCAAGCAAATGAGGAAGCTATTTAGGCTACGAACCCCCACCAGCCAAAGCGACGACGGCAATGCTGCTGCCGAATCGGAATCTGCCGGGCGCCAGAAGACAAAGCATCTTGTGGACCGACTTGAACTGTGCATTGGTGATCTGGCTACACACGTTTACTATGCTGACCAGATTTCCGATATGATTTCTGCCATTATCCTCCGACTCAAACCCTCTCGATCTCATAGCTTTAATTCCTCCCCTGGAGGTGAAAAGAATGGTAGTAATGAAGCTGGACCAGGCGCCTCCACAATCGAACTGAGCGACAGCCAACAGCTTGACCACTATTTCTGCCTCAACACCGGTAGAGCTTCTGGTCTCCGCGCTATCAAGGAGATTCTCCTCGTTGCGAATCCCCAGAAGAAGCTCGCTGGCAACCTGGCATTGTCACGCAGCCCCGTGCCGATTTACATCTGGGAAGGTACCCATTGGCTTCTTCGTGATCCTGACGGCTACGTTCGCAGGGCATATATGGATGCCCTCATTACATGGCTTGACCGAGAGACGTCGTTCGCGAATGAGATTGCGGTTGAGGAGAAGCTTCCTCGTTCTCGTTCATCCATCAAGATCAGTAAAGAGAACGGCGTCAACCGTCGAGCCGTTTCAAGTGCCTCCAACAGACAGCGAGGTTCAAAGCCACGCCAGTCGCAGTTCCTGCCTCTACTGCACTTAGTCATATACGATAATGCTCTACAATTTGTCGAGTACGAAAATGATCTAATTATGCTCCACATCCTTCTTACCAAGTTGGTCTCGCAGCTGGGTGTAAATGCTGCTCGATTTGGCCTTCCTATGATCTACCGACTACAGGAGGACATCCAGGACATTGATACGCCTCTGTATAAGGTGCGGACTGCGGCACTTTGCCATGGATACTTCTGGGCACTCACCGATAAGTTCGAGTTCAAGGACTCTGTTATTGGTATAGCTATCGAGCAAGAGGTGGCTCGTCGCCAAAGAAAAGCATTCTGGATTCAAGGCATCAGTATGCCACCTCCACCAGTTGATCGTGTTGGAATGCCTGGCGAGGCACGTGCACAGCCAGAATGGGATCCTGCTTCACTCGAGAGAGAGGAGTTGCTTCCATTTGATGACAGGGAATCTCTTGTCGAATGCATCGTGTCGCACTACCATGAAAGCCTTCGAGCACCTCCCGGAAGCCCTGGCGCGTCCCCGGGCAGGGTACCCCCCGGACCAATCCTGGGCTCGAGTATAAACTCCACGGCTCAGGCTGAGCCCAAATCAGAACTGCCGATTGTATTCCGCGAACAGATGCTGACAGACTGGTCCAGAGACGCAGCGGCAGCCGCCCTTGCCTCTGCTGGAAAGTCGGAATCCATGACAGGATCGAAGACGGAGACAGCGGGCACGCGAGGTCATCTGACAGTCAGGACGGAGGGCGCAAACGGCAACGGGGTTAATGGCAATGGGCCGATATCGCCTTATGGGAGTCAGTATAATCTTATGACTGACTCGGCTCATCGTGAGAAGGGTCGAGAAGGAACCATCCCGAGACATCGAAAGAGCAGCATGCGGAGTGCTGTCTCACCAGCCGGTTCAACTGGTAATCGGGGTACCGTCGCCTCGGTTGATCAGCTGAAGCTCGTACTATCAGGCAACCCTCCACCCAAGACCGCTCTTATCGGGGATGACGACAGTGGAGACAGCATGGTCAGCTACGATTACAGTCCTTCAGAGACCAGCTTTAACCCGGCTACGCAGAATGATCAGCCAGGTAGCCCAACGAGCGTCAAAAGACCTGGCACCTCTTCCAAACGTGGACCTCTGAGCGCGCATCCTCCCCTCGGGGGAGCACCCAACCTGCATGACGAGAATGGCCAGGATGACGAGTCGGTGCCGCCTGTGCCACCTCTGCCGGATGTGAACTTGTTTGGAGGAAAGAAGAGTCCTATTCAATCCAGAGGGAGTGATGGAACTCGGCCTAGATCGGTACACTCGCAGAACACAAAGTCGATGGATCTGCAGGATCTCCTTCGAGGAATCGACAGTCGGCCGAGTGAAGGAAGTTTGGGTAATGTGACGAGACCTCCATACTAGGGTATCGATCTAGGGAATCGATATAATAGGAGTTAAGGAAAGAAGGGGCGGAAGGTAATAGCGATGGTTGATTTGATTTGTAGAACAGCGATACTAGTGTAATTTGTGACTCCTAGAGAAAATGGAAACGAAATTCTTCAGAGGATCTTGGTGTAAATGACACAGGTCGGTGGGATTGATCTGCAACTAAATGTCTTAACCGAGCTCATGATGAAGATCCCTGTTTGGAGGGATTTGTCCGTCGGGGTGTTACAAGGGTCGATTACGGTTTCAGATTGGCAGCTATCCGTAAGACGGTGCTGAAGGTGAGGATTTCGTATAGCCACCGTATACAATTATGAAGCCATTCAGACTGACCACATTGGACAGTGGATAGATAGTCTTTGAGGAAGGATATACTTACACCACGCAAGGCAATGTGAACATAAAACCTCATACCATGCCCAACATTTTCCCCAGTTTTTCATCATCTAGATTTCTCTAACATATCCCCCATGTCCTTGAACAAGCCCCTGTCCGGGGCTATCTTGGCGCCATGGATGTGAGGCAGTGCAGTTCGTCTTATTTCCCAGGAGCGGTTCTCCCTCCCGAAGATTGAAGGAATAACTTTGGGAAAGTCCCCCGCAACTGAAGGCCTTCTTCTCTAAGCTTATCCACTCCCTTTTTCTCGTTCATTCTTTCTTGTTATATTGTCGGTCCCGGGAGAAGGGGCAGTGCTGTTGTCTGCTCATTCTGTCCTTACTTGCTGTTTCTCACCACATATTTCGCCTCTATCGTGCGGTTCTTTTGGTACTTTATTTATTTCATCTACGAATTTCGTTCGTTACTGTCATCAGTTGGGATTGTTTGTTGCTTTCTTGGGTTACTCGTCGAGTATCACGCTATTATTCGCAACTATCAACGCAGCAGATACAATATCGACTGCTTCCTTACTCAACCTCGATTTACTTACACGAAAAGGATAAGAAGGTCGTCGAAGAGTCTGCTCTTGAGCCATTTCGACCGACGAAACGGGTGCTACTATACTCGAAACCACGGGATTTCGGAAGAATATGGATCGGCGACACGCTTTGACAAATATTCTTTCTGTGTCATAGCGAAATCTACGAGAGTTTGCAGGAAACATTGAATGAAGTGGTAGTGAAACCCAAGGAGCTTATTGTTATCTTGTGCGACTACGATATTCCTTCTGCCCATCATGAACAACTCAACCCGACACGAAGGCCATCCCTCAGACTCGATCCCAAACGCCGCATATCCCAACGACTCACCCTACCGAACAAACAACACCTCACGAGAAACCATGAATCCCACTCCTACATCACCGTCACCTCAATACACACCACCCTCTCACTTCGGCGCCAGCATCAACCCCACAGCAACATCGTCACCATGGTCGCCCACGATCCCACAGAGTCCACCACCACCATACGACCCAACCCGACCGCCGGCGATATACTCACCACTTGCCGCGCCTCCGCTATCCTCACCTCCGCCGCAGTACCCGCCCTCGACGCCATGGCCGGGCAGTGTTGCGGGGTCCAGCGTGCATGGGGCGCCGTATAAGATGGGTGCGGCTGCGCAGGCGCGGCGGAGGCGCAAGTTGCAGATTCTTGCGCTGCTGGTGTGTGCGGTGGTGATTTTCTTCTTTTCGTTGATTATGGGGGTGTTGATGGGTGTTGTTAAGGTGCAGTGGAGAGATGATGAAGACTAGGTTGTCAGGTTGGAAATTTGACCGCAATGCAGATTGGGGAGGGGTTGGTGTGGTTTAATACTCTGGTTTCTTCTTCTATGGATTGCATGGCGTACGGGGGTTGTTTTCTTCAGTTAAGGGTTTTGGTGAAGAGGTTATATACGATACATCCTGAAGCGAAACAGCACGGTTTATGTATGGACTTGGTTTGAAATGTGACGTGACAATATAGCGAGGGTAGTGAGAACATCCTGTTCACTCCACGATATTGCTTGTAGACAAATCTATTAGATATAAACTGATTACATGCTTATGAGCTTTATGCAAAGGCATACTCACAGGCCCTTAACCACGCCAAATAGATATTCTCAGCATGTTTCGTTGTATTGAGATATAAGACCCAATAGGCTCCAAGGTGCTAACACTTTTTGTTTTAACACGTTGATCTAAGTCAAGCAAGCTTTGTTGTCGATTTTTCTGAAAATCGCTTACCCTGGAGCTATCAAAGAACTGTTTTTGTACATCTCAAGCTGCGGATTTTAAGGTTAGAAGTAGTATTCATCTGTACATACATAATTACAAGTCGTGTTTATAGTCATTTCCGGTTTTTATCTCTCCATGAATGTTTCAATAAAAGGTTATCGACGCTTGGCTTTGAACACATTTATGTTCAAGGTACGCCTCTCGTCTCATAAATCGTGCCAACAAGACCATTGATCTAGGGTGAAAACAATACGTACGCTTCATGCACCAACCATCCCCCCAAAGACCAAAGCAACCATCATCTTTCAGGAGTAATTACCCTGTGACTACTCACATCGTTCTATCCCTTCGCTTTGGCGTACGCAACACCTGACCCACCGACAGGAATGATGAAGCTAACAAAAAAGTGGCGAGTCCCTCAGCCCAATTGGAAAACAAAAATGCAATCGAATCACAATAGATGACGACCAAACTCAGCCAATATTTTAGCCTTTCGCGGCCCTACTGAAGATGACGACCAAAGCTACTGGCTGGGAATCATTCCGTGTGATGACAAAGCGGGAGCGGGAGCGGGAGGTAGATCCGATAATCCCAATGGAAAGGAACTCGACCCGATTTGAGCAAAAGTTTAAGTGATCGGCATTCTTCTTTCCAGGATGATCCATGGGCTGGGGAGCATCGTGACTTGTGTGTGATTTTTGACTTCTGTCAATTTTGATCAGCGCCCCCCCTTCAGCCGCAAGCTTATACCCGTTTGTCTAGACTGTAGACTACAGCCTACCCAAATCCTTGGTCTCATGGAGGAGAGAGAGTTGAGCATGATTCTAGACGTGCGCCAGAAAAGTTTGATGTGATTAATAAACCACCAACAGCTGCAGTTGGCCGATGATGTTCTTCTCGAGCAATTCCATGTATCCACGGCTACTTTCCCCCGTCAAGTTCGCCGAAAGTCAAGCTCCCTCTTCTCTCCTCGTCAAGGGCGACAACAAAAAAAGACACGAGACAAAATGGCAAACAACAAACGTAATGAGTAAACCATTCTAACATCCGAGCTTTTCTTCTTGGTTCCTTTACTTAGGACCGGCAATGCGCCACGAAAGTGAGTTTTGACGTGTCGAAGCGCCTTGGATCGCGCATTAGGGGGGAAGACTTAAACAGGGCTGAGGAAGGGAAAGGAAAAGTGTATCCGTAACGTCACTCGATCTGATCCGCAGGGTCCATAGCGGGCGTTTTTTAGATGCTGGGCTATTTCTGGGCTAAGGGGACCCTGTTTCTCGAGGAGACGAGAGGAGAGGAAACAAAAAAAGAGAACTCGTCGATGCTTTTTCTTAAACGAAGTTGAACGAGTGATCGTAATATGGAACCTGACGTTGCTCTGCAGGCACTCGGTCTGCAGTACCTGGACAGCGCATCAGCTAGCCGGTGCAGGTACACAGCGGTTTTGTTTTGGTTCAAGGATGTCCCTTGTTAAATCGTCGAACTTATGTGCAGATGATACCGATCTGTATCTGTATGTCTCAAATCTGAACGTGGATATTTTGACTGCACATGAATGCACGTCGTGAAGAGTTTTCTTTCCCCTTTTCATATTAAGCAAAGCAAGGGCAGCAAAAATACTACAGTGACAATACGAATGGATACGCGGACGTTTTTCTCAGTTATTTACTTTTTTAACGGCTTACATTCTCGAATGATCTTTGCATTTGTGCGGTAAGGAGAAGATTCAGGAGTCTTACATGGTGAGGCTGTGACGTGGAGTTGCATCTAACGACGGATATAATCAAGATCCAGGGGGAACGGGAGACGGGAGATCAGAGGGATACCCGCGCATGAGTCGAGTTTACTATGATTACAGAGTAGAGAGGATCATATCTCCATGACGTCGGGTTCCAAGATGCTGGAAATTGGGGATATGGAGATGGAAATAGGGCCGAGATACTGATGCTGCTCAAGAGGCCAACTTCAACGAAACGTCAGAGAATAAAACATGTGTCCACTTCCATCACCATTGCGAACCATGATTTGCAGCATTCACCAGTGACATCAGCACAATCCAAGCGTCTACCGTACGCCCACTAAATGATCCCCGGGCACCGGCAGTCACTCCAAGCCAGGATATGGGTCCCAGCCAGCCTCTCCCGTAGCCCTAGTCCACGACAGTTTTACGGAGCAGGGAGCTGCTGATTCAAGGCGAAAAGGATACAGTAGCAGGTGATGACGTTTGTCGACCCCCCTCTCAACATGGCCAAATGCGGCCACCACGTGGAATTCCCAGCGGAGAAATTTCACCACAATTGAAACTCCTTGCTGTCGGGTCGGGTCTCCATTTTCTTTGACCGGCGTATGGATACACCGGGACCGGGCATAGCTACCCCCTGATTCCGAGGCCCCCGCTAGGTGCTGTCATCCAGTCTCCACCCCCTGGCTGCAGACGCAAAAAAGCTAGGTACCTAGTTAGGTGTCCGGGTTGCATTATCCAGGGCTGTAAAGCCATCGTCCGCTAAGCCCCCTCCCCCAAAAGAAGAAGTTCCATTCGTAGGGGAACCAATAGATTGATTCACCACGGGCGCTGGAAAAAAAAGGCCTCCCAAAGCTATGGGCAACAAGGCAAAAAAAAGCACAGGACAAGAGAAAGGCAAATCTTAGGTAACTTCCTAATACCTCGGCTATAGGTTTATTTTGGGTAATAATGTACCTGGTTCTTTGCATGATGTTAACATCAACGTTGTCGATCATTGGATCTGCGACGGTTGGAAAGACGTTATACTGGACCCGACCTCAAATGTGCGTTTCCGTTGGGCGGTTGACTCTGCATTGCATCAGCTGCAGCACTAACAACCCCCCGAAAGGCTGATGCTAATTAATTATCCATCTACTATCCCTTCAGCCTGTCGGGTTGATTGCCCACGTCTCCATATAGCCTCGAATAAAACACAGACGTGCATTTCCAGGGACCAGGACACTTGTGAGAAATCGACCGTGAAAGGCTAACTATTGCTCCATCAACCAACCAAACTGTCTATCAGCCTTGTCAATGAGGAAAAAAAGCCCCCTCTCCGTATTTAGACCCATGCTTTATCGTATCGGTTGTTGGCATCTGCCATGGCGGCATGATAACTGGCTGTCGTGACCTTGCGCCGCTGAATTACCCTTCAGCCCTGTATCCCTACTACGGGCTCTATCTAGACCTCTTGGTGGCTTCTCATCGCCATTCAGATACATCGTGAATCACAAGCCTCCAATCCAATCTATCTCATCCCTGTTTTCTTCTCAGCGACATCCATCGCCATAACCTTCGTTTTCTTCCCTCCCCCCTTACTCCTTCCTACTCACTCTCCACCTTGACACGTCTCTTTTTACTTTATAAAGACCCCTGGCTGCGTTTGTGTTTGCGTTACAGCATCTCTGTCTCTTTTTGCTTTTGACTTGTTCTCTCCGAATTCCTCATCACGAGCGGTCATTTTGCAAAGCAACCCTTCTTTTCTCAATTGTCCCCAGGTCTCAGCCGCGTTGGACAGACAGACACACACACACCCCCTGTCATCGCAGCGTTATAAGTGGCCTCTGTTGGCTTTTGTCCCCCTCTTGATTACGAACTGTTTTTAAAAGAAAGAAGGGGACTCTCATCTCATCGTATTGCGGCTGATATAACACGTTCCCTTTTTATTTTCCCCTCCCTCTTTCTGAGAAACCCTTCTTCCCTCACATCAGACATATCCTGTATACTCCGTATGAATACGCGTATATATATATATATATCACGACTCCTGCTCATCATTGTCGAATCGGAATCCCCCCTCTTCTTCCCCAACCTCCAAAGTTTTCGGAATCGAGTCATAAAAGTCCAGACTTCTTCCTACCCCCCTCTAGTCCCCGATCCAGCCTGGCCCGGGACCTTGGACCTTGGAGAAGTTGCTTTCGGTTCAAGTTCAAGTCCAGTTCTAGAACGCCCAAAAAACCAAAAAACTTGACAACCACTACAGTGCAGCGCTACTTTAAATCGACCGAGCAAAAAACACCACAATCGCCGTGTTTCCCCGGACTATTTGTCGTTCTCTCTCGCCTCCTCATATCCTTTGGGAAAATACATCTACCGCCCACAAAAAAAAGAACGATACCATCTCCTGCCACTTACTCGCTTTGGCTCTTTACCCCAAAGAGCAAAGCTCGAGCTAGCCGCCACGGGCGCTTCCCAAACACCTGGTCCTGGGACCCCGAAGGAGGAAACTCAATTTCAGGCATTCGCATCCACATCGCATCACATCACTGTACTTCAACTTTACCCAAAAAAAGATCCTGGACGTTTTTCCCAAATGTTTATTTGGTTCTAGTCTACTCTTGTTCTCCTCTTTCAGTCTCTCTCTCTCATCTTTAATTCCCTCGTCCCTCAATTGCAAAAAGCATCCATCTCAACGTCTTCAATCTCTCACTCTCACACCCCTCTTTTTTCTTTTTTTCTCTCTGGCTTGACTCAGCATCTCGCCTCGGTTCTCTCCGTGTCGTGTCGTGTTCTCGCCTCCCCGGGACGTTTTGTTTCTCTTGCTACGGATACAACTGCTGGTTTAAACCATCTCAGCGTCGCAACATACGATTGGGCCGTTTCATCCATCGAATTCTTTTGGAGGGACGTGATAAAACTTGACAAAAAAACATACATAACCATCCGCAACCGGCGCGAAATCCAAAAGTCTCGACCTCTTTTTTTTCTGCCATCTTTATTTTTCTCCACCTCAACGATCAGTTTCATCTCTCTACTCATCACTCTTCCCGACTCATCGACCGATATTAAGGACGTATTAGTCCTTCGCTTAGACAACGCACTGAAGACGTGCAGTTTCACCAATCGCCAATTGGAAACCGGAATTTTGTTGGTCTTATCGCAAGAGTTGGAATTGACATAAAACAATTGAGGGGCGCTGTTTACTGTCGTCACTCGCCTTGCCTCGGCATACACTCGCTCATCACCAAATTTCAGCTCTCAACTCACCATCATGCCACGACATTATCATTACCAGCCTAGGTACAATCAATTCACTCCGCGCCCGCGTTTCTTGCTACTCAACACTAACTTGTTCTCAGTCGCGAACTCCATGTGGTAGTACTGGGAGCAGGTTCGTTAACTCCCCCCCAGATCCAACACAGTCTCGTCTCCTTTTTCTCTGCGCTTTTGTCTGACTCGCTTCTGTCCTTTTTACAGGCGGCGTGGGTAAAAGTTGTTTAACTGGTGAGTTTAATTCCCTTGTTTTTCCCCCTCTCGTCCCATGTTCTACATTTGCTTGCTGCGCCTGCGCTTCGCGTCCCACCGCTGCACACGCAATGCTACACATGGATGCTCTTCCCTGTCAGTTTTTCCCTTTGCAGCACAGAAGCTTATGCGAGAACAGCCCAGTTCGTCCACAATGAGTGGATCGAGAGCTACGATCCCACCATTGAGGACTCTTATCGCACTCAGCTCCAGGTCGATGTAAGTAAACGCGCAATGACTTCGCTTCCGTTCTTGGACCCCTCCCTCTGACTGACTCGTTTCGTCTAAAGGGACGTCAAGTTATTCTCGAGATGTGAGTTTTGATCATCCTTTCCTGTTTGGGATTTGGAGAAGAGAGCTATTCAAACTGACACAGAGCCCTTTTAGCCTCGATACTGCGGGGACCGAACAATTCGGTAGGTCCTATATGGCTCAACAACTCCCACACCATGACCCTCGTACTGATGATGGTACAGTCGCCATGAGGGATCTGTACATGAAAACCGGCCAAGGTTTCCTCCTCGTATTCAGCATCACATCCTCCTCCTCACTAAGCGAATTGGCCGGCTTGCGCGAAGAGATCATCCGCATAAAAGACGACGAGAACGTCCCACTCGTCATTGTCGGTAACAAGGCCGATTTGGAGGAGAATCGCGCAGTGCCCCGGGCCAAGGGCTTCTCCATTTCCCAGCGATGGGGCGCACCCTACTACGAAGCTAGTGCGAGGACAAGGAGTGAGTTTTCCTTTTGCTTTTCCTGTCCCGCATCCTCGCTTGGTTTTTTGTCAAATGCAGAGCCGACGACCATTCCTGAGAGTGCCGCATCCGGACTAACAAAATGATACAGCAAACGTTGACGAGGTCTTTATTGATCTCTGCAGGCAAATGCTACGCAAGGAGGACGAACAAAACGCAAACGACGGCCCCAACGACGACTACAAGTACGACCACGGTCGAAGCTCGCACAAACGCCAACGACGTCGCCGAAAGAAGGATTCACCACGATGCGCAATCCTATAAACATCCTAACGAAACCGACTGTTGTTTTCTTCTAGAATCATGACCACTGGCTGGCATTTTTCACACGCATTGGAATTCTCTTCACTTCTTCCACCAAACCTCGGAGCCTTGGGCATATTTTCAGAACATTTTTACGCACACCAAGCATGTATCACGCGGATCACGGCCATTTTTTTATAAAATAAATCAACCAAAGATATCACGATCTATTGTTATTCAGGAGGAGGAGAAGGAGGGGGAATTCACATAAAGGACCTCGCGGTCTCACACGAAACGAAACGATATTCGAACAGAGCCAAACGGCGCGACAACAAAACCCCCCCGAGTCGCAACTTTTAAACCCGAGACCGCATCGCGTGCTTGAGTCGAGAAAACACACAACGATGTGTTGATGAATTCGACATCTGCTCAATTTTTTGCATGTGCACACTACGGCGTCGGCGGCGTTGGATATTCGGACCTGGGAATACAAGGTTCTACAAACTGCTGTTTTGTTCTTTTCAGGTTTATGATATTGGGTCTCTGGGTTGATCGGTTTGAGCAAGAGACGGAAATTGAGAGATGAAAAGGGAACAGGAAACAGGCTCTGCATTGAAGCGAATGCTGGAATGAGCAGCGGGTGCGGTTGCGCATGCTAGATGCATGTGTTGGCCAGTTTCTATCCCGTTACGATGTTGATGACTATTTCGTTCTAAAACACAAATTATTGGTGTTATGCTCGTTGCTTTCAGTGTGGACTGTCGCAGTGATCTTGGGACCGTGAAGAATTGATGTCGTGTTCTACCTTGCAATTAAGAGGCAATGGTACCAAGACATCATGATATGCCGTAATTCTCGTCATGCATCATGATTTTCTGAACAGCCCATGAATATATGACTGATGTACAATCTAGCATCGATAGACACATCACTCATAACCAATATCATCAAGTCGTTACCTCTGGTCCTATCCTAGACCCTGCCAGTACGAAGCATCCCGATACCTCCCAATCCTTACAATTCAGTCCAAAGAACACACCGCCCCGTGTTTATAACATCCTAAACCATTCCTCATTCCCAAACTGTTTCCACATCCAACCAGCCCAGTCTCCCACCAAAGTCATCTCAAGAAACCAAATGCCAAGCTCCTCTACTTACGTCGCAGCATACTCCAAATATCAGTAAACACACCAAACCACCCCTTCACCCTCTCAGCTGCATTCAGCAGCAGAATAAATCTCTTGACAAACGCATCCGCGTTATCAAAATCCTCGCCATAGCACTCCCACACCGCCCGTCCCCGCCCATCATTCTCATGCTCCTGCACCGCCATGAGCGCATCCTCGTCCTCCACGCCTTCGACACCAGCGGACTTGAGCTTGGGGCCCACGCAGAGCGCTCGACCTGCGATGTCCTCGTCGGATATGAGACGTGTCGCTGCGTCGATTACATCCTCAATGGCTGCTCCGCCGGCTGTGCCGGATAGGAAGGCTGCTTCTACGGGGAGCTTGAGCATGTTGGACTTGGAGACGTAGTACGGCGTTATCATGTTCACGCGGACGCCGCTGCGGAAAGACGTCGCGCGGAGAGTGCGGAAGAGGCCTAGGATGGCATGTTTGCTCATCGTGTACATGGCCTGAGTGGGGAAGGGGCACAGAGATGCGAGCGAGCCGACGAGGAGCAGGCAGCGGTCTCGCGGGGAGGAACCATTCTGGGGAAGCCAGTACAGGGCGAGGTGGGTGGTGTATGTAGCGCCTGTGATATTGACGTCGAATTGCTTCGTGTTGGGCTTGGGGAGTTTCCCGTTCTTGAGAACAGGCTCCTCGAACTGAAAGGAGGCGTCAGGGAGGATGATGCCTGCGTTGGGAACGACGATATCGATTCCTCCATGGGGACTGACATGCACAGCCGTCTCGAACAGGCTGACCTGATCGTCCCAGTCTGTCACATCGCAGTGCTGAAACGCAAACGCCGAGTCCGGATACTGCTTCGTGAGCTCCGCGACGAGCTCCTCACCGGCAGCATCAGCGACGTCTCCGATGACGATGTTTGCGCCGTGCGAAGCCCACTCGCGGACCATGAACGAGCCCAGGCCGTTGGCACCGCCCGTAATGAGGATGGTCTTGCCATTGAGCGTAGACGCATCGTAGGGCTTGCTCACGTCGACGGGCGGTGACTGGCGGATGAGGCCCTTGATGTCGTTGGCGGGTTGCATGATCGCTGACTGCCGTTATACCCAAGAACGGGCAATATATCTGAAGAGGGGGTGTGTAATCTGATCTAAACTCTCGGTAAAACTACCGTGCCAAGAATAGACGTGATGATGCTATTTATGTACCCGTATCGTCGAAACAAACTCAGCGGAATGATCGTCCAAACCCGATTTGCTGACCTATCAAAAACGCAAAACATTAGCTTCCCAGCTCCCAGCTCCCAGCTCCCAGCTCCCAGCTCCCAGCTCCCAGCTCCCAGCTCCCAGCTCCCAGCTCTTAAGCAAAGTGCCGTTAAGGAGCAAAAAATATGGAGTCTGAGCTCCTTTTTTTTCTTTACAGGGTCTAGCCCAGGTCCCGAAATCTCACCTTGTGTCGTATCGAAAAACGTCCCAGTAAATTGACTTTGGCGGATCTTGAGCTTGAGATGCCGGTATCCACTTTGAAGGATGGCCGCTGACGATGTTGATAGTGGTGTTGATGAATCTGAAGTAGGTATTCGTAGACTACGAGATCAACGATGAAGAGTTGAGGAGGTTCAAGTTTGAAATTGCGGCACAGGAAAGAGGGAAATAATGATAAAAACCTGTTGAGGAAACATGGACGTTGTTGGTCGCGGGGACAGTGAATGTCGGCCCCCATTCCCTGCTACGATGTTAGTCTTGGCGATAGTGACAGTGACGGCGACTCACGGCATTTGTGCTGAAAATGGATAAACGGAGTCCATTTGGACACAGAAGGACGTAAGTGAGCTGGTGAGAGTCCAGAAAAAGGTACCTTTTAGTGGTGCATATGTTGTTTGTTGAATGTTTGAAGTTGTGGAGGTTTGTGAATGAAGCATCTCCCGCAAACCCCTACTGGCAAATAACAATCCACAGTATGTCGATATCCACAAAACCTATTCCATAGTTGAGAACGGCAAGGAGCAATCTAGTACCCCGTATGCCTTGCTATATAAGTACGTTCGACAGGAGGTTCTTACTTAGGCTCAGATGTCTTGTAAGAACCCCATCTCTACGAATAGATTTACAACTTCAGTCGATTTCCCAACCCATCAGTCCATATCATATTCATCCAGCAGACTAATCAGAGTGAAGTAAGTCGGAGGGACCTCCCAAACCGTCTCTCAAAGCTCTTTCGTATGCCGCTCACCCGCCCAAGCATCCGGCGTAGATGGCATGTCAGCAGATAGGCAGAGTGTTTGTATATCAGGCAACCGATGATCTTATATAAGATGTGTCCAGTCTATCACTGCAATGTACCAAATCCCACAGACGTTGGAAACAAACCAACGTCATGTTTTTTTTTATAGATGTTGGGAGTGGGAGGGTGTGGTTGTCATGGCTTAGTCCAGGAACCGCATATTGGCCCCAGTGGAAACTGGAGCAAACTTGTTCAGTCGCCATCGTGTTAAGCTTTCCAAATCCTCATGATCTGGCCCTAGTTCTTCAATACACAAAATCCACGTCTGATGCTTGAGCGATTGGCCCAAAATCCATTGAAAGTAGTCAGTAAAAGTGTACATGACAAAGTTGGACATCGAGAACACTCTTTGGGGGCGTGGAATGAATTGATGGGGGCCAAATCTCCCTTGTCCAGGAAAGTTTCAGACAAATGTGCACTCAGATCCCTTTCCTACTGTTGAGAACAGTTGTCTCAGTGCCTGAATGCTAGGCAAGGGTTGGACTCTAGTGCGGGCAAGACCAGCCACTCCCATCTAACGGCCCAGACAGTGGCTGCGAAGTGAAGGAAGGGAGATGTTTGGTATGTGTCACATGAGGAGAAAAAAGGTTGAGAGAGGCTGTCCCGTCGATCATTTCGGCTAGAATTTGGAGGCCCAAGTTGTCTCATTGGATTCGAGGGAGTAGTTCCCACTAAGAGTGCCTAAGTTGGTACCCCCGCACTGCTGGTGTTGAACCTCAATGCCGCTTTGTCTGCCGCGAGGTCAAAGCATTCTGTAAATTAGTTGTAGTTCATCAACATAGGAGATGATGCACTTCGTGAGCAAGTGACAAAACCCAGTCATTAGGGTCTTGCAGCACCTGGCCCAGATGATCCGGGATGTGACGTGCTCTATCCGTAGATGCACAACTTCCGACGTCCAACAAGCTGGGATACCGGGGCTCGTTTGTGCTGACCCCTGACGTTCCGGTTCATGCCTGTGCTCGGTGACCTCACTCGTGGGCGACGGCGTCAAGCCCGCACTGAACTAGACCGTTGGCGTCAAATGTCACGCTAGGGAATCCCTGCGACATTATCCACGGCAGGGGTCAGTAAGCCCCTCCAGGGCGATCAACCTCCAACAATTGGGGACCGCAACTCGACGAGAAGAAGCAGGTTGGATTGTCTTATCTGTGCTGCAACAATACCCGTGTTGTGAGACAGGTGGATGCAAATTTGAAGCAATCACTGAGCCCTGTCAGAAATGAATGTTCGAATCAGTACGGAGGTTGAGCAAAGGGATGCTGAACTTTACGTCAAGACCCTGGTATTGTACCTGATAATGGATGTTGCCTCCAACCGCAATCCGTCATTCACGTGGTGCCGTTAGACCACATATTAGCTCTTGCATGGACAGCAATCGGCAATTCGTTCAAAGGAGATCGCCTAAACGTGCAAGATTGTGCCTAACTGAGATGTGATGGCGCCCTAGACAAGCGAAAGCAACGGTTTGTGGAGAGATCGGCGTATGTATGACTGGTAGTGCAGATCAGACAGCTCTGTGTACTTGAAGATTCATGACAAGTCGCTGCAACATAGCCATGCGAAGGTGTGATATTTTGAGAGTTCATTTCACCATTCGTCGGTGAGATATAAAGTTGAAGGATTCGCCTTTCCAACAAAGCGCTTATGGAAATTGACATCTTCAGTCCATGAGCAATGCCACGCAAGGCCTAGTCACACACACTCCTTGTCCAACCAATAGGCTAGCCAATCGTAGGTATCCCGTTGTCCAAACTTTCTGAAATTTGGGTTGGCAATATCTGGTCGGGGCCAATCGGGATCGGACACTGATGGCCCAAATCGGGTCGAAGGACAACGGAAACCAGGGTCATTGTCCGGCAGTACGGAACGCCAAACAAAGTCGAAAGAAACACTAGATAACCAGGGCATAGCCTTGGTCTTCAGGCGACTTCGTCCGATTTGCTTAGAATCTTGCTTGGACAATTAAACAAAAAATGCAAGCAAACTGACATTATCTTCGCCGGGTAGGCAAAAGGTGGGCGGCTGTAGAGATGACTTGTACACTTGCCACCTCCCTTATGTGCAAGGAAGATAGGTAAGACTGTTGAATCACGGTTGTTCTGGTTGAACACGTCCTCATTGGCTGTGCCAGAAGTTCATGGCGGGTGTAAGCGCATATGAACAATTGACAACCAGGAGTAATGATCCATTAAATGAATGCGTCATTGGCAGTAGTTGTTGGAGAGTATCAGGCTGAGTATCGAAGGATATCTATAAATCGTTAGAACCCGATGTACCCCATCATATCATCCTAATAATGCGTGTGAACAAAGGCTCGCCGTGAAGAAAGTGGTTAGGAATGGGCCCACAACGATTGGGAGAGTGAGACGCGAAAGAGAGCAGGCGGGTTGTCGAGGGAGAAGAACAATATGTCACTAATGAAGTGCAGTTTGTACTTGCTCCTTATCACTGCAGCCAACTGTTTAGTTGAAGCTCATACTTAATATAGCCAGTGGACTATGAAGTCTGGGCATGCGATTCGGCTTGGCTAGATGTAACAGGAAACTTCCATGTGTTGCCGTTTGTTAAGGGTTACAGAGGGTATTGACGAGTGAGGGCTTAACGAATGTCTCGTTGTTCACTGTCGGCTACCTGTGGCTGTGTCGGTACAACTTGAAAGGGGGATGAAACCCGATTTTGTCAAAGATATAGAAACATAGAGGCCAGGCAGTCCTCAGAAGCAGAAACGCCAAATAACATCAAGTCATGTCCTGTGTAAGATACCTGGCCCACGCTGAAATGGTACAGATATGTTTTCTGCAATTCATAGTGCTGTGTGATATGTGAAGCTATTCAGTTATTGCAGTTTCGATCCACCGACAATGGCCTCAACTAGCGCATCCCAGGCCTAATTCCCCAGCCTGTGCCTGCCGTTGTGGGCCGGCCGATGACTTGAGCCTGTCTGTGGATGCAGGCGGGCCGTGCGATCGATCTGAAGCCCAATGGTCTGGAAAGTAAGGTAGTCCTGGTTTTTGTGTATGCGGGCGACTTTATCAACAGTGGTTTCTTGTCCCAGCGTCGGTCTCGTCACGATCTCGACTGATAAACTACACCTGACAAGGCATGCTTGTCTGGAAGGTGTATCAGAAATAAGGACATAGCTCAACTCGAGCATCAGCCAGATTGACCGAGTCACACCAAACTCAGTGCTGCTATCCTGCGCAACCACATCGATAGACCCCCGAATTCCGGGAGGACAAGAACCCGAGGCACTGTCGTGTCATTGCTTTGTCTTGATAATCATGTTGGTCCGTATCTGAAAAATGCCTTAGGGGTATCGAGCGACACCACCATAATGGCAAGCTACGCACTGAATACAACCCCTCTTGATTCGAAGGACGCTCGTCCGCAGAACCGAGCAGCAAAAAGGCACCGAGCGACAGGGCAGTTGCCAGTTGGTATGATTGACAGGGCCAGGGGAATTTGGGGAGGGAGGGGGCATGGTTACCCCTGTCGAAGAGAGCTGCATGGCTGGCTCACCGGCTGTGCACCCCTCCTGCCCGCGGCCACAGCCCCGGGTGGTCTGCCACAGACTCGCAGCGAAGATGAGAGCTTGACAGGACACGCTGGAGAAATCCAGTCTTCTCGATACTGTGAGGGCGGGCACCTAGGGAATATGGGGGGTAGACGTGGCTCCTGTCGGGACAACACGCCCCCGAAGGTTGGGGCACGTAGAGGGCGCACTTTGGAGAGTATTTTGTTTGCGTGCTTGTAGCTTGGCGGGCCGACATTGTCGGGTCTTGAGGGCTTCGGTCAGGATTCTTGGGGTTTCACATCATGAGATGCGTGTCGACGTCTTCTAGCCTTTCGGACAAGAATCAGCTTGCGTTTGAAGTATGGTTACAGTCCATTTGAGGTGCAGATGAACTTATACCATATCCAGTCATGCCTACAGGCAGTGTTACTGTGGCTGCTTTCGATGTGGACCTCAAATGTGACCGAAGTAAACAAAGCACGAGGTCGAGCTTGGGCTTGAGCTTATGGAACGACGGTGATGAATAGGACAGGGTAATTGTTGATATTAGGCTCGAACCAATGTTTAAAAGATGGAGTTTATTTATGGTCGAGGACTGATTGAGGGAATGTCTGCTACGAAGGTTCGCTCTTGGACCCTTGGGTTTCAGGCTGCGCTCAGAGCTCGTCACAATGGAGGGGACGGGAAGGAGCAGATTCGACTGAGAGCAAGTCGAGTAGGTGCGAGCCGAGACGTAAACTTGGGACGATAACGTAGAATAATGCAGCCGAGAGACAGAACTAAATTGGCAGTGCATACACCCAAGTGCGGACAATTTATATCATACCGGCAGTTTGTCCGATTCTAGTGAGGCTCATGGTTGCTATGGGAGTTGTCAGGAGGAGTACGGATACTTGTATCACGAAAGAGGATACATCTTTTAGAACATGTCCCCTACCAAATTAACCGTGTTACTCGGATATGTCATGTATACCCTTGCTCCGATGCTTGTAATGAGTGACGAAAGCTGCAGCTTGGTAATTAATTCTGCATGTATGAAGCCTTGGCTAATAAAGGCTCTTTACCCCGCTACGGATACTTCTTTGTTAGAATGGATGGATGGTCAGCGGAAAGGTAAGGTAGCGCCTGGTCAGGTCTGGTTCCATAGCAAACCCCGATCTCATCGACCTTATTTGATCTCAGATCGTCCAATTCCATGCTCGACTCACAGGTTTGGGATCAAGTCTGCCGCCCAATTTGGCAGTTGTGACAGCCTTGATCCTGTAGAGTCATTGCTGTAAGCCAATAGGATTGTGAGGAACGTCCTCCTACGGTGTTTCGTCTTGTACCGATTGTGCTTCATTGCAATGCTCTCTGTCTATCAGGCTTCTCAGGCAACATACATTTCGCTTTGTTTATCAAGCACACAAGCAACGGTAAGCCCGTCAGTTCGCAATATTACATCACCTGCCCCTCGTCTATGGCGATGGCGATGGCGCTGGCGCTCTCCACCTCCCCCTCCCCATGTCTAGTCGGCAATTTGCTTCTTGCTTCTTTGACACTGGCTTGACTGGCTGTGAAGGTGTTTAGCGTCGGTCCTTTCTAGCGTCCAACCACTCACTTTAATCAATTTCTTTCGTCAGACGAGAAGCCCGCAAACTCAACGCTAGGCTGGCCCCAAAAAAGCAGAGACGGGCTTTCTTTTGTTTTGACTTTTGCACCACTCCATGCGATCGAACTCCGATTGGTCCGATAACCTAAGCCGAATAGACGACCTTGACGCCAAAGTCGCGTCCACACCCCGCTTGTGCACTAAAACCATGGATGTTTCCACTCCACCATAAGGCAGGCATAAGCTGCTCTCCACTGCTAGTCTGCCTGTGATGCCCTGCATTTCGTCGCCCGCAATCTTTCCAACTTGCTATTTAGCAGTTGTTGTCTACCATCAAGCGTGTCTATTGGAAATTATATACTCGAGATATTGTTCAAACCAGTACTGGATTATGTGTATGTGTGGCGCTCACTTATTATACGGGACAGCTTGCTGATGCCTGACAAGCTTCCCCTCTTTATTTTCTTCAAAACCTTCTTCCCTCACTCGGAGGTATTATCTATCAAGAGGCTACGAGTGTGCCGCGGCGCACTGTCTTCTCCCAACAGATAGCGTTCGCCTGTCATGTTATCTTGTTCCCTCCAACCAAATACTTTCTTCTGTCGAGTAAAAGTATCAACAACTACGCTTGGACCCTGCTGTCGCTAAATTGACACATAAACCATAAACCCTCTCTCTCAGGCACATCCAGTCTCAATCAAGGCTGAAACAAACAAATTGGTCATCATACCTTGCGGCAGATTATGAGTGTTGGCTTTTGGGCTGCCACCTCGAGCCCTTTCTTACTTAACGCCGCTCCTACAACTTCCCTCGAGTCCAACATTTCTGCTATCCGCTGCATTCGACCTCCCACCTCCCACCTTACACCTCGCAATAAACAACATCATCTCCTACTAGCATCACATTATTAGAATCTTACTATCACCGAGTTTCTTATCATTAGAACCAAAAAGCATCCAACAATAGCTTCCTCGAGGCCCAACGGGAGTCCTTGGGAAGCCACTCTATTTGTTAGTGAGTAGTCTCATCCCCAGAACCTCCAGCCTTTCCCCTTCTGTACAAGCTCTCCTGAGCCCCTTGATCCCCGGTCCTGATCCCCGGGGACGGTGCCCACACACACTTACAGGTTCTCTTCTCTCGCATACACACGCAGGGTTGCCTGTCTTTGCAGTAATTACTTGCTCTTTGGACTTTGGAACCAGAAGAAGTAATTAATGGTATCGCGTTGGGCTTAGGGGTATACCGCCTGTGCCGTCACATTATTGCTGCCCACAAACTCTTTCCTGTCTTGCCCGTTTCTCCCATTCCCGCCTTTCCTCTTACACAGGGTGTTTAATGCTCCCTCGCTTGATTCAGGCACCAAGCTCAAATCCCGTGTTCCCTTCCCCTCAGCGCATCTCCGTCACATACCAGCCCGTCCTGACCTTGCCTTGGGGGACACCACCACGCAGCTCCAAATCTACCAAGCATTGCCAATCCCTCCCACCATCTTCCTCGCTACAGACACCACCGTACCCGCTACTGTTTCTACCCTACCTTACCTAGCGACCTTCTGCTACTGGGGTACGGGATGCCATGGAGAGTTTCTGGCGCACCCTACATTAACGCAACGGTCCCCTCCCTCCATCCACGCAACATTGCAACTTGCACCACACCTGCTCAGTGCTCACTGCGACAGTCTGTCGCACTCTTCGTCATTCTCGCAGCGCATTCTGCTGCTACCTTTATCTATTTTATTCAACTAACACCACATCGCGTTCGTAGGGAGCTTTCCTTGCTACCTACATCACAGTAATCCACGCGCTCAATTGCCCGCGGTCTAATTATCAACTCGCTCTTGCCTAGCGTCAACGCGCAACAGTTGTCTTGGTTTCTCACCGCGCGTGGCCGTTTGACCTTTAAACCATTCACCATTATCTGCCTACCTTTCCGCATCTGAACCTCTGACGGTACGATATATCGGTTGCTCTGCGATTGCGACAACATCCACGACCACGGCTGCAGCCCCCATTCGACCATCTCCAACTACAGATCTCCACGATCGTCGCATCCGCTTGACCCAGATCGCATTTTCCCAGCGAATTGAGACTCATACCATCGAATGCATTCAGGATTCGAGCGATGAAAATTGATCAGAGCGCATCAACACCCGACCCAACAAAGATCGCAATTTTAAGCACCAGACATTCCAATCGCGCAAGTCCCTTTCTACCTTACACTGATTCCGTGTCTGTCTCCGCTGCTCCTGCGAACTCATCTATCACAACCAGTTCAGTCGCACCTGCTGCGACACTTTCAGCCATGGCTACGTCTGGCTTTCTCCCGAACAACCACAACTTTCGGCCCACCATGGCATCGCCATCGCCATACAACCTGAGCTCGCGCGAAACTCCTAGATACGGACTCTCATCAATCACAGGCACTTCATCCCCCATGACTTGCGTTCTTATTCGACGCTTGCCGCTCAACACGTCAGAGGAGTCGCTGCGATTGATGGTTGTTTGGTCGCAAGAGCTTGCTGACGTAGAGGTTCTCCCTGCGGATCAATCAGCAGACCCGGGGTTTTGCTCAGCTTTTCTCCGATTCCGATCCATGGCTGGTGCCGAAGAGGCGAAGAGAATGCTCGACGGGCGTTCAAACATTTCCAACGACGCCGATATGATTGTGGACATAATCTTCGACAGCTCCATGCTCGAGCGACGATATCCTACTACTGACAGCATGTTGGGCAATACTTCGGGCTCGACATCCTCAGCTGCGTCGGCATCTTCTATGAATGGAGCTAGGCAAGCTTCAAGATTCAATGGTACTTTCCAGTCTCTTGAGAGTATCTCACCTCAGTTAAACAACGTCTACCCGGGGCACGAACTTCCTAACCCAGACTCGAGCGCCCATTATCAGAACCTCTTTTCGCCACAATCTCCTATTGGCAATCACTTGACAGAGCACGGCAGGATATCAGGGAAAACCCTCATTGCGAACGATTCTGTCGAGGATGACGAAACGAGCGACCTCCTAAAGGACCCTGTTGCATATGCTGAGATTAACGGCGCAAGCAACCAGCGCAGGGCAACGGCTCCACACATCCCTATCGGCAGAATGGCCGCTCTGTCACTCAACACCAACAACATGCCATCGCCTTCTTCATCCCTGCCTCAATATTCGAACCCCATGTCGGCACAGTCTGCACTCATGTCTCCGTTAGACAAGCCTCCCTTTGGTGGTCACTCGGCCTTCAACTCGTCATTTGCCCGACAAATCCATCCACCAGTCAATCCGGCTGATCAGAACCCACCTTGCAATACCCTCTACGTAGGCAACCTACCTATCGACACGTCGGAAGAGGAGCTCAAGACTCTCTTTTCTAAGCAACGAGGCTACAAACGTCTATGCTTCCGAACCAAGCAGAATGGGCCCATGTGCTTTGTTGAGTTTGAAGAGGTTGCTTTTGCTACCAGAGCCTTGAAAACGCTCTATGGCCATCCTTTGCACAACAGTGTCAAAGGTGGAATCCGGCTCAGCTTCTCCAAGAACCCTCTCGGTGTCCGTTCTGGTCAAGCTCCTACCCACTCAAACACCAATGCTACGGGTGGAATGAACGGAAACATGGGTGGTTCTGCGAATGGCTTCCCGTCAGCAAATAGGCCACCCCCTGGGCTCTCTGCCCCTCCGGGACTCGGAAGCGGTCGGCCTCATCACCTTGGCGCGCCTCCTGTGAACAATGGCTATAGTGGTGCGGGCTATGGTGGTGCCACAAGCTACAGCAGCTGGAATGGGCAAGTATACAACGGCCATGTTGCTACTCCGGCCGCCGGTATCTACGGTGCACCGGGAGGTCATCCTCCGCCCTACATGATGGGGAAGTAACCAACTTACTCACCGTTGGGAGCGACCGCCGTTCCGTGCCTCTTGCAGAACCTTTTATTTGGTTCAAGGCCTTATACGTTTGTTTTTGGGTTATTTTGAACAGTTTTCTCTTTTTCGCACTATGATTCCCCTTTTCTTTCGATGACCCTTATATTCACTTGCATCTCTATTATTGGCGTTTTCGCATCCCTCACTAAGGGTTTCGCATGGTCTTATTTTATCCACCAGGGCATTGTGAGTTGTCGAGCAAGGCGAGAGTATGGGCGAAAGCACTTTGTGCACTCAACTTGATCGAGGCTTTGGCCTGAGCTCCCTGTTTGCAGAACATTTGACGCCGACATAGTGGTTTGGTTGAGCATACCTTACCATTCATTTGGACTTGGTGATTTGAGGCCAAGCCAAATTGGCTTTGGTACCGCAAATAGCTCGAATCGCCGATGTAGTCGAATGTTCTGCACCGACATTCACAAGTGCCAAGATGGAGATTTTCATCATTGCCTTTGTTTGTTAAAAGAAGAGAAAAGAATACAGAAAAGAAGAAAAGGCGAAACAACCCTCAGTAAAATGGGGGTTGACCATCAGGACTGTCAGGAGACGTCGTGATGTGACGCCAGGAAAAACTACTTTTTGCATGGAAGAATTGGGTGTCAGGAAGCGTGTTTTTTTATTCATATTCATTTGATTCACGTCGTCAACGCTGGGAGTTCACATGGGATGGATTGGTACTGTTGGAGCATGGAAGAAACCGAAGCGGTCGTGCCGCGACACATTTGCATTCAGATGGACTGGAGCATGGGAATTGGAGGGGTACACACGAGAACAAAGACTCATCACGCGCATGCATACCAGATTATCACTCCTTGGGTATTCCCCACACATCAGCACCTGGGAGTTGCTTATTCGACCCATCATAGCAGAACCCGGCGTTTGATATCATGTCTACTTTATGGGAATATTGGTTATGTCTTTAGCTGCGATGCTGGAATCTTTTAGTTTTCCTATAAGATCAGGCTTGGCATTGTCGCATTTGAATGGAAATGGACTGCATCGATTGGGACTGGGACATTTTGGATGGGAAAGGATTTGAAGCGATATACCCATGGGAATTGCACGTCATGTGCAAGGGGGTAGGCGTTTCTTCTATATCTCTTTCTTCACTCTGGTTTATGCATGATTATAGCGATGTTGGCTTGGACGTGGTGCCTACGGATGCACAATGAGGCTTGCATTAGAGGATTCACTTCTCCATGAAGGAGGGCGAAAAGCGTTGCATGTTATAGGGAGTTTTACCCTGGCAGAGGATTATTGTTTCCAATACTGGTGACACCCTTAGGTATGCTAGTGGTTGATAGAGTACAAGTAAATGCATAGTTATTTGTTTTAAGTTGAATGTTCATTCGTTAAGTGAAATGACTCCATCGCGCTTTTACACATTTGAGGTTCAAGTTTCCGCAACCACAGGTTTATAAGAAGAAAGTTAAACTGCTTGGGCACGGTACATGTTGAGTCGCCGTTCAACATCCTCTGAAAGGCGTCCTTGGATTCTTCCCTCATTCTTTACAGAGTCAGATCATATCATACCTTTTGCATCAAATCCTCAATACCATGTCTACAGCAACAACCATGTCTCCACGAATTTCAGATACGTGGCTGCGATTCGCCGTCTGCAATAGTTGCTACATAATCGGTAGCCCTCTCTGTCGTCACAAACGCTCGTCAACATCGTCATCAACAACCACCATGATCCTATCTTCACATGTGGTGTCTACTGGCGGAGGTTTGTCTCAGGCTGATGAATCATTTCGGTGAGGTACTCTTTGTAAAGCTGGCTAATGTGTGTATACCTGCCTAGTAGTATTTCCTTGTCTTGAACCTCGCCTTGAGCCCCCCCAATAAAGGTGGTATGCTTCAGTTGTATGGATGGATGTAAGTATTGCAAGCGTCTTCTGAGCCGCGTATCGGATCGATTAGATTGCGAAGCTGGTGGCATGAACGAAAGGCTTACACAACTGTATCGACAGCTACTCCATCAACTCCTGGCGTTATGGCATGCATAAGCAATGGCGATAGTACAATTCTCAACCAAAACACCACAGCCTAAAGACTGAGACCTCTATTTTTAGCCTTGATATTTTTGTAAATATACACTTATTACACGCATCAGAGCCTTATTCTTGGAGCTTGGGATACTGAAACCTGGTTTCTTCTGCACTCTCTGGTCTACCCAGTCAGCTTGGCGTTGTAACTACCACCCTGTAGAACCAAACATGCATTCAAGCCAGAGCCGATAATATCCTTTCTTTCTTATCAGCAGCAAAAAAACACTCAAAGTTGTTCTGCGCGCAAAGTCCTACAAGTCGTGATCATACGGACGTCAAACCATCATCACCGGTGAAGCTTATCCCTCGATATTGAGCCCGGCTATTTGCCCAATGGCTCTGAGCCTATCCACGTAGGGGGCCCCAGATTGCTTTTGCTGACAGGGTAGGGTGACATTTTCATGCGGCTCGACGCCTTGTTAATGCAAGTTAAAGTAGTGGGATTTATATACGTAGCTCACACAGAGAATAGAGATGCATTATCGCCGGCGCTTCGCAAGGGTTGGGCGCTTGTGCCTTGTTGTTGTTCATTCCTGTGTCACACACCATCTTTAGGAACCGGTGAGGGATCACTTTTCATACATCTATGCTTCTTCTTAAGGTATTATGCATCTGGCTCTTTCAGACGCTGAGGGCGGGTTACACGCAAGATTGCTACCACGAAACAAGGTAAGCGTATCCCAGGTTCACGGGCCGAGCCCGTTCGGCGGGTGGACGGGATGGGGGTTAAGGAATTAGGTTGGGGTAGTACTGGAGGTTTGTCATGTGGGAATAACCGGTAGCAAGGGTGTTGAGTGTGGGTGGTAGAGGAATAGAGAGGGTTAACAGGGGTGGTAAATGGGGAGTTTCTAGGTTGAGATGAGTGCAGAGTGAGAGAAGGCTTGGCGTGGTTTGAGGTTATTGGGCAGTTCTACACGGAGGCGATCCGGTAGGTTGTGTGCTGGGTATAGTTGTATACAGGGTGAGTGGGTGTTGTGTAGATTATAGATCAGATATCTACTCCTGGTGTATAGGAGGATGTTCGTGCAGGTATGATATACTTGATCCATGGCTATAGTGTCAGTTTAGCAGTGATTGACAAACCTAGAGCTCTCCAATCCATAAGAAACTTGTGTATGTATCCGTGTTGAGGCTATCATCACGTGTAATCAGTAATCTTGGAATAGAGCTCTGATGTTAACGTCAACGGCTTGGAGTTGTAGTTGAGAAACACCACGGCTATTGATACAACATATACAAGAGATACACTCTTTTCAAGTTTCATCTCCATTCATCAACCCATCATTCGCCCAACCCATCGTCATGGTAGCCCACAAGTCATGATACACAGCCTGCTGTCCATCCATATCCATACTCGGTGTAGCCATCACAGAAGCCATATCAAAACCTGCATCCCACGCGGATATATACGGCTCCATCTCTCTATCAAACATAGGACACCCCTGCCCCACACTCTTGCCTCTCGCCGCGAGCATAGCAACCCGTCGCTCGTACTTGGCCTTTACTATCCGCAGAATCACTCGGCTGGCCGATAGCACGTCTACGCGTTTACTCGCCGGCGTGAGCTCCTCGGGTCCGTCGCATATGACGTTGAGAAATTCTTCGAAGCGTAGTACTGAACGTGCCCAGGAGTGGTCCCAGTCGGGGACGTCGGTGATGGGGAATGAGAGACGTATGGCGAGAATGACTGAGAGGATGAATTTGGTCCAGTCAACGCTGGTGAAGTAGGCAAAGTTGTCCAAGTTGAGGAGGTGGTCTAAGAGAACGCGGATGTTGGTTACGCAGCGTGTGAGGCGGGTTGTAGATGGGTGTACGAAGCGAGGTCGCTTAGTGTTGATGCGTGTGAGGTAGAATATGGCGCCGCCTTGAAGGAAGACGTCGAAGAAAAGATGAGCGAGCTTCACAGGTGCTATATAGAGTTAAAACCTGTGCTTCACAAGTTATAGGTTGACTTACCTGAGCGAGCAAGATGCGGCACCATACTCTCCTTCATCTCCTTATGCTGAGTCTCCAGCCCCAACAGCATAAGCTGTACCTGCTGATCCACCTGAGGATTATTGTCCCGTATGGAAACATGCGCCGTGCTCGGCATGTTAGCAAGTCGAACGAGATAGCTCAGAGACACATCGCCATCGACTTCTGCATGGCGCTGGAGGAGCTCGCAGCAGTTCGCAGTCCAGGGCGTCCACGGTGAGGCGAGGGAATCCATCTTGTCCCATGAGCAGCTAAAACTAGTACAGCTGTGAGTAATATTCACTTCAATAAAGGTTTGAGAGAGGGGAACGTACACTGATACGGCGTAGTGATACGCCAGATATGCCCGTAGTCGATCAAGCTGCATACCATTCATCTCGCCTGGTATTCTATTGTTGAGACTGGGCAGTTCCTGGTCTAATTCGAGATCATTTGAGAGATCGCCAGCCATGCGATAATATTGAAAGGCTTGTCTGTTCTTGGGTCGCAGATGAAAAGGATACCTATGCTTATCAGAATATGCAGTTAGGATCGTACAAGATAACATACCATGCGCAGTAGATCAGAATACCTTGCAACAACTCCATACTCCTCTCACCCCCAGCAACAAACTTCAAACCCAGTACCTTTCGAAACTCCTCGTCATAAAGCGTATGGCCCTGCAGCGTCCGCGACCCCGACGCAGCAGCCAAGATCGCGAGCAACACAAACGGCCTTGTAGCCGCCAGACTGGCCACCGTCTCCTCGGGCCTCAGCACAATGCAGGGATAGTGAACTAGCATCCCTCGGAAGGAAACCAGCAGCGATTCCGCTGAAGAGAGGTTGAATTGGGGCTTCGCATGGAGAGATTGTATAGAGTGTGTCTGAGATGAGGATGGTGTGGGGAAGCCTGTTATGGGTGAGTCCTCAAAGCTGCTGATATCGCCGTCTGGGTCAGAGGGGAATATGGACTCTATGAACTGCGCATGTGAGTCTCGTAGAGCGTCAAAGTTCTCGTCGACATCTAATTGCGTGGGAACTTCAAAGTCAATAGTGAAAGTCTTTGACGGCGCTGGGGGAGGTGTCGGTAGAGGTTGTTGAGTTTCTATAGCGCTTTGACACGTCAGTTTCACTTCTACCACCGCGAAATAATACAAGTGCTAGAAAGGTTGTCTTACTATTTCGTTCGTCGTCTTCTCGTCCTCGGTCCAGTCCTCGAAATACATTCCTTCTTGGACTCTAGACATCTTTGCGCCACCAGGAAACAGTCAGCTCAAGATACGAGGCATGTTTCCAACGAAGAAAAGGGTCTTACTTGCGACAGACTCCCGGCTGTTCACTCGGTTGGCATTTGATCTTTGTTGCGCGACATGCCTCGCAGGCTGTAGATATCCTCTTGCGCGCGGGACATGTCTCAATTGAGGGGGACTCGCTCGTCATTGGTGAGGTTAAGGTTGGCGATATTTATTTGAAGCTTTGGCTAGTCAATTGAGTCGAACATATACAGTGGATAGTTTTGAGATTTAGATGAGAGAAAGGAAGTTGTTTGCGTCGAGGTGAGTGTCGCAAAGTTGCCGGTGTAATCAAGAGCCGACTGAGGCGCTTAATCGCCGACTGCTCTCGGATCTTATGACCCACCTGCAGCGTCTAACATGCTCACTTCTGAATAAGCACATCTTATAGTTATAAGAACATGGCGAATACAAGCATCAGTTTCGCTCAATAAAAGGAGATTGAACAAACTTTGCTCATATAAATATACTGGCTTCAATTCATGCTCTAAGCTCATGTCTAACTCTCATGCGCCGGCCAACAAACCTATACTACTTGTTCCAGTGACGATGTCCCAACAATCTCAAAGCAAGAAAGACAAGCAGATATACACTCTCACCCAACAGTCGACATCTTCAACCCAGGGCTCCCTTCCTTCAGTATCTTCTCCACCGTCTCCTCCAATGGCAACAAGAACTGCTTGGTCTCGTACCCATTTGTCTTGGCTCCGTGTTTCTCTTTTCTGTGTTTCCATAAGTTTAATACTCCGCAAGCGACCGAGCAGTATATAGTGGCCTGCTTTTGCTCGACGCATACTTTGCACAGAACCGAGGATAGCGGTCCGCTGCTCATGTCCATGTCCACGTCGTCGCATTGTGCACATTTGTCTCCGGCTTCACAGCCATGCTCCTTCTCGAGATGGTCGTCCTGACTTGATTAGTTTCGCCTTGTTTGTGGATATTTGTAAATAGGTACTCACATAGCCCTTGCTATGACACTCGTCCAAGCAGTATACCGTCAACTTCTTCCCGCCGCCTGGCTGATTAAAAGCCTGGCAAATCGGACATGAGATAAGGTTCTTTGTATCCACTGCATTGAAGCAAACTGCACATGGCGGTAGGTTGTACAGATCTTCGTGAACAGCTGGCGCTTGATTTGCTTGGGCTCGACTCTTATTCTGCAGCCTGTTTTGCTCAAACGCCATCTTTGCTCTGCGCAACTCATCCAGACGACTCCTGTGACTGTCCCGCTGCGGCGCCGTCGTAAGGCTTGCCTTGTGGTCCTGTGCGATGCGGTCGATGACTTGTTCGATAGTCATTGTGTCGCTCGCTTCGTATGCTTCCAGATATTGCTTCGCGTTTTCTAGCACCTCTCCTGTCTCTGAATCCTTGAAGAAAAATGTGATGTAGAGCTGTTTTAAAGATGCTGCGCTGTTTCTCGCCGCTGCAATCTTCTCTGTGAGAGAATCAACATCGGCATCCCAGTTGGACGGTTTTCCAACACCCTCCCATATCCTCTCAATGAGTTCTTCCCGTCTCTTAACCGGATCATCCAGCATTGCTCTTAGCTCATCTTGATCCGCACCGCTGTCTCCCGTCGAGAGGAAGCGCGGATACATGCGAAGGACCCAGCGATACCACGCTTCCTTTTCCGACTCGATACTGTCCTCGATGTACTTGAGGTCAATCTTCTTGTGGTCCTTGACATCGGTGAACAGAACGTCCAGCTCATTTAAGAACGCTCTTCGCTGTGAGAACCACTCCCTTCCCTCGGCGTCGCAGTACCGGGCGCGCATCCTGTCAAGCACCTTGGGAAAGCATTTCTCACAATCCACCACGTTTTGTTTTCCACATTGTTCTAGGCATGTTTTCTTGATGGCGTCCACGTCGTCGGCGCATTGTTGTCTGTGGATCCTTGCCGCATTGAGCTCTGTCCAGTGTTCTGGTAAAGCAATCTTGCCGTTTGAACCCATCCCCAATAACAAATTCCGAGGTTTGATCAACTCAGTGAACAGCTGGTCCTTGTTTCTGAGTAGTCCTTATAAGTCAAAATTGGTAATTGACTAGAGCGAACTTATGTAACCGTAGGCATCCAAGACTTGAGTTAATGCTAGTCCAGATTAATTAACAGCTTTAATAAGAAGATGAGTTTTGTTTGTCAGTCGTTGATTTATTGTTGTTCGTCTATTGTTGATGAGATGAGGAGCAGGGGGTGAAGGCTTCAAGATGTTAGAGGAAGGATCTGCCGAAATTTAAGCGGTATCCTAGCACCGGATGACTTTCGCCCATCGAAGCTTCCATATTCGAAGATGAACAAAGCAGTGGTTGGAAAGATCAGTGGAATTATTATAGTTCTTTTCGTAAATCGGTAGGAGATTGCGCATGGTGGAAGAATCTTTCTAAAGCGTGCCTGTAACAAAACCTGTAGAAGCATAATTTACTTCCAACTTACACATGTCTGGTAGCGCTCAGTTACAAAGACAAGACGTTCACCTTCGATAGATATATACTCATTGATATTGAAGAGAATATAAAACAAAGACCATATTCACACAGCCATTTAAGAATCTGATTTTATTATTGTCTTTTTAATAAATCGGCGGCATTCATCATCTTACAGCACATCGCTAACCAGACCTATTATGCATATATCGAGGCTCCCTATCTTATCAGTCGCATCAACAAGTTTCATCATCTCGCGATCTCGGCGCATTCTATCACAAGTATCAACCATCAAAACACTTCTCTACGCACCCAGACAAAATGGTACAGTCCAACTTCACTCTGCGCTTCGACCCTCTTGCTAACTCCCACTCAGGCCGACAAACTCCGTACCCAGCAAGAACTCGAGCGCCTCCAGGCAAAGTACATCGGTACGGGCCACCCAGACACGACCAGCTGGGAATGGCGCACCAACATCCAGCGCGACACATACTCGTCCATTGCCGGCCACCGACCTCTCCTTTCTTATATCGCCCTTGCTGAGAATGAGCCTATCGCCAAGGTCCGCGCTCAGATGATCCGGGTATGTCGAACTGTGCGACTCGGTGAAGATACGGCCGACTAACTATTGCGTGTAGAAAATGGTACAGCCCTGCGGTCCACCTCCGTCGCGTGAGGATTAGACTATGTACAGCCTGGGCGCATATATGCAATTACAAAGGATTGAGATTTGGTTTGGCTTGGATATCAAGAACGGCGTCAAGGATCGATACCCCTATGGAAGGGAGCTTTAGGTACAAAATACGGCATTTCACCCTCACCCTACTGAACCGACACGGCATGTGAAAATATGGTTTAGCTTGCGCTAGGGTATCATAACATCTACTCGACTACTAGGCCTTCTGTTCTACTCTTGCATCCGACTAGCTTCCTCAGGCTCTGCATCAGCGTCGCCATCCCGTTGAGGCAGATCTCTGATGTTCAGACTTGACCGCACTTTCTTCACCGTATCCTCGTCCCAGTCATCACCATAGACTTCCTGCGCCATGCCCAAGACACCATCTAGGCCGATTTCTTCTTTTCCACGTGGGCCGACATGCCATGTGACGGTGTGCTCGCCGTCCTGTCCCACGGGCGGGCGCTCCACCCTCTTGATGACATATCCTTGTCTCTCCATCCTTTTAAGAATAATTTCTGTCTTGTCCATTGAGACATTCTGGTCTGCGTTGAGTCGAAGGAGATATCGCTTCAGCTTCTGTTCGCTCAACTCTCCGCCATTCAGCCAAATCACTGCAATGGTGAGTGTGTAAAACGCCGCGTACGTGGCTTCGTCGTCCGCGCTTGGTGTCTTGGAGGGGGCGAGAATCGCTGCGTTGCGGAATGCTTCTGGCAATGTCGACGTGAGGATATATGACCCGGATCCTATCTTGGGCTGCGAATTACTCTTCATGGCTATGTTTTGTTAGCATATAAACTAGGCGGCGTAATGATAGATGTACCTTGACGCTTTTCCTGAAGTGACATCTTCTCTCTGACGGGCAGCTCTCGCATTTCCATGCCCCAGACCTCTTTCAGCTGCCTTTGTGCCAAGTCAAAGATGCGCCGAAACGATCTGCCTTGATTCCCGAGTACTAGACTTTGTTAAACTTGAACTGCCAATTCATGGTAACCATTATTACCTCGCTCTTTGATTCCATCTCGTCGAATCACCGTTCTGGAGAACTCGCAGGATATCGCATAACGGACCAGCTTCTTGGCTAGCTGCTCGTCGGCGCTCTGCATATGGTGCGAATCGCCATCCATTTCGGCGTCGCTAGGTTCTTGTTCATTTTCGTCGTCTTCCGAATCAACTCTATTTCTTTGACGAGGTCGAGCATCTTCCTCTGATTCTTCGTCCTCGACCTGGGGGATTGGTTAGCTTGGTCCTCCACAGTGAATGACAAAGAACATACCGGACGACGGCGCCTTTGGGTAGACATAGCGTGAAAGAAGATATTTTTTACTCAAGACAAATTCTATAAGACTACTCGCATATAGCACAGTAAGATAACGAATTTAAAAAGTTGATGACATGCGATTGAAACTTGAACATGGAGGGGCCTGGGAGGAAAGCTATACGCGGTTGATGCGATTAGACGCGTCGGGACTTATCAGTTATCGCTTATCGTTTAATCGCTTATCGGGTAAATTTTCCAGAAACTTTGATCGTCAGTCTCAAACAGTTCGAATCGCATTGTCGCAATTCACTCCCTTGATGGGATTTCTTTTTTCACTCTTTCCTCCTCGATGATTTCTAGAGCGGCTCGAGTGCCGCGAATTTGCCTGGCATGCAGGTTCGGTTTAATTACGCAGCGCAGCGCTGGGATAGGCTTTCGCCTCAACCCCGTCCGTGAAGGCCTGGGAAGACGATTTTATACATCCGATATAGGAAAAGAAGGGAATAGCAAGCTCGAGACTTTCATTACGGAACGTGATGGTTCAGAAACAAAGACGGAAGAATTGGTGGCGGAGGAAACGATAGAGACAACGACAGAGTCTAAAGATGCGACGACAACTACGAATAACCCCTCCTCCACCGAGGCCGATCTCGAGCCAAGCCAAGGATCTGAAGAGCCTCAACTGGACATAGACTCAGACGCTCAGCCTACTCAACATGACGATTCTCCTCATACCGCTACTTCTACACATACTACCGAATCGCCTCTCGAACAGCCACTCGATCCCGCACAAGTAACCCTCGACGATCTTTTAGCTGAGGCCAAGTCAACGCCGACCGAGCCAGATTCTGACATATCTGAGCTCCCCGATCTTCCCGAATCGTCTCCCAGTCAGTCATCGAATTCCGCACAGGCAGAGCTGGACGATCTTCTGGATGGACCATGGACAGAAACGAAGCCCGAGTATGGTATATCTGATCTGCCCGAGCTCGAGGATGAACTTCAGGCAGAAGAGAATGCATTCACTCCCGTACCAAAGAAGAAATTCCATGATCGTCTTCTGCATGGAGAGGCACTCGGTGTTTCTACCCTCGGACTTCCGGCTGACGCCATTATCATCAACAACCCCAACATGCTTCGCCTCCAGAAGAAAGCACCGACTGTGTTAGAGGCGCAAGAAATCGAGACCAAAGATCTTGATTGGAAGGCATTGGCTCCGACTGAGAAAGTTGAGCCCGAAGTGGAGGAAATATACGCCAACATTGATGAGTATCGCCCTGATACTCGCATATTACGGATGACAGATATCGGGAAGTTGGTTCAGGCTCTTTGCAGTGGTTTTACGGTCAGTCAGTTAAAGGAGTACCACCGCGATCGCCAGTTTGAACACAAAGACCTTGATAACGTGAATTATGCCTGGATCGAAGAGATGGCCCCTTGGGCATCAGTGAATTCCGTTCAAATTCGTGGCACTGGTAAAGACTCGGTCGCTCAGAGAATTGTGTTCGATAAGTGGAAGATTGAGGTCCAGGAACATGTCGATAACCTCGGGAAGGCGTTTATTTGGATGGATCCTGAGATCTTTCCATTCCTCACATGTTTGTCATCCCAGTACTCAAATAACGGAACAACTACTGATCGGTGTTGCAGATGGTCCAAATAATACAGGGCGCTTACTTTGGGAACTGCGGAGGGACTTCCTGGTGGGCGAAGATGAGAAGTTGACTTTGAGTGCCGACAAGTCTCGCATCAATATCTTTGCGAGGAAGTCAACTACGTACGGTGTTCTCGCCTACATCGACCAGGCTGTCCAGCAGATGCAAACCCGAACCGTCGAGGTTGGTCAGTATCTCCCAGTTGGCGGAAGCATGCCTCCTGCTACTGAGCTTCGGGAGCTTGGTCGACTCACTAAGACTACGATCAAGCGTGTTAAGCAAGGCAAGAAAGACGTACGATTCGCCCTGCCGACTGCATAAACAGAATCAAGCTAACAAGTCCATAGAAGCTTCGAGTTTCCTGGATGCCTGAACCAGGAGAGGTCCCAACTGAGACCGAAGACCTTGCTGATACAGTATTCCGCCTGGTCGTCGGCCGCGCACTTCCTGGTTCCAAGAACACCTTACAGTGCGTTCCTATACGTAAGGAAGCAGAAATCAGTGGCCAGTTTGTGCAAGTTCAACGACAGGCCAGGACTATGTCCTGGAGAGATAAGTTTACCAAGTGGCTACGAGTTGTTACTCCGGTTGAGAAGGCAGGCGGCGACCCTTGGCCTTTGAAACTGGCGGATTCAGCACTGCTACAGAATACAAGGGCTTACCAGGGCGAGAACAACGATGCCACCACTGCGACATTTGGTCATATCCTCCATTGGAAAACTGAACCTACGATAAAAACACTCTCCCGCAGTCGTCGCATCCTTTCTCCTTTCACTCCTCATCCCGCCTCCTTCTCCGCTCTAAAGCCCGAAAACGATAAGCCGTTGAAAGAGTCCACGACCATTGTTATGCACCTGGTGCCTCGAGTGGACCGCAAGAGCGCTGTTACAAAATCACCTGAGGACCCTGCTGTCCGCATTAAGATCCCCGTCAACGCCGACGCCGACCTTACTAACTTCGAGATCCCAAAAGATATGGTTGCCGAGTGTTTCGTTCCCTGGCAAGTTCACGACGTGCTTTTCCCGAGCTACGATGTCGACGTCCGCCTCCAGCACGAACGCTCCTGTCCCTTGAAGATTAAACAACCCGGCTTGCAGGAGTTCCTCACGAAGTCACAGTTTAACCTTCTTGAGGGACAGCTTCGAACCCCTAGCCAGGCCACACTCACTATACCGGGATCCTGGACGAATGGTGCCCGGAGTGGTAACAGCAACACCAAACAGGAAGACGTCCTCTACGACTTCCGTGGCACAGAGATCCACCAGACCGTCGAAATGCCATGGCGCGGCCATACACTCCGCTACTCCAGCATTGAAGCCGGACAGCACGGCGGTCAACGCCAGGAAGTCACACTTCAGACTGGCAATGAAGATACGATCGACATCGGTTTCCTGGGCGAGAGAAGGGAGACCTTCTTGGAACTAGTGGAAGAAATGGCTACCGGCAAATGCTTCTCGTGGACTGAAGGCTACAAGGCCATCAAGAGCCGCCAGCTGGAAGACTTCAGTTACAACCTACCCGAGGAGGAGCTCACCGAGGATATCATCGTGGACAACGACAAGTTCAACTCGCGTGGCCGTCTGAACTTCAACATATACGAAGAAAAGACAGTCAAGCCAAGCAAGCCAAGCAAGCCGGAAACTTTTGACCACATTGATGAGATGCTCAAGGACGCAGAATCTCCTACAGCCGATGTTGAAGAAAAGGCAGCCAAGCCGGAAACTTTTGACCATGTTGATGAGATGCCCAAGGCTGCTGAAGACTCTCCTGCCCCCGGTGTTAGAGAGACAGAAGAGTTGATGAGCTTCCTTGATACGTACGCCACCCCCAAGGCCTTCGCCGATAAGAACAACAATAAGGTCTACGGCATTACAGCTACCCCCAGAAACCACTCGCGGCCGAACAAATCCATCGATAAAGACAACAAGAAGGTCGCAGCTGCCAACAAGAAGCACCCGCGGCCGAAGAGGCACATATCCGACAACCCTGCAAGCGTCTCGTCTCGTGTGCATGATGAATCTCGCACCGATATATTGGACAAGTTTTTCTCCGAGTATACCACAAATGCCGAATCTTCTAAATCCCAATCCCCGACCCCCAAGTCGAACACCATATTTTCGACCACTGAAACCCCCGCCGAGCCCAACAAGACACCCAGCAAGCCGAGCAAGCAACGCAGCGAGCCGAAGAAGACACCCAACAAGCCCACAAAGCAGTCGAGGAAGCTCACTCTTCGCGATCTAGAAAAGCCAGCCGCTAACACCAAGTCAAACGAGGATGCATTTGCCGCCCAGTTCGCCGCTCGAGCAACAGGACAGAACAGGGCTCGCGATCCGAACGCTGTGGCTGGCTTCTTTGACACTCTTCCTGATAAGAAGAATAAAAATAAAAATAACTCTCCTCACAAGCGCGTGTCTGGAAGAGGGAAGGGAGGATACCAAAAGCAAAAGGGCAAGGGTTAAAAAAGATGTCTGGGCCTGGCATCATGATGAATCCAACACTGCAAGCACTGGCTATGCCAGAGGAACTGAGTCGACTTTGGTGTGTGGTATCACGACAGAACAGGCCAAAGGCCAAGAACAGTCTTTGGAAATGACTTAAAAAGGAGGAAAGATAATCTGTATAGTAGATGTCATGAGTTGTATTATATGTAACAATCACCATTAGACAATAGAAGAGGACATGATCATGTATTATTATGACACATTACTACACAATGAGCATCAAGACATCAACATCAAAACATCAAGACATCAAGACATCAAGACATCAAGACATCAAGACATCAAGACATCAAGACATCAAGAACTATGCGCAAGATCAACAAAATACATGCATGGATATATAAGATCTCCACATCAATCGGCGATTCACGGAATGTATAAGTGTTCGGGACAACAGTCCATGATCAACTCAGGCACTTGCTACATGGTAACGCACAAGAGATAGTATCATCAAAGGTTCAACTGCTACAAGACAATCACATCACAAAATTCACAAGCATCATAAGGAACAAGAAGATTGCACGAATCACTTCTAGACTCTCTATTCTTTTTTTGTTTTGCACTAAACTGAGTTCCTAGGCCTTTTCCTGCCTCTCATTATGTGCCTCCAGACAAAAGCAGAGTGCTCATGCCAACATGATCATTTCGTCGTAGAAGCGAGTACATCAGCCCTTGGGCGCGTGATCGAAGTCGTAAGATCCCGCAGAAGGTTGTCGGTTCAGAAATAAGTTGCTTATTTCTTGGCAGCCTTGGCAGCGGACTTGGTGACCTTGCCAGCACCACCAGCGGACTTCTCGACGGCCTTGATGACACCGACGGCGACGGTCTGTCGCATGTCACGGACGGCGAAACGACCCAGAGGAGGGTAGTCGGTGAAAGCCTCAACACACATGGGCTTGGAGGGAACCATCTTGACGATGGCGGAGTCACCAGACTTGATGAACTTGGGGGCAGCCTCAGTAGACTTACCAGTACGACGATCGATCTTCTCGAGGATCTCGGCGAACTTGCAAGCAATGTGGGCAGTGTGGCAATCGAGGACGGGAGCGTAACCGGCACCGACCTGACCAGGGTGGTTGAGGACAATGACCTGGGCGGTGAAAGAAGCGGCACCCTGGGGAGGGTCGTTCTTGGAGTCACCAGCGACGTTACCACGTCGGATGTCCTTGACGGAGACGTTCTTCACGTTGAAACCAACGTTGTCACCGGGCATGCCCTGAGTGAGCTGCTCGTGGTGCATCTCAACGGACTTGACTTCAGTGGTAACGCCAGCAGGGGCGAAGGTGACGACCATACCGGGCTTGATGATACCAGTCTCGATACGGCCGACGGGAACCGTTCCAATACCACCAATCTTGTAGACATCCTGGAGGGGAAGTCGGAGGGGCTTGTCGTTGGGGCGCTTGGGGGGCTCGATGGAGTCGATGGCCTCAAGGAGGGTCTTTCCGGAGAGCTTGCCGGACTTGATCTCACGCTCCCAACCCTTGTACCAGGGGCAGTTGGTGGAGGGGGCAAGCATGTTGTCACCGTTGAAACCGGAGATGGGGACGAAAGCGACAGCCTTGGGGTTGTAGCCGACCTTCTTGATGAAAGAGGAGGTCTCCTTGATGATCTCCTGGTAACGGGCCTCAGACCACTTGGTGGTGTCCATCTTGTTGATGGCGACGATGAGGTTCTTGACACCAAGGGTGTAGGCAAGAAGAGCGTGCTCACGGGTCTGGCCATCCTTGGAGATACCAGCCTCGAACTCACCAGTACCGGCGGCAATGATGAGAATGGCACAATCAGCCTGGGAAGTACCAGTGATCATGTTCTTGATGAAGTCACGATGACCGGGGGCATCTGAGAGAGGTTAGCATGGAGGCATGGTGGCGTGAGACAGTAACAACATACCAATGACGGTGACATAGTAGCGAGGAGTCTCGAACTTCCAGAGAGCGATATCAATGGTGATACCACGCTCACGCTCGGCTTTGAGCTTGTCAAGAACCCAGGCATACTTGAAGGAACCCTTTCCGAGCTCGGCGGCTTCCTATTGTCCAATGGTTAGTGACTGCAAGACATGTTGGTGCGCGGCAGGGTAGTGAAATTTTGTGGGAACAGGGCAAGCGCATCCGTCACTCGAGTGGCGGGGTAAGATACCCCACCAAAAAGAATTCACGGTCGCACCGCAAAATTTTCGGACTCGAGCGGGGTAATGGATGCGATTCGAGTGATGGAGCGAGTCGTAGGATTCGATGGGAGCGCGCGGAATCGAAGGGATAATGACTAACCTTCTCGAACTTCTCGATGGTTCGCTTGTCGATACCACCGCACTGGTAGATCAAGTGACCGGTCTGTCAAAAGTTAGCAAAGTGTTGCGGTAGTACCCCCGCCAGATGTGGCAGGCTCGAGTGCAGATAAGCAACTCGCTGATGGTTGAACTTACAGTGGTCGACTTGCCAGAGTCGACGTGGCCGATGACGACGACGTTAAGGTGAGTCTTCTCCTCCTTACCCATTTTGACGGATGTGGATTTTTTGTGTGAAGGTTTGTGGTGTACTTGCTGTGAAATGGTCAGCGGGCTGAAGGGTCGATGAGATGAGACCAAGACGACGATGAAGAGTATCGCGAAAGAGACTTGCAACAAGGGCAGAGGATCTTGAACGATATTCTTCTTCGAAACCTTTGAAGGAAGGGCACGTACAAAATCGCAGATCGGATGCTTGAACCGGGTATGCGAGACGAGGAGGGAAGAGAAGAAAAATCTCAAGAGAAGTGGTGGGAGGAGGAGATTTAAAAGGCGAGCAGAGGGGAGGAGGGGTGGGGTGGGGTACAAGGCAGCTGCGGCGGCGCGGGGCAACGAGCTTGGGTAACCCTAACAGCACAGAGGTTTTTTTTCTCTCGGCGAGTGGAGTCACACCGGCCAATGGCAGAGCTTCGAAGCGTAATGACGGCGAGTGAGTAAGGGTCTGAGAAATGGTACGAGGAGGGGCCGAAAGAGCTTACAGAGGACGAGGTATCAGAATATTATCGTAAAGAACAAGTTATCGAAGAGAGTATCTATTGTAGCTATACTTTGAGTATGCTTTACGCCTAGCCGTGCATTTTGAGGAGATGTTCCAGTGCTGGTGGTGATTCCCAAGCTTGGTGTCCAGAGCAGCGAGCTGAAGCAACACATTGCAACAAACAACGCTACGACATCAATAGAACTCTCAATACCACATTCACAAAAGGCATACAGATAAGCATAGCTATTCCATAGTAGTAAGCCATCAGCCGCCGTGCAATAGCGCCTCTGACTGCTCCATCACCAATGCGATATCTCTATTCCCATTTCAACCTCTTTTCTGATACCTACCTCCCACCAGAGCAGCCATCGTCAGTCTCTGGTGGGGGTACATGGCAACTGTTAGCAGGTACATGCGGGGCACAACTTTTTGCGATTTCTCTCTGTGCGCATCTATCGCCGCCCAAGACATGGAAGAAAAAATTCTCACTACGGCCCAAAGCGAAGAAAAAAATTCAATCATGCTGGCGGTCGAGGCTTTGTGGGTTACCTTACGTGTGGTGGATGCCGCACGCGTCCTAGAGTTTGTCTGGGGCCCTTTTCGGGGCCTGCTACAACCACAAATGCCCGTGGGACTTTCTCATGCCCAACAGGCAACCCAGCATTGAATCTCAGAATTCTTTTTGTTGCCCCTCACTTCTGTCAGCCCAACGTGACAGCGGCGTGAGTCACTACTGATGGTTTTGTTATTGCTGTTGTTATTCTATGGGTTCGGCGAATGTGTCACGAATTTTGTACAGGTCCCTCGGGCCAAAACAATAGAATTATGCCTTCGAGATAACATTTTTTGGGTTGCCTTTTTTTTTCATCGATCATCGAGCTTGATTGCCCCTCCATGCAGGCTCTGGCGCGCTGTTTCTGTCTCAAATGCCCTGCACGAATCAACGTCATGCTCCACTGATTCTCTTAGCGCCTGTGGGTTGCCACCGCCGCTGGGCGACCAGTGCACGGAAGATCTGGGCTTGGCCAGGGTGTTGTCGCTGTGAGGTGGTCAAACAGGAAGTTGATTGTCGCATATCAAATTTTTCCTCAAGCTGGAGGGGTAAAATTTGAGCGAGCATTCATGAATAATTCTCATGATATCACGAATATACTCTCTTGTTCTCTCTATCTATCTCAAATGCAAATGTGAATACATCATCTCAGATTCCACTTATCGTATCAACTCTACTCAGCAATCTCCGCTTATCGTTGCATTTGCTTGCGCTCATGTCTCATGCAACTGCTGTTTACTCGTGTTATGCCCCTCCCCCTCCTTGTCAACAAGCCCCTCCATAAGAGTTCAGTCCAAGCAAAGGGTGCCAGGATCAGTTTGTCCTTCTAGCCAGAGATAGAGCGCGCGCCTGAGAAAAGCGCAACAAAGGAGGGGCAAAAAAACTCATGTCCAGCCACTGCGGAGCCCACACGAAGCGACTGCAGCTCATTTTTTTTTTATCTATCGTCGGCTGGTCGCCTTCTCAGTGGAGGTCTAAATGAGGGTTTTGCGATTTCATGCAGCTTCAATTCTCTTGTGGATATGATAATCTGGCCACTTTGATACGAGCCACTGAGGAATTGCCAGATTGTTAAACATAGATGTGAGAAATTTGCACTTTATCCGCAGGAGTTGGGTCTGAGTCGTGGCGGTCGGTAATGGTAGGCTGTGCTATCACAGCTGTCTCCATGGGCGTCTAGAGGTTGCAACAATAAACATGGCTTTTGTAACTATGATCTCAATACGGAGTAAGTCGTATCCTTCTACCCAGCATGGAAAAAGATCTGTTCGAGTTCATATCTTTATTTGTTATAAGCGTGGTGTAATTACCGGAGTAAAAAATCTCTCTATTCCGTGGTCTTCTCTCATCCTGAGCATTGCAGAGAAGCAGTATTGATGGCGCCTATTCTCCTCTTTCCCTTTCATGCAGTTGTTTTTTGGCTGTCACGTTGCCATTATGGGGAATTTTTTTGCCCGAGCGGTTTGTCCACAGTGGATAGTTTATAGCTTCGCGCATGCATCGGCTCCGCCATGGTTTCGAGATCATCTCTCACGTTACGGAAGATATCGTGAGACTCAAGTGGAGGACGCAACATCCGTGATACAACCCATGATTCATAGATGAGAATTTTTTATTGCTCTGTTTACATCTTGCCAGACCGCTACTGCTGGAAAACTATCGAAGAAGTCTGATCAATCTCGATTTGCGTTGCAAAGTTTAGGGTAGCAGTAGAACTTGCAACTTACACCAACCTGAACCTTGATACACCACCTTGCACAAGCCAAGATTTAGTACTTTTTCAGCTTGCCAATTCAGGAGAGGAGTATTATGAAAATCTGTCCATCTTTATGACCAACAATTGTGAAATTGAGGGTCTTTATCATGTCCCAGTTGAGCTTGACCTATTCTGGTGGCTGAGCGGAGCCATGCCAAAATCCATATAAGTCAAGACCCCCCCGGGTTATGTTACACCAGGTCAAAGGCTATAGGTTGTCATCAACGACCCTGTCTTATTAATTACGACGAACTGATTGAGCGGACGACACTGAATTGTCCTATTGACACGAATTGCAAGCTCTACCGACAGTTGACTTGCTTAACGAAATACAGCGCGATTCGACTCTTGCCTTCGAAACGACGACAACCATCATGATCACGACGACATGCGCCAACTTCCATAGCGCTCGCGACAAGACCTGTTCCCTACGAGCCGTAGCAATTACAGCGCCGAATATACGAAGACGGGGATATACGAAAACCCCCGTCCATTTCCCAAGGCTATACATACTCATCCAACAACCACGCATCGCCCTGCACTCTCCCGTCCCCAACTCTGCAGCATCCCGCCAGCTGCCCAACACCTGCCAACCTCCGCCAACAAGGTATAGACTGTAACAACGATTCCCCTTCCCAACAAACTGACAACCGAACTCGCCTCGTGGCCGAACGGTTAAAGAAAACAAAAGACCCGTATAGAGTAATAGCAACTCGTTGGACTCCTATATCAGTATAGGTGACAGCCAAGGATCCTGGTGCAAATCCGGGTGCGGGTGGTATTTTTTGGATTTTTGTAGGAGGTTTTCGATTTTGGATTTTCTTTTGCCTCGAAGTGAGGCTGGTAGGTAGGCGTACAGTCTTTGGCTTAAGTGACAAAGGCCGTTCGAACCACCCGGGTTGCTCTTTTAGAGTAACCTATCTTGCAGTGACACTGAGACTGTAACTGCGCTGGAGTCTGTCGCAGTGAAGGAGGACAGCGACTGAAAAGTAAAACTACACCGTAAATCTGGCAAACGTATGATAATGTTCAATTGTCTATAAACTCGTATGCGTTATACAAATGGCCAAGTCCAGCTCAACCACAGCACCTGTAATATACACAACTCCCACATCACTTCATACAGTATCTACCCAAGCCCTCACTGGGCCTTGACCTCTACCTTCTTGGTCTTTGCGCTCATGCCCTTGGGTGTCTTCAGACCTCCAAAGACAGCCGCAGCCACGACAGCGATGCCTGTAGCACCCATGGTGTATGCCACCTCACGACCGGCCCACCAGTAAACACTTGTGAACAAGATGGGGCCTAGACCTCGACCGAGCTGGCCCCAGCTTCGTAGCATACCGAGTTTGTTGCCGCGCTCGTCTTCATGGGCCTCAAAGCTGCTCAGTGCGTTCAGGCCGGTGACCACCGTGGCAGAGGTAACTGCCAGGCATGTCGCGGCGAGATACAATCCACCAACAGTGTTAACCTGTCCCAGAAGGATAAAGGACGCGAGGCATGCGATTGTACCGACGCGGACGGACATCAGGGGTGGCAGACGTCGTGTTACGCCGCCCTGGAGGATGGATGCTACAAGACCAACGTAGCCCAGCAGCCGTCCGTTCTTGCCTGATGTAAACGAGAAGAGCTCGTACGTCATGAAAGACAAGGAGCTCTCCATACCGGAAAAGAACAGCAGAAAGACAAAGTGGATAGCGTTGAGAAGGAAGTGAGAGTTGGTCCTCTCAATCTTCTTGGGCGCAGCCTTCTTCTCACCACCCTTGGTCTGAGCACCGCGCAGAGAGGGTAGTGTCTCGGGGAGACTGAAGTACAGATACACTGTTTCCACGACGATCAGTGCCAGACTGAAGCCTGCAGCCGCAGCAAAAGGGTTCGCAGTGAACACTGAGAATGTGCTAAGCCACGCGCCAAGTCCAGGACCGAAGGTGAAAGCGATGGAGAAGCAGGCGCCGATCAAAGCCATTGTCGAGCCGCGGGATGAATCGTCTGAGATATCGCTCGCCATCGCAGTTGCGAGCTGGACATTGCCCTCGGAGAGTCCACCCACAACACGGCTAGCGATGAAAGTTCGGAAATCGACGGCGGCAACCCAGAGCAGCACCGAAACAATGTTACCACACATGGAAGCTAAGAGAGCTTTGCGTCGACCATATCGATCGGAGAGGGCGCCGATAAGAGGAGAGGCAACGGCCTGGAGAAGTCTAGAGTAAGGAGGTCAGTTTGCGCCTTGACGTAGTCCAGATGGGTGAACAGTAACGCACGAGAACAGAGAGCCCAGAGCTCCTCCGAGCAGCACAATGTCGTGTCGCGACTCAATGGGACGAGAAAAGGAAGCCTTGTATCGGTGGAGGCCAGATAGGATGGTCTGGAGGAGGGTTCGAGGTCCGTCATGGTCAGGGGGCGCTTGACCTTCGTGATCGCGGTAGAACTCGAGGAGCTTGGGGAACAATGGGAGAATAAAGGTGAAGGAAATCTAGTTCAGAATAGTCAGCAGATGATGCATTAAACGAGAATATGGTGATAGCTGTTGCGTACCAGATCGAGAAGTAGCGAGATAGCAATGACCCGGAGGACTTGCTTCCTCGCAGCGGGATCGAACGCAGCCATGACAGCTTTCTATATAAGGACAGATTCTTCAAAACGACGGACGAGTATTGAAGACGAATGGCAGAGATAGCAAGAGAAGAAGTGCAAATATATACGACAAGAGAAAGGAGAGCAGAAGAAAAAAAGTCCGGCGCAAACGGTCCTCAGGAGACAGTGGAAACTTGCTCGTCTGACGGCATTAGATCTCGGAATAGAAAACGTGGTGGTTTTGGTGGCGGCTTGGTTTGGTTGGTTGGAAATAACTGCGTCACTAGGTACCTGGTAGTGGAAAGTGGAGGGTCTCAGGTCTGAGGAGTGTGGCCCTCCCCCTGTAATTTAGGCACGGGAGCCACTGCAACCTCTTCAAGGAAATGGATAGGTAGGCCCACTACGGATAGCCTCGAGGTAGCGAGGGTAGCGAGGGAACTGCCGCGAATGTTTCAATGACAGGATCGACATTTGACAAGGCGTATATATTACAGAGTCACATTTTCACCAGGTTGGAAATTGTATATTGAAATGATGTATTGTGTTTTTTTTTGTTGTGATTCTATCTCGAATTTGCTGTGTTTCATAGATACCTGGATCTAGGTATTTTATATGATGTTGCTTTTCGATTCTCCTCCAATCAGTACCATGGCCTTCAAGATAGGCACAATACTGTATCTCATGATCCTTCCGGATCGATATTCGTAAATCAGTTCATCGTATTTTTCATGACATAGAAGATCAACCTCTTAACCGCGCGCCTCATTAGACGATTGAAGATTTGGCGTCATGAACAGGCTCCTAGCAGCTCATCCATGCTCAACATAGATGCCACGAAACCCTTTCAGTAAACAATCCGCTTCTCCAGTAACACGATAACAAAGAAGATCCAAAAAGACCTTCAAAAATAAAGGTACAAAACAAAACAGAAAAGCAAAAGACATAGAAAAAGGCACGTATGTGCCGTATCGTATAAACGTCAAAGCATGAAACTCATAATTTTCTCATGACATGATAGCATATTTCTCTCGTAGGTCATACAAACTCGTTCAAAAGGTTCGTGATATTGAAAAGACAGAAAAGGCATTGGGTATCGCAAAGCAGGAAGCCAAAGAGACGGCGAAAGCAGAGATACCTGTACCTTTTGATAATAGTGAAGCGCTGACTCCACTTAGTAGGCTTCGAAAACGAAGCGGAAACCCTCGGATCCCTTGTATGGGATGGGCATGAAGTAGTCGGCATCGACCTCACAGTCTCGAACTCTTGTTTCGAAAATGCTGAGGTAGCCAACATCTCCATCGCGCTGGTCACCATCATCGCTGCCAAACACAACGCCGCCACTTCCCCATCTGCGGAAGAGCTTGGCCAGCGTGAGGTAAAGCTCGGCATGGGACAAAGCCATTCCGAGACAGATGCGGGAGCCAGAGCAGAAGATGTCGAGATACTTGTCAAGTCGTTCTCCGTCTTCCACCCAGCGCTCAGGATGGAAGCCGCGTGCGTCGTAGAAGATGCTCTCGTCCATGACAGTCTTGTAGGGACTCATGCCGATGATGGATCCGGGAGGTAGGTTCCATTCCTCATCGTTCTCGCGATCGTGGTAGACGAGAGCCTCGTCTGGGGCAACACGTGCGAGACGGCTGCTAGTTCCGATGCCGAGACGCAGGGCTTCTTTGACAACTCCCCGAAGGTAGGGGAGCTTTTCCAGCAGCGAGAGTGGAGTGCTCTCGTAGGCGTCGGGAATAGCAGCGAAGAGCTCGTCGCGCAGTTTGCGAAGGGTCTCGGGGCGGTTGAGGAGATGGAATGTTGCGAGGGACATGGCCCACGATGTTGTGAGGGTGCCGCCTTGGACAGTGATTTGGCTTTCTTGCTTCTGGCGGGTCACAGTCTTCTCACGTACGGAGCGAGACTTGGTGGAGAGCATGGTAGGGTGACCTCCATCCATCATCCACTTGCCCGTGCTTTGAGGAGGGTCGATGCTGTGGATCTGCTCAAGGATGTCGTTCTTCATCTTCAAGAAACCACCCCATCCTGGCATACATCGGTTTGAGATGGACTCGGGCAGGGCGTTGACAAGCGTGAGCACCCAGTCGAGCTGCTGTACGCATGGTCCCATGTGAGTGCCGATAAGAAGGTCGTTTGTGACTTCAGCACCGAAATCCGGCTTCTCAACCAAGTGGTCGCTTCGAGCAAAAGCATATTCGTTGATGACATCTAGGAATTGTTAGGGCTGTGACACGATAGAGAGATATGATAGACTCACCATTGGTAAAAGCTGAGTAGGGATACATGACATCAAGGGGTTGCCCGTGAGACACATCGGCGTAGTTCAGGAATGCATCCAGAAGAGCTTCCACTCTCTCTTCGATAACCGGCTGCAATTCGCGCACAGTCTGAGTTGAGTAGAAAGGGTTCAGCGCACTTCGACGCAACTTCTTGTGGAGGCTGTGGTCGATGGCAGCAAGAGAGCCTTCTGTCGCTGTCTTGGGCCCAGCGAGAGCGGTTGGGTGAGGGACTTGGGTACGAGCAGCGCCAGACTATAACATGTTAGTGATTGTCTGATGAGAAGGTATATCATGTGCTTACCTGTTGGGTGTAGAAAGTCCACTTATCCCGACGTCGGCTAGGTCCAGTGTAGAGCTCTGAGAAGAAATCAGGGTCTCCAACATGGACCTCCCAGGGGTTGATGCGCACGATGGGGCCATATCGTTCGTGCATGTCGATGATCTTGTAAGTGTATTGTCCACCGAGGACAAAGTCGTAGTAGAACTCATAGTATTGAGTCAGAGCCGCCAGCTTGGGACCAGGGATATGGGCCAGAGGGCTGAACCACAGTCTCCAAATCACAAGCTGAACGACGTAGATGAGCCAGATACCTGCAAGCAAGTATCCGGTCTGCTGCCAGGTAAGGGCAGCAATGGTCTCTTGGACCGCCATGATGGTGTTGGAATCCATTCATGAGCGACTCGCCCTGTAGGACGGTATTGTCATTGAAGGAAGTAAGGATTATAAGTGAAAAACCGGAGTGGCCATGGGCTCGCCAGGCTGCAGAGCAGAAGCCTTTGGGATATCTGTCGACAGAAGCACGAGAGACGGTGCTGCATTTTTGTATTTCGAGCATAAACCCGTCTTGACCTTCACCGCATGGACTCTCTATGGCCGGGACGGGAGAGGGCTCCCGGGTGCGCGAGCGGGCCGCGTGGGGATGGATTCATGGCGGTGAACGACAATTGGGGATTCCAAGACAGGGGATGGGCCAGCTGTCACCGCAAGTGCAGTAGATGTCGTTGGCTGATTCAAAACACGCGCCTCTTTCCAGCAGGGACGAGCCAATAGGTGGTGCATCCGGAAGCCGGGGGAGCTTCCCAGCATCGTCAACGCTTGGGCCCTAGTGGGATGAACCATTGGGTCGCTAAGACGTTTGGGAGGGAGAATCAGGAACGATTTTAGCTCGAGGTTGGGTTTGTCCAGGGGTTCAAATCTGTTGTCTTTTTTTGTATTTTTATTGTGGTTATTTTGGTGAAAGTATCTTGAGTGTGTGAAGAGCAAGAGGTTGGTGGTTACAAAGGCAGGATTCTAAGAGAGGTTGGGTTGCATCGGCCAATTGGTGCGGTGATGGGCAGAAATGGTGTCTCTGATCGGTTACATCCGAGCTAACTTAGATGCTCTATGCAGACTGTCAGAAACAAAAAGTGGGAGATGAGATGATGGAGGACACTGACAACACTGCAGATAAGTGTTCACGGACCAGATGCGGAATATTCTGACGGCAGATACTGCAGCGAATCACCACTTGCAGCAGCTGACATTGATAGCATGAATAGTATCAAATAGGTGGCTTATCCACATAAAGAGTAGGTCTACTGATCCTGTGACGGCTATTTCATGTGGAATATCAGTTTTCGATGCTGGAATGTGCATCTTGTTCTTCCTGACCGCTCGCATTGGATATCCCTCAGTAAGATTTATCCAGACAGCCACCCTATACCAGCCCATCTTCGATTCACTCATTGATATGCTTCAATTGATGATTATGTTATCTCCAATAATCACGATAGTTCTAAAATAACTAGATTGTCGACTGTTTCAAGTTATCCGGTACATTTAATCCCTGTGTTGATATTTACCTGGTACGAGATTGCCGGTCGGGTCAGGCCATACTGAAGCCATTCACAGCTGGCACACACCGCACTACTCAATGCTGCCATAGAAACACTCATCGTCCACTTTTATAACGCCGAAAACCACGAGACTAGTTTCAAGTCACAACAGAAATGGTAAGATATAGCTTCATTTTAATCAGCAAAGTAACAATGTCAATAGAAACAGTTGCAAGCCGGGCCGGTCCTTGGTCTAGAATGTCACCCCACCCGGCATACTAAACACTTACAAGAAGGTCACATTGTCCTTTTATCAGGACAATAAGAAGAGGATATGCGTAGAGACCAAGTTAGACTACAGAGAGTCTGTTGCCTACCATGCTGCTTCGGTATAGGCAAAGACTGAAGCTATCAACAACCGATATCAAAATCTTACTACCAGTTCTTCACCAACCGTGCACCATGATAGAGACACGACCACATCACCCATATCAAGAACCATCTTTCAGCAGACCCCTCGTTATCTGCCACACGCGGGCGCTGCATCTCATCTCATGCACCAGCCAGAGATGCAGTGCAGTAGTGGAGGGATAAACCAGATCGTACGGATAGTGAGGGTATATATATGGGGTTGAACGGTTTGACATCCCGCGTTTACTACTCCACCCCCACACGTTGAATCCGGGGTAGAATCGCCTCCAGTTATTCTTAGTTAGTTCCAGATATGAAAAGTTATGTACCTGGAACTGTCATGTCAGGCTGGGTCAAAGTGCTGAGGGCGATGAGACGATGTGCCCCTCCATCTGTTAAAGTGTGTGCTTTGCCTGTGACGTCTTTGGAGGTGCTTAAAACGGTCCATGCCCCCCGTGCCGCATCGTGAATGACTTCACACGCTAATTTGCATCACATTCAACGTCAATAGCCACAACCGCGGGACGGACTGACCCAATAGTTGCACCGTTCAACCATCTCAGCTCGGAATTTTCACAGCTAGGCAATACAGTCAATCTTACACGCCCTCTTAGCTTCAATTGAGGCAACTGATGAACGTTGAAAAGAGGGGAAAAGCGTTGCTCATTCCTCTCTCCAGATCCTAACGGCACAACGGCTGAATTGGTTTCAGATTTATCGGATCGTCCGTCGATAAACCTTCTTCTCCCTCGCCAACACCTCGTAATTCGCATTCCTTCGTCGATCAATGCTATTGCCACCGTTATTGTCGTTCCACTCCTCCCTCTAATGGCTTCGCTCCGGCTGTGATGGGGATGGGCAAAGCAAACCCCCTGCTGATCTTGCTGGGAGGGAAATCTTGCGGATGACGAGACGGAACTTTGAGATTCCTCATCTGGGATGTCCCTGGGCAATATGCAGTTAGCCTCCTCTAACATCGTCCTAGGTTCCACAAGATCCCACTTCATCTCCACCAACCCAACGAACCGGTTCGAGATCACGATAGCCAAAACTCTAAGGGTGTAAAATTATGCAGCAGCGTTTCTATCGTCAGCCCAAAGTCCACAAAACGGTTGCACTATTGAACTGAATCACTTAGACGAAATCACCAAAAACGGTCTTGCAGCACAACGGTCGTCAAACAGATTGTTATTCTAAGTCATATTCCAATAGGTATCGATATTAAGTTGGTCCTGCGACCAGACGCACCCATATGTACGTTTCAAATCTATAGCCATGTTACCGTTTTCCTCCTCTTATATCCCATAGGTTATAATCCGAGACCTGAGTATTCCGTCTAGTAGTACTTTTCCGAACCGTTCCCAAACAAGAAGAAAGCAAAAAAACCCCACAACTCCATCATCCCATGAATTCCTTTTATTTCGATCGGCAGTCGATATCATCATCGCTAAAGCAGTGCGCAGTTCGTTCAAGCATATTTGCCTGTTTTTTTTACAGCATAACTTTGGACAGGGTTAGTGACGTGAACGGGAGAACTTTTGAGGGGCGAAGGAAATACTAACATGAGGTACGCTGGCTCATAACAGAGGGTATAATCATAGCTTGCATCGTCTTATTGCTGGCAGGCGAGCATTGAACGCTTTCCCTTCGGGGGCTTGGGCGCATTGGGCTTTATCACGCCGGTGGTGTCGTAAGGTCCGCGAGCCATTATGATGGTTTTTGGTATGAGGTTGGTTTGGTTTGAGTTGGTTCGTTGAAGTGAGGCCACAGGTTTGTTTTGTCCAGAAATCCAAATAAGAAGTTTTGTTGAGACGAGTGTAGTTGGCGAGTGTGCGAGGCAAGGCGAAGCGAAGCAAAGCAGCAATGTAAAGGCAGATAGACCAAAGAGCAGAGCTGAGCTGATAGAAATCTAGGGAACGCACACAATGAATATTCTTGAAAAAACCAAAGGAATCTGATCACGAAAGAATGAAAAATATAATTATGTCGGGGACCATTTTGTCTTAAATTTGTCGAAACTACCCCCGTGAAATTTGGAGGCTCGCGTGGCTTCGACCGCACCGATACTTCAGTCTGGTCATTACTGGCGGTCAGCGCACAACACCCCTGATGGTCGGTCTTCCTAGCTCTCCAAAAAAGGACACCCCTGTACCTGTCTGTGTTTACTACCTCTACTCTCTCTACTTCTACACTACGTACGGTGCTAGGATCGGCAGGGGCCGTGAGCCCTTCTGTTAGCACTGGCGGGAGGTCAACTCAAGTTGCCGGCCCTGAGGCGTCTAGTCTAGGGCGTCGTCCATGGGTTGTCCAGATGTGGCAATTGTTTGCTCTGGGTTCGGTATCAGGACTTGTAGGTTTGTGGCGTTTTCCGTTCTTCCAGGAGAAAGACAACATTGACGGAGAGAACACTCCTCCTCCAACCTCTCTTTCTTTCTCTCATCTCTCTTTCTCTCTGTCTGTCTACGGAATTGACCAACGCAGGGCGAGCGAGATGAACCAGATCAAGGGCGTTTGATATGGACCAGGGGTCGTCAAACTTGAAGGGATGGCAGTGGCAGAAGTGGACCACCATAACCAAAACCCAGGAGGCTTGTGGGGAATACTAACAGAGACGGCTTTTGGGACAAGGATAAGGCTTGCTTGCTGGCGGGGGCACTTGTTATTCCAGATAGAATTCTAGAAGAGGCGCCACACGATGGGGTTTTGGGCCGCTTGGGACTCAAAAAAGAAGTCACTATTATACGTTGGGGCGCAAGGGGAAGACGGAAAGCAGAGACCTGACCTGACCTGGCCAAAAAAACAAATAAAAGAAAGGGACGGTGAGTGAGCGACTCAGCTATGATGACATTCTCGGTGTAGGGTGTAGGATTGTGACAAGTCGCTATCGCTCCATCGAGCGACACATCATTCGGCGCTGAGACAAGATTTCACAAAACAGGGAGACAACAAAGACAGAGAAAGGGTTCTTTTTTAATTGCTGATTTTTAAGATGGCAAAAACACTGATTCAAGGCAAAAAGCAAAAAGCAAAAAAACATCAACGGAAACAGAAAATAGTACATACAATCAATGTAGGTCCAAATTGTGCATTCTCTATTGTCAAACCGAAACACAAACAGCGTATTCGCTACCCATTCTCGTCATCCCATGTCATACCATACCACACCGACCGACAGCTGGCTGCTTGGGACAAGAGTGTCAAGTACACGTCTCCCCGGCTGTTCAGGCCGTACTGCATTAAGGCCACTTACAAAGTACATACATCGTGGGTGCAGCCTTGTAAGTTGGGTGACGTCTGTCCTGTCCTGTCCACCGCTTCGGGTTGAAGGGGGCCCTGGACTGCTTCTTTTCTAGCTGGTGACCTGGTCTGTCAAAAGTGTCAGAACGGGGAGGGCCATTGCTCATGTTCATGTTCATGTTCATGTTGCAGGCTTGGCTTGGCTGGCCATGCTAGCCATGGTACTCCGTAGGTTGAGTGCTAATGCTATGGATGCCGGGTGTAACACTTCAGGGCCCCTTTCTCCCCTGTTACCATCTCCCATCTCCCATCTCCCAGCCAAAAAAGAATCTTCCTTCGCACGAGCCCCAGTTCCATTCATTCCCATTTCATTTTTCTCAATTTCCCAGGCCCCAGCTCGCCTATGTCACAGCCCTGCCAGTAACGGCGCCGGTCTGGGAGTGTCCACCACCCACTGGTGCGATAGGATAGCGGAAGGTCAACCGTCTCGTCTTTTGCCAGGGGGCTACTGTTACAGTTACCTTTCCCAGGTCCACGGTCCGGTGCCCTCTGCCGATCGTTCGGATACCGCTTCCAAAGTTCCGGGGATTTTTTAGAAATTAGGATTTACCCAGGTGGCAAGGGGAACGTTTCCCGAGTACGGTAAGGTGTAAGGTAAGGTAGTTATTCCTCCGACATTTTGACAGGTTTGAGGTTTGGTGTTTGACGTTTAAAGGGGGGGCAAATATTAATGCTACACACGTCAAGGCTGAGGGATTCTGGGGGCCGATCGTGTTTACACACGAGCCGCATGTCAACAACACAGATCAGTTTGGGGTGGTTCATGCGCTTCATGTTGATTGCTATGCGGTGGAACAAAGACTACTGGAAACATTTCATCTGAGGCCCAGAGAGAAGATGTCACTGGTGATGATAAACAGCAATTTGACAGAAGGAATACAAGGACAAGGATTAAACAAAATACGAAAGGCTCTTTTCCCTCCTTCTATGGAGTAAACGGTCTGGCGGTGTTCTTTGATGAAGAAGGGTCTGAGGGTATGACATCGCCAATCGGAGCCCGTTCCACGAGAACGGTCCTGTCTTAGCCTCGTTAGAATTCCGAATCCTAGATAAAAGGTCTCCTCCTTTTTTTTGTCCCTTCTCTTTCGCCTTTCCCTGTTCCTGTTGCGGGCTCTTTAAAACCCACGGTACATTGAACCGAAAGAGTCAGATCACCCGGGGCGGCGGTCACGAATGGATGGGATATGCTGGCCCGTTGGAAATATCCCTGCTCGCCATGCGATGAGAAGCTCCTCTGCTTTGGATATGGGGGTGCTTTAGATGCCGTGCAAGTGCCGCATCAACATCACCATCAAAAGATGATGGGGGTGTGAGAAATACGATATTGACTTTTACTCTCACACACACTCTCACACACACGCACTTACAACACAACACTCCCTATCTCGACCGCTTGTAAGTCCTACTTGCAAAAAGTCCAACGTCCTGTACACGCTGTCTAGCACGACTTGCGCCCAACCCAGGCGCGTTGTCCGGACGCAGGGGTCGTATTCCCCGTAGCCCCCGGACCGCTCAGAACCGCGAACCGTGGCTCTGGTGCTCTAGCTGCCGGGGGAATTTTGCAGGGTTTCAGGATCAAAACACGTCCACCTGTAAGCGCCATCGATGACAGCAAGGCTAGGTAAGGGGAGGGGTGTATCTTTTTTTCCCTCTCTGAAATTTCGGCGTGCGCTGGCTGGTGCTGCTGCTGGCTTATACTTTTCGAATAGGGTTTGGAAGCCCGTGATGGAGAAGGAGAACAAGAGCCACCCGACACTTCTTTGACTAACTTTACCTGACCGCTATACCGGCCGAGATGTCAAGTTTTAGGGAGATCCGCTTTGGACAACGAGGTTCGAGAAGGTGACGGTGACATGGTTATGAGTGGGTTCTTTGGTTTTTCTAGTGTTGTGTTGTAGTTCCAGAATATTTCCCAACAAGTCAACCCTGCAATGGAACAGAGGTTTGTACGGATAGTATCCAGGGTATTGTATTGCGAGCGGCTATGGATACACGAATAGGAGTTTTATCTCAGTCATATGCCGTGCGAGGTGAAACGGGTCGAGATTGAGTCTTTCTTGTGTTATAGGTGGATGGTGTTTCAATATCAACTGCCAAGATGACAGGACAGCTTTGGGTTGTTGTTCTCGGGTAGAAGCAGCCCTGTAAGGGACAATCGACTCATGAGACAGGTACGGAGTGTGAAATGTGATATTTCACATCAGCAAGAATGTATATCTAGATATTGCATGATTTACGTCAAGGGACTTGGTATTTGTCGTAAGTAATGACAATTCTGTCCCAAAAGGGATGTACAAACATACCAATAACAAGATCACCGGCATAGCAAACATGATTCATGTATGACAATCGTCCGGCTTAAAGGAGGACTTTTAACTATATCGTCTAATCGTGAGGCTTATGTTGCATGCATTCGCCATGTTAATCTACAGCAAAAAGCAAAGTGTCTGGGCTAGACTACTATGTTCCGAGACTTCGGCACTCGCATTAACAACTTGATGACTCGCCACAAAAACCACAATCTTATTAGTTCGAAAGACGGTGTGATGAAAGCATATAACTTTAACGAGTATCACTATCAGGGGACGTGTTGCCAGGTCTACCTCCGTCCAATGCTAAAGCTAAACGCGAGTCAAAGGCTCAAACTACAGCCCAGCTACTTATAGCACCTAGCCCGACAACTCCACCACTTACACCACTGAACTATTGATATCAAATCCCCTTCAACTCGTTAGAATCCAAACAAAATATGTAATTGCTCCAAAATGATTATTCCAAATGCTTTCCAAGTCACCCACGCTCTAGATATCTCACGGTGATGGGAGGTTTGGCCTTCACGTGACCAACAATATCTGCCTTCCATATGCGTTTAGCGCTCAGACGTCCGAACCCCATCGTGCTAAGCGTAAACGTAAACGCGTTCTATCTCCAGCTTCACATTGACCTCCACTTCTGCTGCTTGCTTACCTTATACTACCCTACCTGACATATACTCGCTCACATAATCTTTATCTCCGTCTCCCTCTTGCAATGCCTGCCTGTCATGGCTGCCGAGTACGCAAGGTCAAGTGCGATGATGGAAACCCTTGCTCGCCGTGTCGTCAGTTTGACGTGCAATGCATCAGATCCACTGCTCCCAGGAAACGCCAGAACCCGAAGCGCGGGCGTCTTGTAGCTCAGGCCAGAGAGGGCACCATTCAGCAGCACACGGCTCTCTCACCGAGCGCTTCTGTGTCTCCCTCGGCAGTTCATTCAACGCCTCATGCGGCTAACGAATGGCCCCCAGGGAGTAGCCCTGGTTCGGCATCAGGTCCCTTCTCGCCAAACTCCGAGGCCCTCACGACAGGTTTCTTCCAGTCGCTGCTCCCGGAGTTTGAGAAGGTTGTTTATCCTTTTAGCCCTTCAGTTACGCCAGATGATATTATTGCCTCAATATCTATGATGCATCATAACTTCGAGGACGCCGCTTTGGTGTACGCCTATGCGGCTGTCACCACGTTTCTATCACAAACTGCAGACAACTCACATGGCAGTGTAGCGGCACAAATAAACAGCCTGGTGCATCACAGTCTTGAAGCCCATAACCGAGCTGGTATTGGTAGCCATGCACCTGGACGTGTAGACGAGGTGCTGCCTCACAGTATCAAGCGCATTGTTACATGCATCTATCTGGAGATCTCGACCATGGGACTTAGCCGGCTCGATAGAAGCTTTAGCTTTATCAGAGAGGCCATATCATTAATTCAAGTCATGGAACTCCAACAACGGACATTACCAGATCCAACGCGGACGCCCTATCCTATGGCACAATTTCAGCAGGTTTACTGGGAGGCATATATCCACGAGAGGTTTCTCACCATCGCTGATGGCTACCCCAGCATCATGCCTCCTCTTCATACAAACCTCTCAGCCACAGACACTTCGACGCCGGAGCATATACGCGTCGGATTCAACTGCTTAATAGAGCTCTTCCTAATCCTTGACGAAACATTCCTCGCATGTTGGCAGTCTCAACGGGGTGCTATCGGCGGGTTAACAGTACAGTGGGTTGAGAACAAGCAAGTCCAGCTTGACCAGGCCGAGATGAACGCTGCAGCAGCCGAGGAAAGGATGAGCACTGCCGGACATGCTGGCTTTACAGAACTACAGCGTGCCGATCTCTTCATCACCCGACTATGGCTGCGCACGCTCCTGTGGCAACTGGCGCTTTCACAAGGACTCCTCCGTTCAGGAGCCTCAGATACGACACATGAAGGTCTATCGTTGCAATTTCCAGCATCGCGGTTATCAATACAGCTCCGCAGTCTGGTTGATAGGCTTGATAGCATTGTGAGTATAGCAACGCAAGGCAGCGGGATCATACAAAAGCTCTTCGAGATTGCCAGCACGATTGCCGACGTGCTTGCTCTTCCAGCAGGGCACAACCAAGCAGAAGACGGACTTAGGTCCCATGTGAAGGATTTTCTTTACGTCGTCAACTTTTTGCTAGAGCTGGGTTTGATGAGAGAGAACCAGAAGGAATATCTACGTGAGAAATATCACATGTTGCAACCGCTGAATACAGAGGAAGGGATCGCTGCACATACTGGAGAGCAGACAGTTGCGTCTTGATGGTATGATTTGGTTAATAAAATATTTGGGTATTTAGCCGGTGTATTGGATGTTGTTTCAATATTATTATTCGAGGATAATGCTAGACATTATGACATGACAAATGAATGTTTCAGTGTAATCCGACTGACTCAAATTGATGAACTGTATCTGATTCAAGATACATCTATTTAAGTCTCCCGAACAAATAAAGTCAGGTTGTAATTTAAAGTCAATATCTTGCATGATACTTGGCTGAATAGGTACAAACTCTCAAGATTCGCGGCAGTTATCCTTGAGATTTAGCTGTAGGTACAAGGATTTTGCGCCTTGGCGCCACCTAAGTCCCACCCACAGCATCAAACCGTAAAACTTCATCTCACGTACCCTAAACCTTAACGATTCACATCATCAGCTATGCATTTCCAACCCGTCGAGGAAATGGTCGAGGAAGCATATACCGCCCGTCCTCAGGATGAGCCTCAAGTCGATTCGGGGGCAAATGATGTTCTAGATGACGTCTTTGGCTCGGGCCCTTCATCGCCTACAGAACGTGATGAGTCAAGCGCAACTCATCCTTCAGATATCCGCCGACTTCAAACAGAACACACAACAGCGGGGTACCGCGAGGGTGTAACTATCTCCAAAGAAAGCAGTATCCAGGCTGGTTTCGACGAAGGCTTCAGTCTCGGCGCAAGCGTAGGCCTAAGAGCAGGCCAGATCCTCGGCATGCTAGAAGCCATCACCGAAGCTGTCCGCAGCCGCAACGACGCGGACTCTACGGAAGTTGCAAAGCTCACGAAGCAAGCGCAGGAGGAGCTCAGCACGCAGGGTCTTTTCACAGCAGAGTACTGGGCCGAGGACGGAAACTGGAAGTACGACGTCAAGGCGGCTGCGGCTGCGGGGACGGAGGAGGTTCTCTTTGCGGATGTGGCGGATGCGCACCCGCTGGTGAAGAAGTGGACGGCGGTTGTGGAGGAGCAGGTTGCGCTGTGGAAGATCGATAGGAGGTTGTTGGATGATGAGACGGGGGTGAGGCTGGAGAGTGTTATGGATGAGACGCTTGGTTCTGGGGCTGCGCCGGCGGCGAAGAAACCGTTGGATTGGTGAGGTTGTGTTGATGGGAAGAATAACGACAATTGTGTGGATATATAAGGGTGGTTGGAATAGATCGAGGTATGTTCACTGCTCTGGTTGAGGTTTACTTGTTAACGGTTGTTAGGACGGGATATCGCGGGGACTGGACTTGTCACAGTAGACATCTACAAAAGTGGACTTGTCAAGAGCATCTATACGTTGGACTACTATGCGGACTTCCTTGAAGATGCATCACCAGGAGACGGTGTGTTTTTGAGTATTCACTTGACCTCCGTCTCATTGCTCGGACCAAGTTTGAAACAGCAGACTTCGTTGCATAACATCCACACGGCTACTATCTCTATTCCAGGTACAAGTCGGAAACTGGGACAGAAACTGTGTTCGAGCCAAGCCGATTGAGGCAGTATGATTCTTTATAAATATAGCTATCTTACTGTCATATTCATCTTATGGTCGGGAGTGTATTGTAGCGGTTCAAGGTTCCCGGGCTCATTGTCATTGGCGGAGTGTGTATACGGCACGTGCGATTAACAGACTGCTTGTCGTACAACGGTCTGCTCCGAAAGGATTCTCATCTAGACCCTCGCACTTAAGGAACCCAAGATTTTAAATGTGCCCCGGTCCAGGCCCATCAGTAAGACGAGCTAAACGGCCAATGCTAGTTGTCCCAGTTCTGAGTTGTCCGTTGCTGTTGCCACTCGCCACCTCTATTGACACACCGACAGTTGAACAACCCAACTGCTGTCTCAACTATATGTGCGTCCTGTATAATATCCATACTTCGGACGACCCGGGATATTTCGTCCAGGATGTGGCCTCTATTAGGGCTGACGCCAGCTGGCAGTGCGTTGCTGAGGCTTTTGCTGCCGCCACTTCTATCGTTGTCTCCCAAGTGATCGACATCTAGGGTTGAGTCTCCACGGGGTGGTCTGAGGCTTTATCGAACAAAAACGGCTCTCTTGCGCGCTTATTGCCATCTGTGGTAGTTCTGTCGATTGTCGAGGCGTAGTGAAATTTGGTGCTCTTATCCTGAAAAGGACGCTTCAAAGACCCAAGATCCAACCTTGTAGAATATGTCTTGTGTCCTCAAGTCTTGTACGTGTGCTTCGTATGCCCACCAATTGGTTATGCAAGGTAAATGCGGTTGCTGACCTGGACTCATCCATTGACATATTCCTGTAGCGTTCTGGCTACATCCTCGATACGCTCATACTTACCGTACAGCTCCTTTGTTGTCTCCCAATCACGGCCTTCTCTACCAAACATCATAAGTTTGACAACCTTGCCGTCATTGTCCATAACAACTCTGCCGCTTCGGTCATCAGCCCAAGAGAACCGAATCTGCTTGGCTTCGATATCAGCTATTCCGACTTCAACGATATCATCAGGCAGAACTGTATCGTCCATTCTGTCGTGCAATCCGAGGCTTCGTCTCAGGTCCGCAGAAACACCAAGACGGTTGTGGTATCGCACTATTTCGCGTCGCAGCGTCCTGACAAATCGGTCCAAGTTCTGCTGAGGGGGACTGTCACTCTCAGGCCGCGGCGTTGGGAGATGGCGGGCTGCTAAGCCAGAGAGAGGGATCGCAGGAGGGAGGGTGTGTCGGTGGACGCGGATGTGCTTTGAGTTGAAGTATGGTCGGTTGAGCATAACGTAGTAAGGGCTCAAGAACTGGCCCTTGGACATGATCTCGAAGCGCAAGCCAAGAACATGGCCGCCGTTGACTGCATTAGGATCGGGATCATGGACTTTGAACGCCGTGATAGAGCTGCAGGTGCGGTAAAGGCATTGCTGAACGAAAGCCTTTTGCTTATCGGATTCGCTGAGGAGTTTTGCGCGGGAAGTCGTATTTCGAGATGAAAGGAAGCCTTTGGAGGGTTTGAGAAACACCTGTGTTGAGGGCGCAGCGAAGATGGTAGAGGTTTCGATCTTTAAAGACTTGCGCAAAGCGGCGGCTGTGCATCGCATTAGGTGGTGGATTAATGCGCCATTGACTCTGATGACTGACCTTGTTCTTTCAGGGCAGCAATTTCCTGATCAATAAGTTCGCTCTCAGTTGGAGCATCTGTTTCGGACGACATGATGGCGCTGTATGTTGCGACAAGGGGATGAGAAGTGAGGTTGATGACGATGTTGTTTTGATGGTCTGTTTACAAACAAGGGTTCTTGGCCGCAATTGGTGGGAGCTGTTGCAGGTCACTGATAAGATAAGAGTTCCCGTTACAGCTACCAGGTTCTTCTAGCCTGGAGTGAACAGACATTTCTCGATCGCATACGGTGATTTCAATATGAAATCTTTTTAGGAATCATCTTGCAAAGCATCTGGTATGTTGTATCCTGTACCTCGTATCTTGTGTTATCGTCATGAGTCCATCCTCTCTTTTGTTAGCAGTTAGCATGTCTTGTTTCTTCATTTGTCACCCAGTGACAGACAACGGATGCTCCTATTGGCTGAACCACTCTTCAACCCCCGGAACACCAACCCCTGACGCGCTTCCTGTTTGGGACAAGACGCGACTTGGAAGAGCCCTTGGCTTTTGGGGTTTGTAATTGCTAGGTTCTCCCTGTGGTTCGTGGGCCTTTGATACCCTGTTGGACATCATCAATAGATCTTGTGACTTATATTGTCCAGTAGTCAAAACTATCAGATCCTTTTTGATCTTCAAGATCACTCGTCCTACGAGGCATACATCACCGATAACTTGATGTTTTGTCGCCACCAAATACCTCAGAAAGGACAGCTAAGCTGTCACTATCCCCATTCAAGATCTCAGGTCCATCCCCAGAAAACAACCCAATCACATCTCACGGTTCGTCTGAGAGGCCACGGTAGCGGGAGCTCGCTAGGTACCTTTTTTCTACGCCATCCCGTATCCATCATCCGAAACCCAGGCAGTGACCTTCTGTATCTGAGGCCCGCTTCAGATTTACTGGTACCTACTTGAGGAACCTGACAAATTCAAGCCTTTCTTCTTCATTCCTTCAACTACATTCTCACTGTCTCTCCCACTCTTGACTATTTATTCCTTGCTTCTCTTCTTCTTGTCTTGTCTTTGAATGCTCCTGAATCCTTATTTTTGATCCACATATAACATCGCTACGACGACACATTTTCCACCCGCATCTGACTTTGACGCTTCCAACGCCTCCTGGTCGCATTCGTTCAACCCCCCTTTACACCTACGACCACTCTTTGTACGCGCCTTGGCTCCGAATTTCCTTTTCTCTCGGCACCTATGACCGCCAGAGCTCGACGACCTCAAAAAGATCCCGGCCGCCCGCCCCTGACGATCAAGACAGAATCGGAGGATGCGAATGGAAACGGTCATCTGAACGGCAACGGCAAAATGAGTAGCGGAGTTGAGATGCGCCGCAAGGCTGCTAACCTGGACGCCGATAATGTTGCTGCGAATTTCATCAAAAGCGAGTCCTTCTCTCTCGACGATCCTATTCCAAAAACCCCCGTTCTCAACAACCATGGCTTCATGGACCTTCCTCGACAAGACCAGAAGAACTTTCTTCTCCTGGTTCTTCTATACTTCTTGCAGGGAATCCCTATGGGCTTGGCGACTGGCTCTGTGCCTTTCTTGCTCAAGAACCACATGTCCTACAGCGAGATTGGTGTCTTTAGTTTGGCCTCGTATCCTTACTCTCTGAAGCTCTTCTGGAGTCCCTTCGTGGACGCTGTCTGGAGCCCCAAGATTGGTCGGCGCAAGACGTGGATTGTTCCTATCCAATTTCTCTCCGGATTCGGTATGCTATTTCTGGGATCGCACGTTGAGGAAATGATGGATACCGCTGGTAAACCCGGTGGCATGACGGCGTTCTCTTTCATGCTTTGGTGGTTCTTCTTGGTCCTTATGTGCGCTACTCAAGATATCGCTGTGGATGGCTGGGCACTCACTCTCTTATCGCCTGGCAACGTATCGTACGCCTCGACCGCGCAGACTGTTGGTCTCACAGCTGGACACTTCATGTCATACACCGTTTTCCTCGCCTTCAACGCCGCTGACTTCGCCAACAAGTGGTTCCGTGCGGTTCCTTCAGACGAGGGCCTTCTTTCGCTTGGAGGATACCTCAAGTTCTGGGGCTGGTCATACATCATTGTAACGATTGGACTCGGTCTTTTGAAGAAAGAGGACAAGTCGCAAAACGAAGATGGTGTCTGGGATGTCTATCGCATTATGTGGGGCATCCTCAAGCTCAAGAACGTTCAGACTATCATCATTGTTCATCTCATCGCCAAGATTGGCTTCCAGGCTAACGACGGTGTCACCAACTTGAAACTCTTGGATAAGGGCTTTGGCAAGGACAACATGGCTCTGACAGTTCTGATCGATTTCCCTTTCGAAATTGGTCTGGGCTACTACGCAGGAATGTGGTCGCAAAAGTACACTCCTATGCGTCTCTGGTGCTGGGGCTTCGCAGGCAGACTCGTTGCTGCGTTGTTTGGTCAATTTGTTGTGGCCATTTTCCCAGATGAAGGAGTTACTTCTTGGTATCTGTTGACGGTCATCGGCGAGCACCTTTTCTCCACATTCACAAACACCATCATGTTTGTTGCTGTCTCGGCTTTCCATGCTCGAGTATCGGATCCTGTCATTGGCGGTACCTACATGACACTCCTTGCAACGTAAGTAGCACAGATCTCTTACCAGTGGAACGAAGCTAACAATTCTTAGTGTCTGTAATCTGGGTGGTACATTCCCCAGATATTTCGTGCTCCAGCTTGTCGACAGCTTCACTGTAGCCACATGCCAACCCGGCAAGCCAGACGCCTCATCGCTAAAGGGCACCCTCATTACAGAGGCATTCTCTTGCGCAGTGCAGTCGGAGAAGGAGAGATGTGAAGCTGGCGGTGGAACTTGTCAGATGGTCCACGATGGATACTACACAGTCAACGTGCTGTGCGTTTTGTTCGGTGCTGCGACGTTCTTCTGGTACATCAAGCCAAAGGTGCTCCATCTCCAGAGTCTGCCGCTACGTGCTTGGAGACTTTCGCCCGGAAATGAGAACAAGCGATAAATTAAGAGGAGGAAAGATAATATGTAGAAATGGTTACATGTATGAGTAGTAGAGATGGGAGGCCCGCGCTGCATTGTTGATACCCGCGGAATAGTAGAACAATATACTTGTAGATGGTCTTCATTAGGGTCACTTATCACAGGATGAAATATTCTTTGTGTCAGGCCATTGCCCAAATGAATTTTACGCATTCCTCATTAGCCGTTACTCTGTGTCACGACCCCTAGCTAACATCTGACTCTCAACAAAGCATGATCTATGCGAAGACTGCTCATGCAGACGATTCACCCCAAAAAGGCCCCAGAGAGTATCAAGTCCTCTTCGTCGATCTCCTCCTTTACTGTAGACCTTCCTGACTCGCCGCCCGCCACATATGCAGAAGGAGGGACAAACCGAGACCAGATCTCACATCTATCGTTTGAACTGGTGCCTGGGCATTCTGTTACAGACATTAGTGATATTCCGATCATTAACTTTGGAGATTCAACACACCTCTGCCCTTCTCTTGACAATAGCGACAACGAAAGGAATCATCTTTTCCGCACAGACGAAGCATCTCCCCGATGTTGGGACTCCCACTTGCGTCCCAAGGGAGATCCTAAGAGCAGCATGTTTAGTGTATGGTCATCTTAAGAGGTTATCATCTACATACCATTCTGAATGGAGCTTCGGAAGTCGAAGGTTCTTGATCAGAACCTGATTCGCTCTTACAATCAGGTTCCTCCTTCACTGGTGTAGAAGGGTTCTCGACTGCAGAGGATTGTGGTCGACCTTCCTCAGGCTCACTGGGATCTCGACGAGCTGGGACGCTGCTGGGTTGAGCAGGGTTCTCTTCACGGAGTGGGACGGCACCGTCATGAGAGGCTGGTAGAACGTCTCCAGCATCTGCCGGGCGGGAAGACTCGCGGTCAGCCTGGGCGTTGTCCTGTTCAGGGACTACAAGAAGATCGTCACCAGCGTCGACTGGGCGTGAAGGCTCGCGAACAGCTTGTTCACCGTTTTCGTCCGGGGTCGCTTCCTCGCTCTGCGTGAGAGGCCAAGTCGGCATTCTCCCGGCGTCCATGTCGGTATACCACTCTGGAAGCATTAATGTTAGTTCAACTCATGTCGTAGGAACATGTTTTCTTACGTTGCACGTTCTGGTCCTCATAGAAATTGAGGTTCCCTCGTCGCCGAGCTGCGACTTGGAGCTTGTGCACCTCCTTCAGGTGCGAGTTCAGCGCCGTGTGACTGTTGAAGCGTTTTGCCTTCAAAGATTAGCACATATTTCTGATTTGATGGCTGTACATGGCATACCTTGGGACATAGCGTCCCTCGGAGGTCACGCCATCGGCAGTAGAGCTCCCCAGGCACCAAGGTAACACTCCCGTTCTAAGTACGTTAGTTTTGCACTGACTGGGCAAGATATTGGAGTATACGGACCTCATCATTGTCTAACGGCGGCATCTTCAGGTCTGGGCGAGAGGGCCCAGTCTTGTAGCGCTGGTATGACTGACTGCGAATATATTCTAAGCTTGCGGGAGACATGTTGCGGTGATGTTGGTTGATATGGGCTATAATCACGAGAAAGTAAAGTAAAGTAAGAAGTTGGAAGTATGAGAGAAGAAGAAAAGAGAAAGAGAAATGAGGGAGTAGACTATATATGGATCCAAGGGCTGTGCTGCGACTACATCAGGTGAATTTGTCAGAGAAGCTGGCGAGCGTTGCCTCGGAAGTGCCATGACAGTGTTGTGAAGGTGCCAGAGGAGAACAGTATATCTTTCGTCCACCCACGCTTTCTATTTGTTGTAAGATGTCTTGCCACTGTCAAAGACCCTTACTGCAATGTATTTATAACTGATCAAGTACACTTGATTCTGCGTGCGTTGTCTTTCCATGGTATCTCGTTTTGAATGAGTTCAGAACCAGGCGAAAGTCGGAAGAGAACGACCCTGATTTCTTCGGAAACTAGACTGCATTCTGTATATAGGTAACTTGTTTTCACTTTATCTAGTCCTAAGATCGGTAATGCGTTTTCAGATCTTGAGCAGCATATTTATATGTCGTGGCCATTCTTCTCGCGGTTATTATAGTTGGTGAAGTCTCTACATCCAAGTTGGTGCTCGTACAAACGTGGTAGGCGTCTTTAAAGTTGGCTTTAAACATGATGCTTTGGTGCTGTGTTGGCGCACCTTATCTTCCATAGATGAGAAGAGGAGTATATAAGGTAATAATGTGACAATATCGTTAGAATTACGTGCGAGAGAAACTTAGGATAGACAAGATACGAAAGGGTTCTTATATGTCTCATGAAGATGGGGGGATGTTTGGAGATGAGACGGTCAATTCAAGGTTGATGGCTGACGACAGTGCAAGCGATTGACAAGTTCTACTGCATATTTAGGAATCTAATAGTTGGAGAGCAATTGCTGTATGTGTTTGTACACGTTACTCCTAAGTCAAAGAGTTTGCTAGTGGGTCTGTTGTACTGCGACTATTCGTTGATAGCCTGAATCTGTGTATGATGTTGATCCCAGCCATGTGCTTGTTCTTGACTGAAGACCAAACCGCAAGGAAGCCAGCCAGATCGGCCGCAGCATGTATATTCAGAGATGAAATCAAAAGCCAACGGGCGGACAAAGGGTGCAGAAAGCACCCAAAGCATGTTTCTCGACTAGGCATGAAGGGAAAGCTACTCTCTCACTCCATCGATCGCCCTTCATGCCGCAGTGCTGCTGTCCTTAATCGTCAAAGCATTCTCATCCTCCGCGTATGCATCCACCTTGTACTTAGCAAACTCGCGAGTTTTCACCTTGTTAGCAAACAGGATATCAAGCTCTTCAAACGTCTTATTCTTAGTCTCGGGCAGTCTGAAGAATGTCCAGACGAAAAAGACCAAACAGCATCCTCCCCAGAAGAAACCAGTCTTGCCGCGCCAGTTACCAGCAGTCGGATTCAGCATATAGGGGTTGACCACATTGCAAATAATCTGGGCGATGTAATATGCGATTCGACTGATGCATATACTCTTGTTGCGTAAGCGTGTGGAAGATACCTATGCTTGTCAGTTTGGCTCAAAGCTCGAAATGGCATTTGTTTGAGTCGTTAGCAAATACCTCAGAAATAATCGCGTAGCAAACCGGGCCTACGGTCATGTAGTAGATACCAAGCCAAAGCAGCATAAAAGAGGCCTGCGCATAGTTTGCACCTTGAGAGTCTCCGGTACTAGCACTGATGATTCCGACAATCATCAACACCCCTGTGAGCAAGCCAAGGCCCCAGAGATACAGTGTACGTCGGCCAAAGGGGGCGAGAAGCCACCAAGACACGATTGTACCGACGGAGGCAATACCTAGACCACCAACAGACATCCGGAACGAGATTGTCTCAGGGAGTCCTGCTTGGACAAAGAAGAATGTTGGTGTTCCTCCCATGGAAGATCCGCAAAAGGGTTGGGCAGCAAAGGCCATGCAAGCAATCTCAGTTCTGCGCCTGTCGATTCCCCGGAAGCAGTCTAGGTATGAAGTTCCTTGGTCAATCGATTTCTCAATCTCGTTGGTATGTATCATCATAGCAACGGCCTGTTTTGCATGGCCAGGCTGCGTTGATGAACTGAGACGAGTGACGGACTTCTCAGCCTCTTGATACTCGCCAGTACGGACAAAGTACCATGGCGATTCGGGAGCGAAGAAAAGGATGACGAATAGAGGAACAGGCCATGCCCATTGTATCGCGAACGGGATGCGGTAGGACCACGGACCAGTCTTGTTCGAGAAACCTGCCTGCACACCAGCGGATATAAGTTGTCCAATGGCCCAGCAAAGGTTAACATAGACGGTCAAGTATCCTCTCAATGCCATGGGACAGACCTCGGAGGCATATGCAGGGGCCATTGTAGCGAACACCCCCCAAGGAATGCCACAAAGAAATTGACCAACAAGAAGAACGGGAAGACTGGGCGAGAAGAAGGAGATGAAGATACAGGCACAGATGGCAACCAACGAAGCGAGAAGCACTTTTCGATAGCCAAACTTATACGTAAAGAAGCCATTGGCGAACGCGCCGATGATAGTGCCCACGCTGACAGCATTGCTAAGAGCGTTCTGCCAAGATGCCGTGATCTGCCAAGTGTTTGTCTCTGGCTGATAACTTCCATAATGCTCTCTGAAAGACGGCTGAGCAAAGAAGGACGAGATCAAGACGATATCGTAACCCTCCATGATGATTGATGTGGAGAGTAGAGCTGACCACATCACGGCCTTCGGATACTTTCGTATGGCTTGGAGTAATGTCAGACTGTGTTCCTCGTCGGCGGCTTGCTTTGCGAAGGATGCATCTTTGACGATGTCAGGGTTTGGAGGATGGTCATCTTCGCTGATTCTGGCGACCTTGTCGTCTGTGAGAGGAGACATGAAGAGAGTCGGTTGAAGTAAACAAACTAGGTGTATTCAGGATGAGACAGTATTCTTTTACTATGGTGTTCCGTGATCCAAGATCAGCGGCAGAGGCTATATATATAGCAAGTCCCGAAGGATGGCAGCATCCTGGAAGGTCTGATATACTACAGAGCATCCATCCCGTGCTAAAGACCAAGAATCTAACTCCAACATGATGATCCGGGGTCTGTGGAGAAGAGTCCGGGGAAACATTGCCAAGGCTATACCTAACTTAGAGCTTGATCCTGGTCGTTGAAGAATCCGGGGTTTGTGTGGGGGATGCTTTGTATCCCTTCCCCACCGGAGGATGAATCAGGCTGCTATCTCCGGTGGGGATCTCGCTACTTCAGATGTGATGTAAGTCGTGAAATCCGTACTTTAATCATGGTTATTAATGCAGCCTTAATTGGGTATCGTATGGTGTGTTTTGGACGCTCAAGGCCATGCACACAATTAATGGCCACCGCCAGAATTGGATTTGAGTATAGTGGTCGAGCGGTCAAATTGAAGCTCAAGAAGCGTAGTGAACCTGTCCAACCGCTCTTGCCGTGCTGAACAATGAATACCTTCACGGAACAAGAAAGTTCCATCCCGTGACTAAACAAACTCCGCACTGTAACTGCTTAGGCTTATGGCAGGTACATACCTAGCAGATGATGTGATTCTTATATCACCATACCAGAAACTCTCAATGCTACACCAAAAATATGCCTGCTGATGACGATCAAGCACAATTCCGATGCCATTTCTGTCCAAGAACCTTTGGACGACAGGAACACCTGACACGGCATATCAGAGCCCACACGCTCGAGAAGCCGTATGGCTGTCGACAATGCAGTAAATCTTTCTCTCGCCAAGATGTTCTACAGAGACATGAGGCAACACATACTTTAGGCTCAGCCTTACGCAGGACCGTGTCAAGCAGGGCATGTAAAGGATGTGCGGCTGGGCGTATTCGTTGTTCGAGAGAATTGCCGTGCGGGCGATGTCAGGAGAGAGATTTGGAATGTGTTTACCCTAGTCCTAGGAGACGCAAGACTCGCTCGATGACTCAGATGGGAGGATTGGGACATCAATCCCCAAAGTCTTCTACAGGAAGCTTGAACGAAGATGTGGAGGTAGACGCCGTTGAAGCTCCAGAATCAGCGGAAGCAGAGGCAACTGTGGATGTCAACCACGGCGAACTCAACGAGGATAGTGGCATGGCATGGGCTATCGAAGAGCCTGGCACGTTTGCGGTTCATCCAGCAGGTAGAGAGTGGCCATCGGCTGATGAGTCAATAACTGGAACGGCGCAAACCGGTGGCTCGATGTTCCAGATTGACGATCTGGGTAACTTCACCATGAACAAGGATATCCCTGAGCCCGCTACAGGTGCTCTCAATATCAACTGGCTTTCCAATACCCAATGTAATGCAGCGTGGGAGAACCAATTATCCATAGTCCCCGACGGGCTTGGGTCAATGGCATTCACGTTCTCTACTGAGTTTACTGAGCCAAATCTCGATTCATCATGGCTACCGAATCAACCCATTGATATGGCTATCTCGAGTGCCGAGCAACCAGCTCTGAGTTCTGTACATGAATCCAACTTAGTGGCTGCAACAAGCCCAGGTGACAAAAGAACGGGCAGTTTACACGGCTCTAGCACATCAAGGTCAACTGAGGGAGACCTCTACGTTGAAGGTATGGCAGCAAGAGCACCATTCCGCGGCCTACTGCGGCACAGTGGTACATTCACAGTAGAAGCTGCCTCGCCTTTGATCCATGAAACTTCAAATTCGCCAGAAGAGATAGAGGCCCAAGGCCCCTGCTCAACTTACGTCTCAGACACCCTCTACTCTGAAATGGCAACGACTCTTCGTCGCGAGGCCGAGATTCACGGTTTTGGATCTGACAATACCTTGATCCCTTCATTGGGACACATCAGATGCTTTGTGCGACTCTACTATGAAAACTTCCATCCCACGTTTCCTTTCCTACGGAACAGCCCCTCGGCATGGAGAGACCTGAGCAATTGGATCCTATTGCTTGCTGTCTCAATCATTGGCGCCAAATATCTGGGAGACCCGTGGTCATGGTCTATGTCCGAGTTACTGGAAAGAGTCTTATGCCATAGGCTCGACTCAAACAACAAAAATGACGAGTATGACAACGACACTTGGATACCGGGCAGTTTCCAACCACGAAATCGACTAGACCTTATCACGCTCCAAGCAGCCATCCTCAACTTGATATACAGACTACACAGTGGTAAAAAGGAAGTGGTAGAGCATGCTTTAACACAAAGACTCATTCTCATTGAGGAGTGCAGGAAGATGGGCCTCCTTTCACATGTTCCCGTCAGCGCTAATCCTGGGTCAACGCACAACTCCAATGCTACTATCACAGCATGGGTGCGAGCTCAATCCGAACTGAGAACTGGTTTGATGATTTGGGTACGTTGCCTTTTGCCTCATCGATCAGCTTATACTTATTGCATATAGGTTCTCGACTCAATCGCTGCTTATGAGTTTGACCGTTCTCACGTATTACAACTACATGAGGTCAAGACAACACTCCCCTGCGGAGAGGATATATGGAACAAGCCGACTTTGGAGAAAACATCTCCTACGGACAGGAATAATTATCAAGGTACATCTACGAAAGTTACCCCATCAAAACTCCATTAGCACTGACTTGTAAAAACTCGGATAGCGACGGTATCAGAAGCACTTAATCTACTCTACATGGAGAAGCGACAGCCACCAAACTTGACAGAATTTGGAAACATCATCCTCATATACGCTGTTTGTCGGAGAACCAAAGAAGCTACTTACCACCATGAAACAGAACTGTCAAGATGGACCCCAGTTGCTCACGTTGAACCACGTACAGAATCAACTTCTGTTAGCGAGTCGTGGCCACCAAGCCTCCAGATAGTCACAAGATGGAGAAATAGTGCATGTGATTCTTTTGATATTCTGCATTGGACTGCAAATGGGAAGGCTGCCAATGCCGGTGGCTCGGAGCACCCAACCATTCTTCATCTTCACCTCTCTCGTCTGTATGTCCTGAGCCCGTCCAAGTATTTACAGAAGATTGCTGGCGCCGCAGTGTTGCTCAGAAGTGCTGACAGGATTCATAACAACGTTGAATACTCAGAAGCATGCAGCCACCTCCATCGCTGGGCCAACATTGACCAGTACAAAGCCAGACTATCTGTAATTCATGCTGGGGCTTTGCTATGGCATGTTCGACGGTACAGTAGCAATGGATTTATCGAGCCGCATGCTATACACCTCGCCACCCTTTGCATCTGGGCCTACAGTGTCTTCACCGCACGGAAGGCAGTGTCCAAGCCTCATCAGGCCGATGTCACACTAAGATCATCGTCAGTCAATGAAAATCACGCCCGAGACGAATCTGCCGGTACGGAAGTCGCAGAGGAGCAAGATAATGAAGAAGAACCAGAACCCTCTTTCATTCATATTGACCGCCCTTGCGACGATGAAATGGTCCAAGTATACATACGTCTTGGACACAAGATGAATGGCTACATGCAGAGAGTTGGCAATATTTGCAGTTCAGATGCTCCAGCAAAGATCCTAAAGGAGGGCATCAGGCTGCTATCACAGACACGTAGTAAAGAGAAGGAATGGGGGATCGAGACGTCTTTCGACAAGAGTTTGACAAGCCTTCTGCATGCCACCACTACACCAGAAAGCGAGCGAGCAACGGGAACTCAAATATTCTAGAATTGCTCTATCAAGTTTCATCATGCTCCTCGAACGAAAACCGGCATTTGGGTCAAAGGGCAGTCAACAGTGACTGTTTGACCAGACTCATAAGATGTATCGCCAGCAAAAGAACCCCATTTCTCTCCCTGGGGCAGTTTTGGAAGATATACATCGCTCTTGGTCTGTCCCGGCTTAAGAACGGGGGAAACAAGGTACTTATCGCCGTACAGATATTGAGTTGAGATATCCCAGCATTTCTTGTCATGTGGGAACTCGTAGAAGAGCGGCCTCATGACCGGTGTTCCCTTCTCGTGCGCTTCCTTCATAAGCTTTCGGGTATACGGTCGAAGCTCTTCCCTCATCTTGATATATCTCACACAGATCTCATACACCTCAGGACCATAAGACCAGACCTCGTTGGGCGCTCCACTGCAGCATGTCGCACCGCCGGTCGTCCCATGCTGCGGCTGGCGAGGTTCGCGGTCACCGTGCAGTCTCATTACAGGGCAGAACGTACCCCATTGGAACCACCTCACAAAAAGCTCCCGGAAGCCCTCGTCATTGGGATCACCGCCGTGGAAACCGCCTATGTCTGTTGTCCACCAGGGTATACCAGAAAGGCCCATGTTGAGGCCGGCGCAGAGCTGATTGTGGAGGCTGGACCATGAAGATGCTATGTCGCCGCTCCAAACAAGTGCGCCGTACTTTTGGCTACCCGCCCAAGCACATCGGAGAAGATTGACAATGTTCTTCTGGCCCTCGGCCTGTTGGCCTTCATAAAAGGCTCGGGCGTACTCCAAGGGGTAGATGTTTCCAATCGATCCGTTGGAACCCAGCCAGTACCGGTAGTTCTCGAAGTCATAGGCTGCATATTCAGGTTCTGCCTCGTCTAGCCAGAAGGTCTTGATTCCTTTGGAGTAGTAGTTCTTCTTGACTACATCCCAGAAATAAGTCCTGGCGGCTGGATTTGTAGCATCGATGTGCACGGTTTGACCTTGAAAGTCGAGTCCGATGCGAACGCCTCGGTCAGTGCGGATCAAGTAGCCGTTCTCTAGCATATAATCGTAGTTGTCTGATGTTTTATCAACAGTAGGCCAGATAGAAACCATGAGCTCTATCCCGAGATCTTTAAGCTCTTTTATCATAGCATCTATGTCCCTGTTAGCATCGCCTCTGTGGGTATTTTATAAAGACATACCAGGATCAGGCCAATATTCGAGGTCGAACTTCCAGTCACCCTGTTTCGGCCAGTGGAAGAAATCAATCACAATAAGGTCGATTGGAATCTCGCGATGCTTGTACTCTCTGGCCACTTGCAGGAGCTCCTCTTGCGTCTGGTATCGCAACTTGCACTGCCAAAAGCCTAATCCGTACTCAGGCATAAGAGGTACTTTTCCAGTAGCATCTGCATAAGCCTCGACGATCTTAGCTGGTGTGTCTCCAGCAACAATCCAATAGTCGAGGATTTGAGTTGAGAAGGCTTCGAAGGTCATGATGTTCTTGCCAAACACCGCCCTTCCAATGGCGGGATTGTTCCACAGGAGCCCGTATCCAAGCGATGACACGGCAAAGGGAACACTTGCTTGAGAGTTACGCTGTGCGAGCTCAAGATCCAGCCCCTTGAGGTCAAGCCAAGGTTGCTGATACTGACCCATTCCGAAGATCTTTTCATCAGGATTGACGCTTTCAAGTCTCATCGTCAAGTGATAGTTCTCAGTTCCGAGGATTCCCTTGAACTCTCGAGCCTCGACCTCAAGGGCGCTGCACTTTGGATCGATAAGATCACGTCTGTTGCGACAGTATTCTTCCAGCAAGAGTTCTCCGTTTGCTTTCTCGATAACCAACTTGCCGTTGCGTGTAAGACTGGCTTTGATGTTGCCATTCACGATTGATGCAGAGTCGTCAGAGATGTTGATTTGAGGTGTTATCTCTGCGAGTTTCTGAAGGGCCCAATCTTGCGATGGCATCACGGAGGACTTGGTGGCTCTCACGCGGAAAGCATTGGGGCCCCATGGCTCAATCCATAGTTCTTCTGCATCGTATTTGAAGCGGAGACGGTTCTTATCGTTGAAGAACATGGCTAAGTTACTTCTTAGACAGTCACGAAATGGTAAATTTTGATACAACAGTGATGAAAGGAGATAAAAAGCACTCAACTTCCAGTATTATGCAAGAAAGTGTTACTGTTTTTGTTTGTTTCCTTTGATTCTGTAATAAATACTGCATCTCCAATTGTCGAATGACTTCGACTTCCCCGCCGGAGTAATGCAACTCCTCCAGTCGGGCAAGATGTCGACGATCCAATGACAGCGTCAATTAGGAAGATCATGCATTGTTAGGCCACCCCCACCGGAATTCCAGAGCACTTGGCAGTTTCTCACAATCGTTCCTGTTTCTTTGTTGGATGGCAGGAAATAATACAAACCGTTACGCCTTTTCGTAGTGACACCCCTTTATGCCTTGTAAGTGACACATCTTTTGTAGCGAGCTTGTGAAGTTTGTGGGGAATCCCAGCCAAGGCAAGCTTATCCCAAGAAGAATCGTAAGGACATGGCACCATGAGATTGAGAGTTGACATAAACCAAGAACCATGCTACTCCCTTTCCAATGGTTTGTCTATACAAAACAGTTATTGAATTTGTTTATGGCTGAGTTGGTACGTAAGAGAGAGGTCAAAGGCTTTAGGGAGTCGAATGATATAGATCGAGGGTTCAGTAATAACAGTAATGGCAAACAAAATAGAAATAGATGATACAGGAAAGAGATCAAGTCAAGTTAGCTGCCCTAGTTTCCTGGGTCCCAGAACAATCTAGGACATGAGAGACCCTATCTCCAATCCCATCCAATACAACCAGCCCCAATTCTACTAACAACTAAGCATCCTCTTCATCGTCTCCGCCTCAAAGCCTCTTGCAGATTCGTTCCAGAAATCTGCGTCGGCGTAAGTCCATTCGTACGAAATGGACACCCTTCTCCATGCGCATTTGGATTATGCTGAGTAGGACTAGGCGATATACGACTCCAATCCGCCAAACACTCCCAGCAAAACTCAAAGTGGCAGCTCGAACCTGTTCTCCGTATTCAGCATCACAGCCACCGTCTCGGGGGATATTGGGAACTTACAGGTCATGTGGAAACAGTACTCGCCCTTCTGGATATTCTCCTTGCAGTTCGGGCAAGGCTTTGTATTGTTGGTGATCCAATCTTGCGTCTGTTGGAATTCTGGATCGCCGTGTTGTCTCACACTATCAAATTGTTCACAGGTCTGATCTTCATGCCATGGCATAGAGTGAGTATAGCACATCTCGAAACCACATTCCTCACATCGAATACGAGGATCCATCACTCCTTCATCGTCGTAAAGTTGTCCATTAGAGCAGCCTGGGCCAAGGCACCATCGGAAACTAGGGAGGCGACTTAAAGTATTCAAGCTCAAATACCGATCATACCTGTGAGTGTTTAGCTTCTGTGCAGTATTTTGCAGAGAACACTTACTCTGCGAATGTTTCATCCTCTGCGTACAGTCGAATCTCCTCATAGGACAGCCGACGAGCACAACCATCCGAAGGACACGCCAACTGATCACATCTGTTCCGTCCATACTGCTGAAGCTGCGTCTTAAGATGCTGCTGCAAACAGCCAGTGCAAAAGTCGACCTCGTGACCACACTCAGAGCCCAGCTTGACGGGAAATAAGAGGATCTTCCACATCCATTCGCCATGAAAGCCCGCGCATAGATCAAGCCACTCTTCCACTGAATTATAGCAAACATCAAAGAACTCGTCAGTACAGACGGTGCACTCTTTTGGTGTTCTTTGGCGTTTTATGAAGCGCATGAACAGCGGCACTGTGATGCTCGATGGTCCATGATCGACCTTTATCATCCGGATCTTGCCTGGATTGAAGGGCGGAATTCGACCAGCGTCGTCTGGTTCTCTGTTGTCGTGTACTGGGTCAAATAACGAGTACATTCGTCCGACTGTTGCAAGCTGGATGTGTAGATTGGCTGCAATTCGCAATGCTTCGTCACTTGGTCGAGGGTCTAATCGACGAAGTGAAGAGCGGAAGCTCAGGATGCGATCATACCTGCACACTGTTAACAACTCTTCTTATCACGAGGCGGGTAACCCACATCGCCATATTGTTATCTGTGTCGTTATCACCCAACTGCCGAAGAAGATTCTCAAAAGCTCCCCGATGAGCAAGAGGCAAAGCATGCTGACAACTTGGCATGGGACACCTCAACCAACTCCTGGACCCCAAGTTTTGCCACCAGCCAAGTTCCAGAGCGTGCTTCAGTGACTTCAAATAACACTCCTTACATATCGATTTGGAGCAACAACTCGTCGGCTGCGCAGATCGCAAGAACTCGTTGACGCGAACTCTATTCTGGGTGTCGTCCTTTGGCGAAAACCTCGGGAGCTGGCACATGTCGCAGGTGAGAAGAGTCAGAGGATCGGTAGATACGTTTTCTGTAAACTTCTGAGCTTGTTGAGGGGTGAGATGAAGGTCGAGGAGATTGTCAGTCAGCGTAGCCATGGAACTAGATTGAAAGAACTGGGTAGCCTGGGTAGCCTGGGTAGCCTGGGTAGCCTGGGTAGCCTGGGTAGCCTGGGTAGCCTGAGCAGTAGTCGAAGCTTCTTCGAACTTTTGAGAAAGAAGAGTATTGATCAAAATCATTCTCGGCGTGGGAAGACTCCACGGGTTATACTGTACTTCTTGCATCTCGATATCGTGTGTTTGTTGCTGCAGCTCAAGTTGCGCCTGGTATCCATCAGCCCAGGCTTTCGTAGTCTCAATCTCCTGCATCATGATAGCCACTCTCTCTGTCAACTCCTTGTTCTCCTCTTCCATCCCACTCTTCTGCTGGTGCAGTTCAGCGAGAGTCATGCCCTGTCTGTCGTACTCGGCCTGTTTGTCTGCCATTCCTGCCTCAAGAACTCTTACCCTCCTCTTTAAAGCAACTTTGTCTTGCCGCACTTTATCGATTGGAGCGTTGTTCGTCTCTGCAAGGTCACGGTTCTCTTCTTGTAGTTGAGCCTGGGTTTCAGACATCTTGACAAAGTAGACCTGATACTCCTTAAGGTTCTGCTTTGATTCCGCCGTCTGTTGCAAAAGCTGTGCACGCTCTTGCTTTATTGTTCTGTTCTCATTCTCGAGCCTCTGGATCGTTGCCTCGGATTGCTGCGTTCTGTCTCTATCAACTTCCATATGATTCAGACGTAGCTTCAGCCGGTCAAGCTCATCGGTTTTCGCACGCGTTTGCTGCTCTAGGTGTAGAGCCCTCAAAGTTTGTCTGTTCTTTTCCTGCTCGAGAGTTGCATTCCTATCTCGAAGAGACTCCATAACTGCCTCTTGCAATTGATGCTCTTCTTGAACGAAAGAGCCCATGGCGGCAATTGAATCCTCCTCTCCCAGATCTCGTGCGACATAGCGGTCATAATTGGTGAGCTCGGGGACTGGTGGGAGGATTTCTATCTGTGATGAAGAGGTCTTCTTGTGTCGAAACACATCAGAGATGCTGCGTCTCAATTTAGACATCACGACTTAGCGAAAGAGTCGAGAGGATATGGCTTTGGAGTATGCCACAATATTTCAATCGATCAAACAACAATAAGAAGTACGCAAGAACTCTGGAGCAATGGATAAAGCGACTGCTCAACATTTTGACAACTGGCGATAAAATCAGGCTGTGAAAATGCCTACCATCTCAACGCCTTGGGCGGCAAAGCGTTTACCTGAGTGGCCGCCATGGTCAATAGCGGGAGATGGTGCAGCTGAATGTAGCCTATGGCTGAATGCCAAGTCTTTTTCAGCTAAACACGATATCGAAGGTCAAGGAAGTCTGGAATGAACCCGTTTTCAAGCCATGTTGTTGATGGAGGGATAAAGTGCAGATGTTTGTGTTGGCTAAGGGCACTCGAGGTATTGGCAAGGGGAGTGTAAGGCAGATAGATCTCTGAAGCTCGAGATCTGAATCAGTCGCCCATGCAATTTGAACCAATAACTCGTCGGCATTACTAGTTAGTTTCCATAACTCTGCGTCAAATATGATTCAGATCCCCCTGTATGGAACTTGGGCGGCAATAGGTGAGAAATTGCTGTTCATGTTCTCCATGCTGTGAGACATGCTGTACGTCCTGGGATAGTAGGCTGTGATTGTTCAAGCTCGAACGATATGTGCGACAAGATAGGAAACAAATGGCTATTAAATGTCAGCATGGTATCTTGGAAAGTAGCTGCCGGTTCAATAAGTCATATAAAACTCTTGGGTGCCAGGGGATACGATGTATAATCACCATTGGTGGTCTGTATTAGTTAACTATAGTGTAACTGTACGTAAAAATTGAAATGATTTTCTTTGTTATTATATTCTAAATAATCTTAGACGAGACTATAATAAACTCTTCTTAATTTGTATACTTTTATCTAAATTTATATATTTTTATTAAACTTTATATATCTTTATTTAAATTTATATGAACTAAAATTTAAATTATATAATCTTATATAAATTTATTATAAAATAGACTTAAAATCTCTAAAATATTATATGTAACAAAGATCTATACTATTATGTATATCCCTAGTGGACTTATTATAAGAACATGTGTATAGAAGTAAACTTAAAAGACACTCCATTTATCTCATACACTTTCGACGCAAAGGATCGCCTGCTTCTCTGATAACGCCCCATGTATAATAGCAGTACATGGCTTGTGTCAAAGACAGCGAAACCCCGTTCTGGATCCTCTAATCAATCACAAGTCAATGTCCCGTTAAAGCTAGTTATTGTGTATTTTACTTCTTATGCCTCTCGCAATCTTGTCTTCTAGCCTACTTCTTGTCCTTCTCCTTACACACGTTACAGGTGGCTGAGTCCTCCCAGACAATATCCGGAGTAGTGGTGATATTGCATGCCTGCTTCTTCTTCCTCGCCTCACACTCTCGGTCTAATACCGTCCGAGTCATGAGAGTCTTGTAGCACTTGTTGCACTTGTGTGTGTATTCCTTTTTCCAGCACATCCTTTCTATCTTTATTCTTGTATGGTGCTGACGTGTTAGTGTTGGTTGTATGAGGAGACTTGGCCAAGTCCTCTCAACGTGCAGAAAGGTCTCTCTTATATATAGTTAGATGGTGTCTATCCACAGCACTTTGCATTTCCTGGGCTATTCTAAATCGTTGATGACATTAGCAAACGACTCACGGCGGCATGCCAAAACAAAGCGTCGAGCGGGCTTCTGTTTCTTTTGGGAATCAGATCGCTTTTACAACAGTGACACATACTCAAAGGCGACTTAAGGGATGAATTCAGATATCCAGGAAAACAATGATAGAAGAGGACAGTGACTTTGATTAGCTTCACTTCTTCTGTTGACACTTTACATATCGATATCTCGATTCGTGAATACAGAACCGACCATCTCTCCTAATATGGATGACGACGTCTCCGAGGGTTGGATGTATCTTACAATCTTTAGTATGAATTCGAGTGCTCAACATTTACTAAGTACTTGGGAGGTCTAATATGAAGCTATAGCTAGCGAGCATGATGAGGATCTTCGGGGATATGTTAGGGGGTAATAGCCAGTGAGGACTGACCGTTATACTCGTAACAGAAACTCAGGTCTGCGACAGAGCCATAGTTTCATTGTCTGCTTTACGTAGGAAAAAATGTCACATTTCACGCTCGATTTATTAACGAATCACCGTCCTCTGGCTTCGAGAACATTTATTCTCTCATGGCTTGTATTGCCGCCTTTATTCGGACAATTCATCTCAGTCAACAACGTCACTGACTTTGTTCACGCCCCTGCGAAGTGATTCATATAAGAGCGACACAGAGCAACAACATATCGGATGCCGAACTAACACCGTTGCCCAGGCTTAACTGTAAGTTTCGTCCTATGGTGGTCAGCAACATGTATCATAGCTATGCGGCAACTGTGTCCGAGGAAAAGTAGTACAGGTTTCGGGAGGCTCGTCATGTCAGCCTCACAGAATACATTGCAGGTTCCATGGATTATAGCAACTAACATGATGTGCATGACGAATATGATTTGAGTCGGTTCCTAGAAGTTCACTGATGCAGAGGAAGGTCATGAAAGGGACAACAAATATTTCCTTAGTCGCTAGGATAGCAATACAACATCCATAAAATGAAGCGATATCAGGTTGTGTGATGTACGTATATAGTATAACGCAGCATAAAATACGATAGTTAATCAGTCACTCACCAAAAGAAACAGGTACAGGGTATGATAAACCGCACAGTCGGGTTGAGTTCACGAGCACGTGAAACAGAACTGAGCAGGGGTTGGCCTGGATGATTCCAAAACATGCATGTCGAAGGCGTTGCGCCACGCATTCAGTACTGTAGCCCGAAAGCCGAGCATACGTATGGATACAGTACCTGCTGATACTCATACCCTGTCTGATGTCTGTCGTACAAAGTGGCTGTAAGACGGACTAATGATACAACATACAACCGTCATTATGGTTGAACGGTCGAAACATTGGCATGAATTATCGATAACCGTTATGATCCAGAAAACGGGATTGATTTCTGAGATAGCGGGACCGACCCATTGGGAAAGATGGAGAAGTTTGATTCGTCGGTCAAGGGATTATGCACGGTGTGGCAAACTCCGAATCTTGTCTAAATCCGGGGGCGGGGAGTGAATTGCGTGGGCGGCGCATCGGGGATAAGAGAAAGATGACGGTCGCATACTGTTGGTTGATGAGGTTATGACGATCACGGTTGTTAGTGCTGCTGTTAGCTGATGAATACCTTCAGATCAAAATTATTGCTTGGGTGTAGAATGGACAGATATGAAAACGTTCAAAGCAAGCAACAACCGGCATTTTGTCAATCAGAGATCCACGTTGCCATTGATAGGCGCCCAGGGTCAAGCAACGCCAAGAAGGGGGAGAGTTCTCCATAGACTCGAAAAGATCGTGCACAAGGCCAAAGGGCGCAGATGTCAAATATATCTGCCGAGACGGATCGGGTATATAGAGACAGGCTTTGGCTTGGCTCACGATAGGTCAATGGACAAAAGGATAGTTTCTTGTGAGACTGTGAGTCAGAGACAGAGAAAGAAGGAAACAGTAAACACGCTCATACCTCGTTTTGGCATGGCCTGAGTGGTCTTTTTGTTTCGTGTTCTCTCTTGTAAGTCAGCGGTTTTTGATACATGGATCTCCATCAACCGGTAGCCCCGGCTGACAAATGCAACCTGGACCCTATTCACACTGTGCAGAACGATATCGGGTACTTGTGCCAGCCTCTTCCGCGCATGGCAGGTTAGAGAACTCCCATGCCCCCACTCAGATTGGTGCCCCTTACGGGTGGTTTGGCCGGCGGAAGAAGCAGCTAGAAAGAATATTTGTGACTCAGGCAGCAAAAATTTCTCTTCCGTAGTCGAATGTTCTGCATTGGAGTCTTGGACCCTTCCCGAGGTCAGGTACACAGTCACAGTGTACACAGTGCGACACAGCGCCCGCTCAGCTGCCCCCGCTCGCCTGCAGCCATCTCACCCACTTGCTTCCTTCCTCATTCTTGGCTCCGCCAGACGCCAGACACCAGCGGCCAAACTCCATCCCGCAAACAATTTCATCATTCATCTTACATACTGTTACCTTACCTTAGTTTCTTCATACGATCTGAATCCGAAAAATACCTACCGTTTATTCTTCCTTTGCTTTTGCTTCTGCATCGCTCCTGCACCTTGACGAAACACATGCAACAATCATAAACCCATTCAAAGCCCCGCTTGACTAAGTCCGTCCCCGAACTCGCCGCTGCACAGGCTCAGGCTTAGGCTCAGGCTCTGGCTCTTTGTCCCCTCCGTCTTGCGAGAGCCTGGACTGGCAGAGAGCTTGGATTTATATCCAACCCGTGTCGGCACTTTCGCTCGCCACGATTTTCACATAATTCCACATCACTTACGCCGTTCTTCGATAATCCCGTTTCATCACTCGCGATGGCTTCTACCGGTACTGGAGGCACTTTGCCACCTAACTTCCTCTTGACCCCGCAACAGCAGAACTTGCTTTTCGCTGCTCTCAATTCCAACAAGCAGCAGCTCTCGGGCTCTACACCAAACAACGCTGCTTCAATCTCGCCTGCTTCGATTCGCAACACTGGTGCTGCTCAGCAAAAGCCAGCCCCGGCTGCAGGTTACCAAGAGAGCCCTTTCCTTGATAACTACGACTACGACTTCGGCGACTCTGGCTTTGACTTTTCCTTTGCAAGCGAGGACCAACCTTCCATGATTGGAGACATCCCTACTGCTGCCGATTCCGTCAACAACGATGCCTCCGTCGCTCTGTCCGACTCCCCAGAGAATGACACTCCGGAAAAGCGCAGCTATCCCGATGATGAGGACGACGAAGATAGCCCAGGCCAGGACCACAAGCGCCGCGAGAGCACCGACAAGGTTCCCAAGAAACCCGGCCGTAAGCCTCTTACATCCGAGCCCAGTTCGGTATGTTTGTCCCAATCGAAATGTGAATGTGCCTGTTGACTTACTAATACACACAACAGAAACGTAAGGCTCAGAACCGAGCTGCTCAGCGTGCTTTCAGAGAACGAAAGGAAAGACACCTGAAGGATCTTGAGACCAAGGTTGATGAGTTGGAAAAGGCTTCGCAAGCTGCCAACCATGAGAACGGCATGCTGCGAGCACAAGTTGAGCGTATGACGGCTGAACTCCACCAATACAAGCAAAAGGTCACCGTCATGTCAACTTCCAAAGCACTTCCCAGGGAAAAGGTTCCCTTCGGAAGCGCTGCAGTCAGCAACCTTGGCGATGTCAATTTCCAGTTTGAGTTCCCCAAGTTCGGCATGCTTCCAGGACCGCCTGCCAACAAAGCTCAATCTGGTTCATCGCCTACAAGCCCAGATCAGCAAAAGGTCACATACCCAAGTCCCACAAGTAGCCTCAACCATGGGACACAATCGACACAACAGTTCAAGGATGATTTGGCCAAGTTCTCGGGTGTTTTCAGCCCTTCCATGTCAAGCTCGGCCACAAACCCCTCTCGCGCGAGCGTCGACTCCGCAAACTACAGTGTCAATGGCGCCTCAAGCTCACCTTCTGCGTCATCGCATTCAAACACTGGACCCAGCTCTTCCTGTGGGACATCGCCTGAACCTTTTACTCAATCGCCTATGGGTTCCAAGCCTGTTGACACGATGACCACCATCGGCGAGGAACAAACTCACCAGAATAATTCGAGCCAATTCGGTAACATCGACCTTAGCAACAGCAACTTCGATTGGCTTTCACAACAGAACGGTGGACAGTTCGACCCACAGCTCTTTGGTGATTACCGTGAGCCCCAAGAAAACGTCTTGTTAAATGCACCATTCGACGACTTCTTTAACGATGCTATTGAAAGCGATTTCTTCACACCTTACAACATGCCTCCTAACGGCGACATGACCAAGACCAACGCCCATCCCAAGAACCTTATTGATCAGATTGATGCCGAGAAGGAGTCCTGTGATGATGAACCTCTCAAGAAGCAGAACATGAACTGCAACCAGCTTTGGTATGTATCATCATATAAGCTTGAACAACCTTTCCACTCTAACATTCATTTCAGGGAGAAACTCCAGTCCTGCCCCAAGGCGCAGAATGGCGAATTTGATCTGGATGGTCTCTGTTCCGAACTTACCAAGAAGGCCAAGTGTTCCGGCACAGGCCCCGTGGTTGCTGAGACCGACTTCGATACCATTCTTCAAAAATACATGGGCAAAGACGTCTCCAGCAGTTGTGTTGCTGAAAAGTTGGGCGTGGAACTAAAGGCCAATCGGCCACAGCAAGAGAAGCATCTCGGCCTATCGATTTGAGGTCAAGTCCACAACAAACCCAGCTGTACAATACGAACCTCGGCGGCATACCCAGCAAGCAACTACACAATGATTATGGCGTTTACAACAGAAAGGATGGAATCGGAAAACCCAGGGATTCCGGCGCATGATTTATCTCCATGAGATGGAACTGGAATGCATGGACAGGAGAAGGGGATTATCTATGGCATGCTTATATATCATGCCTTCAAATATCAGCTTATCATCTCAAGCTTCGAAATTTCTTTGGGTTGTTATTTGCATTTCTGATTTGGATGGAAATTTCACTGCTACGAATAATTATGACATGTTTCTGGCTCAATGGTTAAGAAATCCAATTTATGAGAAATATAGGATCATCTGTATCTTTGCAAAACGCATGTTGATCGAACAAGTATGTACATCAAAGGTTCAATCTCAATCTTCTTTACTCGTCATAACACTATGCTCGATACCATGACCATCGCTATCATCTGTAGTAAAACAAAATAATCCTGAGCGAAGCACAAATGTACCATTACATCATTCCTGCGTATCATTGTCCAAAGCCGTTGCGATTCTGATCATGACGTGTTAGTCATCAAGTGGAGCTTTTGTGATCGCGACAAGGAAGCTCCAACCAGGCCTGGCGATCTTTAACAAATCGCGAGTCACCTACAACACTTGAACACTTGAACACTTTGCCATTTGCTACATTCTTCAAGTCCGAGATCATCATCAGAATCAGTATCATCTGCAATTATTGCATCCATCAACCGATAATATCTGCACAGTCCGAAGCACAGTACCTTTGCGATGCCGAAAGAAAAGAATTATAACCCTGTTCAGGCTCAGCGCAAAGCTGATAAAGCCAAGGCTCTCAAGAAAGGTAAATCGATTTCCTTTGACGTTGTTTTCGTATCTAATAGCCATAGGCAAGCATGAAAGACAAGAACGATTGAATGAAAAATTATCGCGAAAGAACCCCGAGCGCATACAGAAGCAGATCGATGACCTCAAAAAAGTTACATCGAGTGGTGGCAAGCTTACCCGCCATGAGGAGCAAACATTAGAAGGTCTTGAGAAGGAGATTCGAGCAGTCAAGAAAGCGAGAGAAGCACTGGGCGACAAGGCACCTACTTTTAGTCGAGGATGGAACAGAGATCACGACTCAGGATCTGGAGTCCTGGGCAAGAGACGCAGAGGCTCCCATGATGCTACTACGAGTGACGAAGATGTTCCCGACGATATCAAGACGATTCCCATGCCTCGAGATACACCGCCTCCAATCCCCAAAGACGTTATGGATAAATGGTACGCCGAGCGACGAGCAAAGAGAGCCGCAGAGAACCCGACAAGGCAAGACCAAGACAAACAAGAAAAGAAGGAAGCACCTGTCGTCGAGGCGAAGACTGTATACGAAGCAAAGCCTGTGGTTCGCGATCTCAGAAAAGAAGCTGTTTCGGCATTTGTGCCTACAGCAGTCAAGATGAAGATGAACAAAGGTCAAGGCCAAGGCGGATTGGTAGAGCCAGAAGAAGCAGACCGGCTTGAGCAAGAGGGCTATCTCAAAACGAACGATCGCAACGCGGAAGCGCAACCTGATCGTGGCCCACCATCAAGGCATGTGACTATGGAGGACGCGGACGATGAAGAGGCTTGATGATAGAGTGGAGGTTAGTTCAGCTGTTGTGTCATTGATGCAACTGACAGATAATAATGCATAATTCCCGAGAACAAACCTTTCCGAAGAGAATCTGATTGGATGGAAATCCCAATTGGAAATGCCAATCCTATCAGAACAGCGAATTGTGACTCTTGGCAACATAAGTCTTTACAAAGTCCGAGGGAGCTGATGCCGGCTAACATAGCGGCATAGGGAAAAGGCTGGGGTAGGGGACCCCATCTGACCACCCACAATTCGAGAAAGCGGAGGCTCATGTGCGTTGAGTCTTGACCATCTTCACCGATAACTAACGTTCCCGAGGAGAAAAGACAGCGGCAATTGGCAATTGGGCTGCAGTAGGACTTGTCTTCAGAAGGCGTCAACTATGCTTTTGGGTTAGACCCAACAGGCCCTTTCACCATTGGACCATCACCGTTTATAACCGCGAAGTGGTGGAGCTTGGAAGGGTAGGCGAACAAATGATGAGTTTTCATTACTTTTTTCATCATGACAAAAATCCGTCCACTACGGTTAATCATGCCGCACTCCGAAAGCGGGCCTGGCCTTCTTGGCCCCGGGGCGGCGCCGAAATCCGACCATTCTTATATTAAGCATGTTATTTGGTGTCTTTCTTTTCGTTTTGCCTCGCGAAATTCTCACACCATTGATTGATATGCTGTGGCAACTCTGAAGCAAGAAAGAAACGCGATTATCGGGGACGGAAAACGGAATTCACAAAACACTTGATCAACGATGGATTGTCACCAAGTCACTTCTCGCGCCCTCTATGAGGATGATGAGATCAACAACCATGTCAACCAGGTCGACGGAGGAAACGACGTGAAGACGGGCGGCGATCTCGAGAAACACCAAACTGCAGCATCGACAGCCTCGTACCAGGAAACGTATCCCGAGGGCGGCTTTGAGGCGTGGTCCGTTGTCGCTGGTTCGTGGTTCGCTCTATTCTCTTCGCTTGGACTAATGAACACTCTCGGCACGTTCCAGGCCTATGTTCTCGAGAACCAGCTGTCAGAGTATAGTGAGGGCACTGTTGGTTGGATCTTTTCTATCTACACTTTCCTCGCTTTCTTCTGCGGTGTCTACATCGGGCCTGTCTTTGATAAGTATGGTCCGCGGTGGCTCGTCATTGCTGGCGCCGTCTTCAACACCGGTGGCATGATATTTATGAGTTTTGCTACTGGTAAGCCCCACGTCCAAATCGCTTTGTGTTAATGTGCTGACCATTGTAGAACTATGGCACTTTGTCGTGTCGTTTGGTCTTCTTTGTGGTTTTGGATCCTCGCTACTCTTCACGCCGTCGATCGCTGCTGTAGGCCACTTCTTCAAGGCTCGACGAGGCCTGGCGACGGGTGTTGCGTCTACTGCAGGTGGTATAGGTGGCATCGTCTACCCTTTCCTGTTGACGAGACTGATCGAAAAGATCGGTTACGGATGGGCAACTCGTGTCATCGCCCTTATCTGCCTTGTGTGCAGTACGCTTGGTATCTTTCTCCTCAAATCTCGACTCCCGCCCGCCAAGAATGCGACTGCGCACCCCAACTTCCTCATCTTCAGGAGCCTGCCATTCCTCTTTACCACCATTGGTGTCTTCTTACTTGAGTTCTCGCTTTTCATCCCGCTCGGCTATATCTCGACGTATGCGCTGCACAAGGGCTTTGGTCGGGACTTCTCATACAACCTGATTCCGATCCTCAACGCCGCTTCGGTCATCGGTCGACTCCTCCCTGGCTACTATGCCGATGTCATCGGTCCTTTCAATGTCAGCATCCTTGCCGTGATCCTGGGTATCGTGGCCTGCTTCTGTGTTTGGCTCCCCCTTGGCGGAACGATGGGTGGTGTTATCGTCTTCACGGTGCTTTTCGGCTTTTCCTCCGGAACGAGTATTGCGATTGCGCCTGTGTGTATTGGAAGACTGTGCAAGACGCAGGAGTACGGACGATACTATGCCACGGCCTACACCATCGTGTCGTTTGCTTGTTTGATTGGTATTCCCATTGGCGGCAGCATCGTTCAAGCTAACGGCGGCGAATACTGGGGACTTATTATCATGACTGGTGCCGTTTATGTGGGATCTGTGATTTCGTTGTTCCTGGCGAAGGTCACCCTTCTGGGCTTGCATAACTGGAAGGCTGCCCTTTGAGCGATCAGTGATGACCAGGACTTATTACAGTGTTTAACGAGTTCGATCTTTGGTACTCGAGAGATTTGTTTTTGATATCAAGAATTGGATGTCCAAAATTACAATACAGCACAAAAGCATTGCCTTTTTCTTTTTGGCGAACAAATGGAGTTAAGGTATTAAAAGTCTGGAGAACAAGTTGCTTAACGACTGAATTTTGTACATAGATACCACGATATAGGAAAATATAGTATTTGTTGTTTTGTACTGGCACTCAAGTCTTCGCCGTCTATAGTCCTGCATTTTGTGGTTTATTACCGATAATATAGATTGTTTACATTTGTGCCTTTATATGCTCACCATGCAGCTCTTTCACTGCAGGAATAATGAGGGATTCAATCTCAACATCGGGATCCTGACTTGGTAACTCCTCTGCGACAAGCGGCCTCTTCTCAGCCTCGCCCCATCCGCCCTCTCGCGGCACACGCACCCAGCGATCGTCTCTCCCAGGGCTCACGAAGACGACTTCCCACTTTCGCGTAGACAAAAGGTTGCCAATGACTAGGTGGTGCTGGTATCGGTCAAGACTGTAGCGAGCCTTGCGCACAAGCAGCGGTGGATCTGTCTCGAGTTTGAAGGAAACGATCATGCCCTCTGGCGCCCACCCGTCCACTAGGTTCTTGAGGAACTTGGGAACAGGGTCGAGGTCAATCACGAGACGCTTGGAGCGCGGGACAGAAGGCGATGAGTCGAAGTTGTCAAATGTCTCTTCCTCCTCCGGTCGCTTCTGGTCGAAGGCATTGGTAGACTGGATCTTATGCTCAGCCAGCCTGTCGGGGGGGACAAAGAAGTCTGAGACTGCAGCAGCAAGGTAGAGAAGACCAGATGGTCCTAGAGGACGCATGAGACGGGCAATCTCGCGCAGCTCATGAAGATAGTCGACAATGGTGACAAAGGGTATAGTGAGGAGCATGTTATCATCTCTCGCCTTGCGATACTGCCTCAGCACTCCACGCATCTTATCCTGCACCTCAGCCCGCACACCAATCCTATCATCCGAGTCCTCACTCAAAAAGTCAAGAAAACAATCCGTAGCGTGGGAATAGTGCCGCGAGTACGGCAGCAGACTGAACTGGCGATGCAAGAAAATAACCGCATAGCCGGCCTCGAGGAAGTACTCTGCACTGGTGGCGCCACGGGTGCCGGCGCTGAAGTTGTCGATGTACCGCACTGTCTGCTTCTCCAGAGGGACGGTTGTTCCGCCGGAGGTAATGAGCACAACGCGACGGCCGGCAGCGGCATGCGATGAGATGAAGCCGGCTGCGAGAGCTGTGTGGGCGGCTAGGTTGCGCGGGGGAGGGTTTTGAGAAAAATACACATCCTCCGAAGCGCGGGCCTCTGCGGCGGAGTTTGCAGGCGCAGCCATGTTTGTAGCTTGAAACAAAAGCGGCGAGTCACGGCCGGAATATCGGTACGAGCAGGTTATATGCGCGAGTAAGGGTCCCCGGGGCGCGGAGATGCGGAGGTCCGGGCGGGGTTAATTTATGACGTTCCCCGGGTCCGGAGGGCGGGGACTAGTAAGACGGAGGATGCCTAAGTACACCGAAGACCTTTGGTGGTGTGATTTTGTGATGGAATTGACTACGGGAAAAATGAGAAGAGAGGGGAAAGAAAGATGAGATTAGAGTGGGAAATGAGGGTTATTTGTGCGCAGCTCTTTCGCTTCTTGTGTTAAAAAATGCCCCATCGACTGTGACGGATACTACTTACGCATTTATCATCCCGCCGGGTTGTGAAGTTTGAGGTTCTGCGGACTACGCACATGCATTATCAGGTGATGTTGGATGTTATCTACGCCGCACTATTCCCATTACCTCCATTTCTATTATGATGCTTCATTGGTGTTATTTGTCCTAGATACTTGTTCTTGTAGTGGCCTTCTCCGATAGCGGCGACTTAAGTTCATGGATGCTGGATTACAATTCAACACTCGTCGTTCCACGCCTCGAACTACGAGTTTATCTGGTCATTTGATTGGAGGGATGGAGGGGGTTCTGGGATATCATCTACCAGAGCTTATCAAGTGTGCTATGTTGGAAGGCCATGGGCAGATCAACGAGAGCGCCGTATCGTTCAAACCGGGCATCTTTCCCTGCAGGTAAATACCATTGAGGAACGGTGTCGAGGTTATGTTGAGACTCTATGTAAGATTGCAGGGAGTTATCATCGTGCTTTTTTAAAGGAGCTAGAGAACGACCAAGATTACATTACAAGGCATATCAAATGGTCTAGTGTTGATCAGATAAAGTCAGAACATGTTACTTTTCGTCACTCCCTTGGACTCTCATGCACTCTGGTTCGAATGGCCATATACCTTTGATACCTCTCAGCAACGCGGCACTCGTACTGTTAAAGGTCAAGGTTGTTCAAAGTCAAAACAGTAGCAACGTTTGTACACTCTGCGCTTGTTGTTTGTCGAGATAGCAACCTGTTTATGTTCATGTGTGCCAGCATATCTAAGGCCTCTCGTTTGCTATTCAAGCTTGCTTCTCTGATTGTTCTTGTCTTTGTGTATCCCTACTCTCGTCATTAGGGCGACCACTTTGCCTATATCTCAACCCTCCGTCGTTTAACCCCGTCTTTTCGTCTTTTACGTTCCGATTCTTCGCTCCTCGTGAGAACTCACTGAACCTAATATATATGCTGATACTGGACCTTGAGGGGGTTTTCATCTATCACTTATCGCCGCCTTGGTCAAATAAACTCACTTGATTGCAATATTTGTCCAGTATCGATTGTTCGTTTGCATAATGAGGCATGCAAGAGCTCACTGGATGATAGGAAACGATATGTTTCAAAGTTGCCGCCATTCGATTTTGGCGGCATTTGTCTTTGTTCTTTGCCAGGTTTGAGGAAACTGGGTGTTTGTAACAACACCTGTTAGTGGTTGTTCCAGCTTAGACTTATAGCAGATTTCAGGACAAGCAGAGCGTTTACATCCCGGTATATACAGGTATCCTTCCCCCAACATACATATCTCTTTCGTCACTGACCATGTCTTCTTATCTCAGGGACTTGGGAGTGTATCATACATCATACCATTCCTGGTTTGAGTAGTCCACAGAGGGCTAAGGATCGAATGACTTGAAGCACAAGCCCTCTTACTAGAGGTACGATGCTAATTTCAGACTTGCTCTAGAGTGGTACATTGATCTTGACAATGAATTTTTCAGCTGCTTCCACAGATGGTTCGCTGACAAGTAAATGGTCGTGCCCACGAGGAAAAACTGTGCACTCAATATCAAGTTTACCCTGAGCATCGACATGACTCTTGGGAAGGACCACAGCGAGATATGTGTTTCAGCGCGATATCAGTCATGAAGATCCGAGTCTAATGACTAAACGACTGTATCCTCAAGTCAGTTGTACCAAGCAAAAATGCAAGATCGACGGACTTGTACGGGATTGGTGGCCTTAGCGCCCACTTCGTTTCATGAGGCACCAAACCATGGATTACTTACATCGGCAACCTTTCCTTCTGTTTTCCATCTCTCATTCTAGTACATCAACATCTAGCTCAGACTTGATCATGCTCTTCTCCAACACGAAGTCGCATTCAGGGCTGTTCGACTTGCAGGGTGTCACTACTCTTGATGAAAATCATAAAGAGCTTTTTTGTAGAGCCCTCACGAATCTACTCTCGACGGAAAGGGCAGAGAAAACGTATGCTCAGATCCTCGACGGTTTGCCAACAAAACATTCCTTCAGGGAAGCCTTTCCTATTATTCGAGCTCATCCTGTTTTTGAATTTGATCACAACCAGCTATGCCCTGGATTTCTTGACAAAGCTCGTGAGTTCAGAGCCCGTCTAGACTACTCAGGCTTACACTTTCATCAACATGTAAGTCTACGCCGATAGCGTTTGCCCGTGGCTTGAGGGGTCGCTGGCTAACTCTTGCACAAATACAGCTTCTTCAGGCTTTTAGTGAGAGTGCCGTCGGCTCTGAAGTCTTCCATTTGCGCCTTATCGAACTTGTTGTTGTTGCCTGCCATCAGATTGCTGTTTTTCTCTACAACTTAGATGATGGTGCACACAAACACGAGTTAATAGATGTTTGGCTGAAAAAGCACCGCATGGAGTCTATACTACAACCAGGCGGTGGCAGATTTCCCAGCAGTTATTACTTGCCTTCTTCCCCTTTCGTCCATCCATCATACGTTGACCATGAGCAATATCCCAACGGCCTCGCTGACGTTGCGGGGTATTGGGCCGAGAGCACGATATACGGAGGCGTCGTTGTCTTTGATCGTGGCGAGACCGAACAAGAGGTATGTTGCTAGACGACGTCTATAACTTCAGAATACTGATCTTGTGGTAGTGTAAGTCCGTGTGGCTACATAGCCATCAAATGGATGGCCCGACTACGCTTTATCCTCCAACAGCAACGCAGTTCAATGCTTTAGTAAACTTCCTCTTATCCAAGCCGGAAGACAACACACCGTGTCCCCTACCTATATATGGATCTAACGAAAACCGCCCTCGGTGGCATGCTTATGATGCTCTCGCCAAGTATCACATCTTTCGCGACAAGTACGAAAGGAAGCTTCCTCTCGAACCCCCTCAGAAGTCTGGCCATAGGATTTACCCGATAGATTGGCCCGAGTTGGGTGACGAGTGGCTTATACAGAATCAAGATTGGATCAGAAGTCAGGGTCACACATTGCCCGAGGCTGATATCATCGCTGCCCAGACAAGATTAGGGGAGGTCACGCCTTCGTCGCCATGCTGGCATAGTGGGACATAAAATCCGAATCGACAACATATATATTGCAGGACATGCATCATCCCGTCTTGGTATTATAATCTAAACCGCGAATCGTGTGCTCTTCCGGTACACAACCTCAAGCCGAAACTCGCTCGGCCCCTTTCGCGTCAAAGGAACCCCCAAGATACGGCGTTGACTCCCTCCTCAATATAGGTACCAAGCTCTACAAGAAGAGCGTCAAACTCTATACGATGCTCAACGACCACCCCTCTTCGCTGGTCCTACCATCTGCCAAGATGTAGGAGTTCTGAACCTAGTTCCCTTCACCAGATACAGGCTGATCCTGCCGACAGTCATTGCCGGAGAGAATGAGATAACCGAACTCCGTGTGGCGAACGGGCAGACTCACGGCTCGGGGTCTGTTACGACTGGTAGTCTGAACCTCCGGCGCGCCGATCAGAGGCCAGTTGGGCATCCTGTTACGCACAGTTTCATAGTACCACCCTGACAAAACAGAGTGTCAGTATAGTGTCTCATAGAATGGTCGACAGGGTTTCTTACGTCCAATGTGCATGTTCTCGCGGCTACTCATAGCCGCAGGACCATGACGCTCATATCGCAGGTTGTGGGCATCTCTGTAGTGAGCCCTGAGATCTCGCTCCTCTGTGAACTCGAGTTCCTGATATGTCTGGTTAGTGTATGTTCTTGCTAAGTGTCTGGCTGAAGAGCAGATATTATACGTACACAGATGACATTGTGTGCGTCTCTCCAGCGGCAGTATATTTCGCCAGGCACAATCCTCACCTCGCCGTCCTGGTTTTATTAGCTCGATGCCAGTCAGGAATTTATTACAGAAATGTCAAACCTCTGTGACGTTCAGCCGTGGAAGGTCGAACATGGGGATCTCGCTGTACCAGTAGATGCCCCAGCGGCCAGTGTACTGGATGTACGTCCCGTAGGACTCGCTCAAGGCATAATGCTGCCCAGACATCTTGTACCAAGTATGATTTGAGAGATGTATTAAGAGGTAGGGGTTGTCGGGTAAGAGAAGTGTGGTATGGGATGGTATTCTGATGACCGAATGGTTGATGGTGAAGGTTGATGAAGGTTGGAGGGAGATGGGAAGAGAAATAAATATTGTTCCTGTGGGGAATAAGCGAGAGGAATACAAAGGAGCGGAGAAGCATGCCTCTGAGACAATAGACAATAGGAGAGAAGGGTGGCACATTCAAGGCAGACTGATCTCGAGACTTGCAGTGGCCAACAGTGGTGGGCAGTTCCAACGGCCGTCAGCACTTCAGCATAACAATCAAACGAGTAAACAATGCGTACCTACTTAGTCACCTCCAGGCAGTTAAAACCGCTTGGCATGGCATAGGCAGCTCAATAATTTCTCAACCTTTGCATATGAGTTCTTCCTGTTTCACATCTCAAGCAACCACCATCAAAATACACCAACATCACCACACCACATCAGCCCACGCTTTTGAAGCATTAGCAGAAACAAAACAAAAAGAAACAATGCTTCCTTTCCGTCAGTTATTCCAGATACTTTACTCTAATACCTACACAGTCACATGGAGCTAACATTTGATTACAGTGCCGGAAGTTAACGGGCCCCTTACCGTCGAAGAATGGTTGGTCGTGGACGAGCTGCGCGCCACGCTCGCCTTGCACGACATCAGGATCAAGGAGCTAGAGGCCGAGGTCGTATTGCTCAAGGCCAAGGTCAAGGAGAACAGGGCCATGAGCGAGATGCTCGACACCGAGCTCAAGGAGACCAGGGCCATGGTCGAGCGCCAGCAGCAAAAGCGCAAGGAGAACATCAAGAAAAAGAACAAGTAATTTACGCACTTGGCACCAGGATGTGCAAGCTCCTTCCTGTAAGTACCACGTCTTGATCCCGACATCCCAAACCCTTTCCAGTTCGCGTTTACTAACAACGCTGTCGTAAGGTTCACCCACAGCAGGAAGACAACGGCATTGTGTGGCTGATCGCAAGGACCATGGTGGTCATGGGTAGCGAAGGGGAAGTCTATCTCGGTTAAATAGCTTCCAGAGATGAAATACATTCCCCCTCAAGCATACTGTCCTTGTCTGACAGAACATGTCTTGCCTTTGAATGTTTCCTTGCGTAGTCCAAACTGACAATGTGACTTGTAAAAGCCAGACTTGAGGTAAGGATCGATGAATTTCTATGAGCTTAGAATATCTCCTTTGAACGCTCAGATCACACAGTCCAGATCACAGTAGTTAGTATGGCCATCTTGCGAGGCAGTCTATCATTGTTTTGAATAGAGCCTGGTATGGTCTCTCAGACAGCCCTGTCCTCAGAATTATCAACGATTATGTATATAAATTACACCCAGTTGGTTTACTGCCTCTATCGGAGACTCAGAATCCAGCATAAACTGATCTTCGCTCAAAATCGCGGACACTGTATCTCAGTATTGAGCGGACAACAGGCTCCAGATCCAAACAGCTCGAATATTATCGTAAATTGCGCTCCCTCGACACAATGAATGACGATAGAATCAGGGGCCCATTTGTAGCAAAGGAGAGGATATCCTGAGCATGAAGTGAAGGCCTTCCTCATATTTCAGGAGCTTCCATCAGTAATTTGATAATACTGCTATGTTTTGGTGGTGTCGTTCTCCCATCCGATCTCGGCGACGCCTAGCAGTCTCGCAATGGTAAATGTTTCACGAGGCTGCCAACACTGCGAGGCAGTTACCTGATTTAGCACACAGACAAAGTACGAAGAGCATAGAACTGGGTGCTTGAGCCAGCTCGTTTGTGCCACGTCCAAATATAACAACCAAGCAGCTCCAGGCCGCACAACTCCAACCTTCTCAGTCACACACTCTTCCAAGTTTCCAAAACTGCTTGCTGGTAAGCATAGGCACCGCCTAGACAGTGTTCCGTTCACCGATGACTGACACTCTCCTGGAACAGCCTTCGTCACAATGCCACTCCAGAACTACGATCCGCAGGGGATCAACTCCATCAACCACATACTGCATCAGCTCAACAAGCTTCTCGTTCTGGTAGACAAACTCCTCGCATCGAACAGGTACCTCGAGGCATCGAACAAAGCTCTGATTGAGGAAGTCAAGCGGCTCAGGGGTCATGAGGCTTGATCGTTCCTCCTAGCCAATATGTCGTCTTCCGTAGCAGTGTTCTACCTCGTAAGTAATGCTTTTTGATCCATGCATCTCAACCTCACTAAGATCCCTTGGCTGACCTTCGACAAACAGATAAGAACCATTAGATGGGGGCGCACGAACAAGTTGGGTCGTAGCTGAAACAACTGCCGATTCTCAAGCAACTACCCTTCAACGGGCTATTGTTGGTGGCAACGAGCCTGGTGATGGCAGCGTGCTTGAGGTCAATAGCAACAATCGTCTGAACCACAGTTTCCCTTACCGGGCCGTTCTTTGTCCGTGTTGAATGTGCATAAACACCCACGCCGAGATCACTCCGTCAGACATAGTACCCCTTGTGTGCTCCGAGTAGCAGAGTGACGAAACAGATTGTTGTAAATCTCAGTAGACCTCTTGCACATACAGAATCTGCCCTTGCAGATGGACATGGTTGTGTTCCACAAGGTGGTGGCATAACTTGCTATATATAGGTACCTGGAGAGTGCTGATGTTTTGTGTGTTGCCCGCCTGAACGTCAGGGAAAGCTTGTTGAGAACCATCTTTGCACGCCGCATTGCCATGCCTCCAAGAACAAGATAATGTTTCGAGTGTAGCACGTCTGCATATGTCCATCCTTCCTCGCAGCAGCGACGGATTCAGATGCTTCTGACAAGACTTGCCGTAACGTAGGAGGCTGCTGTAGATACTGTTTGGTCATTATCTCAAGTAGTTAGCCAACCTCACTCCACCATGTTTGGAGACCCATGATTCACTTGAATACGCTCAAACTTCGTGGAAAGAATGCCACTGTTTCATGGCACTAGTCGTTATTGGTTTGGTGCCGTTTTAATCTCAAGTATTAACCCCTAGCATTCATTCATTGTTCACGTGGAAGTTCTCAGAGTGTTTTGATAATTTGACTGTTTGTATTAGGTGTAGGTCTGTACACACTATGTAGTCCCAACGCTATTCCATTGCAACGCCTTTCCGGTTCATGTCAACGGGACAAGAGGATTCGTTTCGATTCGAAAAAATCTACTGCTTGGCAGCTTCCTTGTGGACCTTAGGGAATGAATGTCAGCTTTGAAGCAAGATGAGGATCATTGGAGAGTACTCACATCAGCCTTCTTGTCGTGGCCGGTCTCGTCGATCTTGTCACCGATAGCATCCTTGCCGGCGGAGAGACTGCATGAGAAGTCAGTATGATGTTGAAGAGGAAGTGTTGATAGTGTGATGCTTACCGGGTGGAGACAGGGACGTTGCCGTCCTTGGCAACCTCCTTGTTGGCCTCCTTGGAAGCACCAGCGGTGACGGACTGGACAGTCTCAGCGACGTAGTTGCCGGCTTGCTTGATGGACTCCATTGTGATAGTGGTTGGTTGTTTGGGGTTGGTTTGGTTTGAAGTGTTGTGTTGATGGATGTGAATGTGATGATGAGAAGAAGAGAAAGCTTTGAGAGTGGGAGGTGTTGAGGTTTAAGTACTGGAAGGAGGGGAAGGAGGAGGAAGGCGGGATGCCTGTGATCGGCTCTCCAAATGTAAGGCACGCGTATTCAGAGGCGGGGCACTGGCAGGTACTGTCTGATAGATTTCGTCACTGAATCACTGCGTCCGGTTTACCAAAATGCACCTCTCCATGGAGGGGCACTGCTCCTGCCTAGAAGATCACGATCGTGCATGACGTCAGTTGAGGTGCGGATTGTTTGAGCTATTCGCCTACTACGTCATCACAAGCATGGGAAAGTCCATTCTAGACCGAGAAGCCAAGATATCGCGCAACGCCTCCATACCCGCTATTGCTTGCGTGCGTCTGGGGAGTGGGAGCTTTGTCCTGGATGCGCTTGTGATTCCCTGGCCGTGATTGGGTGATCAACTGGTCCGAGGCACGGGAAGCCTGAGGATCATTACAGGGCAGCTTGCGGCTCCAAGCTGGAGGATTATCATGTGGAGTTCTTCGCTCAGGGACAATCGGCTGATTGGTCAATAAAGACCTGTCTTTATGCATAATGACAGCATCACTCTCTTGAAGCTAGTCTTGTGAGAAGCCAAGTTCAACACCAGGCCAATGCCCCTTTTGCCGAAACCAATCCCAAGACGTCCAGGTGCATTGCTGGCGTTTGTTATGGCCCGGTCTAGGTCGTCGTTCTGATCGCGATCGTGGTCAAATGATCTTTTTAGACGGAAATGCTGCCCGTGTGCAGCCGACGATCGAGATATCTTGACTCGGATATTGATAAACAAGGAAGCGCCTTCGGATACATGTGGATAAGCACGCCGGTTCCAACGATGAACTCGGGTGGAATGGAATCCAGATTTTGAGCACGTGAGAGAGTTCGGAAATGCCACGGAATAAGGGGTCCATCCATCTTCTTCAATCCCTCAGGGTATCAACACCACCTTGTCGTCCGGGGCGTTTAGTCTTTGGAGCAAGGGTTCACTTGGCACACGCAATGGCCCTGTCAGCCTGTCAGTGTCTACTGGGTAGTCAACAACGTGGCAACCTGGGCATCATGGTTGTTTGAGGGCGAAGTCGAGTGTACTTAGTACGGCATAACTATGCAGATTTGCTGGAAAGAAGTAATTGACTAGTGACTATGGGATTTCTGTAAAGTCTATGCCACCCGAAGCATCCTTTCCCCTTCCACTGAATCATTACCAAAGCCGCGGCATAAACGCCACGATACAATTGTTCAAGAGGAGTCTAGCAATCGTGATTCTTACAATATGAGATGTGTCTATGCTTCGAAATGTGATCTGATATGATGAAGCCGAAGTTCGGCATTCCTGATGTTCCATGAACCAAAAGGGTAAAGCCGGTTATTTAACCAGTGCTAACATGGATTTCATCGAGATTTGCAGCTTATCTGCAACGAAGGCCATCTGTTGGAGCATCTGAAGAGCTAGAAACACCACAGATTTCGGCTGTTCACAGGAAAAAAGCACTATTTCAATATTGAAGAAGATATAGTTTGATTTTCATCACGGGCAAGACAAGGTTAATACGTAGGTAGATACCAAGAATCGGGTCATCATGACTGAGCAGGTGTAGATTGTTGAAGAGCTCTAGGGTAGCCATCCGAGCAATGGCATAGTCGACACCTCACCTATGATATGAATGTGTATCTAAAGCACGAAGAGTCTATTCTGATATTGCCAGTGGCTAATAAACACTGCAGAAGTAGTCAATGCCATTATAGAACTGACCATATTATCATAAATTCCACATCATTCCTCCTCTCATTGGCCATCATGACATCCATGCGCATGACGGCGAGGCAAAGAATCATCACGTGAGCAGAATGGGCCCGTGCTCAATCGCTATTGGACCCCGCGGACGGTGCGGTCAGGAGGCTCGAACCAGGTCAAGGGAGTTTCAAGACTACCAAAGAGATATCGAATAAAGTGACCTTCAACGGATTAAACGACTGTTCGGAACCTGGGATTGAATTTTTAAGCAATAGTTTTATATATCGACTCAGTTCGATACCCCTTGGCTCGCCGCTATGGATCTGGCTTACGATCACATCACAGAGAAAGGCTACGCTAAGGAGACGGGAGAGCCAAAGAATGAACAACCCCAGTCAACACTGAATGAGGACCTCCAGGACGCCTACAAGGCCTTTTCAAACAGTCCGTGGGGCTCCAGGATTGGCGGCTTCTTTGGCAACGTTGTTAAGCAGGTATGAGATGTCAGCTCATAAGCCTAGCCTCTCTAACACGCCTAGGGCGAATCGGTATACACACAAGCTTCGAAGGAGTTGGCGGAAGTAGGTGAAGATGCATCAAAAGGACTTACAGGTCTTCGGTCAACTATTCTGAGCCACACAAGGAATCTCTCACTCAACACCATCACTGCCGGCGAGAGCTCCAGGTCTGGAGAGAATGATCCGACCACACCTAGGGCTTCTCAAGATGGCTCAGCAGAAGCGAATCAATCCGAGAATACGCTTGCTCGTCTGAGAGCGGAAGCTGCAAAGAGATTGAAAGACCTGCAGAAAGCCGAGGACGCCGCCGATGATGCTCTTATCAAGTTTGGTGGCAACGTTCGAAACTTCCTTCGCGATGCCATCAGCATTGCTCCTCCACAGGAGTCTGACCAAAGCGGTACTGTTCTTTTTGAGAGCAAAGATGCTCAAGGCAAGCGTGTGATCCATACTTCAAGATTTGAGGCCCAACTTCATGTCATCCACACATCAATTGAGAGCTTCACAAAGGACCCCAACAGTGCCGATTACGCAGCCTGGTCCGAGGACTTTGATGCTGATAAGAAGACCCCTGAAATCAATGACGATCTACAGAAATTCCCCGATTTACGAACTACTATGGAGAAGCTGGTTCCTGACCAGGTTCCTTACGTTGACTTCTGGAAGCGCTACTATTTCCTTCGTCACGGTATTGAGACAGCCGAAGCTAGACGAAGGGATCTCCTCAAGGGTAAGTCAATCATGATGGTCCAAGAGTAACTTGCTCATAAATTGATAGCTGCCTCCGCTGAGGATAATGTTGCTTGGAGTGATGATGAATCTGACGAGGACTCCGACGACTCTGATGACACCAGCACGCCCGCAGCTAAAGACAAGAACGTACCCAAGACTGAACCCACAGCCGAATCTAAGGTTGAGCCCACGACCGAGCCCAAGGTGGCTGCATCTGCTGCCCCCTCTACTACTGCCCAATCTCCTGCAAAGAACCTCCTGAAGCCAACTGAACCACGCAAGTCCAATGACGAGAAGTCGCAAGCGGACAGCGAGGCCAGCTACGACGTTGTTGGAGCGACATCTGGTAAGACGACGCAGACCCCCAACAGCCCCAAGGAATCCAAGGATCCTAAGGACTTGAACGATCCCAAAATTACAAAGGATCTCAAGGATCCGAAGGACGTCAAGAACCCCAAGAAGGAAGAGAGCAGCGACGAGGAGGAGGACAGCGATGATGATTCAGATAGCGATGAGGACTGGGAATAGAACCTGAGATTGGTTTAGTGTATGATTGGGATGATCGGATTGTCGCTTGTCCAGCTTGGCGTTCGGTATTGTGAAACGATGTGGCATATTCAAAGTACCAGAGCTTGTAACTTGATATTAGGTGTTAATACCAGGAACTCGTGTCTGATAACCATCCGTAACCCCCAACCAACGCCATTTTTGTAGTTTTAGCCGCCGCAGCACTTATTTCTTCTTGGTGACCATAGTAAAGCCATCCTCGTCGACCTGAGGCTGGGGCTTCTCCTTGGGCGCTGCTACCAGAGGGGGAGCCTCATCCATCTCTACATCAGCACCACCTTCGCCATCATCATCGGAATCTTCGCTTTCCCAGTCTGTGTCTTGGTCGGCGTCATCGGCCTTCTTGAAGATCTTATCAACCTTTGTTCCCTTGAGGTTCGACCAGCGTGTGCGCAGAGTCTTGACCTCGTCAAAAGTACCTAGGGTGCAGCTCGCGCGAGCACGGATAATGTTGTTGGCTACTTCAGTGCCTGAATCATCGTCGACGTTGACCTCGAACTCGTCAATCATCACCTGTAGCAGGACGGTCTCTACCTCCTCCAGATCGGGATCCTCAGGGACTTTTCCATTCTTGGGGGGTGTATCGGTGTATTCGGGGAAGAGCTCGACAACGGCACCGGCAAACCAATCGCGCTTGTCGGCAGAGTCGGGACCACCCCAGCCCTCCTGGACGGAGAGTCTCAGAGCAGGCCAAAGGTGAAGAGCGTATGCGACGGCTTGTTCGAACTCGGATTGACGCTCGGCTGAAAATTCATGTTCAGTTGATATCAATATTGCTACTCGACTGTATAGACTTACCCGCCGGAGGCAGCTGTGCTTGTTCTGTGGAAGCCATGATTGTGATTATTGGTGGTTTGGCGGGGTTTGGAGGGGCAATTTGGAAGATGGCTCTACATAAAACTTTTGGTGTTTTTCTCCATTCTCTTTTGGGGCGTAGAGAGAATGGCCCACATTATTTTAAACTGCCCCTGTCCCTTCAGCTCTTTAGTGCTACGAACATTATTCCTTTTTACTAAGGATTATATCGAGTGCATCAAGGGTATCTACCAGCTTGTAACCCTGAACAACTGGTAATTTGGGTGTTTCATGCCTCACCGTTATTTGTTCGTCTTTTTCAAGATTGAAAACTCTATATCGTACTACCTATAGGCCTCCATGTAATGAATTGCCTTGGTTTCTACGCTGGAGATCTCCCCACAACCTAAAGCACAGGCCATGTTCCAATGAAAGCCCAGTTTCCAGCGACTCACTCGCTGCATGCAGCAGGCGGGCTCGATTTCCCGTCTCCGTCCGTGGAGTCAGGGGTAAGAATTGGACGCATCTCATCCAAGAATGACATCATGAGACCCCTACTAGCATTAGGTTTTAGGTTCAGCTGAGCCCAAAGATGAACTCTTCCATGTCTCGACAAGCTCCCTCGTGGTTTGGCGCGTCTTTAATAGCTCTTCAAGCCACTGACTGTCGTGTGTCGAAGAAATTAGACAGAGTGCGGCAGCCATGAACACGCTCAACACCACGTCCGTTGGCTTCGCCGTGACGCCAACTGTCGTCTCGACTTTGTTCTCTCATGTACGTACTAAGCTATTCGACCTTGTGTAATCGATCTGCACGCCCGATTGTGGGGGGACGAGGAATTGGCATTGCATTGGCATTCGTGTCCAAGGACATTGATTGCTTTTTTTCTTTCAGCGACTAACAGCGACGCGCTCTAGTACTTCAACAGGAAACCTTTGAGACAACGTCCGACCGCGCATCTTTCCTACGATGAAGGTCTCCATTTGATCCGGTCGTTCCTCGAGTATGCATCGCACCACACTGTCGAAGAACTCCAGGCATTTACCGCGCAATGGGTGCCGCACCCTCAATGGGTCAAAGCCGAGGATGTTACTATTACCGAGGCTCAATTGGCAAGCGCCGCTGAATTGCTACACAAGCAACTGGGCCCCGACGGCCTCAAACAGGTGGGCGGAGAGAAGTGGTGGCAATGGCGGAAGCCTGACAGTACGCTTGACGCGGAATGGATTGAGATGCGCTCGGATGCCTATGAGCGAAAGCAAACAGGAGGCAACTCGCGACGTGTCATGATGTATATCCATGGAGGTGCATACTACTTTGGCAGTGTTGATGAGCACCGTTATCAAATGCAACGGCACGCTCGTAAGCTCAAAGCACGCGTCTTTGCGCCCAAATATCGACTCTCCCCACAATTCCCCTTTCCTTGTGGCCTCCACGACTGTCTTGCCGCCTACCTGTATCTGCTCACTGTACAAGACCCCACCACTATTATCCTAGCCGGTGACTCTGCAGGCGGTGGCATGGTCATGTCTCTGTTGTGTGTTCTGCGAGATCAAGGAATCCCGTTGCCTGCTGGTGCTATCCTCATCAGTCCATGGGTTGACTTGACACACTCTTTCCCAAGCGTTGCCGGAGAGGCACCCTTGGACTATATCCCACAGGCTGGGTTCCATCATAAGCCCTCCAAAGCATGGCCGCCACCGAACGAAGACGACGTTGCAATGCTGCGAGAGGAAGCCTTGAAAAAGAAGAAGAGCGCTACAAAGAAGTCCCCCGGTAAACACGAACTCAAGGAGAAACAACAAGCACCAGTTGCAAAGCAAGAAACATCAGATGCTTCATCGAGATCGGAGTGGATCAATGGTGGCGTTCCCATCAATCCCGAGAAGCTCCTCTCTGTTAGCATAGACGGCCAGCTTGTCAAATTGAAAGACCAAATTCAGGTGGGTTTCGTAGATGACATGCTATAATGGGAACTGACACTCGCAGATGTACACCACCAATGAGCTCCTTGCCCATCCCCTAGTTAGTCCAGTTATGCAACCTACACTGGGTGGTCTGCCTCCCCTTTTGATCATGGTAGGAGGAGGCGAGATCCTACGAGACGAGCAGATTTACATGGCTCACAAATGCGCCAACCCGGCGAAGTATGCACCGCCCGAGGAGTCATTGACACCAGAAGGAAAAGCCTTGTTGGAACGTTACAAGCCCACTGATGTTCAACTCCAAGTTTGGGATGACCTTTGCCATGTGGCACCGACCCTAAGTTTCACTCGCCCTGCCAAGTACATGTACAGATCTGTTGCTCAATTTGGTGCGTGGGCACTTGCGCGGGCTCAGAAGCGTGGTATTGAGATTCTCGACGACGACGACATTTCGGTCATCTCTGAGTCTGGATCTGACAGCGATTCTAAAGAAAAGCCAACCAAAACTCTGGAAACGGAAAAGCTTGATGTTGTATCGGAGCCTGGTTATGTTGGAAAAGCTGGTGATCCTCTTCCACCGTTCAAGAACCACATGATTCGCCAAAGGGTCACACGTCATGGTGCTACTATGCCATTGGCCCTCGAGACCGAGTTGGTAGCATGCTGTGTCGAACCTACCGGTGTCGGTGTTGTGAAGGAGGGTACAGTCAAGAAATGGCTGGCCATGAAGAACGACTGGGACCATCGGTATGCGTCAGCCAAGGCCAAGGTTCACAAGAAGATGGTCAGCGATATGGCAGTTGGCTATCACAGCTATGGCCCAGGCGAATGCCCTCCGCCAACTGCATTAGCTGGCCGACGACGAGTCGATTCTAAGCTGGTAGAGGGAAGCAAGAAGCAGCAGAAGAGTTGGGGTCTGGCAATGTGGTCTCTCTGGGGTTCCAAGCACGACGAGATGACAGTCGAGCGAGAGAAGAAGGCAGCTTCACAGCCAGAAACTCGGGTCGCCACAAATGCTGATGGCGAAGGGGCACGCTCCTTTGCTGATATCGAAACACAAGACAGACCGCCCTTGACTTCGAACCGGTCACGAAGCCGATCCCATAGGAGAACGGTCACCGACGAGAACCAGACAGGTAGCCAATTCATCACTGAAGATATGCCAGTTGCCCACCTGATAGAGCAGCGAAAGGAGCAAGAAGCAGCCAGGTCTAACCTACTCAGCCCCGATTTTGCGCCAGAGACTGGCGTAGCCGGTAAACGACCGTTCCTGGATGGCATTGCATTGCCGTTCAGCCTTAACAAGGATGCCGAGACCGCGAGTATGATGACGCTGCAATCTAATGCTACACCATTTCCAGGCTCACGACCTATGAGTCCAAACTTCCAGGACGATGATTCTACCCAGCCCTCGCAGTCGACGCAACTCACCTCACAAGACGCACCAACTATTGAGATCGCAGGAAAGCGACCATTCCTTGACGGTACAGCAGTCCCGTTCAGTCTGAAGAAGGAAGCAGATACAGCTAGTATGAAGACTCTACTATCGAACGTCACCGCCATGCCTGGCTCGCGACCCATGAGTCCAAGCATTCAGCGGTCGGACCCGACTGAGAATTTCCAAGAGAATGGAGTAACAAATGGGACGAGCCAAGTGGATGATGGAGGATCGAGTTTGATCGCCACACCTTTAGAGCGACCCGGTCTAGACACTTTCGTCACGGCCCTGGAGGATCTTCCTCGGGCCAAGTAAGAGAAGGAAACCCATTGGAAGGAGTTCAGTTTGGCGCAAGGTGGGATGCAGTCAATTGTATTGTTTGGTACAATAGGATATCCCGTGCCAAAGCACAATCGTTATCATTATTTTTCTTGCGTCTGTAATCAATATCCATAGTCAATAATCCATATGAAATAGGAATATTCAACTTTAATCCTTCTTGACAAGTTGAGTACATAATCGTACATGGTGATACAGTGTAGGTGGGTATATACAGCCGCGCAGAGATTCCCAAGCCTCCGGTTGGCAGGTCATGTCTTTGCCCAAGATTCGCCTTGTTCCTAGAGATCCTCTACTATTTAATGGATCTCAGCCAAGTCTGCCCTCTTCTATCTTTCAATGTATTTCAACCAATTTGCTCTCTTAATCCACACCGTTGTATCGCTTCCATTGCTCGACGTAGAAGTAAGGATCCTGAGGACCCTTATCAAGACCTTTGTAGTCACCCGATTGCGACTTGATCTCTCGGCTCACAAATGGTGTAAGCTATACCACCACTGTTAGCTTCCCGATCTTAATTGCAAGCAGTGCTCCATCCTTACCTTGAAGTCCTTTAGAGGTGGCACAGCATATGTTCGGACCTTGTTCCACTCGATAACGTAGCCTCCGTACTTTGTGTGTCGACCCATTGAACCAGTGCGGTTACCCTTGTAGAAACCTTTTCCAACATCCTTGGTCGTCAGTCTGAGGTGGCGGTAGCGACCGACGGAGAGGGCTTGCGTAGGTCTCATGGTGGCGATTTGTGATTGAGATGTTCGGACTCGATGGAGGAAGCTTCGTCGGTCGGAGGCGGGGCGGATTGGGGGATATCCGTGGTCAATTGCTGCCGACGTCGCTATCGCAAGGTTGAATATTGAAGTTTTGGAGATTCGGCGACCTATTGTTCCGGTTCCGGATCGGCTGTGGATGGATTGCAGGGGTGCTGTTAACGGCCAAGCGTTCATTTGATCGCTGCTGGGACATTCTTCAGGTAAATAATGATGTCGTTTTGACTCTGCGACTGTAATAAAAAGCTGTAACTGTGAAAATTACTTTACTTCCTTGCGACAACCAAAGGTTTTCGGTATTGGGCAACGTCTTACTGCCCTTTGAGCTCTGTAAGTGGGCTGCGCTACGCTAACGAGGGGCACTTGCGATGTACATGGATGGCTAACGTCGCCTGTCTACAGCAGCTCTAAGCTCACCCAACGTTCGCTACAGCGAATCCATGCCTTTGTCATCTCAAATTATCCACCATGGATGGGTATCCGACGGGAAGTTTGGACCATAATGTCCCCCTTCTAGTGGCCGCCGGCCTCAACGGCGAAACGAACGAGCTCCCGCTAAGCGCAGAGCTCAGGGACCAGAGCATCCTCCTCCGATCTGAGATACCGTCCATCGAGGGCAAAGAGGCTGAGGTTTTGACCCAGTACTTCGCGGATATAGATGCTAGCGCAAGGTCTTGGAGCGCGTTTGAAAAGAGCGAGTCCTACAGATTCCAGATCAAGACTACAGGAAGGGTAGGTCAGCGAGGTTGCTATGTTGAGCTGCTGTTCTAATGATGTGGAATAGTCGTTCCTATTACCGCCGCGCCGAGCTCGACTTCCTGAAGGTATCGAACCGCTCAGTGAACACCCGACACTACACTCGCCCTTCTCCCCACTAAGTCCCGTATCATCGCTATATCCGGATGGCCTCATTGATGCGCAATGGGTTAAGAAACACCAGGATCTTGTCCCCAGCGTATATCTATGCTTCTACCCTCTCACAAGCGACTCATCGTCCATGACACTACAAGATAACCATATAAAATCCGATATCAACAATCTCAAGAGCGCTCTATTACGGTCAGGATACAAAACCCGACTAGCGATTGCTCTACTTGGGGATGGCGAAGGTGGTCCTCTCTCATTGGCTGAAGGAATTCAAGAGAGACTGGAAAACATACGGAGAGGGACAGCCTTGGATCCCAAGTCGATTTTCTACATTCCTTCGCAGGATTCGAAGGAGGATCTGAAGCAGGTGGTGGACAACATTCTGGGTATGCTCTACACTTCGGCTGTAGAGTACTACCGAGATTTGGGAAGACATGCCAGGAAGAAGCGATCCCGTGGAATAGCCCCTCAGCCAACAGTGCCACCTACGACTGGAACATCACAGACACTCTCACTATCGGATTGGAATTTCAGATACGACTTCAAGTCGGCAATTTTCGCCGAGTTTCGCCAAGAAACGGATGCAGCGCTGCGCTTCTTTGAACAGGCTTATGAAATACTCTTAGGACAGGATGTGCTGGATATTATCCCTAGTTGGAGCCCTCGGTGGAATGAGGCGCGACTTCTTGCAGATATTGTAGCCATACGATGTCTGAGATGTCACCTATGGATGGGGCAAACGACATTGGCTGTTCGGAAGTGGCATCTGCACCGGGAAAGAATAGCAGACTTTGTCGATCGACGCGGACGAGGAACTAACAACTATGGCTGGCAAGCATGGGAGGCTCGATGGGCTACAGTCATGGCCAATTTGATCGAGAGAGTAGGAATGCCAGCTTTAGCGCCGGCGACAGGGGCTCTCTTCGTCCCGCCAGATAAGTCTGTTGCAGCCGAGAGAGTATCGCCATGGGAGCTGCTACATCATACAGGCTACTGGTATCGCATTGCGGCGCGTCATCTTGTAGCCCGTCGCAAGTTGGCTCATCAGATACCGGAGGAGGATAGGAACTCACCCGATACGACCCCTGCGTCAGCGGTAGCCAGCAAGGCCTTTGCATACGACACGTATATGTGCCCAGAGCCATACCAAGAATACCCCTTGTCAGGCAAAGGAGTTAACCACTCACAATTAGTCATCGATTGTTTAAAATCGGCCAGCTCACAATTTCAAGCTCGCAAGCAGGGACGGTTGGCCACCGAGATATCGTTGGAGTGCGCAAGAGAATTCGCCAACTTGAAGCAATGGGATGATGCGATTGAAGTTTTGCTGCCATTTTGGGAGGATCTCACATTTCGATCAGAGGGTTGGGCCAATATTTCCGAGGACCTGTGTTTGACTATGCGGAGGATTGCTGTGGGAGCTCGCCGCGCAGACTTGGTGGTTGCTGCAGACTGGGAGCTAATGAGCAATAGTGAGTACTTGAAATCCTTTGTTAACCCAGATCACTAACCATTGATCAGAGTTCGTGCGGCAGCCGCAGTGGCATTACGACATAAGCAAATCGCTTCAAGGCATCACGGCAAAAGAAAAGCCCTCGATTAGTCTAAGTGACGAGAAGACAGGCTCATTTGTTTCAGCTTCCTTTGTTTTCAGGCACAAAGAAGGAAAAGCTGGCGAGACCTGCAGCGCACAGCTTGCACTCACCTCACATACGTTTCGCGATGCTGCTCCTATCACATTTGAATCTTTGAGGGTCGAGTTTAGTGGAAGTTTGAGACCGATACTACTAGAGCATGAGGCTTCAGAAGATGAGCCGTCGTCAACTTCAGAAGCATCCATTTTATCACTGTCGTTGAAAGAAGATTATGCTGGTGGGTCAGAGGATGAACTACCGACGTTGTTGAAGGGACACTCAAACTTGACGCTGCAACCTGGTCAGACTCGAGTATTCGAGATGAATATACCTCTGAGAGAACCCGGTACCGCAACAGCATCATCAGTCAGCCTATTTCACAGCAACGAGAGCTTCGATCTTGACTTTAGACTAACGATCCGCGACACTGACCCTGTTGTGGGCTGGTACATACAAGGCTCATCAAAACCCCGGGGGAGTCGGCCAGAAGCAGGAACCATACAGATCCAACCCCGGCCGCCAAAGATGGAGATCAAGCTTTTGGAACCCATGGCTCAATACTACGCAAACGAGGCAATCGATTTGCAAGTTGAGCTGATTAACGCTGAGGACGAATCTGCCACTGCCAAGCTGGACATCCATCTTTTCGGAAAAGAAGTTCCTGCAATGCGGGTGGAAGTAGACGGCCACGAAGGAAATGCTGAAGCAGCAACAGAAGAATCCAAGATTTCAGGGCTTGTGTTAGGTGCCATCAAGAGCACGGCATCAGTCAAGCTGGTATTACATATAGATCCTGCATCGTCTCCTACAACATTAGATTTGCACCTGCGGACGTCATACCATCTTGACTCGGATGTGGCAACTCCGATTATGCAGATGTTGACGGTTCAGCTGAATGTTGTGAATGCATTCGAGGCAAACTACGATTTGGTTCCACGACTCCATCCGGGACCCTGGCCAAGTCTTTTCGACTCTGAAGGACTTGGAGATACAGAAGAGAGTGTTGCTAGAGGCTTTGCGCAGAAGTGGTGTCTACTATGTCACTACGCATCGTTTGCCCAGGAGGATTTGAAGGTTCTTGGGATGGATCTCAACGTGGTGTCTTGCGTCGGTGGTGCACGATGCAACGTGACTCGGGGAGCTAACGTATCGCATGAAGGGGTAGTCGTTGAGCCCAAGACAATGCATGAGGCACAGTTCGATCTGCTTGCTCAAAAGCTTACCTTGGAAGATCGACACCCCGTAACACTGGAATTGGCATTCGTTGTACGATGGCAGCGCCAGAGCCGTAGTGATGGAGCAGTCAACACTACGACTATGCCGGTCGGTAAATACTTGGTACTGGGCACGGAGCCACGAGTACTGGCGTCTGTGTACCACGCTGCCAAACCTGAAGACGATATTCCAGGGCTGTTGCAGATGGATATGACAGTTGAGAATCCGTCGAATCATTTCCTCACGTTTGGTCTCAGCATGGAACCAAGCGAGGACTTTGCCTTTTCTGGCGCAAAACAAACGACATTGAACTTGCTACCTCAGTCGAGGCGAACAATAACGCATCGATTATTCCCGCACGTCACTGGAGTTTACATACGACCCAAGTTGACTGTGCGAGACAAGTACTTCCAGAAGGTGCTACGTATAATACCAACGGAGGGGATGAAGATCGACGAGGAGGGGTTGTTGGTATGGGTTCCAGGGGAAGAGGCTAAGAAGGAGGAAGACGGAGAAGAAGAAGAAGAGGAGTCTGAGGAGTAGTGATTTTGAGCATAACGTCATAGAGGACTGTACAAGACAGGCAACGGATATTTGCATTGATAGGGGCTGTCCGGACAGGTTAAATAGGTAGATGAGGGTTACTAATGAAGTTATCCCGAGTAAATATTGAGACTAGCATAGCTTCTGAATTTCACGTCACAACAACACGCGAAGATTATGTATGACGAGACGCTGTGCCCAGGTCCTGAGGGACATGACAAGGTGTTACAGCATAGACATGCAATGTAAGAGCGTTACCAGTGTGACTCTGTGTGATTGTGTAACATGGATATTAAACATACGTGTAATTCATGTTTCAATATCATTAAATGTCAGATATTAGTTCCGCCTCTACTCGACCATCGGCCATCGGCACTCAACTAAATCCCTTTGGTTTCCGGAGATAAAATACGGAATTTCACTGTTGGGTCCGAAAATGCCACCCTATCCCCGACGGAGTAAGGGGCAGTTTTGCTTAGCTCATTGTAAGAGAAAACTTAGAAATCGTGCTTATTTCTCGTAAGAGTACGGAGTAAGCCATTGTCATGTGGGAGCTGAGATGCATGACGGACGAAAAGCGGTCGAGACCACGGGTTGGAAGGATGCGGGACCAGGATCTAAGCTGATGGGGTAGGGGACTGAAGATCGAGCTTGGGCGTTTACTTGTGGGGATGTCATTTAATGGTTTTTTAGCTGAAGGTACGGAGTAATTAGGGTGGTTTTTGATGGACACTGGGGAGATGTCTATACGAATATTGGAATGAATTGGTGACTGTATCAAGGTGTTGATGATATCGTTACAAGCACATGATCTATGGATTAATTGAAAGAAACCACTGCACGCACAGTAAAAAACATGTCTTTCTTTGTGTCAAGCGTTAAAAGACAAATCTATGACCCTTTCAAAACAGCCCAAAACAGTAAACTCATTCCCATTCCCACCCTTCGGACATCGGCCTTGGTGCAATGTCCGACCCACGAGCCTTTCGCCTATCGTATCAAAGCAAAATCAGCCCGGTTATACTGGAGACATGATAAGCAATAAGCCCAACAAGGGATGAGAAGAAGAGAAAAGCCGCTGGTCGTGTATGTCTCTGGATTCTGACTGGTCGTCTCTTGCGCCGGTACACGGACGAATTGCTTTGCCGCGTCTTTGGCTAGCGAACTCAAGCTTAGTATATCACCTTTTGATCTCGGACTTTTCGATGTTTCGATCATGTCCCTAAAGGGCAAGGGATGAATGAGCAGGAGAGAGAGTTGCGGGTAAGGAGAAATAGCGTGCGTGCTTACGGTCGGTACCTTTTTTGGTGTGAAAAGTAAGACGGTGATGAACCCATCTTTGACTGTGACTGACACTGACGTGTTATTATTTTTTAATATTAATATTAACCCATCTTCAATCTCAAAAGCTGCTTTTCCCTTTCTTTCTTCACTCATTCCTCTTTTGGCTTGACGGACAAAAGCAAACATTGGAAGGTTGCATCAGGTCGCCCTTTCCCTTTCCCTTTCCCTTTCCCTTCCCGAGACAATCACATTTTGGGTTGCCCCGGGCCCGTTTGCGCTCTCGATCTACGCTACCGATCGATTGTACATAATAAAACAGTTTTCTCACCCATTTGGCTCATTTTGTCTTTTTCTCTCTTTATCTCCATAAAAAAAAAAGGGAAGAAGCAAGTGTTTACCAAATGGCCACAACTACTCCTGCCACGGCGCCTACCAACGCCATGCTCGACGAGACTCGTCGTCTCTCGTCCGATGAAAAGACCGAAGTCGGCTCTAACAACATCCTCGATACTTCAGCCGACAACAAAGAGCAACAGGCAGGCTCAATCAGCAACAGCAATGTCGCCGGCGAAGAGCCCCAATATCCCGGCGCTGCAAAGCTCACTCTCATCATCTCGTCTCTCTGCCTCGCCATCTTCCTCGTTGCGCTCGACCAGACCATTATTGCTCCCGCGCTGGGTGCCATTACTGCAAAGTTCCAGAGCGTAAAGGACATTGGGTGGTATGGCTCTGCCTATCTCCTCACCACGACGGCTCTGCAGCCCATGTATGGAACTATCTACAAGTACTTCAATGTCAAGATTGCATACCTCGCTGCTGTCTTTATCTTTGAGATTGGTAGCTTGATCTCGGCTGTTGCGCCTTCTTCCGTGGCCTTTATTGTTGGACGTGCCATCGCTGGAGTACGTCAATCCTCTACAGCACAATCTTTGATATCTTACTGACTCTCATTCTAGATTGGAACGGCTGGTCTCTTTTCTGGTTCCATCGTTATCCTCTCCCTCATCAGTACGTCTACCCCCAGCATCATCGTTATCAATCTCACTAACTCCCCTTCCAGTGCCTCTTGAGAAGCGTCCTCTTGCTTTCGGTCTCATTGGTGGCATGTGGGGTATCGCTTCCGTCGCTGGCCCTCTTCTCGGAAGCGCTTTCACTGAGCATGCTACCTGGCGTTGGTGTTTCTACATCAACCTTCCCATTGGTGGAATCGCCATGGTCATCGTCTTCTTCTTCGTCCATGTCAAGCGCAACTCAACCGACGACGACAATCTTTCCCTCATGGCCCGTGTCCGCAAGCTCGATCTTGCTGGTGCCGCCATCTTCATTCCTGCCATTGTCTGTCTTCTCCTTGCTCTGCAGTGGGGTGGTGCCGATTATCCTTGGAACAACTCCCGCATCATTGGCCTCTTCTGTGGTTTCGGTGCCATGATTGCCATCTTCATCGTTATCCAGTTCCGACAAGGTGATCGAGGAACTCTTCCTCCCCGTCTGTTCAAGAACCGCAACACTCTGGCCGCTATGATGTTCTCCATGTTCTTTGGTGCCGGTTTCTTCCCTCTAATCTACTATCTCTGTAAGTATCCCTGCATCTAACTCCTGCTTCTAACAGCTAACATTTCGAAGCTCTTTACTTCCAGGCTATCCAGGGTGTTAGTGCCGTCCAAGCTGGAATCAAGATTCTCCCCCTTCTCCTTGCTACCGTTCTCTGCTCCATCGTCTCAGGAGGCGTGATCACCGCCATTGGCTACTACAACTATGTCGTCATCCCTTGCATGGTCCTTTACACTATCGGTTGCGGCATGCTCACGACTCTTGATGTCGACTCTCCCCTCAAAGAGTGGTTCGGTTACCAGGTCATTGCTGGTCTGGGTATCGGAGCGGGTTTCCAGATCGGTGTCCTCATTATCCAGACTGTACTACCCCAGGACTGGGTTCCCGTTGGTACCGCTTGTGTTCAGTTCTTCCAAGCTTTCGGTGGAGCTTTGTTCATCGCCGTTGCTCAAACTGTTTTCCAGAACGGTCTCATCGACACAATCAAGGCTGACAACATCGGCATTGATCCCACCATTTTCATCAACATCGGAGCCTCGGAGATCGAGGACACCCTGAAGAAGATGGGTCGTCTGGATGCCCTCGACACTGTTCTGGGGGCATACATGAAGGGTCTTCGCGACACCTTCTACATTTCCCTCGCTTGCGCTGCTTGTGCTCTCATCGCTTGTCTGTGTTTCCAGTGGAAGTCTGTCAAGAAGGGCCCCGACGGCGAGGACAGGAAGCCCGAGCCTGCTGTACCCGTCTAAACAAATTGTGAAGTCGATTGTTGTTCGATAGTTGGCGTTTGGCATAGATACCCACAGACATCTCTCTGCTCTTAGTTGCATTTGGCGAAGGAAATAATAAGTGTCTAATATCATAGAATGGCTAATTAAAAAGTCTGATGGAATTTGAAACCTTTGCTTATTGTGTATCATCCGGTGGTCTGTCCCACGAAACTTGCGCCTTTCTAGACCTTGTCTTTACCCCAACATCGGCTCCCACGAATTTGAGCACCCAATCTTTCACCTGTTTCGCCTTTTGTAGCTGCGGGTGCATCTGACCACGCTTCGAGAGTTCCCTCGTTGAGTACAACCCAGATCCGTCTCTTCTCCATAGCAAGCTCACCTTGGTCATGCCCCTGCGGAGACTTTGACCATATACTTTGCCTTTGAACACGTGAAGCGCGACATTCTGCATGAGAACTATATCCTGCCGTCGAAGAGCGCTAATCTCAGCGGCAGCAGCGTTCTCTTGGTCAAGCCAGAAGGTAACAGCAAATCCCGTCTTTGTATCGTCGCCGAGTAGGATCTCAACTAATGACAACGTGCGGCCCCAGCGCGTGGTTACAGTTCGGGGCTGGGCGATGGATATGATACCGGCAATGATGTTAAGCGTTACGGTCTGGGGATTAAGAGCCAGGATCTTCGGCGCAGGCGGTATATCTTCCAGGTCAGAGAGGTGAGAAGGCATAGATTCTTCCGCTTCAACCCGTCCTACAGAAGAAGTCGTCATGAACGACGTCTCTTCGAACGTCGTCTCCTCAAAGCTATCCAGCTGCGACGAAGGAATTGAATTATGCACCGCCAAAGAGTGGTCGTAGAAATGAGACAACACCGTCTCCGCATCAACGCCTTCAAACGACCGCGACTGTTCTTTAAACGAGACGTCAGCCGTGGTGAAGAATTCAGATTGGTTGGCTAGGTTGATGCTGATATCATGCCTCTGACTAAACCCCGTATGCAGAGGCTTCCTACTTAGTGGCAGAGAGCGCCACGGCGCAAGACTTGACGACCCCGCGGGACTTGATCCGTGAGGAGCCAGTCCTAGGAAATCCGCAAAGGCATCGTCGATTTGTGTTATGGTGCACGACTGGGCGGTCAGCGCTGAAGCTGGCGGAGCTCCGGCAAAGAGGAGCAGTCGAGGAGCCATTGCGATGACGTGTAGCCGCCTGTGCAGTGTAGGAGGGGCTCTATTTGAAGCATCTCATGATGTATCCAAGACGTTGTGCTAGCAGCTGAGGTGAGGTGAGGTGAGGTGTTGTTAAGGTAGAGAAAAGGTGGACTAGGATTCACGGTGCTAAAGCTGAGAAGTGACCAAGATCGGCAGCCACTTCCCGGCCGCAGGTACCGAGGTAGCCTCCCCCACCCCCCACTCTCCATTCTCCCTGCCGGGAAGAGCTCCACAACCGTTGCCGAGGCCGTGTCTTTATTCAACCTCGTTTCGTCCAACTTCATATAATCAGGCTCTTAGACTCTCCTTTTAACACTCAGATACATTTATCTTAATACATACAGCACCAGTTCGTAATTCATACCAGCCCAAGTGCTGCTATACCTCCACCATGTCCTCTTTCCCCTTCACCGTCACAGAGCATACAATCGAAGCTTCACATATGCGAGAATACGCCCGCGCAACATCCCACTCACAAGATGAGAAGCTTTACCTGCATATAAAGCAATACACTCCCAAAGATAACCCCAATCCTCAAAAGGGTGACGTGACCATCATTGGTGGCCACGCCAATGGCTTCCCCAAGGTAAGTTCGACCCCATATTCACAATGGCATGTGTTAATCATTTCGCAGGAATTATATGAACCTCTCTGGGAGGAGTTCTACCATGAGGCTAAACGCCGTGATATTCGCATTCGGAATATTTGGATAGCTGATACAGCATGGCAAGGCCAGAGCGGTATTATCAACCAAGACGCTCTTGGTAACGACCGTAACACTCACCTTCATATCACCTAAACTTCTCATCACTAACGTCCTCTCAGCAAGCTGGCTCGACTATGCGCGTGACATCCTCCATATGATCAACACATTCCGACCTCCTCCACCAATAATGGCAATGGGCCATTCATTCGGCGCAAACGCTCTCACAAACGTTGCTCTGCTTCATCCCCGCGTCTTCACATCTCTTGTTCTTCTGGACCCCGTCATCTCCCACTTCGCCTCCACGCCCGGCGCCCGAAGCGCTGGTCCCGCAGCAGCAAGCATGTATCGTCGCGAAGTCTGGCCGTCTCGCGCCGAAGCTTCAGCATCCTTTAACCGCAGCCCCTTCTACAAGTCATGGGATCCTCGTGTGCTGCAACGTTGGGTGGATTACGGTATCAGGAACGTGCCTGGAGAAGACAGTGTTACTTTGACCACGACAAAACATCAAGAGATTTTTACTTTCCTGCGTCCTAGCTGGCAGGCATACGACGCCGAGGGTAAAGATGTGGTCCACCCCGAACACGCACCCGATCTGGACCCAAGTCTCAACCGACGCTGGTCAACATATCCCGTCTACCGTCCCGAGGGCCCCAGCACCGTCGTTCGGCTCCCCGAAGTCCGGCCCAGTGTCCTTTACGTCTTTGGCGGCAAGAGCGACGTCTCCCCGTCAGAGCTTCAGGATGAGAAGATGGCTCTCACGGGAACTGGTGTAGGCGGCAGTGGTGGCGAATCGAAGGGCCGTGTGAAGAAGGTTGTCGGCGAGAAAAACGGTCACTTAATCCCCATGGAGGATCCGCGCCTCTGCGCAAGTGCTGCAGCTGATTGGATCAAGGCTGAACTTGAACGGTGGTGGACCGACGAGCGTAAATATGTCGAGTGGACGAATAAGGCCAAGGACGAGAAGAGTACTGTGTCGGAAGAGTTCCAAAAGTATATCGGCAAGCCTGCGCCTCGAAAAGCCAAGAACGTTACAAAGGCAAAGATATAATTGAATAGAACCGGCTTCAACTGTACCATCACATATGTTTTGAGTTCTTCATAGATACATTGTTTTACACCGGATCAAATTATTACTCCTGCAGTATTCTTATACACAGAGAACAATCTAGAGGCTATTTCTCGCTATTTTCCACCCACCATCAAGATAACAACGCAATAAAATCATAAGCCCGCAAGCAATATCCCACCGCTTGATTTCACCGTAAGCCTAGGGAAAAAGAGAATTACATAACCCAAATATCTCGCTGAGGCTCCGCCTCCGTAACGCTCCCAAGAAATACAACCTTTAGAGCTCAATGTACCTAAATGTAGTACATCGAATCAGCGAGCGCGGGGTGGACTTGGTTGCTACCACCAGTACTCGAGCCTGGTCCAGCAGTAGCAATGCTCTCTGTGTCGCTGACGTCGAAGAACTCAGGTCGGTAGAACCGGGCTCTTGTGCACACAATGTCTGCATAGTACGCCGGAGGGCAGATACTCACAGCCTTTGTAGCGCGTCCGAACAGATAGCAAAGCTCATGAGTGAACTTTTCGAGTTGGTTGGTGGCCTCTCCTCCAAACTTGGCTCGGAATATCTCGTCTAGCAAGACAGTGTAATGAGCAGGACGAGCCGTGCCTTTGATGCTTGCGTGCGCAGTAAGGTAGAAGTCCCAGTACCTGGCCTGTGTGACTCCTCGGTCCACGACGGTACCGCCCTGGATATTGTTGTTGGACGGTAGATTGTCTTCGGTAGTAGGATAGAAACGCGTTTGGTGTCGCTTGACGGAGACGATGATCGCCACCTTGGGTGCTTTGTTCTTCGGGTAGGTTGCATTGCAAGCTATGCGGATACGTGGCAGCTCTTTCTGGAGGACCTGGGCAAATTGACCTTCTGATACACCATCGCGGAAGATGACAATGTTTTCGGGCAACTGTCCCTGATTATGCTTCTTCCATAGCTCAAGACGTGACTTGAACGCTTCAGTCAAAGTCTCGTCGAGCATCTCCTGCTTGGACGATTGCTCCCAAGAGCAAGCAGGCCACTGTCCCATATCCCGGTCGACGGTTGCCACCAAACCAACCAAACTTGGGGCAGCGTCGCTCTTGTCCGAAGGCATATTGGTTGGGTGCGTAACATCGTACCCAACAACCATTGTCTTACCCTCCTTGATAATACCAAACTCATTGTGGAGTTTGTGGTTGACACCGCCTGCTTTCAAGTTCCATTTGAGAGCATCGTTGGCGAAATATCCGGGTTGTCCTTTAGAAAACTTGTCGGCCTGGACACAGCATGTATGGATGCCATACGTACAGTCACCCAAGGTCTTGATCTTTCCATACACCTCGGACTCCGACGTGCCAAGCATCACAAGTACAAACTCTATCTGATTCTGCTTAGCCCACTTGAAGAACTGATCTGTACCTCCTTGCAAAAATTGGTTATAGGTGATCGTGTCCGAAGGAGGGTTCACTGGAGCACCAATCTTGATGTCCATCCCCTTCATGAAGTTGGCAAAGTCGTTAACAACTTTAGTTGGGACATTTCCAAACCTCCCCGGGATGATGTTGATGTAAGTCCAGCGTGTGATAGGCTTGCCAGGCCTATATACCTTGATGTTCCTCATGTTCCAAGATGCGTCACGCGGGACAATCTGGACAAGTTTCTTCTTCAAGTCGTAGTAAGCAACTCCGGGCGCAACGAGGACGCGCCCCTGAACTGTGAGGGGTTGTTTATCGACTTGAATGCCGAATTGGCCCTGGATATGTCAGCTTCTATCATATGAGGTTTGTTCACAGCAACACATACCATGGTCTCATCGTCGAGGCCTAGGGTCTCGCGAGCGTCCGTGGAGATAGACAACAGGTTCGCATATGGCGATCGGCAAGCAAATTGAACCATTGCAGTCGACTCTTGACTGTTCAGTTTGGCTTTTATCGATTGTCCTGGTTGGATCTCAACGAACTCTGCAGGGGCGAACATGGGCCTTGCAGGAGTGCCAAGGTTCAGAAGAGGAAAGTTCTGAAGGTCGACACCATACTCTGAAACACGTTAGATATTGATCCAAGGGCGAGAAAAACGAACTTACTCTCTTTATAATGGGCGGAAACCGTAACATATTGACCTTTTCCGTCCTCTTCCCGGTAGAACTTCACATTCTCTGGGCCAGGATATTCCCAATCAGGCTGAAACTGAGGTGGATTTTTTGTACCCTGACATGCTCGTATGATTTCCGGCGCGAAGGCTAGACCGTAGATTGCCTTGAGTTTGCGGACTTCCTTACCGTTCCCAAACTTCATCCTTACCCATACACGAGTCTTTGGGAGGAATTTGTTGATCAACTTCAGCCGTTTGGGCATGTTCGAGCGATCTTTCTTGGGTACTGCATGTAGACCCAAGCCCTGGAAGATTTGGTCACACTTGCCATCGAGTTTGAAAACACCGCAGGTGACGTTTGTGTTCAGAAGAAGGCGACCAGTGCCTAGGCGTACTGACTGAAAGTATCCACGCGCAGCAATTAGGGGCCTGCCCCTCATAGACATGTCTGTCGTGATTCCACCATTCTTGAACGAGAAGAATCGCGAGCTGCCTATGGCACTGATCTCGTCGATTTTGGAACGCGGACCAAAACCGAAAATGATGTTCAGAGCATCAACAACATCAGGAAACTTGGGAAAGGCCATGGCCTTAGCTGCGTCATCGTCGGGGTTGCTGCTCGTATCTTTCGAAGCTCCGGTGTTCGAGTTAACATACTTAAGCATATCATCAACCCGGGCTTCAGCAGGACCATGCAAAGCAACTTCGAAGAGTTCGGTCTTTTCGGGGTTTGCTGAAGACGCCATGCTCACTCTGAGGGTATTGTCGTTGCCCAGGTCGAGTTTTCGTAGGGAGATAAGCTGTGACTTGAACTCAGTGGCGAGAAGCAATGTCTTGTCGTTTTTGGTGAGCTCCTTCAGAGTCTCCTGAATGACAAAGAAAAGCTTGCGGCCTTTGACTTCGCGAGGGCCGGACTTTTGAGACTTTCCAGGCTTGCCCTTCCCCTTAGGTTTGGCAGCGCGCTCCTTAGTCTCCTCTGTCTCGGTGACGATTTCCTTGACCGTCATGGTGTATTTGTAGATGACAGGCATCTTGGTGTGTATTTGAAAGTAGTTCGCAAACAGAACTACCGGACGTCCTTCGCTTCCGAAAGCAGGTCGTGGAGGAAACATGCTAGCTTTTTGCTGATCCTCTACACCCAACTTACTCATCTGTGACGTGAGTTTGTCGATGGAAGAGTTTTGATGCTTCACCACCTCATTTTCGAGCTTTGTGATGGCGTTGTCAGGCTGAGGAACAGGTCCGACACTGCGAGAATTAGTACGAATAAACCATCATGAGCACAAGTTAAAGAGAACTTACGAGAATATGCGCGGCTCGTTAGAAGGTGGTCCTCCACCTCGACCACCTCGGAATCCTCTTCCTCCGCGGTCGAATCCTCTTCCTCCACGGTCGTATCCTCCACGGCCTCCTCTAGGACCGCTGAAGCCGCCTTGAAAGTCGCCGCCATGACCTCCCCGAAAGTCGCCTCGAGTTCCATCACCGCGACCTCTGCCACGGGAACCGCCGTCCCCTCGTCCTCGTCCACCTCCTCTTCCTTCGGTAGGGGCACCACCACGCCCACCACCTCGGTTATCTTGATAACCACCACCGCGTCCACCTCCCCTGCTTTCAGGAGGGCCACCACCACGTCCTCCTCCCCTTCCTTCAGGAGGACCGCCGCCACGTCCTCCACGACCACGGCCTCCACGACCGCCTCGATCCCCACGGTCAGCCATGGTGAGAAAGAATGATGTTGATGTGCAAGGTGGAATGCCAAAGAGGTGTTAAGATGTGAATTGTAAGATGCAAGTATAGAGAGAGTTCCGGATGCTTAGAAGACTTTTGAATGAATGATATCAGGATAGTTGTCTGTTTTAAGTTGTTTATAAAGAGGTGAGAAGAGGTTGAGAGGGAGGAAGCTGAATGGTTTTATGTGAGCCAGCAAAGAAAGAGGTGCTGCCGTGACGGTGAATCACTAAGCAAGGAAGGAGGCAGCCTTTGGCCACTCTCTATAGCACTATTTGGGCCCCAAAAGTGACTGATGACCGAGAACAAGAGCGGTACACAAACACTGTTTCCAATTGACAAAGAAAGCTGAAGCTGGTGAAAGCTGAAGTTGGCTAAGTTGGGTCCAGGGAATGGCGGGAGCTAAGGAGCTCCTTCGTTTTTGGTGGAGCAAGCCAAGTGAGCTAACGTTAAGTGCGCGGGGCAACAACTTCTAGGTACTGTAAGAGGGTTCAATTGATGGGTATTAACATGAAATTCAAAAGATAAAATTATGTGTGATGGGAAGAAAGAAGAATACCATCACAGTGTTTTTTCTTCTTTTCTACTTTTTTATGTACAAGGCTTTGCTGCGTAACCCTTAGCACGGTCGGCCTCCAAGCCCATGACGTCTGACCATTGTTAGTTGGGCAGTCTTAGTCTACCGTTAACTACCTAACGTTAACACTGGGCTAACAAGGCTGTCTGTCTGGCAGTTGATGTGATCAACCTTTGTCAACAGCAACGGTTTACCCTAGAGAAACTCTATTGACCCATCTTGCTGTGGATTGTTTTATCAATATGAGTCACTTGCATATACCGCATGCTCTTTCTTGTCTTCCTATGTTTTGATGCAAACGCGTGGAACCAAAACTCCTCGCTTATCACTTCACCAGGTCTAGAGATACGGATGCTTGCTTCTTCCCAGTGGGCCAATGGCCTTCATGTCAGGTTGAGCACTGACCGCTTGTTAACAAAAGCAAAGACATACAAAACTGTCATGTCGGTAGGTACTAAAGGTACTTTGTGTACAGTAGAGTATCAGTACGTACTTGTTTCTAGAAGAAACATGTCTCAGCTACGGCCTGGGCCGTCAGCCGCAACGATCAAGTTCACATCACGGCAACAAACTTACCCCCTGCACACTCTAAAAATCTATCACAACCGTTGTTAGACGAGATCCCGCCAACCGTTGGAAGCTTGCCCGTTGGCAAAGAAGCATAGGGCTTAGGTTTGCATGACCAAAGCTGAATCTTAGTACACATGCAATCGGCCATCCGTCCACTTGATTTCCAATATGCGAGACCAGCCCTGCACGTTCGGATATCCAAACAGACAACACATGACAAACGTTTTAGTTTGAGCAGCCACAGCCGCAGATGTAGCCTTGCACAAGGGCATCTCCCCTTCAATTCGCCCCACTGGCTATTGTTTGTCCAATGTCTGATCTCATGCTGAGATTGAGCCCAGTCACTTATAAGTATGATTTGTGTAACTTGGAGTAGCTATGAAACCCAGAACCGAGATGAATTTCTCGATCACTGACCAAGATCTCGGAATCATGGGAATTTAGCAACGTTACCATGTTCGATGAGAAATCTCTGCTGGCTGACTATATACCCGATGCCGCACGCTCATCACAGCTCAAGCCATGTTCACCCTCCCTTACTGCTTAAATAAACGACACTAGAATATTGTCGTCATGATTCAGATGCTCAACTACAACCAGACAACTGTGAACATTCGACAATCCTTCACTCATTGATTCATGAGTAACAACTGTCATCAATACAGAGAACCACCACTGTCCAAACGTACAGACAAACACCACCACAAATGGACTACCAGAGGGCTAGTTTTGTTAATCACATTGAGTTTCCATCGTATTATAAGGAGGGACAGGTCGTAGGCAACAAGCCAGTCAGATCAGACCCCAAACGGCACAAAAGAGACAACAGAATCACCGAACCAAGGAACTATCATGTGCACCGGTCAACGCGGCTTTTACGTCTGCCCTTGCAGCAACCCCCAATGTCCCAAGAAGGGCATCGTTCCTCACAGACTGGTTACCCAAGGACATGTCTGCAGAATCGAAATCGACACAATTGCATGGGACATTTGCGAATGGTGGATTGTGAATGGGCCTCCAGAACAAGTCCTCAACCGATACCTTAAACCGAGTTGTCAATACTTCGTATGGCATACTCTCATAATTCGAGCGGATCTTTGCCCCGAGTGTCACATAACATGTGTGGGGATCCCGGAGGAAAGTGGAAGCAGTGATAAGAAGACAATGGAGAAATCTGAAGCGAAAGGCTCTGCAGTGATGAATTTGCATGGATTTTGTCCAGATGGACAGAGTGGATAATGCCATTATGCTAATTCTAACACTAGTACTCAATGAACAGATCATATATTCTTGAAGATAATTTAATCAGTGACAAGACTTGGGTATAAATACTTGTTCTTCGCCATGGGCTACTTCTCTACCCATCGCATATACTTCAGTATACATCACTCTTAACTTCAAACACAGTTACTATAATGTGCCACGGACGAGTCATCCGTCGGATCTGCCCATGCGATCGTGCCGAATGTCCAGCCAAGATCTACTGGGAAGAAAGAGAACCCGGCCATGTGAGAATTGAGGTATTCAAAATCGAGCCCTGTAGAAACCACTCAGGCAGAAGTCGTCGTCACGGTTCTATTCCTCCATGCACTCGATGGTTATACGAAGAGAAAATGGAGGACGACCTTTGTGGCTTCTGTGAAGAACGTTGTCACAATTACAATATGATGGAGTGAAAGACGACACACACTAGACCCTACTAGTTTCCAGGAGTGAAACTATATAAATATATGGATGCTTTCGTCATGAATTCTTGCATGCCTCACTCTCGAAATTTGCCTTGGTGGAAATATAAACAATAACCCTTCCAATTGAGCCAAGGAATATGAATCGCATTGTGTGAGAAATAAAATAGATATATCAAATTTGTATCACAAATGTCTTGCACTGTGTCATAGCAAATTACAGTCGGCGATAGGTGAGCAAGTCAACAATCATGTTACAATATCAACAAGGCAGCTCACTAAGCGCAACTAAACAAACCAGCTCATGGTCAAGAATCAGGTGAGACTATCGAAGTACTTCACCTAAAATACATTGCTGAACTTAATGTTACAGAAGAAACTCAGAAGCTTACAACGAACGAAGTATTTATTTGCTGAAAAGACTTCTTTCACATCTGACAGCGCCGGCCATCTGATCTCGGTTCAATAAACCAGAAGCCTCGCCCGTATTCTGATATCCAATCCTCATTCTTTTACATGCCCCGCAGTAGCGACCTTAAGAATCTCATCCTCCAAACCTGAGACGTGATGGATCTCAATACCTGCATCTTCCAGCGTCTTGCGACCCGTATTCTCCCCCACAAAAGTCTCGGGCTCCTGAACACCAACGTAGACCTGAGTAATCCATGACTTTTGGCGCAAAACTCTCTCGACACAGGGTAGCTTGCCGCTCAGGCGTTTGAAACATGGCTCAACGGTGGTGTAAAGAGCATGAGGGGTATCGAACACTTCTGAAAGTTTTTCCTCCGTCGTTCCATGCTGCTCAGCCAGCTTCATAAGGCATGTTTCTTCTGCATGCGTGTTGCCAGGAAGTTCAAGAGTGTATCCTTCGGCAATGATGGTGTTGTCGCTAAGACGCACAATTAGAGCCCCCACACGGAAATTAGTAGGCTTGGGAGGAGAATTGTTGGCCAGGCCTAAGGCGCGCTGCATGGCGGCCTTGTGGTTTCCGGGCTCTATTGTAGTCATCTTGATATCAATGGTTGGGGTTGTATAATTGAGACATCCGGATGTGGGAGATATCTTGGTCCATTTAAACGGTCGGTGGACATAAGCTCCGATGACCGAAAGCACTTTAACTTTCGCCCCACCTTCTCCCGTGCCAGCGCGTTGCGACGCGTCTTCCACTCCAACAGCTCGAGCTTCACTTTAAACCTTGGCTAATCGTCATACCATCGGAGTTCGACCATATCAACACGATGTCCGACCACGAAGAATTGCTAGAGAGCGAACCTCCCACTATTGACCCTTATGAGGTCTTGGGTCTCGAGAGAACTGCGACGGCCGATCAGATCAAGCAAGCATATCGAAAAGCCGCCCTTAAGCATCATCCAGGTTTGTCAGCTCTGCGTTATAATGAAGATTTCCATTGCTGACTTCATTTTTAGACAAGGTCTCTCAAGACCAGAAAGATGCCGCGCACGAGAAATTCCAGGCCATCGCATTCGCAAATGCCATCCTCTCGGATCCCGCCCGGCGCAAGCGTTACGACGAGACCGGCTCCACCTCAGAATCGATCGTAGACTCAGAAGGGTTCAACTGGAGCGACTACTACCGAGAACAATTCAAGGAGTCTATTTCGAGCGACGCTATCGAGAAGTTTGCCAATAAGTACAAGGGCTCCGACGAGGAGAAGGGAGATGTACTCGACATCTATGAAGACTGCGAGGGCGATATGGATGCGCTGTACGAGAGGGTCATGCTAAGCGACGTGCTGGAGGACGACAAGCGCTTCCGCGAGATCATCGACAAGGCCATCAAGAGCAAGAAGGTGCCTAGCTTCCCCGCTTACACCAAAGAGACCAAGAAGAAGCGAGAGACACGCACCAAGAAAGCTCGGGCGGAAGCTACAGAAGCCGAAGACTATGCCAAGGAGCTCGGTGTGCATGACAAGCTGTTCGGTGAGAAGAAGGGAAAGAAGAAGGCCAAGGGCAAGGGAAGCTCAGAAGACGATCTGGCAGCACTGATCCAGAAAAGACAACAGGATCGCTCAGAGGGTTTCCTTGATCGTCTCGCTGAGAAGTATAGTGCCAAAGAGAGTAAAGCGAAGAAGGGAAAGAAGCGACCCGTTGAGGATGAGCCGTCGGAGGAGGCGTTTCAAGCAGCTGCTTCTCGTCTGAAGGGTTCTAAGAGGTCAAAACGCTAAGGAATGGATAGGAATCGTGCTGCGCAGGAGTTAACGCAACAGGGATATTGGAAGTCTAGGCTATGGTGTTTGGGCGTCTTTCTTGACCGACCGGTCATACGTACATTTGGTACTGGCAAACAATACAATCAGAAAGTTCTTTGATCTTTGACACAACGTATCATATCCGTATAGCTATCTATAGTGATTTGATCATATAGATGCAATATAATATGGTAATCCACATATGAGAAATAACAAGGCTACGTTTTTGAAAAGATATAAACTGTGTCATGAACGTTGTGATGTTGAAAATATTGAATCATGGGCACTTAGTATAAACAAAGCACAATGTGAAGGGTCAGGATATATGATCCGAGAATAGCCAACCCCCTTATTATCTCATATATCCTACCTAGGTAGATACCTATGTTTCTTGTGAAGTACCTAATCCAGCATCTCTCTGCCATTGATTCTCAGAAGTCGGGATTACCCTATATCCATCGAAAAAGAGTATAGGTGACAAAAATACTCTGAAAGGTGTGTGGCTTTGGGGGCACTTTCCACTCAAAACAACCCAATAAGCCAGTATTTTTGTCAGGTACTGGTGGGGCCCACCTGAGCGACCGTGAATATCGTCCAGTGTTCACCTTATTTGTCTTTCTATACAACGCGTCACATTGCAAATCTTTACGAAAAGTGCAGCGTCTTACTGACGATGCCTAGGAGTGGTATAATAGTAGCTGAGGACACTCTGCTATTATGATGATATGAGTGAGAACGGCAAGCCCCCAATTTACCCTCGCTACTGCTTCCACCTCGCGCCGACCGTGAACCAATGGTGCCTGTTTCGTGTAACCGATATTCATGGTCTTGACCAGCACGGAGGCTTTGAAGGTAGATACTTGGATTAGATGAGTCTATGAGTTAACGACTAACGACATCAAGGTGAAAACTTCTACTTCTATGAGAATCTTCCAATCAAATGGGTGCGCATAGTCGGGCTGGTCGTCGCTATTGACGAGTTTCCGGGCAGGCGTATATACACCATGGACGATAGCAGTGGTGCAAACATCGAGTGCACTGTTGCAATGCCGATTGTCATGGGAGGGGACAGCCACGCAACGACAGCAGAACATGCTTCAAAGAAGGCCGATATGAACCCGCCCTTAACTTCCAACCCCTTCCCAGATGTCGACGTGGGATCGGTTGTAGATGTCAAGGGAGGCCTTTCCACTTTCAGAGACGAGCGACAGCTCACTATTGAAAAGATGGTTATTCTACAAGGTACCGCGCAGGAGGTTACGCTTTGGGAAAAGAGGGTCAGATTCCAGTCTGAAGTTCTCTCCAAGCCGTGGGTGTTGCGAAAAAGTGAAATTCGCAGATGCCGTCACGAAGCTGAGCGGAGTGAGCAGGAAGTCGAGAGGAAACGAAAACGGATCAAAGGGATCGTTGAGTCTCGAACGGCCAAGCAGGTGCCGAAGCTGGCGGACCAGAATAAACACAGCATCAAGGAGCGGCAGCCAAGCAGAGAAACACGTCTGGATCTTCGGCAGATCATCGAGCAAGGGGGAAGAGGCAAATATGATGCGTTGGGGTTGTGAACTGTTACTGGAGATGTGTTGGCGTACTCACTAGGGTATTTTAGCGGGCGTTTATGCTTAGGTCTGGAAAAGAACGCGCAATGAACCAATATTGCCAGGTAGTGATCGGTATGGTCAAACACATTGTGCCCTGGTCTGGAATGCGGTTTTGCTTTCAGCGTGGTTGACCTTGTGTGCTAAAAATGACCATGGCCTTGGGACCCTTGAGACACGCCGGAACCGCTGGGTCACTGGATTGACGCTGTCTTAGTTTCTAACAAGCCCTTTTTGTTCCTGGTGCTTGGGTTGATGTGACCCTGAGTCAAGTGTTGTCTCAACCATCTCTTTAACCTTAGATCATGACGAGTCAAGTGACTGTCTCAGTCTGAAATCGGATAACCATTTTCACGAATGTTACAATAGGTCATCGAGAAGGTTGGAGTAAAAGATAGCTCCATACTGGAGATAAATGGATATGACACAAGATAGAGGGCGTATGACTTGGAATTCATCAGCCGTAGTGATCGTGAGATTAAGAATAAAATCGTAGAGACAAAAGCAACGTCGTTATGCGTGGACTTGGTAGTATATATGCGAAACAATAAAGCAACGTTAGCTGGAAAGCCTCCTGTGTGCGAATACTCAACGGGCATGGCTGAGACTTGGTTCGGGAATGAACGCCATGAGGATGATTGAAGGAGACAAGTGGCGTCCACTTACAACGGGTGAAGCTCTCCGAAGCTGAAAGTTGAAGCAAATTTGATCGATAGTCTGCTGCCAATTAAGATGTGGCAAACCCAAGCGAGGGGAGTTTGCGTGGGGCTAACCCATCGCGAATCGATAGTTCCTGGAGCTAGGGGCAGCTTACCCAGTGCGGCGCAGGCTCAGCAGGCTAAGCACTAAAGAGTGTCTACTGCAGGCACACGCGGGCGCCACAGATGGGCATCGAGCATCCAAGGGACTTCCCCTTTGAGCTGCATATCGATCACAAGTTCGCAACCCACAATCAACATAACCCCTGCCTTTCAGACTGAGACTGGGGACATGCGCCGCAAGCACTTGATCTGTAATGCGCAAAATGGCCTTGCACGTTGATGGAACGTATCCTGCTGTATACTCACGATGCTCCTTCCTGACGTTCAATCATGCCCAAGATGTGAAGAAGGAGCCAAGACCTCGAGCACATGGCCAAGCTTCCTCGAGGTTGGACCCTGAGATAAAAAGATCCATTAAAGATGGAATTCAACTCCAGCCTTTCCTCTCCACCTCGCTCAACTATCAACGCAATCCTCGAATTCCAGCAAATCTGCATCCGACGCCATCCTAAAGAATCCAATTTCTTGAATCGCCTTTACGCAACATCCTTTACGCCATCTTTACCAGCATCTGATACCCCTGTTGTCGACCTAGATCACTAGTGCAGCATTTCTTTTGGTGGTCAGTTCTAGCCTTGGTCTAGCCTTCAGGTAAGCCACATGCGTCTTTTGCTTTCTGTGCCGTCAATCCACATTCCGCTTCATTTCATTCTCCGATGTGAGTGCCTGGCTAGCTTCAGCAGTCGCGGCGCCACCGGGCTAGTGGTTTTCGCATCGATGGCTTCAAGGCCAGGAGAAGACCCTGGGCAGGGTATATTATAAGAGCAATGGAGCCCCCTACCCTTCACTATTCTCACCAGCTTCATACGATCCTCTTCAGTCTTGTCGAGGTTGCGATCTTTTGAACAAGGCGGAATCACACATACTACTTGCCCATCATGAGATCTCACACGATTCTGCCTATATGGCTTCTTTGGCTAACACAGGGACAAGTTCTAGCCCTCCCTCAAGCTCAAGAGAACTCAGTCGATTCCTTGGAAGGCTCTAACGAAGAGTTCGAGAGAGATATCGAGACATCTGCTTTTGAGTATCTAACAACATACGATAAAGAAGATATTATTCCTGTGACCGAAACCGTCAAAGTCAGCACCAGCAAAGCAGGAACTACAGCAACAGCTCTTGTTCTCCCTTCTCTCTCAGACGACATTGAGCCTCATACCGAAGGTTTTGTTGTAACGGAACTCGACAATCCTTTGATTACCAAGGCTGCTGCCCTAAGCACTTCAATTCCCAGTCCGACGAGTCTGCTCCAACCTCTTAAAACTACCACAAAGAACGCAGAACCTTCTGGTCTATCCAAAATGGCTGCTGCTGCCGATATCTTCGCCAGTCCCATCGATACGGCTGCTCCTCCGTCGATGTTTAGCCGAAAGACTGATCATCCGGTTTCGAAAGCAGGCATCATCTCTCAGTCAAGCCCTATTGGAACCAACAAGTTCTACTCCAACTTTTACCTCGGAAACCAGCAACAACCCGTCTACACCTTCCCCTACTCACTAACATGGGCGGCTGGAACAGGCCCAGCAGCAAGCTGGGGCATGGCCATCTCTCACATCGACGCGGACAAACGTACATATGGCCCGGTTCAATCTAATGGCGCCGTGGAATATTACATTAACCCAGTCGGTATCCAGTCTATGATCATTTCTGCCAAGGAACTCGGCAAGGACACTGTCCTGACCATGGACTCCATCACCCCTCACTTCGCCAAAGCTTATCTGAGAAAGGATAGCAAGTCTGCTGCCACAATCAGCTTCCCTCTTTACCAAGGCAGCGTTTTCACATCTGCGTACTTCAACGGTGGCACACCTTGGATCCAGACCGGCGTCTACTTCCGGAGTATGACTCAAGTGACAAAGGATCCTAAGTCTAATGTGCGCAAGTTCAACTTCGTCCTTGAAGATGGAACCACCTGGCGTCTCTATGCCTACAAGACCAAGGGTGATCCTCTTACCCTCAAGATCACCAACAATGGTCTTGCTGCCTCGGCAAGTCCTTTCTATGGACATATCCAGATTGCAAAGGACCCCATTGTCGGCCAGTCTGAGGCGGTCCTTGATAATGGCTGCGGTATCTATGCAACTGGCATGTCGATCAGTGGTAGCAATGTTGGCAAAACTGGCACTTACACTTTTACATGGTCCAGAGGTGGCCACGCTACTGGAAAGCTTTGGATCTTTGCCCTTCCTCATCATGTGGCCTCGTTCGATGCTACGACTAAGAAGGAGATGAGGACATACAGCCTGCAAACAACGACCAAGGGTGTGGCTACGGCAGTCGGAGGAAACTCATGGACCATGGTCGAGCCAGCTTTGCCTGTTGATATGGGTTTCGCTCCCTGGGACCCTTCTAAGGGAAGCCGCGGTCTTTCTACTAATGCAAAGAAGATCATTGCACCTATCGCTAAATCCGAGGTTTCGCAAGACATGGATGCACAGGCAAACACAGATTCGATGTACTATTCTGGCAAGGTAAGATATATTCTTAATGACCACGCAGATTATGATTTAACATAAAACAGGCTTTGGCGAAGTTTGGATCTATCATCTACGTAATCAACAACATGCTTGGAGATACGGCTCTGGGACAGGCTGGTTTACAAAAGCTCAAAACTGCATTCGCACGCTTTGGTTCGAACAAGCAAAACTATCCGCTCGTCTACGAATGTGAGCTTTCTTGGTCACCATATTTTTTCAAAACCTCGCTAACGGAGTTGACTAGCTGTCTGGGGCGGAGTTGTTTCGTCCGCATCCTATAAGACAGGAGAGGCTGGATCGGATTTTGGTAACACGTACTACAACGATCACCATTTCCACTATGGTTATCACGTCCTTGCCGCCGCCTATATCGGTTCAATGGATAGCAAGTGGCTGACGGCCAACAAGGCATATGTCAACTCTCTTGTTCGTGATTACGCGAACCCTAGCACCACCGACAAGTACTTCCCCCAGTGGCGAAGCTTTGATTGGTACCACGGCCACAGCTGGGCTCATGGTCTGACTCCCATGTGGGATGGCAAGGACCAAGAATCAAGTTCCGAAGACATGATGGCCGTTTATGCTCTGAAGATGTGGGGTACGGTGATTAAGGACACCAACTTGGTCGCAAGGTAAGTCGGTTGAGTGTGCTGTTTGGACGATGAAAACTGACAACGGACACAGAGCCAACCTCCAGCTTGCAGTCATGTCACGAGCTATGCAGCAGTATTATTACTATACCACAACCAACACCGCTCAACCTAAGAACTTCATCGGCAACAAGGTCGCAGGCATTCTGTTCGAGAACAAGGTTCACCACACGACGTGGTTTGATGCATCCATTGAGGCAGTTCAGGGCATCCACATGATCCCCATCCTCCCTGTGTCGAACCTCGCACGTACCGGAACGTTCGTTCAGCAAGAGTGGGAAACCTATTTCAACAAGGGCCGCGTTGACAAGTTCAACAACCTCTGGAAGGGCATTATCTATGGCAACTACGCAACAGTCCAGCCTAAGACTGCATGGACTTTCTTCACCCAGTCCAAGTTTGATCCTATCTGGATTGACGGTGGAGCTTCAAGGACTTGGTATATGGCATATGCTGCAGGTGAGTTTTGAAACATTGAAGTCACACTTATATCAATTGCTAACAATTGCCTCACAGCTATGGGTGGTATTTGATGGAGATAACAAGAAGTAATAGAGTGCTGCGTTGCAACAGACACCGTCACTGGTGCGGGACGAGCATATTGTATAAACATTGGGCATAGACAGGACGATACCTCGACGAGAAGATTTATTTTGTACATTGGAAAGGCAAACAAACAGCCGCATTTGGCAGGCTTCAAGACGCAAGACAGGCAGACAGAGAGTTAGATTCTCGACCTCACCGAGACTAGATGAGAGGCAGCTGCTAGACCCTAGACAGGGCGCACACAATTTCATTCGTTACCTTTAAATGTTATTGAAATTTGGAAGATGACTTTGAGTTAAAGTACGCATTTGCGATGGGGTTGTTGATTTTTATCTGCTGTACGGATAGATCTGGAATCAATTAAAGCAAAGGAGCTACCACGTGTTCAAGGTGACTCTCTGGTTTAAGTTGATTGGGGCGCAGCGTTGACGACCCCGAACAAAGATTTGCGCGGGACATGAATGCCAAGAGCTTAAGTTATCTACACTGCCTCGAGGCTGCCCAAGAAGATGAGCAGGGTGACAGACTGAATCTCGGCAGAGTGGGAATCGGTTGATGCGGAGCGTCTGTGCGCGTCTCGAATATTGAAACAGAAAAACAAGGAATTTATTTGTTGTCAGAGAGTACGGTAGACCATTTTATTTCCGTCGTTTGAATAAGGAATAAAGTAAGAGATACAGTCACAGGTAAGAGCCGGTGTAACATTGCAGTAAGGCCTCGCCTGTGTCACGTATGGCGACCTATGAAACGAGGTTTGGAGCGGCAAGCTGTTTAATGTCTGCCACAGCGTTGTTCCCAGTTCCCCGGCAACGTCGGACACTTTGGCTGTGCAAGGCAAAAAAAAAAAAACCATTGGATGCAAGTACATAGGTACGGACCGACGGAGTCCACTACGAATTTGGTAAGCTGATAATTACCTGACGTTTGATGATAATGAAGCGGACTATCTACCCGCAAAAAAGGGGGGGTTGTTGATGGAGATGGAGAAGGAGAAGGAATGGATCTTGGATGTTATTTTTTTGGTTTGGCATTGTAATGTTGTAATTGGGAATTGACTGTTGTAATTATCTGTAGAACAAAAAGGCGCTTGCGGAATCAAAGTTTTTAAGCTTTTCTTCTCTGTACTCAGCCACCGCAGGGCCTGTTTCTCCCTGCCTCTGCTGTATCTGCCGCTGGAATCGGCGCTTTCTCAATGAAGCTTAAGGATGCGCGCGCCGAATAATTGAGCATGAGTGACAGGAAGAGCTTGGAGCTCTAAGATAAAAGTGGGTAGCTTCCGTGCTTTAGTGGGCAGACTCAGCGGTTGCTGGCCCGACTTTTGTCAGTGACTACACATGATTGGCTGGCTAAGCTGAGTGATGTGGGCAGCCGATCTTGAAGACCCATGTCCTACGTCAACATGCCTGGGTTCTTTCCTAGAGCCAAGCTTTTAGAGGAGGCCTCCTGGAAAGGGTTGGGTTGGTTTTGGTTTTGGTTTTCTCCGTTCCTGCAACACAACCACCCTTCTCATCAACCATCAGCATCATCGTCAATATTTCCATTAAGGGCTGTGTAGCTTTAGACGCACCCGCATCTTCCTTATCCGCAGGCCCTATTCTGCACTCGCTAGATTGACTGCCACTTCCGTTGAGCGGGGTGAAGCCAGCGCAACAAGAGACACTCTAGACACTGCCTCTGCTTAGATCGTCATCCGCTTTGTGGCTCGTCTATCGATCTCCGTCTTGTCTCTCATTCCAGACCGAGTTACTACTACTACATCTCTTTAGCTTAAGGCACAGGTTATCGTCTGTTCAGCCAGCTCAGCCATGGTCGGTAAGTAATTGTCTATCTACCCATTTAGGCTTTTTCTTCTTCTGCCCTCTCTCTTCCTTTGTAACCCTCCAAATCAACATCAAGTTCGGCATAGACAAGTAAATACAATACCCCTGGCATCAAAGAAGAAAAAGATCGTCATAGTTCTTTTCTTGTCCCTTGATCCAACTTTCTTTCTCCATCTCCCAGCTCCATCACCGTCACCATCCCTGCACTGGGCACAAAGTGGCACACACCAGCCAGAACAAGACAAAGTGCAAGATTAGCTTCTTCCACACGGGGGAAGCGCCACTCACGATATCGCATGTACCCTGCGTGTCTAACTCTGTCTGTGTCTGTCGCTGCTCTGCTGTTGCCGGCCCTTTAACCAGTGCCCGCATCGTTTTGTCTTTCTTTCAACCTCACTTCAACTCATACTATTCCCATTCCTATTCCTACATCCAACGGACACGGAAACGGGATACTTGCCTGGTTGCTTGATACATATACCAAGCAGATCTGGTCGTCCAACCGAGTGAGTCTATTGGCGACGCGACAAATCTTGACATATCCTTCCATTGCTCTTCCATCAGCTCAACTCGACTCAACTAGAGTCCATTCCTGTACAGTCTACTCACCCCCCTCCTCATCCTCCATCTCCAACATCCTTCCCTTGACAAGCGCTGTCAGTGCCTCCCGCATGTGATTCTTTGTTCTACGCGCCAGCTTCAGATATGATCTTCGCATTTCTGCGCATCAAGGATGGCGCAGCAAGGTCCCTTGCCGAGAACAAACAAGCTCAAAGCATCTTCCCCATGGCGATGGAGCCAAGAAATCTAGGCCTAGTAGGCCAGGGCCCAGTGACAGTAGTCAGCCTACCATGCAGCCTTCCCCCAACTTCATTTGACTTGCCTTATTGAGGAGCTACTGTTGTTCTTCATTGCTTATCACTTGCTTGACTGCCTTCTACTCCGCCTTTTGGAACTTGATCACGACTCATACACTATAAGAAAGATTCAATTGCTGACCATGCCCACGATTTGATCGACCAACAGCTCTTCCATCTTTCGCCCTTCAAATCAGACGATCAATGTCGACCAAACCTTCAAACCACACAGCCGACGAGAACAGCCCGCTCATCAATGGCGGTACCTCGTCGGCTCGCCGTGACACAAGCGGCAATGGAAACGGCCACATTAGCCTCAGCAGAAACTCGAGCACAATGACCTTTCTCTTCGACTCGAAGCATACTCCCGGTATCGACAATCACAACATCGCCATCAGGAGTCTGGCTTATTCCTGGCACATCGCCAAGGTCACTCTTCTAAGCAGTACGTCTGCACTCACCCGGCTCCTGGAGCGCATACACTGACTCCGTTTGATAGACTATGTCAACTTCCTCTTGGTCATGGTACCTCTCGGCATCATCGCTGGCAAGATGGGCTGGGGCTCTACCGCTGTCTTCACCATCAACTTCTTCGCTATCATCCCGCTCGCCGCTGTCCTCTCGTTTGCGACCGAAGAGATCTCTATGAAGCTCGGTGACACACTGGGTGGTCTTCTGAATGCTACTTTCGGAAACGCCGTCGAATTGATTGTACGATGCCCAAATATCTAGAATGTGAATATTGCGACTAATCGCCCGTATAGGTCAGCATTGTTGCGCTTCAGCGAAACGAAATCGAACTTGTCCAGGCCTCAATGCTTGGCAGCATTCTTTCTAACCTTCTCCTGGTGATGGGAATGTGCTTCTTGTTCGGTGGTATCATTCACCGCGGCGAGTCAGGCAACGGACGAGAGCAAGTCTTTTCCTCTGCTACAGCCCAGACGACTTGTTCTCTCATGACGCTGTCTTCTGCCTCGCTCGTCATCCCCGCTGCTGTATGTTGAGCCTGCCCCCCATTGAAAGACTTAACTAATTCTTCTAGCTTTATGCTGTTCTCGACCAGAGTGGCTCCAAGGAGAAGGCTCAGAGCATTCTTACACTCTCTCGCGGTACCGCCATTATCCTTCTCGGACTATACGTCCTCTACCTCGTTTTCCAGCTCCGCACACACAGCAACCTTTTCGACGCTGAGAACCAGAACGAAGGCGACGAGGAGGTTGAGCAAGAGGAACCCACCATTGGCCCCCTTGCCGCCATGGCCGTCTTGGTTGTCACCACTGTCCTTGTCACTATCTGCGCCGATTACCTCGTTGACAGCATTGATGAACTCGTTAAAACCTCCGGAATCAGCAGGGCGTTTATCGGTTTGATCCTGATCCCCATCGTTGGAAACGCCGCAGAGCACGTCACCGCTGTTGTTGTTGCTGTCCGTGACAAGATGGATCTCGCCATGGGTGTTGCTATTGGTTCTTCTATCCAGATTGCTCTCCTGGTTACTCCTTTCCTTGTCATTGTTGGCTGGATCATTGGCTCCGAGATGACTCTCCACTTCGAAACTTGTAAGTCTGACAATCTCCACTTTGAGTATGACACACGCTTACATATTTCTAGTCCAAACTGTTGCCTTTGCCGTTTCCGTCCTCGTCGTTACTTATACCGTCCAGGATGGCAAGTCCAACTACCTCGAGGGTGCTATGCTTATGGGTCTCTATATTATCATCGCCTTGGCTTTCTATGCCACTCCTTCCGATGTTATGGACCCCGGCAACTAAATGCCAGGTCTATATAAGTCTTTAAAACCCATCCAATAAGGGGTCATGTGTTGGGTCATGTTCCTGTTAAGAACAGTAACCTGTCTTGCCGAGCAACTGAATTGGATAACAAGTGGTGTCGTCTACAAACAGGACCACTAACGATACGTTAAACTACAATCGAATAATCATGTTAAATTTTCATATCTGTATTACTAAGGAGATGCAGTCTTCTGGATAGGACTGTGTCTGGGTGTCAAAACTTCAACAAACTCGGAAACGAAGTTAGGGGTTAGGAATGGAGGGTGTTAGTCGCATTCGCAAATTTTCATTGTGTCAAAAGAAATGAGGGACAGAAACAGGTCTCACCAGCATTGTCTGGATACTTACGCTTGCTTATTACGGGTTTCTTATATCATTGGACTGCGAGGTCGGAGAAGGAAATTAGGGATACGAGAAGGTTGATTGATTGCTTAGTAAATCAAAATCTTTGAAGTTCTTGCCCACCTACTTTGCTCCTGTACTGTGTGTGCTATTATGCTTGACAACGGATGATGAAAGCTAAACTTTGGAAATGAAACCCAAACGACTTATCACCATGTTGACCACATGCTTGCAAGTGAACAGGAGAAACAATAACACTCTATGTCTCAAATAATCTGGCCTTGAGTTACGCAACGTCTTAATACACAATTTCCCCTTAAACACTGCCACCCATCGAGAACAAGATTAGTCAATCATGCTTTTGATTCTCAAAACGCCTGATGTATGTATGTAACAGAATATATATGCACAGGTTTCTAGATAGTAGGCTTTGACATGGGCGTGATGATGCCTTGCTTCATGAGCACGCGAGGCTTGGTGGTGTCCTGGAACGTCTCCTTTGTCTGCCACTCTGGTCCGACTGGCAGACGCAGCGAGCGCTCGTACTGCTGTCGGGACTCGAAGGGGTGAGGGAGCTGGTTTGCGAGGTAGCGGTCGTTCTGTGAACGTGTTAGCATAAGATATAGATGAGTTGTGAGGTTCAGTAGAGCTTACCTTTTTGATGCGCTTCTCGTTGATCATGACCTTTTCCAGCTTGGCATCCTTGCGGTTATTCTTCTTGATACCGTCGACCTTTGTTAGGAAACGGCCCTGGTGGCGCTTCTGCTCCTTTGCGCTGACACCGTCACCAACCCAGGAGCCCCAACCGGGTAGTGTGTTGTCAACAATCTTGTCATCCTCATCCTCTGCGATAGCAGCCTTCTCGGCCTCAAACTCGCCTACCACGTCCTCGCCAGCGAAAGCACGGGCGACCATCTCTTGATCACGGATTGCCATGGGGAGATGCTGGTCTGTCTCAGACTCGGCATCTGAGCCCTCATCAGCAGTCTGGGCTTTTGACTTGGACTTTGATTTGGGGCGCGAGGCGACGATGACGTTGGATGTGAGGTCGAGATCGCCGAGGTTCGCGCTGGATTGACCCTTCTTCTTGCGACGCGTCTCGCCGCGAGACCATGCGCCTGCGGTGGTTGTGGCGGCGGCCTCGGAGCGGGATGTGATGTTGGGAATAGCAGGGTTGCTGCCAGCACCGTTGGTGGTTATTATCACATCATCATCATCTGCCTCCTCCTCGCCCTTAGACTTGCGTTTCTTGGATGCCCGGGTTGATGTCTCAAAGGCTGGCTTGAAGGGCTTGCCATCAGCAGCACCGTATTGTCGTCGACCAATCTCCTCCAGCTCGTCTGCTGATGCGTCAAACTCCTCGCCATCGAGGTCCCGTCGAATCTGCTTGATGAGAGCATCGTTTGCCTCCTTCTTAGCAGCCTCGGCCTTCTGCATAAACTTCATACCCATCAAACCCTTCTGAGGCGTATCTTCCTCCTCCTCAAGGGCCGCCAACTGCCGACGCAAAGATGCATCACCAGCATCAGAGTCGCTGTCAGACTCAGATGACTCGTCAGAGCCACCAGCACGACCCTCCTTTCTTCTTCGAAGCTCCTCGTCCTTACGTGCCATCTCGGTCAGACCAGAGCGGAAGTCATCGTCCCATACAGCTCGCTTTGTCTTGTTGCCGATCTTGGCCCACTTGCTATCCTTGTGTCGCTGGCCAACACGCTCCAGTGCACGTCGACGATCTTGAGCTTCGCGCTCTTCTTCGGAGTCGATCTCGCCAGCCTCATCCATAGCCTCCTTGGTAGCCATCTCGTCGCGCTCCCGCTGCTTTCTGTGCACGCGGTGGTACGCCTTACTCTTGATCTTCTTGATGCGCTTGGCTCGCTTAGCCTCTCTGGAGTTGAATTCACGCTCCATTCGCTTACGGGCCAGAGCTTCCTTGCGAGTAAGCTCATTGCCTTCTTCGTCGTAGTCCTTCTCTTTAGGCTTCTTGGGCTGGTCCATGGTCAAACCACTCTGCTCCATGATGGACATGATGGCAGACTCGAGCTCGTTGCTTGGGTTAGAGGTCGTAAGAGGCTGGAGCTCAGTAGTGTCGAGGCCAGCACTCGCCGAGTTCTGAGGTAAGGGAAACATTAGATGCTCGGCTCTTCGGTTGTGCTTGACTGTATCGTTCCATCGATCTAAAGTCTCGTTGGTCTTCTCATAAGCCGCGCTTCGGTCCAGACGGTCTTGTTGTCTCCTGCCCAGAGGTACTTCCAGCTTCTTAGAAACACCGGGGCGCTTTTCCTTCTCTTCCTTACTCATGAGCTTCATAGACTTCTTCACGTTTGCATCGTTAATGCCCGTCAATCCTAGATCACTCAGGCTGATCTTGGGTTTTGACTTGGGCTTGTCGTCGTCGTCCTTTTGGCCTCCATATCCCTTGATGAGACCCTGGAGAGCTTCCAGCTTCTCTGGGCTCACATCCTCGTCATCCTCATCGCTGTCGTCATCATCGTCGTCTTCTTCCGACTCGTCGGATGCATCATCGTCAGAGTCTGAAGACCCGGAGTGATCATTCTGCTGGGGTTCGTCGTCAGACTCCTCGAATTGGTCGAGGGCAGTTGCTAGATCGATTGCGTCTGCGCCAAGGGTTTCGCCCTCATCGTCTTGAGAATCGTCCTCTGAATCGTCCTTTCCAATGTCAGACTATAATCAGTTGTGCTGGTGTGTGATAGACCTACATCGCGCTTTGTTGATTTGCTGCCTCGGAATGTGTATCCTTCAAACTTATCCTCGTCACTGTCGCCAAACGCATCGTCACTCTCAATCTCAGAGTCCTCGTCGTCCTCTCTTAGACCTCCCATTTGCCATTCGTTTCCCTCACTGTCGCTTCCATAATCGGCGGCGTCGTTTCCCGATTGGTTAGGCCTCTTGACCTTCTTTCTTTGTGGCTCCTCTTCTTCCTCCTCCTCGTCTTCATCCTCGTCGTCTCGACCATGCTTTCGTTCAATCTCGGCGTCTAGTTCTCTCGCTCGAGGTGTTCGCTTTTCCTTCGGTGCGAAGTTTTCCTGTGCGATACCAAAAGCGTCGAGCGCATTCTTTTGCGATCTCGCTTTCGATTTTTTATTATTGCCAGCTTTGGCCTTGGGAGCTGCCAGAAGGGACCTTCCGTGAGCCTGTCGTCCGCCCATGATTATTCTCAAAGGTTGGCGTCCAAAATTTCGAAAATAAAGACGATGCGTTGATCTAGCTGCGGCGTGAGATGGTCGGGCGGCGTCGACAGCAGCTTCCAAAGTAACACTTTTTTCGAACTTTTCTGCCGGGTAAAAAAGTTTGGCGGTGAGTCGACCCTTGGCGGGGCATCCATGCGGGTAATGGAGTGTAAATGGTGTGTGAGATAAGCCTATCACGGACGCTGTAAATTGCTGATTCTAGTGGGGTCCTTTCCCACCGAGAGCTACAGGGGTCTTTCCACTAAAGATCTTGGGGTGCAAGAAGAAGTAGATAACATCTCTACTGATTCCCCCCTAGAACTGTCTGAGTATTTCTGTCTCTCAACCAAGCGGCCATGTTCTGTCCCGAATACCGAGTCACATCGGATGTCGATTTTGATCGCCATTGTCATTCATTCAGATCGTATGATCTATAAGTGAGCCACTTGCTCCATCTCTTTCCAATTCAGTTCTACTCATTCTCCTCTGCTCAACTACAGAACATTGGTTTCAATCATGGCGTCCTCCTTTGCCCCCGGGTTCCGGAGGTTACTCCTGCAGGCCTCGGCAGCCTCAGGACCCTCAAAGTTCTTCGTCTGCAACCAATGTCTTCGAAGTGCTCCTCGGAGCATGCCCTCGCGCGTTCTCAACGCTGTCCGCTCACGATCCTACGCCGATGCCGCTGTTAGCAAGTCAATTGGCACCATCGTACAGAAAACTCCTGTCCCTTTAGCTCCGTCCGTAGCTCAGGCGGCCAAGAAGGCGTGGCCTGAGTCCAATCCCAAGGGCGTCGGCTACTGGCTTCTTGGTAGCGCTGTTAGTGTTTTTGGTATTGTCGTTTTTGGTGGCCTGACACGATTGACCGAGTCTGGGTATATTTCTTGTGATCCGGGGCAATTGCGACTATTAGCTAACATTGGAATAGCTTGAGTATCACTGAATGGAAACCTGTAACCGGTTCGCTTCCCCCCATGTCCAAGGAGGACTGGGAGTCCGAATTCGAAAAATACCGTGCCTCGCCCGAGTTCAAGCTTCTCAACCCTCACATGAACCTCGAAGAATTCAAGAAGATCTACTTTATGGAATGGTTTCACCGTGTCTGGGGTCGCTTCATTGGCATGACATTCGTCATTCCTACTGTCTACCTCGTCGCCCGTCGCAAAGTTACACCTAAGATGGCCTTGAACTTGGCTGGAATTTCGGCATTGATCGGTTTCCAAGGAGTCATCGGCTGGTGGATGGTTAAATCTGGTCTCAAGGATGATCTGTTCGCTCCCGGTTCTCACCCTCGAGTTTCTCAGTACCGTCTCACCACTCATCTTGGTACCGCCTTTATCTGCTACTCCTGGATGCTCCTGTCTGGTCTCACTGTTCTGCGAACTCGCCGCTGGCTTATGAATCCCGAGGCTGCTATGAAGCAGATTGGCGCCATGAGCCAGCCTGGTCTTCGCACACTACGCCGCGCTGCCTTTGCTCTCGCCACTCTGACCTTCATTACTGCCATGTCCGGCGGCCTCGTCGCTGGCCTTGATGCTGGTTTGATCTATAACGAGTTCCCCAAGATGGGTCTAGGTCTATTCCCTCCCAAGCAGGAGCTCTGGGACAAGTTCTACTCGCGCAAGGAGGATCAGTCTGATCTCTGGTGGCGCAACATACTCGAAAACCCCAGTACTGTTCAGATGAACCACCGAATCCTTGCCGTGACCACCTTCACCTCTATTCTCTCACTATTTATCTACGTCCGCACCAGACGTGTCAAGGCTCTTATCCCAGCCAACATCAAGAAGGGTGCCGATGGCCTGTTCCACGTTGTATCATTGCAGGTTGCTCTGGGCATCAGCACTCTCATCTACATGGTTCCCATTTCTCTCGCCGCAGCCCATCAGGCCGGTGCGCTGGGTGTGTTGACCATGGGTATTGTGCTGGCTCACAGGATGCATATCCCCAAGCCTACTCTTCGACTGCTTGAAAAGCGATTGAAGCAGGCGGCTGCTGCTAAATAGACGATTTCGGGATGTTGTAAGATTTAAGAAAGATCATGTAAATTACAATTGTACAATATGGTACCAAACCAAATAGCATCATAGAGTAACGAAAGAGAAAGCTGGTTCGAGCTGATTAGGCTCCGCATATCATGAACGTCTTGGAAAATCTCGACTCTGGAAAGTAATTGTTAACGAGCCTTGTAATGGCATTTTATTTTTTTCATTCTATTTCCATCAAAGTGAATCTTTGTCCATCCTTGTGTCATTGTCTTAAGCGTTAAATCATCCTTCCAAACACGTCACATAAATGTAGTACATCCCGTTTTCCAATTTACTTGTGAGCTGTTATGGTAGATTAGCAGTTGCTCAATGTTTATTAGGCGCTGTAAACTCACCAATGCCCTCCTCAGGGACAGGCTCAATGCCAACCACCTCGGCGGCCAGCTTCTTCTGCTGCTCAAGCTTATCATCCTTCATGAAAGGGAAAGCAAGAACCTCACGAATGGTGTAGTTGTCGGTCAAGAACATAACCATTCGGTCGATACCCATACCCCATCCACCGGTAGGGGGCAGACCATACTCGAGCGAGGAACAGAAGTTCTCATCGATGAGCTGAGCCTCGTCGTCACCCTGGTCCTTCTGGCGGGCCTGCTCCTCGAAGCGCAGGCGCTGGTCGAAGGGATCGTTCAACTCGGTGTAGGCGTTGGCAATCTCCTTCTTGCACACGAAAGCCTCGAAACGCTCGCATAGACCGGGGATCTCACGGTGGTACTTGGCAAGAGGGCTCATGACCTGAGGGTGGCCAGTGATGAAGGAGGGGTTGACACACTTCTCCTCAATGAACTCGCCGACCAGCTTGTCAATTATGCGAGCGTTGGTCAGAGGAGGTGTGCATTCCAGGTTCATCTTCTTGAGGATTCTCTTGAGGAATTCGTTGGTCTCTTGGGTGTGGAGCTGATCACCAGGGGGGAACTTCTCGCCAGTAGCCTCCTCAAGTGTTGGGATCATCTCGTAACGAGGCCAGGGCTTCTCCCAGTTGACCTCGTATTCCTCACCACTCTGGGTGTGGAACTTGGTCTTGTAGCCGCCAGTAAGGTACTTGACAAGGCCGGAAATCATGTCCTCGGTGGTCTCCATGAGGTCGTTGACATCAGCGTAGGCCTCGTAGAACTCAATGGTTGTGAATTCAGGGTTGTGGGTAAGGTCGGCACCCTCGTTACGGAACTGACGTCCAATCTCGTAAACGCGGTTAAGACCACCAACGACGAGCATCTTCAGGTACAGCTCGGGAGCAACACGCATGAACATTTGCATGTCGTACTCGTTGTGGTGAGTGGTGAAGGGCTTGGCAGTGGCACCACCAGCAATCTGGTTCATCATAGGCGTCTCAACCTCAACGAAGTCGCGCTCGTCGAAGTACCGGCGGATCCAGGTGATCATCTTGGATCGAGTGATGAAGACATTGCGAGCCTTCTCATTGCAGATGAGATCCAGGTATCGCTTGCGGTATCGCTGCTCAAGATCCTTGAAGCCGTAGTGGTCATCGGGAAGGGCGTGGAGACAAGGAGTCAGGAGGATGACCTCAGTCGCAAAGATGGACAGCTCACCCTCCTCACCCTTCTCGATCTTGGTCTTGGGGGAAGTTCTAAACTGATGTTAGTACTAGAAACTCTTGATTAGATAGTTGGAAGTCAATTTACCGGCCGGGGTATCCAATAACACCAATGATATCACCTCGGCGAAGGTGCTCGTGCTGAGCATCGAAAGCGGGAGCTCCATCTCTCACCTCTTGAGCCTGGCACATGATCTGGACCTTGACGCCCTCAGTTCGGACATCGTAGAAAAGGAGCTTGGAACCGGATGCTCGCTTTCCGTGGACACGGGCACCAATCTGGATGATCTTGTCCTTGGCATGCTCGCCGGACTTGAGGTGGCCATAATCCTCCACAAACTTTCGTAGGTCGTATGTGACATTGAACTTGTGGGGGTATGGGTTGGGGCTCTTGGTCTCGCGAAGCTTGTTGATGTTCCTGGATCGGATCTCGAAGTACTGGTTGGGAGTAAGGTCCTTCTCAGCGGCCTCGGCACCACCAGCAGCAGCCTTCTTGGGAGCGGGAGCAGGGCCACGCTCGGCAGCCTTCTTCTTCTTGTCCTCCTCCTTCTGGCGGGCCTTCTGGCGCTTCTTCAACTCGGTCTTGGAAACCTTTTCACCAGTTACCTCATCGAGGTGCAGGTTGGCGACCTGCTCGGTCGGAGGGGCAGCAGCGTCAGCCATGATTGCGTCTCGTTTCGCGGATGTTGGAATTGGGATGGCAGGATCTCCAGATCAGGCGTTTAGTCCTGATATAAATCTCTTGCTGCCGACAAAATGAGTCAAGCTTTGATGTTGTGAGTCAGTGGACAGTCAGGGCATTGGAGGGGCAGAAGAAATGGTTCGGGCGCCACAATCGCGGGGTAAATTTTCAGTCAGGCATCTGCAGAATGGATTGGTTCAGCCACATTGGAATTGATTGGTAGAAAGGTCCATTTATGGCAAAAAGACCACGAGTAGACTAGATAATACGAGTAAGAAACAAGTAAATAGGTAGCTATCAATATTGATCGTATTACTGCATCATGGAGCAAGACGAATCTCGCTCTGTCTTTCATCATTATATATGTGTTCCTGGCAAGCCTGTTCTATCCAAGGCAATGTGCTATAAAGCTTAAATGTTGCAACCATTGGCTGGCTGTACTACTCCAAGAACATGGGATCACCACGAACTGCTTGCATCGCCATCAGATCACCGTGCATCGTTCCGTTCTGCATTGCCATATTCATGTTAGGCATAGAACGGCTCATGTTAATGGCCGCTCGGTTGACAGGACTTCCTGCTCCGTTAGGCATCATAAATTGTGGATTGCGTTGTTGCTGTTGAATAGGCCGCGTGCGTGGTACTTCTAGCGTTGCTTGCTGCTGGATCTGAGGCGGTTGGGTCTTGATCGGAGAGGCGTTTACCATAGCAAAACTATCATCGTCTTCCATCTCCGCATCGGCGTCTTGATCACTGGTCTCGGCAATGGATGGGGGGCCAGTCGTAGAAGTAGAAGTGGTGGCATGCTCGCTTGGCGCACCATTAATGCTCGTTGTCGATTGACGCTTAGCAAGTTGTGGACGTTGTGGTTGTTGTGATTGCTGCTGTTGCTGTTGTTGTGCTTGAAACTGTGGCTGCGAAGGCGTTTGAATTTGTGGCGTGGGTTGAGTGCCGTTGACGGCGGCACCTGAGGCTTGACTAGCTTGATCAAGAGACCTCTGAGCATTCATCCCGGTAGCATTGGCTCTTGAGGAAGCAATCACGCCCTTCCAACGTTCAATGGATCTTGAAACAATAGAGCTGAGATCAACTTGAGTATCTTCGAGAGTGAAACCTACGCCCCTTCCACCCTTGACCGCCTGCTCGTAAGAAAGAGCAAGAAGCTCTCTTTCAATTGGGATTGTGACGGGTGGTGCAAGCCTAAACTCTTTCGGTTGCTGGAGCTTGTTTAGTTGTTCAATTTGGGACTTGAGGTTGGCGTTCTCTTGCTTGAGTCTGTGCTGTTGCTCCTTCATCTTCTCTGCCTCCTTATGCTTTCGTCCTACTCCACGAGCCAATTCCAGAATCCAGAGCTCTTGCCGTCGTTGAACTGGCAACGAGTCCCACACTGTATATGCTGATTGGAGATGCTCAACGACTTGCGCCTCCAGTTGTTCCGCCATCTTCTCAGCCTTACGAACCGACTCTCGAGGATTTCGGAAGTTGTTCACAGAAGGAGGATATGTGAAGTCGTCCATTGCGGCGGTGGTAGCAGAAGCACAAGTCACCTTCCACGATTTGAACTCTTTTGTGAAGTAAGTCCGGAGAGCCTCGAATTCCCGGTTTCCTGGTGATTGGACAGACCAAGATGTCGAAGTGGGATGCTGCGTAGACGAGAAGAGTGTTGGTGGGGGTTGTAGGCACTGAAGCGTCAGGGCAGGGAAATCGAGAGACAAAGGATCGAATTCGAACGGCATTGAGTTGTTGTCAAGTTGCACCCTAGGATCAAATTAGCATTCGCGAAGCCACCATGAAGTCAATATACATACTTGGCTGCCCTCCAAGAGCTAAGAAGCTCCCTCAATGCGAGCTCTGCAGCACGGGCTGTATCCATGGCATCTGAAAGCTTCTGCTTGACGTCGAAGTTCGCTTTCTGAATAGCTTGTTTGCTAACAGTGCGTTGCATGCCAGGGCGTTTCTGTGGTTCAGGTGCGATGTCGCTATCCCAGCTACCTCTCTTAGGGATATCGTTCATGACGCCGGTCGCTTCCCATGTTGGCTGAAACGAAGACGCATATTTCATGGTGGAATCAACTACAAGCTGGTTGCCCTTGGAAATCGCAGGTGGTCGAAAGTCTTCGTTCTCTGGAAGCGGCGTATCCTTCATGGCGGATACGTTCGGTGTTCCTACAGGGGTTGAAGATTCACGTCTTCCGCCAAGAGAGCCTCGCGGCTGTCGTCGTGTGATGCCACCACGAAGCTTTTTGATAGCGTCCACATCATGAATACCATCTGCAGGTTTCGGGTTCTTCTCCTTGATGTACAGATCGAGATGGCGACCAAGCGAAGAGGAGGTGAAAGCTTGACCACAAAAGGGGCAGTTTTTGTCTTTGGGGGCGCCAGCCTTGGGAGTTCCCGCGTCGTTGGTTTGAGGCGTTGATTCGGACATTTTAAAGGTATAAACAGGAACCTATTTTTGGAGAAAATTAAGGGAATTGATAAGATTCGCAAATGGAGCGTCGGGTGTGGAAATGGGTGCCTCGATAACTACAATAGTGTAAAAAGTGACTGCGGCTCCAATTGGGGAGCAGTGCAGACGTTAATCATAAGGAACGAACGAATGTCGAAGAGCAAAAGAAAGAACGAGCGTATTGGGGCCGAGACCTCCGGGTTGAAGAAGAGTTTCAATGGGCGTCGTTACGAATCTCTGAGCATGAGACTGGAAAGAAAAGAAGAGGGGATGTTCAGAAAGATAAAAAAGAGTGGATGGAGAGAGTGATCGAGGGCGAGAAGGAGAGAAAAAGAAATGCTCGGAAATGTCAAGTTTAGAGGCGATGGGAGACTAAAGGGGAAGCCAGGTCTCTTAGCATCGCTGGGTTTAATTGTTCTTTGGTTTTTTCCCCCCTCTCCACTCGATTTTAAAATAAAGTCTCCTCCTCCATTCAGGGGCGGATCCAACCAAGACCCCCGACAATGGCAATTGGACCCCCAGATTGGCGCCTCTAGCACCAACGGAACCCCTGAAGCCTAGTGGCCTTCCCGCCCATCTTGATGTCTCTCCCGCTGCTCGCTTAGCGCTGATCGGGCTGCTCTAAGAGGTCCGGTTTAGTGCCGCCGGGAGCTGAAGCTGTCGTTAATGCTCCTGGACTGAACTGGGATCTTGGTAGGGCAGGACGGTTGGATCCTTATTGTGGCCTAGGGGTGATTTTTGAAGGATGGTGTGATTATCATACTGTAGTCTGGGCATTCGACCATTGTTTAAAACGACAAAGAAAAGACTGTCTCTACTCGAGGGACATGCCTCTTAAACAAAAGTCCTAGAGCTATCCTTATTCGGACATCGGCATTTGGTGTTGATCTGCTTAGGGTCGCTAAAAGGGGAGGAGGATATGGAGCTATAAATACGACACTCATCCTAAAATTATGGATATCCGTCACGTATTAGCTAAAATTCTTTCAACCTATTCCTTTCGCTTCTCATGTGATTGACTTGCGGTCTACTAACCACGACTCCGAACTCCGTATATTCGACTTTAATCTCACTGGTGTTATGAGCATTTACAGCCCTGGATTTCCACAGCTAAATGCATCTGGGTACGCCGGTGTTGAATTCCGTAAATACGGGCTTCTTTCATGCAAACGCGAAAAACCATACCCGCACTCTGTTGAATACACAAGAGATATAACAATCGTTACTGGTTCGTTCCTCGAATTGTAGGTTTAGCAACGTCTACTAGCTCACGGATAGATAGCCGCCCTTTGTTACCAGTTCCAGCCACCTTTGTTGAATGAACGTTCGGCGTCTTTGATAACGCCTCAGTCCTGCATATTGTAATTGGGTGGACTCACAAGCGCAAGCCCCTTTATGTAAGCCAGATTACCTGCGGCAAGGCAATTCTCGAAGCAAGGAACGGTAGCGTCAGTTACAAACACTTGCCACATCAGCCAAAAGCTAACAGCCAACGGGGTGTCGTCGTCTTCAATCCTTCAACAGAGAGGCAATTGACCTGGGGAAACGGAACTCAACCGTACTGGACGCTGGCATCGGCAGTCTTACAGCGCTAGACGCCCGGACCGTACAAGATTGGCCCTCAAGGGCAAACATGGGTGGCACCGACCATGGGGTTGCTTATAGGCGTTGGATCCTGGTCAGAGACACGACAAAGCAGCAGACGGTGAGCTTCTGCATGCCCCTTAACCACTGCAGCAGCACTATCTCTCAAAGAGCAGAGAGCCACTCAACGCCTCATTTGCTTGATTGCAGTCTGCAGCTTCTGGCTCTGGCTAACGCAACCCAATTTGACTTGCTTCTCTAGACAGACTAGACTTGTGTTTACAGCGCAGTTGGCGGCAAACCCATCCGAGCTCCCGTCCCTTGCTTTCATGCCCGTTCTCATAACGCCATTAGTCCGCTTGATAAGAGACCGGATTTCCGATCCCTATTGAGCAGTGTGGAAATACTAGGAACAAGGAAGTATAGAAGTTCAAATTCTTCCAGGGCATTAGCAAAGAGCCTTGATTAACCCATTGATTATCGAGATCTATTCAATTGCCCCTGAGTTGAGCCGCAGTATTCGCTGTCGTAGCAAAAAATACGTACTATAACTAGTAGCTATAGCCCCTAAGGGTAATAAACATGAACTTCCGTACTAATCGGCGGTATTAGGCCTATAGCGGAATTACTCTATGGGGCCCCTATTGGCTATTTTACCTCGAGATATAGATTTTAGATTTTATAGCTAAAATACTATAATTCTTAAAATCTATTACTTTAAGCCTAACTTTAAGGTAATAATCTATAAGCTAATAATATCTTTAATTAAAAAGGTAAAAAAGTTATCTCTACTATAAGATAGAATTTACTCTTTATTTTAATAAAGCTATAACTATAACCTTATAGCCTTTTATAATATTAATATTATTAAAATAATTACTTTTAAGTTTATTTTTTAACTTTAATATAAATAATAATACTAATTTCTCTATTTATAAAGACCTATATAGTTATAATCCTTCTTTAAGTCTCTTTATAATAAGATATTATACTTTAAGCCCTCTATAAGAAGTCTTATAACTTAAGACTTAGGTATATAAGCTTTTTTATAATAATAAGCTTAAAATTAAAAATATAGCTAAAATTAATTAAATAATTATATAGATAATAGCTATAAAAACCTCTTTTATATATAAATAGGTCTATCTTATATTAAGAGGTTTTATTATTCTTTAAAAGTTAAAACTAAAGTTAATTAACTATAAGCTTAATAATAAAGAACTTAAGACTCTTTATTAATTCCTTAATAAAGATAGACTTTATTATAATATTAATTAAGAGGATTTATATTATTTTATTTTTAATTAGGTTAATATTAAAATATCTACTATTAAAATTAAGATAAATTCCCTTAGATTTATATATTATTACCTAAAAAAATAGCTAAAAACTAATCTAAGGATTTAATAAGACTATATATAGATATATTACCTTCTTTTTAATTATTAGCCTAATATTAAAGACTAGAAATAAAATAATATTATATTTTTTAATAAAAAATACTTCTTTAATATTAATATTAATTAATAAAGAGTTATAATCTATAGAAATAAAGACTTTTATTGGTTTTATTAAGAATATAAGTATAGATATAGTATTAATACTTAAGATATTATTTATAGTTATTAATCTAGTTTTTACTTTTTATTCCCTATAGATATTAAGAATAACTTATATAACTATTACCTTAGTCTATTAAAGCTTATATATAACTTCTTTAGTTATTTATAGTAAAAAGGCTATATTAATAATCTTATACTTTAATAAGATAACTTAAGTATATATAATAATAGCTTTATAATTAAGATTATTAAGAAGAATAATATTTCTATATTTAAATAAATAGCCTAAAGTCTTAACCTTAATACTATAGAAAACCTATAGAATATAATAAAGATATATATAGATAATTACTATAATATAGATTATTTAAATTATAATTAATAAGTTAAAGTAATATAGATAGCTTAATATACTTTTAATAAAGACTTTCTCTTTAGATTAACCTTAAGTACTAAAGAGAGATTTATAGAATATATCTTAGAAGATAATTATCTATTAAATTATTAGTTATTATAATAAGTACTATAAATATATAGAAAATTATATATAAAACGATATATCTTATATCTATAATGAAATTCCCTATTATTAATTATTTTATATTATAGTTTATATTTATTACCCCTGGGGGCTATAACGCAAGGACTTCTTGACCGATAACTATATGCAATAGTCGCCGGTAGGAAAACACAGTCATTTTCTTTGCTAGTCGCTCTCCACTTCGGCTCAAACTTTGTAACGTTCTGTAAGGATCAAGCTTATTATGAAGCTTGTCGGTACAAGGCTTCAGGACGGTTTACAGTCAGGCTGCTTGGCAGAGCCCCCTTAATAAAGTGTCACATGGAGATTATGTCTACTTTTGCTTTTTTGAAGACTTTGTTAGTAACCAAACATGTTTCCTCTTCTCGTTTGCTATCTGTCTTCCACTCAATGGGCCACGGCAATAAACGGCGGGCTGCAATGACTACTAACTAAAAGCGACAAACGGGAGCTAGACAGGACACCAGGAGCACTGCAGCCCGCAAACACAATGATGCGATGTAGTATGATACACGATCTGAGCTTCCATAGGTCGTTTGGACTAGTCCATATAGGTCGGTAATCAATAACTAAAGGAGAACCTTAAGGACCCGTCACTTCAAGAGCAACCTCTTCCATTGAGAGCTAGGGGTCACGTGCTACACGCCACGATTTCAGCCACACACCCAGCCCCCTCCAGAAGTGGGCAACAGCTCTGCTTCCTCTTGCAACGCGACTGCCTCATCTCCACTTATCGTCGTTTCCTGACGGAATTGAGGTCCTGCCTACCACACTGAATTCGACATCGAACAATATTGCCGACTTCAATTTATTTCACGACAAGATAGTAACGTGCTATACAATCGACTCAAAATGCCGCCTGGTAGGTTCCTTTGAATTTTCCATATCTTCTATTATTATAGCTCTTGTCGCACGCGACGACGACGAGCGCATCGCGAGCGCGTCAAGCATAATTCCATGAAACATGATTTTATTTGGTCGCAACTACTTTTTGACAGCTGCTAATTCATGCGCAGCTCTTAGTGATGAGGAGTCTTCCGACGTCGGTGAATTCACTACGCCCCCACGTACGAGCCGCAGGAAGTCGACCTCGGCTGTTGCAGTGCCTGAACAAATTCCGGATGATGTGAACTCGGACGACGGATCTGGGGGCGATGAGGATGACGAGGACCTTGATGAGGACGAGTAAGATACTAGCGAGCCAACCGAGCGGGCAAAACTCACGCGCTACAGGTTTGTTGTTGAAGCTATCAAGTCACACCTGATCAACGAGGATGCAAGTGAAAACCGACTCAGTTCGATTTCACGCGCTAACCGTAGCTATAGGGAAGTATCACATTCCAAGTGAAGTGGGAAGGTTACGAAGCAAAGAAGGATATGACTTGGGAACCTGAGGAGAACCTCAGGTGAGTAGGCAATTTCCCTTCGCACTCCACAACATCCTCTCTAACCTGTTCTCTATAGAGAATCTGCTCAGGAAATCCTCGATCAATACCTCGAGAAGTGTGGAGGACGCGAACAGCTATTCGAAGAAACCAAAACTGCTGCGAAGACAAAGAAGCGTCGCCGAGCCACCAACGGAACACCTAGCACCGTTTCAACTACCGCCAAGCGATCTCGACGCACCGAGGCGCACCCGGCCGACTCTACACCTCCTGCCACGACCAAGAAATGGAGCCCACCTGCCGGTTCATGGGAGGATGAGATTGAAACGATCGATGCTTGTGAAGATGAAGGCAGCGGCAAGTTGATCGTATATCTTATTTGGAAGAACGGTCACAAGACCAAGCACGACGTCACCATCATCTACAAAAAGTGTCCACAGAGGGTAAGTCAGCTACCGAGCTGTCTTGGGGATATGCTAACACGAACCGCCGCAGATGCTTCGCTTCTACGAGCGCCATGTCAAGATCATTAGAGAGGAGAATAAGGCCCTTGCTGACGGAGCTGAAAACTAGGAACGTGGGCACGGGTATGATGCGAATCGAAGTCATAGCATGGCATTCCAGGTACTCTTGAGCCGCCGGCGCTCGTGAGGGCTTGCGTGCTTTTAAGGAACGGCGTTTTTGGAGCAAATGTCATTGAACTGCGAATGGGGTTGTTCTCCTGCTTTTATGTTGATATTGCCACGCGGACATGTGGAACGGATATGGAACATCGGCAATTTCATAGGGTAGTGTATATCATATCACAAACGGATAGAAGCGTTGCTAGCATATGTATGAAAGCTATAATGGCTAGAAAAGACGCGAATCTTAAGACTGAACGTGCAGTAGTGGAAATGCGTGACCTGACATGACATGACATGACATGTGATGATAAGCTCGAGACTGGTACCTTGCATATTCCACGGGCCGGGGCAGTTAAGTTAAATTGAATTGATGGAAATGCGGCACGCCAGGGTCTTTTTCCTCTGCCTTGGCCTGAACTTGACGCGCCCAGACGCGTCGAGGTAGTCCTTAAAGGGCCAAAAGGTGACGTTTTATGCGAGGCTGGGAGAAACCCAACGTCCTCCAGCGTGTCACAACCCCTGTAAACGTCTCCACAGCGGGACCCTTGCAGCGACTTTTTTCTCTTTAACCCAGCCTTTGCCATTTACCACATCCTTGGGCATTAAGAAAAGACGGTGGCGGGGCAACGACTTATAACTGAGTGACTGACCGTGTGTTTGGAGTGAGACTGCGCATTCCAACTCCCGCTCTTGTTTACATTATTTCTTGAGAAACGATCTTTGACAATTTATTTTGGAGATTATTCTCGGACTTTTTTCTTGGAGCTGCATATTTACGTTACGATTTAACGACACGAAAACTGTATCACGACTTGTCTGATTGGTTGGCTTGAGTTGCACCACGTCTTTGACACTTCTCCAACGACTACTCTACAGACGATACAATACTCGCTATTGAGTATGTTAACTCTTACTCTTCAATGAGAGTCTTACTTTTGAACTCTCAACTAACCGTGTCTCAGCCTTGAGACATCTTTCTCACAACAATCCATTGTCTATCAGAGACAACTTGACTCAAGTCTCACCAAAACCCTCTATCACTTACAACCCTCACTCTTCAACCGCCATCATGAAGAAGAACGACGTCATCGCCATTATCATCATCATTCTCTTCATCATCCTCGCCGGAGTGTCTTTCGGTATCTGGAAGCTCGTCGCCATGGCCAAGAACCATATGAGTGTGAACGGCAGCGGCACATCAAGCAGCCACTCCAGCCGTGACATTGCCGACTGATTCAAACATACTCTCCTGAATCAACATCATCGACCTCTTGAGGCTCTTAAGCCCTTTTTCGATACCCCCCTTTTGAAGCGCTTCTGTGTTTTTCTGGCTGTTATTTCTTGTCTTTTATTATTTGGGCACAGCGGATTGTTTTTATTGGTGGGCTGTTTTGGTCACCATTTCTTGTTTGTTCTTGATACACATTAAAAATCATGGTGGAATGTATGGGTTGGTAATGTCAGGATTGGGTGGTTGAACGATTGATTGAACGAATCACTCATGTTTGGGAAACGGCGCAATATCATGGCGACATTGAATTGGTCACTTGTTTTTTGGATTTATGGTTTACGACCTATTGGATACATATGGGCAATGTGATTAGGACGAAAGATAGATAGACTGCTTTTACGAGTTTGGCAAGCCGAACATGGCTAAATGAGAATATAACATCACTTACAATGCACCTGTTTTGTTTAATTGGTTTCAACCTTGTGCCATGCTAGCAATGGCAAAGTCAATGGCTATCCCCAGCCAGCCTGTGAATAACTATCGAATATAATTACCAGAACTACATGTCAACGATTCAGAGCAATCTCGGGCATATGTCAGTGACGAGAGAGGTCTGAATATGCATATAAATGCTCACGACACCACCCGCCACTTCTTCTACCAACCAGTCCACATCAATCGGTCTTGCACACTATACTAGCAATACAACTACACAATCTCATAGTTTACTCTTCTTACAACCGTCACCATGGGAAAAGTTGCCAGTCTCTCATCTCAGACCTCCAAGCTCAGTCTCGAAAGAAGCCGCAATGATACAGGCGACATTGCCCGCTATCAAAAGCACCCCTATGCTCGTTTCAACCCCGACGAGTCCAAACGCGATCCTATTGACAAGAACAGCCCCGAGTACCGCAGGCGAACCAGAAAGCTTCTCGAGGTCCTTGAGGACTCCCACCACAGACTAAACGCCAAGTATCAAACCCTCAAGGCCGAGTTCGTGGCCACAAAGGAAGCGTGTGAGCAGCAGGACTGGAACGTCTTCGTGCTCAACCCATGTGAGCCACGCAAGGATCTCGAGAGCTTGCACATCACTGGATTCGACCCGATCGACTTCCATCACTGTGTCATTTCAAAGACCGGACTTGCGTCTCGCTATGATCTTCACCTGCTGAAGACTGAGCTGGGCTTGATTGAGAACCTGATGGCAGCTGGACGACGTGAGTATGCTCGGCTGAAGGGGTCGGATTCGTTTATTCGCATGCGCAATGATTGGGCCAAGAGCCTGGATGATCACGTTGACGAAAGGTCAATCTACAGTGAAAGTCTGAACAAGAGCTGTTGCTCCGACTGTTACAGTTCTAATACAATTGAGGATTAGGGATTGCACGCCGGTCGAAGAGATGTCAAGCATGATGCCTTTTATGACACCAGGGCGTTAGGGGAAAGGTTCGTTCTGTATTATGTAGACATAGATAGTTGATGATCCCTGATGAACTTCACATAGTGTCCAAAAATGAGACTCGTATTAAATATCGACCGGCCTTGTCCAGTGTGTGTCTGGGTATGAAGAGATGGCGTATAGAATGTTTTTCAAGATAACCAAGCGACTTTAAGAAATCAGCCGAGGCACGACATATGCCTCCGTAGATGTCGACACTTTTGCTATCTAGGCATAAATGAGACAGAGAAACTGGCATGATTATTTGGATACATAAGAATTTATTGGTGTTCTTTATTCTTTGCTTTCCAAGTGAGATCCATAAGCTTACCCTGAGGAGTGCCTCGCTTCTCATTGGCCCAAACCTGTTCTTGGTGGCTCAAAGAGGCAACTTCAACGTCGGAGACTTGTCTTAGTAACATATATTCACTGAACCATGTTCCGTAAAATGATCATTATCTGAGCCCATCAGATTGTTTTGAGGTTGTTATTTAATTACTCAAGGCAATATCCTCTCGCGATGGTGGCACGATAGGCTAATGTCGAAAACACAACTTGCTAAATAGTCACTTTATTCTTGCACCCCTCGTGAGAACAGCTCTCCACGACAACATTACGAAGTCATGCAAGCGTCATGTGTGTAATCACACTCCTTGAATACGAAGAACAATAATGCATACATATCACAAGCCACTTCAAATAAGTTGAAGTACAACTCAAATCGAGTTCATATGTCCATTTTGCCGACTCGCAGCACTCTATCAATATATAACAAAGACCCAAAAATCTAATCCATCTAGCTACCCGCAGTATATGCTAATCCATATTTACAACCAGAAAAAGGCTCATTCAAAGACGTTTGCCGTCTTTTACTTGCGAGCAAAGGGAGTGGGAGTAGGGGCCACGACAGGCCCGGTGGGAGCAGCAGGAGGAGGGACCTCAGGGGTAGCAGGAGGAGTGAAGATGGGAGCAGCGGGAGGAGGAGTAGGGACACCAGGAGGGGGAGTAGGGATGGCTGGAAGTAATGTTAGTATAAGTAGTTCCACTGAGCAAGGTTGAAGTATCACTTACCACCGCTAGCAGGAGGAGGGACGGGCAACCAACCACCAGGTCCACCAGGAGCTCCAGATGCTCCAGGGGCACCAGGGACTTGGCCGTTTCCAGGCTGAGTGCCGTTCACAGGGGGAGGGAAGAAACCTCCAAAGCCAGGAGCTAAGAGAACCATCAGTATATATCTCAAGAGTATCGTGCAGAGCTCTACTCACGGTGGAAAGGAGCAGCCAGGGCAAGAGGAGCCGCAGCGGCGAGGACAAAGGCAACGAAACCGGTCTTCATCTTGATAGTTTTTTTTTGGGGGGTGTGTTGATATAGAGATAGAGTGATAAGAGAGAATGGATGTAGTTCTGAAGAGACAGAGAATGTGGTGATGACTTCGAGTCTTTATAACGAACGAGACCAGCTCAAACAAACAAGGATAAGAGACAGATATTGGGTCACAGACCAAGACAACGACAAGGAAGTGTTGAAGTTGTTGTTAAGAATAGAGTAGAGCTGGGAAAAGAATGGGGTTGGAATGTAAGAACCTGTTTTTTCTCTCTCGTTTCTCTTCTGTTCAAGCAGCGAGATGATGCGAGGCTATATAGCTGTTGCCGTAGCAGAACATCCACTGAGCCCCCCTGATAGTCTGCAAATCTTTCCTACGACGGAAGAACTGGCCGTTGCAACCCTTGAAGTGATCAGCCCTGGTGCCACAGTTGGGAATAGTACATGTTCAATAAGGGTAAAACAAGAGGTCAGGATGTAACGACGTCTACGGTATCTGCTTTTGCCGTGAGCGAATCAGTAGGACCGATGGCGTAAATCCCCGTAGACGACCGGCAGATAAAAGAACGGGCCGCTAGAGTATCGTCTTGATGAAAAGCTTACTCGTACTTTACAAGGGGTAGTCTACTGTAGATTTTGGGGAAGAGCCCCAAAAGCTTGTGTTTGACTATGGGAAAAGCTTGGATGGTATGGAAGATAGTGATGATCTATGGGAGGACGAGCTTGCCGCACATACTCCAAGACCGCGTGTGTTGCGGCTTTACAATTAATAACTCTAAATCTCTTAATTAATCTTTTACTTTAATAAATGCCTAAATATTAAGCTCTTTTTTGTCCTCTCTTTTGAATATTCGCTTCCAAACAATCCCAACCTATCGTCATATATCATTCCAACCCCCCCAGAAACCAAGAATTATCACCGTCTCCATAAAAAGGGATCCAAGCCCACATATTTCCAAACAAACGACGCGTAACCAGTAACGCAGAGAAACAAAAAATCCCAGATCAATTCAGCTCCAGCCGTACACACAAGCCCCACCGTCAGTTCCTCGACAGGAGCCGTTTCAAGTTCAACGGATTGACTGTTGATGCTTCCATCTTTTTGTTTCTCCACCAACCAATCACTCAAGAAACGTCTAATCTTGCCCAAATTGAGGCTCTCTCTTTTTTAGGTTCTGCGGTTTCATGATGCTGCAAGGTACGGAAAACGTGCCTCCGGTATTTTGCAGATCGCCAAAGGAGGACCTTCTAAATTTGTATGTACATGCTCCTCCGTGTCAAAGGAGGTGACGACGACGTGGCCTGCAGAAAGGATCCGTGAGGCTGGGGTTGAGATCCAGTGGGTTCGTCATATAAAGTCGTAGATAAAATTGTGGACTTTTGCCTCCTCTTATCAAGGCTCTGTCTGTGCCTGTGAATGCGAATGTTGACGTGATGTGGTGCGAGAATATACTGATAACACTCTGAACGAAACGTGCGATCGGCATGGTTACATCTTGTATCCGCAATAACTTTCTCATCGTGGAAAAATCCTGTTGTCTTTTACGTTCTATGTCATAGTTCCTACTCTATATTCCTCCATCTAATAATATTCCATCGCTCATCCATCTGCCCAGTCCTGAACAAAAGAATAACCATTCGCTCCTGTAGGAGTCTTTCTATCATGCAGGACCGTGGGTATCTTCCTCATCCTTCGATCCTCCTCTCCTGTCCAGCATAGTCTTCCTTCTCTTATCATGATGTACATCACCAGCTCATGACTCCTCTGGCGCGGTCAAACCCACCTCGTAGCTGACTCTCAGGCTTGACAACCTTGCCTCTCAGGACTGTATAACGCACGAGGTTCTCGCAGTCTTCAGGCATGACACGAGCTAGCCAGATGCCCTGAGATGCTCCAGGACTCTGCTCTCCTGAGCCATTGACACCATTGCCGTTCTTCTCAGCGCCGTTTTCCCCATTCTGCTTCTCAGCAACCGGGTCATCCAGACCAAACGCATTTGGTCGCCGGTAGACCATGACATTAGCAGAGTACTTGTGTCCTCCCACATGGCTAATGTAGTATATACCAACACCACCAGGCCTCTCGTCGTGCAAATCCCGATACAGACCCAACGGCCTAAGCTGGCGCTCAAACTCCTTCCTCAGAACAGGCGCACTCTGGGCACAACGGACGTCACGTGTTCGATGGCTGCACATGAGAATCACGGCGCTGTGAGGGCAGTCGGTCAGAGAGACGTCGGGGATGCCGGCGGCTGGGTCTGGAGATGGGAGGGAAGCGGGGAGGGGCGTGGGGTTGAGGGGAGAGACGCTGGTCGGTGCTCGGTTGATGACCTCGGTGACGATCTGGGGCACACTGAGAGGGTGGACGTTGTGGAGGAGTTTAAAAGCTGGTAGTAGGAGAAGAGTTGTGGGCTCAGAGTAGTCGTCTGTGTCATGAGGAGTGGGCATATTAGATGCCGAGAGTTTGAGTTTCTGTGAGTTGTTAGTATTCGCTCATGAAAAGCTGATGTGAATGAGTCGTTTGAGTGAGACGAATACACTCTTATCTCATTCACAAATCCAAGACAAGAAACTCACCCCGTTCGTAGGCTCGCTCGCTTTAGAAAATGCCTCCATCACACTCCCCTCCTCATCTGCCACATCCCTCACCCAATCTGTCTTTCCGGTCCCCACCAGAAGATGCGTACTCCAAGCCTCAACATGCCCATACAGCACATCCTCCTCCTCGATCTTGAAGCCCCTTGGATACCGCGCAGAACAGTTCTCGCAGTCGTGCAGACACTCCTCGCCGTCGACCTTAGGATCTGTCTTGACAAAGAGCTCCGAAGCAGAAGGCGGTTTGTCGTCGTCCTTGCCGGCTCCGCTGCCTAGCACGGAGCTCACGAGGTTTTTGAACGAGAGGGCCATTCTTTGCTTTGGTGGTGCGCGCGGGAGCCAAGAAGGTGTAGCGGCTGTTTTTGAGGTTGAGAGAGGTGGGTTTTGAGGATGGGGATGTTTAGTTGTGGAGGATAAAGTCATGGTGTAAGAGACCGTCGGTTGATTTTAGGGCCGTTTTACTTTACCTACTCCAGATGCCGTTCGGCTCGGAATTGACTGGTACTGATCCACTTGATAGGCTAATTGACTGGCAATGGTGAGTAGTTACTTACTGATTGATAATCAAATAATCAATCAGATCAGATAAACCAAGTTTATTATCGCAAGATGTTCACGACGGTAAATCATACAAAACTAAGCGAGTCTCTTTTCTTGCATTATCAAATGACTAGACTACTGCACGCTTCAAATACTTTTGTACACCTCAACATCTCGCTCAATTACTTCGCTCTATTGTCAGTCCCGTCTAAATCCGATCACCGAGCCCTGATAACTAACATCGGCACGTCATTACCAATTGGATCGGCTCCCACAAAAAAAAAAGGTTATCAGATCCTGTCATTTCGTATTTTCTTCTGCTGGGACTGGTCAGGGCTTGTCAAACCCCGGTTCTCCAACCTCAGCTGTCATTAACCCCGGCATTGCCCTGAGACAAGCCACTTAGACTAATGTTAGTGCGCCGCCCCAGGTTTTTATTCGTATTGTTTTGTTTTTAAAGAGGGCTTTGAGGTTCTCACCAAATGACGAAACGTTGCAGTAGTTTGTCAAAGTTGAGGTTGTGCCTCAAACAATTCCATTCGTTATAAACAATAAAATGTTCAATTACTGAAAACCTCATTCCATCGCGGAATTATTATAACAGATAGGATATACTGCAGCCCATTCAAATACTACTACATGCTCAGCTACAGCCGCGTGCCGCTTATCGTCAGTCCCTCAACCACTAATCAGTCACTCGCTTATGCGTTCTTCTTCCTCGCCTCATCGTAACCCTCCTCTTCACTATCTTCCTCTGCCTCGTCACCTTCCGTCTTCTCCTGATCTGTCTTGTGTCGTCGATTCTTCATAGCTTCTCGGATCTTGCGACTCGCTTCGTCAAATCCGCCTGAAGAATCCAGAGTGGTGAATCCACTAAGCGGGAACCCGCCAGATCCAAAACCGCCTCCACTGCTGCTCGACCGCGACCTACTGCGGGCTCGGGATGGTGGTCGTGTAGAGAAGATGCCCACATGTCCAATGTTGCTGAAAGAGTCGTTGCGCGGGAGGGCTCGGCTTGACTGCGTCGTGCTTCGGCGTGAAAGAGCTGGTGGTGTCTCAGGTTCATACACGCTGGACTGGTCGCTATCTTGCCGTCTGTGCGATTTGGGAGAAGTAGCAGAACCGCCCTCGGCCTTGTATAGATCAGGCACAAGTCGCGCCTTTTCGAAGTCGTCAAACATCTCAGGTCCGAGTGTGTTGATAACATCTGTCACCTGGGCGCTCAGTTCGGCTCGTCTCAGTCGCAACTTGTGAATGTTGTAGTTTGAGGATGGTGTCAGGCACAGGAGCAATGGTCGGAGAGACTTGAAAATATCTATACCAACCTCACCAAAGCGCAACGAGGCAAACGTGATACCAACCATGAACGGCCACAAGGCGAAATAGATCACCCACAGCGGCACGCTATCGGGAACGTAACCCCACAGACGGTCTTGCCAAACCTTGAACGTGATGATTGATGAGTAGATGTGGTACAGCGTAGGCGCAAGGCCAATTGCTACAAGAATCTTCCACGTCGCCATGACATCGCGGCCACGAATCTTGACAGTTGATCCTGCCAGAGCTGTTTTAGCCTTCTCTCGACTGATAATCTTGGTCGCCACAAAGACAGGCGCGAAGAGAATCAAGCCTGGGAGTGTGCATATGAAGAGGAAGAGGAGTTTGATGGATCGGTAGATGAAGAGGAAAATGACCTTGATCATGTTCATCTTGGCATATTGTACCTGATGGTCCTTCAAGCTGAGGTATCGTATTTGTGAGTTGTACTCCTTAACCGCGGCAGACAGAGATGTAATGCGCTCGTCGTTCTTATATCTTTCATAACCCATGCACAACCTGCGGTTCAACTCGATCACCACCGGCAAGGGGAGCTTCTTGCCTGTAGGGTTGTAAAGTCGGCGAGCAGCCTGGATCACCATAAGAGTATCGTAGTCGGGCGCGGACACGGTGACAGAGTTAAGGGCCTGGTAAACTGTGTCAAGAACCTGACCAATGGCCTCACGACGCTGGTTGTTGCAATAAAGCTCAACAAGATGGCGAGGAATCTCAAATGGAGCACCGAACTCGACAACGGCGCGTGAGCGGAACTTGTGGGCATGGAAGTAGTTCATGCCGACCGGGACGATCTTGAGCCCACAATCAGGGTCCTGGGCTAGAGTACCCAGAGCCATGATTGCGACACCAGCCTTGAGAGGCAGAAGCTCAGTGCGATCGTGGCTACCACCCTCAGGGAAGATACCAACACAGCCACCATTGCATAGGCGGGAGAAGACAGCCTCGTAGACCTTGGTCTGGTCGATATGAGGCGCCAACTTGTACTTGGTGCCCTGGTAACCCTGAGCAGGCCCCTTCACATCCTTCTTGGTAAAGTTGCCATCTTTGTCGATGTCGTCACGGCCTGTGAGCTGCTGCAAAGCGATCTTACCCTTAAAAGGTCGCTTGACACGGATCTCCTCGGGGCCGAGAATCTGGGAGATATCGACGCTGGCGCCGCTTTGGTTCTTGGTAGACGGAAGGAAAAGCATGCCCTGGACCTCGCCCTCACCCTCTCCGAACCTGGTTCCAACACCACGTACTAGAGTCGGGTCGTTGATGGGATCGGGGAGGTAGATGGTACCAGTTGCTGGTTTCGCAGCATCTTGAGCGCGGCCAACAGGGACTGATCCAACCTGTCGTGAACCCCATCCGATAAAGCCGTGGACCGATTTTTGGGCAATAAGGAGAGACGCTCGTCGTTTGGCCTCATTACGAAGTGTGCGTTGGAGGATGATGGCATCGACGAACTGTATTAGATGTTAGTAATCTATGTATTACCCGAAATGCCTAGAAGCGCTGTCTTATTTCTTCCATCATGGAGTCATGCAGCATAGGACCAAGAGCACAACTCACCTGATTGGCATGCGGCGCAGCGACAAACAGCACAGGACCAGTCTGAGGAACGCGCCAAGCACCTCGAGGCACTACTTCTCGAAAGAACATATCGACAATGTTACCGACAGAGTAGAGGAACATGTCGTACTTCCAGTTCACCATGGGATATAGCTCCTTCTGCGGGGTCGAATTTGTCGCGGCCTGCGGCGCTGCCGCGTCCTTGGTCCCAGCATGTTGAGGCATGTTGGGCGAACGTGGAAGAGGCCAGCGCTCTTGAAACAGACGAGGAACACTGTATTTTGATGTCGGGCTGTGGATATCGATATGGTAAAAATCTTAGCAGGTCTAGACAAGCGAGGTGTATTCGATGTGAGGGGCAGCGGGCCTCTGTACGGAGCGAACGGAGGATGGTCGGACGGGAGGTAGAGAGCAGGGCGAGATAAGTTATATAGCGGGTTGAGGATGGGGTCTTGGCGATAAGTTATATTTGAACCCTTTGCATTCCTGGCGAGCGACAAAATGAGATGGAGACAGAATGGAGATGCAGATGGAAATGGAGAAATAGCTGGGACTGGGGTTGGGGACCTAGTCTGGAGGGGAAGGCGAGAGAACAAGGTGCCTGCCCAGTGAGGAAAAGCGGATTTTCGAGCTGAGAGCTACCTACAGTTTTAGCGGATAAGTTAAATGTCAAAGCACTTTCTTGAATAGATTGAAAGACTCTTGAAGGCCGTTCTCTTTTGTTCGGATATCCTCGTCTATCAGTTCCCTTTTGAACCGCCCAATCACTCACTTTCCTCCTCGAGCAATATAACCTTCCAAGACCTAACGTTACTGCGGCGCAGACCCGTACTCGCTCTCGGCGTTTTCCCCCTGCGGACTGTGTATGTCACCCCACTTACATCGGAGATCCGGTACGGCGCGGTACGGTGCAGCCCAGCATCACCAACACAATCAGCAAGATAAGAGACATTGATGTGCCAGAACATGCCAGATATAAGACATAGAATAACGGCGCAGCTTAGAAAGTGCTGACTATTAAAGCATTGAGCCGTTGAAAATGAAGCAATTGACTGCCTGCTAGTATCACCGCATGCTCCTCCTTTGCTTAGATAGATACCACAAGATACAAGTAATAAATCACAAGTTAATTCACACCACTATCGTCAGCTACTCATGGTCAATTCAATCCCGGCACCAACCGTCCCATCACGGAACCTAGTCCCTATCCATAGAGTCCTTTTCCCGAATTCCATTTTTACGAATTTCCGAGAAACAAGGTAAAACACATCCGTGCACCCGAATCTTCACATGTCAATTTGTAAAGCTTCTCATTTGCATGAGTCTCCATTGTTGCGGATTTCGAGTGCTGTGTTGAGTTACCAAAAGCCAAATATGCAGAAACTGGTAATGTTCTGTCTATTGTCCATAGTAGCCAAGCCTCAACAAAAATGTCACTTCAAATCGTATCGGATGGGGTTGAGAGTCTAATGCGCCATCAGATGTCGGGAGGGTGTGCACTCCAACCGCCAGTAACGGTGTCCATGACCCATCAGGCCGTCTATGTATCCCGAGGTCGAAAGGATCTTCAGCCCTTCACTTCATTAGACGCTGGGTTGGGTTTATACAGTTGCGTTACACCTTACCCTGGCGAATCCCCTGCTTCTGCATGCATATAATCCCGACATGTTATACATCATGCTGCTGTTAGCTATAGCCGACGATAGGGTCGTTATCACCCATTCATGAGCCCAAGAATTACAGCTCCTGTGGAGAACCAGAAATTTGAATGAAACCAAACGCTGCATTAAGTCGCTAAGACCATAGTAGTTATCCTATTCTAGTTACAAAAACGCAATCAACGCTTTCCTCGTCGTCGACTCTTCTTCTCTGGCACACTTGCACTACCGCCTTCAAGCTCTCCCTCCTCAATCTTACCCTCATTCTCCAACTCTTTCAACTTCTCCTGTCCGGAGATGAACATGCTCAGATCTCGATTTGTCTCTTGAAGCTCAACATTGTCTTCTTTGAGCTTCTCGACCTCCTTGACCATTGCTTGATGGTCACGGTTGAGATGCTCAATGCGTTCCATCAACCCCTCGTTCAAGCGCTTCTCCTCTTGGAGGGATTTGCTAAGGTTGCGGGCAAGATTTTCACTCTTGTTCGCCTTGTTGCGCTCTCGGGCAAGTTGCTTCTCTAGCTCTGGGATGGTATCTTGACTGAGCGCTGTATACTTCGCGTCCAGTAGTGTGAGCTTCTCCATGGCTTTTGAAGCTTGAGTGGCAGCCTCTTCAGCGGTAGCAGATGCTTTCGAGGCTTTGTCGACTGTTTTGCTAATCAACTCTTCGTAGTATGCGCGCTGGGATTCAAGTTGACTTGTGACTAGATGCGTATACTCCAGGCCAATGCTCTCGAGCTTCGCCCGGGGCACAACATCCTCTTCTTCCAGGTGACCAACTGATCGATTTCTTGATGGTAGCTCCACCACTTTGCCATCACCCTTATCCCTGATGAGTCGATGCACCCACATATCTCCAGCATAGTCCCAGACATGCTGCGTTTCTAACTCCAGGGCAAAACAGTGTGCGGTCTCTTTCCAATGGTCCTTTGCATGGCCACCTTTATACCGACCGCAGCCAACATAGCCACAGATCAAACAGATCCATAGGTCATCTGTGCAATCACAGACGCTACAAAGATTGGAAGCCCCAGAGCCAAATGGCTGTGTATGAGGATTTGTTGGATCCGACTCCGCGCCAGGTGAGGTGTTGGCGAATCGACACACTGGACAGCCTGCACCTTTCCAATTTTGGAGGCAAGTGCAGTGAAAAACGTGAGAGCATGGAATTGTCATCAGTCCATTCGTTTCGTCCATGCGCTCCAAGCATACGGGGCAAGTGGGCAGTTCCACCAAATTCGGCGTAGGAGGTGGAAACGGTCTGAGACTACTCGACATGCCGGCTGACGACGACAAGGGCGAGAGAGCGGCGCTGGACTTTCTGCGTGTCGGCGTTTCGAATGTTATACTCTTGACAAATACTGCATGACATATTTGAGGCTGCCATATATTAGCAAATATCCTGTCAGTTTCTATACAATCTCACTCACTTCCATAGTGTTAAATACCCTGCCATCAAACTCTCGTCTCCATTGCTTCGCACGAAAATTATCTCGAAATTTGAGTAAAACGAGATATCTGTTCATCCGCGAAGTCATGACCATACGGCAGTGACTGATATCGCCCGTCCACTTCTCGCCCACAAATCCCATCAGATCTCCCGGGGACATGTAGGCAGGAACTGCTGGGATACAAAGAGTTGTGCAGTCATCATCCTTTGAACTGGTAGTCTCGCTTTCATGATGATCTACCTCGACCAGTCCAGGTGTCTCGTCTCCTTCTCGGTAGAAATGCACAACACCCCATCCAAGCTCGGTGTTTTTGGTCTCAAGAGGGAGAAACTTGGCCTTGGTTGCTGTTCCAGCGCCTCCGAATGTCGGTCCTAGTGAAGGAGCCGCAGACGGACCTGTTCGACTCTCACCAGCCATTGCGTGAGCAGTTCGTAGATCGACCGTTTCGAGGCTTACCCGGCCAAATCGCCAGTCTCTAACTGCGGCTTGTGGATGTATTGCAACGCTTGAGTTCGGAGGTGGGAAGCTGTTTGCCCGCTCGAGCCACTGCCTTTCTGATACAATCTCAATCTTTCGATCAGATTCCTTGGTCGGCGCCCTCGCAGCTGCGCCACAGTCTATGATGCCTAAGCTTGACGACGACGAATTTTGTCCTGCAAGCGTATATGGGTGTGTATGGTTCGTAGAGCCTGGTCTGGAGTAATCGGAAGTCGGTACTTGGTATGTCGTTTGTCGGTCTGGTCGTGGGTGAAATGGAAAGTCATCAAAGACACCCGCTTCTGGAGATGGAAGCCAGATAGACTCGCGATCTGGCTCTGAGGTTTCGGCGATCGGGTTAGGAGTCGGATAAAGCTCGAATTTTAGATGGTAGAAGTAAGACGGCATAGCCCAACGTTTCAACCTGCGGCTGGATCGCTTGTTGGCAAGATGCGCAGTCTGGTCGCAAGCTCGGACGAGAGGAAGAGGTAAACGAAAGAACTTGTCGATTACTAAGGAGGCAAAAGGAGATGGTGTTTAAATAAGAGTTTGTAAATCATCATATGCCAGCGTGGAATGGCGAGAAAAAGAACGATGGGAAATGAGACAAGTTTTTAAAGAGCCAAGATTAAGCTCGCGGCTTAAAGCTCATGAGCATTATTCCGCCCCACCCGTCATGAGCTGGGCTGTGGAGCTTCGGGCATGAGGGGTACCCCCACTCAGCGCAACTATCACTTACAACACATACGATACATCATTGAAACCCGAGACAAGAATGATTCAACAAATGAACATCACAATCATATTGGGACAGTCTTTTAGACTTCAATCAAAGTCAATTTGCACCTTGCAATGTCGTTGCATGTGCGAAAAGCTACTTAATAGCTGGATATGCTAGTCATATCAGGCCTGGAATATGCCTGATTCGAAATTACGTGTCAAAGTCCCATAAACGCCGTCGTAAATCCATCGCCATTTGTGAGGTCACTTACTGACCGCCACGAAGTCGAAGAACAAGGTGAAGGGTAGATTCCTTCTGGATGTTGTAGTCGCTCAAAGTGCGACCGTCCTCCAGTTGCTTACCAGCGAAGATAAGACGCTGCTGGTCAGGAGGAATACCCTCCTTGTCTTGAATCTTGCTCTTCACGTTGTCAATAGTATCACTTGATTCGACCTCGAGGGTGATGGTCTTTCCAGTGAGAGTCTTGACGAAGATCTGCATACCACCACGCAGACGAAGAACCAAGTGCAGAGTTGATTCCTTCTGGATGTTGTAGTCAGAAAGGGTTCGGCCGTCCTCTAGTTGCTTGCCGGCGAAGATAAGTCGCTGTTGGTCAGGAGGAATACCCTCCTTGTCCTGGATCTTGGACTTGACGTTGTCGATGGTATCAGATGACTCGACTTCCAAAGTGATAGTCTTTCCAGTGAGGGTCTTGACGAAGATTTGCATACCACCGCGAAGGCGGAGGACGAGATGGAGGGTGGACTCCTTCTGAATGTTGTAGTCGGCGAGGGTGCGGCCATCCTCAAGCTGCTTGCCAGCAAAGATCAGGCGCTGCTGGTCAGGAGGAATGCCTTCCTTATCCTGAATCTTCGACTTGACGTTGTCGATGGTGTCGGAGGACTCAACCTCAAGAGTGATGGTCTTGCCAGTGAGGGTCTTGACGACTGGGAAAATTGTTAGTGGCAAGTCTGGTGGCGATGATGTCAATATTACTTACAAATCTGCATACCACCACGGAGGCGGAGGACGAGATGGAGGGTAGACTCCTTCTGGATGTTGTAATCAGAGAGGGTGCGGCCATCCTCAAGTTGCTTGCCGGCGAAAATCAATCGCTGCTGGTCGGGGGGGATGCCCTCCTTGTCTTGAATCTTGGACTTGACATTGTCGATAGTGTCAGAAGACTCAACCTCGAGGGTGATGGTCTTGCCGGTCAAGGTCTTGACGAAGATTTGCATGATGGCGGTGTTGCGATGCGAATGTTCTGTTGTATTTCGGATGAGAGAAGGTAGATGATCTTATCGCTAGTCTTGAGCGAGAATAAATGTGTGTGAGGGGGAGATGTTGTAGGAAGGAAAGAGGATGAAGATGAGAGGAGTTGGACGAGGTTTAAGTAGGTGCTGAGGGGAAGGCACTGTTTGTTTGATAATCAAGCGGGCAGCCGGCGCGCAAGTGGTAGGTGCGAGGGGGCGCAGTGACTGGATTACGCCTGCCAGTGACGAACGGTAGCAACAAGGCAGGCGTGGCAGACATGGAAGACGAGATAAGGCGGATGATTCATAGGAGCCAATGACGGCGACGACTAGGGAAGGCTCCAGAATCCGGACAGGCTGCCAAGCGCCACATCAAGTTGCTAGTACTTCAGGCTTCCGCTTCTCAGAGGGCGGTGTTGAAGTACTGGGAACATACATTATCACTTGTCATGCGGAAGTGGGTCCAGAGGTTGAAAGTCAGACTGCAACCATCAACATGTTGGTTTGCTCATTTATGCTCTGGTGTTTTCGAGCAAAGTCTAGAAGATGCTTACCTATAAATGAGACACACCCTGCGATCAGATCACATATATCGTAGCCTCAATCTGAGATTTCACCTGACCGCAAGCGCCTACTTCATTATCTCGCGACTCTGCCCGTCATGGACGTCGCATTCACTTGTAACTTGCCCGTCACCGCCGTGATTCACCATCGGGCCATCAGCAGATACCCACGGCCAAAGCGCTAGAATGCACCGGAGCGGAGGGGCGGGGCCTGGCAGTCTGGGTAGCGGCATGTCGCCACTTTACCCCGGGAAAGGGTCAAAAAGGCAATGTTTGACTTTGACTGAACAGTTCTTACAAATACGATCTAAACAATATGGAAAATATTTTAAAGAGTGGCCAATTCTTTCAGCAACCCGCGGCAGATCGTGGGTGATCTTTACTCCAAACCTGCCACATCCAAGCCTTTGGCTCAGGCACCGCAACGCTCACGATCATCATCCATACCGAGATTAAACTCAAAGTGGACCAGCACCACTAACAAAGACGGGAGGGCCCCTCTGTCCCTTTACGGACATGGACATGCACCTGGACGGACATGTCTCTGGAGTCTTTGGAGTCTTTGATTCCAACTCTCAGTTGCAGCCTGCCGCCTGCTACGCCGAACTTGTCACAGCGACGATAGCTCAACTTTCATCTCTTCAAGTTAAAGCTCAAGTGGTGCGGGGGTCACCGACTTCTGTTGTCCGCTGAATCCGGTCTCGCAAGAGCCCGCGACGTCATCAGCTCACGATTCTGGCCCGTGAGGACCCTGTCTTTGAAAGACCACCCTGTTCGCATCAAGACGTTGAGTTGTTGGATGTAACACTGCGAGGCTGGTCCGTTTCGAACTTTTGTAAACAACAATGCCCTGCCGAGTAAACTAGTTTGCCAGCCACAGTTATCTTCAGATGTTGCAGCTATCCAGACTAAGCTGCATCGTATCAATGTGATCACATCAGATTAGCAAGTGGTCACGCCAGCACTTTTCAGCTGCGAGAAGCTGAGTCGAGACATACATGCCGACGAGGTTAGAGTTTGGTCACTTATCTTCTTCGCCCGATACGGAGGAAGGGCCAGAAAGTTTTATCTAACGCTAAAATAGATCTCTACTTATAATAGGGATACCCTAGTTAATTAATAAAAAGTAAAAAATATTATAAGGGATTTTCCTTACTATTTTACCTTATAATCCCTTTAATTAATTTTTTAAAGTTTTTAATAATCTTATAAGTCTTTTTATAATAGCTCTAAATATTAATATTATAATCTAGGCCTTTATTATATCTCTTAAGATATCTTATAGTAATAAATCTATTAATAAAGTAATTAAATTAATAGGACTATTAGTCTATTAAATTAATTAAATTTATATTTATATAATTATAAGGGGTTTTAATCTTAATCTTTAATCTTTTATTTTTTATAATATCTATCTTAAAGATACTTTATATTTTAAATATCCTTTAAAGTAAATAAAAAAGATTAAAAAGCTTATTATTAATAAAATATAATATAATAAATATAAAAAGAAGAAATTAACTATTAATATTACTAATAAACTTAACTTATAGGGAACTTTAGTCTTTATAAGTCTTATTAAATAGATCTTTAAAAATATTAACTTTTAAAAGACTAAATTAATAAAAAAGCCTAAATTGATAAAAGAAATAAAAACTAATAAATTAGCTTAATATATTATTTATTAAGATTAAACCCTAAAGGATTAAAAATCTATAATTTAATTAAATAAAATCTCTATAGTTTTTTTATATTAATAAGGGGGTTATTATATATAAAGATAAGCTAAAAAGTAATTTCTTTATAATTATATTTATAAAAGATAGAAAAAGGTAATAAAGTTTATATTTTAAGGTATTTTTTCTTATAATAAAAAGAGTCTTTATTATTATTAAGGCTTAAAGACTAAAAAAAAAAAAAAAATTATAAAGAAGAAACTTAAGGTATTAAATATAATAATTAAGCCTAATTTATATATAATAAGAGCTTATAATAGATATATAAAGATTAGGGCTTTATAATATATTAAATAAGAAATTAATTTAAAATTTTACTATAAAAAATAATAAACTTATATAAAAAGAAAATAATAATATTAATTAATAATATTATTAATAGATTATTTTCTTATTAAAGTTTTTTTTTTTTATAAAGATCTATAAAGAAAAAAAACTTAATATAATTATATAAAAAAATAAGATATTATTATATAATTATTATATTTAATAAGTTATATTTAATATTATTAATATATAGTAAATTCTTTAATATAAAAATAGCCTAGATTTAAATATAATTAAGCTAATATAGCTATAGATAAAGAAAATAATTATAAAAAAAAATATCTCTAAAAGTTAAACTAAAGCTATTTATAAATAGGAAGAAGCTTAAGAGGTATTACTATTAAAAAAGATCTAGACTTAAATAGAGAGAATTCTCTATTATATTAGAAAAATTATAGAGCTTAAAGGAGGAAATAAATATAAAGAAGATAGGGATTATTTCCTATAAAATTAACCTATTTTTAGGTATATTAAAGGTATATTTACTTTTTATTAACCGGGGGAGGTTTTAATATTAAATAAAACTTTCTAGCCCTTCCTCTATACTTACCATTGCTACTGCGTTGTTAATGGTGTATAGGGTACCTTACACTCACTTTTAAACATTACGTCCGCATCCACATGCGCAAGAACTATGATCAAGTGAAGAAGAAACACAAATAAGAGCAGGAAGCAGAGGAATAAAGCAGAAGAGTGAAAACATCATTGCAGAGCCAAAGAGCATTTGAATGCTATTGGTAGCAGTCTATCAAATATGTGTGGCAGTCAGTTCAACTCAGTGCCCCGGATTAGAGAAGTTGGAGCCGCGAGAAAAGGTGCATTGCGCCTTAGATTTCTTCTACTATCCCCCCTATGAGGGCACCTAATCGTTGCTTTAATACTGCCTCTTAATACGGAATCACCATATAAACCCTTGGCGATCCTCAGTACATCTACTTCTGCTCAGCAGAAAGCTGCTTGATAACCAGCGCTATGTACCATCTTATGGGAAGCCATTCTCACAACGTTGCGCCTCGAGAAATAGCAGGGGGTAATGTTTGACTCATATTAACGATTTACTACTAGAATACAGGTAGATCCCTTTTCGCTCTCCTTTTGAAATAGCCACTCTTCGAAGCCTTCTGTTTCTAGTCCCTTTAAGAAGGTGAAATGTTTAAACACGAGAGGCTATTAAAGAGCGATAGCTGCGTCGGCATTGAAGGCGGTCGGTACGTCTGTACCATCCTCAAATTTCGATTGTAAGGCTGATATAAATGAGAGAAGAGTAACCTAAAAAAGCTATGAAGAACGAAGGCAAAGTATTTAACGAAAGGAAATATGTTACGTATAAGAGATAAACCCCTTGAAAAGGAAATGGAAAATAAGTCCCATCCCATCGCACCGCCAACCAAGCCCATCTTTGCTTCTGCAACTGACTCCTCTGAGCTGCCTCTCTCACTAGAATATCGGCCGTGTGAACCCATGCCCCCTGGGACCTTTTGTCGGCTTTGCCGTTTGCTGTCTGAGCTTACTCCGTAGGTTGTTGTTGGTCTGCGCCTGTGTATCCAACTGTTCCGTCAAGCCGTCAACCTGGTCCGCGAGCGTTCCTACGTCCCCCTTGAGCCTGGTGACGGAGTCGTTTGCCTCGCCGTTGAGCGTCTGGAGGATTGAGTTTGAATTTTCGAGATCGGCCTTGTCATTTTGTAGGTCGGTCTTGTCCTGGAGGAGGCCCCTGTTGGCGTCGTTGAGGTCCTTGTTCTCCTGGGCGAGCGTGCCTTTGTCACTCTCGAGGTCGGTGATGGCCAGTCTGCCCGGCGTCTTTATCCTCGGCGATCTGGGCAGTGGTCCTGGCGTCGCTCGTGTCGAAGCCCTTTTTGCCTTCCTTGAGGGATTCCACCGTCACAGACAGGCCGTAGCCAACCACGCCACCCAGCAGGCCTATGCCGAAGGCGATGCCGAACTTCTTACCCGTGCTGGCGTCTTCGGGCGTCTTCCAGTATGAGAGGGCGGCGCTGACCAAGAGACGCTTGACTTGCACGTTATTGACCACGTCGGCCTCGATGGCGCTCCCGCTCAGCTGAACTGTCGTCGTTCCGAAAGGCGTATACTCTTCGTAAGATGCCACTCCGCCGGTATCGTCTAGTTCCAGGTTCGCGCTCATTTTGTACCGGAGCAGCTCCTTTGCGATACCACCGACTGAGCCGCTGCTGCTGCTGCCGTTTGTCTCTTCTATGGATACAAGAGGGCCGGCCGAGCTGGATGACTCCGTGATTTGGCTGGTCCTGATCTCAGTCCTTGCGGTGAGTCCGTCCCCTTCAAAGACTCGTTGCATCTCACAATGCCCGATGTAGATTGTCTCCTTGAGCCAGGACGCAACAGCACGAGAGGCAGAGGAGGCTGCTCATACCGGCTCGACGATGCCGCTGTACAACATCCTCGGGGAGGATTTTCGAGAGGCTCTCTCGGCCGACAGCGGTGCCGGAGGCGTCTTCACCGTCATGGACGGCGCCACCATCGAGGAAGGGTTGCCGCAGCTCAGCAACGACAACAGCTCCATGCGCACCCAAGTCGGCTTCGGGGCGACCTTTGGCAAGTTCTCGGGCCTCGCCCAGTGCCGGGAAGACGCCATGTCGCACTCCATCTACAACTGGGAGGCCGGCTTCCACGTCGTCGCCCTGCTGGTCGAGCGGTTCATGATCCTACAGCAGTACGACCTGCCCTTGCAGTATGCCAGGCTGGTCTTTGATATCACTGGCTTTAACAATCCTCCTCCGCCAAAGGACAAGGACAAGGATAGCAGCAGCGGGAATGCTTCCGCTTTCTACTTGGAGGCCGACCTGGCGATTCCCCCCTTTTTAACATCCGGCAACGCTCAAGTACGGCACCCTCGATGCTATCCTGGACTCTCTCCGGCCCACCACTGGATCGGACCGGACGATGGCGCCGAACGTGTTGGACTGGCGCAAACCCCCCTTTGAGCCTCAAACCATTGTCCGTGACAGACTGCTGGCGTAGATGAAGCGCTTCGTCATCAAGTATATTGAAGCCCTCGTAGCGGCCGGCGACGTCTTCCTCCGCCAGAACTCGCTCGAGATGCTTCCCATGGCCATCCAGCGCTACATAGAAGGCTCGCACATCTTCGGGCCGGCGCCGCAGACAGTACCAGACGTCAAGAGCCGGAAACAGCAGTTCAAGAGCTACAACGATGTTGCCTCTTCCATCGATGACTTCTCCAACACCTCTGTCCAGTTCCAGATCGCCAACCCCTATTACGTCCCCATGGCCCAGAAAGGCAATAACAACAACAGCAGTGGCAATCAGCTCAACACTGGCTTCCTCGCGCGCACGCGGTACTTTGGGGTGCAGGCGTACCCGGAGTTTGGCAAGCTGCGCTCTCTGATCGACGACCGGTTGTTCAAGATCCGTCACTCGCTCGACATCGATGGTAACTTCCGCCGTCTGAGTCTGTGGGATCCGTCTCTCGACGTCGGCGCCCTCCTGAAGGCGGTGGCCGGCGCAGGGAGCTTCGGCAAGCTGTTACAGCAGAGCGACAGCATGCCGTTGCTTGTTTCGGGGCTCGGCCAGGTACTTCCTCAACAGCGGTTTATGTACCTGCTGCACAAAACGTTTGAGTTGTGCGAGGAGCTGAGGCGAACGACCGGGTCGCTGCTTTCGGCCATGGAGAAGAAGGAAGGCGAAGCTCTGCAGCTGCTTCGGGGCGAGCAGGATGCCAGCTTGTAGCGCATTATGACGGAGATGAAGGCCTCTCAAAAGACAGAGGCCGAGAGAGGGCTGGAGCAGCTTGGACAGGCTCGTCGCGCCGCACCAATGAAAGTACTACTCGGACCTCTCAGGGGAAGACGTCAAACTCCCCAAGGAGGACAAAGACTGTGTCGAGATCGAGCAGAACATTGTCAAGCCGACGGATTCGGATCTACGTCTAACAGCCAACGAGCTTCTAGACACTGGCTCGGAAGCTGGAGATGGCCTATCAGTTCGAAGTCGGACGGCCGGTATCGTCCACATCCGCGTCGTCCGCCTCCATGATCTCTTCGACGGGATACTGGAACGAGTCGCGTGGTGGCCTGCAGGCGGGAGAACAGCTCTGGCTGGCTCTGAAGCAGATGGAACTGCCTTACATGAACACGCCGCGGCACGACTTCAAGATGACCAAGAACATCTCCCTCCGTCACCTCAACGTCGAGGCCATGCTCTCCCTGCGTGAGCTGGGGAAGACAACCTTCAACCTTCCGGAGATGCTGTTTGATCTGGACTGCCCCGGTCAGTACTTCCGACGTATCCGGTCCGTGGCCTTCTCGCTCTACTGCGTTGCCGGACCATATACAAACGTCAGCTGCAACGCGACTCCGATCGACCACCGTTATCGCTACGACCCAGGCTGCACGGTTGGCTATGGGGAGAAGTCTTCGTCGAGCAAGCCGGACCCGCGGTTCCTTGGCCAGACCGTCAAGTTGCCAGTCTCGTCGGTGGCTTTGAGTACAGGGCAATTAGACGCAGGTGAGTTTGAGTTGAATTTCGCCGGCGAAGAGTACCAGCCTTTCGAAGGCGTCGAGGCCATCAGCACGTGGGAACTCAGGCTGCCCAAGACATACACGCAGTTCGATTACAAGACCATCAGCGATGTCATCATCCATCTCCGCTACACGGCAAAGAACGGCGAAGACACGCTTCGCTCGGTGGTGGAGGAGAGCCTGGACATGTCCATACTTTGGCTTCAGCTCTGTTTAGGAACGCCTTCGAAATGGGGGTTCCGATAATTCCTTCTCTGGAAATATCGACTCGTGTTGGTATAAATATGGTGAGTCGTCCGTAGAGCGGAACAGCACTCAACCTGTGTCCTGATCAACTTAACTCCTCAAGCTGCAACGCCCTGGTGTGAAAAAAGCACAACATCTCAAACGTGACTCTTTTCTCAAACTCGAGGCCTAGATTGAGGTCTCTTGTCTTATATCTCTTGCCATCATGACGACTACAGCCATCACCCCTGAGCTTCCACATCGACTTCAGCATCTCCAACGGGTCACTGAACCTGGTGGAGGATTTCGTCACGGCCCCTGCCGGGTCGAACCCGCCGCAGATCCAGGCGGCGGAGAGCTGAAGCGACTCAAAGGCGCAGACGTTGGCTGGACAGGCGCCGTTCAAGGTCCTGGTTCCTATCGCGTTGAACTAGCTGTGCGAAACATCTTTCTCACCGTGGGATGAATGATAGCGATGGGGTGAGTACATGGCGGCACGTAGAAGAATACGTGATGGTTCCGAGCTAAATAGATTTTATGTTATTTACGGACACCTGCGTTGAATTCAAATCATATATAATAAGCCATAGTCATTAAACCGGAGCTGTTATATGATTGCAATGTGTTTTAGTTAAACAAATCTCAGAGCCAAGAAAGGCAAAGTCACCTAACCAGTCAAACCTCAAATAGGACCTATAATATCTATACGTCGTGAAGATTACTATTGTTATTCCTTTTTAGACCGCACTGCTTCCCGACCTAAGTCTATTTACTATTATAGATACATCGGACCATATTAGGGGGTTATCCAATAAGCTTTACTGGCTGGTTGAGAGGTTTAGATAGGCTATATAGGGTACACTGGCTTGGTTCGTTTCGATGTCTCAGCTGATATTGCTCTCACCTTTTCAATTAAGCTGCCGTAAATACAAGTTTGCCGTAACGGGAAAGCTCCTGGGGGTGAGATAATAATCACTGGTCGTGAGATATTATTTCGGACGCTCAAACACCAGCCGATTCAGGCTGAACATTAGAGGAATGAAGTGGCGTTTAATGTCTAGGCTTCTGGCTCTTATCTGATCGTGGCCGAGGAATTGGCTGGGCTCTACCCCGTACTCCGTACATCACTTGGCATTCATGTTCGGGTCTTGAAGTGTTTTAAAAATCATTTCGATATACTCGTGGCAGTACTATAGCACTTGCCTAGCATTTAGCCTTTTTTGTAACTATTCCAACATCCTTCGCTTTGTCAAATTGCTTAAAAATCATAGTTCGCTCTGCTTTGCTCTGCTCTGCCCTGCTCTATCGACCACTGCTTGTCGCGAGCTCAGCCCACTTGAGCTCATCAACGCCCTCGATAAGATAAATCACTCACACCTCCATGTAGGCTCATCAGCCATGCAAAATCAATCATTCCTCAAATGCCACATCATCAAACATGATCCCATAATAACACCACAAAATGGGTGAGGTTCGCTTTCGTCTGTATGGTACGTGATCCTGTCTCCAAGATTTCAAAACAAAAAAATATGATAAAAAGAACTAAATCGCTCTGTCTTGTTCAAGTCATACATCATAGAAGAAAGTCATAAGAAGGTCATAACACATTTTCCCGTGTCAGGTTGCTTCGTGTTGTCGGGCGGTGACCAGCCGTGATAGAATGTAATATTCATGTTCGTATGCTCAAAAGGACAATTCTGGGGTCGCTGTTGACCAAGATTGAAAAGGCCTTGCCAACGCTGTCGCTGTGATAAAAACAAGTGTGTAACAAAAGAAAAGGTTGGCGCCCAAGGAGCGCCATCATATTTTTTTAACAGTGTCGTAGCATCATTTGCTTGATATAGTTGTCTTAGTTGGCCCGGATAACAAGTTTAGAGAGGAACTTGTTAGACAGAGAGTCAAAGTCGTAACGGTCGAACTTGGACTCCTTGCGGGTACGAAGATAAGCCTCTGTGGAAGTCATTAGTAGGGTTACATTGAGATGTCATTGGACAAGGAACATACCGTGCTTGATGACGTGCTGTCGTACTTCTGTCATAGCCTCGCAGACCGAGGTGTTGTTGTGAAGGAGGTGACCGTGCTTGCGGGTGTCCCAGTCGGTGAAGGAGGGGAGCTTCTGGGAGATGGCGTGGAAGAGACCCACAATAACACCAACAGGTGTTGTCTCCATGTCGGTACAGAACTTGTTGACAGCGGCAGGGTCGGGGACACGGTAGTGGCAGTCGAACTGCATCTCCTCCCAGACGGCCAGGAGGATAGAGGCAATCATGAAGATGGTAGGCCAGTTCTTCATCTTCTCACCACTGTAGACACCAGAGTACAGAGCAGAGAGCTCCTCAAGGATATCCTTCTGAAGCTCACGCCACATGTCGGCAAGGGCACACTTGATCTGGAAGTTGATCATGACAGGGGCGACAGTGCGACCGTAGTACTTGGAGTCCTCGTCGTCGATCTGGCCGTCAAGATCAACCTCGGATCCTTGGTTCTCGACCATGGTGATGTGCATGGTAAGGTTGTAGGCAAGGACAAGCTTGAGTGACTTTCGGATGACAGGCATCTTCTCCTTGACGTAGAAGCGGTGAGCGGTCTTGAGAATCTCGGTGATAAAGGGAGTACCCTCGAAGTGGTCGTCAATGAAATCCTCGAAAGGTCCGTCAATATGCTTGTCAAGGTACTCGGACAGAGCATCAAGGCGGATACCCTCAGCACCGACATCGAGCTTCTCGGTGCGAGTCTCGAAGTCGATGGGCTCCTGGTCAGTTAGTGTGGACTCAACCCAGTCAACAGAAAAGCAGCTGTCATCGGCAACAAAGACCTCACGGACCATGACGGGAAGGGCAAAGCCATATCCGTGGGTGATCCACATGAGAGTCTCCTTCTGGGCGAAGCCCTTAACGTTGTAGACTGAGACACCACGGTCCATGTGTCGCTCATAATCGGCCTTCCAGTCCTTCATGAAGTAACCGATGTCCTTGATGTCGATACGAGTGCAAGGAACCTGCCAAAGACGAGCATGAGAAGGCTGGCAACCAGCACAGGGCTCTCCCTTGTCACAGGTCTTCTTGAGGAACTTGCATCGAAGGCAAGCTCGGAGTTTTCTGATCTCACTGGCTTGCTTTCTCTGCTCAGGCAGGAGAGGTCCCTTTCTGCGGCCAACCTTCTTCTCAACAGTACCATCCTTCTTGCCATTGGAAATACGGCGAACAACGTTCTTAGTAGTGCTTTTGGCGATAGGGCTCTTGCGAGGGCCCGAGTTCCTGCGGTTAGTGCTGGAGGATGAGGGGGAAACGGATCCAGCACCACTTCCGGGGCTATGGCGGCTTGAAGAGGGCTCGGACTTGATGGGGACAGTGGCCACAGTAGTAACGGCGACGGGCTGAGGGCTGTGGTGATGGGCGTGAGAGTGGTTGTGGTTGTGGCCGTCGTTGGTGAAGCAGTTGCGGTGGGCGCCAGCATCGACGTAGCCGTCAGACTCGGGGGAGAAAGGAGAGTAGGGGAAAGGTGGGATTTCCTCGAAGCTTCCAAACTCCATAGAATTGGCGCCATCGGATGAATCGGAGTTTGTCCTCAAGTGAAGAGTCTGAGATGGATTGAAGATGGCAGCACCTTGAGCGTGAGCCTGCTGGAACTGGTCGAAGTTGGGCTGATTCCAGTCCACCATGGCCCAGCCCTCACCTGATGACGAAGGAAGAGACAGGACCTCGAGATAAGTACCGGTGGGCGAGTTGCTGCCAACGCTGTCGAGACGATGCATTCCATCCATCTGCAGAGTGTTCTGAAACTCTTGCCAGTTCTCCATTCCGGTGTTGGGCCATTGGACCGTTTGGCTGTGGTCGTCCATGGTGGGCATGGCGTTGAAGGTCGATTCCAAAAGGTTCGCCTGGAGAGCAGCCTGGGTGGTCGCAGGAAGGTAGTCAAGAGGGTTTGTCGGCTGGAAGTTTGTGGGGAAAGCATTGAAGCTCATAAGCGCAGCATCGTGAATGAACTGGGTCATGTCAGCAGCAGCGAGATGCTGCTGATGTTGTTGTTGTTGCTGCTGTTGCTGAAGGGCCCAATCTGTCAGGGGATTCACGGTCTGCTGGAAAGGCGATTGTTGTAACGGCGAATGCTGGCTGTGAGGGCTGGCGGACTGCGACGGAGGCGAGGAGTGGTGCTCCTCCGGGCTCATCGAGGCATATCCGTGAGAGTGGTTTGAAGACATATCGAGGGGAACAGCCCAGTGGCGGGCGTCCTGGGACATGATGTTTGAAGCGGCCGAAGGACTCGAATGGGTCGTGGCTGTCGAGTACGTTTGGTAAGCAGCGCGATTTCGAGTGTCAAAGGTCGTCAAGTCGAGATAGGCATCACCCCCGCCGTTGTTGAAGTCGTAAGTCATTCTGGGCGAAAAAACAGAAGGGAAGCGGAGTAATAGACACGGATGATCGATAATATTGTAGGAACTCAGCGGACGACACCGCTCTTTCGTGAAGTCCCTGTTGAAGTGAAGGGAGGAGGTTTTGGAGCAGCTGGAGAAGGAGAGGGACTGCTGGAGAAAGCTCAACGGGTAGATCATGGGTTAGTCTCGCTGCTGTGGGCGGTTTGTCGATGGGGGAAGAAGCGGTGAAGCCGTCGGGAGACGCAGCCAATGGCCAAGCCACCTGAGATGGAGGCGCCCACCCACTAGAGTAGCCGCTACTTAAGCCTATCCGCTGGCGGCGTCCGCTCCAGTGCAGTTCACACGACCCGCCTGCACCCCCCGGAACCCTTACTGCTGCAACCTTCCTGCGCCCCTCCTAGGGGGGGGGGGTAGTATTGACCAATTGCTGGAGGAGGATCGATGGCATGACTGAAGCCGGTTAACCTGTTAAGAAATACCGTTCAACGCCATACAAACACAAACAGATCTACTCCAGGACCAGCCAACCACCTCTTAGCCGCGGGCGCCGCCATTAAACCGAAGCTCTTGACAGTACCCCGATCCAGTCGAGTCCCGATAGACTTCCCATGAATCAAGCAATTCGGCCTATCGCCAGCTATGAAGGCCCTAGTCGAAGGCCCATAAACCAGCCATCTCCGTCCCCATCCACCAAAATAGTACTGGACTGCACCGTACTGTAGGCCATAGTCCGTAGTCCGTAGTCCAGTCCCTTCCTATGCTAATTATTTCCCACTTGGCTTCCTGTTGGAGAATCACGATATACTGCGGGGGCGTTGTGCCAGCAGATCCATTGTGGCCATATATCGTGCATGAAATCCAGGTACCCATTTGCGGTGTTCCTGGATGGGTGTCGCTATGGTTTCGGCTGATGGAGTGAAGGTGAGTTCGAGATTCTACTCTGTCACCATCGGGTTATCCAAAGATGATGCTGTTCGTCAATGTCGTGATAAAGATTCAGATCTGTTTGACTTGCGCCATCTTATTTCTCTAGTCTAAACCTTGGGGTGAATTGAGGCCCCCCCACCTTCTTGGCCCAGTCCAAGTGTCAGAAAGGACGGGCCGGATATCGTACAGTGCATGCTATGCCTCTGTAAGCCGCTTTTCTGCCTACAAAACGAGGGCACAGTGTGTACTCAAACTGTCCGGATGTCCATAATCTGTCAACCACTGATATGCCATCCACCAGCTCACCATGCAGCAAAACATCGTTACAGCACAGGAACGTTGGTGGTTGCATTACACTACAACGCTGCAAGCAAATGGGACTTTTTGGTGACCTCGGAGGGGAATAAAATACGAGACGTAGAAGTCACTCAACATTGGCTTTTTTTCGTCGACATATCTGCAATAATATAGGGATAAGAATGTAAGAGTAAGACTTTCTTAGACAAAGCTTTACTAATAATGTAATTTATTTTATTAGAGGGAAATAATTCTGTTTTACTCACCATACTCAATTATAGATATCTTGGTAGTAGACTTACGTCTTGTGTTTTATTCCCCTCCTCGGGTGGCAAACGCGAGATAGTAATGTTATATCACGAATCAACTATCTAAGTAATACTTTTCGCCTCTTATAGACTGCATAGTGCATAGTGCATACTATGCTACTTATCGCCTGTCTTGGTCTCGAGCTTCCCGTCTGCACGTCGTGCATAGAAAAGAACTCCACCATCTGCCTTTATGTGGTGCAGTTCTGTGACAGCCTAGACAACACAACTCGCCCACCCCGAGATCTCTCACGTTCATCACCGAGACATGTTCCAGTCGGTTACGCAGGTCATTCTCGAATTGTGCACCACGGTAAGCCACATGCTGATGGCAGCACAATCATGAGCGACTGGCTCTTCAGACTCTCTATCCAAATGTCTCGATGCTTGGAATGCTGCACCGTAAAGCTGCACGTGCGAGAGTTTGGCTTGGCTTGTACCCCGGTACCTCTGAGGTGGACAGTTGAGCCATGTCATGCATTGCATCGTCCGAAGGCCTCGGGTCTGCGACCCCGTCTGGTTCGACTTAGCAGAGCTAACTCTACTATCGCCATCTAAAGAAAGGCACTATCATCTTCTCGATCGACTCAGTTCCTTGGAAAAGTAAATCTCGGCTGTTTGTTTCGCTGCTTGAGCGGTAAAAATCCTCTAAATGGATCATCTTCAGCCATCCCGCCAACCATCAAACTCAGTAAGGGACTGTCAGCGGCCAATGCTTTGCAACCCTTGTCATGGCCTCACTTACAAGAGACCAACGACCAGCTTCGCCGAAGCACTAAGCTCAGACTCCACCTCAAGGGTCTTGCAAGGTGCAAGGGCCAGCTCAGTTTGTTAGGCCGTCGATCCCGCTCACCTCTGCCTGTCGACCTGTCTAGCCTGACGAGACTGGAGACTGATGCTCGTGATTGCCAGCGAACACATCAAGGATCAGTGCCAAAATATCTCCATTCAAGGCATCGCAGCCAATTGACAACCGAATTTCAGCAGATTCTGGTCTTCAAATCCTGTCCGGAAGATGCACGATATGTACGCGCAATGGAGCTGATGCGACAAATCGTTCTCAGTTTAGTCCTCTACAGCTCGTGGGTCGTCTTTTGCGGCGGATAACCGAGACGATTGATCACGATCAGGAACATCCACGGCAATCATTGCCTTTCGGCGCTTCAATGCCAACATGCAATGGGTGTTTCGTAAATCAATTGGTTGCAATTGAAACGACTATGTATCGTTAAGCCGACGTACCTATCCCGATATATCGCTCGGGGTTTCTGATAGTTGTTGATGCATACCATACTTGCCTCATCCACTGACCAGGCTACCCAGGCTTGCATTCAAGAGCATAGCACTCGCTGAAAGCAAAGAATCCGATGAGTGAATGATACCATCGTCGATCGAAACATCAATTGCATTAAAAACCAGATGAAATCACTACCTTGGTTCTTGTTTAGTCTTTGAACTAGGCATGTGTCGTACAGCAAGTGTATTCAGGCGTACGAGCATTGGCCACGGACACCCACTTTCAGGCTATCTCGATCTGGCATATGAAGAAATCTCCCGCGTCAGGCGTGCATAAGATTGATTGACGATGGAAGATAGGGAAGAAACAAGGAATTGCCGGTGTTGCAAGAGTGTATCAGGGCGATACACAGATACACAGCCTGCTGCTGTGTCTTGTAAGCCACGCAAAAACAGCTGGCCAGCCTCCCCGGAGTAAAGAAGCAAAGGCCACCTGGTGTCTGTGTGTGATGTTTCTCAGGACCTGTAGCACGAGGCTTCAAGACATGGCGCACAGTCTTCTCTGCGGCCCTGCTGCGGGACCGCACGTTCATGCTGCAACACGAGGAGTGATGTCAGCGTCAGCTCCGTACAGAGAGTAACCGTAGGATGAGACAAGATCTAACACTAGACTATCGAGTCTTTGGAAGTTCAAGAACACTTCTTGACTCTGTCGAGCGGCCTAGCTGGCCCCTTACTCAGCTCCCGTGTTCCATATTAATCTCCAAGTTACTCTCCCCCTTGGTAAATATCTTGACCGCATCTGATGGCGATGCTACAGCCAGGGTTCTCCCGCAGTATCCCGGCTATTCTCCGTGTGCACGTCTCACCTGGCGGTAGCGCCCTCTTCGGTTCTCGCTCTAGGCGCCCCAAGAAAGATCTGCGGCCTTGGTTACGGAGAATCGATGATGCGAGCTACGGGGACAGCGCATCTAGAGATTCATGCGGAAAAACTAGCCTCTCCTCAACAGAACAGCTTTTTTCGTTAGCACGAGTCAGGTCGGAGCAGACGACGCGCGCGCCAACAGGTAGCCCGTCTAATAACCAAGATTTGTTCAAATAAACATGCGAGTTATCAAGGCAAACATGGCATGTCAAAGTGGACTAGGCCTCTTGGAGGTGCTTCATATTGGGTTACGTACTCTACAAACAGTGGCTGCCATGCACTGGAGGCCAATTCTCAAGGCGAGACACATCCTACGGCGGTTGCTCTCAGGCCCGGCAGCAATTGGCAATGCCGGAAGTACTACGGAGTACGTACAACACCTACAATACTGAGTACGTACATGGATCCTAGGTAAGCCGCATCGCATCTTGCTCCACTGGCCGATGGATCTCGTTGCGGCAGCTATTGGCAACTCTGTCGCCATCAGACCATTTCCGACGCAGGGGTAGTTGACGCTTCAAAACTTTTAGACCTAGTCACCTAGATTTTCAGGGACGGCCACTGGCGGTGAAGAGATATACTACGTATTTCACAAAAAGAGCCCAATCGTCAACCAAAGATTCTAATTAAGGAGGTTTCAATCCCCTCGAGATATGTCGCTTAGATGTCCTAGGCTGCTCGCTCCCTTATTCCTGCTGGCTTGGCTTGGCTTGATCCTGATCTCCATAGTCATACACAATCTACGGAGTAGACAATATCGTATCGTCCCTCCGCCTCACCTCTCCACAACAGCTCCGAGACGATCATTCCCCGCCGTGGGGACGCAAGGAAAACCCGGGTTTCCTCATTTCCACAGTCCGTCACGCGTATTATCCCATTGCGCGTGCGTGCGTGTGCGTAATATGCAGTCGTACTATCGAAATGTCGTGGCCACGTCGATCACTTTTGTTGATAAGATTGCTCTCGATCTAATTCCGAAGCTGTGAGGGGCGGTTTGGGGGTTGAGCTTGTGTTCACCCGCTCCAGCTAAGGATCAATGCGGTAGATAACGTGCTAGCGCCTGTAGTATGATCGTCAGGTTATTGAACATGGAATTATAATTGGGATGATGGACTATTGAATCAGGGTATTTTTTCATTCCTGAGGATGTTGTTCAACCTAGGCCTCTCCCGTGGGCTTGAGTGAAAGGTTCACGCCTCTTGCATGCCTGAACATTCATGAACGAGAAATCGTATTCATCGTGTGACTTTGCAATATCAAAATTTGTCAATCTCAGTCATGTGCTTGGCCAAAAGCATCATGAAGAATCTCTGCTGCTACACTAAGAATGCCAGTCAGGTTGTACAAGTGTATCTGATAGATATCATTGTGCTGATCTACATCTCACCAAATGTTCCACCATGATAATCCTATACTCCCTCAAACCCCCTCCCAACGTTTCATCTTTCCCATCAACATATACCAGCATAGCCTCGGCTTTCAATTTTAGAAACTCGTGTTATACATGCAGACTCTGCATGTAATCCCAAAACATCTCGGCTCCCACTTTAGCTTTACCTTTGGGCAGCACTGCAGGCTGCTCGCATGATCCGGTCCAACGCATGCATATGATCTTGAGGCAAAGCATGTTACAGTTGATGGTTCGTCGAAGGTTTATGCAAGTCGGTGTTGTTCAATGCGAGGCAATCCAGAAGTTTCCAAGTTGTTTTTGGTTGGCAAAGCAGTTTGGTGATGGAATAGGCCGATATCGTCGAGGCTGTGACTCATGGTGAATTGATACCGTGGTTTTGTATGTCGTAAACAACTCAAGTATGAATGTCTACTAGTAACTTCAATACTACTATACGGTATATGTTTGTATAATCACGTAATAAATGTTGTCGTCTGATATATTGTCATTGCAATTCTCGTCTGAGCCTTGTTTTCGCGGGAGATATTATCAAGAATCAAGAGTAAATGCAAATAGAGACCCGAGTTCTGTAATCCTGCAAGCGTAGTTTTGTTCTCAATAGTGTAATCACCTCTATACAATATACTTCATGGCTCTGTTACTACATTCGCAAAGCAAATACGTGGACTTGGATACGAATATACAGACAGACAGTTCGATTGCAGAATTGTGATATGCTACGAGTTCAGCCACAACTTCAGTCAAAATTCTAACGGCAAGCATAGAGCTCTCCATGTCCCTATATTGAGAAGTTCCGTCTTGTCGGAGTGATATTGAGTTAATATCTCCAAAAATGCATCATGCCCTTGAAGAAGCCAAAGGGGCCACCTCCAGATGTCATCGCATCAGCTTGCTACATATTTTCCTAAATGTTCATTACCCTGAATTAATCCCAAACAGCTCATTGTAACTATCCCAATGCCAGGAGCAAGTTTCTCATCACATGCACCGCGTGTGAACACGCCTTTCAACAGTTGCGTGCTTGGGCTTTCTCTTATGCTATACTTCAGAATAGCCCATGAGCGACCAATACTAGGGAATGACAGTAGACTTTTGTTTCATCATTGACGACTTGATAACAGATGTTCATTAGTTCGGACTCCCTAAGTACCTTAGTCCTAGGTGAATACTATACATAAATAGGATCAAGTTGCGCGGAACTAGGTCGCAACTCTGCCGCATCAGGGGAATGTCCTTAGCCAACAGCTTCTGCAGTTGCAAGTCTATTACACCCATAGATCCGAGAATAGTTTGTAGTCAAACGCAAAGTCAAGAGACATTATTGGTCACGAAAGATGGTCTTCTACTGAGAATGGGGAACAAGAAACACACATATAAAATAACTCATTTAATATCAACAACTAACAGGGGTATATAAAACACAACCGGATAAAAAACAGATAGCTTGCTGGCTAATTGCAATATTGGTAAGACTTCCAAGAAAGTCTTGAGCTTAGAGTCCCAACAACTGACTGACGAGGCAATGCAAGGACGACTCCAAGGAGGAACGGACAATAAACTAGCAGGACTCTATCTTCCTGCGAGGATCAGCCAAAATGGGTAAAGGGATAGATAAAGCCCAATCTCATTGTGTATAACAAACCTCGAATGAGGTCCGCCAAGTTGTGTCCCAGATTGTGCTCTCATCTTGATACTCATTGTCCTACAATACGACGCACGCCGTAACACCGCTGTGCGTGTTCTAGGAACCCTTCCATAGACCATAGACGAGTCAGTAGCGCAAGGAATGGGCGATATGGTCCAACATCTGCTGGGACAAGCTCCATAAGCGTACTCTGTGGGAGCATGCCTTGCATGTAGTGGCTATACGTGACAAGACATCCCTGACACAGGACGCCGTTCTCAGCTCCAGTGACTGATAGATATGGAAAACGAATGGAAGCCATTCCGCCAAAGTCGTCTTCCACTACCTCGGCCTTTCTCGGTAGTCTGGATAGGTCACAACCTGGGGGGTCTAGAGATGCCTCGTGGAAGTGTCTGAATATGGCAGCGTCTTTCATTGACGTTCTGCCTGGGCAATATGTTGGTCTCAGCTGGGCCAATTTCTTGGCTGAGCCGTGAATTTCCAGGGCGAGCTGCTTTGCCTGCTTGACACTCACCAGGCGCTCAACTTGCTTATGCGTGAACTGGAACCTGAGACCAAATGTCCCAGGAACACTGTGCATAACAGGAATGCGCTCGATATCATGGTCTGTAAGGCCAAAGCACTTCTTTGCCATAGCTGGGGACGTCATCCGGAGAGCCTGGTTCTCATACAGGCACTCAAAGCAAACTCTCTCGCACGTCGGCAGGAAGAGAAATGCGCCGAAAGAAAAACACGAAACACATCTGCTCTTCCGTAGAGTCGAGTGAAGCAAAGTAGCCGGATGGTAGCTTAGTAGGCGTGTCTGCCCCAAAGCTACCAGCGTCTCTGGGGCATGCTGAACCATTTCCCTATAGACGGGCAAATCCTCGATGACATCCTTTCCCAGAAGAGAAACCCGCGACAGGCGGGACAGAGACTGGAAATCGAGAAGCTCAATCACAGAGAGAAGAAGCTCTGCCGGGAGAGAATCCAATTGGCCTAGAGATGAAGGCAGATCTCGTGGCTGGTTGGAGGTGGGCGTAATGGATGGGAGAGTTTGGTCATGGTTGGGGACATGACGAATCATGCCCTTGAACTCTGATTCTTCGGTACGGATGAGGTGCTGGAGAACGTTGCAGGGTGTAGCCATGGCTTGTATGATACAGTATGTATGAGAAAGTAGTATATAATAAAGAATGCAGTTTTGTTTGGAGTATTGGCACAACCACAGAGAGGAAGAGAGAAAAATTATAGAGGGACACTAGTAAACGGATGGATGACACTAAACTTATAGCTTAAGTATTACACGAAGTGGATAGCTATAAATTAGTAGAATTTGAAGAGATTGAAAGAGCCTTAAAGCCTTAAGAAAAGAGGCTTTATGTATATGGTTTTCTTTAATCGATTATATAGCCCTAATTATAGAGCTATCTAAAGTAGCTATTTAATTAGCTAAATATAATATACCCCCTATTTGAGGTTATTACTAATATAACCTTAAATACTTATAGAAATTAGAGATAGCTTTATAGAGCTCTTTCTATATAATATAATAAATAAAATATACTATAAGATATTATAATATATTAATAAGAGTATTAAAAATATTGTTTTTTTAAGATTAATAGTAGAATTATTTTAATACTTCTTAATAGCTACTAGTAATATTAAAGGTATTAAATACTACTTTATTTATTTTAAGAGAGTATAAGAGAAATTCTTATAGGGAATTTTCTTTTTCTTTTCTTTAGTCTTAATAATAATAATAGCAATAATAATAAGTATTACCTATAGTAATACTATATTTTTATAATATCTTTGTATACTTATTTATATTAGAACTCTATTCCCTTTAAGCTATATAGCTTTAGCCAATTTAATTAAAAATTTTAGGTTAAAAAGACCTTAATAAAATCTATAAGTTTATACCCCTAAAGTATCTTTAAATACTTAACCTAACTATTTTATAGCCTAAGAAGCCTCTTATTCTTTATAAGCCCTAATATACTACCGATAACCCTTCTACTAACTTTAAGTTAGTTTCTTTTAATCTACCCTATCTTAGGTATTTATATAATATATTAGGCTATAGTAGTGATTTTTCCCGCTATATAACTATCTTTAGCTATACTAGATAATACTAGAAGTACTTTTCTAGTAGGTATTTATACTCTCCTCTATATACTTTATTTCTTCTTTCCTATTATATATTATTTTAATTTATATTTAGTTTTACTTATATTATATTAGTAGCTTACCTTTTGGTAGTAGTTATATAGGAGGATTACTAGGCTATAAGTTAATCTCCCTAATATCCTTTATATATATAGTATCTAACTAGATATAGCTTATTTAGAGGTATAAGATTATTATTTATCTCTTATTAGAGATAGTTAAGATTAATACTAATAGGGAGTTCCTTTCTATATAGGACAAAGAGTTAATTACTCCTAGAGTATACTAGAGGTATAAGCCTAGTATAGGTAATACCCCTAATACTATAGAGTCTCTTAGTATTATAATATTATCTACTTTAGAGTAGGTACTTTTAGTATAAAGTAATATAGCTATATTACTTTCTTCTTCTATTAATATTAATAATAATAATAAAGATAATAATAACGATAAAGATAAAGATAAAGATAAGAATAAAGATAAAGATAATAATAATAATAATAATAATAATAATAATAATAATAATAATAATAATAATAATAATAATAATAATAATAATAATAATAATAATAATAATAATAATAATAATAATAATAATAATAATAATAATAATAATAATAATAATAATAATAATAATAATAATAATAATAATAATAATAATAATAATAATAATAATAATAATAATAATAATAATAATAATAATAATGATAATAATATCTTTGGCCCTTTAGGTATAATAGCTATTAAGACTAGTAAGAGTAGCCCTAATAAGCTTACCCTTTAATTTTTATATTATTATAGTATCTTCTTATATATACTTTAGTGCTTATTTTTTAATTTTTTAATTTAATAATAATAGCTAGCTTTTATTAGTCTTAAGTAGGCTTATTGCCTTATAATTTCTCTACTTTCTAAGTATCTAATATATTTAGGAGTGCTTAAAAGTATTTAAACTTTTATTATAAAAGTGCTTTTATAAGACTATCTATAGGTATCTCTTTGGTCTTAAGATATATTACTATAAAGGACCTATTTTAATATTCCTATCTAAGCTATATATTCTATATATTAATATATCTTAGGTATATATTTATCTTTATACCTTCTTCTATTATAAGTCTAATAGTTTATTGGTTATTATAGTATATATCTTATAGTAAGGTTAGATTAAAGCTTATTTTCTTAAAAAGGTACTTAAGACTTATTGCCTCCTTTACTATACATTCTAGGGTAAGTAATTTAGTCTTTATTATTAATATTATAATAGTATTTTATCTTATAGCTTTCTATTATATAAGTCCTCTAAATAGGGAGATAATATAACCTTAAGAAGACTTTTAGGTTTTTATATTATCTATAAATAAAGTATTGCTTACTATAATAAGTACTATAATTATAATATTTCCCTTATAATAAATTCTAAGATATCTATTAATATATAGATATTAAATTACTTAGTCTATAGCTTATTAATACTATATATTTAGATTAGTAAGAAACCTAGAGAGAGCTAAGGCTATAAATATAGCATCTAGATATATTATAATTACTATATATAGTAGAGAGCCGATTTTCTCTTAATAGATCTTAATTTCTAGCTTAATAGCTTATCCTTTATACTTTTTAAGCTCCTCTATTAGTATTAGTATTATTAGATTTAAGGTCTAAGTATTTAAACTAAAGTAGATTGCTATTTTCTTAATATAGGACTTATAACTAAGATATATTATATACTCTAATCGGTTATAAATAATCTTAATCCTAAGGAACTATTCTATATCTCCCTTATCTAAAAGCTTAAATTACTTCTTAATACTTTATATAATAGAGAGAGTACTCTATAGCCTATCTTTATAATATAATACTAGAATATTATTTATAAAGAATACTAGAAAGATATCTCTCTTCTTAATATATAAGAGGTATAATTCTTCTTTACTTATAATTAAACTAAAGCTTATTAGAAATATAGAGAAGGTTTTAAACTATAATTATAGTAAGTCCCTAAGGCTATAGAGTACTTAATTAAGCTTAAGAAGCTATCTTAGCTTCTTATACCCTAGGGGCATTATATATATAATTAGGGTTCCTTCTTTATTCCTCTTGGTATTAATAAATATATTTTTTATATTAAATTGCTTTATCTTGAGGTTAAATTAGGCTATAATTACTATAATAATTTAGAAAGAGTATATAGTAAGGGTTATAGTATATATACTCTTAATAGTTATAAGCTCTTATAAGTCTCCTCTAATATAGAGGTAGGCTTTATATCTCTTAAGATATCCTTCTTAATTAAGCTTATAGGTAAATACCTATTTTAATAGAAATATAGTTAACTTTAAGTCTTCCCTCTTGATTTCTCTCTATATATACTTTTAGTATAGTGCTTATACCTCTTTATTTATTGCTTTTTTAAAGGTAATATATAAAGGGTATTTAAGTATTTTCTTCTAGTTTATTAGGGGCTTTAGTAGTTTATCTTAATAAGGTTTCTTCTTATTTAGTAATTTAGGATTAAATATCCTTCTAGGAGCTTATTAAGTACCCCTAAGTTATTATATTACTCTTATAAATATAGCTATTACTATTTAAGTAGATTCTAGGTCTTTAATATTAATTCTAAGCTAATTAGGCATAAAGAAAGTATTATTTAGATCTTAAATAATTTAGTATATCCTTTAATTAAAGTATATATCTCCTCTTTCTACTACTCTTATACTTCTATATATATAATCTATACTTAATACTTTATTTTTATATATAGCTTAGTATTAAGGCTAGGCCTTAGTTATTAGGCTTATAGTTATAGGCACTTCCTAAGAAGGCTCTTCTACTATTATATTACCTAGGGTTTATTTATAATTAATAGATTCTTAATTATATAGGCTAAGATTATCTAATAATATATTAAAAGGATTACTTAAGCTTAAATTAGCGATTTTATTATTTATATATATCTCTTTTATATTTAATTAAGCGGTATTAGGGTTAGGCCTTAATATACTAGAAAGCTCTAGTATTTCCTATAGTATTTAAAGTCCTAATAGTATCTAGCTTAATATATATTTAGGCTATTTTACCTCACTTATATTATAGGCTTAGGCTATACCTATACCTTAAGCTAGTTATATAATCTAAGGGCCTAGTGAGGGCTATAAAGAGGATAAAAGAGGAATTCTATAGGAAATCCCTCTTTTCCTCTATAAGCTTAATAATACTATTATATAATATCTTAAGTATAGCTATATAAAAGCTAGTCCTTTATAATTATTAAGCTTCCTTTAGCCTAAGACTATTTATTACTCTTTAGCTAATAAAAAACTATAGAGGAATTCTATAACTAAATAGGGAATTCCCAAGAGGCTATATATATAGGGGTATATATAGATAATATAGCTAATTAATAAATAGAAATACTAATAGGCATTATAAATAGCTATTTATAAAATAGGCTAGCTTAACTTTATAAATAATTAGCTTAAAATATCCTAGCTTAAGTATAAAAGTAGTTATATCTATATAAAGCTAGATTAAAAAAAAGGCTAACTATTAATATAATAGCTAATCCTTTAACTTAAGCTATTATACCCTAAAGAATAGCTATATTTATATCTTTAGTACCTATAATACTCCCCTAGTTAGGCCCTAATCTAGATATCTTAAATAACTATAAAAACCTAGCTTATAATTAATAACTCTTAAAGATTCTAGAGTTTAATAGCAATAAGGCCCTATAGTTAATATAGTATATAGTTATTAAATATATATTAGATATAGCTAGATTAATAATTAATATTAATAAAGACTAATAGGTCTATATCTTTATAAACCTTAAGGGCAATATACCTAAGGAAATAGCCTTATACTTTAAGTTAAGTCCTAATAAAGACTATAACCTTAGAGTCTTTCTAGAATATATAGAAAGTATATATAGAGACTAATACCATTAGGAGATTATCTAGATAAAGCTAGAGTAAATATATTAAGGTAACTCTAAGAACTTTACTAAATTCTTTATATATTTTAACTAAAAGCTTATAATAATAAGGGGACTCTATTAAAATAATAGTATTAAGTTAATCTACCTCTATTATACCTTAAATAAGATAATATATAACTATTATCTAGAATAAGGTATCTCTTAAGATAATTATACTATAACTATAGAGTCCTATTATATTATTATTATAGAAATTAAGTTATATTGCCTTAAGGAGAAATACTAATTATATTAATATTAGCCTATAGTATTATCTATATTAATATATAATTAAGATAGTAATATATAGATAATCGATATTAATATAACCTAAATAAGCTATAAATCTAATCTAGGCTTAACCTAAAAGTATATAGGCCTATAAAAGAAGGCTATCTAGGTCTCCCTAGAAACCCTCTAGGAGTAATAATTATTAGGGGCTTATCTCTACTATAATATAATAGGATATATAGTATAAGAATATTAACTTACTAAAGTAATATAACTTTAATCCTTATTAAAGGTATATTAAATAGCTATAATAAGTAATCTTAATTTAAAGAATAAGGATTAAGAAAACTAAATTCCCTTAAATAGAGTCTTATATAGGAGATAATAATAAGATATTAGGGGTTATTAAGGGTTTATATAGCTTTAACTATAGAGAGTTATAAGGAAATAAAAAAGATAATAAATAGCTTATTACTTTTAGTCTTTATCCTTTTTAACTTATTAAAGTTTATTAATATATAAATCGACTCTAAATATAACTACTATAAAGTAATAAGTAAGAAAATAGCTAAATAGCTTAGCCTATAATAGGTCTTATTTCCCTAGGTAAGAGAAGTAAAGATAGCTATAGAGATTATAAAGTAAGGCTAGATAGTATAAAAGTTAATAATAATTATCTCCTATATAATATATATAATATTAGATTTTAATAGATAATTAGCCCTAGCCTCTCTATATATAATACTAGAATTAATATAAGATATTATCTTAAGATTACTATAGTTAATATACTAAGATATTTACCTTTATATTAAGGTATAAGAGATTATTATTAATATAGCTAATAGGTTAATTATTTAAGCTATTAAATAGTAATTAGCCTTTATATTAATAATACTAATCTTAGATTTTATATTTATAGCCCTTATTTAATAATAAGGTAAGATAGAGACCTTATAGGAAAACTATATAATAATAAGCCTTTATAAGATTATATAGATACTTTAGGTAATAATACCCTATAAGGAAATATCCTTAAATCTATTAATACCTATATTATTGCCTAAGCTATAAGACTTTAGAGACCTCTTTAACCCTAAGAAGGTATTAATATTATCTCTATATTAAGGAATTAAAGACTATAAAATAAACCTTAAAATACTCCCTAATAGATCTAAATTAGACCTACTATAAGGCCCTCTTTATAATATACTAAAGGACTAGCTCCTTAAGCTATAGTATTAGGTAATAGACTTTATAGATAAGGGCTAGATCTATATTAGCTCCTTATTGGCTATAGTATTAGTCCTTTTTACTAAAAAGCTAAAAGGTAAATAGTATTTTTATATTAACTATTAAGCTCTTAATAAGATTACCTAATAGGATTATTACCTATTACCTCTTATTAAGGAGACCTTATAGTCTTTATTAGAAGTAAAGTAACTTATAAAGCTAGATATTTATATAGTATTTCACTAAATATATATTACTAAGGGTAATAAATATCTTATAGCTTTCTATATATATTTTAGCCTATTTAAATAGCTAATTATACTATTTAGCCTAATAGAAGCCTTAGCTATCTTTTAGAGATATATTAATAGGGCCTTAAGAAGCTCCTTAGGGATCTTTATAATAACTTACTTAAATAATATATTAATATATATAGATAGCTCTTAGAAATACTATATATACTATATTAAAGAGATACTAAAGAGATTAAAAGTAATAAGACTTAATCTTAACCTTAAGAAGTATAATTTTACTATAAATAAAGTTAAGTATTTAGGTTATATTATTAAGGCTAGATATAAAATTAAATTAGATCCTAAGAAAATAATAGTAATTAAGTCCTAAGAGGTATTAATAAGGCTAAGGGGTATATATAGCTTCCTTAGCTTTATAAACTTTTATTATAACTTTATATTAAACTTCTTAATAGTAGTAATATTATTTAATAGATTAATAAAAAAGAATATTACCTTTTAATAAGGTAATTAAAAAGCTAAGTTATTTAAGATACTAAAGGGCTTATTTATTATAAGCCTAATATTAGCTTAATAGAAGCTTAATTAAGAGACTATTATAAAGGTAAATAGCTTAAGAGATATACTTAAAGGATATCTCTTTTAGGTTAATAAAAAAGATATTTTATATTTAATAGTTTATTACTTAGCTCTATTAAACCCTATTTAATAGAATTATACTATTTATAATAAAGAACTATTAGTATTTATTAATTACTTAAAGGCCTAATTAATAGAATTATAAGGGGTCTTAAGACTATTTATAATATTTATTAACTATAAGAACCTAAAATACTTTATAAAGCTATAGGAAATCTTAGAGAGATAGATATATTAAATAGACCTCCTCTTATAATTTAATTTCTACCTTTAATATAAATTAAAAAGGGAAATATTATAGCCTAATATATTATTATATTATAAATAAGACTATAGGAAGTAAAGACCTAAAAGGAGGTAAATTCTATAACTAATTTCTATTTCCCTAGTTAAGACTTTTAATATAAATCTACTATAGGGAGATTAAATCTTTATAGACCTCTATCTATAATCCCTTTAGGATTAAGCCCTCTTATAAACTCTATACTATAAGTTCTAATAATAAATAGTAAGAAATAAGAAAAAAAGGTTCCTTAAGTAAGCTAAAATAAATAAATAAGTCTAAGACTATATAATTAATAATATAGATATCCTCTATTATTAAGAATATATTTAACTCTTAATATAGAAACCTCTAATTATAGCGATAATCTAGTATATATATAATATACCTATAGTAGATTATTTAGGAAAGAATACTATATTTTAATTATTAAATAGGGAATATTATTAGGATAATATATTATAAATTATAGCTTAATTTTATTAGAATTATTACTATTATAGTATATATAAGAATTAGTAATATTATTAAGGCCTCTTATAATTACTATTAATAATAGATTAATATTTTATATAGATATTAATAGACTTTATAGTTAAACTCCCTATAGTAGATAAGATATTACTTATATTTTATCTTATAATTATAGATTACCTATTAAAATATATCTAGCTAAAGGCCTTATCTTTAATTATAGTAAAAGCCTATATAAGATAGTTTAAAGACTACTAATAGTAGTTTTATAAATTCCCTAAAAGTATTATTATAGATTAAGATTCTAATTAACTTAATAGATTCTAGACTATATTATATAAATTAATTAAAGTTAAATAATTCCTCTTGATTATTTACTATCTATAGATAGATAATAAAATAGAGAGGGTAAACTAGAAAGTCTAAGTTATATTATAAATAATAATTACCTTTATATAGTTTAACTAGCCTATATACCTCCTAGCTATATAATAAGTACTTAATAACTATATCTTAATAGTTATTAGGTTTAGCCCTAATTAGCTCCTATATAGATATAATTTAGAGATTATTTAAAAGCCTAACTTATTATAACTTAATACTACCTTAACTAAAAGATAGATAACTACCTTTATAGCCTATCTATATAATAGACTTAATATTACTTAAGCTATAATTATATTTTAATAATAAAAGCTCTAAGAAATATATAATTATACTAAATAGCTTACCGAAAAGTTTAAAATTAGTAATTAGATATAGTTAGATCTAAGAAATATTAGAATAAATAGACCTAATAAGAAGCTTAACTAAATAATAGTAAAATATATAATAATAAGAATATTAAATAAGCTTAATATAGAACTAGATATATTATAAGATATCTACTTAATATTTTATATTAACCTTATTAAATAAGTAAAAAATAATCCTTTTTTCTCTTAGAAATAGGTAGATATTTATTTAAGATCTACTTTAATCTTAATAGAAGATAATAAAGAGTTATAAGAGATATAAAAAGTAAATAAGATTCTAATAGCTTAAAATATAAGAGGATATAAAAGAAATTATAATATATTAATATAATAAAAGGGCTAGATATAATCTACTTAAGAATTAATAGAGGTAATAGAGAATATAGAGGTATTTAATAAGTTTAAAAAGAAATAGAGAGATATATTAATATATAATAGACTATATTAAGTATAAATCTATTTAAAAAATAAACTAACTATAAATTAAGAAAAATAAACCTAGAATTATAATTAAATAAAAAAACTATAAAATAAACTAAAAAAATAAATAAATAGATATAGAGCTAGGGAGAAGCTATAAAACTAGAAAATAGGAAATTAAGATATAGAGGTCTAAGGCTAAATAGGAGGTAAGATAGAGTAAGGAGAGACTATTTAGGTACTAAAAGTATTTTCTCCTTTAGGACTATTAAGGCTAAGGAGAAGATAATAAAGAATATTATTATACTTAATAATAATAATAATAATAACTAAGGTAATAATAATATTAGCCTAATTATAAGTAATATTAATATATATAGTATTACCTTAGGTAATAATAATATTTTAAGTAAATATTACCTTAATAATAATAATATCCTAAATTAGATCTATATTATAATAAGACTTAGCCTAAAAGGTAATAAAAATATTACTAAAATTAGTAAAAAGCTAATTAATCTATAGCCTAAAGGCGGTATTATATCTATAGATAGTAACCTTAAGGTTAAGGAAAGAAATAAAGGGGATATTAAATTAGGAGATAATAATAGTTAAGAGGATATTAACTAGATCTATATTAGCCTAAGAAGAAGTAAAGCTAGAAGTATAGATAATATAAATAAGAGTTTAATTAAGATAAATTATATCTATAGTAATATTAAAATAATAAATAAAATAGATAAAAGAGAAGTATAAAATAACCTTTAAATTACCTCTCTTTTCCCTAAAAGAAAATAAAATAATAATATACTTAATATATTTATTATCTATATCGATAATAATAAGGCTATATTAAGTATAATAAAAACCTAAGGTAATAGTAAATAGGTTATTATCTTAAATATAAGCTATTTTTACTTTTATATACTTTATATAGATATAATCTTTCTTAAGGTAATAATAAGGGTTCTTATTAGTAATTATAAAATAATAGATATAAGGCTAATAGGGCTATATTATTTCCTTAAGGAGGGTATAATTATTATTATTAAAGTCCCTATTAATAAGATATAGACCTATAATATAATTCTTTTTTCCCTTAGGGGTCTTAGGGAGATAATAATCTTTATTATTATTATTACTATTAATATTAATAATAATAGATATAATAAAGTAAAAAGTCTAGAGTTAAAAGTTAATAATAAAGTTAAAATAGAAATTTTTAAGAAAAATATATAAGAATAGAAGGTTATATTATAAAAAGAAAAAGAGATTAAGGGGGAAATTATTATATTTAAATAGAGCTTTCTATAATAAATAGTTAGCTTTTAATATAAGACTATTTAGGAGTTAAAAAGGGATATATAAAAGGGTATAAAATATAGTATTTATAAATAATAAGAAGAAAGAAAAAAAAGAGAGAGGGCTAAACTATTATATAGTAAATACTATATTAAATATAATATAGGATTATCTAGATAATATATAGGTCTATATATCACCTAGAATAATATCGCTATAGACCCTTTATAGTAATATTATAATACTATAAGATATCTTAGCCTACCTTAAACCCCCCTAGAAAATTTTAATAGGAAGGAAAAGAGAATATATTATAGACTTAGGCTATATCTATACCTTAAGCTAGTTATATAATCTAAAGGCCTAGTAAGGGCTATAAAGAGGATAAAAGAGGAATTCTATAGGAAATCCCTCTTTTCCTCTATAAGCTTAATAATACTATTATATAATATCCTAAGTATAGCTATATAAGAGCTAGTCCTTTATAGCTTATAATAATATTTATTAAGCTTTAATATATTTCTACCCCTAAGTTTAAATCTATAGACTGTTTTTAAACTAGCTATTTTACTTATAATTATTTAGTTATATTATTATAAATAAGCTTAAATAATAATAATTAATCTCTTAGAGCTAGTTCTAGAAGTATAATTATACTCTTAGTAGGCTCTTTATAGAAGGTTATCTTATTAAACTATATATTATATATAATTATAATCTTATTAAGCCAGGGAATCTATATTTAGTATATATTATATACTATATAGCTTATAAGATAGTTAATATATCCCCTAGGGCTTACTTTATATAATCTCTTCTTATAGCCTACTTCCTTATCTTTCTTTAATAGGTATAAGTAGTATTTATATATATAGATACTACTTATATTAAGGTATAGGTCTATAGTATACTCTCTTATTGGCAAAAGAGTAGATTCCTTAAATTATAAGTAAAAGACCTTTTTTACTAATTTCTAATTTAGGCCTTAGTATAGGCTTATATTTATAAGCTATATAGCTATTTATATACTCTCTAGCTATAGCCTAGTAGGTAGATATACTCCCTTAAGTATTATTATTGACTTTATTATTACCTTTTAACCTACTCTTTTTATTACTTTAATTAGTTCTTTAGTATAAAAGGGAGGATTCTTTAGTTTAATTCCTTTTTACTATAAATAATACTAATAGTCTATATTACCTAATATATATATTACTATAGCTTTATTATTATAATAGACTTTATAGACTTTAAGGTTAAACTATCTCTTTATCTATATATTAAAGTAAAATAGTATATTAAATATTATAATATAATCTTTATAGATTAAAGAGTATACCTAGATATATTTATTATATTTATCTCTAAGGATAAGAAGCTATCTTAAACCATTAAATCCCTTAGGGTAATCTTAAAGGTCTTAAGAGATCCTAAAGAATAGTCTTAGAGACTTATATTGAGAGGGTTATCTTAAGATAACCTCCTTTATATATATCTAAGTATATAAGGTATACTTTAGGCGCTTTATTTCTTATATTCTTACTCCCTATATATTTTTCACCTAATATTAAAGTGCCTCTAGACTAATATAACCTATTTAAAGATACTATAATATTTTTATATCTTCTTTTGGTCTTAAAGGGTTTTTTATTAGTTAATAATAAGTTACTATATTTATTATATTGAATTATAATTTATAGAGTAATTTAAAGGTATTTAATATATTTAATTATTAATAACTAAGTACTTATTGGGAATTAGTATAAAAGAGTATAGAAATATATTTAAGGAGAAGGATATTAAATTGCTACTTATAATATCTAATAACTTATCTATCTAATAGTAGTCTATAGTAAATTAAGTAGTCTTAAGTATTAATAGAGATATTTATATTTTAAAGAAAGGTCTTTAAGATAATATTTATATAGAAGCCTTTAATCACTACTATATTTTTAAGGATTAATAGGTATTTAGCCCTATTATTATTCTTAGTAAAGAGGTTATTAATAATTCTCTTTTCTATATTAATAACCCTTAATATTAAGTTATCTATATAGACTTCCTTTACTTTAATTAGCTTAAAAGACCCTAAAATTAGTTATTTTACTTTATTAGTTAAGTAGTATAATCCTTTAGTATCTAAGATAGTGCTATTATAGAGTAAGCTATTATCCTTTATATATTTAGTTATTATTATAATTAGGGATATACTTCCTTAAATACCTTTTAGTATATTAGAGTTAAGGATTATTATATAATAGGCTATAGAGCTTTTATTATAATCTCCTATACTTAATAAGCTTTAAGATTACCCTTTCTATTATAGTATTAATTATAATTTTATTTACTTTAGTTTATTAAGTTTAGTTTATAAAGCATTAAGGTTATATTTTAATATATTGGATTTTAATAGATAAACTTCTCCTATAAGTACCTTTTAGATCTATTAGTAGTTCTTAGGGGACTATAAGTACTTTAAATATTTATAGGGGTAGTCTTTATAACCTTATTAGTTTTTATTTTTACTTTAATCTAAGAATAATCTTAATATAGCTAAGTTACTAATATAATACTCTTATTAGTTATTATAGATATAGAGTATAAATTGGTATTTAAGTTACTTAAGTATATCTTAAGGAAGCCCTATAGCGCTTTATTTATCTAATAATAATCTTATATCTTCTATAAATCTTAGTATAAAGTAAGCTCTAACTATATTAATAAAAGCTCTAGGAGTAGTTAAGCTATTAACTTTTATTAAATAGTAAAATCTTATATTTATATATACTATAGACTACTTTTAGTATTAGTTTTTTATATTTATATAGCTTCTTATTTTTTAAGTATTAAAGAGGATCTTATTATACTTTATAGTAATATTAAGTATAATAAGGTCTTTACTTATTATAAATCTTTACTTAATCTTCTAAAGAATTTATTATAGTATAAGACCCTTTAGGTACTTAAGAGATAGATTAACTTTAATTATATTATAGAGGTTTATATTAACTAAGCTTAGGAAGATTAGGCTAATAGAAATACTATATACTTACTTCTATTTAAAGTCTCTATTGGTAATACTGTATAGAGAGACTTTTATTATATAATTAGCTTTAAGGGCCTCTTTAATTGGTTTAATAGGCTTTAGAGGTTTTAATTTAAGGATTAAAGTAGGAGTTACCTCTTATTATACTATATCTTCTTAGGATTATTCTTAGGCTATTTTATTTTACTTTTTAACCTATATATATTTATACTTCTATTAAGTAAGGTCTTCTTTAAATTCTTTATTATAGGTATTAGTATATTTAAGTAATAGAAAGAGTAGTATATACTTAATATAATCGTTTAGTCGATTAAGCTAATTAGGGTTAATATAATCCTATATATCTATAGCTATATATAGCTACTTTAGTATATAAATCTATTAAGTCTATTACTTTAGCTTATTAAGGTAAGCTATAAAAGTAGTTAGGTTAAACTTTAAATTTATTATAAAGGTGCTTAATATATATAATTTCTTTATAATAAGCTTTTAAGGGGTATTTATAGGCTAGTAAGGCCATAAGAGTCTTGTTTTTAATAATAAATAAATAAGGATATTTATCTTAAGATATAGAGTAATAGAAACTACTAGATCTATATCTACCTAGGCTTATAACTATTATATAAAGTAAATAGCTATAAATTAGTAGAATTTAAAGAGATTAAAAGAGCCTTAAAGCCTTAAGAAAAGAGGCTTTATATATATGGTTTTCTTTAACCGATTATATAGCCCTAATTGTAGAGCTATCTAAAGTGGCTATCTAATTGGCTAAATGTAACATTAAGAGCAAAGAGAAAGCGGTAAAAACACTTGCACGAGTAGCTCATCTAAACTGCTTAAAAAAAAAGCCGAGGTTACAGGCCGTATACTTACTCAGCAGGATTAACTGCTTAGATTCAAGGATTCAAGACATGAGAGAGAGAAAAAAGCAAACTTGGAGTCTAACTAGAAACACGGAAACAACTGGTGGGTTTTCCTTGCATGGGATGGACATTGCTTTAAGCGCGGGGTTTTGGTGTTGGGGGTACTAGAACGAGTGAGGCTCTGATGTTTGGACCAAGGATATAGATCGAAGAGATGTTTCTGTATTTGATAATCTGTCTAGTTGTGTATGTTTGGCTTTGATTGTTGTGATATACTTGATTTACAGTTTGTGCTCTTTAATGTTCACATCTTGGTCAATTCATTGCTACAACCATCGAAAGACATGTTGTCTTGATCTCGAATGACATACCCTGTCTCGGCTATGTTGGTCATGGTCATGGATAATATCGTGCATATGCCCCCCGGACCGGTTTAACAAGTCCGGTCTTTGACTTCCGGGCACGTCCTCGACCGAAAATGTCCAAACTGACCTGACTTGAGTGTTGACATATGCAATGAGTGTCCATCTTCGTGGTGTTTTTACTCCCGCGGGATACCACACTCTCTTAGGTATCACTGGTCAATGCAGAATGTAACAGAATCATGTCAATCTCTCCTCTCGACGGTGCACGTACTTCCTCGGATCGGCCCTTTGTGTGTGTGTTTTTGGGGTGACATGGCATTGGAAGCTCGGGAGACCATTCCGGCATTTAAAGGCACGGAACAGCGCAGCATACCACAGCACAACGAATGGATGTCATGTTGGTAGATATTTACAGTTTGCCATTACTAAAGTTGAAGCAGAGGTTAGATATCATAGCTGTATCACCCATTCTCAAGTGGAAAAGACATGATGCTAACATGTTAAGCCCTTTGTAGTTACAGGAGCACCAGGCGTCTACCACTGAATATATTACACAAAGATTCAACACAACGAAATAGATTAAACAATCATGTCCATTTGTTTTCTAGCTCCCCCTAGTCCCCCCACTGTGAATAGGCCGTGTTGCGTTGGGGTTGTCGTCGGTTCGGACTCAAGCTCGGTCGAGATCTCGGATTTTCGATGTCTTTAATTCTACTTCCGCGAATAGCGTCGGACATTCCCTCATTTTGTTCGATAGAGACAACTCTTATGATCTGCATCCTTCCCGTCTCTGTCTCGCCTCACTTTAGTAGGTTAGAAAATGCTTAAAGCACTCGTAAATGCACAAATGACCATATTCTCCTGCAGCAGCAATTGAATAGTGGTGAAACTGAGCCGTCCGAAACCGAAGCTTTGATGTACGACTAGTCAATTAGCGCAGTATTCGTTTAGATGCGAGTTCTGCTGGTTCCACCTGATATACCAGGTCGGATACTTATCTCCGCACAGCGAAACCTTGGCTTCGGTACTTGAGAGTGCAAATTAACTAGACCTGGCTTCTGGAAAACATTGGATGCTAATGAGAATTTTCTGCTGTGTTTTCGGTCCGATATTGATGGGGTGTAATATTTTGACAGCATAACCTATCAACTTGTTAGAAGACTCTCGGCACATGAATGTTAGCATTTATCGATCTTCCATTTATCGATTGTGCTAAGCTGGTGACATTGGCTTGTGCTCAAATCCTCCAGTTCATCAGAACTCCAAAAATGTGAGGCCTATATATGCTTTGCTGCCATCATCTTATAGCCCGTTAATTCATGTAGCCGCCCTCTTATAGTTCTTGAAGCATCTTTATTGATGTTAAGAAAAAGAGGCTCCGTCACAGTAGCCATGTGCCAGGTTCATTATGTGCCACTTACAACACCGATATGACCCTTCAGGTCTATCAACGTAACCAGACTCATCATTTATGAGAGCCATAACATGCAAGAAGAGTTGGTTCTCATTAACCTTGATGAATTATGTGCTCATGCAAGTGAGTTTCTCACTATCAACGTGTGAACATAATTTTGCTCGAGGAGCCACCCACAGCTTGATATCATGAATATCAATCACACTGGAAGATAGAGGCAAATACTGTATTATTCTACATTATGCAAAACATGCTATATAAGATTCTGTGTGTTGTTTATGTGCCGCGTGTTGTGTATCATGGGTTGCTCCCTGAAAGACACTTGGTGAATGTAAATACTATGTTGGTATTTCATTTCAAGTTAATATGAATAACTACACAGATGGGAAGTTCAGTCTAACTCAGATAAACTACAGCCATATACTATATAAGCTCTTAGCTCCGATAAATTCCGGGCCTGATGTTCTCGTGAATCGGCTCACTTGCTTGTCTCATTTCAGTGAAAACGGGCGAAAGGTACAGGGTAAGCTGGCTGGTTGTGACACGTTACTCCGTAGAAGTCAGTGAACAGTGAAAACTCTAAACTCGAAGATAATTAAATTATTATGAATTGAGAGGAAATATACCGAAGAATCGAGCTGTTACAATTAGTAATACTCGGTGTTATTGTCATGTTGAGAGATATTGGAAGCCAGCTAACAGCGCAAGCATCATCAAGCTGTTTTGGTAGTTTGTGTGAACTTCTCACACACAAATAAATACGTACTTTCAAATGTTCCATTATAATGCACTCAATCAATAGTGTCTTCAGATATCACAATGTATTTTGTTATGTTTCGCGTGTAAACACAGTTGGCTCGTAAAGATGGTGAATGGGCCTCATCAGTGCGTCTAAATTGTAATCTTAGTAGAATCTATGAGAACCCGTTTTTAACTTACGGGAGCACTCTAAATAGACCATCATTAGATCAAAGCGTCTACCAACACAATACTCACCTAAACCACAACTCATGAGCAGAAATAAAGCAAACAATTCTTTGCCATGACATGTCGTTGGTGCTAGGGTAACCGACAAAGAGAAATACCCCGCCAAACGCATATCCTCATTGGGCGCGCAAGCAAAAACGTCCACTTGAATCGATATAGTGGGGTGAGATGGCGGATGCGAGATGTGATGGCTTGGAGAACAATATCAACCAGGAATCTCATTGTTTATGTTGGCGATACAACACCGATAAGATAATTTCAAAAAGAGATTCATTCCCTGGGAAATCAGCTGCGTTATGAGAGCTCGTTCTCGTCTTACACGTCCTCGTCCTCGCGTCTTGTTTCCACGCAGCAATAATAGCACCAGCACCAGCAGCAAAAGCAATATCAGAACCAACACGAGCATGGCTTCAGCAACGACAGCGTCACAGCCAACGGTAGAACCCTCTATTCCCCAGCTATTCACCACCGAACCGCCTATCCACGATAGCCTGCCGACCGAGTCATCGTACGTCCAGGATGAGACGGTAAAGGAAGTCTTGCCCTACCTCAAGGCCGAGGAACACGACTACTGCAACTCTCACGGACTGCCCCATCTGGACCGTCGTCTTCATGTTGGCTTTCTGCACAAGCAGCTGGGTAAGCTGCCCGCCGCCTTCACCTCTGCTGATCCCAGCCGGCCCTGGTTCTTCTACTGGTGTCTCTCTGCCCTCGTTCTCCTCGGAGAGGACGTCGAAATATACCGCCAGAGACTTGTCGATACTGTTCGGCCGATGCAGAACCCCGATGGAGGCTTCGCTGGCGGCTTCGGCCATACCTCGCACCTCGCCACCTCCTATGCAACCGTCCTGTCGCTGGCCCTAGTCGGCGGTGAGGACGCCTACGAGGTTATCGACCGTCGAGCCATGTGGAGATGGTTATGCTCACTCAAGCAGCCCGATGGAGGGTTCCAGATGGCCCTTGGCGGCGAGGAAGACGTCAGGTATGTGCATGCTGTATAACTACACCATACTGCGTTTGCGTTTGCATTTGCGTTGCTGTGCTCTGTTCTACAATGCCGGCGATCAAGGCCCGCAGTCCCCCCTTCACACCCCGATCGCCCTTGCTCTCATGTCGTGAGCCATGAAAACGCATCCACGATCCTTCGTATACTTTCCAGACTGACAGTTTTGCAGGGGGGCATACTGCGCAGCCGTCATCATCTCGCTGCTCAATCTCCCTCTTGAGCTATCACAGGATTCCCCTGCACGATCTGCTGGCCACACTGGCTTGTTTACAGGACTTGCAGACTATGTACACCGATGTAAGTGATGCACAAAGCTCCAAAGGCATGCTTCCCCCCCATTTTCTGACTCTCCACCTCCAAGGCCAAACGCACGAGGGAGGCGTGTCGGCCAAGCCGGGCATCGAAGCACATGGTGCATATGCCTTTTGCGCTCTCGGATGCCTCTCCATTCTTGACTCTCCGCATCGAGCCATCCCGCGGTATGTCTCTCTTTATCCACTCAAGTCGTGACATGGAAGCGGTGCATGCTAACCTTGTCCTGATCGCCTGGGTCATGTAGCCATCTCAATGTTCCACTGCTTATCTCTTGGCTATCATCTCGCCAGTACGCACCCGAGGGTGGTTTCTCGGGTCGTACCAACAAGTTAGTAGACGGTTGCTACAGTCACTGGGTCGGAGGGTGCTGGCCCCTCATCGAGGCTGCCCTCAACGGACCCGGGCCCGGGCCTGGAGGGGAGGAGGCCAGTTCTGGCGGCCACCCGCTCCCTGCGGCCAAGGACAGCCTCTTCAGCCGTGATGGCTTAATCCGATACATTCTCTGTTGCTGTCAGGATCAGTCTAAACGGGGTGGTCTGAGGGATAAGCCGAGCAAGTATGTAACTCCGTGGCCCTGTATCTAAAAAGTTCCCATGAGCGCTAACTTTAGTCTAACAATCATCAGGTACTCTGATGCCTATCATACATGCTACGTACTTTCTGGCTTGAGCGCAGCGCAGCACAAGTGGAAACTGGATGCTGCTCGTCCTCACGAGGAAGACGTGACAGGCGATTCATGGTCTGTGACACCATATATGGACGGCGAACAGATCTTTGATGAGGAGGATCGTGTTGCCACTGTGCACCCAGTCTATGTAATTCCACAGCATAAAGTGGAGGGCATGCAGAGTTACTTTACGTCCAAGCAAGGTTTTTAGATTAAGTAGCATTTGTGTAGCGCAAGATGCGGATGGAGGAAATTTGTAGGAAACGAGAGATGATGAACTATCATGCAGCAGAGACTTGTCACTTTCCCCCAGGTACATGTTATCGAATGAATCTCGTAAGGGCGTATATACGAAAAGCCTCGATGCATTTAACTGCGGAGCACAGAGATCTACCAACTTTGATAGCGATTTATTCTACACAGCCCTCAGTGGCTAAAGCACGACATGACACCTGCGTTGTCGATGTATGACAAGCTGTGTTGCTGCTTATCCATCTGGGATCAGAGATACAGCACAAACATCCACGGTCCACCGCAGTGCATACATGCATGAATCAATCGATTCGCGGGGGAGCTCAGCTTACAGGCAGTGCAATGTCATGTCGTCAACGAGCATGGCAGAGTAACAGTGCAGAAAACATGCGTCTTATTTTGATGATTTTCGAATAGGTAACATGGTCTGGAGGCCGTTTATATACCGCAGCAGAGTAGAATTGGATTCGAAGCGTACCGTGCTATAACTCCCTAACACGAGTCCATTGCAGTGCCCATAACGAAGTCAGCAGTGCTTTGTAGAAATGACAAATGCACGCTTACAGAAAAAGCAAAAGCAAAGAGTTTGTTATACTGTTGCCCAAATATTCAACTCCAGCCCACATGTCTTCACTCAATTTATCGAAAGGCTGAGAGATACTACTGTTTAGAACATATATGACAACTTATTACCATTGGACGACGGCTGAAGGACATATAGTAGTAACATCTCTTTCACTCATATTGTTCACAGACCATTGGCCATTTGCCAACGGCATATAATAAAACCCCGGTCTTATTAAAGAAGACAAAGAGGAAATGAATCTCTGCCGAGGAAAAACTGCCATTGGCTGAAACAATGAAAGGCCGGTGATCCCTCAACAACTCGATTGCAATATCACGCTCAAGCCCTAACCACAATATTCTGATTCAGTCCCAAAAGTAAGAGGGCTTCGTGAACAGATGAGAGACTTGGAAAAAGCTATGCAAGTCCCAAACCGGTAGAGCATGATCCTGCCGTACTAGCATGAACCAAAAGCACAAACTGGCATACGTTCCATGAAAAAGGGCGTCGGAGAGCATCTTTCCCCATCTTCCTCCCCGTACGTTGGTTGAAGTCTTAGCTTTGCTCAATGATGCAGTTGTGGCGAGCTCTGCAGCTGCGCATGCTCAAGTAACAGGTCACATATCTCGTACATCAACAGGCATATTTTATTCCGGTGTAAAACAACGGTATAGTAGTTGCTTAGCAAATTATCTTTTTCATAGGCTTGAAGATCTTATTGTCATATTGAGCCATTGTTGTGGGATTCTGGCAAAATGATGAAAGAATGAGACAGTGTCATATATCATTCAAAACTGACCCTCAGATGCAGTCCAAGACAGGGGATGGAACATGCAGATAGCTTGTTGTGTATCTTAGCTATCAGTATGTTACTATTAACTAACATCGAATTAAATGGATAGAAAACGGCTAAAAGCCAAATCTTTGTTTCTCAAGAAGCAAATTGTAAGTAAAAGTGTATTTCGATGATATTGATAACAGTTTTATTTGACCTTGGTACTATTCTGAGTTGTTTAAGGTTAATAATAAACACAGCAGCTTTCACGGATGACAACATCAGACTTCTAAGACACACTCCGTTCGTTTTCATGCATTGACCAATCATCCTAGTAAGTACATATTGTGGGGACCATGAAACAGGGTCCTTCAACGGTCGAGAGCAGGCATGTTAAGGCGGCCCCCCGCGGTCATATCAACATGGTGCTGTTGATCATATGAGCGGCTTGTTCTAGCCCGACCTTGAACCACTGCCATAGTTAACTATGTAACTCATTTTTGGGCAGCGTGGCACCATACATCTATAGCAGTATATGTCCTTTGCCCTTATCATCTGAAGCGGACCTGACATCGTTGTCTGGTATCAGATCAAGGTCCCAGGTACATGGATAAGCCGACAGGGTACAAGCGAGATGGACCCTGCTCGAACCTCGAAATATACTGTACTTCATAGTACATATAGACTGCCGAACCAGAGCCAAGAGAAAATGATTATGGAACATGAACAAATGCACCAGATAACCGCACTTCCTTGTTGCCACATCGATCATTGCCGTCTAAAGTAAGCGGTGTATTCCGCGGCGGCCATTTCCGCAGGTCCTGACCCAGCAAAATAAGGTCTTGAGATCAACAATGACCTGGTTTGATGCTTCGGCATTCCTTGTAGGTAAACCGTAAGCTTGACCTGGGAAACAAACACGGAATACACAACCCTCATATGCCGCCACCGGAGAATGAGCCGCATGTAGGTGGAGTGTAATTACTCGATCCGACATCGCAGGCTCTCTCGATGCGTTCAGTGCGGTTGGTCCATCAACCCGAGGTCGACATGGCCTAGAGAAGCATATGCAAAACCACAGTGGCTTATTGCAAAGTGTATGCTAACCTTGCTGTCTCTCATCGTCATCGTCCATCGGCACTTTGGTACGTATGTATGTACCTACTGTGCCCCCTCACCCCACTATCACGACGGGATTGGAGGAAGCTATTCCGTACAGGTGACAAAAAAAGAGAACCGGCGGGGACTTGGGAACTCTCTAGACGTAGCCACAGGCTGGGGCCAACAGCCCTTAGCTCTTTTTGTTGTGAGAGCCTCACAATGATACAATTGTCAATATTCTACATATGTGGTTGGGGCCAGGAGAACCAGAATCGGACGCTGCTTAACCCGGCACGCTTTCAAAGGCCGTTTTTGGGCTTGCTGTTGATGGAGCTCCTGGATGTGTAGCCGCCAGTCTTGGACAGCACGACTACCTTGCTGCCGCTTGCATCGCAACAGGCGATACGCTTGGAGTTTGGACGCCGCAAAAATGACTTGATTGATAGATTCCTTTTTGGTCTGGCGGTTATCAGAGTTTCCACTTCGACTTGATTTAAACGACGAGTTTGGATCCGAGCCCAAACACAAAAAAGTCTTATCCATCATGTTCGAATCAGGTAGGCGGCATGTGTCATGGAGTTGCCTGATACTGTCATGTTAGAGGATACTAGTGGCATCCTAGGGAGAATTCTGGAAGAGTTCGAATTGTCGAATCGTTGTCCGCCGTTGAAAAGTTCAAGCTCGTCATTGCTCGGGTTGGGGTCCCCTTGTCTCTCCACAAAGCTCACAAGAGCCCACAATCTTTGGGGGGGCCATGGGTCTAGCAATATCCCTGTCGCGTCTCGCAGCTCAATATCAGTCTTGCAGAAGCTTGGCAAATCGTTCGTTTGGTCGTGCCTTGAAGCATTAGTTTAGACCTAGCACGTCAAGCGGCAAACCTAGGAACACAACAGTAGAGAATGTTGTCCCGTGAGGTTCGAGATGGCCATGATAGCTCTGACTTCTGCCAATGGCTTGAACCTATGAAGCTGCTGATGTAATTTATTTGAACAACGCAGATGGAGTGGGAGGTGGCCACCTCCTGATTAAGGTGAGATGTTCGGCATGGAAGCAGGTAATGCGAAAAGAAAGTACTACGTGAGGAAAGGTACGGACGGTACTCGGTATTGACTAGCTCGAACAAAGCAGGTCCCGCTATTAGAAGCTGTCTCGAGGTTCCAGCAATGTTATTGTTGATGTTTTCTTTTTGTTTTGTGAAAAGCATTGCCAACACATCTTTGCATGAGGTTAGTAGGGGCTGACCCCAAACTTGTCTGCACCTGCCTTACCTTGCCTTAGTCGTTGCATCAAGCTTCATTCTATTGGGGTTCTTCCTGCCATCCATTTATTTAACACCCCTCATGGTGTATCTAACAGGTAAGTGCGGCGTTCAGACGTCAGAGTGCTTTCCCCTCTTCGACACGTTTACATACTTCCTTCCGCACGAGCTTTTTTGTGTAGGTACCTTGGCTGTACTAGAGAAGTTCAAAGTCGGCTTATGCAAACACCAAAAATGAATTGATATCTTGTCGTCCACTTCTTCATGATTCTAGAGGTGTCGTGCGTTCTTAAAGTCGGAACTGCCAAATCTTTCGTTGTGCCCACCTTTTACTGGATCTACAATTTCTAGCCCCATCTCTACCTCTGAGACATCAAAGCAGAGGTTGCTGTGCATCCTCCAATCAGCCGTGTTGCTTTCACCGTTCTTGTCAATGTTGAGCAATGGACAAGACCTCATCTGCTTTTGCGGTTACTGGGAACAGCCCTAACGGCGCCCACACCCACGCCTGTGGATGCACGGCGCAGGGCATTGTGGGCAGGGGTGGAAGAACAGTACGGTACGGTATCTTTGAATAAGCCAGCCACTGACTGTCCTGTTCATGCAGCATCGTGCTGCTTCACCGACCCTTTTCTCTGGGCTTGTGGGACGCAGAAAGCATCAGTGTGGAAAGTCGTCGATTTGTAACATGAACGGTTGATATCATTGTTGACTCTGCGTTGAGCTATGCGATGCGACATATGCCTACCTGCGATCATGGCTCATTGTAGCCCTGTTCAGTTGGTAGTCGACTGCATCTTGACAATCGGCGGCCGATAACGCGACAGTGGAGATTTTATCGGAAAGTTCAACACCATTGACTTTCGATATGCGCCTTGCCGCCGCAACAGCTACATTCGTGATGCCACTCAGATGCGATACTGGGGACTTATTCACGAAATGCTCTCAGTGTCCCAAGCGCTCATCTCAGGCTTGCATAAGCTTCTTGAGCCTTTGGCATCCATCACATGTGGAAAAACCCGCGCGCTTCTTGAAATCAGTGTACTTTATTTGCTTCCGACTCATCAATGATCTTAACCGCCACATGAAGTTGAAGACGTGGCCCGCTTTCACTGAGCACTGAGTCGTTGTCGCCCGGCCCCGATACGACGCTCTAGTCTTCACACTAGGCCGCAGAACATGGCCGCCCATTTCGCGCGCGACTGGCGAGGACTGAAATATGATCCCAGTACATGCCAATCTTGACCCTGAGAATATTCGCTCCCAGCTAACTGGGGTACCTATGAAGTGAGTGACCGGCCCCTACAGCAACCTCCGGCCACCGGGGATTTCGGCGCTGGAGAGGAGGGGTTCAAGGTGGACTGCTGCACCTCATCATCCAGCCTCGGGGCAGAACTGTGTATACAACACGGCACCAGGACAGCACTTTCAAGTTCTAGCTACTGTGCATTAGTGGCCGCCAAAACAGAGATCTCAGACATCAAGATATGGTGATGAGGGGACATGCTAACTTATGGTCTACTGTCTCGGATGCTCATATTGTTGTAAGCTGGTTCTGCAGACTGTTTTGCCCCTCAACCTGTCGGGGTTCTCAGATATCCGGCTTGCCATCAAGAACGTATTACCCGCCCTGGACCACTGCAGTGATCTCTCTTCGCCACTTGAGTTGAAGCTAATGAAGCAAGTTGAAATTACTGCCGTAGCAATGCATCTTCAGTCGCACGTCCGCATGAGCTTCACAAACCGGGCCATCACTGGCCTTGTCGCCCCTCATTCCTGGCCTGTCCTTATGTACTCGGCCGAATACAAAATCCCTGCCCAGAGCAAATTCGGCCTCGAGACAAACGCTGTAAGAAGAGGTGGACAATTGAACTTGTCAACAATACGAGACAAAGTTTAGGCTAGAGGACCCAATCGAGACCGCCAAAGACAAGCGGTTGTCATCCCGAGACGATTCAAAGGAGAAGAAAAAAAAAACCAAAAAGAAAACAATACCCGCAAGAGAGGATCCAACTGCAGAGCAATGACTGAGAGGGAAAATGGAACGTACTAGGTTCCTTGGTGGTACGCCAGTGGACGAAGGCGTTAACTTTGGGACTTATTCTCTGGGAGAGATCGCCTGCTTGCTGCATCCTCCATGTGTCGCGGTGGAGTGGCCTAGTCGCCAGCGGTTTTTATCAACTGGCAACCAGGTAGGCCAGCACAGCAAGATGGGTCACACTCTTTGAGAGCCGCATCGTTGCTTGCATCTGCCTCCATTCGCGCGTCTTCCTTTGTCTCCAGACACCCCCGGTCCCCGCGCTAACGAGCTGTCTGGAATAAAGGCACACACGTCTCGCCGTTCCATCGGCTCAACGTCTGCAGCAGCAGATGGATGTACATGCTGTCAGTACCGAGTATTGCTCAAGACGGAGATTTTGACAAAGCTAAGGTTTGTCTCTCGGTCCTCTTGTCTTCCTTTTCCAGCGCTGTTTATTTCTGCTTCAAAACTCATCTTGTTCCTCCATCCCATCCACATTCTTCCAATTCACCTCTGTATACCAGCAGTCGGACTTTTCCTTGGCTCCAGACGCAATACCGATTGACCAAACTGGAAGAAGCTGGAGACTCCCCCACTGCTTTTGCTCAAGGCTCCAAAGGGCCTGTCTCAGTTTCAATTCGGTTCCTGGCATCTTTCTCGGCCTCCACATCCTCTACCCGCTGCAACGCTCGATCCTGGAGTTCGTCCTCGGAGCTAAACCCTGTCTTCGGCATCAGTCGTCTATTTTGGATCTAGACAAGCGTTTATTTTGTTCGCGTTTCCTCCATTGATATTCCTTCTCTATAAGAACTTCCCCCTCCCGGGCTTGTCCTTATCTCCACTGTCTTTGCCGCCGAGAAGTTTTAATAGACTTCGCTTTCCATCTTTCGTTCAACGGCAACCGCATCTCAATCCTCTTCGATCCGCCAACTTAAACCATCAGGTGACTGTCACCAACACCAACATCACTATGGGCGGTTTCTACATGCAATACCTCGAGAGTAAGTCAACTACGATATATTTATCTCATTGTTTCCAAGTAATTGTGTTCACGACGCCGGCAATTGCTTGACAAAATACTGTCTGAATGGCACGAGAAAAATATATGGTGTACAGGGTAATCTTGGGTTCCCCGCATGTTGTAACGGCAACCTCTGTTCTACCATCGTTGTGCGAACCCAGGTTGAACGGTATACTCATATCGTTGGCAACATCGGTGGCATATGGCATGATGTGGACAAGATGTCATATCTCAGCCCACTTCCAGCCCTTGCTCGACTTGTGTGCAGACTTTCTGCATGCGTTTTGTGTTGCCATGAAGAAAACGTTTACTCAATTGGAAATTTGAGGCAAGAATCTTTTGCTAACACATCTTCCAACAGGTCTTTGTCGTCGTCGAGGATGGACAGACCCCATGTACGAGTGCTATCGGGATCACAACGGATACACTTGCCTTGTCCTTGTCAATGGTCGAGAATACCAGACGGATCTCACCTACGAATCTGATGTTTTGGCTCAGGAGAACGCCGCCATGCGTGCTTTCATGGTGTGCCGTAACTTCTCTGTCAATGGAGGTATGCTGGCCCGTAACGGCATTGTTCAGGGGCTTCCCGCCCAGGAAACTTCACATCGCCGCAAGAGCCGCCACACTTCATCCCGGGACAGCGACCGCCACAGCAGGCGATCAGGACATCACTCAAGCAGTAGCTCAACTGCTTCATTCGACTAAAAGACGTCACAAAACACCCTTTGACGGTTATGCAAGTCCAACATGACAGTATACTGATGGGCTGAGATCAGTATTAAAGTCAGCTCAATGTGGAAGGATGTCAGGGAAGCATGGGGAGAAACCCACACACAAGATGACTTACAAGCGGTTGAAATGCTTCACAGCAGTCCTAAGGGATATACCCGAACCAACCTCCCTTGGCAACCTCTCACGAGACTTGGGGAAGGATCATCAGTCTTTTTTGCTACTTTTTCACATTTCATTGTTTCCCTTTCTTTTTATTTTATCACCATGTTCAATCTCGTTGAACTGGGACACGGCGATATATATTTTGATATATCTTGGCCATCTTCGACGACTCATGACGAAACGATACAACTTTAGACGCGAGGTCACATTTCAACGGTCGGCATTTTTGTTATGAACTTTCCATCATTTGACGCCTCTATTCTTCCTGCGAAAACTTGGAACGACTCGTTCTTCAGCATTTAGTTCACTTACAAAGCTATTTCTTTAGCCCTTTGGTGATATTCTTGGCGTTTGTCGGGGTACGGACGAATCAACCGTACGACAGCGATCCGAAAGGACGGCATCGTACATTAAACACCACTCGACACCGGAATAGCGCTCCGTTCAAGGATTAAGGGCCACGAAGTGAAGGAGGAGACTGGACAGAGCGGAACGGCGTACTTGAACACATGTTCAGCATGATGGCGGTATTATTCAGAGTAGGCATTTGCCTTACAAAGAACCACGCAGTAATGGTTCTGGCACACGACGGACGACAATTTGACGAACCATGATAAAAAGAGAAAAAAGTTTGCTTCGGGTTTCTTGGGCATATAGCACTGTTAGCGAAGGGTGGTTTTATTACTCGATCCCTCTTATGAGGGATGCTGTTGAGAAGTTTGGAATCTTGCTTTGATGGAGGAAAAGTCCGAGCATGGTAGGAGCTAGCGTTGACTTTCACGATACGAGTACAGATGGGGGATCATAAGACTGGAACGACTGATGAGGATGAAGCACGTATTGAGAAGCAACTTGATGATAAGATACTTAACGACAATAATGATTATGACTTTTTTCTTCTTCTCACGAGCCGGTGTCGATAAACCTTCTGGTTTCACACCATGTTCCTTATTTGATGCACTGGTATGAGTGGTAGAATGGTAACTCGAACGACTTACATGTGCTTCGTGCCGATCGCAAACATTTCCCACACACCCGTTATCCTTCACCAACGAACCTCTAGTTAGTTCATCTGTGTGACTAACGTGAAGCGACATCTGTTACTTTGTCAACTTCTTTGTGCAACGTGAGTTATAATTCGTCTGCGTAGATCCCTCGAGGTTGAGAGATACTTTGAGATTTGGGAAGGTTCTTTAACATTGATTCCGCGAGCCAGTTCAGTCTCATATGCAAGGTATCGGATCTTTTGAGGATACTGAATTTCTATATAAGTACTCTGAGTGTCTTATACCTACTAGCTAGTTGCAGTGAATCTCATATGAACAGGAAGGATCGTCATTAAGGCGAATAGCAGAGACCTCCAGCCCGGAAATCCACGGTACTCTCACATGAGGCCGAAGATACAACTCAAATCTGTCCATGAATAGAGACAAAGATCGAAACAATCCCGTCTGATTTGCGTAGTACCAGCAACTGTTTGGTGTCCAGAGTGGTGGGACACTACAACATCTAACCACCAACCACAAACTCTAACATTGGCTTTTTTTAACCTTGTGTGATGATCGCCGGTCCAGGCCCAGTCTGTCAGTCTGGCTTACTATCCACCTCGAAATTCCATTTGTGCGATGACGTTGGAGCAGCCATAGCACAGTCGTGAAACAATGGGGGTAAAGAATGGATGGAGGAATAGTACTTCAACATCTACCAATCACAGTCTTGTGTTTCCACCTGGGAACTGTCTGTAGACAACTACTACGTAGACACATGTTTGAAGGTACAAATCGAGAGGGAGGTTGACAAAGTTTGAGGTGAGAGTTGGTTACTGTACTTGTGATGGTCACGAGGTGCTGATTGACAGTTCAATCAGAGCAAAGGGGGCTCGCACTAGCAGACGTGTCAGATGGAGACACGGGAGAGGCTGAGAGACGGAACGCCTCAATAATGAAGTCATGTATGGGGTGAGTTGTGGAACGTGTTTTCTGTGCTTCACGAGAGGAGAAGGCTTGAACGATACTACGGAGGTACGATACGAAACAATTGCTGACGTGAAAAAGAGGCTGTTCAAGGTCATGAGTCCGTTATACTTGGAACGTCAATGCAGTTGAGAGAGCCAATGTAGGAATGTCCGTTAACACGAGCGACTCTCGTAAATGAGCTGCAGGGTTCCTGACAGGGGTTGTATAGAGGAACGTAAGCTCGTGAGTGGCTGTTGTCGAGGCCGAGGGGAGAATCGGGGAAGAGGAAATGGCGCCACTAGCTTTGGTCTAATGTTTAGTTTAACGATCTGAAAAAGCTGAGACGTCTGTAAAGATGAAAGGAGAAAGAGTCAAAAGGTGAGTGAAGGCAAAATGGAGCTTTGGAGTGATAAGATGGTTGCGCTCTTTTGCGTGAAGCCTTGGGGATGCAACCAGTCGAATAATGCAATGCAATATTGATGTTCAAGGAATCTATTATTAAAGGAGGAATCTCACCACTTGCCAAAAGCAGATGACTTATTCAGAAATCGCTGCAGAAACAACCTTGCAAGACATTGATTAATTCTAGAATATCAAGACGGAAACAGCTTCTGGACAGGCCGACAGGGGGTTTAATATAATTTCGCGTGACCCCGCCAGAGTGGTTTGGTCCAATTGAAGTCGGTAGTCTGGGCCCCTTTCTATTAGGGGACCTCGTGTCGTGGATCGTTTGTCTGTGTGGCCCAGGCCCATATTGAAGGCATGGACTAGACTATTGAACGGAGAGTCTAACAAGAGGTGAGAGATGTGATATTTTAACAAGGCAGATATGGGTAATAATGGTAGTATTTGGCTATTAAGAGACAAGAGACAATGGTGAATGAAAGCATATCCTGATTCCATATCATCAAGACATTACCCAAAACAAAGACTACCCTATTCAGACAATTATTAGCACCCGAGTTAGGTTAGAGATATTTTGAAACGGTGCACAGAGATCTTCATCGAGGCTGTAGCTGGAGGTGCTACAGTATGGATGCTAATTAACCAAAGGCGTAAGAAGAAAAAAAAAGACCCTGGCACGCCCACTGGCAGCCGGCGCATCCCCTAGACTATAGGAGGGCGCTAGGTACCGTTCCCCACTCTCCTCCCATCTCATTCTCAGCCTGGAGGTCCAAGACTGGCTGCATCTTCCCACGTTGGCCTTTTTAGACAATCCCCACTTCCCTTGCTTGCTCTCTCTCCTGAGTTCAAAGTCGGACTTCTTCTTCTCCTCTTTCCCTCTTTCTTCTCTGACTTTCACTTTGACTCTATATCCAGACTCACATCTCTCGAGATACCTGATACCCCTTTTACCAAAACTTTTTATAATCTAATCCTGTCGAGGTTTCTTCCTTCTTTTCAGGACCTCGCTGCTGTCGCTCTCTGCTCTTACATTCGCTGTTACCCCCTTTACTTCAGGCACATTCACCAACCTAACAGCTTCTCAATACCGCAATTATGAAGGGTATGGCTCAATCTGATATTCCTTCTGCTTCTCTCGTAGCTAACAATTTCCAGGACTTATTCTTGTCGGCGGCTTCGGCACTCGCCTTCGCCCTCTCGTACGTTACCCCTCAGAGCCTCACGAACCCGCCTACGCATACCTTCAATATTTCGATTGCTCTGTGTAACTAACAATATGCGCTGCTTCTCAGACTTTGACTCTCCCCAAGCCCCTTGTCGAGTTCGGCAACAAGCCCATGATTGTGCATCAGATTGAGGCGCTGGTCGCGGCTGGTGTTACCGATATCGTTCTCGCTGTCAACTACCGACCCGAGATCATGGAGAAGTTCCTTGCTGAGGTGAGAAGAATTGCCAACTCTGTATCTAGTTTCTGGACCAAGTTCTAACATTCGCTGCAGTACGAGGAGAAGTACAACATCAACATCGAGTTCTCCGTCGAGACTGAGCCCCTCGACACTGCTGGACCCCTGAAGCTTGCTGAGAGCATTCTCGCTAAGGACGACACTCCTTTCTTCGTCCTCAACTCCGATGTCATCTGCGACTACCCCTTCCAAGACCTCCTCGCTTTCCACAAGAACCACGGTAACGAGGGTACCATTGTCGTCACAAAGGTCGAGGAGCCTTCCAAGTATGGTGTCGTTGTCCACCAGCCCGGCCACCGTTCCCTGATCGACCGGTTCGTTGAGAAGCCTGTCGAGTTTGTCGGCAACCGTATCAACGCCGGCATGTACATCTTCAACACCTCTATCCTCGACCGTATCGAGCTCCGCCCGACCTCGATCGAGAAGGAGACCTTCCCCGCTATGGTCAAGGACAACCAGCTCCACTCATTCGACCTCGAGGGTTTCTGGATGGACGTTGGTCAGCCCAAGGATTTCCTCAGCGGAACCTGCCTGTACCTGTCTCACCTGACCAAGACGGGCAGCAAGGACCTTACTCCCCCCTCGGAGTCCTACGTCCACGGCGGAAACGTCCTGATCCACCCCTCAGCCAAGATTGGCAAGAACTGCAGAATCGGACCCAATGTCACTATTGGACCCGATGTCGTTATTGGAGATGGTGTTCGCCTGCAGCGATGTGTGTTGCTTCGTGGCTCCAAGGTCAAGGACCATGCTTGGGTCAAGTCCACCATCGTTGGCTGGAACAGCACTGTCGGTCGATGGGCCCGCCTTGAGAACGTAACAGTTCTCGGTGACGATGTCACTATCGGCGACGAGATCTACGTCAACGGTGGCAGCGTTCTTCCCCACAAGTCCATCAAGGCTAACGTCGACATCCCCGCCATTATCATGTAAGGGGTGACTTGACAAGTCAACGTTCCACAAAGCTTGTTGGAGGACACACCAGCGAGTTTTCTCATCTACAATCTAATCTCCAACGACGACGACGAAAGAAATCAAACAAAAATTCACCACTCTGGGAAGATGTGCTGGCCACCGTTTTAATATCAAGGAGGCCAGACGGGAAGAAAATAAGAGCCTGCCGCTCGTCAGTATCTGAATACTTTTATGCAGTGTCTAATGCCCCTATTATGCGTGTTTATCTGGCGTCTAGGTCGGTTTATACAGAAGGAAGGCAGGCAGGCAGGCAAGCCATGGAAGGACAAGAACAGGCAAGGCAGCTGGGCAGGCAGGGTTCATGGCAGCGTTTTGAGGAAGCCGTGTCAAATGTTTTAACTAGTTTTATTGTATTGAAGAAGGTGGTGTATAACCATTTTGAAACTTTAGCTGGACGTTCAATTGTATGTGACAAGTCTGTTTTCGGCAACAGGTGTGAAATTATATCGTATAACGTTGGGAGATGGTTGTTCGCATGCAGACAGATCTGAGTGCTCATTATCTACGGATATCAGAAAGTCAATTGCATGGTGTTGAAGCTGTTGTGTTCATTTTATTGAACGAATGATAAATTGCATGCCCGTAAAAGGATCTCAGCAACAACACCTGATGCTCGTTCAATTGCAATCGTGAAAAAACGACAATTTTCCCTGGGACTTGAACGCTGAGTTTCGACCTGTGAAGTGGTCTTCCCAAAAATCTGGAACGTTTCTGATTGGTGCTTGACCACGGTGAACAAGCGACCGTCGGTGAAGGATTCCCAGACCTTGTTGCATTACTGGGGACCCCGAACCTCAGCTAGCCAAGCGAGTCAACTCGGTAGAGAACGCGGGGATCGGATGGGGTTGTGGTTGTTGACAGATTACCTGATCAGCGGGAGAAAGTTTACTGCGAAATTTTGAGGCTTATGGCTTCATGCCTCACCAAAGGTTATATATCTCCTAATGCCCTCTTGCTGGTGTAAGCCAATGTGCTACATACCTACGTAGTTAGTAGCAGTAGATATTGCAAGCCCAATTGGGTTGGCACTCCAAAGCTTTCGGTATTTGAGCCTTCTAGTTTATGGAAGAGCGGTGTCATGGAATAGAGAATGGAGCTTGATCACATCTACCGTCTTTATAGCTGTGCAGCACTCTCTTTTCCTGCGTGGATACTTCTCTTCCCTTTCCCACTATCCGTACTATCCAAGCAATGAAAGCCCTCATCTTAAAAACAAGGAACAGAGGTGCATCGCGATTATTCAACCCCCAGCCCCAGAGCCGAGGCCTAAAATTGACGTATTTTGTCCCCGCCACTTTGCTCTAATCAATCAACTCGCTACACACTCGGTCCGTCTCGACCCAGATCGTGAAATCATCTTGAACGACTGCGGCATTTCCAAGACATAACACGGCACGGATAGAACGGGTGGAGGTTGCATATCATCGCTGATATTTTGAATCTCGGGTCCTTGAGGCTCAACCCACGAAAACGTTTTGCTAGGTTCAAAACCCACCACTTACATTACACCAATCCAGCTCAACAACACGCGACTCTCAGCATCAACCGCCGAAGTCTCTCCAGAAAATCTCGCCTGATAAACTCGGGGTGTTTCGTGAGCGGTATCTGCTTCCGGGTCTGGTGCGCACAATACGGAGAAAACAGGCCGTTTGCCAAAAAAATCTCGATTTAGCTACGACGGCGACGACGGCGATCTAGACTTTGGTGATCACTCGGTGTCGGTTCAGTCACCTCATTTTTGGCGGTGTTAGTTACAGACGGATCACTGGACTCGAAGAAATTTGGAGACAGTCGTTTCTAAGACGGGCACGAGATCAGAAAAGAACCAGAGCGCCTCACCTTGACAATTACTACGGGCGTGTACTAAGACACCAAGGATCCTGGCTTGAAGGTGGTGTTAACTCTCAGGAGAATGGAGGCACAGTATGCGCATGGGCATGTGCGTGGCCATGTTTCCAAGACGAAGAAACGTCCTTGGCCTCGGTTCATTGTCTTTTGCATGTCAATCATGCTGATTTTAGTGGTAAGTCGATATTTCAACTATAGAGTTCTCCTTTCTATGCGCATGGCCTTTACTGGGGCATCACATCATTTTGCCATTCCCCATCATCCCGCCTTTCACCCACACCATCTGTCTCCCCGTGGCTCCCCCGTCTTTGGGTCTGCAACCCAGAAATCACCTGTGTGCTACGTACTCCGTACCGCAAGTTTGGGTTGGGCTGTGGGCTCAGCAAGATGATGCATGCCCATGGCCTGACCGAAACCTTACTAGTGAGGATGCAACTGGGGACTGGGGAGACTTGACGATAGCATCATTTTACAAACTGGGGCACCGTCTGGTTACTTTTTTGAAAAATTTCTGGATCCCAAGTTGGCATATGACGGCATGCCAGTGGATATGGGCGCGGACCATGAGCCTCAAGGGACAATTATTTAGAGACGAGAGTGCAAAGACACGGCGAGGTTCGGCGTATTAGCGGAGCCTCTCTGAGCTTTCTCCCCCGCACCCCGAACACCACCCCACTCGGACGGCCTCTCCACGGCCGCCCGGCGGCACTTCAATTGGACTGGCTGCTTCTGAACCATGGGGAGAGCCAGAAGCGCGCCTTGATCAGGAGAACAAAACACCTGGGAGTGAGGCTCGTGGGATTGAAATATCCACTGAATTTCGGGCTCATTCGGCGCTGAATACCACGTCCCTGCACTCGGTCACGTAACTTCTAACTTGCTTTAGACCTGACTTCCATTACCTAACGCTCCATCCATGATCCCCAAGCCCCAAACCACCCCGAACCCCCCCATACTCTATCGTCATTGGTAGTGAATCAGCCACTGACACAGGTTCTGTCAGCAGCTCTCCCAGCTTGTCCTCAGTGACGGTGACGCCAAGCTCCAGCAACAGCCAAAGCTCAAATTCCCACTGTCGCTGCAGAGAGACGGAAACCTTTTGACCTCGTTGTCGTCCACCAAATCCAAAACCTTGGTTTCCTTTTTCACTCTCCTCCAATTATTCTCTCATCGATCTCTCCATCTCCTCCTTCCTCAACTCTATCCTTCCTCTTTCTCTCCCCCACCAATCCCAACAGCATCCGAAGCTGTCTGCTATATTCCCTCTCCCTTCACGACCGCGCCGCCCACCTCACCACTCTTCACAATGTCTCTCGCAGACGATTCTAACCGCGTTGTCGAGCAATTCGACTTCTCTGACGAGACCCTCAACAATCATGTGAAGGAGTTCTTAAAGCAAATGGGTAGGTTGCTGTCCTTCGTCTCTGCGCAGTCTCTGCGCCGCTGTGCTACTGCAGCCCGCAATCATGATGCTTGTCGCAATTTCACAACAACTTGACTTTAAACCCTCAGCAAAACCAATACTGACGACATGTTTTAGATGAGGGCCTCCAAAACGAAGGCACCAGCCTGCAACAAATTCCTACCTACGTCACTGGAGTTCCCAATGGCACAGAAAAGGTGAGATCCTGTTGACAGTCCGCTCACGCAGCTACTCATACTGACTGCTCCCCACCAGGGCCTCTACCTAGCTGTTGATTTGGGAGGCACAAACTTCCGAGTTTGCTCCATCATGCTCAATGGCGATACCACATTTAACCTCACATTCAACAAGGTTGCCATCCCCAAGGAGCTTATGGTCGCAAAGACCTCCTCGCAGCTCTTCTCTTTCCTCGCCAAACAGATCGAGATCTTCCTCAAGGAACACCACGCCGACCACTTCAACTCCCACCTGCGTCGCCGCAACACTACCAGCGCTCCCTCCGGCTACCGCGATGAGCACATCTTCCGCCTGGGTTTCACATTCAGCTTTCCCGTCAAGCAGCTGGCCATTAACAAGGGCCTGCTGATTCGATGGACCAAGGGCTTTGATATTCCTGACGCTGTGGGCAAGGATGTCTGTGCCCTTCTTCAGACCGAGATCGATAACCTCCACCTCCCAGTCAAGGTTGCCGCTCTCGTCAACGACACTGTCGGTACCCTCATGGCCCGGTCTTACACTTCAACAAGCAAGGGCCGATCCGTCCTGGGTGCTATCTTCGGTACTGGTACCAACGGAGCCTACATGGAGAAACTCGATAATATCAAGAAGCCCATTTCAGGCGAATATGATCAGTCAACAGGTGAGATGGTTGTTAACACAGAGTGGGGTTCGTTCGATAACCAGCTCAATGTTCTGCCCTCAACACCATGGGACAAGGCTCTTGACGCTGGAAGTGTGAACCCTGGCGATCAGATGTTCGAAAAGCGTGTGTCTGGTATGTTCTTGGGTGAGATCGTCCGACTGGCTGTGGCCGACATGATCAACAACGAGAACTCTTCACTATTCAAGGATCTCAACTCGAGCACTAACGACTGGGGTACCACTACCACCATCGCCCCCACATCTGGATTCCTCAAGCCCTGGGGACTCGATAGCTCCATTATGTCTGTGGCGGCTGCTGACAACACCCCCGAGTTGTCCACTCTTCGCCAGGAGCTTGAGAATCTGCTCAACGTTTACACTCCCTCGCTCGAGGACGCCCAGGCCTTCAAGGCTGTCTCCAACGCTGTTGGCCGTCGTGCTGCTCGACTGGCCGCTGTCGCCATCGGCGCCATTGCTATCAACACTGGCAAGCTCGATGATATCAGCGAAGACGTTATCGATGTCGGTGTCGACGGCAGTCTTGTCGAGCATTATCCCTTCTTCCGGGATATGATCTACGAAGCCCTCCGAGCCATCGACGGTATCGGCCCTAAGGGCGCTGAGAAGATCCGAATCGGTATCGCTAAGGACGGTAGCGGTGTTGGTGCCGCTCTCATTGCCCTTGTGGCCGCTGGCAGGGAGAAGCCCGAAGACTACTTGACTAACTTGAGATCTGAGTCCAACCGCGCTCGCAAATCTTCTGATGCGATCCGTACGTTCCACCCTTCATCCCAAGCTATTCAGGCTTCGGCTTCTAGCTAAGTGACCTTTGCTAACTTTTTAACAGTCGATTCAGCACCACTTTCCAACCAGGCGCTACTAATTGGTAGTGCCGTTGGTGTTCTTGCGCTAGCAGCGGTCTGGTACAGCAAACGGCGATGAGCAACGACAACCGTTGTTGTTACGTGGGCTGAAATACCTTTTTTGGAGTTCCCCTTTTTATTAACTTGTAGCAAGATTTATGTATATATGTGCATCTGACGGGATGTGTTATGTTCGTTGGGACTTTCGGCGCTTATGTCTTCAATATCTTTACTTTTGCGTTCTTGTCGCATTCAAAAGCTGTACAGGCATGAGGCAACTAGTTTTATGACAAGTTAATTTCATGACGAGTTTAAACCATTTCTAACTTTAGTGTCCTTATGTCGTGTGATCTATTACTGTAACAAGATCTAACTAGCCATCTTTTTCTTTAAGCGTGTCTATCCCACCCTGCCGTTATCCTACCGTTGAAATCATATTATCATGAAACGTTCCCAATTCTCTATCGCTTTGTAGCGTTCTTGTTTTCGAGACCTATGATCTAACTACCAAAGGCCGCAGCAGGATAAGAGCGATCTCTCTTCTTACGAGCTGCAGAGCTACTCCTAGAGCTTGTATTGGATCCCGTACGGGGCGGTGGTGCAAGTCTACTGCTCGCCATATCGTCGGGCAGATCGTTCCACTCGGTGTCAGCTCGTTGGTTCTGGTAGGACTTTCCAGAGGGCGGCATGTTGGGTCGTGAAGTGACGTTCCTAGGAGGACCTGATGATCCAGACAGATTGGCGATTGCGGCAGTTGCGCTCTCAGGCAGAGAATGTTGAGGCGCTGATGATGAAGAAGGGATCAAGCTTCGGACAGAAGCGCCAGTAGGACGACTGACCAGCCAGGCCGAGTTCGGACGCAGTTTGAGATAATAGCCCTGAATCGGTTGGTTTTCGCGCTTGAAACCTCGGCCTTCATACCACTTCAATCCCTCCTCGTTCTCGGTCCATACATGTGCTGTGACAGCTGTTACATTCAACTGAGAATCGGACACAGCAGTCGCAATGATGTTGTCTACAGCGGCGTTCACAAGTCCCAGCGATCGGTATGGTGAGAGCAGACAAAGGGACTGAATATAGAGGTTCTGAGGCACCGTGCCTTGACTGTTGGGATCAAGCGTGGGCTCGACGCGACAAACAACACCGCCAACGACTTTGGGCTCAGCACCATCGTGTGACCATGTGATGACCCGGGAGAAACGACCAGAGGTTGCAGGGTCCGAGGCGCGCTGGTAAAAGTTGTCGGGATAGCTAACGGGAAGCAACAAGGCGTTGATACGACGTAGAGCGTTCACATCTTCGCCCGAGACGAGTCGGATTGTAGCCTCTTGAGGGAGAGAGGTCGGGAGAGGTGGGATATCGAGCGAGGGTGTCGAAGGAGTTGTCAAGTCTGACGAGCTTGTGGTCGGTGGAGGGACAGCTGCCGTTGGCGGGGGAGGAGTCGAGAGTTCAACGGGGGCGGACTGAGAAGGTGGAGGCGCATATTTGGGTAACTTCGCTGAGAAGAAGGATCGGATGGAAGTCTGGGCGGGTTTCGTGGTTGGAAGCGACATATTGGCTGTGTATATTGTTGAGTATGAAGACAGTCTCGTTTGCGATAGAGAGGTGTAGTAGATGCGGATATACTACTTAGATGTAGTGACGGCGAGAAAGAAAGAGAAAGGCTGGGGTAAACAAGACAACGGCCCAACCTGAACCTTAAAGCATAAACTTTGTGAACCTGGAAGATAAGTAGATCCGGAGCAATGGAAGGGGTTTATGCTTTCGTGGGAGGTATTCAAAGGAGTGAAAACGAAATCTCAAGGGAGGATGGGACCTGGAACAGGAGGCTCTTTGGACTAGTCTGGGCTGCAAGTACTGTAGACTAGCGCAGATCGCCCACTGAATGCCCGTCTGAGAAGATGGGCAGCCAATCCCACGCGAAAGATCTAGATTGAGGTCGATTGCCATTCGCAGAGACGAATCCTATCAGTTTCTGTAATTAGCAGCATATCGTTACCAGTTATTTGGTGAGGTACCCGCCCCCCTGGAAGTCGATTTGACAGGTGGACTTTATTGAATTGAAGGTTAAAGGGGTTCAGGGATTGATGTGAGTGAGTGGATGAGTTTGTGAGGGTTTGAGTGTTGTAAATACCACTCAATACCAATGCTTCCTCTATATATCAATTTTGCTCATCCAATTCATGCTTTTACTGTTCAACTCGTCACAGAATTTGTTGAGTTATCAGATGCATTGGTGACGGTCAAAGTTAAAATTGACCGTCCCTTGCATGGTTGTGGTTTAAGCTTCGAGAAAGGATATCGATTAGACTACTGTGGTACTAATGAATCAGTAATTGTAACAGTGTGTTGTTCAAACGTTTATTAGATTTAGCTGGTGATTCTAGGATTTATGATAAGTTAAGGTAAAATTCCAAAACCAGTATTGACTCCCATGTATAGTGGAATGAGAGGAGGTTTATGATAAGGTGAGAGAAGGCTCTTGTGATACATGAAGATGATTTGAGGAAATGGAACTCGAGAAAATATACCATAACTAGTTTTCCTGTGGTCTACCTCTCCCATAGTATATATCATTAAATACATAGTATGGAACATACGGGTTTATCATAAGACGTAAATCCGTGACGGAGATTCCCTCCAACCTGGGCTTTCCGAAACCTCCTCTTACTGTATTGGTGGCTGACATTGGGCACTGGGGTGCACTGGCGCGCTCTGAGGCTCCGGCTCGAGTGGTTTTTTTGTTGCCTTCCATTGAGATTTTTGCTTCTACCTTCAAATTTCCCCCTTCACCTTAAAAATCCCATCTCGTCCATCATCTTTGGTTTGATACTGGCGCATCAAAACTCCATCGCTGTGTTTTTGGGAGCAAGCTTCTGCCTCTTCTTTTGATTGCCCTTCTCTTACTTAATCAGAAAGCTCGTCTCCAGTTCTTTTTTTCACGTCACCAAACCCGCAGACGCAAACACTGCAGCGCCAGTACCTACCTACAATTGGAGGCTGGAGAATAGAGCCTCAATTATTAACGTTATTGTTTATTCTAGTCTTCCCCATTGTTAGGCTTTTTTTGCTATTCACTTTTTATATAAGCAAACGGGCATTCTTGCCATTCTTGCCATTCTTACTCATACTTCTTCTTAATCAACTCTTCCTTGCAGTTAATTCTCTCACTACTTTGCCAGCCTTTTTCACCTTACAAGTCCAATCTTCCCCCAAGTTTTTCTCTCTCTCTTATCGCATAACCAGCCGCAACACTACTGTACCCCGGCTGCAATTCCGTCCACACCCCCCCCTCCGCCCGGTAGCTGCCGTTTCGCTCCTCGGCATCATCACACGATTTCAGTTACACACCCTCCGCTTTACAAATTCGTCGGCCCTGGCTCGGATTCAGGATACCCGGCGACATCATGAATGCTGGTACGGGTAGGGCGGGCGTGATCAGCGCCCATGATGATGCTTCATCTATGGATAAGCTGGTAAGTATCGACTCGACTGATGTGCATGTTCACCTCCCTGCGATGCTCCTCAGCCAACGCCGCGAGCGAGCGCCATCATGATTTGGCGGCGATGGCTCGTCTCTGCGCCCCCTATCGCGGCGTCTGCGCATTGAGCTTGTCGCTCATCATCTACTGGCAATATTATATCTGATGGATTGCTAATGCAAACACTGTAGGCGCATGCTGTACTAGACGATGTACTTTTCAATGTTTTGAGCGATCTATTGATGAAAACGCACCGCGAAGAGAAGACGGCCAGAGCCACTACCGCAGCCATTCGAATCGAGAAACTGGCTTCCGACGCGTCCGATAGCTCAACACCTGACTCAAAACCAGACGTACGAATCGAGACAGATGCAGCTATCTACGAGGATGGAAAAGTGTTACTCAAGGGCAATCCCCTTAAGACCACGGCCGAAATTCTTTGCCCCCGATGTCATCTACCCCGACTCCTGTATCCCACCGATGGAAAAGGCGCTCAAAACCCCGATCCTGGTATCATCTACTGTAAGAAGCATCCTTACATTGATAAACCTGGATGCGACATCTATGGACAGAGTTGGGTTGGGCCCGGGCCTGGTCGAGGCAAGAAGAAGAAGGATATGGAAAAGAACAATAGCGACTCTCCTATGCCCGAACAGCGACCCCCCAACGTGCTCTCTTTTCCGTCTGCCACTTGCAGCAAGTGCAAGCGCTGTATTCTTGTCACTCGCCTCAACAATCACATGGGCTCTTGTATCGGAAACAGCGGTCGCAATGCCAGCAGAGCTGCGGCGCAGAAGCTGAGCAACGGCGGATCTCAGAACGACCCTACGCCACCTTCATCACAGAAAGCGACACCTGCGCCTGGATCCCGTGCCGCTAGTCCCAAGAAGCGGGATGCCAGCGAGGAGGACGAAGATTCTGAGAACAGTCACAAGAAGAAGAAGCTCAAGCCTACCTCCTCCGTCACCAAGAAGGTGATTCTCAAGACGAAGCCAAACCTCAAGAAGGATAAGACCAAGGGCCTATCGTCTCTGAGTCAGGAGCAGAAGGCTGACTACACCAACCGCGATTCAGTGGAGGTGGCTCCTAAAAAGGTTGTGTCTAAGGGCATCAGTCCTGTTAAGAAGCTTAAGATGAACAAACCTCAGCTGGGATCGCCCAAGCCCAAGTCTAGTCTCATACGTGAGGCCACGGGAGAGTCGGAATCTTCCGATACTCTCTCATCGCCTCAGTAGACCATTGCTCACGGGGGCGAGACTTGCTCAGATGTCAGTATCTCAAACGATGCATCTTACTTTTGGTGGTATATCTTTGAAGGTATGCTCCGGTGTTGGTCTGGCGTACACCGACCAACAAGACATGGTTGGATACGGTTGAGGCAAGCAGGACATTACGCGACCAAAGAGACCATTTGCTTATCAAGATTCCTTATTCTACCTGTATTATTCTCATCATTGCATTGAACGGCAGGCGGTTGGTTAGGTTTACCGGGACCGGATATTCACAGCATCCACGGAAAAGGGACCGAGGCGTTTTGGGCGTATTAAGTATAACAATGGACACTTTCAAAATATTTGATCTTGACGCAATATGTGATTGTATGACCCGTGGCATGTAACCTGCTTATGCTCCTGAACGCCAGGTATCAATGCAAATGCATCCAACCCGAGACTTCTCCATATGACTTGTTCCCATCTAGATTTGCTCTTCCTCTTCAGCAACGCGGGCTTTGACAATTTTAACATCCTCGACAGGTCTATCCTCCGATCCAGTCTTGACCATGCCCATCCGCTTCACTGTGCCCATGCCAGACTTGACCCTGCCAAAGATGGTATGTTTTCCATCGAGCCACGGCGTAGGCGCAAGTGTGACGAAGAACTGCGACCCGTTCGTGTTGGGGCCTGCGTTGGCCATGCTCAAGATACCAGCGCCTGTGTGCTTCAGACCCGGATCAATCTCGTCCTCGAACTTTTCGCCAAAGATAGAACTTCCACCACGACCAGTCCCTGTAGGATCGCCGCCCTGGACCATGAAGTTGGGGATAATGCGGTGGAAGATGGTGTTATCGTAGTAGCCGCGACGGACGAGGGTGGTGAAGTTATTGCATGTCTTGGGGGCGTGGCTGGTGTAGAGCTCGAGAGTGAGCGAGCCCTGTCGCTTGTCAGTAAACGTTCGTAGAATTAGAAGTAGAGAGACGTACCATTGTCGTCTCAAGCACAATGTTTGTTGTCATGATTGCACTGGTTGTACCGTGTGTTTGTTTATGGTGGAGGGGCAGGACAAGGCTGGCGCATTTTTTGAAGCTGTTCCTGGTGGTTTCAGCGACTGGAGGTGAGTGATTGGGTCGCTGAAGAGAGGCTCTGCAGGGGCTGACGATCCCTGAGCGACAGCGCACCTCCCTCAGCCTCAGGTTTATGCTTGTTCAAGCATTTCCAACAGACGTCATTCGAAACAGAGATACTTTAACTCACAACACTCTTTTTAATCTTTCGCCTCTGTCAAATTTATCGACAGAAAGTTTAACGGCAGATATTTGCCCACAACATTAGAAGCACCAAACTAAAATAACTGTCGCTGGATATTTGTTGCTGAGATGATATAACCTTGACCAAATCTTTACACAACCCGCTCGCTCAGGCTTAGAACACGTTGCTCTCTTACAACATCACCAGCAACGTCAGCTACAAGCCAAGCCATGGCGGAAAACACCACAAATATTACCGCTCTCGAGGGCTCTCTTGATGCCTTGAACTCGACTGTTGAAAACGGAAGCAGCTGGCTCTCTATCTTTTCGTATCTTCGAGACCCAAGCTTTATCCTGCTTGAGATCAAACTCGTTCTCAGCGCCATCAGCATCATCTATCTCGGTGCCCACGCTGCTCTCCGCCGACCTCCTTCCGCCGCGCCGGCAAAGGAGAAGAAGCCAGGTGAAAAGGAAGATGACGAAGAGCGCTTTGCCCAGGGGTTGGAGCCTTCTGATGCCATCATGTTTCCACTCATGGCCGGTACTGTCCTCATTGGTCTGTACTACCTGATCCAGTATCTTCAAGACCCCGATATTCTCAACAAGATTCTGCGCTGGTACATGTCCACTATGTCGGTTGCCAGTTTAGTGTCTATCTACTCCCACGGTATTGAACTCGTTACAAGTCTGGTGTTTCCTCGGTACTGGCGCGGATGGGACGGACGCCTCAGGGCAGTGAAGCAGAAGACCAGAGCAGTTCAGGTCTGCGACGATGCAGGCAACCCTACTGCAGAGATTCCAGAGACAGGCAACCCGTTTCCTGGGCCTTTTGCGTGTTTGGCGTTCACCGAAAAGATTCGCAAGTCAGGATGGGAGCTACGCAGCTTACTCACCCGACACTGGGCCATCAAGTTCTTCATGCATGGCATGGGCAAAGAGGAGGGCAGAATCAAGTTTGCACATGTAATTTCACTGCTCATGGCTTTGGTCACGGCACTTGTCTACTCGTATACGACCTCGCCTTTGCTGGGCAACACACTTGGCTACGCAATGTGCTATGGCTCGCTTCTCCTTATTTCTCCCACGGACTTTCTGACCAGCACTCTGCTCCTTGTCGGCTTATTCTTCTATGATGTTGTCATGGTCTTTTACACGTGAGTTGACGGCCCTGATTCTTATACTTGCACTCCGTGCTAACCGTCTCTAGCCCCTATATGATCACAGTCGCCACCAAGTTGGATGTGCCTATCAAGCTCACCTTCGAGACCGGGGCGCGCAAGAGTATTCTGGGGCTGGGTGACATTGTCATCCCAGGCATGGTCATGGCTTTGGCCCTTCGATTTGACCTCTGGCTCCATTATGAGCGAAAGATCAAGTACGAGAGCACAGACTTGAAGCTTATCGAAAAGGATCCGGCGTCAGGAGCACTCGTAACGAAGAGCGAAGTCAAGCACAAGGAGGTCAAGGCTAAGTACGTCAACGTCAAGGGTAACTGGGGAGACAACCTCTGGACCCGGGGGGCTCTCTTCCTCTCTGGATCTGGACAACTGCCTCCGGACCTGGCTGCTACCCGCTTTCGCAAGACCTATTTCTACGCCTCAGTCACCGGATATCTCCTCGGTATGCTTGTCACTTTGGCTATGCTTTTGATATTCAAGCGGGGCCAGCCTGCATTGCTGTACCTTGTTCCTGGCGTACTGGGTTCCCTCTGGCTCACAGGCTTAGTTCGTGGAGAGATCAAGCAGATGTGGAAGTACACTGAGGACGGAAGCCTGGACGTTGTCGACGTGGTTGTTGACCTCGACGGCGAGGGTAATCCGATCAAGACAATCGGCAAGCTTCAGGATGGGGTTGTCGATACAACCAAGAAAGACGACAAGAAGGACAAGGAGGGCAAGGAGGACGAGAAGAAAAAGGACGAGAAGAAGGATGACAGCAAGGATCAGCATCACGTATTCATGCTCTCGATCGATACTGAGGCGGAGACTGATTAGTTGGGATGATCTATGTGACAATGCTTTGTTAGCAAGGCGCAGGACGGTAAAAGCAAAATAGAACAGACGATACCAGCACGGATGATAGCAAATTGCCTTGGCTTAAAACTGTACACATCCCAATATCCAAGTGTCACATGGGCCATGATATCAGAGTATCATGCATATCCTCGTATTCTTTCAGTGTAGTCTGGTTATGTTTCGTTATTTCTATTCTCATAGAAGGACAACAGATAGTTAACGTTATTCTCCTCCTCAGGGTCAAACTCTCCTTCACACTGAAAACACCTATCGGACGTACGTTGCCATTCCCAATCTGTGTAGTCAATGGTTCTGTCGTGATCGCCGGAATGGTTGGCCGAACCATGATCCAGGGAGAAGTTGTACTGGGCGGTTCCTGGGATGGTGGACGGATCTGTCGAGTCGTCGAAGAAACGGCTGGTGTTGACGATAGGACCATTGGATGCGCCGTGACATACACCATATTTGGTGTTCTCGTTACCTTGGAAGCTCGCTTCAGAAGGTTCCGGCTTAAAGGGTTCAACGGACGTGTAGGGAAAATCATCTACCGTATCGTCATCCGTTGACTCGACGACTGTTGCTGAAGCATTGGGCGAAACAGAATCGTTGTTGTCGTCATCTGCCAATTTGATAGTTGCTCCCTGAACCTTCTTCCCGTCTTCCTTAGAGACAGGAGTCAGTCCTCCACAAGCTGGTGACTTGTGCTCCTTGAAATCTTCTGGCTCTGAAGAAACATATATAACGTCGTGTATCTCTTCGTTGTCATCCACCAACACGCCTGCGGATGGCTTGGTCTGAATAGGATCGTATCGCCTATCCCGACGTTGTTCATCGCGTGCAGGCGGAGTTTCGAGCCCGCTATGTCCAGGGGGATTTTTGGGCCCCGAGTGTCTCCGTTGGCGAGCCATTTTAGCAAAAGGAAAATACCCTGGTAGTGACTGAATCTGATGATACAATGTTATCTTATACCGATACTGGGTTGGGTTAGTAATAGAGGTTGATATCAGGGTGTAGCAGTTCCAGAGTTGGTGGAATAGGATAAAAGATATCAGTTGGGTTGCTGATGTCTTGACTTGTATAGCAAAGGGTGAAGGGGAAGGTTGGTCTGGATGTGGATGTGGGAAGGAGAGTAGTGTTCATTTAAATACTTGGAATATATTAAGTTTGACATATTCCAACAATGGCAAGAAGAATATGTTCTTGTCAAGAAGCTTTGTGGAGGAGTTCAGTTTCCCATTGTCCCGATCAACTCGAAAGCTTGATAATGGCACATGTGATTGTATCCATAGTTAATACCGCAGATAGTTGGTGAACAGCTTACAACTCAATGATCCTTTTTGAGATAAAAAGATTACTATAAATGATGAGAGCCAACTTCTATGCTACAGTTCTGCTAGAGTTCTCTATATCTCGTCTTTCGACCAAGTCAAAGAATTCTACGGTTGAAACGTTTTTATCAAGAATTCTACAGTTTGACACAGCATTTGTCATTATTATTATCATTAATATTATATCTGGACTGCTTCAGGAATATTAATCATTAATTTTCAATCGTCTCCGTATCCATATCCCATCTCCATCTCTCCTTCGTTCGTTTCGTAAACTCCTCGGGTCTGTATTAGTAGACATCGGCCACCACCAACGTCCTTAATCCCCTGCACCACGTAAAGGTTCAGACTCTTCGCAGGGGTAGACACCATCCGCCTGGTAACAGAAACATGCTTTGTGTGTGCACATGTTTCTGAAACTGAGCTTCCTTTGGTGTTTGTTGTGCCCAACAGTCGGCGTTAAGATGGGCGGGATGAATAGTATAAATCGAGAGTGTTGCGTCTGTGAGAAGCGTGTCTCTTGCTTGCTTGGCTGACGGCATCGAAAAGCACTTGAGGTACTGCTGGTTCAGATATTAAGTGGTAGTTGACAGAGAACATTCGCTTGACGCAACACGGCTCGTTTGGCTGGAGCCAGAAAAAGGTAAAATAGAATATGCTGCAGTCGTCTAAAGGCAAAGCGGCCCAAGTCCGACACGCAGCAGGAAAAGGATAAATGTAAAGTAAGATAAGATAAAATAAAATAAAATAAGAAAACCTCCTATTGGACACGGAAAGCCTAAATAGTTTAATGGCCGACCATGGTTATTGTTGTTGTCAAGGAGAGAAGAATGGCAGAATTCTTATGCAAGACTCGACTGTAGGATTGGTTCCCAGGAGTCTGGCAATGGCAAGAACCTACTCGAAGAAAGCAGAAATATCAAGTGTTGGCGGTTCCCAACATCTTTATACTCGATATTTGTTATTGATAATCTATAGTAAATGCTATGTTGCTCCGGCCCGTGTTTCGGCCGGGCCGTCATCTGGGCCCCACCTCCGACTGGCCCCGTTTCATCTCACTCGGCTTCCGAGTTTCATATATCTCATCGCGACTATCGCTTCACAAACTCTCTTCTCATACAAGACTTCAAACACTCATTCTTTTCGCCTGTTACAGGACAAGTTACATAGCGTATTGTATTACATGTAATGAAAAATGAGTCAGACCCAATCTCCACCCACAGTCATCCAATGGGTTATCGACACTCGTCCTCTTTGGCCCTCCGCTGTCAAGACCCAGGATCTCACCAGCAGTGTAAGTGTTTGACTTATACGTCGCAATCTGATACTCATCTCAAACTTCTAGGCCTCACGCGCTCTCTCTCTTCTTACATCCGAGGAGCAATCGTCTGTCCTGAGATACTACCACGTCCGCGATGCCAAGCTCGCTCTCGCTTCAGCCCTTCTTAAGCGCTACGTAATCTCTCGCTTCTGCCGAGTCCCCTGGTCTCAGGCCAATACCACTCGCGACTCCCGCACCAAGCCCGTGTTTCTCTTGCCCAGCGGTGATGAGCCTCTTATCTTCAACGTCTCGCATCAGGCTGGTCTCGCAGTTCTCTTCGCCGTGCATGAGCCGCCAAAAGGACTTGCTGTAGGAGTGGACGTCGTGTGCCCGTCGGAACGTAGGAACCGAGATCTGAGTAGTTTGGCAGATGAGGGATGGCCAAGTTTTGTCGACATTCATGCCGATGTCTTTGGCATTGGTGAAGTCTCGGCGCTTAAGAACATGAAACCTGGCACTGCCACTCCCGAGCGAGATCGGGCGCTGCGCTACTTCTATGCGCTTTGGTGTCTCCGAGAAGCCTATGTCAAGATGACGGGCGATGCCCTTCTGGCGAGTTGGTTGAAAGATCTTGAGATGCGAGGTTTTGCCCCGCCTGAGGATATGCGAGAACCTCAACAGGTGTGGCTCAGGGGAACGAAGGTAGAGGGTGTTGATGTGAGGCTAGTACCATTCCTGGAGGAATACATGGTCTCAACTGCGGTGAGGAATGGTCACGATGGAGAGACCATCGAGATAAGAGAGTTCCAAAATCTCGATATAGATGAAGTGTTGGCATTTGGGGAAAAGGCGTCTGAATCCTGACTTTCACAGGCACGACACGAATAATGACTAAACATAAGCGCAATTGTTATATTTCATTATTTCTTATTTCTTTCGTCATATCTCATAGCATAGATACATTGCGCCCTTCAACTAACAGGCACTGCAAATTTCTGTCTTTAGAAGTTCTTGCCAAAGAACTCAACCACAGTCTTGTAGCCCCTCTCATATTCCTCCTTGACACGGCTGTCGCTGAGATCAGCACGAGCAGCCATCCAGCCGTGGACTTGATCCTTGAAGACCTCGACATGCTTGGCCACCTTGAGGTTGTTCTCAAACTTCTTGACCTCGTCCTCGGGTTCTTCTTCGGACGCAAGCAACATAGTGGGAACTGAGAGGCCCTCGGCGTCAGAAGCGTCGACCATGGCAGGGTGAATCAGGGCGGCGATAGAGAAGGGGTTGGAATCGGCCTTAACACTGAGAGCAACGACCTTACCACCCCAGCAGTACTGTTCATCTTAGGTCAGTCATTAGACCCCGTAGCTGTCGAATAACACTTACACCAAGAATTCCAAACTTCTCAATAGAGGAGTCCTGCTCCTTAACCGCCTTGACGTAGTCTGGAACTTGACCTGCAACCTTGGGAGGAGGATACTCGCCGAAGAAGTCTCCAAGCTGCTTCTTCTTGTCGTCGTTGTCCGGAGGGTAACTGATAGCAACCCGGTGTTTAGTGTGGTTCTGTATAGTCATGGTAGGAAACAAAAGTTGTGCTTTCTTACATCTCAATGGGGCATGGGCTGCCCTTGAACCAGTCAGGGATATAAACCTTGTACTTCTGGTGAGCGTCGCTAAAGGCAAGAATATCGGCGCCCTGGAGAGTCTGATCAAAGTAACCAAAGATGTCGTAGATCACGACAATGGCCTTCTTGGCATCTACGGGGCCAGTGACATCTATTCTTGTTAGTGGTTTCCTCTAGCGACGGGCAATGGCATTCGTACAAGTCTTGTAGCCTCCGATATCCTTATAGGTTCCCTTAGCCTCATATCCCTTGGAAACGACTGGGGGGATGTTGCAGCAGGCCTCGCTGTGGCCGTGAGACGCGGGCATAGTCGACATGATGGGCGGTTTGTACTTTGTTGGCGGGCTAGTTCACTGTTGAGGCTGTGTGTTAGTTATGCTTCGTTCGACCTTGGCATAGAGGCAGTTCGCACGATTTGAGATCATTGGGCGATGAGAATAGAGTCACTTACAGTTGATCAGAGAAAAGAAAAACGTCGATTGGTTTGTTGTATCGAAGAGACAACGACGGAGTAAGAAGAGTAGAAGCTCTCTAGAATGCACTGCGGGGGGGAGGGGCAGGAGCTTCAACAACCAATGATGATGTCATGATTGAATCGGGCTATGGGCTACTAGATAAAGTCTATGACAAACCTCATATCTACCCAGCGTCCAATTGCTACATATTCATTGGCGTAGTCTCTCCCATTGGAGCTTCCGCCCTAACTAGTCGCCGGCCTACGGCTCCGGCAGGCCTGGTAGGGTAACTGATTGGTTAATAACAGTCGAGGCCATCATGATAAACTCCATACACGAGAACAAGAGGTATGCAAATCAAATGCTTGGTCAAAATTTCTATCCTTGAGCTATCAAGCAATGCCATGTTCCATCCTGAGGCTTCATCGGCAATGCCCAATTGCCTTCAGGATGCTCGTAGCCATTCCAATGCTGTCCTGGTATTAACCCAAAATATCAGAAGGTCAAACCCCTGAACTCCAATGCCTATGCGAGGCAATGCCAAAACTCCTTCTTATGCGGCCCCGTTTTATATATCTCCCATGCTTGACTAGATATTTCCGTCGGGCTCGCCCTGTTCCAGACAGTTTGAGATCGACTGCACCGTATTCGTCCTGTCTACAGCCATGCTTTCGCTTTCGCTTTTGATCCCTTACCAACGCCTATCCCCCAAACCCAACCTAGCCTTCACCGGGGCTGTTGCTGTTTTCCAGCCTTCTCGTGTGATAACGATCATCTGACCGGGGAGTTCGGGCTAAGTCCTCCTATACGCCGCACCACCACTTGCATCTTCTCAATAAGCTCCGGAATTCTGTACGGCTTCACCATCACATCGTCACACCCAGCTTGCTTAGCCTCCATAACCTGCTCCGGTCGTGCGTTGGCTGTTACAGCAATGATGGGAATGCGACCTCCAGAGGCACAGAAAATCTCCCCTTCCGCTTCTAGCTCGCGAATTATTCGTGTACAGGTCAACCCATCCTGAACCGGCATCTCAATATCCATGAGAACAAGATTAATGGAGATGGGTAACGGGTTGATATTGCTCCTTCCTGAGCGACCGATGCCGGACGTAAGGCCGAGTCCTGGCATGGCCCCTTGTCGGCGTTTCAATTTATCGAGGGCCTCAATTCCATGATTGGCAACGTCGACCATGTAACCCCGATCTGTTAATCCGCGTCTAGTAATCTGTTGATTGATAAGATTGTCTTCCACAACCAGGATTCCATCAAGTCGATCGAGACCTCCTGAATTTTGGTGTTTCTGCAGACGGCTGTCGCGGCAAGGGCGTTTGCCATCAAGTGCGTCCGCACTATCGGTACCAGCAACCAACCTGGCCGCCGCTGCGGCTGCCATGGCTTCGTTCCTGGAAGCATCGCTTGGAACATATGCCTCGATGTAGAATGCAAACGTCGACCCCACACCGGGTTGACTGGCAACACCAATTGCGCCGTTCTGCAGTTCTGTCAAGCGACGCGAGATGAATAGTCCAAGGCCTGAGCCTCCGTATTTTGTATGCGTCTTGGCGCTCGCTTGAACGAATTTGTTGAAAAGGCTGCCCATCTCTTCCACCGTCAGACCCTGGCCTGTATCCTTGACCTCGAATAACAAATATACTGGGCGACTTCGTTCTTTCAGCGCGGGCTGTTCGTATTCTTCAGACACATCACAGAATCGTGGGATGAACTGCACCACTGTCATGTCTTCTCCTGGCGGTTCCAATGATCCTTTGACGCCTACGGTAACGTTCCGAGTGGTGCCAGACTTGGTGAACTTCAAGGCGTTTGTGAGAAGATTGATCAGAACTTGCTGGACTCTGCTTGGGTCCAGATCAAGATAGTCGTATGAGAGGTCCTTGTACGACTTATCCACATAAGAGGTCAGCTCGATGTCCACACGACGAGCCTCCACTTCGAACATCTTGAGCGCCCCATTGACAATGTGTATCGGATCTACCGTGCAAGGGGTTACGGCCAGTAGTTTCGAGTCAAGTTTAGACATGGTAAGAATGTCGTCAACAATGCGCTTCTGATGTTGAGCGCATGTGACAATAGTCTCAGCATTCTCGATACTGTCCTCCATGAGCTTTCTTTCTTCGGCTGATCTTTCACCAGCACTTCTTCCTTCGCCATTAGAGCCGTTTCGTGTTGGTGTAGGAGGGGCTGAACCATCACTGATATCCTGCACCCTTGCCAGAGAAGCAATAATGGCGTCAGTGCAGTGAAGAATAGCACTCAATGGATTTCGCATCTCGTGCGAGGTCATGTCAATGAAGTTTTCTTGCTGCCTTTTAGACTCGATAGCCTCTTCTTTACGTAGTTTCTCCTGCTCGAATTGCCATTTCTGTGTAGAAACGTCACTCAAACAGCCAGTAAACGACTGAATTACGCCGTCGGAACTCTTGACCGGCATGAACGTGGCAAGGACCCATCGAGGCGCGACGGATGTGTTCCCACCGTTGTCTTTAGTAACCCAGCCATTACGAAGGCGGAATTCTGCTGTTTCGGCACGCCCAGATTTTGCCAGTTTGTCGAGACTGTCCTCCAAAATGTGTAGATCCTCCTCGATAACGCATTCTGGCCAGGGTCGCACATCAACCTTGGTGAGGTCAACCTTCTTCAAGTCTGTCAATTCCCAGAAGAGGTTGTTCGCGCTGAGGAGTCTTCCGTCCATGCTGACATCATACATTCCAACCGTGGCAAACTCGGCGAGGCGCTTCAGATTCTCTGCTTCTTGGGCTCGACGTACAGCTTCTTCAGCTGTGTCTTTTTGTACTGTCACATCAGTCAAGCAAGTCAGGATCCTAATAACACTGCCATCGGAAGCCCTTTCGGCTTTTGTAGAAGCCAAGATGTGGCGCAAAACTCTTTCGTCGTTCGTAAAGAAGGAGCCAGTAGAGGATTTAAAATCGGTCGAGTTTGTTGCCGTTGTACCCTTACTCCTTGCAATGCGGAATTCGAAAGTAACTGTATCGAGCTCCTGGACATCTTTGTATGCTTGAACAACCTTTTCTTTGTCTTCTTCGAGTACTGACTCAAGCAATGCGCCCTGCGCAATTGGGCCTTTAGGATAACCAGTGATTCGATGCCAAGCGTCGTTGGCGAATGTGATGTTACCCTCAACATCGACAAAGCACATTCCCACGGGGATAAAGTCTGCCACGGCAGTAAACATCTGCATGGACCTCTCGGTCTGCTCGGTTTGGTACTCTAGCCGCTGCTTGAGCATAGCATTGTCATAGGCGGCTTGTTCGGTAATGTTGCGTCTCCGCCGTGCCTCCTCTTCGAAAAGGACAGTGGAAGCGAGAGAACTCGTGAGTTTTTGGTTCAACAAGGATATGAACTGCCGATAGTCGTTATCGTATGGGCGTCGAGGATTCAGACCCAGGAACAGTATACCCATTACGTTCTCTTCCTTCGTAGGGCGGATAGGCAAGACTATTGCAGCTTGACAAGGGTCGCCAAAGCCACGCCAGGCCACCCCGCTAAGTAAATCATTCGGCAGAGTGCCGTTTTTCGACTGTAGAAGCATAGGCTGGCGCTCATTCAGGGACTTTCGAAAGATGGCTGCCATGCCTTTCTCTGTCTCTTTGAGGTGGAGCACCGAGGGCGCAATCGCATGCTCTTCTGGTACTCCCAGGGAGCCCTCGAGGTGGCAGATCTTGGAACAATCATACTTTGCCGATGCGGAGTCACTATCGTCGTCTTCCACTGAGTATATAAAAGCTAGCGGGACGTCATAGCTTGGATTACAGCGATCCAGCTCCTCAATCGTCCTGGACCAGTACGATTTGACGTCTTTCGTAGAAACTAGGGCCTCACCCAGATCGATAAGCATCTTCATTCTTCGCTCCCAGAGCCGTCGCGAGGTCATTTCAAGTAGTGAGTGTTGAATGCCAAGACACTTCTTGTCATAAGCGATAGGGACCATGGAAGACTTGACATATGTCTCTTCCAAAGAGCCGTCAATTTGGGGAATGAAGAATTTGGACTCGTCTTCGGCGTTTGAGTAGTTCTTTGAAGGAGAAGCTGTCATTTCGTCAAGCCGAGTCTTTAAGTGACCCCAAGCTTCGGTTGCAGGACGACCCAAGAGCCCAGGATGCTGGGAACCGCAGTATTTTGAGAAAGCCTCATTGTAAATGGTAATATATTCAGGACCCCAGTAGAGCGCAACGGGCCGTGAGTCGGAAACAAGTTGATTGAACGTATGCTGGAGTTGGACTGGCCAGTCCGCCATGGGACCCAAGGATGTCGACTCCCAGTCCACGTTTTGGACTACATCGAGGAATGGCTCAGCCTCAGAGTCGGAAACGGGCACCATAAGCCCAGGGTTGGATTCGTCGCGATAATGCAAGGGAGTCTTGCTCTCCGATTTTTTTCGGGATGGCAAACGCGCATTGTCCAATGGAGACTTTTGCGGGTATTTTCTTGTCGTTTCACCTTGCTTTCCTTCAATTCGTACTTTACGCGGGGGTTCTGATGAGGGAGGCGTTTCGTTGCCGCTCATCACCACCCATTGACCCAGCACAATACTTCGTGTCCAGTAGACGCCGAGATATGGGAGGGAGTGTTGCGTGTTTGTTGGCGTAGGACCTGCAGGGTCTGCTCGGGGTTTTGGCGCAGGTGGTGGGCTGGTAACCCAATTCCAAAAGGGTGAATGAGAAACATCTTGAGGGATGGAGGCAATGGCCTGGTCGAGGGTGTGCGAATTTTGCAGGACAGGATTTCGGTAAAGAATATCGGCGGGGGATGAAGCGCGGATGGAGGGCGCATTGATTGCTGCTTGCTCGGGCAATGCAACAACAAACGTAGGTCGAGGGTCCGAAGCGACGAGGTCGATAAGACCGAGGTGTTGAAGAGCTGGAGGCGGCATTGAGCAGGATAGTCGTGCCAGGCCCTGAGAATGAGGAGTGGAAGGATCGTCGGTGTTAAAAGGGAGCTCGACAGCTGTCGAAGAGTGGACAGCCTAATATCGAGAGCGGAGCGAGGTATTGATTGTATTTTGGCTCTGTGTCGTCATTGCAGTCGCAAACTGGAGGAGGGGCCTCAGGACGGAGTCGAACTTTGATGCTCGGTGTCGTCGAAGTGACACGCGATCGGTGACGTGTAAGGCGGGAACTAAAGCAAAGCCCAAGTGCAATTTAGCCCAAATACGAGGGTGAAGCCATCGTCTTGCTCTGTCTTGGTAGTAAGAAATTTGAACGGATATGGGTGGTGTTTTGCGTTCTAAGTAGTATATCCAATCCAGGTGCAGGTGCAGGTGCTGGGCTGGGCTTGTCGTGTTTGCTGGGATCGGGGGATCTGGTAGATGGCAGGCACTGGATGTAATGTGCGTAAGTGGAGCGTCTTATGCCTTGCTCCTTGTTACAAAAGAGGCCTGAGTGGATGGGAAAGTTGTCAGTGAGCAATGAATGACAAGTTTTAGCGGCTTTTTCAGCAGGAGGAACGGTCATTCTAGTCGTTGGCCCCACTGTAGTACCCGTCTGTTGGCCAGCGGTGAATTTCTTACTTCCAAGCTTCTGCTTCGATTTGTTCTTCTTACCCTTGTGATGTTTTGACAAGAGCCGCTTTATGCGCGGCACTCTCCGGAGCGAAGCTTTCCTTTGACGGCAACACATCTCGATTTCTTTATCGCTAGACTTGGAGTTCACCGATCGAGTATCTACTACGTATTACGTAGACTCGCCCTAAGTCCCCCTTACAAATTATTTACGCTAAGACACGCTGCGGCACTAGTAGAAGGCAAGTACAGAGATGGGACCGGGGGAGGGGGACTAGCCAACATTTGCTCCGGCGGCTTGGGTTTTGCAGTGTTAGTGAAAGAAACGCTTCGAGCGAAAAGAGAAGGAGATGGAGAATCTATTGCTTTTAACAGCTAAGTAGCGCCCGTCAGCGCGATTAAAAGGAGCAGTTCTGCCGTTATGACAACGTCTACTCCGTAGCACATGGTATGACGGCGAGCTGAAAGCGCCATGACTTCAAAGGCGTTTCAACTGAGCGGTTCTGCGGCAATGTTGTAATTTTGATGGGACAAAGGCTTCGTTGAGATCCCAGTGCTTGTTTCATAGTTCCATCCCAGGAACGAGACCAAAATTCTACCATGGAAAGAGATATCAAATGCATACGCAGACAGCATCCAATGGCAACTCGCAGCCAAACGACGGGATTGGAATTAGTCGCTTATTACAATGCTTGATTCGTTTCCTCGCATCAACAGGAGAAGCGCTAGGGATTTGCTTCTAACATAAATAACCTACCTTGGTTTGCACACTTTTTTGCAGCGCAACACGGTAGCATGGGGCTTATGCATGCGACTCAGCTAACGTGCAACCATCATTGCAACTGCGCTAAAATCATCACAGGCATGTGCAGTTCATGGCTCTATTGCGAAATACTATTTCACAGCAGCTAATATGAGGCATTGCTACAGGTAGATAACGCCTTTGCATGCCTACGCTCACTGATCTTGGAATTCTCCTCGCCCGACAAGCACACTAATACAGCCATGAGGTGCCAGCTGTCACTGTCACTGTCACACTCATCTCGACTAGTCTGCCATTTTGAGTTTGGGTGATTCGGGGGCTTGCGCATCTCCCGAGTTGGACCAGGCTATCGGTGCTAATAAACTCCAACCCCAGTTCCTGAGATCTATGTACCTTTCGTTGGCCGCCACTGAAAAATGCTAACTTCCCTGGAAGGGAGAAGCCCGGCACGATCCACCAGGGGGCAAAGATACTGACTGCGTACTACGTAGGTTGACGAAAGCCCCCTATTTTCACTACTGGTCGGTGATCTAGCTCAAAGGGTCTGGCTGGTGGGAGTGGTTGCCGAATGCCGTCTCGAAATCTCTTGACAAAGTCGATGACAAAACACATTCAGGAGTGCCATAATGATCTAATATGATTCTAAAATATTTGATTAAAATCTCTGTCGAATCCCTGGAGGGCCTTGCCAGTAGCAGTTCTGTGGCTGGTAGATATCCCCCGCTTGTTAGCATTTGGAGGTTAGGACAGCAAATACAACTCCACGATGTCTTCCGTGGCGGTTTCAGGCAAGTGCCTGGTCCGAGAACCTGGCTCTTGGGTCGTACTTTCCCGATGTTAGAGAGCTCTTGCCTGATGGACACAGCTACACGACTTGCCTCAAGGCAGGCAGGTACCTAGGTAGGTATCATTAAATTCTGTCTCGACGCTTCTCTCCTTTTATCAACTACTCACGGCGTCTTCCGATACCATCCACAGGACAATCGAATTCTTTATCATCAGTTCTCAAGGAACCTCTTCAATCATTTCTTTCTATTACCATCAACATTCATTTACATCCCGCCATGATGTGTTTGTGCTTCACCGAGTATAGTGGCCGTACGCACAATCTCGTCAGTCACGAAGGTCTCTCAATCTCCGGCATCACGTAGTACGTCTGTCCTGTCCACCAATGCTATCATGCCATCCTCGCATCCGAACCAACTCGTCAACCCTTATGTGGAGAGTGTGCAGTTGTTCATTTTCACCGCAATCCTTCTACGCTATGGAATTACCTGCTAGATGTGAAAAGCCTTGTACTAGGATCTTGGCAGATCGCTGATGACGCCCAAAGGGACTTGGAAGAACTTCGCGCCGAGGTATCTGCGTCTCTGGAATATGTTGTTGGGGCTGAAGATCTAAGAAATCCTCAGACATTCGTAGACATGCCCGATCACAATGCACTACCTGTCGAAGATGTCACATATCAGAGGCTATCGAGCCATCTTATTTCTCACCCTGACACATGCGGCCTATTTCTCCTGAGGTTTCTCACATTTGATGGCTGTGTGGCTTACCAACCATGCTCTAAAGACATCGACCTTCTCAACGTCTTCAGCCCGTTGCGTGCTATCGAAGGCGACACTGATCCCATTTTCAAAGCGGCTCGCGAATGGTCATGCATCATACAAGCCCGTGATGGGCTACCTAAAGATGTCAGATAGGTTCTTGCCATTGTTTACAACTTTGCTTGCCTTATGTTGCGTCCTCACTACGAAGAAGACATTATCTGGGGACTGAGGCCCTGGCTCATGCATTGGTACGAAGTCGCAGACGCCCTCTTCGCAAAATACGATATTTTTGCAACTTCGCCGGATCCAGATTGGTTCATGCGACCTTTTGCGCAACAGAAGCACCCCCCAAGGGCAGTCGATCAACCTCATCACTCAGTGTCTAGTCACCACCAAATCGCTAGGTCAGCGGTTAGTAGTATATCGCCTCTATCCGCTCTCGTGGCAGATTCAGAAGAAGACGATGTAGATCATGGCCCAGAAACCATACCTGCGTCCCGGGGAATTATCGACTGGTTGAGCCGTCCGTCTGAAATGATCGAGATCGGAAACGATGGTCAGCAAACTATGTTCGATCCTACACCAGGAGGGATGGTGTTTCGGCCTCAGAGGCATCGAGGCACAAACAGGGAACTTAACAATGATACCGAGGATAGCCAGCCAACTATGATAGGCCCTACTTCCAGGAGGCGAGTGTCCATCTCACCAACACGGCTTGATAGGAGCTTCTCGAGCAGGGAAAGCAGCGACGGTGTCGAGATGAGGCCTTTTGAATTTAACCCGTGTGCGAAAGATTTTATGCCTCGAGTGGAAATCGATGAGGAAGATCTGTTTGAGTCCATGAGCGATTGTTCAACGTGCTCCTCGTGCTCCTCTGTGTAGTGAGTAAAACGAGACTTATTCCTTGTCAGGGTGTATGGTGATTGAACTTGTTGATATGGCTTGCGTCAAATGCTTGGAGCGGGTTATTGGAATATTGCCGGGTTGTTGTTTGTCTTTGTCCTTCCACGAGCGTTAGGAACAGCGGTTAGATAAGTAGTCGCATGAGTTTATTCGCATCCAACTAATAACCAATTAAAGCTACGACCCTATGGTGATAACACGCCGCATGTGTAAGTTGCCCTTCAGCTATCTATCTCTTGACTTTTCCAAGTCCATTGTTGAACGAGAGCCTACAGATCTACTGAGCGGCAACCAGGCTCATGTAGATTCCCCAGACAACGCCAGCCAATGAACCAACAAGGTTACGTCCCTCAACAGTCTTGACAGCTGCAAAGTTGACGATGCTCACTGCAGGCCAAAGCTTCCACCCAGCATAGATAAGAGGTGCAAAGTCGGTCTTGGCAGCCTCCCAAACAGTAGCCCAGTCGACGCGGTCAAAGTTCAGAGTACCCGGCGCAGCCCAGTAGGAAATAGCCTTGGGGAGGCTGGTTATGACGGGTACAGGGTGGATAGCTGTGCGCAGAGCGTGGACGTATGTGCTGAAGAGAAGAGTGTTTACCGCGGCACCAACAGTCTGATCCAGTGTGAACTTGATAAGTGTGTTGCGGACAGAGAGCTTGGGCTCTGTCTTTTTGGCACCCTTGACTTTCTTTGCTTTGGGGGACTCAGCAGGATGAGCGGGGAAAGCCGACTCGAGAAAATCTTGCCTGATGAAACATGAGATTGAGGTTTGCAGTATGGAGTGAGAGGGAGGCTTACCAGTAGAAGTTGGGCGGGGTGCAGATAACGTTGAAGAGTAGGAACTGGAAGACAGGAACCCAGTCTATCACAACATCAGTCTATAAGTAGGGTTAGTTAGCAAATACTCAGAAACATAGTCTGTCTGGCAAGTGAGTGTCTATCTGTCAGACTTACCCCAGCTCTGTACGCGGTGATAACTTGGGCCAAGATATTGGCAATACCACCGAGTGCAGCACTCTGGATGGTGGCCATGACCACGGGAGGATATTCAAGACTCATTTTTGCTGTTTTCTTGTAGGTGAGAATTGATTGGGAGCTATGAGGATAACAGAGGACAGTTTAAAGACGTAAGAGAAGATAGAGACGTGTTGAGTTGACGTTGACGTTGCGGCGCGATCGGCGCTAAGATAGGCGAGCCAGGATTTCTAATGACACCTGAAACTGTTGATGTGTTCTCGATTATCAAATGTGAATAAGCAGAAATAAGTGTATAGGCTGTGTGATTAGTTTACCGTCATGGGTTGTAGAAAAGATGCAAGTACAGTATAGCCAAAGATATGAACGAATCGTTCAAGAAACACGAAATGTGACGTATGGTAAATTCCGCCTTGGGAGTTTCTATTGTCGGTTGAAATTGAGAGGTGTAGTTCGGTTGCGTGTCCTGTTTGATTGGACAAGGTCAACCACATTTCATGTAGGTGACCGCTCACGGGATCTGGGCAACAAGACATCTCTATGGGAATCGGGCAAATCATTGACGTTTCTTTAATGCTTCGCCATTCAGATCAAGTTTGTTTATCATACATCCCCAGTCGTCCCTCATTACCGTCTCCATCCCGCTATTGACCAACTTTTATATCTTCCACGTAGCGCAGGGTCAAAAGCCCATTGAGTATTCGTATCGTTATAGGAAATCCTTGACACAGCCACTAATCCGCCAGCTCAATATCATCCATTATGCCCTGGTGAGAAGCCACATAAAGAAGAGCTGCACAAAATAGGAGTAGATAAAGAGAAACTTGGTGCGCTGGCTACGTTTCGCTCGTGAATCCGTCTGCATCGGTCCGCTGGAGCCAGGTGATGTTTCAGGGAGAAGGACGTATTTAAGGGATCGCATCTAAGCAAAGAATTAGCATGAGTGTGTGTCGTAGAAGACATGGTGTAACTTACCAAGAAGAGCGAGTTTGCCAGGTAGGTGTAGAAAAAGATCAACCAGCCGACCCAGCCGCCTGTGCCCTTGCCGCCGTTAAGGATCTCAGCAACGACAATGGTGACGATAATGCCGACAAACTTGTATCCAGAATAGGCAATCAAGTCCAGTAGCTGAGACTGGCTAGAGATGCTCAGTAGATAACATCCAAGCTTGAGGAAGAAGATCTCGACTATGACAACGATAAGACTAATTGTAGCTGTCTTTCCGAGAAGCTCTGGTTGGAACTGGTGGTTGAGACCAGCGATTAGGGTCGAGAGAAGGATATATGTCACCAGTGCCATGACTATATCACGATTAGCCAATATGCCTTGTGTTTGGGGACTTCAACTCTGCGTCACCTACCTGGAATGTACATATCGGGACTATTGACATCGTCTCGCGGGGGGAGATACCAGCCCTCCTGTCCATTTTGCCCAACGGCTTGCTTGCGCGACCAAGGCTTGTGCCTCCAGGGGAAAAGGACAAGGAATAGCTTGTTGACGACATACGAGTTGGAGACGTTGAAGTAGTGCTTGAGGGCAGAAACGTTCACGTATCGACCAAACTATATCCCCAGTCAGCACCAGAGCATATCCCGATATTCTTTGTTGCGACTCACGTTCTGCTCCACATACTCTTGTCCATGCTTAAAGGCTGTCTGGCCGAATTGCGCCGCCACCTGCGCTGTAGGGTCGTTCATGAAGTTGCCGTATGCGCCAAATACATTGCCACTAGGGCCGCCCTGTTGCTGGTATGGGTTTCCTCCGGCATTGGCAGCGTAGCCCTGCTGCGACTGTGCAGAACCCGGAGGAGGAGGCGGTGATCTTAGTTGAGGGACGGTCGAAACATGCTGAGGAACTGGATGATGAAGAGGGGGCGACTGCGCGTATGACGCTCGCTGCATGGCGGATATGAGGGTAGTACTCGGAATGTGTTGGGTAATGCGTGGTGTGAAATGCTTTGCGCAGTTTTGGAGTCGTCGAGTTGCGTTGATGATGATGAGGTAAAGGTTAAGCTGGTGTTTGGTTTATCTGTTCAATTCCTCTGATTGGGCGCTAGCATTATGGAGAGCTCCAGCCTACCTAGCTCAGCTGGAATCGGCCCCTGTTTTGTTTCTACAGGGGACACGTGATTCTTTGGGGGGGCTTGACCTTACTGTATGCGAAGCATGGTAAGTCATTTTCGATGCCTGAGTTTATTTAACAAGTGATTGATCAAATTGATAGGCTGTTACTGTATACAGCCATGTGTCTATTTCGCTCTTCAATAAATTGTCTAGTAAGGTACCTAGTTCAGGCATAACCAAGTACACTTGACTTCCTCTGTTAGGGTTGGATCTTGGGAAAGGTCAACTAAGGCCTAGGCCCAAGCGGCGTGTCCGGGTTCAAGTCGAGTCCCTCATTTTGATGTGCAGCGGTTTTATCTTATCTTGGTTATTGCACTCCTCTTCTACTCCGTACCAACCAAGGTAATTAACTAACATAATCTTTCGCCTCCCCGTTGGCCTCGACCTTAATTCTCCCACCAACATCATCACAATCTCAAACACCAAAGAGACACTCACAAAATGCTGGATTCTTTCGAGATATTAACCACCTCGGGCGTCGTCGTCTGGTCGCGCACATACTCCGCCATAAACCCTTCCATCATCAACAACTTCATCGCAGATACTTTTATCGAGGAGAAGAGTGGCGCTATTGCCCTCGGCGACTCCAAATCAGCCGCCGTCAACCCTGCATACAAGAGCGACCAACACACTCTCAAATGGACTTTGGTAAAGGAATTGGGCGTTATTTTTGTCGTGAGTCCTTAATCATTACTTGTCATGATGGCTTCTTCCCCCGGTCCTCGGCGCTGACGCCCCCACTCCCCTCCTTAGGCCGTCTACCGATCCCTCCTCCACCTGTCATGGGTTGACAAGCTCGTCGATAATATCAAGACTATCTTTGTCAAGCTCTACGGTGAACAATTAACCAAGCCGCATACCACCCTCATCGAATGCCATGCCTTTGATGAATACTTCGACGTGCAGCTCGAGGAGCTTGACCAGACTAGTAACAAGGGTCCTTCAACCACCATCACGGCCGGCGCAATCCCGCTAGAAGAAGAAATCATCTCAGATAACACCGGCGACGGCCCCCCTGCTGCGCCAGGTCTTACCTACCGAGGACGCCATCTCAATGGGCCCCAAGAAGCACTCTCGGCTGACGAGTCTACCCCCGCACTGACGCCGAATGGGTCGCGGCCAGGTACACCAAGCAACCATCTGCTTGTCGCAAAGGGCGGCCCTATCGCAAAGATCTCTCGACGCGCGCGCAAAGCGAAGAACCAGACATCAGCCCCTGCCTCATCCGGAGACGAAGCACCACGAAAGAAGAAGACAGTCGTGAAGAAGGGGCGCAAGTGGGACGCCGATGGGTTTGCGGACGAGGAGGATGATGTGCAGCTTGACTACTCTGCGAAGCATGCCACCAGTGACTCCGAGGCCGAAGCAACGGGGCGATCAACGGCCGTGGACGAGATCGATTCCAACACATGGGGCTCAACATCAAAGGGCAAGTTCGTGCTGAAGGATTTGGGTGACGAGGTGCACGAAATTCTAGCATCAGAGGCAGAGAAGGCGGCGGAAGCAAAGACGCAATCCAAATCTGGTCTCTTGGGATCAGGCGTGAGCGCCATCAGTGGTCTTTTCCGGAACGTTGTTGGAGGCAAGACCTTGACCAAGGAGGATCTTGACAAGGCCATGAAGGGCATGGAGGAGCATCTGCTACAGAAGAACGTCGCCCGAGAGGCTGCTGTTCGACTATGTGAAGGTGTCGAGAAGGAATTGCTTGGTGTAAAGACAGGCAGTTTCGAGAGTATGTTCCCCATTGAACTCTCCGTCCCGATATCCTTATTCTAACAAGTTATGCAGGCATCAACGCCAGAATTCAAGCCGCTATGGAGGCTTCACTAACAAAGATGCTCACCCCTACATCATCTTTGGACTTGCTTCGCGACATTGACGCTATTACTGCTCCCCCAATGACATCTCTCCGCAAGGCTCGTCCTTACGTCATGTCCATTGTCGGTGTCAACGGTGTCGGCAAGTCTACCAACCTGTCTAAGATCTGTTTCTTCCTACTCCAGAACAAGTACAAGGTTCTTATCGCCGCTGGTGATACTTTCCGTTCTGGCGCTGTCGAGCAACTTGCCGTTCACGTCCGCAACCTCAAAGAACTGACGGCTCGTGAGGGTGGTCGTGTCGAGCTCTACCAGAAGGGTTATGGCAAGGATGCTGCCACCGTCGCAAAGGACGCAGTCACCCATGCCGCGCAGGAAGGCTATGATGTTGTTCTTATCGACACCGCTGGTAGAAGACACAACGACCAGCGTCTCATGTCCTCTCTTGAGAAGTTTGCCAAGTTCGCCCAGCCCGACAAGATTCTCATGGTTGGAGAGGTGTGTTGCCATCTTTCAGACTTTTTACTATTCATCCGCTGACAAAGTAACTCCAGGCTCTTGTAGGCACTGACTCTGTTGCTCAAGCTCGCAACTTCAACGCAGCCTTTGGGGCTGTCCGCACACTCGATGGCTTCATCATCTCCAAGTGCGACACCGTTGGCGACATGGTCGGTACTCTTGTCAGTCTCGTTCACGCAACAAACGTTCCTGTCCTTTTCGTTGGTGTTGGTCAGCACTACTCAGATCTGCGCAACTTCTCTGTAAAATGGGCCGTGGAGAAGCTTCTCAGCAATCATTAAACGTTATATATATACATTGGACATTGTGAGGGGTTATTCATGGTTTTTGTCAGCTATAGACATCATTAATGAAGTAAGAGAAGGGATTCAAACTTGATCACATTTGGCAAACATGTACAGCATGTGATACTTCGTTGACCTTGAGAACTATGCACGTCTAGTGTTCAGCAGCGTCACCTCTAAACTGATTATGTATCATTCCAATGGTTCTTTAAGAGTAAATTATGATTATGTACAACAAGCAATCATTTTGAATGCCTTGTTACGCCGAAATGGCGTCTACCACACCGCTATGCAGACGACAGTGAGGGAAGTGAAAAGATATCAAAACTCGTTGGTCCGCAATCATCTTTTTTTTTCTGTTTTTTTTTTGGTGCTTTTTGTCTTGTAGAACTTTGATGGCATTCTTCATTACCCAGATTTCCTCCGAAACACAAGCTTCATCATGAAGTAGAACAATGGGAAACAAAGAGAAGACTCAATAGAAATCAAATGCAAATAAACAAATCCCAATCTGTGTGGCATAAACATCAATCCAAAAGGGGGGTATCTTTCTAGGTCCGCTGTCTTAGTGAAGCTAGTGTAATAATGTGCAGCGCATATGTATGCTCCAGCCGTTTTTCGATGATTTTGACAAAGGAAATAATAATAAATCAACAACCGTGAGGGTTGTCCTTTTGTTCGTAATTTTAGCGTCTGCTTAATCCTCGAAGAAGTCGTTGTCGTCGAAATCTCCAGGCTGTGCATCCGAGTCATAACCGCTCGTTCGCATCATTGGAGGAGTCATAGGCTCATCCTCGGATTCTACAAGCGGCGGCGTAATAGCAGCTTGCTCCGCTTGGTGCGAGGTAATGGAAGCTCCTCGTGCCCGTCCAGGGACGTGGCTTTGCGATGGAAAGCGACGTCCAGTACTGCCAAAAGCGGTAGGCTGGGGCTTGCTGTCTACTGGTGGTGTTTGACGCAACCCAGAAGCAGGAGGTGTCATGAGACCACCCAGAGGGTTATTCTGGGAAGTCGAGTTGCTACGCGATGGAGTAGCGTTTCGTCGAGGCGCTGGGGAGCTGAGGACGCCAGAAAGGCTGCTGAGTGAAGGCTGGCTGCGATTGCCCTTTCGCCAGTTACCCCAAGCAGCTGCCAGCGGGCCGATAGTTTGTGCCACACGAGGTGAAGCGTTCTGAATTGTCTGAGCAATGTTGGGGAGGTTGATGGCAGAGCCACCATTCATAGCTCTCTCTCGCTCTTGCTCTTCCATCTGGAGGTTTGCCTTCAGTCTAATCGCAGCATCCTTCACTGCGTCACGATCGAAACGATCACTTTGGAGGGCAACGATAATGTCCTGCAGGTTCTCGTGCCTGACAGCAAGAAGCTCGCGCAACCAAGTGATTTCGTCATCACGTTTGGTGATCTTCGTGGAGGCGTCAGGATCGGTCTTGGACAGCGATTGTTCCAACTCTTCAATGCGTTGTTCGCGAGCTTGTAGTTGCTCCTGGAGAACCATAATGGATTCACGAAGAGCCTGGGGAGAAATCCTTCCAGGAGGCTCAAGGTCTCGCGAAGGCTGTCTGGGTTGAGCAATAGGAACGTTGATCTCGGCTCCTGCAGATTTGGCAGCCTGGGCCGCAGCCTGGGCCGCCTGTTTAGCGATTTCAAGCTTGTCTTCGAGATGGAGTATACGATCCTGGAGATGCTCGGTCTTGGAAGCAGACAAGCTGAGACGCTCCAAGAGATGTTGCTCAGCTTTGTGAGCATCCTCCTGAGCATTGTGGACTCGTCGCTCATATCGTGTCTGGAGATCTTCAATTTCATTCTGGTGCTTGCGTGTAAGCTCCCCAACCTCAGCCATCTTACTGTTCTCAGCCTCCTCGAGAAGCATCTCGTTCTGAGCCTTGGCGGTGTCAACCTCGAGTCTAACATTGTCAAGCTCGGCACGAAGCTTAGAGTTGTGCTCTTCAAGCTCCTCACGGATGTAGTTGACCTGGTTATTGGCGGTATCGATCTCGGTTTGCAGTGCCATGCGGGTTCGCTTGACTTCACTTAGACCAGACTCACGGGCCTCCTCAAATTCGCGTTGATAACGCATTGCTTTTTGCTCGAGCTTGAAGTTCTCGGTCTTTAGCTCACCAATGACGCCCTCTAGACGGGCGCATTCATTAGTTGCGCGCATACCGGCTCGCTCATTGGATTGCAGACGTTCCATCTCGATCTCAAGGCGTTCTCGGGTCTTAGCCTCAGCCTGCAGACGAGCGTCCAGGACTTCATGTCGAGCAAGCATAGCCTGGTCCTTTTGGATTCGGCGAGCATTGTCTTCAGCTATCTCGCGTGCTGCTCTGCCCATATCTTCTTGAAGAGAAACGAACTTGCTGCGCCACATTTCGCGAACACGTTCGTTCTCCTCAAGCTGGGTAGTAAGAGTAGTGAGAGACTTGTGCATGTGCTGGTTGTCTTCAAGAGCGCGAGTCAGCGAAGCACCCTTTTGTCGCGACGACTCATCATATCGCTCAGCCTCCGCACGCCAGTGGTGGTTGTCTTGACGAACATCCTTAAGTTCGACTTCCATGCCCTTGCACTTGGCAATAGCCTCGTGCTGAGCCTGAGTGGCATTGTTCTGAGCAGCCTCTAGAAGGGCGATGCGCATAGCGGTCTTGCTGTTAGCCTGCTCCAAGGAGCGCAGCTTATGATCTCTCTGCTCAACAAGTTCACGGAGACGGACCAGCTCTTCGGCGGCAGTCTCGCGGTGGACACGAGCCTCAGTGAGTTTGTCTTCAGCAGCACGACGAGCATTGACAGCTTCTTCGCTGACCTCTTCGGCGTTTCTAAGCCTCTCCTCGAGGTCTACCACACGCTGATCGAAAACGCTGCGGTTGATGATTTCAACCTCAATACGTGTCTCGGCCGTCTGAAGCTTGCGGTTCAGTTCAGCAGCCAAGTCTTCAGCCGCGCGTCGCTCAGAAACCTCGTTCTCGACCTTGGTCTGCTCGAAGTAGAGGCGCTGCTCGAGATCGATAACCTTCTGCTGGAGCTCAGCATGTTTGGGGTTCTCTGCTTCGTCGATATTGGGACCAGTGTGCACACGAGCATCGACAACTTGCTGGATCATCTGCTTCAAACCATCATCACGATGAGTATTACTGCTAAGCTGCAGCTTCAGTCCCTCAAGGGCCTCAAGAATAGCTGCAGAAGGGTTTTCTGACGAAGTGGGCCCAGGGGTAGGTGACGCTTCAAGCTTGCTACGTTGCTGAGCCTGAAGGCCCTCCATGACTGCGATTCGGATCTGATCCAGACGACGGTCTCTTCTAGGGCTCATAGAACGACGGAAAACAGGCTCCTCATCCTCATCGTCAGCATCGCTCTGCTGAAGTTCGGCAGAAACGCTACGCATATCGCGCCGGGAGGAAGGTGTGCCTCGAGCACGGGTCGCCAGAACCTGCTGGATAGAAAACATGGTCCTCTCTAGCGGCTCGAGACGAGATGCCAACAAAGTGCCCACAACTTCATTGACACGTCCATCAAAGAATTGTGCTCGGTTTTCCAATTTGTCATGTTCATCCTCGGTGAAGGCAGCCTCCCAGTCACTAGCTGGTAAGCTTTCGCCGTCAACAGCGACACCAGCAGCGTTCAGTGCCTCAGGTGGATCGATAAAAGGATCCTCAAGCTCTGTACTAGGCATAGGCTGAACAGAGGTTTGAGGAAGCCGGTGGTAGTCTCGAGGGGTCAAACTGGCCTCGTCGCGGGTGTAATGATCGGCCACAGGCTCCAGCTTGTAAGGGGAGGAGTTAGCAATAGTCGACAAGTTGCGAACGGGGCTGCTATTTTGCCATTGAGAAGCCTCCAGTGTCTTGTTAACTCCCATCGTGGGGTCGTCAAAGAACTGGTCCATGACAGCATCAATCTCCTCGAAAGTAGGCTCTTTGGTACCACGACCAGCAGGGTGCTTCACGGTAGCTGACAGTTCCGGCGCAAAGTCAGACTCAACTGATTCAACTACATCATCCTCCACAGGAGGGGCAGGAAGAGGCTTCTCTTCGGGAGTAGGACTCTTTGCGAAGCGAGATGCTGCCAAACCTTTTACAGGCTTAGAAGGATCAGCAAACCGGGAGGCACCAAGCCCCTTAGACACAGTCCTTGGTTGAGGCTGATTGTTGCTAAACCGAGAAGCACCCAGTCCAGACGTAGGACGGGCAGGTACCGGACTGGTCACAGGAGAGGGGTCCGATTCTTCCTCTTGTTCTGTGGGAGGGGTAGCCTCGCCCAAGGAGCTTGCTGCAGGCTGGAAAGGCTCGGCAGTGGCAGACAAACTCTTCTTGTGGCCGTGTTTGAAATCACCTTCTCCAAACGGTCGAGCGTCGTTGAAGCTCTGAATATCCTGGTTAGAGTCAAACTCGAAAGGTTTCCAGTTGTTGTTCTCGTTCGCGGAGGTAACAGAAGGAGCAGCAGAAGGAGCAGCGGTGGTGGCCTTGGTATCTACTTGATCTGAAGTGACGATGGAAGACATTGATGTATCAGCATGCAGGTGCTCGTCTTGTGTAGTTTCCTGGTTTTCTTGCGCTGAAACATCATGTTGGGCAGGCTGCTCAGCAAACAAAGGTATATCGTCACCACCAGGTGCAGAGCTACGTGCGCGCTTAACTCTGTTCTCATCAGCCAAAGCATGCCCCTCAGAATCGAACTGCTCTTCAGTCTCCTCTGGCTTGGCAGATGATTGACTGGATGGCCTGACAATCGGGACAGCATTTGACTTCTTGTTTGACTGCATGTCGTCCGAACTAATATCAATACTTCCGAAGATGCTACCGCGTTGGCCCTGGCTGACTGGACTAACAAATGAATCGGAATGAGGTGTAAACTCAGGTGCGGCAACATTGAATTTTGGACCTGACGTTGAGAAGCTGAAAGTACTGTCGCCTGGAGAGAAAGACGGCGCAGCAGCGTTAATCCTGGCCGGCGTCACAAATGAAGGTTGCTTCACGGGAGGGGAGCTGAGCCTGTTCGTATCAGGGAAGCTGGCATTGGCCTGGAAGACCGCAGGTTGGAAACCAGCAGGCTCAAAGCTTGCAGCCTGGAAGTTATTGGGGTCGAAGGTGCTGGCGGTAGGCTGAAAGGTAGGGGCCATAGGCTCAAAGGTACTAGCAGTTGGCTGGAAACTACTAGCACCAGGTCTGAAGGTACCTGCACCGGGCTGAAAACTGCTTGCTCCTGGCTGGAAGCTGCTGGCACCAGGCTTGAAGGCACTGGCAGTGGGCTCAAAGCTATTGGCAGTGGGTTCGAAGGTGTTGCTCTTGCTACCAAAATCAAACTGGCCTGGTGTGAAAGAGCTGGTCGGGTTGAACTTGAACTCAGGTGCCTTCACATTGAGTTTAGACAACGAGGGTTTGCTAACATGACTCGAGCGCCTGTCCATGTTGCGGTTGTTGTCAACAGAGCTAGCATCGTTCCAGGGGTTGCTAGCTGTTGAAAAGTTCTTCTGGTGACCAAATCCAGGGAAATCAAATTCCTGGGCAGGTGTACCCAGATTACTAGGGTTGGTCTCGATTTCAAAAGCCTCCTCCGGTTTATGAGACTCGGGAATTTCGTTGAGGCTGCTAAACTTGGTAAGATTGCTTTCATCAGCAGTAACGCTGTTCTCGTTATGGTCACGGAAGTACCCCTGAGATAGTGAGTGGCCACGACTGTGCGGTCGAGGGTGATGCAGGACCAGAGGTTTGGACTGCTCATTGGCAAATCGCTCCTGAACTGGAAATTGGCCAGATGTTTGACGAGCATGAGCAGGAACGAATGGATCCGGAAGGCTGGCGGGCTGCTCGTTTTGAGGCTGTGGGTTGTAGTCCTCGTGTTCCAACTCGTTGCGGAGCTGCTCTTCCAGGTGATACTCAGCATCGTCGATCTCGGCTTGCAGAGTGTCTGTGTTTTGTTGTTGAGGAGGCTCAGGTGTCCTCGCTGGGCTCTTGACTGGCGCCTCTTCCTCGTCTTCGAGGACTTCTTGTAGGCGAGGGGAGTTTCGAGCGGGCTGCAAGTATGAGAATTGTTGGTGGGGCATCATGGGGTACTGCAAAGACTGGTGGCGCTGGTGAAGGTTGATGCCAGGGCTCTCTGGTCCGAACGGAGAGTGTGGAGACATCATGCCCATCATCGAAGGGGAATCGTGACGGTTAACACCGGGCCAACCCTGCGGTGGCTGTTGGTAGCCAAAAGGCGAGCTGTTTGGAGGGAACGATACAGACTGTCGCGAGTTGAACTTGCCAGGCAAGGCAGAAAAGGAAAGTGGCGAGGCTCTGTGTGAGAGTCCAGGGCTATGCGTTGATGCTCGTGCAAAATGGCCTGGTTGAAATCCAGGCAGAGCATGGCTACTGGAAGCCGACGAAGTTGGAAGAGGAGGGGAGAAAGGGAGGGGAGGATACTGAGCAGAGGGTTGACGACTAAGATCTGTTGGCGCAGGCGAAGGTTGATCGGGCTCGTCATCGCCAAAAGATACACCAAGTGCTCGCAACTTGGCCTCTTGAAGCTCGTTCATATAGTTGTTCCAAGCATTTAGATCGGGAAGTGTAACTTTGAAGCTGTGTTTTTCTCTCTCTTTGGCTACCTCGTCAAAATTAGGCCAAGCATCTCGAGTTTGAGAATCTGCTGTGCCCTCGACTTGATAACCCTCAACTTCCAGATCAAAGCCTGAGATATCATATCCAAGCTCTTCCCATGATGAAAACATCCTCTGTATCTCATGCTGACGAAGTGGCATAGGCGCATTTCCTGGCTGTCCTCGTTCAGTATCCCGCGGGATCAGAACCATGATGTTCTTGCCTCTCCATGGCACCTTCTTCTTTAATCGAGGTGTTGGTGCTGGCTCTTTGGGTAGAGGTTTTTCGGTGCCCTTCATCGGTGTTGCGGGCAGCGTAGGCTCCCCATTCTTAACGGTAGTGGGGATACGCTTCTTGGGGCTTTCTGCGACAGGTACTTCCGGGGTGGAGGCGGCCTGAGACCTGTCGCTTGCCGCGTCATGAGTTGCTGGCGCGGCTTCGGAGGTCGCCATACTGCTGTTTTGTCCCGTTTTGGGACTGAGGGAATCCCCTGGTCTGAGAGTCTCGATGCTAGATCTGGCCCGTGGATGGTGCCTAGATCCGTCTCGAGACGCGGAGGCGTTTATTGTTCTCTGTGCAGGTCGGGGAGTGCGAGGTCCGCCTTCTTCCAACCAACCAGGTTCGGAGCCGCTCAATGAAGAGTGCTCGCCTTCACTTCCGTCACTGAACCAATGTCGACTCTCTTCGTTGGGGTCGTCAGTGGTATGAGTGCGTATCCAATCCTCAGTAAGTCCACGAGTCGGCCGGCGGGCACGATTTGCGAGAACGGCGGCGGCGGCACTGAGTGAAGAGCCCTGCGGGTCGGATTGTGATCGGAGTAGATCAGGAATTGGACGTAAAAAGGGGGTCGCAATATCCAGATGATGAATTAGAGACTCGTCAGAAGCTTCACTGCCCGAGCTCTCACGGCGGAGGTTGCGGTCTGACTGAGGGTAAGGAGAACCCCAACTAGCTGTGCCAAATTCAGTGTCCTCTGGAGGCGGCGTCCTTAGAAATTGTAATGCTCTTTCCGGGAGTCGAGGAGCTTGAAGCGAAGGAAGAACGGGGGAAGACTCGATCTCCTCTTCTCCGTCAACGGTTGAAGTGTTCGACAAGGTGGGAGATGCCGGTGAAGCAGGGCGGGATCGAGAGGGATAAGCTCCGTTACCGTCCTGTGCAAATGCACCAGGAGGAGCAGGTGAGGACGTTGTAGAAGACGTCTTTACAGCGGCCTGTTTGTTGTGGCGGTCCCGGTTAGCAGCTGTAAGTTATGCAGTGGCGTCTGGAGATGAATGTGTGCTCCGCCAGCTCATACATATCCAAGACCATAAAGGAGGAAATGTGGTTCAGTTACTCACCCAGGGAGATCAGTGCAGACGAAAGATATGTCTGCAGCTGAGTCTCAAATAGAGCCAGTCCTTTCTTTCAAGGTCGGTCGCTTAGTGAAAAAGCCGATCTCGAAGTCGAAGGCCTGAGGGAGGGGACACAGTTTTGCGAAACCGAAATCGTGGCCGATGTTTCCTAACGGTCGAAAAATATTTGGAAACGCGACGCGCTGTTCGACTTTACAAGGTATTAAGGGGGCGAACGGAATGACGGTTTGCCTCTGAGCGCCGAGTAACTTGGGTGGGAAATTTCCGGGGTGTGGAAACGGAGCTCCAGGGGGGGTCGCGCGAAATAATCGAATGAGAAAAAAAAGCGCCTATCAAGAACCTAAGGAAACGGCTTCATGAGAGAAAAAGAATGGGCAGAAGACAAGGGGATGAGAAAGACAATACGGCCGGACACATTGAAGGTTTGCAATCTTGTCGGTTGGCAAGTCAGGCCATTTGATAAGGAAGAGAAAGTGGAAAGGAACAAGTTGCACGGAAAGAAAGATGGAGAGGGAGAGTAGAACGAAATGAAGACGTCGGTTTCATTCGTAGGATGAGATGAGATGAGAGCTCTCGGTTGACAATGAGTGGTCGAGACAGGACAGGAGAGACCTCACGGCTTCATGCTAAACGGACTTGTACCTGCACCTGCAGTTGCACCTGCCTCTAGGCTCTAAATCTAGTGTTGGGTACTCCGTAGTCGGTAGCCACTTCCAAGTCTAAGCGCATGAGCTGTCCCCAACTTCTTTTTTTCTCTTCCTCCTTGTGACGCTGTTGTGCAAATGGATTGGCAGTAAATCTTCTAATTCAATCAGTCTTTAGCTTACCTGAGTGGACAGCTGGCCATTAGGAACTGGAACTTGCTGGAGCCTCGAGCGTCACTCACGGAAGAATGGAGAATGGAGAATGGAGACTGGTGAATACCTTCAAAGGAGAGCTCTACTGTAATGAGACCCGCTCTCCAAGGGACCCGCATTGATCACGACGTAATCTCGTCAAGGGGCCCCTGGTATCTTTCGAAGAATTTCGAAGCCATGAACTGGTCAAAGGATAGGGGCTACTTTGGTCGGTGCTGCAAATCCGTCTCTTGGTGAGGTATTCTCTATCAGTGTCATGTTTCTAGATCATTGACCCTTGACCCGCACATCAGCACGCTACAGTACAACCCAACAAGTGATCAAGTGCTGGCTGCTTCGCTGGCATTGACATCCAAATTTGGTTTTGATTTGATTACTTTTCTTTCGTATTTCTGCGTGTCCTTTTTGCTTTGCACCCTCAATCAATGGTTTTATACCAACTGCCATGCTCTCAATCTACAGGCTCAGATGCAACGACAGGTAGCTTTGGCCATTGTGTCAACAATAAATAGATGCCAGGGATTTGTTATTCTTCCATTTCTTCCACTGGAGGGAGACACATGCCTGCAGAAACCCTTGCCATGCCGTGCCCCGGGATAAGCCAATAGGCGCCTTGGCTTTCCGTTCTCGAGCTGGCTTGGGCATTTCCCCGGAGTTTAGATTAGGTATGGTTCAGGTTTGACAACTCACCACATCGTCCTCCAATTGCTACGCTGCTCGTCATCACAATGCGGAATGCGTTATTTGATAGTCCTCTCTTCAACTCCAGTATCTTCCAATTCCACCCGTTGAGTGCCTGCCTAGCTGTGACCAGAACTCAAAATCTCAACCCCTCCACCCCTTTATCTATTCTCAAGCCTCCACTGAGACCCTTAAAAAGGTCGGGGCCATAACGTTACCCGCTCGTACCTTGAGCTAACTTGTGTTTGGAATGCCTGCTCAGGGCACCCGGCTTCCCGTCCGAAGGCTGCAGCTCCAGTGGATGTTGAGGGAGGGTTCTAGGGTTCATGCTAGGCTCAAAGTAAGGCGATGGCTGGACCGGTATTTAGGTAGACTCCAACTACAACTCGCTTACCCTGTACCGTTGCTCCTCATTGTACGTTTTTATAGACATCTGGACATTCAATACGATCGAGTGGTGAAACTGTAACTCTCATGTTGCTGCGTCTTACTCAGTCTCGGTGACCTAAACGATATGTGGGTTCGGACAAACTTCCCAAACGTGATGTTCCGACCTTGCTAAAGCTATCATCCGTGGCTCGTTCTATAACACGAGCCTCGCCTTACTTTGAGAAGAGATCCATCTCCGGCCAGTTCCTACCATCCTGGCTTTGGCCTCAACTAGATAGGGAGTGACAAGACATCATGTTTGGGTCCCGAGCAATAAATTCCGTGGTTTGTTCCGGCAATTCGAACAAGTGTGAATGTGACTGGGTGTGGGACGTTACCCGATTCGAGTGACGAACATCATGAGGATATGACGAGTATTACCTAGAGATATATTCCCAGCGTAGCTTCCAGGCTAGGTATTCATTGAACCTTACATAAACTCCCATCTTGTATAGCCAGCGAGCTAAGCACCAATCCGCCGAAGCCGAGTTTTCCTCACTATGATGCACGATATTCAATAAAAGTTGCTGCGTTGAAAAAGGCACTTAGCTTACCCTAGGGTAACCGATTTTTAGGTGCAGTAGATAGGGAAGCATTGAGAGACTCCGTAGAACCCAAACAAAACAAAAGCACTGGAGATGAATCATTCTGCTACGAGCAATATATGCGAACCTATACCACGATCACAGACTTCCACAAGGAATAACATAATCAGATTGTGAAGCGACTAGGCAGACGAACTCGGTGCCTCCTCGATGACTACAACGTTCGCAACACAACATAACACACTGCACAAGTGAAGTATGAGATGATATTATTAATTTAGTTTCTAGATACATATTATCTCGTTGCACAACGAACGAATCGTCCGGTGCCGAGAACTTCCAAAAAGAAAAGCGAGATGTGCGATCATGGCTAGATCCAGATGATTCAAAACTGGAACGGCAAAACCGAGTTACGCAATGTGATGCAATGTTTGTTTGCCCCAAAAGGCCGCGCGGTCTTGTGACCTTTGGATATACGCTGCTTCAGTCAATCGCAGCCGTGACTTTCGTTATCGAATTCGTACAACACTTTCTATAAGAAATCCCCATGAAAGATCCATGCCCGAAACGCCTCCATAACCTTGATGACATCCGTTCCAACTGGATGGGCGTGAAATAGTAGTAATAATAGTAAATGCTTTTGTTTATCAGATACGCAAAAAGAAAATATGAGAGTACGTCTTCTCATGTTTAGAAGTTGGATGATGCGTTGACGGGCGTTGGTTGGTGATAAGTATCCAGCGTAGATTGGAATGGGGTACGTTGGGGGCCCGCGCTACCAACACTGCCGTATTCAGTCTTCTCAACACTATGATAAGGACCGTTGCTGCTGGGACGGCTGCTGGACTCGTTGAAATCCATGAGACCGTCAGCCTCCTCACTCTGCTTCTTACGTCCCCAGATTCTCCAGGCCATGAGGCCGAGAGCGCCGACGACAATGGCACCGCCAATACCGACAACAACGCCAATAACGGTGTTGCGGGTCTTGGTCGACATGCCGGAGGAGCTGTCATCATCATCGTCGGAGCTCAGTCCAGGAGTCGTGGTGGACACACTCGTAGTGGTCATGGTCTCAAGATCACCATCGCTGTTGGTCCGTGTGACGACGGCAATATGGGTTGAAGTAACGGGCTTAGCGGTAGTTCGAGTCTCCTTTTCATTTGTAGCGCTGGTGGCCTCCTCTTCGCTCTCGCTGGCGGTGCTGCTGGGTTCATCGCTGTTCTGGCTCTTGCCGCCGTCGCTGCTAGAGGCGCTGGTAGGTGCCGGGGCCTCCTTCGTCGTCTGAGCAGCGGTGCTGTCATCGGTAGCGGAAGGAGCAGCAGATTCAGTCTCCTCAGCGGCCTCAGACTGAGTGGCAGGTGAGGTCTCGGCGGGCTTGGTATCAACAGCAGTAGACTTCTCAGCAGCCTTAGAACTAGGGGCAGCCTCCGTAGAAGCAGGCTCAGCAGCAGTTGTTGCTGGAGAGTCGTCGGAAGTAGGTTCAGGTTGAGTGGCAGATGGCTTTGTGGCTTCCTTGGTATCCTTATCAGTGGGCTCAGCGGGAGTTTCGGCGGCTTCGTCAGCAGATGTGGGATCAGCTTCGACCTTGGTAGAAGCAGCAGCCTCAGTTCCGGCCTCAGTTTCGGGCTCAGTTTCCGCCTGAGTAGGTTCAGACTCGGCGGGTTCAGTGACACTTGCTGGGGAATCATCCGACGCCTGAGTAGGGCTTGCTCTTCGTACAAGTCGACGCTCCACGCTGTGTATTTTGTTGAGGTCGATCCATGATGCCTGTGCGACGCAGACAACGGCGAGTGCTACCAGAAGCAGCTTGATGAGCCGTGTGGTGTACATAATGTCTGTGGCCGAAAGGGTTTGGTGTAGAACAGAGGACGATTAAATGCGAGATGCCAGTCGAGACGCCAGTCGAGATGCCAGAAGATGATTGTCGTTCCGGCTCACGAGCGCTAAGCGGAAGAAAACGCGTAATAGTTCTTTCAAGTACTTTGTGACGTAAACTTGGTACACAGCTCAGTTAAGAGATCGATTGCCCGTGATGAATATCGAATCAGATTGTTGTCGGTAAGTATCTGAACGAACGGGCTCGAGACAAGAAAGACAATGCTGTGTTGTCTATGATCGTTTGAGAGTCGTCGGGCGTCGTATGGTAATGTAATATGATTTGCGCGAGCGAGAGTGAGATCGACGAATAAAGGTCGGAATGAGATACGCTACTCTGTACGGAGTACTTGCTTAAGCGATAGAAAAAAGAATAATTAAAGATAAAAAAAAAAGCGAGAGTGAGTAAATATGGGAGTTAGTAAAGTTTGACTATATAAAGAGTCATAAAGATGGAGGAGCGGGTGACGGGAGGAGGCTTATAAAGAGACAAGGGCTGAATCAAGGTGGGCAAACAAAGGAAAGCACGCTGCACCTTACGCATGGAATGGGAAAGATGGGTCAGGAAGTGCTTGAGTTTCCTCGTATTTGGGTCATGGATCCGTCGGGGTGGTAGGGTGGTACTGGGGAGGCTGTGCTTATCTTTCCGGATTAGGTTACTAGCGACGGTAGCTGGCAGTGGCAGCACACGACCTGACCTGGTTCTGGTTTTTTTTTATGTTTTTTTTTTTTATAGCGGGTGCCGCCTAAAGCCAGCCCGAAACAGCCCGTTTGTTCGGGGCCGGAAATCCTGAGACCTTGACGCACCTGATTCCAGACCGTCAATAGACCGCAGGAGTTTAGAGACGGAAAAGAAAAAGAAAAAATGCATAGGAAAAAATTAAGGTTTCCCCGTTGCTAGTCTGTAGCAAAGCCACATACCATCCGTCTGTTTCGATATACGGTAGTTATGGTTAAGCGATTCGCCCACGAATACATTCTACTGCGAGTCTTTGGGGATCTATTGTTTCTGTTTCTGCACGGTCCCTGCGAAGAGCTGTCCCTGACAGGAGGAGCTTAAGGGACCTACCTATACCTATAACTTACATGCTCGCTCGCATGAGCGCCTGTGCCTGTCATGAAGCTTGGCTTTTTGCTGACAGCATGACGGGAGATTATCTACGCTGCTCCAGTGCTCCAGTGCTCCAGTGCTCCAGTGCTCCTTTCTCATTAATTTCACCACCGTGGATTTTTAAGTTGAGATCTGCTAACTACCTTAGGTACCTAACCACGCAATGTCTTGGATATGTCACGTCAACTCTCTTCTCTTGTGATTTATTCAACGTCAGCTGGTAAAACTTTGAACGCTTCGCAACCTCCAGCATGTGGTGGATCAACACCCCTGTCGAGTTCTGGGTGAGTCGTCGTCATCACAGTCAACAAAGGCAATTGATATTCTGCACAAATGTTTACATGCCTCTACTCCGTACTCCGTAGAAGCTTGGCAATACCCGACCAAACATGATGGTAAAGATGATCAGGCCTCCTGCTCCATACCGAGAATTCCGTTGCTACGACATCATCGCCAGGGTCGCCCTTTACCGAAATCATTATCTAAATCAAATGATTCCTTTCTCCGCTCTCGTCTGTCAAAAGTGGACAGGGTTCCTGGGGGGGAATTAAAGATTGGAGGAATGTGTCCCGTCCCCTGATGAATTAAAAATAGCAGCCACTAATTCAGATCCCCCGAACGCCATGCCAAAAACTCTCCGTCCCACCGGATTCACCCCCATGATATCTTTTTCTTTTGGTCTTGTCGTCCGATTTCATCGTCGTCATGCTATTGTCCCAAGAAGATCTTATAGTCCGGAGAATCCACTATCCGCTACGTCAGAGATCAAGGTTTCTTGCTTGTTTTTGAACGCATCATAATTATAATTATACTGCTAGATCGTCCTCTGCCTCATCTCCTCCCGCGTGCTAAAACAACAATTGTAACAGAAATTCGCTTCCAAGTTCCACACTATGTCCCTGCAGCCTTTCAGGGTCCAAAGTGGGTGTGTGACTTGTCTTACATTTTAGCTTGGCCTCAGGCTTAAGCTTTCACCGATAGTGTGTTTGTGGTGTGAAGGCTTTGAGTCACGATGCTTTCCTGACAGTAAGGCACCAACCTCGCTTCATACAAATAAGCACTGTCATCCAGTCACATTCTCTCTTGTCGTCTTGTTGTTGTTATGGGATTTACTGGGCATCGGGCGGTAACGTGTCTCCCATGTCACGTCACCTTCGCTGGATCTTTTGTCGATCCGTTTGAGGCTGTGTTCAAAATCATGGGGTTGCTTAATGCTTAATCTGACCCATGATCCTCTGATTCCTCTCACCCTGCAAGCATTTTGCAGGTTCAGCTCGGCAGTTCGGAAATCGACGTTAAGTGAACATATCCTGGGCATTATTCTTACTATCAACCCATTCGCCTAATCCATGAGGCTGGACAACCAAATTGTGGCACAAAGGGGTAGATTCAGCTGTCGACCTTGTCAAGGGAAGTATAAATACCCAAATCACATATCGCACTGCCAAAGGAGTCATTGAGACAACAAGATCATAGTTATTAAATTGATTGTATTATCAGAACAACACATCTGATCGACATCTCACCCTCATGAGATGATATAACGCTGTGAGATATGATATAGTAAGCACAGTAGCCTGAAATCCAACATCGCCTAAGAAGACTGTGCTTTTCGACAATAGACCACTAAGATAACACGAGTTTCAGCATCTGATAGACATGCTGTCAAGTCTGATAACATTTTCCCCTGTTGTGAGATGCACATGCAATTTCTTGAAATGAAAGACAATGCGTGAATGAATGCGTGTGGACGCTGTGGGCCAATTCCAGTATTCCCAAGGAAAGGCTGCCTATACCTAAAAACGCCAAACCGTAACTGAATCAATGAAATAATGAATTCCTTCCCTCATATGTGGTATCGCAATGAACGTAAAGAAACATAGGTGAGCCAGCTTCAAAGGCTCTCAGCTACTGACTCCAGATGGGGGCATTTCGGTACGCTGGTGAGTTATAGCTGTGAAGAACTCGAAATGGAGCATTTTGTACCATCATTCCACCCTGGGAACTTCGTCTCACGTATGTAGTTTGATTAGGAATCGGCCCTGTGACATAAATGTTTGGATACTGCTGAATCATGTTTGGTGTTCCGTAGGCCAGCGCTTGATTCTGCATTATGTAGTTTTGTTGCAGTTGCTGACTGAGGTTGTACATGTCCATTGGTGCCAGTGGCTGGAGGGACGACTGGGGTTGGTACTGTTGATAAAGAAGCTGCTGTTGCTGCTGTTGATTAAAGTGATGCTGCTGTATCAAAGCAGTGCTGCTTCTTGAATGCGACGTGTTGTGGTTTTGAAATGGCTGTGCTGGCGCCGACACTCGACGGTGGTGCCTCGCCGGGGCAACAGCCGGGACAGTTTGTTGCACTCCATTGCTCGAGTAGGTCACAACCCTAGCCTGCTGAGTATTGTATGCTTGTTGGGGGCCCATACCAGGAGCAGGACTCATAGCCATATTTCGGTTCGAGCTGCGAGACTCGGTGCGACCATGCGAGACCTGTCGACTTCGAGGCGTCATTCGACCATAATCTTGTGGCAAAGAAAGCCTTCGACCGGTGTTTGGTCGAGAGTTGATGGGGAAAGAGGGCGTCATGGATCGATTGTGTCCTTGCGGCTTCCCACGAGTAGGCTTGGCGCTTCGGGTCTGCATACTCACCGGAGGTGAGGTTTTTGTTCTCAGGGCGTGATCCATCTCAAGTTGGGTTGGGCTAAGCGACAACCGACGGCTTGCTGCCAGATTGGGTGCCGAAACATTGGTGCGTAGATGGGCCAGTTCGGGTTTGTCACGCTTCTCTTGCAGGCCGGGCTTGGAGGCCAGGGTTTTCCGGGTAGGCGAGGCCAAACTACCAGAGCTACTAGCAGCTTTCTTCGGCACCGGCCGTGATGACCATGAACTCACAGCCCTGGGGCCGGGGGACCCATCGGAAGGAGAAGACGAAAGCTCTATGGCGGTTGATGGGCGTCTCTGGTCGGGCTCGGGGATCGAGCTCAGAGAAGGACTGGCGTCTGCACTTCGAGAGCCGAACATCTGAGCAATAGATTGGCGCCATGACAAACGCCGAGAAAGTTTCTTAGTCGTGGCCTCAGCACTTTGCTTCGGTTCTCCCTTTTCCCGTCTTGTATTCCCAACCACATCTTGGCTCTCAACACTCAAGATGGTGTGCAAAGTGTCCTTGCTAGGTTTATTTCGAAACGAGGCTCGCCGGGACTCAGGCGGGGAGTCGCCTTTGAGTCCTAGGGAATTGACAGGTACATCCTGCTTGACCGTAGCTACCCCTCCTCTCTTTGTGGACCCTTTCCTACGGGAACTATTCAAGAATCGGTGGATTTTACTCCCGCCGCGATTGTTGTTTGGAGTTTGAACAGACAGCTCTTCTTTGATGTCTCCGCTGGAAACGGTAGGCGGTGTCGTACTGCTTGACACTCGTGGCTCGAAACTTCTGGTGGATTTCAAAGAGGATAGGCGCATGCGGCCACCACGGGCAAACGGAGAAAAGGGCCGGCTAGTAGGACTTGACGGGCTGGTTGGGCAAGTTGATGTATCATCATCTGTGGACGACAAAGGGACCTCCAGGTGGATGGGCAGCCGGTTGCGTGTTTGGGAGGGAACAAGGGAAGAGGTGCGAGTCGAGTTCGAATCCGAGGGCGAGCACATGCCCGACATGTCGATGTCAAGCTTTTCGGATGCCATGGTGTTCTTGTCCACAACACCGGATCTCAAGCTAGGTAGTGAGCGGAGGGAGACATTGGAACCGTAACCGCTGTCAACTCGGGATGCGGTCCGCTGAGTATTCTCAGACGAAGGGCTCGAGATAAAGCCGCTGTCAGATCTTGATAAACCTTTGAGAGTTTTGTTTTCGAGTCCCATTTCCATTTTTCTGGAATCGGGCTTTGCATTTGGGTCTTCCCTTACGTGCAGAACCTCAGCAACCGGAAATGAGACAGCATTCCCGTTCTCAGACATTTGACAATCGCCTGTTCTAGATTTGTCCCCAACGTTTGAATGCTCAGCAACGAAGCTTGGAATTCGAGTAGTGACTGGTCTTCCAGCTGTCATAGGTTCTCTAGCCTCTGCCGTGTTCGACCATCCGCTGACTAAAGTCAAACTCAGAGGATCGCTGGCGTGCTCATCAAAGTAATCCTTACGAGGAATGGTTAGTGACGACTCAGAGACCCCTTGACATTTGACGTCATGTTCAGGCACTGGAGAAGTCCCTGGAGCTCCGTTTGTGATGCGCAGAGATCCAAACTTCATACCGCCCAACTGCCTGTAGTCGGCTTCGATTGGAGTTACGGCTCGGTCCGGAGACTGCGCTTGAGATGGGATCGTCGTGGGCATTGACATACGCCTTGGCAGGCCAGACTCGATCGAATTGCGCCTGGATTGGCTGGGAGTTGGTGGGAGACTCTTACGGAAGTTCGACTTGACTGAGACTGGAGGCTTGGAATGGTGTGCTCTGGTCGCTATTCCTGGTGTCTGAACAACGGAGCGCCGGCGCATTGGCATGTAAAGAGAAACGTCTGAGTTTGTTCTGCTAATGGACGAGCCCGCAGATTGATTGGCGTTGCTAAGGTCATCCGTCACATCCTGGCAGGCCTTATCAGAATAGGGCGTGGACTTGGAGACGATGGGCTCGCTTGGGAGCTTCTCTTGGGTATTGAGAAGCTGTCTAGCATCGGCAGCTCTCGTATCCCAGTTGGTGGAGCCACGACGCACTGCAACGGGCATGCTATTTCAAGGAAGTCAGCTCTATTTATCAACACGAATAGATAGTGTTGCACGAACCTATCAGCACGCGTGAGCGCGCGGTAACCGCTATCCTGAGCGATAGAGCTGGTCCTAGAGCTGTTGATGAAGCTTGGCTGTCTAGGGGACTGCTCTGACTGGACAGAGCGCGTCCGTGGGATAGGGTCGAGCCGGAGGTCTCTACATGTAGGAGATGACATGGGATTGGCAGCTTCACTGGCTTGGACGGCTATACCGAGCCCCGGCGCCACTCTCCTCGTGGAGGAGGCCATATTGGGGAGAGGCGGCAGCGAGCCAACAATATACGAGTTGGAGAAGTGCTCGCGATGGGGTGTCACAGCAGTAGCATCGTATGGCAAACCAGTTGCTGATGTTTGGCTGCAGTGAGGTGGCTTGGATAGTTTCCGAGGCCCGCGAGGGGTTTCGGCGGATTGTTCATTGCCCATTGGACCGATGCTTCAAATCCTGAAGTCGTGAGATGCTATCGGAAGCAGGAGAGGCTGGGTGCTCGGAAGAAAACTTGTAAGGCTCCCCCGATGAGCAAAAATGACCGTTCACTGGTACATAGACGCCTCCATGCCGTCAAACACGAACTGTCCCCGTCTAGTGTGCAGTCGCGAGAAAGGATGAGGGTGACGAAGGTGGATAAAGGAGCAATTGTATGTAAACTTGGTTGGTTGTTTAGTCTAATTGATCAGGACACGAAGAAGTGAAAGTCGAAGAAGCCTGAGAATATAAGAGATGAGAAGAGTAAAAGAATAAGAAAAAGAGGTTGGATGAGCGGGAAGCTAGGTTTAAAGATCCATGACAATTTTGGCGGAGTTGAGAAGTAGTTAGTTACTAGTAAATCGCATGAGGGGAACTCCCGGACAAGGAGAACCTGGCTGTTAAGGTGCAATCCATGTCCGTGAGGGGTGAGACCAACCCAAACCGAACCGAGCAGGGGATAGGGATAGGGATAGGGATAGATGGATCATGTCGATTCGAGTCGAGTAGAGACGAGACGCGAGCATCAACAAAGCCAAGAATGAAGCAGCCACAGCCGAACAGGATTAGGACGGAGAGTAGCGCTGATGTGACGGGGACGAATACAGCAACAACAACAGCAACAGAAACAGAAAGCTTGTGCCTTTAACCCGGAAGAGACGAAACTCTGAGTTTCTCCAAAGCTTGGACTTGGACTGGGACTGGGACTGGGGGGCCACTATCGCGAATGAAACCATGAATGATATGACGGGAGAGAGTGGAGATGAGTTTGAACAGCTCAGATAATAGGTAGTCTAGCCAGCAGATAACAACATAGACTAGGGGCCTGCCTTCCTGATTACCTACGGAGACTAAGGTAGCGCTACCTACCGCCTACCGCCTACCTAGGGGCTAGCTAAGGCAGCTAAGGCAGGATGGTAGCACTAGGCCACTAGCCAAGGCCCTTGATCGATACTTCCGATCCATCCTAACACGATTGGACATGGACTTGCAACTGGATTGCACGTTTCGTCAACCGCCCAACGACCAATCAATCACAACTCAAGATGCATGCAATTGACTTTGGAAAAATGTCCTCGATTTACTCCGTAATGCCAAGCCAATGTTTCAATGCATCTCACAAGAGAATACCCGTAATAACAACTCATCTCACCATTCATGCATTGGGAGCTGGAGGCTGATGAGGGAACCTAATTGACCAACATTACCTTGATGATTTCTATTGTAACTCGTAAGCATGGTCTGAGGTTACTGGTACCTCTAATTAGGTTTCTTCCACATGAGATGGACTCTTTAACTTTACTAACTACGGATACCCAGTCTGACTATGCTTATATGCAGTGACGTGACGCAGTCAACCTTTTTACGAGAATTGAGTTACAAGCCTACAGCCTCAGCCAGCCCACCCCAAGCCTTGGCGGAATGGCAGGTAGATCCAAACCGATCAGGTCTTTGATTTTCACACAATGGTCGTCAGCGAAAGAAATTATGCTGGTGAAAATCACTGCATCATTTCAGACTTCAGACGCCAACGGTTATAGCATCGCACTGACCAACTATAGCACTCCCAGCACCGCTCTTTTCTCATTACAGAGTACGTACGGAGTACAGGCTTACTGTTAGCGGAAATACCTAGGTAGTTAACCCCCGGTCGGTCTCTCTCTCGGAAGCCTCGTTTCGTGTCTCGTCTTGTTCCAACTCCATGACGATCGAGGTCACTTTATCCCAGAGCTGACATGACGCTGTCCAACAGAGGGCTGAGCTGTAGCGTTACAGGCTGTCATTCTCACTGTTACGATCCGTATAGGTAGCTGACACCTTAGGGTAAACAATAAAACAAAATGGAACACAACAAGACGCGCAAGCCGTCCGAGCGCTTTCGTCGTGGATACCTTCTGAACACGATGCTGATGCTGTATCATCGGAATCGACATGCTGTAGCCAGACCGACGAGCACCAACTCGGGCAGATAAGAGACACTCTGCTTGATGCAATACATGCATACATACATAAAGTATACACGATACGATACGATACGATATGGCTGCATCATGATTTCTCCATGCCGTCACCTCGTCATGTTGAATAACAAAGCTCCGCCCAAACCGAAAAACCAAAAGCAGCCCGCTTCAACTCAACGCCTCAATCCACAATGCAAACGCACATACCACCTGTATCGGAGCGTTTCAAATGCTCCCAACGTACGACCCACGAGGAGAAGTTGAGAACAGTAGCTCCGGTCCAGACCGAACGCCTTGTAGCCTGTACCTAGTCCTGAACCCAAGTGAGACCACCATTCTCCGCTTACTATAGGTACCCAGGTACGATATCTACTATACAAGGAATCATTAACAACTCAAATCAAGGCTTTTGGAGATTATATGATACTTTTCCAAAACTTGGCCACGGCTGCAATCATTGAACTTTGATTTGTTTATCCGCGCGTCCACGATCCAGCCACACGCGCATTCGCCATGTCCAGACACCAGACTCCAGACTCCACGACGCCTTACTGACCAATTATCTTAGTAGACTATTTGAACATCCATCATCAGCACCTCTTGTTGAGTGCGCTAGCCAACTCACTTTTGCCAACGATTGGGTACTTCTGTCAAGCCCAAAAGCAGATAAACTTCATAAACCGGCAGATACCATCAAGAATCTCTAAAATCCAAATGCTAAAAACGCGTTGCATTACTACGTACGCAGCGTCTCTCCGACCCCCCGCAAACATCCTGATTCAACGCGCGTGCGATCTCAACGTTCAAAACGATGCTTATCGCGATCAAGCTTACAAAGATTATTGCCCGCTATTAAAGGTAAATCATAGCATAACATAGCATCGGTTTTACCTTTCCCATATTGGCAGCCCGGCTCATGAGGACTAGCCTCCCCTTGCGTTTCCTCATGAGAGCGAATTGGCCCAACCTCTTCGCTACCGGTACACCTGACATGCAGTTCTATATCCGTACTCCGTACTCCGGATGACGTTACACGAAATGAGACGTTTAGTGTGGGGAAATGTTATGGACCCTAGGTTCCATTCATCGGATGGCGGCCGAAGATGGGATACCATCCCATTCGACATGGGTTCATCTCTCAAATATCCGCATCAAACAAGCAAGCCTGTCTCATAGGCTTTTGTTTCCAACTCATATTGGTGATCCTACCAGAGCTGCTCTGAGCAGACGCCCGCCTCTTCCCGATTCCGTTCTCAAGCCTGAACCAAACTCATTGGTATGCTGACAGATTAGCAACAAACCGAGTGTAGTTGTCACACCATTTCGTCGCATCATAGTGCAGCAAAACACGGAATGATTACACATGGAGATTCAAAAGTCGCACCATCGAATTCTCCGGGATCGACATGCAACCGTTCATCCACAGACCGTCTACTACATGCCATTGGTCGCCATTTGCAGATATGCTCACGACCCCACAACGGCATCTTCTTGTCAGCAAACCCTCGACTCATTTTCACATGAATTACCAACCTCTTCACTATTCTCTCGCGACGGCTTTCTCCTCTTGCCTCTCTGTTCTCTGTTCTTCTGGGTCTACCCGGCCCAAGTATCCACAGCCACTACTACTGTCTTTCCTGTCAGCATCTATCTATCTAACATTGGTGCCAAATCTTATTCCGGCTGCGACTTGGCAGATTCCCCAGGCGCGAATATCCCATATTTGGTCCACACCATTCAACAATTCCGGGCGAATGGTTTAGTGGTATAATACTCCCTTAGCATAATTCGTTCTGCACCAACTGGGAGTGGTCCAGGGTTCGATTCCCTGTTCGTCCAACGTAGGTGGTTAAATTCCACCATTCCACAACTTTTTTTCTTGTTTCTTTTTGCTCTTTCAATTGCCAACTTGCAAGGAGGTTGGCTTTAGGGTAGGCCAGTATGTAATTAATAAAAGTTGCCGCTCTAGATAATGTAAACTTGGTATATGAGCTTCAATGTTATGTATGAAGTCACTATCGTGACCTATCAATCTCACAAACATTCTTCGTTGCTATTGGCCAGATCGATTGATTGTTGTGTATTATCACCGAAAGATATTGTCTACTCCCCAATCACCATAGTACATCCACTTCCTCCTATCATAACCTCATGGACTCGTCCAGCATCGACGTCAATACGTGACCCAACGCCATAGACCTGCTTCTGGTTGTCCTCTTCTTGAGGATACCACAATGTTATCGAGCCCTCGATAATCAAGTGGGTCGTGAGAGCAGCATGCGAGTGTGGTGGATAGTGAGTGTTTCTGTAGGAGGTTAGAAATAACATGGATATATTTTAACGAGGCTGTGCAAGAAGAGCCTCATTTCATGCAAGTTGTGGCAGTGGATGGGATGAAATGACATACGGGGAGTCACTCCAGGTGACAACGCGCCCGAAACCCCATGCTCGGACCTGTTCTTCGTATTCATTTCTGAAGCTCATGATGCTGCTGCTTTGGTCTCTGGTAGATTCGTGTTAACAGAACGGTATAGTGATATTTACAGAATAGGGATTTTGCTTACTCCGTATTCTGGCTGGTGAAATATGGTACGTTGCTATTAGATATCGTGATGAATGCTCGTAAGTATTTGCAGAGTTGTGCTTTATTACGGTGTCTAGGGTGTTCATATATCTTGAAAAGGACATAATAATAGTGACGCTGACATTGAATGTGGCCAAGCTATGACCTCACATCCTTTGATCACTGGCTTCGGCCGACTGCGCCCCACCCGGCCCCACTCGCCCCGACCCAGGTGAGAGCGGCCCGGGACAGAGCCGTTAGTCTGGGCGTTGGACTCGGGCGTTGGAATGGGGTCGTGCCTGGACTAACACGAGCATAGATAATATTCATGCGATGTTTCTAAAAATCACTATATTTGTTGAACAATCCTTATTATTTCAGGAGAAACAGGGCTGTTGATGATGCAGAATAACGCAGAGCAGTCAATGTAGCATGGCACAGCCTCGAATCCATCATGCTACTGCATACCTTATCAGAAAGGGCAAAAGAGCCATCGCTATGATGCTGCCATCCAGTTTCCCAATAAACAGACCGTGTCCGTAATTACTTGCCTTTCCAATCATAGCTTGGCCCCCAAGCCTCCACGGTGCAACTTTTTCTCAGCCCTGAGCCTCTGTGTCCATTCCTCTCCTTACTTGCCCCTGTCCGAACCCTCCCCTAGGGCTGTGCTGCAGCACGCTAGTAAGACCTGGACTGCTGGACTTGCCCGTTAGCCTGGTTTTGGTACTGGGGGAACCCGCCTAATATCGCCTATCAAATGGGCGTGCTGACATCCAGCTCGTTCATTTTGTCCCTGCTCTTTCTTTCCCTCTTTTCAATTCATTCTCACTTGGTCACATCCTATATAGAAACCCGCTATCTCTCGAATTGCTTCAACTATTGCAAATTGATATTCTCATGCGATAGAGCTCAGGTTGGCCGTCTTTTCATGTTTGGCTGAATCAAAGGGGCAATCGCCTCGCCTCCAATGGTCCCCGCTGTCTAGTTATCGCCGACATCGCCAGCTTCAAGCCTCAACCCGCTTCTGGAACGATAGCTTGTTACTATGTCGCTCTTCTGTGGTCTTATCGTGAGTGATATATGCGCTTGAACCCTCCCTGTTGCAACCACTGACATGCAAATACAGCGGCGCCGCAGCGCAAAGGACGACAAGCCCCGGCGCGCGCACACCATGTCCATCTTTGGCAACACCAACATCCAAGCAATCAGTGCCCTCAAAGGCATGGTTCGCTTCACCACCGCCGCTTCTCCTGCTCCCATGCACGGTTGGGAGCAGCCGACGACACAGAAGTCCCCGCCGACCGATGAAAGCTCCAGCCAAAACTCAGCTCAACACGCGCCAATCCCTGATATCGATATACCCGATATTCACATCACTACCGAGATGCATGAAGCCCTCGACCGTACGTACGATGACCTTCGAGGCTCCGAGCCCAGACTCTCCAGAGCCAAGTTTGCCGAGTTCCTGCGTACTGTCCAGGGCGAGAGCGAGAGCGCGGTCAATGAGCTGGCTAGAGAATATTATACTCTGGGAGACTTCAAATACACTTGGGTTACTGATTTCTCATGGGATGCCACGGCACCATTGCCTGAAAAGGATCTTTCCAAACCTCTGACAAACTACTTCATCAGCAGCAGCCACAACACTTACTTGGTTGGGAACCAGCTTGCCTCTTTGAGCAGAAGCTCACCCGAGGCATACAGAACCGTATGTTCCAACAGTGACCCTCGACAGTATATTCCGAGAAGGGTATAACTAACTTAGATTGCTCAATAGGTTCTCCTTCGCGGATGCCGATGTATCGAGATAGATGTATGGAATGGCGATACTATCATCCCCATAACAAGTGAGAGGTCCGCCAAAATCGACCACAAGCGTGGGTTGTCCGGCGAATCTTTCCCCAATGTCGCTACAACTGTTATCGAGAAGGTCGAAGGCTATCTTAGTGAGAAAGCCGCCAATCGTACTCGTAGTACTAGCTTTGGAAGCCGAAGTTCTTCTCCGAGATCGAGTCTAAATCAGATCCCATTGGAAACCCGAGAGTCCGGCGATCGTCTTGATGTTGCGAAGCCTCCCGCCCCACGTCCTAGGCAAACATTTCCCAAGGATGAGCCTATTGTGACTCATGGATGGACTCTCACCGCGCCATGTGGTTTCCGAGAGGTTTGCAGAGCCGTCGGCGAGTCTGCATTTGTTGATAATGATCTTCCCATTATTGTCAGCTTGGAGGTACATGCCGACGAGGACCAGCAAGAGGTCATGGTCAAAATTATGAAGGAGGAATGGGGCGAAATGCTTGTTGATAAACCATTCGATGACACAGGCCCCAGATTGCAGCTACCCAAGCTAGGCGAGCTGCGGAGAAGGATTCTTGTCAAGGTCAAGAAGGCTCCTGCGAAGATCGTGGTGCCACCCAGCACCATGGATCTGCCTGCTATATATGGAAACGATGAGGATGCATCTGGGTCTGAGGACGAGCGTCCATCACAATGTACGGGACCGTCTTTGTCAGGCACGAACAGCACCTTTTCTTCACAACCGAAGGCCCCTAGTTCCAAGGTCAACATATGTGAGAACCTCGGCAAGCTGGCTGTCTACACACGCAGTCAGCACTACAAAGGTCTTGCAACCAAGGAAGCAAAAATCCCCGCGCATATCTTCTCTATCAGTGAGAATCGCATCCTCGAACTCCACCAGAAGCAACACCGCGACATGTTTACCCATAACAAGGGATATTTCATGCGTGCCTTTCCCGCCGGTCGAAGGTTCGATAGCTCGAACCCGGACCCGAGCCTCTTCTGGCGTGGCGGCGTCCAGATGGTAGCCATGAATTGGCAGTATCTCGATGAAGGTATGATGCTCAACGAGGGCATGTTTGCAGACGAGAAAGGCTGGGTCCTGAAACCTGAGGGTTACCAGAGCTCCAACAAGTCTGCAGAGACCCAAAGTGAAGCTACGCCAGGCCATACTATGAATCTAACAATCACCGTTCTCGCTGGCCAGCACATTCCGATTCAGGCTGGTGACGCAGGTGACGCCAGCCGCTCTGCTAGCACCTTACGTCCATTGATCAAGGCGGAACTGCATGTTGATAAGCCCACCGACACCGAACGTGATGGGTATACGCAGGAACACAAGTACAAAGACAAAACGGACGTCGGTAAGACGGACCATCCCGATTTCGGGCCTCATGGCTCGTCCCTCCAGTTCCTTAACATTCCCAAGGTGGTAGAGGAACTCAGTTTTATCAGGTAAGTTGGCCAGCCATCCATTCTGTCATATCACGATACCGCCTTTCACATCCTGTTCTTGGGCCGCCTGCAGTGCTTTGCCAATCGCGGGTATACCGTAGAAATACCGTAGTCGGTGTCACGCGGTCAAAGACCTTGCATCACAGCGGTGAGCTATGTCAGTAGCAACATCATGCCGCTTTGTTTGAATGTGACATCTTAGCATCAAGTGCCGCTCAAGATATGACGTGCGATAGCACACAGACCTCCCGTTCCTCTGCACAAGGTGTAAACCGGAGACCCTAACAAAGTCAATCCTCTGTGCGGCCGTGTTTGACCCCAGGTGGTGACTAGTGTCAATCACCCGAGCTCGATCGTCCATGAGGTCCGCTCCCTGGCGGAGCGGCACGAAACGCTCGTTGGTTCGCATGGCACTAACGCAACCGTCCTCTAGGTTCAAGGTCGAAGACGATTCTTCCAAACTCGGCAGCTCGCCGCTTCTTGCATGGGCTTGCATTCGTCTAGACCGCCTCCGCCCTGGATATCGATTCATCCGACTTATGGATTGCAAACTCCGCCTCATACCAGGCGGCAAGCTCTTGGTAAAGATCCAGAAGACCCTGACATGATGCACAGTAGAGTGCCTGTGCTGTACGTCGACCCCTAACAGTACTCATGTGCTGTGACAACTTGCTGGCACGCACATGCCATAACCACGTTGCGCGGCAAGACAACCTCGCTGGCCGTCTGCTAGGCCGCAGCTAGCTTGACCGTTTAGTATTTTGTCTTGCATCCGTCATCTTCCGAGTCGATCTCAGCGAGACGATGCCTCGACCAGTGACGCCCAGCAACGATGCGAGGTTGTGCACGCGCATGAGCTTTCCTGGAAAAGGAATGGATAACCTGTACTCATTTTGTTTTCGTAATAAGGTGTTTTGTCAACCATAGTGCGATGATAGGTACTTGGATAGATTTAGACAGGCGTTTTGGGATACCCAGGAACAACGAGCATTTTCCGTCGTCAAGCTTTCCATTGCATCAGATCTGGTGGCAGCTGAACTTTCGATAGTCATTTGCCTGCTGAAAGGAAACTTTAACTCAGCCCCACACCAACGCTTTGACACAAGTGAAGTGACCTATCTCAATCTTGATGACTCGCCGCGTACTCGAGTGACATTACAATACCTGCAGGTCTGTCGAGAGAGTGGAGTTTCCAACATGGCGACACTGTACGCTCATGCTGCTCAATAAGCCTACCTGCTGCTGTGTCATAGCGACGACATTGCTTCTTTGCGGATGCTCTGATCGAGGCCCACCGATTTTAATCAAGCGGCCCCTAAGTAGATAACGTTTTCAGAACATCAGCCGCATACTGCGTAGTAGTATCAATAAGAAGATCGGCTTCGTTCCTGACCAAAACCTCGTATGCCAACCATGATGAAGCTGTGAGTTTAAGGTTGTGCACGGTTGGAACGCAGATCAATAATACACGCCATGGCTGATTCTCAACGGGCACTGGTCTCAACCCCTGCGCCCCTCCCTTCCCGCCAGCCTTGGCATGGGAGAGGGACCTCGTGCGGTGATTATTCAAGTGAGTTGTGTTTTAGCCCTGCCGCGCGCTGAGCCGGACGATGACCTGCATGTGCTGCATGGCAGCTTGTCCGGGCGAGTAAGAGATCCAATTTGATGAGAAGTTAATTGTCCTTGGCGACGAAGCGAAAGTAGACGCTGGCGTGCACGAAACTGACTGGCTTTTCTTGAAGTGGGTGTCATATACTGTTAGAGTGGTGTTTATCAACAGCTATGGCTAGGATATCGCAAGAGTGGTTCCCTCTGAGTTCAAGTCTTATCCTCGATGTAGTCTGCATACGTAGTAAGGAGAAACCTCAGGGCATTCTTGTTACTTCGAGCTATGGCAGCTGATCCTTGAAGATCTTGCCACAAATTTGTTCGGCATGCGTACTTCCCGATCGACTTCCCTGAGAGGGCCGCATGGATTGAGAATTGTGGTCTGGCAGCTTAGCTTAGAGGATTTTTGCTTGCTGGTGGAGAGGGCGATAAAGTACAGTAGATAGTGTATGCAGGACAGGGGGATAAGATCAATAGTCGCTGCAGGATGCTTGTGTGGCAGAGACAGATGGGGCTGGTGAGAAACATGTTTCTCTCGTCTGTGACTGGCCTATGTTCACATAGCATCTTGCATGATTGTATCTTGTTGTCTTCCTCTGATGGGTGAGAGATTGTGCCTTACCAAGGGCCCTTGGGATAGCATAATATTTTCTCGATAAGAAACAGTGCTGTCGGAAAAGTGTTGAGCTCATAGTTGAGCAGCAATATAGAATTGGCCGCATAGTTCTCTATGCTGCTGTGAATCCTTCGTTCGCCGCAGATCGCCTTGATGAATATCGCGATCGACTTACAAGAACGCTTTGATCTCCAGCGTGTGTTATGGAGTAGGCAGCACGGATATAGTTTCCTATCTCATATCTGGGAATAAAAAGCGAGCCAACCTGAGACATTTTTGACGATTGCTGTAATTTCAACTGAAGTCAGCTTTCTAAATCTCTGAGCGTTGTAACGGATATGTCTCAAAAAGGGAGTTACGCACGAACATGTGGCTGTGGCGCGGCAGCAATCCCGTGATATTGTCTGTCTGTGGTTGTTGTGGAGCGGCGCTAAAAAGCATCATCGTTGTGCTATGTATTGACAAAGTTATGACGGGTGGCCCAGTTCCGCCGGGTCGATAGATCTTGATTAACGCCTGGTGCAAGTACGTCCTGAAGATCAGGGCGTCAAGGTGGGCCAACGACCAGAGCCCTGGTGCGTCTTTAAAAAGTGAGGGTTGCGGTTAGTGCAGACGCACAGGTACAGAACCATCTCCATGCCATACCATGACATGCCACTATAAAACTCCACCACCCGGCAAACTTGTTCGGACAGTTGTCTTTAACCTTGTTGAGATGGATTGCGGTAGACGCGTTAGTCAGCTAGGACACTTGTAGAATGCCTCGGCATATCGTCGATGCGAGTATATACGAGTAATCGCATTGATGAAAGGGCTCCGGGTGGATATCATGTTGCCAAAGTCCGCCGTAACTTGCCTGCAGCTACTGGGCTGAACAGACCAGACACTGGGAGAGGGGATATACATCCAAATAGGGACTGGTCGTTCCGCTCTGGCACCGCAGCACGGCCCCCGGCTCCCCGAGTTTGTAGGCACAAGGAGGTGGAGCAGAAAAAGCAACTTGAAGCTGCAAGCCAGACAAGATTTGTATGACTGACAGCTCGTACCAAGGACATGGGTGTTTCTCTCCAGTCGACGACACTGGTGGATTTGACAGAAGAAAGGTGCCTACAAAAGAGCTTCGCCGACTATTGCGCGAATAATCCTGACCTGTTGGGAGATGTTGGTACCTTGTCCCTCCGTTCAGCTCCTTCGTGCTCCATAGATTGGCTACTAACATGGCGGTGGCTTTCTTGCGGTGAGTGGTCCGAAGAATCGTCCAATTGGAAAAACAGAGGACAAAATGTGAATAGTTCCGTACGGCGGCGGTCAAAACTACGATCCGATTCTGTTCATACCATTGAGCTAATCCACCACTATGTTGATTACTGATGTTATATATTGTTGTTCCGAAATAGACGCAAATGAAGATTGGCAGATATCGGTTGTTAGATTGATCGACCTTCGGAAGTGGCTTATGCAGTTGTCAATGACTTGTGTGTATCAACCAAGCAGGGTTCGGCGAATGTTGGTATGCTGCCCTGTCGTCTTGGCTTAGAGTTGAGGCATGGCGAAGAAAAGGGCGGCTCGAACAGTCCGAAGGCTCGACAAGGCAGCTGATAGAAATAACACCTTTGCTGGATAGTATTAGCACAGTGTCGGGCCAAAATTAATACAAGCACCCTGAAAACTTGAGGTGCGAAGAAATCCTAGACACAACTGCACTTGATCGCTATGAGCTGCACCCCCTGGGAAATTCGATCGTGGCTTGTGCAGGGACGCACGATAATCAGAGCCAATGATATGTACCGGCACAATCAAGTGTCTGGTTGCTGTTGGTCCATCGGTATTTAGGTGAAAGAACTGCACAGCATGTACCGTATATGTACCAGATGTTGGTTGACAGGTGATGGCGTCAGCTTCGAGGCTCCCGGTCTACAAAAAAGCAATACCCTGGAGTTATCGTACACGAAGCCAACTTTAGGACTGACGTTGTTTCACTGGACTATTCTCATAGTGAGACCATCAACCTTGGAGCAAACGTTATCAGCCACGGCGGGTCGGGATGAACGGTCCTGCCTGACCTCGTACCGTCGCCAATATGCGTCGTTAGGCGGGAATTAACAAAAATCTTTCAACAGCCTTGAGACTAAAAATTGAGTTCAAGATGAGATCGATTCAACAGGCAATCTGTACGATTAGAGAGCAGGGGTTGGATGTTGAAGAGGAGGGGTTGCTGCAGGCAGGCATGCAGGCAGGCCCACAGGGGAATATGTATGTGTATTTGAGTGAGGTGCGCAATTTTCAAGGTCACCCTTGCCGGAGTCAGGTACGTTCCTTCTTTCCATCACTGAATTTCTTCTTTGGAAAGTTACAGAATAAATAGGAGGTCTCGGTATTTTTCGCTCTTCTTGGTAAGTAATATAGTGGGTCATGAGTTGAAGAATGCTTCGAAATTAAATGCTTTATGTTGATGATATTTGGGTTAATGCGAATGAAAGGGTTAAGCTTGAGCTGAAGCTCTACCTAGTCTAGCTGAAGCTCTAGCTAGGCCTTTCAGAGACTAAAGAAAGGCAACTGTTGCGGTAGTTAGTGGGGGCCCGCCCTGCCCGCTCACACCCAGAGAGGGGGAAGACCACGATACAGCAGCATGTCATTGGAAGGGTTCTAGAGCTTCTTTAGATCTATTTTATTCAGAGGTGAAAGCCACGCTGTTCTGCCCTACTTTAGGTACCTACAGTAGGTATTTAGGCATATGCTTGGACCATGTTCATGTACAGTATCAACGTGATGGCCTCTATCAAGCCTCAAAACTCAAGGGAACAATGACGACTGCCACTTTCCCAGAACATGGAAGGATCTCCGATCGGGTGCATGCAACTGCAGGATCTAAATCTAATGACACGACCTTGTGTAGCACTGAGCAGTACGTAGTAGGTAGGTAGCACCCAAGCCACATGACTGCCCAGTTCCATGGAATGACTGCCCGCGTATCTGCAGGAACTCTTTCAGCTGGCACTACAGTACCATAATATGCAGCCGAGATAAGGAGCTTCCTTCCCTGCCATCTGCAACAAGATCAAGATCAAGATCAGGCCCCAAGGCCCAGGTGGTTGGCTGGCAGGCGCAGCGGCACTTGGGGGCTCAAATGCCGATCAGATGCAATGCAATGCAAGGTAATGATACCAGCCAATCCTGACTGCAGCCTCACCCTTCCACACCAGAAAGAAGAAACCATCCATCACGACGACGACGACGACGAAGACGACGAAGACGACGAAGACGACTACGGCTTCCAGGGTGCATCCTGATCCCTGAACCCTTAATCATCACCTATTTTTGCTTCTCAGGGTCCCGACCTCGCACTATTTACACACACGCGAACTCCACTGCCCCCATCACTCACTTGGTCATCACACGCCGGTCTCTCAATATGGCAACGGTTCGCAGTCTGTTTGGCTGGTCTTGAGCAGGGTCCACGACCGAGGTTACCAAAGCTCTGAGACGCAGCATATGCATATTACAGCGAGCATGTCACACAGCCAAGACCAAACTCCTCTCTGCCAAGGCATTCTGGATAACCTCATGTAGCCTATTCATGCCTTTATCCTCTCTTTCTATGGCATCAGCAGCTCCTTCAAGCCCGATAATTTTCGGCCTGCGATACGGACACACTCAGCCACATAGCTAACAAGAGCTCTTTCGCAGAGTGAAAGTCTGCAACAAGGCCAGCATCCACAATCCGTATCGCCACGCATTTGTACTCCACTTGCTGTTGCTGGCCCTCTTGCTTTGCGCCAGGTCCAACAGGTCGGTGAGATGTAATACCCCGACGCACTGACGATCGCTTCACCTTCCAAAGGGAGAGGTACCAGAAGTGACGCAGGAGGGGTATTAAGCCGGCCCTGGCGCGGCATCTAATGGGATGGATGGGGATGTCTTGAATTGGGCTTACAAGAGGAGCTGGAGACCTGAAAAATGAGGGTCCATCATTCCAGAGCCCTGGAGCCCTGCTAGTCCTGGAACCCGCCAAGTTCTGGGGTTGGGAAATTGTATTGGATGACGGCTGGGCGACCAGGGGGGTCTAGATCGTGTTTTTAGGGGAATTTCCCTAGGGATCTTCAGATTTACCAGTGTTTGGGTCACGCACAGACTCTGTACGAGTCTTCTCTTGCTGTTCGCCTGGCCTAGCATTGGATGTGGATGGATTGTGGCATTGGATGGGATGGAAGCATGGCCAGCCAGGGATGTCCGAGCCCCGGGGTGCGTCTACCTTACCTAACCTGAAAACCTAAGTCACTCGAACGATTCCCCTGAACTCCATCATAACTCACTCTCGTCATCTCCAAGTCACTGCCGTGGGTTCCTTGTTGCTGTGAGTCTGTGACCCATCCCAAGACGAGCAGTCAGATCATTGCTTTTCCTTGTGTCAACACCAACCGAGCACACCCCCCTACGGAGTACACCCTGGCCAATCAAGCCCTTATTCGCCGGGCCGGTCTTTTTCTGCTTGACGCTAAACATAGCGTCGACAAATACTGGCCATGTTCAGTAAATGGCAGTATTCAAATCCGGCGCAGAAAATATCACCTTTTAACAACTGCACTGCTGTGGATGATAACATGCATGCTGCGAAGCAATTCAACAGCGCACGGCCTTGGCTTGCTCAGCATCAACTTATTTTGGTTACCGGCCGAACCAAGGACGGTGGTTCTAGTCAGTAGGTACCCACGCAGTCCGCGCTGGGCCAGTGACTCTGTCGTCTTCTCTTGGGGTTTTGGAAAAAGAAACGATACGTACGGATACAAACAAAGGAGACCCCGCCTCCATCGAATTGGCACACAGCACAGTCTTTCTCAAGGGGAACGCCACACAGCTCCCTGGCAAGCAATGGCAGCTCAAAGTCTCGTAGAAAGCCGATATGACAGGTCTGATGCTACCGCCGTAGTGGCCCAGAATGTCCAGTGCCTGGTGCCCGTCCACCGAGACTACGAGCGGTAGCCCACCTTACCGATCGTCAAGAAGACGGGAGCATCATCCTTGTGCTAGGGTGTTGCGTAAGTTATCTGTCTTGTCTTGTCTTGTCTTGCCTTGAGAACACCCGTGCTTTATTCTTGTTCTTTGACCCCTTGATCTTACCCTTCCGGGCCCTTCTGATCCATCCATCATCCATCACGCTAGTTATTGCTATGTTAGTAGGGATACTCGGCTCGTTCTCAGAAACCATAAATGCCGTCCAACCCCCACATCATGAACCAGTTTGGACCGTTTCAAGCTCTCTGATGAACTGCTTTTGACTCGATTTTCTCATATTTTTATATCACCTGGTTCCCAGATCAATCACCTTAATCTTGCATCATATCTTTACATCGAGCAATTACAACCTTCACTATGGCCATGCCCCAATCACTATTTCCTCTCCCATCGCCTACAATGAGACCTCATGGCGACCACGACCAGGATTCGGTTCTGTTCACAGTCGACACCCAAGACTCAAATTCTGGTTGCCAAAGAATAGAATCACTATCTGGTTTGTCTCATGGCATCAGATCCTACAAAGTGCCTGGCACTCGATGTCCCACCTGCGCATTGGCAGGTAAAGAAGTTTGGGTTATCCCTGGCCGTTGTTGTGGCTACTGTGGAACACCCTGTGTCGATTAGATTTGTCTAGGGTTAAGGTGAGCATCTTCCTATTAGTAGTCTGAATGTGTGACTAACTGCGTCAGCTTAGTATTGGTTGTGATCATCGACTCAAGCGCACAACAATCTCGAAATGGGACTCTGTTGAGCATCAACCACTAGCTAAGAATCACATGACCAGGAATACATGGAATCAACCAAGGAAGATGCAGTGCAACCCATGAACTCGCTTGGCACGCACGAACACAAAAGCTTATCCCAACAAGTGGGATGAACTGCAGCAGGAAAAGGGAAACGATTCATCAGCGCTCCAGTCAGCGAGATTGGTGGCACCGAGCAGTCTGATTCGCAGAACAATACGGAGTACATAGGTCGGCTTTTACAATTGAGCATGTCTCAAACCGCCAGGGATGTGAGATGGGGCTTGTTTTTATGGTATGGTATATGGTATGGCTGATGCCAACGTCCAATGAGGGTCAACGGGGTGTCTTCGATCCGTATTCGCGAGGATTGACCAATTCGGAATCACGGAAGTGCTCGGGTAATGGTTAATTGATATATGATAGCGGGGAAAAGTTTATGGACGGAAAACAAAACACCACTGCGTCTGGGTGTCAAGTCGGCCTTGCCAGGATGTTAAGGGATGCATCGATGATTGATTCACATCAGCCACCATGTCACTGTACCGCACTGCTGGATTCCCATGGGACAAACGCATGAGGTGCATGAGATGATCGAGTTCCAGTTACCGATCGGATTTACTGCAGGGATTACAGACCCGACAGCATCGTCGTTTGGAATCCACTGTTGCACGGGGATGCTGGATCATTGCTGTTGTCTACGTATTTAAATCAAGGAGTCAAAATGTTAGTAATGTAGATAATTTCATATTACAATTTTTTTTAAAAAGTCAAAATTAGAACGAAAAGCATTAATATATGATTGCTCACTTTTGCGATCCCTGCTTGTGGCTGGCTGATAGACACGATGCAGCTGTGAGACAGCGGGAAAATCCTCTGATATTGATTGATGATCTTTCCCACTACCCACTTCAGAGCATTACAGGCTTGGCGGCGATGAGACATGCCGATACTTTTGTCGGCTCCATCCGCTCAATAAGATTGACAGAAAGTAGTTTAAGCCTTTAAGGGACGTAACAGGGCCACTAGCCTACCTCAGTGCGGTACTCACTCAAATATTTGGTTTAAACTAATGGGCTGTCAGTTTTGCGATTTGTCTCGGAGGGTGTTAGCCAAGCTGTTAGACCTTGAAGTTGAGTATCACATAAGGGAGAGAAGGGGGAACACCCCTGACCACAGACTTGGATGTGTGTGTGTGTGTGATGGTTGCAATGAGAATTTATGTTTCCTTGACATCGGCATATTGGTCACTCAGCGGAACATGTAGGCCGGTATCATAATACCTGAAAGACCGGGGACTTGGTGTCTACTCTAAATGCCCACGTTTGCATCCGTAATCCGTACCTCGTCAGTCCCGAGACGGCCGGCCGTTAAATTGGCCGGGCTCCGGAAGGTGGGGCGCACTGTCATGTTCCTGCCCGGTGGACGAAATTGAATTGCCGTGACTCGCTAGATAACCGCGAAAAATAATCAACCCCACCAGGATCCGTCTAACGCTTGCCGCCCATCTCCCGCCCCCGCCCCCTCTCTTCCGAGAAACCACAGCAGCACTGTGTTGAGTTGTCTCGATCCCCTCAACTTATCTGACCAGAACATCAATCCCTGCAGCTCTTGGCTCAGGGCCCCAGGCTACGCATTTATTCCTCCGAGGCCGGTCGTGCTGCTCCCTCCGGTGCGCAGAAGCAATATAACACGGCACGGCCCGGCTTGCTTTGCTTTGGCTCTGTCTGAAAGAGTGCTAAGGTGCGTATCAGCCGACGGCTTCGGATCCAATGGCGGCCACTGAGCAGAATGGCATCGACATTCTCTGCGATGCCGCCGGCTCCGATATGTTGCTATCATCACTTTTCTCCCTAGCAGCACCCGTGTCAGATTCGCATCAGCGTGTTCAGCCGCCCTTGCAGCAGGAACAGCACGAATTGCAGCATTCGCTGACGCCCATATCACCTTCGAAACATCAAATTTTCCAGCAGCAGCTCGACCCTGCCCTTCAACACTCGCAAGGAGAAACCCCCCAGAGAGCATCCTCGGCTTTGCCCGCCAAGCGAAAACTCTCCGATGCGTCCGCCTCATCGCCCTCCCACGTCTGCCACATTTGTCGTCGCGTTTACGAGCGAGCTGACCACCTGACGAGACATCTGAGGTCACACGAAAATGCTCGACCCTACCAATGTACCCGCTGTCCTAAGCGCTTCAATCGCGCCGATCTATTGACACGGCATGAGACCACGCACGACCGAGATGGGGCCGCAAAGGACCGCCCTTTTATCAGACGGAGCGACCGAGCTGCCGAAGCATGTCTCAATTGCGCAGCTTCCAAGGCAAAGTGCGAAGATCAGAAGCCATGCAGTCGCTGTCGCAGCAAGAGCTTGACGTGTCAGATGCCAGTGAGACGAGGGAACCAATACCGAACCTCGGAGTCGCAGGCTGGCATGTCACCCTCGGATAGCTCAATGATCGCTTCGACTACCGGCAATGATAGTCAGGTGTTTACAGCTGGCGACGCTGCGTATGCTTTGTCTCAATCGGTCATCGCAAACCAAGGGCACGCAATTGACACTTCAGTGGACTATAACGGTACCTCTTTTCTCGGCGATCCCAGCCTTGAAAGCACTCCAGAAGACGCTTTATACTTAGCAGGGACACAGAGCTTGCTTCCGGATTTTGGGTCCTCTTGGGATGCTGACTTTACTGTCTTCAAAGCTCCATGCCTGGATGTGAATGGACGAAGCCCTCCCTCTGGTACCGGAGCAAAACGTTCATCCCGACAGGCCCGCAAAGATGCAGACCCGGAGGACGCACCGCCTCGGGGTTCGGCATGGGTGTCTGAACCTGAGACCAACAACCAAGCAGGGAGTCTAATGCCTCGCCCGTATGCAGTGTCATCTTACACTCGCGATAGCATGTTTGCGATGGTTCTCGCCAATAACCCCACGCCACACCGAGTACCAACATTCCCCTCAGCGGAACTTTTGAGCTATATGATTGAGACATACTTCTTGGGCGAAGATTCCAAAAGTGAACCGTTTGTCCATAGAGCGTCTTTCAACCCCACAACGACCGGCCCGGAGCTTGTCTCTGCTATTGTTGCAAGTGGAGCTACTCACATATCTAGTCCGGTGATATGGCAGTTTGGTCTGGCTCTTGATGAGCTCACAGCGGGAGTGATTGGGAGAAGGGTAAGTTTTAGAGCCCGGGGTCCAACATGATGGCACCGAGTAGCATTGAGCCACATACTAGATGGTCAGCTAACCATCAGCAGCTTGAGTCCTCGAATCTGGCCCCGCGGGATATGATGATCCTTCAAGCATTTATGGTTCACCTTGAAACCGCACAATGGAGCGGCTTCAATAGACAGACAGAAACAGCAGAGAGTTCTGCTCCGCAATTCTTGACTGTAGGTTGGTCCTAAATGGTCGTTCTTGCTCAAAATATTAATGCTGTATAGCTGCTTCGAAAGGGTGGACGAATGAGCTTTTCGCTGGACACAAATGCCTACACACCCAACACTGGCGATTCGTCTGAGCTACTGGATTCAAAATGGCGGAGTTTCACAATGGTTGAGTCCTGCAAAAGGTTTCGACTACAGCTACTATCAAATCCCACGGTGTACTAACTGATTTGTAGGTTGGCCATCCGTGCGTTTCTCCATGATGTGCAGTCATCGATCTTGCTATGGAAAGGCCCTACGCTGGCGTATAATGAGCTCGACTTTGCTCCTCCTACAGCTCGTGATCTTTGGAAGGCCAGCAGTCCACAAACATGGTGGGACTTGTATTTTGCTAATGGGACCTCGCAACCCAGAAATGCCTTGCGACTTTCAGACATGAGAGACTGTGCAGCTCTTTTAGCCGAACAGAACATCTGGATGGATATTGAGCTTTGCTGCAAGACCGCTCTGCACGGATTATGGGGGCAAGTCTGGATCTACCGTGACGCTGTCAGTTCACGTCATAATGCATCTTCAGATCAGCCTGTGTCTGATGTTCCCCTCTGGGCACAGAGCCTCTACCAAGAGCTCTACAGCAACCTACGCAAGTTTTCAACCCAGCTCCAGGAGGTACAAACATCTAGTGTTGAGCTATCACTACTTTCAGAATTCTTCATGATGATTCTTCATGTTCCACTAGACGACGTGCAGCGACTTGCTGGCAGGAAGGGCGAAGAGGAGTCTCGAAGAGCCGCCCGATCATTGGAGAACACCTGGCTGCCTGGGCTAGAGTCGCGGTATGCCGCTTGGCATGCTGGGCAAGTGCTTCGATATGCAGAAGAGTGCAAAGCAACGACTTTGCGAGGATTCAACGCCATGGTTGTGTATCTTGCTAGTCTAACGCTGTGGGCATATGGCCTGACGTCACAACGCTCAGCCAGTGGCCACCAAGGGTCAGGGCAAGACTTTATTCCTCTCAACGGACTTGAGACGAGAGACTTGACGATGTTTCTTGAGCTTGGTCAAGGGATTCCTTCGCTGGCGTCTCCGGAAGGGCTACGCCTCCAACAGGAGCCCTTATCGAATCACTTGGCAGTTCTATCACTGGCAAGGCTGGCTTATCGGCAGAACTACCCGGCTACAAACGAGGCAATGCCTCCTCTTGTTGAGAGTTTGTGTCGACATCTCGGCGATCTACAAAACGGATTTGATGGACAGATGGCAATGAGCGAGTTGTAGACTGTGTGGTTCTTTCAAGAAAGGGCTAAGTGCTTGTTTAAGTATATACAACAAAAGTGATTTGGTCTTTTTATTTGTTGCAAGTTAGCGAAGGAGTTAGTAGGGGGTAAAAGCAGGGTAGGGCAAGGTGATAACGGTGGTATACCATGTTCAAAGAAACTTATACGATGAGATAGAGCCATTGTGATTCTTGCAGTAGCTGTTGCTCTGCCTTTCACCTTGGGCCGAAGATCCGAACAGATCAACAGGGTAAATAATGGCGGCTATTGAAGTCGGCTCACCGACAACCTTGCTTGTAATGTGACGCCTGTAGCCCCCTGTTTCGGACGATCTAGAACAGTTCCGTGCCTGAGATGGAAGGAGAATGCGAAGGGGAACCATGTTGTATGCATATTCTCCGTACAGGCGATAAGGTTATGTTGCTGGCCACTCAGCTTGATGGACGAATCTGGGGTAATCCTGGGGCGGAGTGATGTACCGTGCCCCGAAGTTTCAAGCTCGATTGGATATGGATAATGGAAAATCTTGATTCCGCCAATGCTGTTGGATGTACGGAGTACGGAGTAGGTGGTCTTTGCTTGTGTGTGTGTGTGTGGTTTGAAGAGATGGAGGTTGGAGTTGGAGATTTGACAGGCCAGCTCGTGGGGGCGGGGTAGCTCTGGAGACTACCAAATTGACCTGGAAAGACATTTAACAGTGCTCAAAGATAGTAAGTACCCTACTATCCGTAATCGATAATGCAATGCATCTTATAAGCTGCGATTTATGGGAAAATAGCTACTTAATTCCGTAATGGCGGCATAACGGCAAGTCGCGGGTTCAAGTGCGGAAACAAAACGGGCTGATAAGATAGTACCTATGCAATAGATATTTTCCCTCCCCAAGAACAATGCAAGATGATTGGTCTTGTCCATGCTCTTTTAAAACAAGCTCCAACGGCGTTGGTGGGGAATGCTGATGGCCCACGGGGAGCCGTCGTCCCCCGCGTTTGACCCGCATTCAACCGCCTCCTCATTCTCATTCTCAGTCTCATTCTCTTTGATAAATAATCATCGTATTACCCTGCCCCTGTCAATCCTCTCTCAGCTGTTGCAAGATCGTATATGAACTCGACGTTTATCCACCGAGCCCTCAATCTCTCTTCCAAACGTGTTCTCTCAAGCTCTCCCATATTCACATCTTTCACTCAGATTACTCCCGTCAAGATGGCTGACCGCGTGCATCGAATCACCATGTTCAAGCTTCCCAGCAAGGACGACCAAGCTAAGCTGCTGGACCAGTACAACAAGCTCAGCGCTTCTCAGCAAAAGGTGGTTCCTCTTCAATCTTTTTCTATCTTTGCATGCATGATGTACTGACTGTGTGGATCAGGATGGGAAGCCTTACATCCTCTCTATGGTTGTCGGTGCTGCTGATGAGGATGCCCGGTCTCAAGGATACACTTTCGTCTCCAAGACTGAGTTCGCCAACCTTGATGATATGAAGTACTACGACGAGGGTTGTCAGGCTCATCAGGGACTCAAGGACTTTGTTAAAAGCTCGCTTAGCCCTGAGGGGGTCATGACTGTTTACTTCAAGCCCCAGGCTATGGGTGGTGTCGATCATTCTTAGAGATTATGCTCCAAATAAATTAAACGCTTCATCTGAATAAGTGCACTCTCAAAGACATGTTTTAATACAGCATGTAGCTATGATATGTTTCTTATTGCTTCCAGATTGGCGTATGTAAAACCTCGGCTCAATCAGTATCAATCTCAAACAGTGCCAGTTTTTATTCCTCAATGACCGTAAACACATTCTACTGTATGATACACGAAACGTCTTGATTCTTTTCCCCAAAAAGATCGCTTCAGAAGAGGTCAGCCTTTTCTGTAAATAGCAAACTATACCCTCTTTCCTACCTTGAACGCTCGATAAAACATCAACGTCAAAACACCAAAACTCCAACTAGATCTTCTAAACTCTTAATATCCGAATCGCCAAGCCCCAAATCAGGGTTTTAATGCAAGAAACCCCGCAAACAGTGAACAAGTGGCTTAAAGGGGCTGACTGTGCCCGTTTGAGCCTTACAATCTCTGACATATGGATGGCGCTTCCCATCATCACGATGCAGCCTGTTGCCACGCGAGATAGGGAAATGATACCGTGGGTTTCTTTTCGCCTTCAAAAACCCCTCCTTGAGGAATTCGAGAAGGCGACATTCAGGGTCGAGACAGGACTCGGAATTGCCAAGGACCCTGTCGATTCTTCTGTAGGTAGACTCCCTCTGCCACTTATAGGCGAACCTGGCATCATTAAGATGGAGATCCTTGAAACAATCGACAAGTTCCGGATGGTGCTTGAGCTGATGATCCATTTTCTTCCTGAGACTGTACAGCTCGTTAGGTGATAATTGATGCACATGCATGTTACCTTTGACATAGTCTTTGCCGATTTGAAGCAGCTTGTTTCCGAGCCATGTTTGATGATAAATGACAGTGCAATATTTGTGTTGAAAGCTACCATAGACTGGCTGTTCCATTGTGCTGTGACTTTCTAAGAGATATTTGAGAAAGATTGAAGGCCATATTTATACAGGATAAACCTACAGACCGGCTCAAGGAGAGAACCGAACAGCAACGTGAACGCTTTCATCGAGCATCATGAGATCTGATGTGGTCAAGGGGATATCCCCTACTGGACTGCACATCGAAACGAACGTAAAGGAACAAAATAGTTAGGGTAAAGTTCATTGACTATAGTGGTTTCGTTGTAAGAGTGTAATGAAAGAGCCGCCACGCCAATGCAGGGACAGGGGGCTCACGATATAAGCCTCCGTTATCATGTTTCAACAGTACAATGAAATGCCTCACAAAAGCCCACGAAACTGGGCTGGTATTGCATTGAGCAATTAATTTTGCTGTCTGTCCCGAATCTAATAGTAGCTCCAAGCGATTCCGTTCTGAAGTGCTGCTGGGATATTGTCACTGGGTATACTTGGAACGGGCAATAACTAGCCGGTTCCATGCGTTGACGTATGGAGCTACTTTTGCTAAAAGGAGTGCTTCTTGTTCTTAATGTATCTGAATTCATGTCAAGTGTTGAGAGGATGGCCAAGCTCAATACTGGGATTCTTAATCTACGCTGGGGAGTATCGACACTCTACTGTAAGGCCAGTAATCTCTACATACATCCTACCACACATCTTGCATTTACTTCCTGCCAGATCTCAAGGCCTAGCCCTGACTACAGTCGTGCTCGTCGCACGACGTCCATGCCAACATCCAAACCACCAGACGATCTCGACCCTCCTATCACACAGTCTGCTATGCCATCAAGTGTCGTAGATCAGAGAGCGGTGAAACTAAAGAGTGCAACACCGACAAGACAAAACAGTCTTGGTTTCTGACAAACATAATATCGTTTCTCTCTAGAATCTTGAACATGTCGTTGACGTGGGAGAGACCGTCTGCGGAACCAAACCACCCCAAAACGGGCTCACGGTCTTATCACGAGGTGCCTCAAGATACCCCGCTCACGGGCTTTGCGCATGGCCGACTGACCGAAGAGCGACACAGGATTCGTCCTACAGTGGTGACTGCAGTCGCTCTTCTACAGCCAGTAGATCTGACATTGTACTGCCATGCAAGATTGGGGCCCTAGAGTGATACATGTGAACGAACTGTTTCTGGACTATCAGGGGTAGTCGAGACTTTCCCTGAGATACACCTTTCGCCACGACATTGGCCGAGATATTGAATTTCACCTCATTCTGATGGTGCGAAATAGACGAAAGCTCAAATTAAGAAAATCGACTGTAGTCACAGCTGGCTGCAAGCTATTACGCTGTCTCGAACTCATATCTGGATAATATCGTTGCCTGGAACCTCATACTGATAGAGCGTTACATATGCCATACTCCTTAAACAACCCCAGCATCTAAACACCTGTACATGTCGTGCAAAGCACTCCAAGGAGACTGAACCTCAACCACAAAAATGCCACCCAAAACGCCTATCCTGTGCAGATAAGAAACGCTATAGCTTTGCTGAACATAGTAAAACAGAATAAAGTAAACATCATGAGATGAATATACTTTAAACAGAACGGTGGATGCTCGACACGTCAGTCATTTCAGTCGCAGACTCACTGCCTCTTCTGGAGGAGAACTCATCCTTAGGGAAGGCAGTCAACCTCTCCAGTGGCGTAGGGCTTCTCTCTAGTGAAAATAAAGATATAACCACCATAACGCCACAGACAAGCATCATGACTTTGATCTCCTGTGCAAAAGCACCAGCATAGACATCCTTGACTAGATCTTGAAGATTAACCGGCAGTTGTAGACTGGTCAATGGTGACCGATGCAGACTGTCGAGCTGTGCCGATGTCAAATGGCTTTTGAGGTATTCGTTGACGTGAGAGTTGAAGATGACGGTGCAAACTGCCAGACCAATGCAACCTCCCAGGACACGAGCCTGTGCTACCGCACCTTGTGCAGATGCGAGTTCACTCCGCTCGGCAGCAAGTATACTGGTCATAATAGTTGCTGCGGAGAAAGAAAGTCCGACACCGAGTCCGAATATTGCTTGGAATGCATACTGAGTTTTGGTGTGAGAATCAGGTTCGGTCAACATCGACATTAGACCAACTCCGAGTAGCTGGAGACATGAGGCTCCGAAAAGTGTTACGGAAGTGTTGTTCCTCCGGCTGGATATCGCTCCTCCGAGGAATGAGCCAATAGCACATGCACCAAGCATAGGAAGGATATGTACTCCAGCCATTAATACTTCTTCGTGGCTGACAATCTGGAATCTTTCGGGAATGATGATGGAGAGCGAGATGTAAGGGAAGCCTGTGAATAAGGTGACCCTATCTCGCTGTCAGCTGATGAATCTCTCGCAATCTTTCCTGCTAACTTACAATAGTCCAGCAGAGTAGACTCGTCTTAGCATCAGCCGAATTGGAAAGATGGGCTCAATGTTTCGCAATGGTTTTGTCTCCAGATACACTTCCCACCACACGAACAGAAACCAGCTCACGCCCGATATAGCCAACGCGGAGATGATCTCTGGGCTTCCCCAGGCAAATGTTTCTGACCCGGCCTGCTGAACAGCAAATACCAGGAAACCAGAGCTGGCTAGAAGAGTTGCGCTGCCAATGAAATCAATGCTAATAAAAGCTTTCCAGGAAAAGAAGTGCGCTACTTCTTCGTGAGGCCAGAGATTCGTAATCGTCAGAATTGCGATTAAACCGAACGGGATACTTTAATTGTTAGCATTGGCTTTGCGAGGGTTGGACCGGACCACTCACTTCATGTTGAACAACCATCTCCAATCTGAAAGCTGAGAAACTGCACCACCAATTATAGGACCTAGCACAAAGGCGACTGCTAATGTTGCCCCAATCATAGCTCCTATCAAACTGGGGCGATGGGAAGGTCCAACTTCTACAAGGCCAATTTGTGTCAAGCTGTACAGACCAGACGCTCCCATGCCCTGGAACGCCCGGCATACGATCCTGAAAAGGGTCAGCTTGAGAGCAGAGTACAGGACAGACCACATACAAAGCTGTCATACTTGTAGCTGATCCACAACCCTGTGAGAATCCGACGAATATGACCCATGATACGACGAGCATGTTTCGCCGCCCATAAATGTCACTAAGCTTGGATACACAAACGGCAAACCCTGTAGTATTTTGTTAAAGGTTGTTTGTTTGATCTACGATGGTTGGGATGACATACCCATATAAGTCAAGAGGTATGCTAGAACGATCCATGGAGCGTTCGTAAAATCGTTCAGGTCGTGCGAGATAGTGACGAGTGAAGTGGAAACGATCGAAGTGTCGAGACTGGAAAAGAGTAGTCCGGTAAGCAAGCTGGAGTCGTCAATTAGCACATCTTTCCCACAAAGACAGTGAGCTTCTTACGATATGACAAGGACTGTCCGTCTAGGCCCAGTGATCGAATGCTTGCGCAATCCGACAACGTTTGAGTTTATTGGTGCATGTTCCTCTGCGATATTCTCCATCACCGCCATCTGACCTAATGATGGGTTTGGATAGGAAAGCGACATGCGATATTCGTTGGACATCCTGCTCATCTTAACAGTATCAACCACAGTTCGAGGCGGCTTGAGTTCTATGGCGTTGAGTAGGATCGGGTTTGATGTTGAATCTGCAGAGTGGACTAGATCCAGATGGCCAAAGAGGCAGGCAAGGCTGTAAGGTGGCAGTGGATAAATCCCAATCTGGGAGGTGCTGTCGGCGAAGGAGGTCGACAGAGGCAGGTACGCTCAGGTGATCTGTATTGAGTCTTTAGTTGAGGCAAGTGCAACGGAAGCAATATTTGATTCGAGTCTGCGGGGGAGTTCAAAGATCTTCAGTACAGGCAGATCAGAGAGGATGTCTGGTTTTCATATCGAGCCGAGGTTTTTGATGGTAAAGGCCGGAGTCGCAGAGACAATACTACACTTCTTTGGACATGATATTCTTGAAACACTCATAACACTTGGTAACTGTCTTGCCGGAGAAGGCGAAGCATCGAATTAATATTTGAGACATGGTTCTCAGCAGTTACACGGCTGCAAGCGAAGAGTCCACTCAGTTCTCATCACCAATCTTGGACTTCCGGTCCAGAGAATACCTACATCAATAGGGCCTCATTACAGATTAGATGAGATCTTTTCTGACAGTGATACGAGTCTAGGAGCAGTGGCTATGACGGGTGCTGTGCTACCCATGGCATTGCTTCCAGGTCAGACACGGTTGCCTATGACCAACTGGTTAGTGATACAAATGGGTAGAAGCTTTTGGGAGACTGACTTTGATGACAAAGAGAAGGCTTGAGCTGAAAGATATCAAGCATGCATTGGCGTTTGACTTGACGGAGTGGCATATGAAAGTAATGCAACCAGAGTATAGTAGAGAGCACTATTAGACCGCCTTGCGTTCCAGAAAGTGCACGTTAACCGCCGCGTTCTTCTCCAAGCGAAAAAGCCTCGATAACAATGTGGGAATCCGCCTGTGTGGCGGTAACACATGGCATGTTCACTTCTCGTGGCTGGGCCAGGGCTTTGACTAGACAATCAAAAGCCGTTATCGGTTGACTTTTTCGGTACTGGTAAGGACGGATTAAGAAAGATCATATTCGCACATAATGCTCAAGTTTGGTAAGTAGTGATAGTATTCAGCTTGTGTATGTGTGAGCATTGTGATGCTCATTGTTCACGGCCTGTGTAGGGTGTTCAGTCCAAGCTGACTCCGTCACTTGCACAAGAACACTCAGCCAAGACTTTTCTTGCGAACGAATCTGAGGACCAAACAAGAACTAGAAACCAAGTAAACATTATAGGTATGTCAAAGCGTCTTGGCTAAAGGGTGACTACGTCGCACAGGTTGAGTCTTTAGAAAGCTGCACAGCCAAACGACACTCGCCTGGCGCTACCCTGTACCACCCTGTTCCGCCACACTTGCCAGATAATCGGATGATCCAGGAACACGATGGCTCTTATAGCGATAATAAGTTCAAGACACTGTGTTCGGCTAATGATTTTGGGACGGGTAGCGCGTGTTGAAGTTGACGAGCGAGCACACGTGATCCTATATATTGCTTACCTAGGTAGGTACCTAGTGTTTGACAACCTCCCGCAACTGCAACTGTAATCGGCAATTGTGAGTTACGAGGGTTATGAACGGCCTACCAATTTTTATTCTCTTTGACGTGGGCCGTCTGAGGTTGTGCGGCGCCTGGCTCGGGAGGCATTCAACGGCTATTTCGCCGTTGGTGCTTCATGCATCGTATTGCATGCTTCATCACATCCCGTCTGCATAAGTGATAAAGCTAACTGATATTGCCGTGATCAATCCTATCTGCTTCCGGCCGTTATGCATTGGCTCTTTGTATGTGTGCAGGTCACCCTGCAGAGGCCTGAGGTGGTTCGGGATAGAGATGGCATAATCTATGGTATCAATACGGGACTGGGGTTATCAACACATTCGATTCGTTCTTCAGCATCAATTTTGATCGATTGCTAAAGGGAAGTCAGAACAGTATAGTCATTGTGGCTTTTACCATACATCGCCCACTAGTATCAATTGGCAGAGACAATTTCGGCTGAAATGTCGCTATCCGTGCGAATAGCATCATAAGGTATGGATGTCAGTTTTGAAGGACTTGCCACGTCCAATCATTTGACTGGAGACTTATATAAGCTGACGTGGCAATATTGCCTTGCCTACCTTAGCTGCCAGGCAATATATAAACCTAAGAGGTTCCTTGATCGACTTTTTCTCAAAGAGCGAAAATAAAGAGATCATTTTCAGCTTCTTAGTTATCTTTGTCTGATTTTCCATTTGTGAAGTCAAGGCCCCCGGGGCGTATGTACCTTCCGTAAGGTTAGCTTTTAGGGATTCACTCTGTTCATTTTCAATAGACTGTTGTTACGTTGTTACTTGTTAGTGGTTGTGGGACATACATGCAAACCTTCGTATGTATAAAAAAGCCTGGTCTTTGGCTTGTCTGTCACTCTTGCATGTGCACTTCTATTATGGCCTGCTTGTATTTAACTAAGGCTCAATAATCGTAATAAAATCAATGGAACAAGTCATATATCGCTGTGGAGATCGTGGATTTACCAATGGACGGTGAGGTAAATCTTCTAGACTTGTTCAAAGAAGCGGTGCGATGTCTTCTAGATGCTGGTGTTAAAGGCGCCATCTTAAGCATGCTACCGCCCAGACGAAGTTTTGAATACAGTTTCCACTGACCGCTATTCTAGACCTTTGAAAGAACTATTGCTTCCGTATCAACTGCCTCCTTAAGCCATCTCCTTTGTCTACAAGCTGATATGAGGCTATACACACCCGCATATTTCCAAGGCACATTTGTAGGTAGACTGAATAGAGAGTCCGGTCTTTCAACAAAAGGAAAAAAGAGAAAAAAGCATTGTTCACATTGATTTCTATCGGGCACCTTCCTCATATGCCCCCAGCTTTGTAGTTGCCCTCTCAGGGATTTGAGATGACTACGGGACGTGTAGCTGTTGACAGTGTCATGGGATGTGAAGCATCTATGACGGCATTTGTTCTAATGTTTAGAAACTGTTCCATTGAGCTATCATGGTGATTCAATCTGGTTAGTATTTCTTGGTCGAAGCTGAGAGGTAGATGTGGGATGATTAGACTGTGATATGTCAACCCCTTTCCTTCATCCCAATGAATATAAGGACGAACTACCTTGACACTTCATGGTATGATGGTGCGGCTGCCCTGACACTGGAAAGCAGTTCATCTTCCTTATTTCATTATTGCCGAGGCGACGGCATATGCAAAGGTTCATGCACCTGTCTGCCAGTGCCAACCAACACCACTATTGCTTCTTCTTGCTTCTAATACCTTGCAGCTTCTTGCAGATTCTTGGCACTGCAGAGGCACTGCCAACAACTCTGTCACTGGCACTTTTTGAAGAAGTGAATAGCCTGATAATTCTGCGCCTCATAATCCACCTAACCGAGCTGCTGCTATTCCTCTCTCTTCTCATCCTCATCCCCTCTCCATCATCTGTGCTCCCCAGCCTTCCTATCCTTGCTTTTCATCAGATCATCCTCCACAACCTCACACAGAGAAACAAAACACCAAAGAACTCTCGCTGCATCTTCTTGGGTGTGTTTTGGACATCATGGAGGACGACATAGCCATTGTAGGCATCGGCCTGCGGTTCCCCGGCGAAGCGTCGTCTCCAGACGAACTGTGGAAGGTATTGGAACGCGGCGAATCTCAGTGGTCTGAGTTTCCTAAAGACCGTCTCAACATCGACGGCTACTATCATCCTGGTGGTGATCGTCAGGGTAGCGTAAGTTGATGATGATATCTCAGATCATGATGGCATCGCTAATCGATGTGTCACTCCACCAGATTTCCTTCCGAGGAGCCCATTTCATCAAGGGCAATTTTGCTGCTTTTGATGCTGCAGTACGTTTTCATTTGGAGCTTCCTGCCGTGGTTTCATGTCTAACAATGCTCCTTCCAGTTCTTTGGTGTCTCAGCGGAAGACGCCAAAGCTATTGATCCTCAACAGAGGATTCTCCTTGAAGCTTCATACGAGGCGCTAGAAAATGGTCCGTCTCTCATTTGATTCCATAGTATCAAAAACTGACCCTCAACCTTTAGCTGGAATCCGAAAGGAGGATATTGACGGTAGCGATACTGCGGTGTATGTCGGCTCTTTCGTCAAAGGTAAGCAAAGCCGATGATCTATTTCGACTACGAAACTCGCTAACCTCCTCAAGATTACGAGCAAGTGTGTCTTCGTGACCCAGACTGGCAACCTCAGTATGCTGCAACTGGAAATGGTATCGCCATTATGGCGAACCGCATCTCGTACTTCTTCAACTTGCACGGACCTAGCATGACCATTGATACCGGCTGCAGCGGCAGTCTTGTGTCTATTCATCTTGCTGCACAAAGCCTTCGAACAAAAGAATCGTCACTTGTAAGTGTCCCTCTATTATTGGTTTCATCAAATGCTAACATGTCTGTAGGCGATTGCTGCTGGTGCGGGCATGATTCTTACCCCTAATACTATGATGCCCATGACAGCGCTCAACTTCTTGAGTCCTGATGGTAAATGCTTCACTTTCGATTCCCGAGCCAATGGCTACGGCAGAGGCGAGGGTATTGGTGTTGTCGTTATGAAGCGTCTTTCAGATGCCATCCGCGACAACGATACCATCCGTGCAGTCATTCGGGCGACCAAAGTCAATCAAGATGGTCATACCACAGGTATGTAAATGCCCCTCCTCCCTGTTCCAAAACCAACCTTCATAGGCATTACTCTTCCGAGCAAGGAAGCTCAAGTTGCCAACATCAAATCCGTTTACAAATCTGCGGATCTTGAATTCGATCAAACGGCATACGTCGAGTGCCATGGTACTGGAACCAAAGCTGGAGACTGGCGTGAGCTCAAGGCCATTTCTGAGTCACTCGGCTCTGTTCGAACTGTCGACAATCCCATCGTCGTCGGTTCAGTCAAGCCCAACATTGGTCATCTTGAGGGTGCTGCTGGTGTAGCCGGCTTGATCAAAGGCGTTCTCACTCTTGAGCATGCCAAGATCCCGCCTAACATCAACTTTGAAGTAGCCAATCCCGATATTGATTTCAAGAATTGGAAGGTCAAGGTACGTATCTTCTTCTTCTTCTTCTTCTTCTTCTTCTTCTTCTTCTTCTTCTTCTAGTCGCACACTCACATTAAAATAGGTACCAACCGAAATGATGGACTGGCCTCTTTCTGGTTTGCGTCGTGTCAGCGTCAACTGCTTCGGCTTTGGTGGTACAAACGCTCATGTGATCATGGACGAAGCTCCTCGATACATGTCAGCTCGTGGTCTCAAGGGGAATCACAACTCTGTTGAAACTACCGGATCGGTCCAATCGAAAACTAATCACGAGCCAGGCTTCGAGCCTCAGCTTTTCGTATTTTCTTCTCACGAGAAATCCGGTATTGAGCGTGTTGTGGAGTCTCACCTCCCTTACCTGAAGTCGGCAGAGACGAACGACGCAGCTTTTCTCCAAGATTATGCCTACACACTTGGTTGCCGTCGATCAAACCTTGAATGGAAGTATGCGGTGGTTGCCAAGTCTCGAGATGATCTCATCGGAAAGCTTCAAAACGTCGACAGTTCCCGATGCAAACGCACGTCTAAAAACAAGCAGCCCAAGATCTGTTTCCTCTTTTGTGGCCAGGGCGCCCAGTTTGCTCAAATGGGAAAAGATCTCCTACCTTTCGAAGCTTTTCGGGATACACTAGAAGCTGGTTCACGTTACATGAAGAACGTCCTTGGGAGTCCTTTTGATCTTCTTGAAGAAATCCTGAAGGACTCAAATCTGAGTTGCATTTCTTCCGCTAGAATATCACAACCTGCGACTACCGCCCTTCAAATCGCCTTGGTAGACCTGTTCGACTCGTTTCACATCACTCCCAGTTATGTCATCGGACACTCTTCTGGAGAGATCGCTGCAGCATATGCGTCTGGTGCTCTTACAAGAGAAGCAGCTTGGGAGGTTGCATACTACCGCGGTGTAGCTGCCTCATCTCTCATTAAGAAGTCGCCCAGAATTGAGGGCGCCATGATGGTAGTCGGTCTATCCATCGTCGATATCAAGGGTAGCTACGATGAGGAAAATTGGCCCTGCCAAGTCGCCTGCGTCAACAGTCCTCGATCTGTAACACTTTCTGGCAGAAAGGAGAACATCGAACACGCCTTCAATGAGCTCTCTGATAAGGGCATCTTCTGTCGCATCCTGCCTGTAAAGGTGGCGTACCACTCTTCAGATATGCTGCTGGTTAAGAACGAGTACAAGTCTGCATTGGGTCTTGTCACTCCACGCGAACACTTGCAGTCTATAACCATGTTTTCGTCCGTTACTGGCAAGTCTATTGATGGCTCCCAACTGGACAAGGGATACTGGTCAACCAATCTTGTCTCGCCTGTCATGTTCATGTCTGCTATCAGCGCTATGCTGAAGCTTCCGGCTGAAGATATTCCCGACATGATCATCGAGCTCAGCCCTAGCGCCACACTTCGTTCGCCAGTACTTGATATCGCCGACTGCATTGAGTTGAGGAGCCCGCCGACCTATCGTGCAGCCCTTGATCGCAAGCTACATGGCGCAATCTCGATATTGGAGACAATTGGTGAAACTTGGACGCATGGATATAAATGCAGCGTAGACAAGATTGTCACTCGAGGATCTTACCAGGTGCCTCTCAAGGCTCTGGCCGATCTTCCCCCTTACCCATGGAACCACAACAGATCGTACTGGCACGAATCTCATCTTGGCGAGGCAAACCGGTTTCGCGAGTTTCCTCGACAAGACCTCATTGGCGCTCCAACCGCTGATGCTATTTCTTTTGAGCCTCGATGGCGCGGTTTTCTTCGTCTGTCCGAGAACCCTTGGATTCAAGATCATCAGGTGCAAAAGACGATCATCTATCCGGCCGCGGGTATGGTCACTATGGCCCTCCAAGGCGCCTGCCAACTGACCAAGGAGAAAAATGACCTCCTTGGATATGAGATTACTAACTTGCGAATCAAGAAGGCCATGATTGTTCCGAACACGTCCCATGGATTGGAGATGGCGATGAACTTCAAGTGTATTCCTTCTACTTCTGGCGACGGCGGCCAAGGTACCGCTTTTGAGTTTTGCATCTACTCGAAACAACTGGGGTCACCATGGGAGCAAAATGCTACTGGTTACATCCAGGTGCGATACAAGTGTGGCCAATGGAAGGTCGGGTTTCAACAGCATCGCAAGAGATACGACTCACTTAAAGCCACATGCAAGGAGGCTGTTGTCCCCAGACAACTCTATGAACTTCTCGACATTGTGGGCATGAATTACGGTCCTGTTTTCCAGAATATCACCCACATCCTCAAAGGCGATCGCGCGTGTCTCACTAAAGTCCGCGTTCCAGATACTCAATCTAAGATGCCTGCCAAGTTTGAGTATGATCATTTGATTCATCCTGCAACTCTTGATTCTATGTTCCAGACACCGTTCGCTATCGAAAACGACCCTATGGTCCCAACCTTCATCAAGAGCGTCTTTGTCTCAGCAAGCATTTCTCGTGATGCCTCGAAAGAATTTGATGGCTACTCTACAGCCACTCGCACTGGCATTCGTGATGCAATCGCAGACATTGTCATGGTCCAGTCAACTTGGGAACAGCCATCGGTGGTCATTAGCGGTCTGCATTTCACTGGTATCTCCAACACGTCTCAAGGTGCAGGGGAATTCCTTCCAAACAACCGCACTCTCTGTACTGAGATCACATGGATGGAAGACATTACTTGTGTAAAGGCTACAAAGTTTGAGGGATTTGTCAAGACACTAGCTCACAAGTTGCCGGGCCTCTCGATCCTCCAAGTTGGGGGCACTCCCGGTACTACTCTTTGTGTTCTCAGAGCTCTACCTCATATGAAAGAACAAAGACCTTGGTTCTCACGGTACAGTTTGGCGCAGCCTAACCCTAATGACAAGCCCATCGACATCAGTGCCTTGGTCAAGGGGACTTCTGCTGAACCCTTTGTTGAGAAGAGAGCCATTGATGGTTCGGAACCCTTGCCGAAGTATGATTTGATTCTTGTTTGCAATCAACATGGCGTTGATATCGCTAAGCTTCGTACTCACCTGAAACAGCCTGGCTATCTATTGGAAGGTTTCTTGTATGGCAAGTATGACCCAGCTCATGAGGAGATCCTCTGCCACAAGTACACCGAAGTGAGTGGCAAGAGTGCGGAAATGAAGTTTCGTCTTCATGACCATCTTTCGCCTCAGGATTGGCACTCAGTTCCCGGTGTCATTATCCTTTTGCCTGATAACCCTCCCTCGGAGACGAAGTCCCTTGCGGGAAAGTTGATCATCGAACGCCACTCCATCTTGCAGATACGCACGATGCAACTCAAGGAGGTTCTGAGTGAGCCAGAGCGATTGAAGGGCAAGATCGTCATCTCTCTCCTTGACTTCTCGGCAGGGCCCAATACAGGTGCATCCGTGTATAACTGGAGTGAGGCTGATTTCAAAGCTTTCCATACTCTTCACCAACAGGCAAAGGGAATTCTTTGGGTTTCTCGCAGTGCCAACATGAAGCCAATGAACCCCAAAGGCGCTCCTATCATCGCTCTTGCACGCACACTCACGTCGGAGGATCCGCTAAAGACATTCGTCACCTTTGACTTGAGTATGAGCACCTCTCTCAACTGTCCTTCGGTGGTGAAAAATGTAGACAGGATCTTCCTCCAAACATTCGTATCAGCCCAGGGCTCTGGTCCTCGGGAGCTAGAGTATGCAGAGAAGGACGGAGTGCTATTTATCCCTCGACTTGTTCCCATCGGTCCACTCAACGACATCGTTGAGAATGGTGTTTCCAACGAGATCAACAGTGTGGCATTCCACGGCTACCCACGCCACCTGAAGCTTGAAGTATCTCAGCCTGGTCTGACTGACGGTAGCTTGATCTTTACTGCTGGTACCACATTCGCTCCCAAGTCAGGTGAGATTGAGATCATATTTGAAAGCGCACCTCTCAACTTTGTCGACCTGGAAACAGCCATGGGGAGGACCGTGGATTCAGAGGTCGGGTCTGAAATACGCGGCCGTGTCGGTCGAATTGGCCGCAATGTCTCTGGTTTCATAACAGGTGACCGTGTCAGTGGCCTCATCGCTGGTGGATCTATTCAAAGTAATGCCAACGTAGACAGTCGCCTCGTCTCCAAGTGGTCCTTTGACCTCCCTCTCAACTACTGCCTCAGTGCTCACCATTGTTTCGTCAACATTGGAAGACTTAGCCAAGGGAAGACTTCGGTACTGATTCACGCTGCGGCAAGCCCTTTTGGCCTCGCAGCTGTTGCAGTCGCATTTCAGCTTTCTGTCGAGGTATTTGCAACTGTCATGGGTCCAGATTCTGAAAAGCAGCGTGAAGTTCTGGAAGGATTTGGGGTGAAGAAAGCCCATATCGTCAATGCTGACTCGGATAGCTTTGCTACAGTTATCTGTGATCATTTAGGAAAGGGGGTTGATCTTGTCTACAACCCTACCCAAAATCACACAGCAACCAACTTTCAGTGTGTTCGTCCAGGTAGGTTCTCACTCTATTCATGCAACGATGTCTCTAACTCTTCATAGGTGGCACGATCATTCAATTCGCCAGCAAGTCACCAAGTCCTCCGAGTATCCAAGTAGCATCTTCCTCTGTCTCGCTCGTCAACTTTGACCTTGCGAACTTAATCGAATACGAGCCGGATTACATGGCGGCGCTTATTGAGTCTATGGTTGAGTGCGAAGGATTTGTCTCGGATAAGTTTTCTGCTCTGGAATCCGTGACCAAGTCTGTCGACCTTACCGATACCAAAAAGGCATTCGCCGCCATCGAAAAGAGCCCTTTCCTCGGATTGGTTTCCATCACTGGTGCCCCTAGTGAAAAGCCTCAAGTTGAGATTGCAACGATGAAGCGAACCAAATCGCTACACCAAGCCATATCCAAGACTGGTACCTATCTTCTTGCCGGCGGACTAGGCGGACTCGGTCGCAGCATATGTGAACTTCTAGTCAAAAACGGTGCTAAGCATGTTGCGTTCCTATCACGATCCGGCGCTTCATCTGATGCCACTCGTCGCTTCGTCAACAGTCTCAAGAAGCAGGGAGTCAATGCACGAGTCTACAAGGCTGACATTTGCGATGCAAAGGCTCTTAGTGAGGTGGTCAAGAAACAGATCCGCAAAGAAATGCCACCCATCAAGGGCGTTTTCCAATGCGCTGCAGTCATCAAGGATTCCATCTTTGCGAACATGACATACTCTGACTGGGTAGAGGCAGTCCGACCAAAGACTATTGGTTCTGAGAACCTTGTGCAAGTGGTCACGGCCAACTCGGAGGATCCATTCTTCATTTTCCTTGCCAGCTCTGCTGGAGTCATTGGTAACCGTGGTCAGGCAAACTACGCCGCTGGCAACTGTTTCGAAGACGCCCTTGCCATGAGCCGTCACTTTGAAGGGAAGCATGCTGTTTCCATCGATCTCGGGCCTGTCCTTAGTGCGGGCATGCTCGCAGAGGGCGATGAGATTCTTAACATCCTGAGAGCCAGTGGATTCTATGGTATCCGTCACCAAGACTTTCTTACCATGATCACACACGCCATCACTACCGAGGTTGCACCCAAAGCTCCCATGCCCAGCCGTGTCGTCATGGGCATTGGCTCTGGTGGTCTTATTCGACAGAACCAACCGGCCGATCCGTACTGGTCCCGAACTGCTCTCTACGGCTACCTGAACCTGGTGGACATGCCATTCCCTGACTTGGCTGTCGTTGATGGCTCAACCAACTTTGACTTGAAATCTCTTCTCTCATGCTGCTCTAACACAGCCGCAGCCGCCGAGATTATCACCACCGGTCTCTCGCAGATGCTTGCAAAAGCAATGAACATGCTCCCGGAGGAGATTGACACCGGCAAGCCACCCAACGTATACGGTGTTGACTCTCTGGTAGCCGTCGGAGTCAGAAACTGGGTCGTCTCCAACTGTGGTGTCGAAGTCTCTGTCTTCGAGGTCTTGAGTGACAAGACGGTCGCTGAACTTGCTTTGGACATTGCCACGAAGGGCGGGTTTGGAGCGCATGAGGACTGAACAACAGTGCACGCTGAGCGAAAGAATAGCGTGACACGCTGAGTATGGGACAGATGAGTCTATATATGCGGAAGCAGGAAGTGCTGTAATGTGTGTGATTTGAGATTGGGAATGAGACAAACGACAAGCAGATTTTGGTACTTTAGAAAAGAACCTGAAGCAATCATTGGTTGTTTATAGTGGTAGACTAGATCCCCGTCTTGATTAATTGGAAGTACCTTTCTCTAAAGTTCTTATGATATCCATACTGTGAATAGTACATGTTTGATTAGGGCATGACTCCGATCTCAAAATCGTCTTCACCATCACTCCCAGAGCCAAAGCTTTAACCCAGGTACTCACGCAACACCACTTCTCCGACCCCGCCTACACCCGCAAAAGATGAAATTTACAGAAAGAAGCCTGGCCCTTGGTGAAGGGCTACAAAAGAATGATTTCCAGCTGGGTTGGAGAGTCTATTGTGTGCTCCTGAAGACACGGCAATCTTCTCCAAACTGCTTTAAAGCATGCTAACGTTTTAATTATATCTTGGCAAGTCTATCATAAGTAACTTCACTTGGTGAGAAAACAGCGGAAAAGTTTGATCTCGTAGACAGAATCGTCTTCTCTATTGACATCCCTTCGTATATTTACTAAGCTTGTGCCTTATTCACAAATCGGCCTGGTCCTTCCATCCACTCCCATTTCAATCAAGGCTGCCAGACTGCCTCGACAATGCTCATCCTGCATCCCTCGGGTCTTTTCACGCCCTTGAAGAACACTCATTAGCACAGGCATTAAGAAAGTGTGGGCCCCGATAATGAACTCACCTTGAAAACGAAACGCTCATCAGCAGCCATGAACAGCTGTTCAAATTCCTTCTCTGTCCGCTCCTGGGCATTTAATAAGGTCAGCATAAGCAGATCCATGCTTCGCATGATCTTTTCGTCCCAATGGTTCTCGACACCAGGTTCGCGGAGACAATGGTCGTTGATAATGACTCGGGCACCAGGTTTGAGAGCTGGTACTAGATTCTTAAGGATCTTGATGGCATAAGGACTAGAGAGGTTGTGCAGGATCCAACGGAAGTAATAGACTGTCTGCTTGTCAGTATGTGTCTTTTACCAGAATTCTCGGTTATGGCTCACCATCAGCGCCCTTAATAGGCTGTTCAGTGAAGAAGTCATGGGCTTGAAGCGATATACGCTGAGCTACTTCCTCGTCCGCGCATATTGGTTCCGGCACGCTGCTAATAGTCTTGGGCAAGTCTTGCACAACAAACTTCATTCTGTTCCATTTCCTGGCCAGATCGACGCACACAAAGCCATGGCTACCGCCGATATCCACCAATGTACCTTGCCTGTCGTTCACCTCTGAAAAATCGTAGTTGTCAACCAGATAACTAACTTCGTAACCCTCGCCACCAGTCAAGCTCGCCATGGCCACAGCGAATCTCTCCCCTCGGGGAGGGTCCTTACCGAATGTTGCAAACATGGGTTCTTTATCCACCGTCCCCCAAGCATGGTTGAAGCCGGTTCTGGTAAGCGATGTGGCCTCTGGGTCGGCGCGGATAGCTTCCAGAGTATGGGCTCCAGCAGGCAAGAAATCCTCTCCATTCAAGCCCACCCAAGCTTGAAGGTTGGCGTCTTGAGCAAGTGCTTTTGAAGCAGCAGTATGTGCTATAAATCCCGGCATTGGTTCTTGGAAAATCTTGTTCGTAATAGCATGGCGAAGAATGCGAGCCAGGTTCACAAGACTAATGGGGGCCGTAGTTTTGGCTTGAAGCTCAGTCAAAGCAATAGGTTTGTCCAAAGGTACGAGATTGGCTAGGGAGCGTTAGATGTCGTTCCATAATTAAGAAAGATTGCCATACGAATTCCATAGCTATTGAGAATTTGGAGGCTCACAGTATCCAAGTACTTTTATGTGTCAGTGTCAAAACACTATCTGGGGCAGTAAACATACGTTCCAGATACTCCATCTGACAGTCTCTCTAGGCCCTCTGACAAGAAGCTCCAACTCTTTTGTTGCGGACGAAATCTCCAGGCGGCTTTTCTGTATGTCATCTGGCAACTTGGGGAGGTCTCCAGGGCTGTCAACATCAAACCCGAGGTCGGGAAGACCACTACTTTTGAGATATTGGTCAAGTTTCTCTGTCTCTTCAGTGATCTTCTTTGCCAATTGTATCATGCGAGATGTATCCAGGCTTCGTGGGCTTCGCGAACCCGGTGGGGTGAGTAGTTCGGTCATGTTGGCCAGGTAAGTGCGTGTGGTCGCAATCCCCTGCGAGCGTTGCGATGCGACCTGGGCTGCGTCATTTTATAGATATTTCATGTCCATCATGTCCCCAAATCGCCTCTAGATCTCAGACTGCCATCAACCCCAATGCGGACACAGGGATGCGCAAGCTGCTCAGGACATGGACGGCATAAACAAATCCACACAGCCGCACCACCCTCATTTTTGATAGCGTCAGTGGAACAAATATGTGGCAAGGGTGTCTTAAAGCTTCATTCCCACATCAGTTCCAGAGTCACCATGATTGGTGTAGGTATCCCGCAGTTCGCAACGTTAATCCTTGAAAGCAAAGTCATGACATGACTGGGAGCTGTACGGAGTACGGCACAGTCACGATAAGACGGGTTCGGTAAAGTCTGAAGACGGCGTTTTTCTGTTCCAATCTCTCCGCTGGCTAGCCCGGGAGCTAATAGGTAATGGCGCTGGTGGTACGAAGCTACAAGCAAGCTCTACAAAACTTGGCTGCATTAGTCAATCTTTGGTACGTTGCGGTTGATCCTCCATCAAAAGAACAGAATGTCATTCGGCGGCTGTTGAGCCATCGCTTTGTGCATAATAAGCCGCCTGATCAGTCAGTATTCACAGAGTGCGACATCTGTGTTATGCGATGTTAGGTACTCCGTACGCAAAAAATACTGTCATCAGCTGGGAAATTCCGATGGGCTGGGGCGGCGACAGGGTTCAGCATGAACCCTGACGAAAAGAACAGCCCACACGTATTTCATTGTACTATTCATCGGACTCTTGTACATCTGAGCGAGCTGCAATTGGTATGGCTGTTTAATTTTAGCCCTTGAGTTGTCGTACAAGTTGATGGTGTGCGTGTGAGGGGCATAAGGCCATCGACCAGATCAGACAGGCGCCTTAAGTTTCCTGGGCGTGCTGGTCCGCATGTGTTCGAGGTAGTAAATGGTTCGCGTCGGGTAAATAACATAATAGCGTCCACCTCCATTTCATTTCGCCCCTCTCCTGGCCCCACGTTACGATGGCTGAAGCCCAGACGGGTCCCCCCGGTCGGGTCGGCACGTCCTTAGCTGCGGAACGGTTTGAAGCCATCACTAGACTTGTGGTGTTTGATTGTTCCTTATCTCTTCTGGCGTATTAGTATGGTTTTTGCCCATACACAATGTGCATAGGCATATATAGAAGCGCTCTGTTGTCCGTGTACGCCCTTCGTACACTGATAAGGAACACTTCAATTTGCTCACGGCTCCATCCCATGCCTCTTGTCATGGGACCCAAGGCAATTGCTTGTAATCCATCTGTCAATATGGTCCGCCAGTAGAGCCCAACCGTCTTGAGAACTTGGTTCTTAGGCCATGTGCCAAGGGGAACGTGAAATACTCTCTCTGTGACATTGATGAAGCCGGCTGCTTGCATCTTGGCAGCCAATTTGCCTCCCGCTGCAGCAGGAAAATCAACACCAAGTGCTGCGAGTCCTTGTTCAATGTATGCCCAGTATTGTGCAACTGGATGCTCGCTCGGCGGGACAGCCACGCCTGTTCTTGCGTTGTGCGGGTAGTGATGAATTTCCTGAAGCTCCATCCAACCTCCAGGCTTTATGTGTCTTGCATTGCGTGAGTGTGAATCAGATACAAGGTGAAAGGGGTTAATACTCACTGTAGCGCATTGCCAAAGAGCTGAGGCCAGTCTCTGATCGCCTGTACTGTATGCCGAGAATGGATATAGTCAAAATGATCTTGGGGGTAAAGCCAAGTAGACTCTACATCGTCAACCATGAAATGAACATTGGGCGGTAGCCAAGTCGGCTGTATAGGTGAAAGATCGATACCAAGAACGTTGGCGCTCGGAAATTGCTCGCCCACTATTCCGCTATTAGCTGTTGAAGAAAAAGGTTGTAAGTGAGAAATGATCCTACTTTCGATAGCCCATATTCCTGTGCCAGTTCCAATATCAAGCACATTCTGGGTGCTATCGCCCAAGGGTGCGAAATGAAGTTTCTGGCCAGATAGTAATCTTACCATGGCATGCTTCATGTCTTCTCTTTCCTGTTCCACATCGTCGTTTGGGAAGTTGTAGGCTCCGGCCCGGAAGCTATGGTAACGGCGGCCATTCTCGAACATGTAATCCCGGACAGATGATCCAATGGAAGTACTTGTAGAGCTAACGCCATCGCTTCCATATCCAGCATCAGACCCAGCATCGCCTGTGGAGCTGTACTCGTCGCTATCGGCGACAATGTTCTCTTCAGCTTGTGCAACTGCTTGTCGAGACATGGCTTCTTGCTCCGTAACTGATAGACCCGGAAACATAGAAACACCATTCGGGTGGGTAAGGGGCGAAGTGATGATGGAATCATTGCGTCGATGCTGGCCAGAAACGTCTGAGGTTGAGGGACGTGCCGCACGATCTACCCCGTAGATATCCTTAAACACATCGAAGGGTTTACTTGTTTGTGCAGGTGGGTCAGTGTTGTTGTCGTGAAGATTTTGCCCGGGTGCACCGATTCTCGATGATTGAATTGGCGTGTTTTCTTTCACGATTGCCTGGTCTTGGATTTCCGTTCTGGCGGCACCATAGCTGAACTGGCCGCTGGCGGATGTTTCGCCATGCCTGTCCATCGCACTTAAAGAAAGTAAGTGCCGGATGGAAGACGGATATAACAGGTTTGCAAAGTTGGCGCGATGTCGAAAAGCACAACCTCAAAGTAAGTATCAAAGTGAAATGCGCGCGACAATATGCTAGAATAAGAGTCTCGTACGAGTTTTCTTCAGGTTTTGCCAAGTGGGTAGCAATTGGGAACGTGAATTGAAGTCAAGTCGTCGGCGTGACTTGATGACGATGCAAGGATGATTCAAGAAGGGTTAAGACAGATCGTGCAGGCTGATCTGATGCAAGGGGGCGCCAGTCGTCTAGGGTCGGATAAGACAATTGCTTCAAAATTTCGACAATATCAAGGCCACATCAAGAAGATGCGCGTAGGTACGGAGTAGTTCCAGGTGATGGCAAAATGCGACAGCCACTGCAGGATGTAAGTTAGAAAGAGAGAGTTCATGTCCTGGGATGTGGAAGAGGCGCCCGGGATAGGCACAGTCTACAGAAGAAAGGACCTGGACTTACAACTGCAAGTTGGTGGGGCGGGTGTTGGTTCCTTCCGGGTTACTCGCTATCCGTGGTATGCTCCGTCCCCGTACAGGGCCGTACTTTAAGCCTTCAAGCCTCGAGGTAGGTACGGTACACGGATAGATCGCGCCAAGAAGTGGCAGGTTAAACCCGTGTCAATCAAATGGTGTTGACTTGGGTAAGTATTATATTACAAAGCAAAGAGACTACCCCAGCCGTGGCCTATTCCGCACATAACTTCGCCTATCATTACGCTCCCAACCGTACGACGCTCAGTTTTGGCCGTCTCAGTCCAGGTATTGGACACTGCAGCAGACATGGGTGCATCTGATTCCTCACAAACAAAGAACATGGCTTGGAATTTCAGGGTTTTCTTGAATTAGCCTACATGACCTGACCACGTTGAAGTGAACCATTCCTTACTAAAAGCAAGCATGCAGTCTGCTGTTGGTGGACTATACGAGTCAACCCTTTCTAAGACATTGCGTTGTGACAGCGCGAGTGGACCACTCATAAATGATATATGAAAGCTCGTACTCCAGCCCTTTACGGAAAAAACGCCGCAGGTTTCTTTTCTTTTTCTTTTTGCAGTGTCTGTGTCTCTCTGGTGGTGGTGCGACTTGTGGCTGTCTTTCTACAGCGTATACATGAGTCGTGATACAAGAGACCTGAGATGTCTCCCAGACTTGAGGAATTGTCATCAGTTCAACCTAAATCACGGGCCTTAAAAACTTGCCCAAGTAGGTATTGTTTGGCTCACTGATGCTTGGCCGAGAGCAATAGTTCTGTAATCGCGGCCAACAGGATAGGGTAGAGCAATAGTTTGCAGGTATCCGTACGGATACAAACTTCAAAAATTGTGTGTCCACTTTTCGACACGCTTTTGGAAAAGGCTCTTCAAGAACAACGTCATTCAAATTCACCTCAGCCGAGGCTTCCATCTATGCGAATTATTCACCATCTGGGTTACCAGCCGCCCACCACTCAACATGCCTCCATCTTCAAAGTTCGTTCATTGCGTTGGGAGCCCAGCATTTCAGCCAGATGATCTCATTGAAGATATCAATCGCCAGAAGGAAGCTTTGGACTATCTGTTGAAGAATGACCTCTACAATGCCAGCCGAGTACTATTTCAACTTCCTGACCCGGACACTTACACCTACCATGCTATGACAAGTGTGAAACTTGCCCAAGTGCAACATATTGTCAGCCTTGGCGGCGTCAATGGCCTACACGCCTGGTACAGAAACGAAGATGGCTCACCTGTGAGAGCTCTCTCGCCGATGACATGTGAAGAGCGAGAATAAGAGAAACTGACCTCAATGCAGAGAGATTCCCCTACTCAGGCTGACATTGAAGCATATGTCTCCATCTTCAGGCCATCGACTGCCACTGCTTCTTTTCTGAAGAACTTGGGAACAAACGCCAAAAAGGGCTCGATAAGGAGCGAAGTGGCAGCCAACCTGGAAAACAAGCGATACTTACACCCGGGGCTTGCAACAACACTCACCATACCCAAAAGCAAGAAACCGCCCAGCACAAATCCCTATCTCGATTTCTGGATGTGGGCATGTCACTCCCTCGAGTGGTGCGGTCCTTGCCCGGCGTCGGAACGTATTGCTTCTCACCATGTGCTTCCCATTTTCATGCACCACTTTGGCTGCGCGACCCCAACTCACGAAAGTCTGGCCATGCTGAAAATTCTTGCCGATGGACGCGCGATCGCGGACGTAGGGTCGGGAAATGGATACTGGGCATTCATGCTCCGCCGTTACGGCCTGACGGTACACGCGGTGGATAACATGCAGAGTGAATGGCGAGTCAACTGGGTCAATGACACAGTCATAGCAGATGGCGTCAAGTGGTTGCACAAGAATGCCAGTGGAAAGGACATGGTTCTCTTGCTCGTGTATCCCGTCGTTGGCGGCGGCGTGGGTGGTGGGACGGAGGGAGGTTTTACTCGGAACCTGGTAGCTGCGTTCGAGGGCGACACTATCGCGGTTGTAGGCACGCAAAATCGAAACGGCTACACCGGGTTCAAGGGCGTGACTATGGATGAGTTTATGGAAAGGGAACACAAAGACTGGACGTTGATAGCCAAGATCGGGCTGCCCTCTTTTCCTGGAAAGGATGAGGCGCTGTATGTATTTCAACGCGGCGAAAGAGTACCACAACAATAGAACATAAGAAACCAGATGATCGATACAGTAGAGCGTTTGATTCAGGTGCCTGTGAAGATACTTACTATAGACTTTCTTTTTTTTTATACTTCAGAATATAGTTGCCCAACGACTTGGGATACAGGCCTAACAGCAAACAGACCTAACGCAAACAATGCAATGGATGATCATCTATTGAACCATGTCAGGTATTGAAACAACATCCACCTTGAAAACTAACGATTTGTTGCAACGTCATTCTCCCGAAACTTAATCTCGAGATAATTAACACTCCAGATTCTCTCATCAACAGGCGTTAGTCGAATCATGATCTCACCCGCATATATAGTCCAGCCCCGCAAATAAATGATACCCTGTTCTCAGCCTCTGCCGTTCCCCCCTAAACGACTTAACAGCCACCATTGAAACCCCAGCAAGCGGCCCGGTGAACGCTATTAGCGCTCGGGGTTTCCCGATTTTCAGTCTGTCAAGACCCCTCCAGAGCTGTTGTAACCTGTTTAACTGGTCTGCCCTGCGGACATTTCTTGCAGTTCCCTGTAAACCCATGTCCTCCAGGTCCGATGACGACCCAACAAAGACCATTGAGAGAGGATTCCAAGAGCTTTAGGTCGCTGCAGGTCAGGTTTCAATTGATTCAGCCCCTCTCGTGTCCACTGTCCTCCACTCTCCCCATGATAAAGGCACCTAACCCAACAATGCCCCTCGGTACGCCCGCGACGCCTTGCGCGGCTTGTGACCATTAAATGTACGGATAGTCTCTAGTTTTGTACCTCGATTAGGCATGATTTTTCAACCTTCTCCTCTTCTACCTCTTAACAATTACGACTCTCCTCCAGCTTCGCATTCCTCTTCATCCATCTGTCCCTTACTAAGACAGTGACGGTTGAAGAAGCATCGACCTTCTACAACACGGGACGACCCTGCAAGCTCGTCTCCACACAAAAATACCTACCTTACCTTGGTTACCCCTCGCTTCATTCCAGCAGCTGAGCTCTTAGCTTCATCAAACAACAAAAAAAACAGAGCAAACAAAACCGAACCAGAGACTATGTCTCTCAAGCCTGACGACCGGTCCCGAAAGGACCGCTCTAGGTCGCGCTCTCGCGACCGCCGTTCAAAGAGCGACGTTGGATCTGAGCGCCCCTCTTACAGCGATACCCGGGAACCGAGCTACATCTATCCAGAGGATGACTTTAATGATCGCTATGCCAGTCGTCCGGGTGCACCTCAAGCAAGCGGCGCTCTTCCATATCCCGAAGAAGCCGGCATATATCCCTCGATTCCAGGAAACCAAGCTCATTATAGTTATGACTCCCAACCGCCCACCTACCGAACCGCGTCTCCGCCCGCTGATTCACCATACCGTTCCTCACATGACAGGTTTGATGGCAACCTACCAGGTGCGTTCCCAGACGACAACCGCCGTGAGAAGAATAGCAACCCGTACGGCTACACTATAGCGCCACCTGCCAAAGAGGAACAGGACAAAGAGAAATTCAGCTTTCTGCCCCAGAAGTACATGCGCAAGCTCACTGGATCCCCAAGTGACGACAAGGAGAAAGACGGCCGGGGTCGCAAGGATAAACATGACGACGACCTAGCGTATGGAAAGCCACCTATGCCTCCGCGACCCAAGGGTCCGGCCGATGACTTGGCCTATGGTAAGGCGCCGGGAGTTCCTTCAACGGCTAGCCAGGTCATGACAACGTACAACCCTGCCCCGGCCTCCGACGACCAGTATTATGCTCAGCAAGCGCCTGCTTACGGATATTCTCATCGCGATCCTGCCAGCCCTTCTGTTGACCAGTATGGGTCACGCAAGACCAAGGACGACTCTCGCTACGCCGATACTTATGGCTCAAGCAGGACAAAAGAGGATTCACGCTACAATGATGCTTACGGGTCGAGCAAGTCGAAAGATGACTCGCGCTACGCTGATACGTATGGCTCAGGCGCCAATGTTATGACCGTTGAGCCCAGAAGCCGCGATGAGCATAAGAGCCGCGATGATGACAAACACCGCGAGCGTCGTAGAGACAGGTCATCGGGCCCTCGGGGTAGCTCAGACCGCCTCACGGTTGACTCGAGCGGCCGAAAACGTGAAAAGTCGCGAGATAGATCTCGCTCACGTCGGAGGGACAAGTCGCCCTCGCGAGATGCTCTAGGCGTGGAAAAGCACCGACACAGATCACGGTCCAGGGATGGACACCGTAGCCGAAAGGACAAGTCCCCTCATCCTCCGACCGAGAGGATGTCAGGCCTCAGCATCAACACTGGACTAACAGTTGGCGGGTTGGCTGCTGGCGGTCTTGCCGGTGCATCTCTGGCAAATGCTCCCCCTTCGCCCATGCTCGAGTCCTACTACGGTACTTACCAGGATATGTCTCCTATGCCCTCACCTCTGCTGCTTGTCTCCAAGTTCCCAGGTGATGACAACAGGGCTATGGAAGCGCTCTCCCCGTTAGGTTCCGACAATGAGGGAGATAGCAGGCGCAAGAGCCGAAGGGCCCGATTCCACGACTCTGATGACATCACGACTCAGCTTGCCCAGGCCCTCAAGGGAAGTCATCGACCTGAAACTGAGCCACTTATTGAGATCCTACCAAGCTTGACCCATGATCAAGTGATGAAACTTCGCGCCGATTACAAGGCGCTCGTCAAGACGGGCTCTGAACGCAAGGGTGTCAATATCGCCAAGCATATCCGCGCTCGTCTTAAAGATGAGGATCCGCTTTTGATGAAGGCTTGCTATTCCGTCGCTCTAGGCATGTGGGAGAGCGAAGCATACTGGGCCAACTTCTGGTACCAGGGTGACAAGACTCGCCGAGAACTTCTCATTGAGTCTCTCATGGGCCGCACCAACAGCGAAATACGTTACATTAAGGATTCTTTCACAGACAAAAAGTACGACAACAGCCTCATCAAGTGCATGAAGGAGGAGCTCAAGGAGGACAAGTTCAAGAAAGCTGTCCTCTTGGTGCTTGAAGAACGACGTATGGAGGAGTATGATCATTATGGCCGTTTGTTGCCGATCGACTACGCTTTGGTTGACCAAGATGCCGCTGAACTGCGCCGATCTGTCAAATCTGAAAAGGGTGGTGAGACAGCTATGATCAACATCATTGTACAGCGCAGCGATTCCCATCTACGCGCCATCCTTCAGGAATATGAGCGTCAGTACCGTGCTAACTTTGCACGAGACGCTCTTAAGAGGAGTGGCAACCTTGTGGTAAGACTTCATATATCACGTACTATACAACGACTTATCTTGTCGCTAACCTTAATCAGGGTGAACTATTGGCCCATATTCTCAACGGTGTTATTAACCGTCCTGTTCGCGATGCTCTGCTTATTCACCACGCCACCTCAGCATCTCGTAAGGACGGACTCCGTCGTGAGCTGCTTATCTCGCGTCTTGTTCGATACCATTGGGATCCACACCACATGCGCGCCGTCAAGCAAGCCTACCGTGAGCGCTACAACAGAGGCATGAGAGATGCTGTTCGCGACGCTACATCCGGTGAATGGGGACAGTTTTGTGGTGAATTGTGCATTGCGCGTATGCCTGACGATGTGAGGAAGTTTGACAAAGTCAGCTACAGTACGCGGTGAGCGGATTTATGATTTATGAATGGATGGACGATATGTAGGATTAGCTGGTGCTTGAAATAAACCCATGTATGGGATGCGATTTGGATAATGGTGATGCGTCGTCGAGTGTTCATGTAGTCACAGTATAGCACTTGGTAAATAATTCAACTTGCATTTCTTTTATATCATTGTCTTAAATATATGTCAAGATATTATTATTTCTTTGACCCTCTGCCTCTTCCACCCTTGCCCTTTGCACCCTTCTTACCGCCACCTCCGCCGCCGCCGCTATTTCCACCGGCCATTAGAACCCTCACCTTGCCCACTGGCACAACGTTGAAAGTCTCCTCAGGCTTGAGTGCCTTGATCAGCTCAACTTCACGCGGCCACATCCGTTCTGAGTCACGAGCGGTCTCGTCCACAACACCCTTCTTATTAGGAGCAGCCTTCCAGCGATCGAGAACCTCCTTGACTGCCTTGCCCTTCTTTGTTGCGCCCGGCTGCAGCTTAGCCTTGTACTTGTAGCGCCCAAGTGCATTCCAAGGGGCACAAACGGGCACAATTTCAAGGATCTCATCACCTGGAAGGGGCATGCCAACAAGAGCATCGAGTGCTGTCATCTGACTAGTCTCATCCTCGTCGAGCATTTCGACACCTTCCTCCATCATGACACGCCGAATCTCCTCATGTTCAGCCGTCTCCTTCTGCTGTCGCTGATGCTGTGCGCGACGACGCTCTTTAGCTGCAGCAAGGTCGGCCTGGCGATCTTCTTTGGCCTTTACCTCCGCTTCGGCTTTCTTTTGTCCAATTGTTGCTCCAATCAGGGCTTCGGCAGCAGCTCGATCATCTTCGTCTTGATGCTTATACTTGGCAGCAATCTTCTTTGCTTTGCCCTTCTGGCCTCGCTTGGGTGGTGCTTTCTTCTTCGAGTTCGGGGTGTCGTTTTTCGGCTTTGCTTCCACGGCCTTGCTAGAGGTATCATTATGTGACTCGGCAGATTCGTCGTCTTCGTCCTCGTCAACTTCCTTTTCATCACCTTCATCCTCTTCTTGGTCATGAGCCTCATTGGCGGTATCATCTGAGATTTTGAGTGCAGAAACCCCTTCTTCAGTCTCTTCGACCTCGTCATTATGAGATTCACGGCCAAACGCCTGGAGGGGGTTATCACGAGATTCTTCGCCTGGTTGCTCATCCTCTGACTCGGTCTCAGAGGGGACATCAGACTCCTCTGCTTCAACCTCACCAACATCGCCTGTCTTATCGGCTGACTGGGGTGTGGCTGCTCCAGAAGCTTCGTCGCCAATTGCAGAGTCAACGCCATGCAGACGATGTTTGATATGCTTGGCTTTGCTCTCTTCGCTAATTTTGAAAGCGATGCCTAGACCGAGAAGAAGCTGAGCTGGAGGCAAAAAGTTCTTCTTTCCTCGAATCATGAAACTTCCTGCTGGCAGAAACTCTCCGGTCGGGGCAGATTTGGAAACTTGATCAGCGTTAACCCACCATGCAGACATGCCAGCCTTCGAATCCCAGGCACTGGAGGAGCACACGGCGAGCGAGCCTGCCTGGGACAATGTCGCTGGAGGAATGGGTGCATCTGGGGTTTGAGGATTGTTCTTGATGATGACGCTGGATGCTCCATGAAGATCGGCATGGCAGTAAACATCACCTTTACGAAGGTACTTCTTGTAGACAATTTCGTTCTGCTGAGCATCCTTACCTCCGATAACAAGATAACCGTCAGATGAGATGAACCAAATGAACTTTTCAAACCACATCTGCTTGCGGATAGGCTGAAGCAAAGCTTTCTCTTGTTTCAATCCCTTTTTGAGATCCTCGTTGATCTTTTGCTCTGCGTTCTTCAATGCTCTCGAGGCTTGTTGTTGGGTCTTCTCCTCTTTCGAAGCCGCCGACTTTCGCTGGTCGAAATACTCTCGAGCATTGCTCCAGGGACTGAGGCTAAGGTTGATTTCCACATTTAACGCCTTGCTGGTTTGTTTTCCTTTTGCCGCGGATGAACTTTCATCATCACCAATTGCGCTATCATCATCATCAGTCTCGTAAGGGTCGTCTTCCTCCGGCTCAAACTCTTCCTCGGCCAGCTCAAGTGTGATGAGATTCTCGGCAAGGTTCAAGGGCAGCTTAATAATTTCGGCAACAGGGTTGTGTCGTTTCTTTTCACGTTCGACCAGTTTTCCAATATCCACCCAATCCATACCCTGGTTGAGTAATCCGTTGACAGCATCCATAGCTTCCTGGACTCGTTCGGCGTTGGCTTCGATGGCGGCAGCTTTGCGGAAGTTGAGAGTTTGGGCTTCTTGAAGCCCTTCGATTCGCCTGTTCTGTTCGTTTTTCGCAGCTTCCAGTTTACGCTTTGCCACTGCTTCTCGTTCGCTTAGGCGAGACTCGAGCCTTTGGCCTTCCAGGGACGAAAAGAACTCGTCGACTGTCTCGTTGTAGCCCTTGAACTCAAGAACCTCGATCGTGGGGTCATTTTTCAGCTTGTATGGGACAAAAGGGTGGAAGTCTTCGTATAAAAGGAAGTCGCGCTTCGTCTTTGTTTCGTCCTCGTTAACTTCAGTACTCTCGTGTTTCTCCTTTCGCTTCGCAAATATGTAGCCTGTGCAAGTTTCCGAGCTGGTAAGGTCTTGTACTATTTGTCGAGCTTCCTGAAGAAACTTGACAAGGTCGTCTAACAGAGCTTCGTTTGTCAGGATCTCATCTGGCTTGACCGTAGTGTCGAAGTTGTTTGAGTGCAGCCAGTGATCCACGAGTACTGGAGGTAACTCTGTAATTGACACAGCCAGACTCTTCCTCAGATCACCGCCAGGCTTGACCTTATGCTTCTTCGATGACGGTGTAGTGGCGGCTGCCTTTTCCACGGCAGTCTTGAGAGCATTTTGCACTCTTTCTTTCGTCAGTGGCGGTATTCCGCCATAGTTCTGTCGGTTCTCTAGGGAGTATTGCAGACCAACTCGCTGGGGTTCCTGTCCCTCACCTTCCGAAACGGTTCGCGCAAGGGCAAGGATGTTCAGATCGGCATCCGTGAGGATGATATTACCACTCTATGGAAAATAGACATCAGTAATAAGGCCTTCTCTCGACAAACAACTAATCACTTACTGCAAAGAACTCCAAGAACAATCGGTATTGGCCATCGCTAAACTCAAATTCAAGGACTCGGTCGGTGCCCACTTGTCTAACTGACGTCAACCGTCTAGTCTTGAGAAACTTCCGAAGGCGCGCGACAAAAACGGAGGGCGCTGCAGCGGTTGTACGGGCGAACTTTGTCAGGTGACAACGGAATCCAGTATCAATTACGAGCTGCTTTTTGTTGTCTGGTTTGGCGAACTTGAGAAGGAGGATCTTGGACGACAGGTCGTACACATTGGATAGTCGAAGAGACACCAGGCGTTCCTGGAGCTCATGTGCAATTATCTTTGTTCGACAGTTAGGACAATCTTGTAAGGAAGAAATTTGGCTCAGTGCCCACCTTGACATCTAAAGACGAGAATCTTTGCTTCATCTTGAAGTGTACTTCTCGGATTGGTGATACAAAGCTTGAAAAAACTTGAGCTTTACACTACATCATCGCTGGGCAAGACAATCCATCGTGGGGTAGTTGGAGGGGTATGCTGACATCATCTCAATTGGCACGTGACTTTGAGTATCAAATCACTTAGCATGCTTACCCTATGGTGTTGATGAACATCAAAATGTTCCGTACTTATCTTGGTATTTTGTGCTGGTAAAAGATCCAAGCCATGGTCAAGTTTTCAAACAATTACATATCTCGTCAAGTTAACAACTACCATGTCCACACACGATGAGCGTTTCTCGAATAAGCATCTTTTTGGGACGATGAAACCCAAAATCCAGGCCGTTTATTCAAGACCCGCATCGCAATACCACTTGGAAGCCAACATACCCTTGAGCAGTATGGCTACTGTACGAAGCAGACTCCAATGCGCATCAGACTTGCATTAGCTCAGAAGAGAGGTTTCCCCAGTCACTCGAATGCCAGCGTGGTGGTGCTGGTAGCTACGAGTATGTGTTTAAAGATGTATGCAGACATCAACATGCACATAATTACCCCAGATTTGTCTCAGATACCGATGAAGGCACGCGAAGCTTCCAGCCTCAACCGCTCATGTTGGCGGTTGACGCGAGGATGCATTTGATAACGAATAAACGGATGCCGTTGGACCGAGGACCAGACCCAGTCAATTTGCTACACGAGAAATAAAAAATCGCAACGAGCGTCTCGCACGGTACAAACATTGAGCCGTGGCATACAGAGTAGTAACCGCCATAATGATGGATCTATGGCAGAAGCTAGTCTGACATATAATCGCAAATTACCACCTCAGGCTCAGAGAGGATCCATCGTCAGCAAATTGGTTCAAATGCTGCCCAATTGTCACAGTGATACAGAGCCGACACTTGATGATTTGCCTGACCTCGGTGGAGTAGTGCTCCTGGTGATCTGGCCCATCGGTATATTGATTTGAGGATTATCTGACACGGAACATGGTACAATATGGAACCGATTCTCAAACACAACATGTGATCAATTGGTTGAGCAAACATAGCGAGCAGCCGAGAGAAAGCCTCGTTGTAGTCAACGGGCACGATGACGACGCCGAATCCGACAAGTGTCAAAAGCAATTCATAACCAAGAGGAGCAGACTCTGGCTTTTGGCTGGTGGAAGCACCGAGGCCACCCGTACACGTCCCGTTCTGAGGCCAATGCCAGGAAACGCAACCCAACGCACTGACTGACTGAGCATTTCGATGCGTGACTGCTCGCTTTTTAGGTATAAGCCATGGCTGACGTTACTGGCACTAAATAATGCACTTGCATAAAGATACTGTAGGATCCAATGGCAAGCCTCCACGATATCACTTGCACATGTTCATTACAGGTTGATTCATGCCTGATCAGCCGCTGTTGCTGCAGCTGAATGAAGCTTGTTGGTGTGCCGAGTTTGGAACCATTCGAGAGTCATTGAAATTGGAGAGGTTGGGGATTTCACATGAGAGCCAATGGGAGAAAGAGCACCACCTGCATGAGTCCATTGTGGTGGTCTCATCAAACTGTCGCCCAGCCATCACTTAAAAACCGATACTGTTGCCGCTCTGACCCAGCGGCTCCAGCCATTGATTTTGCTGGTTTTGACTGCCGTGGCTGAGCTGAAGAGAACGGCTGGGCACGGTCGACAATCGCCATCGACTTTCTTTCCATCAATCAACTGGATGAAACCGAGATCTTGGGGATCTGAACATCTGACATCTGATTCTGGCGAAGAAACAACAACAAAATAAGTGGTTGGGGATATGATATGGTCGGGTAGCGCTCCTACCTAGCGGCAGCCCGGCCCACCCCCTGATTAGCAGGGGCTGATGGTGGCGTGCCAGGAAAGTTGTCACTGGACAGAGTCTGGGCGAGGTAAGATTTGGTGTGTTCGCTCAATGGCGCGGGCGCGCCAGGCAGTCAGGAACGGACCAGGAATACGGGGACAGCTCCAGATCAAATGCTCAGCTCTGTGAGAGATCTTAGCACCCAAATTTATCGTACCCAGCTGGGACAGATGACGCGAATCTCGGCATTGAGCGGTGACGGGACAATGCTTCTCAAATCTCATGGTAACGCAGGTATGGGGTTATGTCCCGGTCCCAGTCCCACCTTGTGTTAACCTTCAATTGTTGTTTAGGAGCCTTGTCGATGTGATGGCATGGGCCATGTTACGAGGGAGGGAGCATCTTGGACAGCTTGGAGCTGAGAGGAATTGCGTGGAACTGTAACCGCAACCGCAACAGGATGAGCGGATAGCTGGCTGACGCGGAAAGCTAGGTAGCTGCCCGGCTGATGACTGGCCAAAGCTAATCACGAACTAGTCAGAATCAGGCAAAGAGCTTCGAGAGCTTTCGCTGGCTGGCTGAATGTCTCTAATTGAGACGCAGGAGGAAGGGTGAAAGTGGCCCGCCGAGGTGAAAACGGGGCTGCAATAACGGAGAGTGTGGTGGGGCCGTCACACACGGGGTTTCGGCTGTGGATCTATGCTTATTCCGGCAAGAGGTAAATAGAACTACATGTGAGCCCCCTGTCGTGTAAACAAGACGAGTGGTAAACAAGCCATCAACAGCAACAACAAGAGACAATCGACACGCCCTAGGGGGGGTGAGATGTGGCAGCAAGGCCGCAAGGGCAGAATTGCAATGGCAGGACGTGGGACGTGGTAGAGAACTGGGCCAGGAGAGGCCAGGAGAGGACAGGACAGGACAGGACACAACGGATCAACAGTAGACAGCGCTGCCGAGGGAGCAACACACAACGCTCACTTTGGCACAAGTCGTCCAATCCTGCCCCCGTCTTCAAAAGCCCAGTTTCGTTCTGTGTCCTGTCCGGTCCCTCTTCTCCTCCTACTCCCTCCAATTATCGCCATCCACATCGACAACGTCAAAACACAACCTCATCCAGACAAGAAGAAAAGAACGACTGAAGGCCCTCGCTCGCCATCTCCCGATTCTTTTCCATTCTCTTCGACTTTTGTTTCGTAGGAACAAGAGCCAGAGAACTTCTTGTCATCCTTTCGAGTTTCGGAAGGTTGAATGAGAAGCTTCTCTCGCGCCAGCAAAAGTCGCAAATCTGGACTTTGAGGCTCGCGTCCCCGTTCCCTTCAGCATCTTCCCATCGACATATCGGGAAGCCGAGTCCCATACTCAGACCGTTACCGAAACCAAAACCCACGAAGAGGTTGAGATCAAGCCCCAGCCCGAAGCCGGACGGGAAGGTCAATACTCTTCTGTCTCTGTCACCGCCGAACAGGTTCCTCCTCGCGGCGAGCAACGCTTGAGCGAAGAAGAGGTCCGTATTACGCGTGAAGAAGAACATTACCACCGTCCCGGTGTCCAGGATTTCAAGCACGAAGAAGAGCACTTTACTATCCGGGAAGAAGCTCAACGGTACGTTCGATTTTACAATTCGGTTTTCGCATTTCCTGTCACCTGCTTTTCCGCCCGGGATTTTGTCAATTGTACGAGACGCAATTGCAACGGCATGAGAGACCAAGGCTTGCTCTCCAAAGCTGGCCTGTTCGCTCGGCTGGCGCAGATCCTCCAGCCATGGGGTTGTGTCAAGAACAACAGACAATAATCACAAGAAAACAGTCCCCTTCCTGATCTGACAGAAGCAATTGCCGTCCCCCTGAGCTTCTCTCCCGCCCTCGGTTATTCACTTTCACTTGACCTTGGCCTGACCAGCCTTTACCCACTTGGTACGCGCACATCAGCGCCCATGAAAGTCCCCAGCCATCTCAACTCATCACATCTCATCTTTCCACACACCGTCTCACTTTCCACACACCCACCCCCTGGGCCGCTACCATGCCAACCCACTTCAGCTTGGCTGGATACCCAATTTGCTTTTGGTTCACATCCCCGGTCCACTAGCGCTCGCAAGCCTGCTGGCCTGAGCAAGGCGGTGGAGCTATCTCAGGGGCCGCCCGCCTCCCGTTGCCATATGATACGCAAGCGAATTACTATAGACATCCATCAGCTAACCCAGTCAAATCTAGACCTCAACCTCCCTCTCAATACCAACCCTCTCAGTTCAAACCCTCCCCATACCAACCACCTTCTCAGTACCAGCCTCCTGCTCCTCAATACCAAACTTCCCACACACACGTAGAGATCGACACCCACCGTCATCCCTACTACTCCACCCCCGTCGACCTCGCTGAACGTGAATACCGCCAGCGTTACCGCCCTGCCCAAGCCTTTTCCACTGAAGACCCTTCTTCCCACTCTCACCCTCACTCTCACCACCACCACTCTCAAGACAACTTCCAAGCCAACAACTACACCGTTGAAGGCCGACCCGCTCCCCAATTCCACACCGAGAAGACAGAAATCAACAACTTCACTGTTGACGGACGCTCCTCTCAGCCTCAGTACCAACACACCGAGAAGACCCAGTTCAACGACTTCACTGTCGACGCTCAATCTTCCCGACCTCAGTACCAATCCAAGGAGACAGAAATCAACAACTTCACCGTTGACGGACGCTCTTCTCGCCCTCAGTACAACACCACTGAGAAGACTGAAATCAACAACTTCACTGTTGACAGCCGTTCTTCCCAGCCTCAGTACCGAGACACCAAGACAACCCAGGTCAACAACTTCACCGTTGACACTCCCGTTTCTCGTCCATCTAACAAGAAGGACGTGAGATTCACTGAAGAAACCGTCGAAACTTCCAAGTCCGACAACAAGTCCAAGATGGGTTACTACGACGACGACGGTAAGTTTACATCGCCTCTCCAACAGAGCCCATCGAGCTTCTGGTCGGCGCAAGACAGTCCAGGCTAACGTTCACAGCAGGTCGCTACAACTCTTTCCGCTCCGGCGTGCACAAGCTCGGTGACCGCAGCTCCGGCCGCCCTGAGATTGAGGTCAATGTCAGCGAGGGCCCCAGCTCTGGTGGCTGCCTCCAGAACACCGTCAGCATCCCCTGCCACCACATCCGCCTTGGTGATTTCCTGATGCTCCAGGGCCGCCCCTGCCAGGTTATCCGCATCTCCACCTCCTCTGCCACCGGTCAGTACCGCTACCTTGGTGTCGATCTCTTCACCAAGCAGCTCCACGAGGAGTCTTCTTTCATCTCCAACCCCGCCCCCAGCGTTGTTGTCCAGTCCATGCTCGGCCCTGTCTTCAAGCAGTACCGCGTCCTCGACATGCAGGAGGGTCAAATCGTTGCCATGACCGAGACTGGTGATGTCAAGCAGGGTCTTCCTGTCATTGACCAGTCCAACCTCTACTCTCGCCTCCACAACGCTTTCGAGTCTGGCCGTGGCTCCGTCCGTGTCCTCGTCCTCAACGACGGTGGCCGTGAGCTCGCCGTTGACATGAAGGTCATCCACGGCTCCCGCCTGTAAGCGTCTTCACAGTCTTTCGGAGACGTGAAGCCGTTTGTAATGCGACTTTCTCAATACCCCATTGAGCAAAGAGGCAGCGCTACCAGGTCCACCTCAGCCATGAGGAGAGAATCTGGGCTACCTCGAAGCTCGCCTGTATAATGTCAAGTTTTGTGGGGGATTCGTAGTGTCAAGATGGTTCAAGTTTGTTTGTGTCGAGATTGGTTCAATCATATTGGTTAGCTGGAAACTTTGGAGTCTTTTTCGTAGATGGGGAAGTTCTGTACATGGACAGTAGTAATTGACAATTGATTCCGCATCTACATAAAATAATTGGTGTCTCTTTCTCTTTGCCTTTGTGATGCGACACGCGACGCGCTGTTGTTTTTGTCCTGGCATAAATCAGCAGGGTTTCTTCGCTATGTTGAGCTAGCTTGATGCGGAAACGATCTTTCGTCGGTATGTCCATTCCGAGCTGTCGGCAGCTTCGGCGCTATCTGATGTTCATGATATCCAAAAGATAGCTCTTCGACTTGCTGTTTTACATTGCAACTTCTGCATTTGAAGAAATCAGTTATTCGTAGACGGCGTATACCAACTTGATAGAACTTGACAATATTATTTGTTTTTTTATCGGCCAAACTGCTGCTCATACATACCCTTGCTCTTTCTTACACGTCTCATCAAGGTGCTGGCTGGCTTTCCCCGCCCGAAGCTAAACTTAGCCCAAGGCGGAGACCGCCAGCTCATGATGGATAAGAGAGTGCGTGACGAATGTCGGTCACCTGAAAGACCTTCTTGAGCGTGTTCCTCTTATCTTTGTAACCTTCTTTCTTACTTGTTCGTATCATTTTATCTCAATCTTTGCTCATAAATATTCATTCATCCTTAACTTGTTCAATACTTATATCGACAACTCATCATGGGTGCTCAGCCGTCAAAGCCGACACTTCATGAGAAGGCCGTCCTCGAGATCCTTCAGAACCTCCGGGTTCAAGACGATGATGAATATGTCGAGATCAGTACCGATGCCGAAAAGGCTCCTTTGGGGCCGTTGATCCGTGATGCTCAAGGTCTTTCGGTCCACGAGCTCGAATCATGGCAGGCTGCTGTTCTCAAAGATCCCAAGAACAAGTGAGACTCTCTCTCCATTGCTTTATTACTATGCATCACCATAAAAGCTAACATAAGCAAGACTGGCACTTACAGCACTGAGCTCAGCCGACCCAAGACAAGTCCTCGCTTCACTGCCGACCGAAATCGCAGACCAGCAGATCTACAATGTCAAGATCCCTTTCGAGGGCGACCCTATCACAAACCAACGCTCAAGCGGCCGCTGCTGGCTCTTTGCGTCCACAAATGTCTTCCGAGTTGCTCTCATGAAACGATATAATCTCGAGAGCTTTGAGCTGTCACAGCAATATCTCTTTTACTGGGACAAGCTCGAGAAGTCCAATTGGTTCTTGGAGCAGATCATCGACACTGCTGGAGAAGACCTCGAAGGACGCCTTGTACAGAACCTCCTTGGTGATATCGTCTCGGACGGCGGCCAGTGGGATATGGTGTACAACCTTGTTGAGAAGTATGGTCTTGTGCCTCAGACGTTGTACCCGGATACTTGGAATGCCCAGAGCTCAGGTATTCTCAACAATGTCATCAAGACCAAGCTTCGAGAATTCGCTCTCAAGCTACGAGGAATGATCAACTCTGAAAAAGGCGTCTCTGCTTCGTCAGTTTCATCCGCAAAGGAAAAGATGTTGCGTGAGATTTCCCTCATCATGACTCTTCTCCTAGGACCACCACCGAGCCCAGAGGAGGCCTTCACCTGGCAGTACAACGACAAGAAGGGAAAGGCACATGAGCTCAAGGCCACACCAAAGGAATTCGCAAAGAACATCTACAGCTCCGATTTCCGCATCACATCTAGTACCATCGAGAGCATGATCTCACTCGTGCACGATCCCCGTCACAAGCCTCTGTCTCTTCTCTCAGTCTCACGCCTTGGCAATATCGTCGGTGGTCGTGGAGTCAGCTACGTCAACGTCGACATCAATACCCTCAAGGTAGCTTGTATCAAGATGCTCAAGGCCGGTCTGCCCGTGTTCTTCGGCAGCGACGTGGGCAAGTTCAGCGACTCCAAGTCCGGCATCATGGATCTTGATCTCTACAACTACGAGCTAGGCTTCAACACCAGCTTACTCGGCATGAGCAAGGCGCAGCGACTGACGACCAAGGAGAGCCAAATGACCCATGCCATGGTCCTAACAGCAGTTCACCTCGATGAGGAGACAGGGAAGCCCGTTCGCTGGAGAGTGCAGAACAGCTGGGGAACTGCTGCTGGTGATAAGGGATGGTTTGTCATGAGCGATGCTTGGCTCGACGAGTTTGTCTATCAAGCTGTCGTCAACCCGCAATTCTGCACGAAGGAGGTAAGGGATGTTCTCAAGAAAGAAGCCATCATGCTTCCTCCCTGGGATCCTATGGGCGCACTGGCCTAAGCAAAGATTACAACCATGCTTGCTGATGTATTCTGATACGGAGTTACGTGTTAAAGCGCGTGTATGGAATTGGTGGCTGCTGGAGGATAAACCCAAGCTACATGTGTCGAACGCCCTCAGTGCTCATATCCAGAGCTTCGCCCTCTAGCTATGGTGTTATGTTGGGCTACATGGACCAACTGTAGGGCCGATCAAAGACAGGACAAGCGGTTGAAGGCTTGGGCAATGAGATACAGTTTATGACCTAACATGAGGATTACGAGAATGACATAGGAAGTACATACGTCGCGAAATGCGGCTCAACTTCACCGCTAGGTATTATGGAGTACTATTTGTAACAATCAACATATTGTTTTCCCCTCAACTGTCGATGCTTCACGCAGATTGGCCGTATATCTAACCCTCTAACCCGCACGCAAGACCTATCCCGTCCCACACAGCATCTGTATACCGCTCTTCCCGACTGCCTCTGGACGAACCGACGCGGAATACCGAACTATTCTCAGTCTAGCCTCTGGTGTAGGCTGAGGTGTCACGCTGCTCTTTCTTTGCCCGCGGATCAAGACGTATACAGAAAGATCAGCGCTGTTTGGCGGGATCGATGCCCAAGCCCTCCCTGTAGGAAAGAAAAGACAAAAAAAAAACAATTGTTTTCTGGAACCGATCTTGGGCGTCGCATTGCGGAGAAAGTACCCATCTGAGCTTATTTGTAATTTGCTATCCCTGGCTTTTGGACTCAGAGGAGGGCATCAAGCACATATTTGTGACAACCCTTTGTGGAAGAGGCCATAGCTTACCACCCGTACTCGGCTTCAGAGCGCGAGCAAAAGTGCCAACTCATCACGCCTGACTAGTTAGTTAGTATCTTACCCGCAGCGGTTCAACGTTCAACGGTAGAACGACTCTCTTTGTGATTCCGTCAGATGCAAAGCTACGAGGATATTCCTTGTGTGTCCGACCTGGGATGGCCCCCTAATCGCCGAGCTAGCTGTCCATGCTAAGCTTTCCCATAACTGGGCCCCCCCAGCAAAAGAATAAATCAAGTTTCTTTTCGAAAGCTATTCTCCGGATGGAGTTTGTGGATCTGAGCTGTATAATCGCTCGGATCTCAGGGTGGTGGAGGTCACATTTATAGACGTTTGTCAGGGATAAGGGATGTTGAGCGCTCCAGACAGCTGATGGGGCCCGGTAATGAGTGGTTATTGCTGAGCATACGGAGTACGATATACGGATACAAATCGATTTGAGAGAAATGCCAATGCTCGGCTTCGAGTTGGCCGAAACATGTACATCGAGGCAGGCCCGCAATGGGATCAAAGCTTGTAAGCGAGATGGTCTCGGATGGTCTAAACAACCCGGCAGCGGAGAGAAGGGGGGCAACTGTCAGTCGATGTTTGAAAGATGAGGCTATCTAGATCCATGCCGTTACCTGTCACTGTCACTGTCACTTGTCACTCGTCAACCGGGCACTTGAAAATTCTGATAATGGTGACACAGCATGAGAGAGGGTACGGAGGAGTCAGAACCACAACGACGGCAGCATAGAATAGCCGCTCTTGAATCATGTGAAGGTTTGATGCATTTTTTTGACTCATGATGTATCATTTGACTGATTCGTGGTCTGTACATGTGAAGGTTACCGTACCGTCTTCCGCCCCTTGACAGCACAACTATCCTATCATGTAATCTTGAGGTGCCCCAAGCCAACTTTTCCTGGGTATCTGTCAAATAACACCAAGCTGGCTGTCTGAGGGCGGCCCGCTCCCGTGAGTGACATATTGACAAGAAGGCCCTGACCCTCTCCATGGTTGGTCTATTCGAGGTCACTGTAAGTTGTTTATAGGCAATTGGTTGGATAAAGATGAGTCATGAGGATACCGGTCAGCCAGGGCATAAGAAAGGAGTGATGTAGCGACGGTTGTCATTGTAATTCTGAAAATCGGTGTCAGACGTATCTTGGAACGTAGAGGGTCTATTCGTTGGTGTTGTTCGAATCTGGTTTCAGAAATCACGACAATTCACATCCTTCGTCTCGACCAGGACGCCTCGAACAAAGTAGTCCGACCAAACATATCGGTATTTAGAGTATCGATCTAGAAATAGACTTGACTGAGATCAACGTGGAATGCGGTCAAGTTTACTTGGCTGAATGTCTCTCCTTGGCTGCCCAACATCAGCAAAAGTGAAACACTCACTCGATCGTGGCCTCTCAACTCCAAGTACTATAAATACTATTGATCCTCCAGTCTCTTTAAAAGAAGAGATATGACACAAAGCAAATGCAAATAAAAAGAAATCGTCGTCAAAACCAGCACTATTAATCTTGCGATACATTAGCCATTTACATAACTTGCAAACCTACTTTCATTCGAGATCATCGCTGTTGGACATCAACACCTCAAAGGCTGCAGCAAATCATCTGCTGGGCAGGGGACAGCCTTGTTCTTGTCTCAATTTGCTATGCTACCGTTTCATCCATCTTCAAAATTACAGTACGTCTCAGATAGATCAGCCTGATCTACATCCCCAGAATCGACAGTGACAATCATTGAAAGAACAAGACGTCCCAATTTACCCAAGATTTTATCCTCAGGAACAAGAGGTTCAGCCGCAGATTCCACCTGATATCTTGCAGGCTTCGTCATTGTCAGTCATTATCGGCTCCTACATATAGGTAGGCGGTTTATTAGCATTCGCCACAGAAAGATAAACGAGGCTCAAAAATAGCAGTGTAAGCTAGAGCTAAAGCTAAAGCTCCATAGCCGAGACCGACGTCATTGCTCGTCAACCGACACCACCAACGTCTAAGCCAACGTTACAACGCACTTTTCTCGCACGCGTGGCATAGCGTTAGAGCCAAAAAGAAAAGGAGAAGAAAAAAACATATTAGCAAGAATTCGTTTGATACAGGAGAAGCACATGGTAGCAGAGCCTCATGGTTCAGGAAGCAGCTCGATTGACCGTTCTAGCTCAGGTCTGACAGCGGCCGTCTTTGACCCTAGTTTTTTTTTTGGGCCACTTTGCCTCGAGTTCAAGGGTTCACGAGGTCCCTGAACCTGGCATCGAAGCCTGACATTCTCCATCCCCACTCTCTTGCAGCGCTATACCTCCAGTATATCACAGGTACCTCACGAAGCAGTTTCAGTGCTGAGTACAGTATGGTACTTGTCGAACGTCTACCGGAGACCCCCAGTGGAGCCATCCATTCCGAGTGCCCAAGCGCTTCCTAGGTCTAGCCAGGTCGTTGCGGTTGGGTTTGGGTTTGGGTTTGGGTTTCTAAGTTTTTGGGCTCGAAAAAAGCCATCTCCAGCGTTCGGCCGGCACCGTCGTCCTCGTTGTTACGTTTCGCAGAAAACACTCACTTGGTTGAGTAGGTAATTTGAGTTAAAGGAGCCCGGTGGAAAGCCTAGCGAGGCTAAGCCAGAGCCACTCAACTCCGCCCAGACACGGCGAGATATCCTTGGCCCTTGGCTCTTTGACTCTTTGACTCTTTTGACTCTCTGACTCTTTGAGGGCACATTTCAATATCTGGCTTGTGCTGAGTTGAGACGACAACAGCGGATACGGAAGAGTGTTTTGTAATCAAACGTGCAATTAGACAAAGCAAGGGCCCAAAGCATCTTTTTATTTCTGCATCCAGGCTGAACTGAATAGTTAGCCAACTGGAGTTCAGTAAAGCTTCGAGTATATCATTACACAACCTAGCCTTACCTTGCCTCGACTGCAGACAGAGGCACGAAGGTACGGAGGTTCTGTTCTGTTCTGTTGCCCGCTTGGCGCTGACACTACATAGTATCTTGGGTGGGTGACATTCTTTCCTTGCTCTTTACCGAGATCAATCAATATCAATGGTCCACGCGGAATTGTTCTAAAAAAGAACGAACCGTTTCATGGTACCTTAACTTCTCTGGCTGACACCAGTTTCTAGCCTGCGTCTGCACCTTAAGATTTCAGATTTCAGTCTGCAAGTCTGTCTCCGTTTCTCCACACCACCGCATCGATCGTCATCGGCATTCCCACTACCTCAAACAAACTGCCTGCTACTGCACGAGAGGAGAGAGAGAAAAAAGCGTTGGGTTAACTACTGGCGGGCACTAAAGTTGCAGTAAGGTAGCTGCCAGAACGGATCACCACGATACTTGGGTACTTTGCTACTTTGCTACTGTATCTTTTCTCCTCGGAGGACTTTGTTTCGGAAGACGGGCCTTTGGTTCTCTCTGACAAAATATCACCAACTGCCTCTTCTTCCATCTTCTCCTCCCTTCTCTTCTTCTGCACGTCTTCACAATCTCTCCATAATTACTTGCCCTCTTCTCCTCTGATATCGCCCCTCACCCCACCTAGGCCACCTTTTGGTGGTGGACCCCTCGTACGGAGAAAGACCACACGCACAGGGCGGAACAAAGAAAGAAAGACAGGAAGAAAGGTCGGATGCCAAGGACGTCTTATTAACCGGAACGTCTTCTTATTTCAACTCTGTTGACATCAGGAAATCGTGAGTATTTTCTGCATATTCTGGGTTCCGCCCTTATCCGCTTGACCGACTAAGAGGTTATCAAGCACAAGCAACCAGGCAGAATCAACATCAGCTGGTTCTCTTTATTAGACGCAACCAAACCCTTTAACCAACCAAAGGGCGAGCGAGTCAATTACTGCTTTGGCTTCCTTACACCGCAGGATTGACCTTGACTCTCTCTTTCTGTCCATCGACAATTATCATATTCAAAACGCAGTGTTACTTTGTAACATCTCAACATCTTAATCTCTGCGTCATCTCGGCCACTGTCATCCGATCTCAACGCCGCAGGTACTGGTACTGGTACTGGTACTGTTGCCAGCAGAGATACCAAGTGCTGCATTGATCGACATTGGGTATTCACGCCGGGGGCTATTATTTGACCACCAAACAAACCCCGGACGCTTTGTCATTATACCAGAGATTAATCCTGCTGTTGCTAGCCGACGCTGACAAGGCCCGACCAAGTTCGACCCCTCCTCACGTGGCCTGGGCTTCAGCGTAGATTGCCGTCATTCCCTTGCTACAGAGTACGGAGTACCTACCTACTTACACTACAATACGCCACGGCTGCCCTCCACTCACCACGCACTACTCAACTTCAACGCCCGGCCGTCCCAACGCTACCGCTACCGCTTTTCTACCCAGCGTCACACTTTGTCCAACGTTCCTCACGACTCGAATTCGATTTTGCGTCTCTGCAATTTAACCTGCAGTCGGCTCTCAGCAGCACGCATACTTCTGACGACTGAGTCATCCTTCCGGCTTCTCAATCCTGGCTAGCCCCACGTCATCATGACGGACCGTTATCGCAGCTACCCGTCCTCTGGGCGAGCGGCCACTTTCGCGAACCACGCGAGAACTTCCTTACCGTCGAGCATTGGTTATACTTCTCTGTACGCTGGTGATATGCACGTCATGCCGACTTCCACCCGTCAGCCGCCGCCTGTTTCAACTACACCACGACCATATGTTACGACGACGTCCACGACCCCGACCCCGAGTACCACCACCCGAACGTATGCCGTTACCCAGGACCCTCGCTCGCATAGACCAACAACCCGAGATGTCACTCGTGGCCAGCGATCTTCCACTCTCGACTCCACCAGCCGACCCCCGGTAATTGTCATGACCACACAGAAGAATGGTGCAGCTTCTCACTCTTCCAACGCTCGTCCTGCAAGTCCCCTACGGGATGACTACCGGTCGAGCGATGGGCAGTTCTACTCACAGCCTGCCTCATCTATACGTTCACGCAGCACAGCTCGCTCCTATGCCGATCAGTCAGGGACCGACAATTATGCTCGCAGCAGCAGGGACCGCAGCAACAGCTTGGTGCGAGACGATCCCTACCGCAACAACCGCCATTCTGCTGTATACCAGGCCAACCCACGCCAAAGTTCCAGCGCCGTCGATTACGGCGATGACGGATATCAGTATACCAATGCTGGTGAGCTGGTTCGTTATGATCTTGATCATTCAGGCCCTGCAAGGCCTCGGAGGCGTGAAAGCCTCGACCGCGGGTACTACCGCCCCAACATCAATTACAACGCAGATCAGCGAACCTTCAATGTTGAACCCAGCCCCGATCTAAATCGCAACTACATAACAACAAACACAACCAGCTCCCCAAGCAATCGGCAATACGACAACCGAGGAGGTCCTCCACCTAGCACTCGTGGATTTGATAAGATTCGAGCGTACGATAGCCCACGGGATTTTGCTCCAGTGCCCTCCAAGACACCCGAGCCCACCTTGGCAAAACAGGAGATTCCTCTCGTTGCGACCACTGAGACGACAAGGCGGCCTCGACCAGTATCCTTATATCAAGAGGGACCACCCCGTTCCTCGCATCATGATGACTACTATCGCAGCCGAGAGGATGAAAGGAAAATGCGAGAGTTCCGTGACCAGCCTGAACCTGAGCGTACTTATGAGCCTGAGCGCGCCGCCTACGACCCTTCTTATTTCCAAGACGAAAGAGTCACATCCCGTGGCTTTGGTATTCGAACTGACCTCGCTGACGAACACGAAGACCGCCGTGAACGTCGTCAGGAGCCTAAGAAGCGATCGGATGAGGACCTGCCTTCCGAGTATGAACGTGATGATCGACGCCGAGGTCGGCTCGAATCCAAGGAACCCCGCCGTGAGAGACGTGAGAGTAAGAAGGGGAGTGACGATGATGACAAGGAGCGTACTCGATTCCGTGATAAAGTGGCAGCTGGCCTGGGTATCGCTGCGACTGCTGTAGGACTTGTTCCTGCCGTCAAGGATGACGAAAAGCGGGAGAAGGAGCCCAGCAGACGTAAAGGCTCTGATGACGAGCGAGAACGTGAACGTGACCGAGATCATGATAGACGGAGAGACTCAGTTGTGAAAGGTGAGCGTCCAAGAGTATTGGAGCGAGATCGATCACGACAACGAGACACGTCAAGGCAGCCAGACCCGTCAAGGCAGCCAGACCCGTCAAGGCAGCCAGACCCATCGAGACAGCGTGACGCATCGCGGCAGCGCGACGCATCTAGACAACGCGATCCGGATCGTGATTCCAAGGAAACAAGCCGTCGGAAGGAAGAGCCGCGCAAGAGCGGAGAAGCAGTTGTCTCAGCTTCTGATTCAGACGAAGCCAAGAAGTCGACAAGAAGACTTCGCGACTCAAAGGCTTTCAACCCCAATGACACTTCTGACTTGAAACAACTTAAGGACCAACTTGCAGCCATGAAGACAACCGACAAGGAGAAGGAAAAGGAGCCGGTTGTGGTTGAAAGCAAACCACGTTCTGTGTCGCCTGCCAGAGAATCTCGAAGTTCGATAGAAGCCAGACCATCGAGAGATCACCGTTCTCCTCCCGATTCCAAGCCATCGACTCCTCTCGGGGAAGAAAACCGCGGCCGCGATTCTCAACAGACTCTCCTAGATGACAAACAAGTCCGCGTAGTGTCACCTCCTCGCGACAAGAAGGACGAGAAGCCCCTCAAGGGCATCTTGAAGCAACCCAAGGTCAGCTTCCCCGAGGAGCCCGTTGCTGTTCGTGAAGGCGTTGCTCCCCACAAGGAAGACAAGAAGGCCAGGGAAGCTCCCGCTGGCGCAAAATGGACCAAAGTCAGTCGCAAGGTGGTCAATCCCGAGGCTTTGACTATTGGCAAGGAGAGATTCGAGGTCAGAGATGACTTCGTCATTGTGCTGCGTGTACTCAGCAAGGAAGAAATCCAGGCATATGCATCAGCAACGCAAGTTTTGCGAGGTAAGTTCAAGTCTTAGACTTCTTGGCTTGTTTGAGTACATACTGACTTCCCATGTAGAGAGACGCCGTCGAGATGAGGATGGTGGTGATACTGATCGGGATCGTGGCCGGGACGATGATGACAGGAAAAGACACCACCGTCATCGCCGTCATCGGGAAGACGACGATTCCTCCGACTACGAAGGCAAGGATCGTGACCGCGAACGTGAGCGTGAACGACGCAGACGTCACCGAGACGAGGAAGACTACGACACCCGCTCAAGGGATCAGGACCACCATCATCACCATCACCACCGAAGCCACCGAGAGCGCGAACCTGTTCTTGAAGCTTAGTTTAGCGAGCGAGCGAGTGATGAAAGCAGTCTATCATTATCATGGGATGCTTTCTTAAGTTTCCAAGCGTTTCAGCAAATAACTTTATTGGGAGGTTTTCATATTCTTGAGTTTATAAATTTTACACCATATATCAGCAAGCATGAACTGGGCGATTTAGCGAGGCATTCTGGATACACAAAAGATAAAAACAAAACAAATTCAAATCTGGTTCAGAGATTATCTTCCATTGTTACTCTCATTCCTTAACTACAGTACTGCAATGTCTAGGCGTGAGGAAACGGGTATCAAGCCTTGCAAATTTTGAACAATCTTGAACCGGAGGGATCTCGAAGGAACGGCCCGAAGATTCCTTTGAGTTTGAGCTTGAGGGAAGAGGTTAGTGAAGGGTGAGAACACGTCACGACTTGGGTAGCGACATTTCGTGTTGGGCGCCTATGGTGGCAAACTGGTGATGAAAGGGAACTAAGATGTGGTGATGGGGAGGTCGAGGCTGTCCAGACTGATCAGTTTGCATTAGGACGTACTAGTTAGTACTTAGTTCCTATTATGGTGAGGAACCTTGTAGGGCTACCACGTTCGAGGTCATTGTTAGCTTGAACAGAGTCGAAGATGGTGTCTTGGTTGCACCTTTACCCATCTATTACCATGATCAATTTATGGTGATACTTCTACATACCGAATTGGAATAGAATAACCATGCACGGATATATGTATACTTTCAGTATTCAGATCCAGCTCACATCTAATCCAACACTTGGAGAGATACCGCGGCCTACAACATGAAAGTCACTCATCTTGTTGATACTAAAGATTTGGAGTTGAAATCAGAAGGTGCCCACCCTCCTCCTATGTGTACAGGAATTTTGTGAGGATGGTCTTAAGCTATGCCAGCGCCCGCAGTATCGAGATGAAAAGGGTATTGGCTAGCACGGGAAGCTTCTTGGTTCTCCTCATGCTGGCTCCCGTAGTTTCCATTCCTCCCAGCGTCTAGACACTTTGCCTAGGCCTTTGGATTGATACCTCTTGCTCTCGACATGTCGTACGACGACTCAGTCTGACGCTCAAAGGCCGGCACCCGTAGTTTGTTTGATACATCACCGACAGACACAGGGCTGCGGAGATGTGAATGTGATAATATGCATCAACATCCTGATATCGTTAGCATCCCGGGTAGAAGCAGTTCAGGAATGTATTCAAATCGAGCCCAAGTCTCCCCCTCCTTCTCCTTCAACACAAACTTGCTAAACTTGCCGCACCTGTTATTGTTCGCTTGAAGCTATAACGTACACTCGGGATACGGAAATGGACATCGGCTGCAATGCGTAGCTTGAGATGTTTTGTGACCCAGTTGCATCAAATGAAGCGGAACATCGTGTATATGAAACGGATAGTGCTAGACATGAAGATAAAGTTTGATGAGGAGGAGGTTTGGACTTTGCTCATTGCATCGTGTGAAAACAGCAGTGACAACAGTATAGAAATTATTATCATATCGCGTGTGATATTGGATCAGCCTGAGACCAATGCTGGGCGACTAAAAATCATAGGCAAGAATGAGTTCTCCGTACGTTTCAAGTGATTGATTTTGGCTATAATAGTATGTCAGTTTTTGTCCCAAGTCAATTAGACTCACTGACCAACTATTATGCCACAATCCTTAGACTAACGTTAAAGCTGGGCGTTCCAGGCTGGCACAGTGGCACAAGACAAGTAGACAAGCCCAACTCAAGGCATGGCAAAGTCAACTCTCTTTTTTGTGGTTTGCTCGCGCCATGTCCCAAGAATAGCAACTCGGAGCAGCCACGTCTGAGTCTAAGAGGAGAGTGACGCCCAACCGCCGATCTCTGGCTTGATTGTGGCGGGCGATAGAGACACGTCTGGAACAGTAACTCCACATCTTCGGAAATGATGTGAACTGTAAAACTGTAACAGTACCTTTACTGTTTGGCAACCCACAACAAGTACATGTTGATGTGCCCCTTTTCACCATCTCATTCGTTGCGTGGTTAGCAATGACTCCAGCCAGCAAGTGAAGCCATGTCGTAGTTGGTCACAGTACCTGTGGTAGTATGTAAGATGTCTCAGTTTCCAGAAGGGTCACGGAGACATTCTGCTGAAGTTGTCTCTGCTTCTTTCCGGCATTAAAGACAATGGGCTTAAATCTGTGTTTGAAGATTAGCCTTGCGCCTCTTGAATTAAATGCCAGCCGTGTGGAGAACGGGCAGCTGGCAGCATATCAGGGACCTCACGGGATTTATCCAGAAGGACAGGGGTTCGTTCGTGTTCAAACAAGGCTTTGGCACGGCCCTACGGATACATAACTCGCAGGCTATAACACAAACTGCCGTGTTGTGTGAATCGATACAGTCCCAACCCACCGTAGAAGACGTGAGTAAGGCAGTTTTGTCTGTAACCATATGTCATCGGTACCAGTTCTCAAAGAGCCTTTAGGGGGTATAGATACCTCGCCGATATCAAGACTGACCTGGGCTTCTCCCACGGATTCGCAAAGAATAGGATAGATCGTTTGTAACACATGTGCGGAGTAGACCTCGTAGGCACGACTCTACAAAGTAGACAATGTTTTATTCGATTTCAATGGCATGCCGCAAGGCGTCCAAGATAGACCACTACTATTCAGCTTTCGCTCTGTGCGGGTATTGGCTAGGGTCTGCATTGCCTTGAGGTGAAAGCTTTAAGCCAATGTAGGCTTGCATTGCGGATTCCGAACACGACCTAATCATTTAGAGGTTATGATATTAGGTCAACGCTTTTTCCGCGTTGTGCAAAGCCCCCAACCTCCTCCAACAACACATAAGCTGCCCTACGGACAAGACAGGCCTATAATGCACTGTTAGGCAGCGGCGTGCATTATCTTCCTGGTTGTCATGGTCTATTAGCTCAACCAAGTGCCGTTTTGAATAAAGCAAGATGGACTTCAACCGCGAATTCGAGTATGTTACATGCTCTCATCACAGTATCTGCGTTACCAGAAGCTCTTGTCACGAAGCATTCACTCACTCATTCATAAACAATTGAGGGACGGTTACGTACCAACTGATGGAACTAACTAACATGAGAATGCTAGTGCTAAACCCGAGGCGAACTGATTACGTTCCGTTTTCTCGGACGGATATCAATCAAAGCACGGGCAATTTCCTTTTTTTTTTTGAGTTGGGTGGATCCTCTCACATGGCCGGCAGTTAAGCTGATGAATAGGAAGAGGGCCTGAAGGTTAGATATCAGCTCACCTGCATTGAAGAGTGTCCAAAGCTTCTGTCGCAAAGTTAAGAGTCTCATGGCCAGTCTCTATGCGTCAGTTGCGTCGCGAACACACCGTGGAGGCAGAACCCCCCTTGCCGGCCATGTCGTCCCAATTAGTCTTTGGAACATACAACCCCCTTGTCCGGGGATGGCGGCCGCACCCCTTCTTCGCATCATGGCTGTGCCTGGAAATGGCGGACCCTGGTCCGGCCGGGACACACGCAGTGTTCCACAACGGTTGGCCGTCACTAGGAGTTGAGTGTGGGCTCACATCCCTGACCGACATTCCAAAGGTGGGTCAATACCGTAAGTAGGAACCAAGCGAAGGATGTTGCTGCAGTCAGAGAAATTGAAGGCACAGAGACTCGTCAGATAGGGTCGTTAGAGTGCGACGCGGTTGTTGGTCTGGTCGTATACGATTCCGAGATGGAGATTGTAGGAACAGAGGGGGTGAATACGACTGCCGATTAGTATGTGGCGTGTGATGAGCATTCTGAGCTATGGGACAATCTGGAAGGTGTTGTATTCCAGTCCATATTCGCAGTGGTATACTTGCTTCCATACTGTGGCTATCTCTACCCTGGCATATGCGCATCGTGACACTCACACAATAAACATGGTGTCCAGATTCTGGGTCGTAAAATCCCGAGAGACTATACCAGGATATTGTTTAAGCCTTGAGCCCAGGTAGATCTTCAGCGGTAGGGCTGCGAGGATGGTTCTAAACATCGTCAAGAGGTTCGTGGGTCAGTTTGGGTGACGAGTAGACACAGCACCAGCAGGCCCATGATATCGCTCACATCATGGATGGGAGTGCCGGGTCAGGGTTTGTGACAGGCTTGTGCATCTTGACAGGTGGTGGTCATGCCCTTGTTCACCGGCCAGACGCCCATGATCAATGAATGCGAATAGATCGTGGATCTGTATAAGGCCCTGGTAAGATCTGGGAATGACAGCAAACAAGACCTCGACTTTTTGAGGCTGTATTCGAGGACCGTGTAGCATGCGGGCACGGCCAGTAAGTCTTTCCTGCTCTGGGCACATACCGTGCAATTACTGAGCGTAATTAGATACTGTGAATATGCATGATCAACCTCTGATCTCTAGATGAGCTCAATGTCAAGTCAACGTGTATTTGATGGCATTATCATATGCTTCGGCTGTGCCTCGGAGCGCAGCGGGGAACACGGCTTGTTGCGGTGATGTCGATGCGCTGTTTATCGAATCCCCAATCATGAGGTGCGACACAGGAGGAATCATATTGCTCCTGACCATGGCCTTGATGGACTTACACCATAAAACATGAAGTCTGTCACAAATCAGTGCAATTGCAACCTCGAAAACGACGTAGGAAGTGCCACTAGAGCAAAGGAAGAAGGTCCCTGCGCACAGCTGGTTCGACGTGGAACTTGCAACGATGACCGAGGTTGGTGACAGCAGGTTGTCAGCCGTGCATGAGACGGGAAATGAATGTCAACGAGTTTGGTGATGGGTCGACTAGGCAGCGTCCTAGAATTAACTAGAACCCAAGTTAGGATAGCAGCTCCTGTGGATCGAGTACTTTGCACACACCATCCTCCCAGAAGTCCCTCAGAACTTGCACCACTCCCCACTTGTACGGCATAAAGTATCGGGACGGCTAGTGGCATATAGCACACATGGCGCTGAGCGTTGGCATCTGGCGAAATGCGATGGCAGAGTGCCAGAGGACAATCTCCAGGGCAAGCAGAGGCATACGGCAGAGTCGCGTTCGCGTGGAACTGTACGTGCTGAGGTTATTGCCATAGTTCTGTCGGTTTGTCTGTCTGTCTGTTTGTTTGTTTGCAAGTCTTTCAATAAAGCCCACTTGGGCTATCTGTCACAACCGTGCAAGGCTGACCTAGAAATATATGCCAAGTTTGACTATGATGATGATGATGATGTTGTTGACGTTGGGTAAACCTTGATGTTTGAGTCAGGAACAAGGCGCGGGAGGCTGTCCAAGTGCGGCACATGTTCAAGCCACCACTTTGCCCTGGGTGGGGGGTCCCTTCCTTGCAATTAAGCCGTTGTCAAAGGAAAGAGCCACCAGTCAACGCCATCGAAGCCATCAAACTTAGTTGAGATTTGGCAGGCACCTTCAGGCGTTATCCTTTTCGTAAGGCGGGATCTTGGAGGTTGTCTAACTCAGTACTAAGTGGGCTACGACATTTAAGTGCTTCCTTTTGAGAAGTACCCATGAGTACCTGATACCTTAGTACCTGCCTGGTACGTGCAAAATCTTTCACCGCTGATATTCCATATCATCACTGTAGGTAGGTGCGTAGGTACCCGTCCGTTGGTGATGAGAATCATGTGCGATCTCATTACACAAGCTTCGTACATGCTGTGCTCTTGAGTGTGGTAATACATTGATCGCGGCGAGTCCAGTGTAACGTGCAACACACGAAAACTGCTACCAGCAGAATGCTATTCTTGTTTAGGATTTACCATCAGGGTGATCTATGCCAAGATTGGCAATACAAAATACCTTTCCAGGACGAGGAAAGCCATCATGGCGGTTCCCTAATTCATCGTGGTCGGTGTCCAAGTGGGTATCGAGGTACTTGGTGACCCTCGTGTTTGTACTTCGTAACGTCGCTTAAATATTTCTATTTCGTTTTGAATAAATTTTCCGTCCATTCAATTTTGCTCGGCGCTTGCTTACGACGCGCAAGTCCTTCCGCGAAATGAATTAATCACTCCGTTCCGTATGGTGACCACCATCACGGCTGCGGATAGAGATATCTTCTTCCCCAAATAATTGGTCCCTTGTCAGTACCACATCCATGATAGCCAGTCTTTAAGCTACATACCACATGTACGTCTTCCCTGCTGGGCCGGTTAAATTGTCATGGGCTACCCATTGCCGTGGGCTCAGGCAAGGGGGCCTCCCTTGACCATGCCTCCAGCTAGCATGCCTCTCCCCTCCCTCCAAATTCAAACTCCACAACTCCGAATTGGCGGACCACCCGTCGCTACCCTGGTCTCCCGCTCCCAGCATCCAGGTCAAGATGCCGGGTTGAACGATGACGGTGTCTTGAGAATGACCGTTGACCGTTGACCGTTGAAGCTTAATTCGGAGCCTCCCGCGAATATGTAATAGGTTGTTCAATCACTGTTTGAGATTGGAAGTTACAACACTCTGTACTCCGTATGCGTGCCGGTTAATACTATTTTATTTCAATCATCCAGTATTCCTACCTTTGTGAACCATTGTCATGTATTGGTAACGTACTGATACAATATGAATCTCACGAACAGCATATTTAATCGATTTCGAGGCCTTCATCCACACTTGCGCAGCCTACCCTATGCAAACCTACCAGCATATTTAGTTCCTGACACCCTTGTACATCCTTAGCTGGTCTTGGACGGCTTGTCATCTGCACGTACTCCCGCGAGTAGCCATGTCTGGCATTGCCCTAGTACGCAGGGTGGCAGCCAGGTACCCCTGACCCCTTCAAAGAACGTGGAGAGAAAGACTCTAGAATGCGAAACTGAGTATGTACAACTCGGCTCACCAGTTGATATGTCTATATCAAGCTTATAGTATGGGCCACGGGTTGATTGCAAGCCCCCTGGATTATGTCTAGCGGAGTAATAAATGGCCAATTGACGGATTGATAACTACTGGTATATTTTACCTAGATCGACATAATGATGCGATGCGGGCGGGCTGTGAGTGACTTGATATTGTCTTGACCGCTTGGGAGAGCAAAGGAGCGCCAGCCACACACGCACTTATTATGTTTTTGCTAGAGCCTAACATTAGTGAGGACCCTGACGCCATGGCTGAAAATTCAATTAATGAGTAAAGTAGGGGCAGTTGAAAAAAAAAACCTTATAGAATTGGTACTCTGTAGGGGCATAGAAAGAACGAATAAATCTTATACAAGGATGAACAGTTTAGAGGTATCCCCGAGCCAGTCTTTACTGTACCTGCATTTACCATGCCGTCCCTGCCCTGTGCCGCCAACAACGCACCTGCCAGACTTGAACAAATGCACTCAGTACGGAGTCCCTCGAAGTGAAATGGGACCCAGTATCCGTAGCGATTGGTACCTTAATCATCCAATGTTTAGATATTTCGTACCTACGAAAAGATTGCAATCGACAACCATACAACAGCTGCATCCCCCCTGCATTTCGCTCCATCTACGCATCTACTTCCGGGGGCATCCGTATGAATGCTACAACCCCCTCTATTGACCGTCCGTTCATGCTCTGCACACACTGGCCACCCTGATACATAGTCGATTCCGGTAGCTGTGCTACCATCTACAGATCATCAATCTGCAGTAGCCCACACTGCCACGGTACCCTGCGACACATGCGCGGTTGGAGCCCCTGTCCTCGAATACCTGCCGTAGAGGCTTGTGCTGCCCCCTTAGCATTGGGTTAAACTTGGGAATTCGACGTTTGCGTCGAATCTTGCACTGCTACGCGATACACTCTACGAGATCATCAACAAGGGACGGGATCAACCTCGATAGCAGCACTAGAAGCACTGGATCGCTAGGTTCTAATGAACCGACCTACTGCGGTCGAGGCACCGAATCATTTTGCCTACCTACCTGAATCTTCATTCACACCAAACTACTTTCTCAATCCAATCACGCTACGATCGGAGGCAATCAAGTTCAGATTGAACCCAACAACTAATAAGCAAGCGCGTACTGTACAAACTTCCCAACTAGTTTCGCATTTCCAACGAAAATCTCAAACACCTGGTCACTAAAAGTATGCTATTTTACTCATTCTGTGTCTAAGTTATCAGGCGCGTCAACGCACGAAGCCTCTTGGCCTTTTTTACCCTAGGCTAAGACAGTCCCTGCTTCATCCATTTCCCGCACTGACGGGCTTGTGCTAGCGCTGACCCCAATCTCATTGACAGGCAACGGTTCCACTCACGGCGTCTCGTTGTGTTAACGGTCCGCTCAGTCAAGAAACTAAGGTAAGCTAGCCACCACTGCGGTGCAGCTCCCCGCCCCCTGCCCACACATGGCTGCCATCTGGGTCTTGGTCTTGTCTTGCTTCCCAATCTTGGACGGGGCCATGCACATCCTCATCACCGGTCGTCCAGTCCTCGAAACCATCATTGCAGTTTTAATAACCAGTCCCTCCTATTTCGCGTCACTATACTCCGTACGGAGTACCGTATCCCCGCTCGCTTAACGTGATTGATGCCCAGTTGATGGTCTAGTGAGTAACAAAGCCCCAGTATCATATTTGGCGCTTGTCATTAACCAAGGCCTGGGTATGACTAAAGCCACAGATATGTCTGCCGTCCAGGGCTGGGGCAGTATATCTTGTAGGGCCGCGCTACTTTCACCTCTCATTGTTATTCTCTTGAACACCTTATCCCAGCAAAAGCTCTGGCCCGTTCTGACAGTTGCCAGACCAGTCTTCTACGAACACCTGCATCTCTAGCCGAAGCTGAAGGGCCCTCCTACCTCGAGACTCATCCTTGTTTGGTGTCCCTGTACAAACATATAGGTATGTGTGCGGCATGTCTTGTGCATAATACCTTGAAGCAAACCGCGAGGCCCGGACTGACAGGATGACCAGGCAATAGTGATCAAACTGCATTACAGTCTCTCATTCACGCTGCCTGCCACCCCAACTCGATATTCTAGCACAGCGTCATACTGTTTTTTTGGTCAAATTCGAAAGTTTGACAGGGATCCAGATTTCCGGGACTAGCACGTGGAAGCGTTACCAACAAATTTGTTCGTCTGCTTGTGTGTTACCAACGGGGAATTATTGCAACTACTGGTATTCTACTGTATACCTCAACCATCATCATCCAGGTACGTTAAAAACAAACAGACATCCTCCAACTCCCCCCTGGTGATCTCCTTTGGATCTGCCGTGTTTTCCTCATCAAATTGAGGTCCACTGGATTTATATGTACTTGGCTTCCTGCCATTTACCGGAGACTCCTCTTGCCTACATTCTTCTATGCCATATAATTTGAGAAAGCAGAACACAATTACATGCTTTTGCAATCCCCGAAACTGACTCGTTTTGCATACAGACAACTGCCGATATCGCTGTTCCGGAAAGCTCTGTGTACATTATAGTCCTTGGTTTGAATCTTAGCGTCTCTGACATCCATCGAAACTCATCAGACGAGTAAGTTATTTCTTTGCCTCAACCGTTCCTCGCCATTTCAGCACACGGATCTTAGAAGTTGCATCCTGGATGAGGAGCTGTTCTTCTGAAGCACCGAGTGCTGATCCGGGATCGAGAATCACGCCACTTTGGCTCTGTTCTACAACGAAGATCCTGGTAGAACAGAGCAGGTGCTGTGTATTGGCCTGGCTAGCACAAGCTACGAAAATTCTGTCTACAATTGGTTGCTAACCATCAATGATAAAAGAAACCCTCGACGTATTTGTATCTTCCCCCATGACCGTCAACATGTCAGCGAATCGCCATATTACGGGCGGCTACAAGCAAGAGTCTGGAGTGCATCCTGTAAGTATTGTTATTTTTTTAGTCTTTCTTCCTCTATCATCGTGCGAATCCTCGAAACCGGTTTCTTCAACAAGAAGAAACCTGTCACCCAAGCGCAACCAATGCCAAGCTGGATGAATATCGATCGCGTCGCGGTTGCAAACGCGCCTGGCAGACCCTGGCCTCAGCCTCAAGTGAATGCTGGAGTGGGTTACTAGCAAAGTCCGGGAATAGCAAAGTTTCTAAGATGCCTCCCGCGCAATCCCTATACCTGTCGCAAGCTTGACCAGGACAGGAGTCTCTAGGTGGACTCAACAGGGTATCTGGTGTTTCACCACGACCGGGGCGCCCGCAGGGAACAGGGGAGGGGTGAACATCAGCCTGGACAAGGTGCTCATGCCAAACCCGAAAATTGGAGTGGCAGAGCAGGCTGAGGTGCATTTTGTTCAGCCTTTTGGGTTGAGAAGCACCGGCGGCACTAGCCACACCGGTTTGCAAGAACCAGAAACGCGAATAAAGCTGCTTTGGATGCGATGGCGGGAGCGCGCAGACACAGCGACAACGGCTTTCCACCAGTTATTGCGGAACACAGATTTTTGGGTTTCGGGGTGCCGCAGAAACGCCACCAAGGCAAAGGTTGGCTGGCATCCACTCAACGGTCGCGAGGCTGGCGGCGCAGAGTGCGAATGTCAAAGTCCACCACACCAAACGAACCAAATCTCGTCAACGATGCGCCACGGCTGCGCGGAATCCTAACCGGTGGATGATGCCTGACAAAGACGCCGAGAAGGACGCTTAACTCAGCTGAGAAACGTCTTATTTTTGGGAGAAGAATACGCGACCCAAGGGCATCAGAACCGTGAAAGCTTGGCAAACCCTGACCGCACTATTCTTGGTGGGTATGGACTGTATCGCTGCTCCCCCAGTGGGGCGCTGGGCTGCAGATACTGGGCTGCCCCTCTGATTCAAAATTCAGGGAGTGGTGACAAGTATCGATGGATAGAAGGGACGGGACGTGACGTGAACGACGGAACGTCCTGCCTCGCCTCAGCCATACTTGGTACTTTTTTCATGAGCATCACAGTTGAGACACAAGCGGTGACGTATTGCGCGGATCTCGAGCGAGAAAAAACAAAACACAAACAGCTTCTCAGAGAAGCAGGCTTATCCGCAGCCGCATGCTCGGGGATTCAGTTCATCTGGAAGAAGTCGAGTATACGCGAGATTTTACACCTTGATGCGCGGTACTCTGCAGGTACCTGGAGCCGGGTAGAATCCTTTACACCACCGCTCATGCTGTCAGTGGCCGTTGCGCGTGGAAAGTCAAGTGTCTGGCTGGTTCCTTTGGGGGCGGGTTACCGCGAGTGACCAGGGGCTTTAAGATGGGCCCATGAAAGACAACGGTTGAGAGGAGATTACCCACACCGCCTGTGGCCAAAATAGGATCACCAGGAAAAGCCAATCCCGGCGTGTTCATGGGCCGTTGACTAGCCCCGGTTCTGCTTCTCCCCATTGGGCAGCTGCTCCTTTCTGGGCGCCTTGGTGAGGCGACCATTGGACACTTAATTAAACCCAGACGACCCCTGTCACGTTTCTTCCATGCGTTGTCCCCCCCGGGGACATCTACTTGGTCTACCGACACACGCTACGCAACAGTACCTCGACTTGCGGGTACAGAGGTCCAAGGACGTCCTCACTACCAAACTCACCCGCAACTGCAAGCGCGTTGTCACCCCTCTGTCCCCTATTTTCCCTCTCTTTTTGATGGGATGGGTCGACAGGTCTGACTGGGTGGGTTCTTGGATGGTGTGTTCTTTTCTGGTTCTGGTTCTTGAAGGTGGCTTTGAGCTCTCGTAGGCACTCCACCCCACTTGGATCCGTCCTTCGCCGTTCAGTCTCTCACTTGAGCTTATCTACACCCCTCCCTTTCGTGCTGCTACTGCCGGCGGCCTACGAATTGACTGAGAATGCCTACTTCCACCTGCTGCGGAAGCTTGACAACGCTCTTCAAGGGCGTTTGACCGCCGCCCACCGACCCTTCATTCATCCTAAAGTATTAATCTATACTCCTGGAACTCTTGCGACAGGGGTATCGTCGCGGAATCGCACTCTTGCAGCACTCTCATATCATCCATGTCTGTTACCCCCCAAACCCCTCCCTCTCTCGACAACATTTTGCTCTAGTAGAGCCCTGGCCTGGTCGCGCCCGCCCAACTGCCAGACAAGCCTCGTACTCCTGGTTCCCATCCGCTGGCTCGAGAGTAGCATCTGGTTCAAGCACCTACCTGGTCTGCCATCCCGTCTACCAGCTCATTACCCATGGCCTAATTGTCCATTTTCCTGCTATCCACTTGAGATCATACCTTGCTCGCATCCCCATACTGCAATCTTGGTTCAAATACCCGCTCCCCTGCCCCTTCGTCTCCCCCCCGTCGCCCCCCTTCCAGCACACCCTTCCTCCGATCGATCTTGTCTTCTGGCGCTCCAAAGGCCTGCTCTCTTGTCGTTGTCCCTTGCACACGAGCTTTAACCTTCGAGACGAAGACATTCTGGAGGCACTGCTACCATCTTCTTGCCAACCATATCTGGCCAAGCGGTATAGCCACCCCCCTGCTGCCTCCCCCCGTGTTTTTCGCTGTAGTCCGCGAGAACCGGGTTGCTTTATCATCATTACCTCTCCGAGCCTAGCCCGCCTCACCCGTGCAATCCCAGTCCTCACCAGGGGACATCCACTTAAACCAGCTCCCCAGACCTGGGTACTGGCAAGGGGAAAATAAAACACCAACGCGTCCTTGACTTTATACTATTTTCTTTTCTTTGGCCTTGCCTCACAGCTTCAACTTCTAATCGTCACGTCCATGTCTGACTAATGGGTCTTCTCTCTATGCAGCATCACTCACAGCACCAGCAACAGGGTCACCCGCCTTCCCAACACCTGCAACACTCGCGACCCCCAAGTGTAGTTCACCAGCAGCACCACGCGCAGGCTCACCAGCCGCCTCAACAGCAACACCAGAGCGCGTACTCATCAACGCATTCGCTGCCTCAAGGATACCAAACGAGTGCCCAAGCACCCAACAGCCAAGATAACCTCAACTACTACAATCACCCGAGTCCTTACAGCACACCAGGTGCCACAAGCGGATACACATCCGCAGGTAAGTTTCTTCTCGATTTCCCTGTGGCCTGGCTGAGAACTTCTTAATATCAAGAGGCATATAACAACATAGATACTAACATTGCGCGACCCAGATACCTCCGACATGATGGCCGCAGCACAAATGCCGAGACCTCCCTATCCTCCCATGTCCTACCATACGCCTCAATCCAACTCTCCAGCTTCTGTCGCATCTCCTTCCCAACATGACCAGCATAGAAGCATTTACGGGCAACCGCCATCGCAGCATCTTCAGCAATCTATGTACTACCAGCCGCAGAACCAGTATCAGACAATGCCCCCCCAACCCACTGCTTCGCCCTATGCGCAACACGCGCCGCACCCTCAACAATCAATGACATCCCAGCCGGCCATGATGATGTCTCAAACTGCCCCTCAGAACCAGATGGCTCAGCATGCTGCGCAGCACGCACATGCCGGCATGACTGGCAGCCCTCGGCCCAAGATCGAACCTCAAGTGCCTCTTCAGCTCCAGAAGCCCCAATCATCCCCCATGCAGCAGGCTCACCATCCTCAAAATGGCGGGCAACTGCAGAGCCCTGGCAACACCACACCTGGTGTCAACCCTAGCGCAGCACCTGGGCCTATTCCCGCCACCACCCCTCTCGTGGTCCGGCAAGATGGTAACGGTGTTCAGTGGATCGCCTTTGAGTATTCTAGGGACAGGGTCAAGATGGAGTACACTATCCGCTGCGACGTCGAGTCAGTCAACATTGATGAGTTATCCGCCGAGTTTAAACAGGAGAACTGCGTCTACCCCCGAGCATGCTGCCCCAAGGATCAATATCGCGGTAACCGCCTGATGTACGAGACGGATTGCAACCGTGTTGGGTGGGCTCTGGCCGAGCTCAACATTCCCCTCCGAGGCAAGCGAGGTCTTATCCAGCGAGCCGTAGACAGCTGGCGCAACAGCAACCAAGATCCCCGTCTCCGCAGCCGACGTGTGCGACGCATGGCCAAGATGAACCAGCGAAAGCAGGTTCAAGCTTCTCCGCATCCCGGTGCGGCTCACATGCCAGGACCTGGCGGACCTTCAGGGATGCCTGGCGGTCCAGGACCCATGGGACCTAGTCCCGCGTCGATGGGCAAGCCCAGCTTGGGTAGCATGGGCCAACCAATGCACCATCATCAACCAGGAGCTCACCCCGATGGAACAGGACAAGGTGGAGATGAAGTTGGTATGTTTCACCAGATGTGATTGATCTAAAAACCCCTCATCGGTATTTGCATGGTCATTTGGCTATTGCTTCCCCATACATCCCGACCCTTCACTACCCTCTAACTCATCGCACTTCACAAAATGCACTGCTTGACCACTTTTGTGTTGATTAATTGATACCAAACGCACTTTGTCTTTCCTTCCTGTCTTACAAAATTTATTCCCTTGCCGCAACGGCTGTACCTCAGTCTTTGCCATCTTTGTTTCGGTTCGCGGATCGAGTATTTGGGGACTGGGTTTGTTATCTCCTTTTTTTGTCTTTGATCGCCTGTCAAGGACGACATAGGCGGTCGTCACTTATATCTATACAGCATGCCGCAGTGGCTCTCTAGGGGTTATGAGGAAACTCTTGTTTTGTTGATTGGCACAGTTCTGTACATTACCATAAAGTCGCGCTGGCACAGTTGCTGTTGCTACTGTTAGTTGTTTGATTTGCTGCCCGACTCTTAGACGAGTTCAATTTGCCTCTTGGCTTTAAAAGTTGTCTTTACCGTTTGCTTTTAGTTGGTCTCTTTGAGATCGAGCCTACAAAACCCCATTCCTTTGTTGTTTTGCTTCGGTCCCTGAAGCTAGACACTTTGAGTTTGGTTATGTTTTGCGTTTGCAGCCACATGTTGCTCTCCTCACCTTATCCACCCCTGTTCATCCATCATAAGCACTCAAAGATTGAAACCTCATAAGGAGATAAGCTAACCTGAGCTGTTGTTAGGCGATGGCCATTCGTACGAACACCATCACCACCAGGCTCCGACTGCTCAGAACCCTTCAAATAACGAAGACGTTAGACCCGCCCACGTCTTCACAGGATACAACAACCAGCCTTACCCCACTAGCGCGCCAATGTCTCATATGGCTCCTCATTCTGGAGGCGCTGTTCCCGCTAAACGCCACAGCAAGGCCAACGCCGATGAGCCTGACGATCTATTTCCTGATATCCCTGAAGCCAAGAAGCGAAAGTTTATCCTTGTAGAAGATAACGTCCGCGGATCTCGTCTCCGGGTCAGGGTAACCCTCGAGGGTGTTGACACCAATGAGATCCCTGACAGCTTCCGCAAGGGTTCTAGTGTCTTTCCTCGTAGCTACTTTCCTCGGGAGATGCAGAGCCCTCCCCCCAGCGCAACAGGCTCTCGTTTCTTCGGTGCTGACCAAGATGATGATGGTATCGAAGAAACCGAAGGCCGGGAGTCTAGCCGCCGCGGAGTCAACAGAACTGGCAAGGAGATGGTCAAGGTTCCCATGGGCGAATCCTCAGGCGAGATTGCCATCCCCCGAATGAGGAAGTCCACCCGGGGTAAGGAGGTTCGCCTTAATGACCTTGGCTATCGCATGGCTTGGCTGCAGAGCCGAGTATTTGCGGGCCGGACCGTCTTCCTGCAACGAGCCTGTAAGTTGTAAGCCACCACTCGCCATGATATCACAACTGACTTAATGTCTAGTGGACTGCTACCGCAACAAGACACGTGCTGCTATCGAGAGCGTCATGCAAGATGTCAAGACCGTTGCTCCTCACTATGAAACTCGCGTTGGCAAGAGGCGCTGGAATGAGCGCATGCGACGCGGGGAGAAGAAGGACGATGAGTAAAAGCGACCGACCAACCGACCCATTACATGATAATTATGTCCCTCGCAAGACCTAAACTGAAACACTCGCCTTTTGTTTTTGTTTGATTATTACCATCTGTATCATCGATATTAGAGATTGGTTCTCTCATTGCCCACGTCTGACATTCAACGATACCATTCTGCGACGGCATCTAGTGGAGGTGCCCTCTCTTTATTCATTGCCCCAATTTTGTCCATTTTGTGGTAACGCTTGCACGATGTTTACCTGCATTCAAATTTGTTTCTCAAAGCACATTGTCAGCTCTTCAGGCAAGGTTTTGTTTCGTCGATGCCGGAGTCTTTTACTACTTGGAGACTCAGCAGCTCCTGTATATTAATGTTGGAACGCGAGCTACATGGCTGATATAGGAACTCAAGACACGAATGCAATCAGCCATCGACGTTGACGTCGGAAGGGGAGGTGTGTTCGGGTCGACTTCCAGTAGTAGCTGGAGCTTAGTCTAAAGATGAGCTAATTACATATTGGAACGGAAAGAATTAAATAGGGAATGGTTATTGTTTGTGATTTGATTCAAAACTGCCCCTTTGTGACTGTGCGTCCTGATGGCAACATGAAGCACTTATTGTTAGTAGATAAAATGCAATTGTCTTTGTTCATATATTCTTATAAGTCAGGCATTTACATACGTACCATGAACCAACAGGAAGCTTAAGCTTTAGATTAGAAGCTTTATCCCGGCCTGTCAATCCCGAATCTTGACAAGCCACCCCTGACAGCAAAAGTGGCTTAGCTTCCTGCTTCCTGCTTCCTTCGAGCCACACATTGTGTGTTCAGCTGAAGCAGGCAGGAATGTCACTGAAATGCAGGTCGATAATTATAGTACCGAACTACCGTTTTCCAAGGCCCTTGCCGTTGGCCTGGAAGCTGGAAAAGCGAAATAGGGAAGGAAAGGGAAACGGACACGGAAGAACTATGTCCTTTTCAGGCAAGTGCGTCGACAGCTCAACTTGCAAGGCAGTCACGCACCCTCGTTCATCCAAGGCAGCCCGCGAGGCGTTAATTAGTGCATTTCGTTTACCTCCACTAGATTAACGTCAGGTCCTTTCTTCTCCTTCAACCTCGAGAGGACCACGTTGTCCCATCACACACACATAGACTTTTTGGATAAGACAATATCAAAATCCACTGCCGCTGGAACTATGGCCCAAACTCCTTACTATGGCGGTAATCATCCGCCGCCCCTATTCGTCGCCGAGCTTGACAGCCAGCCTGGGCGTCCTGGTGACGCTCCATCCCACCACAGGCGTGATGGAGCACCTGTATTCGAGATGAGCGGCGAGCCAGTGCTCGCGGGACAGCAGCCGCAGCAGCAGCAGCAACCGCATCATCATGACATGGACCAGTCAAGTCCCTCTAATCAGTGGCCATCACCCCTTCAAACCCCCGGAATGTCCAAGCCAACACACCAGGAAGAGGCCAAGGATAAGCCAAGCAAGGACCCTTCTGCCACATCTGAATCTACCACGGCCAATCCCTGGGCATATTTTGGACCCGAACCTTCAGACAATGCATCTCAACAACCGCAACGGCACCAGACCGACGGCCGCCGGCCTTCAGAGCCAATATACAAACCGTATTCTGGCAATAGCGAGCCAAATCAACCAGAGGTCCCTTACAACACACGACCATCTGGCAAATTTTCGTATTCAGACAATCAAAGCGATGAAAACGTCTACTATCCTGCACCGCTAAAACTTGCCCATCGCCCTGCCAAGACAACATCACCTCCGGCCTTCAAGCCATATGCTCCTCCGACCTCACAGAATGCGTCGGATTTACACCCCAAGCCTTTGGGTCGGTCTGATAGAACCAGTTCTCAGTCACCGGCAGTCTCAAACTCATACCGACCGTACAGGCCGCATTCACCTCAGCCTCCTCCCAGTGACTCTCAGCCTCCTCCCAATGTTTGTCCTGCTACGGCATCTCCTCCACAGAGTGGTCTCCTGGCATCTCCCCCAGCTGTTTCTCAGCAGCAGACCATGGGCACAGCCCCTCACCACTTCCAGCCGACACTACCAACTCAGTCTGCAGATCCACTGGCGCCAGATGCCAGAGTGTCGCCAAAACCAACTGCAAGTCTTCCTACTTCACCTAGACCTCAAGGACAAACGTTACCACCACCGCACCGGCAGCATGGAATTCCCAACGCCGCTCCAGTACAATCAGTGCCTTCATCTGCGTCTACGTATCTTCCTTCCCCCATGACTCCTTCAGCTCAGCCAGTCTCAGTAGTTACTCTTTCACCAGCAACTCCTTCTCTGAATGCAGGCATCCCTTTCACCCAGCCACAATATGCCGCTCCCGTTGCTGGTCCGAATTATGCCCAGACATCCACGCCAGGTGCTGTATCACCTTCACTAGCAGGGTCGGCAGCACCTCCAATCAACGCTGGAACACCATATAGTCAACCACAATATGCTGCTCCAGTTCAGACTCATAACTACGGACCAAGCCAAGCGTTTACGGCCCCGGGCACGTCGGTGGCAGCCCCTCCACAGCTTCAGTCGCCAGGCGTATCCAGCCCAGCATACAATTCGTCTCAGCCGATGGCTCACAATAGTTATAACATCCCGCAGCCGACGTACGCACCGTCACAAGGACAAACACCGGAGAACCCAACACCAGGCGTGTTTAACCTCCCTTCCCCTCATCAGTCTGCTCCCTACCAACAAGCTGCTCACACAGGTCCTGCGATGCAGCAAGCGCACCCACAGCAGTCAAACACACAGCCATACGGCATACCAGCACCAGCAGCAAGTTCACAATCACCACCGCCCCCTCCGTATGCAATCCAGGACACTAGTACTGGAGCTGGACCGCCGCCTGCAGTACCGAACACTCATATGATGTACCAACCATCTCCGGTTGGTGCTTACCCTCCGCAGTCTCAATATTCAACCCAGCCAACCTATGCCCCAGCAATGAGCCCTCCTCTACTTGGCCAGTCAACACATGGTCTTCAGCCCCCAGCGCTCCCCCCTCGGCCTTCTTCATCGCAAGGGTTCGCCCCGTCGTCTGGTTTTGGTGCTGGTCCAACTGGCTACAACCCATCCAACTACCCCCGTCCACCTCAAACTTATTTTTCACCTCCTCCTGCATTGCCACCGCGACCCGGTATGGGAAAGCTCTCGGGCGGTGGAGGAAAGATATTCGGTAGCAGCTCCGCTGACAAGTGGCTGAGGAAGACAGGGCAGGCTTTAGAGAGCACGCTGGCACCGTATATACAAGGACAATCTGCATCGTATCGTCTGGGATCAAACGGCCCGCAAGGGCAACAGGGGCAGCCGGTATATCAAGTCCCAGGAGCCTATCCTCCCCAGGGAAACCATTTTCACGCACCTCATCTAGCACCGCAGTTCAGGAGTAACCCAGAATCTGGGCCTTCGCCTCATGGGCCTGGTTCATTATAGATTGGTGGTTTATATGACCAGAATATTATTCCTTGTTGGATCTACCAGCCTTTGGGCTTTATGTACTTGAACATATGATAAAATCTACTTAATTTATTGTTACTAGAGCGTGCGTGCTCTGTATCAAATAACTCTTACAATGCAAATATATGCCATTTGGACCAGTGACGTGCTGATGCCTGACAGCGCCTATTCAAGGAGAGAAGAGCAAATTCAGATTATAGGTTTATTCTTCCCTGGTGTAATGCATAGTACAGTGTCACGAAACAGCATCAATAGGGCGTCTAGTTGACATTAGCTATAAATTCTAGCATCTGTAGGGTTTGAGATCTATTCTTACCACATTTCCAAACCCGACCTTTGACCAAGACCTGAAGTTTCAGTTCATTTAAAGGCCTACTAAATATGGAGACGTGTTTGAATAGAGGATTGTCTTTGTGAGCATATGCCGTATTGCCCAGGGCCTACTGTAGAATGAACTAAACTTTGCTTATCTACAGCTTAACCAAGCCTCCGAGTTCCTGTTAATTGAAAAAGTTATTTTAAACTTATATGGCTACTCTACTACTGTTGAGCAAGCTTTGGCTACAGTTGAGTATGGTTTGGTTTAGAGACTAATCTTCCCATCCGGCGTATAATAGTTAATAAGCTATAAAATACTCTGTATAGTATATAGTAGCTCGGCATATTTCACAAACTGGTCGGCTCCTTCCGTGGAAACAGCAAATACAGTGACTATATCAGAGCTTTGAGCTTGACTTGCCCACGCTTGTGTTAGACTCATTCGTAGAGGCTTTGAATACTGTCAACATGACCATGGAAACATTCAAATCCACCCATATCCTCTCCAATTATATGCTATTCAGGTCCGTAGGCCGGAGTCAGTTTACGACAGTAAGTGGGCAAATACTGACGCGGGTTTTTACCAAAATTGGCCGAAGTGAAGATTTCATGATGGCGTTGACATCATCATGAGTTGCTGACAGGCATTACATCATGAGACCAGGGATGGTGCGTTACTAAAAATGTACTCAGTTCCAGGTTGGGCATGCTCCTCATGATGGAGGGAGGTTAATTGTTAAAGAGCCGTTTCCTATGGTTACCCGACAATTCATGTCTTTGATCAAGGATTTGGTCCGAGCTTGAATGGCATTTTGCTTGACTTATGACGGTGAGAGGAGTGTTGGGTTCGAGACCTCGAGGGCCAGCTCCAGCCTCCAGGACCCCTTAACCCACAGCGATTGCTAGCTGGAAGTGGTTAGATCGGCTGTTGGATCTTTGTCACCGCTTGCCGAGTTGAGAGGATCTGCAATGGCATTGTTCGTCTCTAGGTAGTAATTAGTCATGCGTAAATGTACGGATACCTCCATCTGATTATTATTCAACACCACGGGGCGGTCAAGCTGATAAAGGTTATTTCCTTGAAATACAGCGGTGATCAAAGCCGAATGATGCGTAGCTCAGCTATCCGTTTGGCGGTGTCAAATTAGCTCAGCGCCGTGATGTCCATGTGTTTCACCAATTATTAACTGCAATTAAGTGGCTGTATCAAGGATCGTGGCAGTACTTACTTAGTTAGGAAAACAAACGTGCATGTCGTGAAGGACAAGCTCTAAATTCAAACAGGATACGGATAATAATATTGCGATGTGATTGACGCAGGGGGATTACATATTGCAGACTACGGAGTTTTCAATCCTGCAACACATATCCGTACATGTACGGATACGTACTCCGTACTACGTACATGTACCGGCGGCATGGCAGCTATTTTCAGCTCACTGACACTCTGCAAGCCATCACGGATCCTTGCATCTCGACGTTGCATTTACCTGACAGCGTGTCACTTGTCACCTGATAAATGAGGTTGCACAACCTGGTTCATCAACTGGCGTCTTGTGTGTTTTTGAGACTCGTACCTTGCCATCAGCCGAGCACGAAAATTGACATACCTTACCTATACTACCTACTTACAGAGGCGCATTGGATTATACCTACTCGTTGTGATTTGATGCAATACATTAGGGGCACTGCAGCCGGGGCCTCGTGACGGGTTCTCTAATGCAGGAAACCTTGAAAGTTGACGGCTGGGAACTGCATTTATTGACAAAAAGGAAGCAAAACTCATTGATTCAGTGCTAAGTTAGTGGTTTGACATAACGAGTCGGTGAGTTTTTCTCGCTAGCTAACAAAAGGCGTCGGCTCCGAGAAATAGCGGCGGACTGTTCAGGGGGTGGAAATAAAAAAGCTCACCTTGGTTTCGGTATGGCATTGAATCAAATTCTATTCATGTCTCTAAATAAGTCTCAATTAATTGAGAAAAGTACCGCATATTCAGCTATTGAATGATCTTGTTGTCTAGTAATCAATAACAGTATCAAACTTGTGCAATAAAATCGATTCTCTGTTCTAAGCTCCCTGATAAACTCAGAGCCCAGTCGTAGCTAGACCTTGCGCTAGAAGGAGTCGTCGAAGCCAACGGAGATGCCGTTTGCCATCCAGTTAAACCGAGCTTCCTAGATCTATCGGCCTGCTCCGAATAGTCTCTTTCTTTATAGTTATAGCTTGATGTTGAATAGAACAACGAGAACTGAATCTGATACAACACAACGATATTGATGCAACAAAGGACCCATGCTCGTTTCTTATGTTCTCGGTAATTATTAGCTGAGATATTGTCTCCTCTCTTACCGCCCAGTTACAACTCGCTTGCTTGCACCCCTCACCGGGGAGGCTGAGCCGGCGTTGTGCAATTCGTCGTTTCTATCTAGATATCAGGCTTTCAAGGCAGACAATTGAGGCCTCATAGAATAAGCAAACAAACTGCAACGGAATACGCGGACCATGAGGATTGGGCAAGTAGAGTCTTGTGCTGCCTTGTTGTCATCATGGACCGCGAACACAAGTTCCAAGGCACAGCGGGCGTCAACCAGCATGGTATCCGTAGATGGTACAAGATAGAGTTCATGTGTTAGATCCATGGAACATTTCATGTTCTTCCAAAACTCCACTTTCAGGGAGTCAAGCGTACCGGACTGCCCAAGCTGTCAAGTCAAGCATTGCTCAACGGCTAGGAGACTTGCACTCTAACCTCGGGATGCCCGCAGTTGAAGCGGCACATACATGATACATACGAGTGGTCTGCAAAATATACCCGACATATCGGGCCGCGGAATGATCGACATGCTATTGTCCAGGTCGTCCTTACATGATATTAGTCCTAGGACCTAACGTTAGGTCAAGGTTTGCAGTGATTCACTTCAATATTGGGGGAAAAAAGGCAGACCCGATTGCAACACGATTCGAGAGTCAGCCGGATCGAGAACAAAGTTGCTACTTGCTGAAGCCAGAGGGGTTTTATAAACTTGTATCTGAGTCAAGCTGTATTGAGATTTCAGTGATTAACTCCGGTACCGAGGTCATGCAAACAGCAATAGAGGAGCAAACGGCTTTGATTGATTCATCATGAAACACTTCTCGTACCTGTACCTACCATTATTAGCGACACTTTTTTTTTTCATTTTCAATGCACTTTGCACTTCTAGACTCTGAGCCCTGTCGCCTGTTTGTAATTCGTCTTACCTCCCTGGCACTGTCTTGGCCTGTCGATTGTTGCCTCATCCCCCACTTTGGGCCGCATTCAGATCCCCGGAGCTGGGCCGCCCTTGGACTTGACAGTGAAGGTGAAGGTGAGCCGAAAGTGAATAAATGCCTGCCCGCCCCGTGGATGTGAACCACGAGCGTTTGCGTTTGCGTTTGCGTTTGCGTTTGCGTCGGGTTGGGGGAGAGGAGTGCGCTGTGCGCTTGTCCAGTAGGCGCCGAGTCCCCTGTAAACGGTCGCTGAGTGGTGGCTGGCCCAGTAAGAAGCGCCCAACACGGCGGCCGAAGGGCGCGGGCGGCTTGTCGGTGCTGGGTGCTGGTAGGCTGCCCGGCTACCTTATTAGGCTGCCCGGGCTGGCTGGGCGCCTTTTTTTGTGTGCTGGGCGCACCCACCTACCCTTCCAAATCCCTTCTTTCCTACCCCTTCCCTCAGGTTTCCTTAATGCTGGGCTGGTCCTTCACTTGACCTCCACTTTTCTCACTCACTTACTTTCTCTACCCGCCCCCCTTCCACTTCCATTCCCTTTTCTCCTCTCGGCCTGCCATCCTCCTCCTAACATCTACCTACCTACACCCACTACCATTTCGACGACGACCTCACGAGTTTACGTCTGTCACAGCTGCTGAGGATCTCTACTCTTTCTCAGCCTCTACCAGCCCCTCTCACGTATCACCAGAGCTGCATAGTTCCTTGGAACCCTTGACCGAGTTTTTAAATCGCCCAACGATCCTCGATCACCTTTCAGCCAACGCTGCTACAGCACTCAAAAGCTCAGCTCCCCACGCGTTTTGACCGCCTCAAACTCTCACGCTTCGCTTGCAGGTACGTGTATAATTTGTTAATCAAGGAGCAAAATTCGTTTTTTGCTTCGATTTTCGTGTTTTCTCTTTCTTTGCTATCTGCTTTCGGATACCCCGACTCGTTAAACACGCGGGTTTTTTATGTCACTGTCTGAGTGAGGCTTTGTCGGCGACTCGTTCTTACGTCGAGTTACGTCGGATTTGCCTTGTGGCGTCGCCCACCGCTCTTAAGCCTGATTCTTCCCCGACCCAATTTTGCCCCTCTCGACTGCACGCATCGCCGCCTTTTCTCTTCTCCTTTTATTCTTTTATCCATCCACTTTTCATTTAGATACAGCTGATGCTAACCTGAACTTGTAGCCAACGTAGGCTCGCAGATCACCGCAAACTTTTACACATCCATTCTATTCGTTTCCATTCCTACGGAACGGAACATCTACAATATTCATCATGACGACCATGGTACGCTCGCATCCTCGATCTCAAATCAAGCTTCAGAAAGCAACAATGCAAAGAATGCAGCTGCCAGGTATCTGGATACGCACCTGAAACCGTCACGACGGCCTGCGTTTCCAGCATTGTTCTGCCGAAGCTTGAGTTGTAAAAATATGCATCATTGACTAACCATGACGAATAGGATCTTCGCGTCGGTAATAAGTACCGCATCGGTCGAAAGATCGGTTCAGGTTCTTTCGGTGATATTTACCTCGGCACCAACATCATCTCCGGTGAGGAGATCGCCATCAAGCTTGAGTCTGTCAAGGCCAAGCATCCTCAGTTGGAATATGAGGCTCGTGTCTACAAGTCTCTTGCTGGCGGTGTCGGAATTCCCTTCGTTCGCTGGTTCGGTACCGAGTGCGATTACAACGCCATGGTTCTCGACCTCCTTGGTCCCAGTTTGGAAGATCTCTTCAACTTCTGTAACCGAAAGTTCTCCCTGAAGACCGTCCTTCTCCTAGCCGACCAGCTCATCTCCCGAATCGAGTACATTCACGCAAAGTCTTTTATCCACCGAGATATCAAGCCTGACAACTTCCTCATGGGCATCGGCAAACGTGGCAACCAGGTCAACGTTATCGATTTCGGTCTTGCCAAGAAGTACCGGGACCCCAAGACTCACTTCCACATTCCTTACAGAGAGAACAAGAACCTGACTGGTACTGCTCGCTACGCCTCCATTAACACTCACTTGGGCGTTGAGCAGTCTCGTCGTGACGACATGGAATCTCTCGGTTACGTCATGCTCTATTTCTGCCGTGGTTCTCTCCCCTGGCAGGGACTGAAGGCTGCTACCAAGAAGCAGAAGTACGACCGCATTATGGAGAAGAAGATGACCACCCCTACCGAGGTCCTCTGCCGTGGCTTCCCTAACGAGTTCGCTATCTACCTGAACTACACTCGATCCCTTCGATTCGACGACAAGCCCGACTACAGCTACCTCCGCAAGATCTTCCGGGATCTTTTCGTTCGTGAGGGTTTCCAATATGATTACGTCTTCGACTGGACTGTCTACAAGTACCAAAAGAACGCTCAGGCTATTGCCCAGGCTGCTGGTCAGGCCAACCCCGAGGATGACGAGAAGGCCCGTGCCAGCCGCACCAACGCGGCTACCGCCGGCCAGTCTGCTACCAAGCCCAACGCCATCCCCAGCACTCGCCGCAAGATGCTCGAGCGAGGCTCTGGCGCTGGCGTCGACACCCCCGACACCAACCGTGCCATCGGTGGAAGCGACAGGATGTGAGTTATAAGTAAAGCCCATTTTCTCTTGCCCCTTCTAGGCAATTTGTTTTCCTTCATGCGTGTAGTCTGCTTTTATACCGCTGACCAAAAGGATATTTGCTGACAACTATGGCTGACTCAGTGGACGATAAACAGGCTTCGCTCAGCTTCAAAGGGAGCGGGATATGCCTCGGGCAGTTATCGGCCGAAATGATTCGAAACCGATCACTCCGCTCTTTTTTTTGTGATCCTCTCTAATGGCGACCGACACTGGCGATAGAAAACCAACATCGACACCCGGATGCAAGTCCTTTGAACAGCTGGATGATTCTGCTGACCATCATTCTGCTCATTGGCCGCTTTCGATCGTTGGGACGCTATTCGATTACGCATATTTCCTACGCATTTGCTCTATCTTGTTCTTCGACGTATGTTTTAGGGTTCACGACTTTATGTGTGGCTCGGGTTAGCTCCTCAGTGGAGAGCGTGGTGCAATGGATAAGCCTTTTGGGCATTATTCGTTGATCAACCTCTTCGCCTTTGGGAGACTTTCCTGAACGGCATGTCCGGTACTCCTCCTGGCTAGGTGTACCAGACCTGTGGGCTCATGGCTGTGTTGCTATTTCAATAGCCGCACGCCTTGGAATGCCGGATACCATGGCCGCTCATGCAATTGCCCTTAAGCTGAATATGAGCCAACAATACGCAATGGCTCGTTATTTCGTCGATGCGGTACAGCTTCCATCCCGTTTGGCAGGCATTTCCTTCATGTTTTCTTTTGCTCTTCATTAATTTGCATGGATTTTTGCTTTGGACTTTGAGTTTGCTCCTGCCTCCTGGAGACAGCTTCTGGGGAGGTAGCAGGGGACGACGTTTGGGGATGAAGTTGCTTACGAGACTGTTCTCGACATTTACTAGGTGATGGAAAGCAGGTCGGAGCGACGGTTAACGATGGGGAAGGAGGTGTTTATGTGGTAGCAGAGGGAGAAGTGGAAACGCCGGCTAGAGTCAAGGTCAGCACCGGTTTCACTCTCTCTCAGCTTCAGTGGGGGTTACCAGGCAAGTAGATGGGCTATCGAGCTGGACTGGTCAATCATTCAGCAGACAAACCACTGTCTTCGTACTGGGACTACAAACTGGTCAGAGCTCCTGGACCAGACACGTAAAACACATCATACGTCCTGGCAGAGAGATGATGCGGCACATGGTTGAGAAGTCAAGATAAGCAACCATATGCATAGGCCATGCATTTCATCAACACTCATCCATTCATTCTTTCGTTTCTTGATCGCACCTTAGGTAGTCTATACACTGTGTCTTTTCTTACTTTGTGGTTTATGTCCTGTGTTGTGAGTGTAATATGGCCCGTCATGCAGTCAGTGCCGATGTATGTCATGGCTAGGTTGACCTCGCATCTAAGTCAAGGCAGATGTCGAGGCGTTCTTTTGGTAATTACTTGCCTAAGCAACGCCTACGACTTAAAGGATATCTAGGTGGGGCGGGCACAAGAGAGGGATTACCTAGGCTATCGAGTTTAGTTGAAGGCATAGCCTCGAGCGGGCGCATAGAAAGGATAATCGCGTGAGGGTATTGGTCACATGTGGTACGTTTAAGACACGAGCCTTATTAGCATCTACATAACGTGTGCCGCAGCGAGGTTGAAATGGCCTGGTTATCAGGCTAAAGAATAATCATTGCTGTTTAGCGTGATGTCGTTTTCGTTCGATGTGTGGTTTTTGTGAGGCTATACAGAGTATACACTGTTACAGTTCTTTCGTGAAGTGGATGTTGGTTTGCAGCTGGGTATGTAGAATAAGCGCAGTAGAGGTGGAAGTGTAATAGTACACGGGAACTAGTAGAATAGTAGAAGCTATTGATGCATTTCTGGACCAACCGCAACTGAGATCTACAGAGTTAACGTCGAGCAGAAGTTGGGCACGAGATCATGGCTATTACCTACCTAGTCTAGATCTCAAGTGATCATGTTTTCATGTCGACACCCACAAATCAAAGCCAAGATGAACTAAAAGGCGACGGTGATCGACAATACCAAGCATCAACCCCACATTTTTCTTGCATCCAGTTTAGACTTGTATTAGTGGGACCCTTGTTCCCTCTTTCATCGCTCCCAGTCTCTCTTTCCAGTTTCTTGGTATTGGATATTTGCTTCTCTCGCTCTTTCTTTAACTTCGCTACGTGCTCTAGACATTGTTCTAGCGGGTTGTCATGACGGTACAAGCTTCAACTCCGACATCATCTACATCCACAACGTCATCGTCAACGATCCAGTCCAAGACTTCGAATTCGTCCACCTTATTCACGATGACGCCCTCTTCTACTGCTTCTGTTGACTTGTTATTCCTAACATTCAACTGCGGCAAGAACCTGCTCGATGTTCCAGTCTTCAGCGCTCATCTGAAAACCGCTTTTCGTCAAAATGCAACCGATTTACCTCAGGTCGTTGTTCTGTAAGCCGCTGATTCCCTCAGTCCCTTACGAAGCCGACCATGGCCAACATCCACAAACCACTGCCACCATGAGCAATCATGGGCTACGAAACACGACTGGCATGAGGATTATAGAAAAAAACACAAGATATTCCTTAGGGAGCACGGTACTGATTCATCTTCTGTTCGCAGCTCTTTGCAAGAGGTGGCACCCTTAGCCCATTCCTTCATTGGCGGCTATTTTTTGAAACCATACCTCTCGAGATTCGAACAAGCTGTCAACGTCGCCGCTCAGCATGTCATCGACGAAATATCGAGTCCAGATAGCAATGTTGTCACCGTCACACCCACGACCCGCCCATCGAAGCCATACACTCTCGTACGAGGCAACAATGTTGGCTACACCGCCATCATGCTCTTTTCGCGCGATCCTTCACGGATAATGAACATACAGGAGGCGGAGGTTGGGTTCGGAGCAGCTGAATTAGGTAACAAGGGCGCTGTTGGACTGCGCATGATGTATGAAGGAGATGATGGCTCATCTGAGCTGACTTTTGTCGCTACACATTTGGCGGCCATGGAATGGAACTTGCCCAGGCGCAACGCCAACTGGGCTGCTATCATGCGTGGTATGGCTTTTGAGAACCCGGAAGTTGTTGTGAATAGCTACAAAACCTCTGTCACTCCATCACCGGCCTCGACGCCACCCGCAGAAGACCAGCCTGAGCGTGTGAGTCTTCTAGCCGACGAACATGACAAACAGCACTCGCGCCTCCGGCAACAACTACACAACATTTCCGTCTACAGACCAACCTCGAATCTTTTCGTGGCTGGAGACTTGAACTATAGAATATCAACCACATCTCCGCCTCCATCCGCCGTGTTCCCCAGCACTGATCCGGAGTCAGAGAACTACTACCCAGACTTCTTCCGTCTCGATCAGCTTACACGCGAGCGCAACGCTGGTCGCACTCTACACGGTCTATCGGAGCACGAAGTGCGCTTCCCACCGACGTACAAGTATGACGTATTGCCAGCACGACCTGGCACGCAAGAGCCTGAGCTTGACGTGCCTTGGAAATTTGCACCACATCGGTACCCGGGATGGACAGATCGAGTCCTATTTCTTGATGTACCCTCGTGGTTGAAGAAGGGAAATAATCAAGATCGCAAGCTCAACGTGCGTGCTTACGACTGTCTTCCGGTCCTGCGCATGAGCGACCATCGCCCCGTCTTCCTTCGAGTCGATGTGCCCCTCATTGCCCCGAACGAGATGGCCCCGCCATCAGGTTTGGACCCTGATACGAGCAAGGACCCTCGAGTCCGACTCCCCGTGGAGATCGATCCAGAGGCCTGGGAGCGCCGCGCAGCTGCACGCCGTAAGGAGGTCATGGCTGGCTGGAGCATGTACCTCGGGAGTACAAAGGAGGGTGCCTGCATCCTGGCCACAATGGCCGCTTTTGGCGTTGGCATTTATTGGTTGTATCAGCTGTTTTGAGTTCATGTATCTGATGTTCACTTTATCTTGAAATTGGTGGAGTCAAGACTCTTCCTGTTATACATGTTATGCTATTGGCGAGACTGCAAAGCTCAGTTGCCAATTGCGCCTTTTGCGCTTGTTGCACCTATGGAAACCCTGGTTATTGCCTATCACTCACTACACTTTCCCCGAGCATGTTATATAGAGATGCATGGCAGCATGTGAAGCGCCCATGCACCACGTGAGCAAATATCCACTACATCATGTGTTAGTTGCTCTTTACTAGCACAGACAGTCGATGATAATAAGTATCATCATTCAATAGAAGAGAGTCATGTCTGAAAGATGAAGCTTCTGCCCAGGTTTTCACCGAGTATCACACATGGGTCTAGGATACCACAAGTCAATGTATTGGTAAATGGTTACCAAATCCCAAATGCTTCGACTAGCTGTGCGACTCTGGTGTCTGAGCCGATTTATCCCTCGACCTAGAGGGAGCAAGAGAATACGAATAAAGTGAAAAAGAGGTCAAACAAATATCAGATGCTATGGAGCGATATCATGTTCCCACTGTGTAGTCATAATTCGTGATGAAACGTCGTTATCCAGTTACTTTAACATGGATAATTCACTAGAGAAAAACGTATGGAAGTTCAGGCTCGTTCCGCTATGGAGTCATGGCTCGTCTTCGGTCGTTCTTTTTCATGGCGTCGTATGAAATCCTTGTATGTTGGCCAGGCGTTTTGGATGGCATCTCGACTGCGAAAGAGAACTGATATGTTGAATTTGTGATTTGGCACGAAGTAATATGTACGGTTGCCGGCAGAGTGCATCCCTCATCGGCGTAATAATTCTCATTAAGCAGATGGCTGCTTTATATGGCAAACAGGCCATTAAAAGTCAGCGAAGTAGGGGTCGTATTTCTCCGCCATATCGCGACCATAAGGCTCACGGGAACCGTCGTCCTCGGGATAGACATCAAAACATTGCGCATCGCCCGGATACCTTATTGGGGGCTGAATTGGGCCCCTATGTCGGCGGTTGAATGTGTCATCCCAGTTGGTATCATGGAAGAAGGGGTGAGATTTCACGCGAGCTGCACCGCCACTGATATTACCCAAGCGGCGAGAACGATCGACTATACAAAAAGACCGGATTATGTCCTTGGCCTCCTCTGATAACGGGGGGTCTTGGGGGAAAACAACGGGCTTTTCTAGAATTCTGCAAGGTCATGGTAAGCCTAGTATCCTTACAGTAACGTTTTTAAGAAAGGTCTACTCACTGTTTGTAAATCTCGATTGGGTTCTGGTGCCAGAATGGCGGATACCCCGTCAGGAACTCATATATCAAGATGCCTAGTGCCCACCAGTCGACTGCGCCAGTGTGTCCCTTATTTTGGATTACCTCGGGGGCGAGATACTCGGGTGTTCCGCAGAGAGTATATGTCTCGACGGGGCGGTTGTCTTCTTGGTAACCGAGTCGCTTAGCAAAGCCAAAGTCGACAAGCTTAATGTGACCCTCCTGATCCAGAAGCAGGTTCTCGGGCTTGAGGTCTCGGTAAGCGATGCCGCCTTGCTGCTCGTGCAGATACTCCAGTACCAGAACAATTTCAGCGGCATAGAACCGAGCAACAGGCTCCTCAAAGCGACGCAGCTTCCTAAGATATGTGAATAATTCTCCGCCGGGGACGTAGTCGAGCAACATGTAGAGTGAATCTTGGTCGGAAAAGGAGGCGATTAGATTGGTGATGAAGGGGTGGCCCGCAACGTCGGCGAGGATAGCACGTTCGTGGCGGACATGATCGACCTGTTTGAGACGAATAACTTCTGGTTTTCGGAGGATTTTGAGGGCGTAGACTTCGGGGTTGAGTTGGTGATCGAGGGGGATATGCGCGGTTGCGGCGGGACGGACAAGACAGACTCGGGCAAAGGTTCCTTATCGAAAGAGTCAGCGATGGAATAAATAGCATTTTGTATGTGAGACATAAACATACCGGTCCCTAGTGTACGAACTCGTCTAAAGTCTCGAAGATTGAGCTTGCGAGTCTGTGGTAACGAGCTTAGCGTGGAGGGTGTTGATGTGCCCGAGACGTCTTGAGAGTGAGAGTGGGAGTTTGCGGAATGCGACGGCGCAGAAATGCCCGATGACGATGGCAGGCCAGCAGCATGTGAAGGCGCAACGGTCGCAGCCATGGTGTGGTTTCTGTAATAGAGTTGCGGCGATAGATTTTAGTTAAAGGACAAAGGCGAGAGGCGAAACAGATGTGAGTTGATTGTTGTTGGCTGGGGTTTAGGCGCAAGCCCATAATAATTGGACTGGGAACCAGCACTGCTAGGAAGTTGTGTGATAGATGATAAGAGAGGAGAATGTGATCCGAAAATACGACTAAGATTCCAAGCGGTTGTGCTTTTGTCACGCGGTCAATTGGGCCGTTCTAGAGCAGGTCTGGCTCGCTTCTCCTGGCGATGCGGAGACAATTAACAACGGGCCCTGGGGTGATGTGAGGTATCTCGAGTAGCAGAAGCGATGGATTGCTTTGGCAGCAGAGGACAATCAATGTGTGTGAGATAAGGTTGTTTGGTGAGTACAAAGGTAAGTTAAAGGCCAAAAGTAAGGCTGAAGAGGAGGTGAGAGAGAGGAGGGGGGCGGTTGGGAATAATATGAAGACGAAAAAGCGGCGGAAGGAAGGCGATGCGAGCAAGACGATGATGAAGATGGGGATCAGGGTGAGGCTAATGTAAACTAGAGGCTAGAGGTTAGAGACTAGAAAATCAAGGGGCCTTGACGTTATGTTATGTGCCTTGCCTAGTCCACGAGCTAGACGGGTATGGTCAGTACCTTAAGGTCTCCAATGTAGCATGAGAGCCTATTCAGGATAAGACGAGGACGTCCTATCAAACGGTGAGTGGGAGTGAGAGTGAGTGGCCATCGGATGTCATAATGGATGTCGGCTGGCGGCCGAAGAAGGACCAACAACATGACACTCGACGAGTAAGGGCCACGTAGAGTAAATAGCAAAGAGCATAGAGAACATATGGAATAACAAGTTTATTTAGTGATTCTTTGTCTTAAAATGTCAACCAAATTTAAACCAATATTGCTATTCTCAAAGAACAAAACACCAAAGGTCAACATACGGATACTTAGCAATACATTGCATCTAGGCGATGGATACCACCATTAATTGACAGTGCACAGTTACAGTGGGGGCTCAAAGTGGGCTAAAGGGGGAATACAGCAGGGTCCAGGCTGGGTTATGACGCAAAACAGGGACCATGTAGCCCAAAGGTTGTCCAAAGACGATACCCTTGGCTGATCGGCAAGTTGTCAGTTGCTACATTGAGTATGACTTCTACCAGGGAAGTATGTCCTTTAATCTTCCGGCAGTTGATTATTCCAATTCCCGCTATAAGTAGAAGAATTCAAGGACAAGGAAGCCTGACATCTTGAAACATCCATGCCTATTATACCTGCATGTTGGTGTAAGTCCGGCACCAACACCGAGCAACTGATAAGTCAGGCTTATCAACTCTGCACCATCCATACGTCAATCAGACAAAATACTTTATATACTGTTATCCGTATTTACCTACGTCATGTGCCAGCTTGTACTTCCACCTGCTAGATTCTACGACTAGATAGATATCTTATATCTCTTAATAGAGGTCACTTCCAAACATACCAACCCTATAGGATACAATATGAATACAACACCGTTACACATCAAGAGTACCTTTGCGTCATATGGATTTATGTAACTTATATAATAAGAACTAACTACGGATACTAGAGGCTCTTGTTTGTAATAGAGACTCCTACTGCGGAATTTCCTCCCAACCACATGGCAACCCCAACCCCAACCCCACGCTTCATCCCTCCATTACATGGATGCCATGCCATTTACCAACTAGCCAACCCATGTATCATGGGAGCCATGACAATCTTTCTGCTTCTCCCTTGTGCACTGCATACCCATGTATGTCAGATTTCAGCCGCGGGAAATAACGGAATATTATGGATGTGTCGGCAGCATCGCCAAGCAACATCTGTCATCAAAGTGCAGTGCAACAATGACTCAAGTCCGTCGTGCTGGCAAACGGTGTAGGAAAATGTGGCACTAGACTTCATACTAATTATTACATGACAACCGGTGACTGTAATAATAGCGCGTATCGGCCTTGTTACTCTTAATTGCTTAGGTATCTGGAGAGAAATAAAAACCGTTTTCTACTAGCCAGACATCTGGTGGTGTAGAAACCTGGTGGATTTAAACTTTTGGGCTTGGTGATGGCTTCAAATTTCCAGCATCCACACTACAACCACCCTCAAGATTGACTTACCTTAGTGCCATGATCTGTTGCTCAGAACACATCTAGAAGTTTCTTGTTTCGGTAAGTGTACCGTGTCAATGGAAACAGGCATGGATCCCTCTGTCGAAAGTAGACAGGTCAAGCATGTACTACATCTGGCTTGGCTTACACGGAACTAGCCAACTGTTCACAAAACTAGGCAATTATCGCTTTAGATAATTGTTCAAACCACCTGCCACTTTAATTGAGATTAATAGTAGTACATCATTTATCTTCAAATGATTTGAAAGTTGACATATCTCCTATTTAACCTGTATAACCTGTACAAAGTGCTAAACTTCACTTTCACTCATGTTGCCCCAAGCTGGGTCCAATATGCGTATAGACTATACTTGCGTTCTAAGCCCGCACTGACAGCATTCATATATACTAATAATACGAAGATGTGACATGAAGCGATAGAACTTAGCTACTGTTTATATTGCTCAGCATGCGTTTGTTTATATTTTAAGGTTTAGTGTGCCACTATAGGGAAACAAGTTCATCTTTGCAGGACCCTTCTTACGAGAGGTAAGTCATATTTGACACCATGACATTGATATCTAGTAACTGTGATCTAGATAATACATACAACTATCCGTAGTATGACCGGCTTAAGAAGAGATTCTACTACTCAACATACTCATGGCCTAGTCAGTCTCTAGATTTAAATAGAAAAGCATTATTAGAGACGAGAGTTCCTAACAGGAGACCATTACTTACTGCCAGAGCTATATGGAGCATCAGAGTTACCGAGATCCAAAACGAATTCTTTGTTCGAGTGGTATCTAAGTAGGTATCTACTGATGTTTATATTGCACTGCTTCCTAAACTCACATGATAAATGAGACAAGCGACCTGATTAGTATGAAGTCCATGGATATATAAGCTTCCACTGAGTAAAACATAGGAGGAAACGCCTAGTAGCATCTGAAAGTAGGTATGAGTTACACATCAGACATTTGGTTGGTTGTCAACGGCCTAGTAATAGTATTGCTTTACCTATGGTTGTTTTCAAAACATGATGTGTTAGCAAGCTAGCTTTTCCAAAGTAGTCAATAGAGCCTTGTCTGCCTCTGTCTCAGAGGCAAGGTGCCCGGATATGCTTGTATCTCACACCTTTCACATTCATATCAATCAAGACTCCGCGATTTATAGTAAACACTATATCAAACAGCGGGAAGTTGATTGATGGTGGTCGGGTCATGGTAGCGGCCACAGACATTTAGCTTGAGCCACAGCTTCAGGTTCAGCCACGTCAAGCTACGCCTCATCTTACTGTTGGAACTTGGAACGCTGGTAGGTAGCCCTAGAGAGCCACTAGCAGCGGCTCTTGGGGGGAGGAATGCCCTGTTCCCCCCGCGACAGCCTGTCTGTCTGGCCAGTAGTCGATGGCCCAACTCCCGTATCTGGGAGGCAGCTCAACCTTCACTCCACTCTATCTCCACTGACCTTAAGGATTCCTCCATAACTTGCCTTTTATCCTTCATTCGACCTTTTTGATACTCCATTTCCACCGTCTGTTCCCTACTTCCTCTTGTCTTGCCTCTTCTACTTGTGCAGTTCCGGTTGAAAAAGGCTCCGACTCTTACGCTCTCTTCATCTATTCCGCTTCACCTCCTTCAGCTCAGCCGCAACCTCCCTGCTGGACCGCATCCCCCTCGTCATGCGCCGCTGACCGAAATCATGTTCTCCAACTTGTCCAACATCGTTCAAAAAGCTCAGCAGCTTATCGATCCTACCCAAGGCCTCAATCTATCCAGCTCCGATCGCAATCCGTCCAAGTCGTCTCTGTTTCAAAGCCAATTCCGTCTGCCCGCCTCTCAAACACCCCTCTACGAAATCAATGCCGAGCTTACCATCCCACCTTCCAACGCTACCCACGGTGATAAAGACCATGATCGAGGATGGCATTATGCTGGAAAGCTGCACCTGTCTGAGCACTACATGTGCTTCTCGACAACTCCTACCAGCTTTGTTCAATCCGCCAGTACTTCAACATCGGCCGCGTTTACTGGACAGACACACGGTGGAGGACCTAGCGGCAATGGCTTCACATTCCCCCTCTGTGCTATACGAAGAGTCGAGCGATTGAATAGTCAGAACTTTCAGGTACGCGAGATATATGATTCGAGACTCATGTGTATTACACAATCTGACGTACCCCGTTATAGTTCGCGCTCGCCTTGACTACTTGGAATGGTCTTCTCACTGAGACCCCGAAAGATAGAGACCCTAAAGATAAGAAGGACCCCCGAGAACAACGCATTACAATCCATCTCGCAGGAACCAGACAGTCATGCGAACGCTTTTGCGATGGCCTCAAAAAGGGTCTGAGGGCAGGTGTCGGACAGGTTGCCAAACTACGAAGAGTCGCTGCTGAAAGCTACTCCGAGCATCTCCTGAGAACAGAAGATAGGAAGAACGTCCCCCCACCAGATGCTGGTCTAGGAATGCTCTTTCGGTATCCCGGTGATCCCAAGAAGCTTCGCGACAGGGCGAAAATGCGCCTTTGGGCCGAGTATCTGCGCGACAATGGCAGGAACTTTACGTTAATTCGTCAACCGACCTTTCATAAACTCATTCGTGTTGGTTTGCCCAACCGACTGAGGGGTGAGATCTGGGAGCTCACGTCTGGTTCAATTTATCTGCGTCTGGAGAACCCTGCGCTTTATACTGATACTCTAACCAAGTTCGAGGGCCAGGAGTCGCTTGCTATTGACGAGATCGAGAAGGACCTTAACCGAAGTCTTCCAGAGTACCCAGGTTTCCAGAGCGAAGATGGCATCAACCGCCTACGACGAGTTTTGACCGCATACAGCTGGGTTAATGCTGATGTAGGATACTGCCAGGCCATGAACATTGTGGTGGCTGCATTGTTGATTTACATGTCTGAATCACAAGCTTTCTTTCTTCTCTCCACCCTTTGCGACAGGCTCGCTCCCGGATATTACTCCACGACCATGTATGGCACACTGCTCGATCAGAAAGTATTCGAATCCCTGGTGGAGAGAACGATGCCTATCCTTTGGGACCACCTCGTCAAAAGCGACGTGCAGCTATCTGTTGTCTCGCTTCCTTGGTTCCTGTCACTATATATCAACTCGATGCCCCTTGTCTTCGCTTTCCGTGTTCTGGACGTATTCTTTGTTGAGGGGCCAAAGGTACTGTTTCAGGTCGGATTGGCAATTCTCCGGATCAATGGAGAGGAGTTATTAGATGCGACAGATGATGGAGCCTTCATATCCGTTTTGAAGGCATATTTCTCCCGCCTAGATGAGTCAGCTCATCCCAAGTCAGAAAATCCCAAGCTGCGTGCTGTGACGCGTTTCCAAGAACTTATGGTTGTAGCTTTTAAGGAATTTGCTGGAATTACGCACAGCAGCATCACAGAGCTACGCCTGAAGAACAAGGACGCCGTTCTCAGTAACATTGAGAACTTTGCCAAGCGGACAGCTATTCGCAATTTGGGCCCCGAAAGCAAACTGCTGGGTACCGACGAGCTCGGGGCATTGTATGATCGTTTTTACAGTATCTTGTACGAACGTCAACAACGGGATCATATGATTCAACAAGACAAAATAAGAAAGGCCAAGACAAGTAGAATGCGGGCGTCCGAGATATTCGCAACCCACCATGACGCAGTAGAGAAGGGGCGGGTGGGTTTAGGACCAAGCACAAGTCTTATGGATTACGATGCGTTCCGCGAGTTTCTTGCCAGTATGTCGAAATGGGCTATCTCGGACTCACCAGGAGCAACGAAATATGGCAATTACGAAGATCGACAAAACATGTTTCATAGCGCTAGACGAGCATCCGAGGTCATCTCACCTTGGGGCAATGGGCCTGAGCCTGCTGATCACGAATTTCTGCACCGCCTATTCAAGAAGTGGGACGTGGATAGTACCTCTGCCTTGACTTTACAGAATGTTGTCACTGGCTTAGCTAAGATCAAAGGGAGACGCGACATCATGGGCACCATCACATACTTCTTCGAATTATATGACGATGATGACGACGGCAAGGTTGACCGTGAAGGTATTCTGCGAATATCCGAGGCTTTGTTGTTCCTTTCACGACGGGGTCTCGAAGGCACGCTGAGTCCTGGTTCAAGTAGCACTCTAGAGAGTGATTCAGCAAGTGGTCAGGAGTCGCAGGCTAGCTTAGCTCCTGGTATCTCGACTAATGAGCGGTTCCTGGGAAGCGTGAGTGCCTTTATACGTCGATGTTTCGAGTACGCCGACCCAGCCAGCGGGCACAACGAATCTTCTGCCACGTCTGACGACGAAACCTCAAAAGACGACACATTCGCAATAGGAGACGATGATGACGAAGAAGACCTCTTGGGTCTTGAGTCTCCCACCGGCTCACCAACAATGGCCAAGAAGCCCAGTCTCTCTTCAGAGAGTTCCTTGAATACTCCGCAAGACCCTGAAGCCATTTCACGACGTAGGGTGTCAAAGGCCAAGTCTGAGGCAGCAAATGCGGCGCTAGACCCTGCTCACCCTCTACATCTCACTCTACCAACATTCCGCATGGTAGTGTTAGCCGACGAGTTGCTTGAGCAGTTCTTCGAGTCATCGTTCCCTGCATCCTTCCATATCATTGAGGGACTGCCCAACGCGGCACCCTCAGCACACTCCCTCACAACATTCTCCAGTCTTGGCTTTGGGGCTAGGCCTCCCGTTCCCACACCGGTCGGCCCGCCTGGAGCAGGACGTGGTCTGCGCGGCGTGCTTGATAACATTGTTACGGACGGAATGCGTGTCGCCACCGAGGTTAGAAGACGTATGGACGAAGCACAGAAGGAACTTGAGAAGAACGCTCTACCTGGACAACGTCCTGAGGACGATGATGAAGACGACGACGACCTTGGAGTTGAAGTTGGTGTAAGGAAGGGGCCTTCTACCAGCAGCACAGATGTGGAAGGACGGTCTGTCAGGAGCTCTGACAGGGACCTACTAGACGGGGCAGACGCAGAAGCTGGCGCATCAGCCAAGTCTCAAGAGCCAAGCTTGCTCGATGTTAATCCCAGTGACGGTCGACCGCGCGGTGGTACGGCGACTTCTTCAACAGGGGGGTCAGCGGTGGTGGAATTTGAAGGTTAGAACTACGATCAAAGGATATCATGTAAGAGACGGCTTTATGGTTGGCTTTGTAAACGGCTCTACGAAAAAGAGATGACATTCGATGACCGCTTGTGTCTATCGTATCTACCTGAGTTAGTATTGTGCAGGAATCGAGAAAGCTGGGAACATGAATGCGTATGCTGGACCATTCAAAGGGCGAATTGGCGTTGCGTGACAATGAAAACCCAAAATACAGGTAGGCGGTTATAAACAAGTGAATGTTTGTGAGTATCCCTATATAGCTCGGTGGAAAATCTATGTTGTCTCGATCCCAGAAGTTGCAGGGCCAGCTTCTAGCAATATCAAATAGACCTCAGGTGAAGTCGTTCGCCATATCTGGGTCTTTTCTGCTCTGTCTTGTCAGTATTTACATGGTCTAACTATATCATTGATATATTACGGCATAGGCACATCCTGAAACGCAGCCTGGAATTTGCCCAGGAGACATGGAATGTTAAATGGTGTTGTGATCTCAGGCCAGTTATGTTACCTCGCTTCGCTTCACAGCAAGTAAGACAAGACATGCACATGGTGAAACGAGACATCAACTAATTTATTTTATTGTAGGAGGAAAATACCAGGAAGATAAAAAAGGGAGGCTGAGATTATTATGATTCTGGATGAGATTGACAAAGAACAATGAGAGTACCTCACTCGTTGTGCCCAAGTACATGTGAATACACAAATGAGCCGGAAATGAGGCGGATGGCGTCACAGAAGGCACACCCCGCTAACGTTCTATTACATCACCGAAGCCATTGGATAATATTGAGTGGCAGGAGACAGACATTACCTGCTCAGAATAAAAGGTGTGTAGAACACCTTGTCACTCACTAGCCAAACCAAACAATCAAATCGAACCAGGCTGTTCGTATAGCGGGCTGTCGACCTTGCAACAAAATACAACAAAATACAACCTCGTGCAACTGACTAACCTGCTTTATAATGGCTGTCATCCTTGTTGTAGGAGCTACCCGGGGCCTAGGTGCCAGCATCACCAAGCAATACGCTGAAAAGGGTGGAAATACTGTCTACGGAACGACCCGATCATCGGAGGGTCCCAAGGACTTTCCTGAAGAAGTCAAATGGCTTTCAGATGTTGACCTCACGCAGCCCAACGTTGGCGAGAAGCTCGCTGGTCTCTTTGACCCTTCTCAGTCGATCGACATAGTGGTGAGTGTTATTCCCTTACGCATGAAACAAGTCGACGTCCATGTCCGCGAGGCTAAGAAAGAAGCAAAGATCATCACTGCGGGTTACTTCGCTACGGAAGATCTCACCACGGAAAAAGGCCCAAACTGGGAGCAGGAGCAGCGAATGTACACAACCAGCTCCATTGCACCCGTGTTCATCGTTCACCAGCTCGTCCACAAGGGCCTTTTGCGCAAGGGCTCCAAGGTAGTGCTTGTGTCCTCCGAGTCTGGCAGCATCGCGCTGCGACATCCCAAGGAGGGCGGCGGCAACTATGCTCATCACGCCAGCAAGGCTGCGCTCAACATGGTGGGCAAACTACTAAGCTTAGACCTCAATGACCAAGGCGTCATCGTCAGCATTGTGCACCCCGGGTTTATGCGGACTGAGATGACAAAGGGTGTTGGGTTTGACGAGTTCTGGGATGAAGGTGGAGGTGAGACTTTGCAAACACCAGCTACGGATACACGCGAGGCGATACAGTTGCTGACAAGAGCTTGATGAATCAGCGGTGACATCAGACAAGGCGGCCACGAGCCTCATTGAGTGGACGGATAAGCTTGATATCAGTAAAACGGGAGAGTACTGGGCACCACGAGGACCGGGTAAGTCGCTCCCGAGATGGTTCGTGCCGCAATCTGTCGACGGGTCGCTAACGGGGACTTGTCCGGTCTACTAGGAGATATTGGGACTGCTGAGGCTGTTCTGGGCAAAGACTTGGCTACACCACTCCAACTGCCCTGGTAAAGGAACGGAGGAACGAAGTTGATGTTGTGAGAGGCCATACTCTGTAGAGATGGAGACTTGGGAACAAATAGGTAAAGATTGCCAGCCGGACATTAACGCAATTTTACTCAGTAAAGACAAGTTTTAGGGGCGTATCAAGACTCAAGTTAAAGCCTAGAAAGTGGAAGCTAGACTATCGTATTGCTTGTTACGGATACAGATGGTGAAATTGACGAGTGTGGGGTTGAGGATCAGGGTCCCCCCGAATTCAACTAACAAAGTCACGATACTGCATCTGGCTTGGTTGCAAGAGTTAACCTGGCTTGGCAGATCGTTAATTTACGAACTTATGATCATCATAAAAGAATCCAGAAGCCGTGCCCTGTTGTATTTGCGGAAGTGAGTGGTTCCGCCTTTTTCATCTGATTAGGATCGACCGCAGAGGGCATCAGGCTAACAAGAGGCGTTGTCCTAGTCCTACCAGCGATTTGCGTATTGGGACAAAGACAGAGTCCTGCAGCTGTATTATGGAGTGTGATAAATGTTGTTGTACGTGCCGAGGTTCGCATCTTTCCCCTGTTGGTACGGGAGAGATTGCTCAAAATGGTTCTGTAAAGTTAGCTGGTCAACATAAACTGACCAATCTCTGATGCTACTACGAGGGTAGATTATAGATATACGCAGTTGGATATTAGACGACAGGCCCATCAGATGCACGTGGTCCCGGGCTCCCAGTCTAGGTTCCGTGTATTGTAATTAGAATGTAACTGTTCAGTCTAGACCAGGCTCTAATACAGCCTATGCCCAGCTCCGACTTAACCAGGCCACGGAGATGGAGCACAATTAACCAAACACGAGGTTTTACAATAACTGCAACTTGAGCATTGACTTCAGGTGTGAATAAGTAAGCAAGCAAGCACCTTGGCATGGTAAGGATCGGAGTGATATCTACAGTAACCAGATAGACAATGTCTTGACCGCGTACTCAATCTGTCAGATATGAGCGTCGTAAGCTTCCGATAACCGGCCCTGCGTAGACGAAAGAAGGCTGAAAAAGGAAAATGAAAAAAAAGAAGGTACAAAAAAGGAGAGGCCCAAAGAGTAAATTTTGGCCATGATCGATCTCCTATCCGTAAAAATCGGGGAATTACGACTGCAAATGATGTATGTATGTTGATTGTTTGGTGTCTTCAGGTGCTGGCGCTGGCGTCAGGGGCAGTGTGGGGATGACCGCCTTGGGTTTAACGGCAGCCAGCTTTAGTTAAGGGGCAGGGGTCAGAGTAGTAGGGGTGTGAGCAGGGGAGCTTGAGATGCTAGGTCACTCTTACAGGGACTGGCTACTCAGTACCTAGGTAGGTATCTAGGTAGGTACTTATTTATATTCATGAGTGTAACTTATGTCCTGGCTTGCTTGGTGAATATGACTGGTGTTAAGGATGCCGAGTATCTTGGTACTCTTGCAACTTTAGATACTTTCTTATTCTCATAACATAGAACAAGCGGCTGAAAGACATGGCGTCGGGTTGGACGGTATGAGGCACCTTTGACTGGGGCTGGGGTACCCATGAGCCAGGTCTGGGACAGTCTAAAAGTTAATTAGTGGGAGCCTCTTCTTCTAGGATCGAAGTCAGCTGCCACCAGAATTGATCGGGACGTTGGTCCAGGTACGATACTTGAAGGCCGGGGAAATGGACAGGAGGCTTGGGAGACATAGGACTCGACTCTTTTGGTCAACGGGTACTTCTTAAGACTAGAATAAATGGAAGTGACTTGGTCAATACCGGCTGATATCTAACAGTTTGTACACGTCAAATGCCGTTGAAATAAGGCTGTACCGTCTCAAACTGCTACCTAGGCTAGATACAAATACTGCAGATGCAAATAGCAGGGCAGACCGTCAAATCCACAGACAGCCACAGGCATCTTTTTGGCCTCCAACCAAGGCTTTCCTTTCAATTGAGTCAAGCAAGCATGCATCAGCTCAGCCAGGTCCAGCCCATGTTTAAATTACGCACGTTAAGCACGTCAAACACGTTGAACACGTTGAGGTTGCTTTTCTCTCTCATGTACTAACTAGTCTTACCCCAACTCGATGCACAACAACTGACTCCTTCCCGTCATTCACCGACTTCCAGGCTTTGACAGGAACAGGGCCATTTCCCCATTTGTTTTTGGCCCTTACTTTCCCCGGCCTAGGCCTGACCTTTAGAGCAGTCCTCGTGCTTCCATCTTTCTTCCTCTTCGTTGATTATTCCTCGATCCTTTCCCACCTTCAACTCCACGACGTTCGCTTTTTCTAGCCCGTGGCTCAGTTTGCCCTCGACCGCTCCTTTCTTATTCACCTTTTACTCCTCCTCTCGCCCTTCAGCTACCCAGTCAGCGTCGTGCCTGGGACTGGCTGCTGTTCATTCCTTTCATCACAGCATCCTCGTTATACCCAGAGGACCTTACGTTGGATCCTGGCCATACATCAACACCGATTTCCAACACCATATCGCTCACGCAGTATCCATCGCCCAGCCACTATTCTTCATTCGCCTTGTTACTTATTTCACTTGATTGTCTTGAAGGCCGGAACCGTTTGGCATCCCGACTTCGACTTCGACTTCGACTTCAGACAGTATCATAGCTGGATTTACGCCCACCGAAGCAACTGCCTCGTCAATAACACAGCCAGTCTTCCCCCTGGGGTCTCTTGACGCTTAGGTTCACTGCAGCACAACTCGGCACATCATCATATCTTCGGAAGCTCTGGAAAGATTTTCGACTTATAGACAAATTAGCTCCTCAACGATCGAGCCTACCTGGACCCTGGAATTTACTCTTCGTCTTATCCAGCACCCCTGTTGGGCCACATCGTCGTACTAATTACCCAGTGGTCAATTCGCTGCCCCTGCCAGTCCCGCCTTTTCAGTAGGCCCTGCCCCGCTGCGAGTCGCCGCTATCCCGACAACCACCCTGAAAAATCGAGCCAAGCACCCGCAAATTGAGCGCCCCTTCAGTGCCATCTGCTGTTGCCGGCTTCCAAGTTCTTGGCTTTGCTCAAAACAATCTGCAAAGACCCGAGCCTTCATTTGCACTCGGTAATACCGTGCTACTCGGGTTCCGATTTTAAGCAATCAACAAATCTCTTGAACGCAAAAGCCGTTCCGCCGTCCAGTCGATCATACTACCCTCTCCCGCCAGCCAGCCCCTTTCCGAGCCCTTGGCCATTGGGCATCACAAGGACCAGTCCACCCGAAGCCATTGACCCACCCGGTGCCTGAACAGAGTTGAACGGGGGTTTGACTCGCACTTCAGTGGCGTACAATATTCTTGTCGACTTGGTATGACGCTGGGTCTGAGCTTGTAGGCCAAAGGAATTTAACACATCCTACGCTACGTATTTGATCACAGCCAGCTCTTTGCAATCCATCTCTCGGCGGGCTCTTTTGTTCTTGTTTTGCGCAAGCCTAGGCCTTATTGCCCACTGTCACACAACACCCGTGACGCATTGTTCTACTCTACGTTGCAACGGCGACGGCCACAACCTGCCGCTCTCTTCCTACTTTATTGGCTCCGCATCCTCTCCTGGATCTTCAAATCAGAAACACAAGCCCAAGCTTGACTTTGACCCCTTTGCAATCATGTCTACTTCTCAGTATTTCCAGTCTGGTAAGCGCCCACCCCTTGATTTCGCTTTGATGTGATCTGCGACAAACACCCCATTCCCAAAGTTTCCCTTTCAGTTTTCGCCAGGATTCGCGCCCGATGGCTGCCAGAGCTCGGCGCTTGGAATCTTGAATAAAGGAGACTAGATAGGATTGACTGGATTGCAAGCCAACTTGGCGGAACATTTTATCACTATCTTGCTTTCCGATCCACTTGGCTGGCGTCCATGTTGTATCATCCTAAGGAGATTATCTGTTTCATCTTGGTCCATCTGTCGTCGTCACTGCATGCATGCATGCGCCCGTTTGTTTGGCTGCCAACTAATAGTTTTCTTTGGAAGCAGGCCACGCCAGTTCTAATTCCGGCCAGTCTCCTGGACTGACACTTAACTTATCTTCTAACAACCCCTTCCGCAACCGCGCACCATCTCCATCTCCAGCCAGCGCCGACCTTCTTTTTCCCAACAAACCAGGCTCGCCTTTTGACGACCCTCCTGCACGACCATTATCACGAAATCCTTTTCTCGACCAACCCGTTGACTTATTGTCACAGCCTTTGAGGTCACCAGGCGCCATGTCATCTCACTCTGAGTCCAAGTCTCTTTCTGCCGAGGAGATTTTTGTACGTGTTCAACCGATGTCTACGTTTTGGGCTATCTCATTTACATGCAACTTGCGGATGAGATCTACTCAATTTCTCAATGGACTGCCTAAGTCAATTGCATGGCTAACCAGGCATCCCAGAATTCTATGACCCTCGACGAAACTAACGAGCGAGCGAGACAACAAGCCGCTCGTCGACCATCCAATGGCCCGCCTCCACGACGTGGCGAAAACGCGCCTCCAAAGGATGGCAACCACCGACCTACGCGTTCTCAGGAAGAAGCCATTCGCGCTCGAAGAATGCAGGGCTCTGGTCCTCGACCACAGCCGAGCTCACCGCAACGACGTGGCCCACCACGACGCCCCCGACGAAACTCCGAGTCGTCTTTGGTGGACTTTGATGCACGCCCGATCACAGACGAGGAGAAGAAGATGATTGAGGCCGCCCGGCGACGCGAATACGAGCGACAGCGTCGTGGAGACGGTAAAGACCGGGGCGATAGAAGCGATCGCGATCGTGAACGTCGTGACCGTAGCGAACGCGGCGAGCGCAGCGAACGTACTGAACGTACCGACAAGGAGAAGGACAAGTCAAGCCGTCCCAGCCGTAAGATGGACATTATTGATCAGCTTGATGCCACAAGCATTTACGGGACTGGACGTACGTTTCCCTCCTACACTTCCACTCTGTTTGATGACTTGCTAATAAGATGCAGTGTTCCATCATGACGGGCCTTTCGATGCCCTGAACCCTCACCGAAATCGCCAAAACGCCAGACGTGCGCCAATGCAAGCTTTCCCCAAGGATTCTCTCAACAACTCACTTGGAGGTGCAGGGCCGCTCAACGCCCGTGCTGACCACTCAGTGCTGATGGGAAATGCTACAGAGGAGGCTTTCAGAGATTTCGCTGCTCCTACTAAAGCTCGAAAGGAGCCGCCCATTTTTGATGCGTCGGGTCGGGATAAGATCGTCCACGGCGATGAGTCTGTTGGATTAGGAACATCCACATTCTTGGAGGGCACACCCGCCCCCCGAAGTGCCATTCAACGTCACCAGGCCGAGCAGGCTCAAGAAAACTTCGAGGGCGGTCTTCAGCGCAAGAAGTCGCTGGCACAGCGTATTCGTCACATCAACAAGGGCCCTCGAGACTACAGCCAGGGAGGTCGTGCCAACGGCGATTATTCTAGGATTACACCGGATGCCTACCCGACAGCCGCCAGTACTGGCTCGGACAGGAACCCTTTTTTCACTGAATTTGGCAAAGGGGAGGAGAACATTAGTGTTCGGCCTCGAGATGGTTCCATGACATCCAACAGTCCCCCTGGAGGAGGCCGACGCCCCTCTGCTGGAGCGGTTCTCGAGCGACGAGCAACTACAGATGCCTCCTCAGCCTTGGAGGATGCTCCACCAAAGCCCTCGGGGCTGATGGGACGAATGAAGAGCTTGAAGGGACGAAAACCTCGACCAGAGATTCCTAGCAATGGCCCTAGCGTTCCCGGAACGGCCGTTTAGTGGAGGACAGGTGCCGGGCGACTGCTTGACGCAAGCCGATCTCCAAGGCGATGGCATTCGAGGCAGGACAGCCTTTTCGAGGATGAGAGCGAGAATGTGAACGAGAGTGTATGGACTAATAGTCTACCAACACGTGACTAAGAAAATGCAGCGCCGAGAGAGACGGAAAGATGTGCGATATACACATCGAGCTCCGTGCAAGAAACCGAGTCCCTGCTTTGTGGTGTCGACGAGGCCCAAGCTCAGAGTCTAGGTCAGCCACGCACTTGTTGAGGAAAGCGGTATGAAACGCGCTTAAGATAAGATCTACTCAACCTATACAAACACAACCAGGTTTCTCGTATTTTTATCTCTTCTTATTATGTTTGGGATGGAATGGCAGCATGGGTTACAGGAAATGAGACCCATGGGTAGGGGCTACTTGCTCTGTTTTGGAGAAACTAAACGAAGCCTGATTTCCCAAGGCAGCAGCACCAAGGATTAAAGAACCCGTCAATGGTTAATGTTATCGTGCCAGGAGGACATGGGTCTAGGGAGATCTGGGAGGTTACTATGAAGCCCTTTTTGTATGTTTTATATCAGGACTTGATGTCTGAATTGCGACAGCATCAATAAAACTCAAACAGACTATTACACTGGCGTGTGTGTGACGAAGTATATGTGCTTCGAATGAATGCGTAGGCTCGTACTGAAATTCTGTTCCGTAAGTGATGTCATTGGCTGAACTTGTCTGCTATGAGCGTGCCTATAATAATATTCCTGACATCCATGGAAGGAAGAAAAGAAAAACATGGTTTTGCTGTACTGATAGGAGAGAGAGAGACTTTTGCTGGAATGGTGAATGGTGTTGTTAGGGAGTTGACGATAGTCTGGTCATGGGAAGTCTGAACCCGCTAGGGGCCGTCTCTAACTTGACTATTTCATATAATCCAATAGAAAACCCAGGCCTGTTGCTCTTCTTGTTTCCATGGATTCACCTCAGCCTCGATCCTCACAGGCGAGCTCTCACTCCGGATTAGAGCCAGTTTCAGCCTCAATATTGGCTCAGAATGAAGCTGACAGACGCGATGCGGTCTCCAGACTAGGGGCCTGCAAGACAGGCTGCGCAATCGTGGATGAGGATGTCCTGCTGGGTGGGTTTGAACGCGCAAGTGTCGTGGGTGTCAGCGCCGAAGACGAGGAGCTAGGAGTTCAGGTAAGGCTCGTACGAATGAAACATGCCCTTTGCTGACGCGTGATGCCCAAAAAGCTTGGTCTTCAAATACTGGCGCATTCACTTTGCGAGGGGACGATCACAACCGGACTACTCATCACGCCTAAGCCAGCAGGCGTGATGCTGGCTGGTTTGAGGGACGCAATCAAAGCTGAGCTTGAGGCAAAAGGTCATATTGAGGATATGAAGGCAAGACTGAGGCAGTGCCTGGAAAGGGTGATGCTGTCTTGTGTTTTTGACCTTGATGGTCTGTCGGAGGTATTGGCAGATCTGAATCGAAGTGAGCCTCCCGAGGAGGAGGACAACGCACAGCAGGAACAAGAAATAGAGGGGCAAGATGCAACAACAAGAACAGCACAGGTAGAAGAAATTCAGGATAGTCAGGACGACGATGATGAGGCATTCTCACCCGTACGAGAACCTTCACAGCAACCAGGGCCGGAGAAAGAGAAACTGCCGGACAAGACATCACAACATCCAGAAGTTATCGTGATAACGCATTTCTCCTCCCTTCTTACAAGTCTCTTCGCCCACCGCGAGAAATCAGCCGCGCATTCTACCCTTCATCTACTAGGCGCTCACCTCCGCGACCTCTCACGCAATTTACCGTCTAGCCCACTGATTCTTCTCCTGAACTCTACATCATCAGCCTTCTCGGGTCCAGCAAACACAACCACAGCATCGCCTGCCAAACAGACCCCCGTTGATCCAATATTGCGCTCCATCTTCAACCCGCCGCTGTCAACAGGCTATAACACCCGTCGCACAAAACCCAACTACGGACTTGCGTTCTCCCGGTTGTTGGACCTTCACATACTATGCACGAGGATCCCTAAGACGAAGCAGGATGCCGAGGTAGCAACTCAGCAGCGTTCTGGGGATGAAGTTAAGATGGTATGGGCCATGGAGGTATTGTTAGACGAGATGGGTGTATGGGAAGGGAAGATGGGAGTTAGGCCTGGGAGAGAGCAGAGATGGGCTGCTGTGGATGTTGAGGGAGGGAGAATAAAGGCGGCACTTGAAGAGTAAGAGGATGAAGTAAAGATTACATATGCGAGCGATATGATGTTTAGGAGAGGGCTTAGGGGACGGAGAGTCTGATGAGTTGCTCTTGAAGACTACCGCAGAGGCTCACTTGTAGTATAATATATATTTAGACATGTCCTCCCTGTTATACGATGGCCAAGTTGGCACCTGCTACATAAACTACGAAGGGCTTGGTATTACATCCATGTCCAGGGAGTCAGAGCATGCATAGAAAAGACAATGTCAATCGCTGTAAGATGTGTTGTATTGTAGGATTGTAGGTGTAGCAGTCGCTGGTAACCTATGCTTGGCTCCGGATGCGGCCATAGCGGATGACGTTTATTCCCGGAGCATGGCCAACCAATCACATGCTGACCGCAAAACTACCCTTTTGAAGCCTCAGCGAACTTTTTGGGGGATCGATAGTGTATAGTGTTGCATGATTCCAAGCTGTGCTGTGCTCTGCTCTGCTCATCCCAGCCAAGACACAAAAAAAGAAGAAGAAAATGCCCAGCTCATGCAAAGAACTGCGTAAGCTACTCACTGACCCTACTACATTCTAGCCCAAACGCCCAAAAGACAAGAACACTTTTCTAACACTGGATTGCTTTTCTCTCTATGCAGGCGAGGCACTCGCGCAGTGTCTCCAAGAATCAGACTGTGTCATGGTCCAACGCAACAGCGCCGCCGACTGCCTCCGCGAACCCCTCTCGAGCGAATTGCCCCTCAAGTGCCGCCAGCTGAAGAAGGGCTTCGGCGAGTGCAAGCGCGGCATGGTCGACATGCGCAAGCGCTTCCGCGGGAACATGCCCGTGGCCTACCGGACGATGGAGCAGGCCGAGGAGGGCACCGGATACCAGCTCTACGCTGGCCGGCCAGCCTTTGCGGGCGGCGTCAAGAAGACGGACGGAAACGAGCCTATTCCTCAGGATTGGAGAGAGGTCGAGAACGAGAAGTGGAAGGCGGAACAGGCGGCCATGGCTCAGCAACAGCAACAGCAGAAGAAGTAAAGAAGAGAAGAAAAGAAAAGAAATACTGGTACTCTGAGATGAGAACGCCACGTCGATTTCGACACAGGACTTTCGTGGCTACGATTATGAACATCATACCAGAATTGCGACTATCGGATCGAAGCATAGAGTGGGAGAGCAGACAATTGCATAGTCTGCAACCATGATAGATACGGCTCGTCTCTACTTTGTCCTTATAACATGTACAATATGTGTATAGCTATTTGCCTATCATGCCATTTTACGTTACACAATATACAATGACAGCCATACTACATTTATCAATTTTTTATATATATATACCAACCTTTTAATATGTCCAATGTTACGGTCCTTATCAATGGGACCTTCCCCCACAACCCGATAACATGCGTACGTACTCGTCTCACATAGTCACTGTCTGGCCTGGCTTGAGTGGGAAAATGCCCGCGTGCATCCGCCCTCTTTTCCCTCTTCCTTCTTCTCTTGGCATCCGAGACCACGTCCTCGAAACCTCATCCTGCAGTCAAAAAAGGGCTTGGCTCACCCATTGGGGGGCGTCAGACCTTGGTATGTTAGTGGCCTTTTGATTTAATTCAACTAATGCCTTAAAATACTATTGTTTCCCGCCTTCAACCCTTGCCCTGCTCTACCTGGACCACCTACCTACCTTATCTACTCCAGGTTTTACAGTCTCACCACAACGGGCCTGAGACGTTGTTCGCTTACATCCGTGTGTGTGAAGTCTTGGCCTTTGAAATCTTTCTCTATCATTCCCTCTCTGCCTCTTTTCTGCGAATAATCATCCACAAAACGTCAATCCAGATCGGGTCAACTATATCCATCACCTCGCCTCGCCGAATCCGGCTACCCGCTCAATTCGCACCACCATCGTTGTCGTCATAATACCTTCACCCCCATCTCAAACCTAGAGCTGCTACTCTTTACTTACTTACGCTCCTACATCCTTCCCCTCCGATTCGATCCCCTCCGCCACCTACGATGGCCATCATGATCACCGCACCACAGCGGAGGTTGCTCGTTCTCCTCTCGACATTCTTCTTCGTGTTTAGTGTTTTTTACTGCTGCTCTCGTCTTGCAGCCCTAACGGTCGGATCTGAACAAGTTGAAGAAATAGACCCAATTCCCCAAGTCGAATTGCTAAGGGCCGACAATCCCATGTCATACGGCATGTATAACAGACCGAGATATGATGGCATCGACCTCATCAGGAACTTACCCAGCGAATACGTACCGACAGCGAAGAATGGAAAACGAGTAGTTGTGGTCGGCGATATCCACGGGATGCTCGACCCCTTCGAGAAACTACTTAAGAAGATCGAATTCAACCCTCAAAAAGACCACCTTATCGCCGCCGGCGACATGATAAACAAGGGCCCCAAGTCCTCCGAGGTCGTTGCCCGTCTTATGGAACTCAAAGCAAGCGCCGTGCGTGGAAACCACGAAGACCGCGTGATTCTTGCATGGCGTGGCGTCAGTGGACAACAAGGTGTTGCAGCCTACCTCGATTCCGAACATGCCGCCAAACACCGAGGCGAAGAGGAGGATCTGAAGACAGCTCGAAGTCTTACCGAATCGCAAATGACATGGCTGAAGAACCTTCCCGTTATCATATCTGCCGAAACCATGGCTCTCTACATCGTACACGCTGGTCTCGTCCCAGGCGTTTCTCTGCCCCAACAGGATGCCTGGGCTGTCATGAACATGCGCACTCTGCGCTTCCCTCGCGAGGAGTTCCGTAAGAAGGAGATTGAGAAGAAGCGCAAGCAGGCCGAGAAGCAGCGACAGAAAGAGTTGGAGAAACAAAAGGAGGAAGCACAAGCCAAGATCCAACAGCGTGATTTTAGCCCTGACGAAAATGCTCACGCCGCCCGCGCTGAGCCCGTAAACGCCGATTCCGCGACTGCCGCATCCTCGACCGATGTATCCTCCGCAGGACAAACGAATCCCGATCGCGATATTTGGATCCCCATCAATGGCCACGAGGGCGAGCCATGGACCAACCTATGGAACAGCGAACAGAAGAAACTGCGCGGGCCCGACCGTCGTTCTGTTGTCTATGGCCACAATGCCAAGAGGGGCTACCAGGAGGATTCATACACATTTGGCCTGGACTCGGGTTGTGTCAAAGGCAATGCTCTTACCGCGCTGGTCATTCAAGCCAAAGAGGAAGGGGGCTGGAAACACTCAACCCATCAAGTCATGTGTAAGAAGGGCTGGTGGTAATGGTTACAAGCACTTGATGACATTCTGCTATGCTTTTTATGATTTAATCATTGGACAAACAAGGGCAGGAGAGTTGCATATCTCACTGGGAAGGCGTTGGCGGTTCATGACAACGGCGTGTCTTTTCTATCACAATATAGACATGGCATATTTTCGCATTAAAAAGAATACTTTTCACGATACTATCATCAGCTTGGGCGTAACATTTCGTCTCATTTCGTTATGTCACCACTATCTGCGTGTATGAACAACTTATGTTCCTTACAGGTCGCGGTTTACCACTTTGCCTCCACTTGAGAGGCTAAATGGATATAGGTTATAAATAGGTTTGTGGTATAATCAGCAACAACTCCTCAGCAAGATCGTGGAGAAATCCAAGCGCGTTGTTTGCAGTCAGTTTGACGACGCTTCCTCCCCAACAGCAGTATTGTTTCAACTTTTAAATCATTTTCGTGACCATTAAGCGCGAGAAAGCATTTAGGAAAGCTTCTCCTTGAGGATATCCTTGAGGGTGATGGCGTCAGCAGCGAACTTGCTGATACCCTCTCGGAGCTTCTCAACGGCCATCTGGTCCTCGTTGAAGTCGAAGCGGAAGAGGGCCTCGTCCTTGATGTAAGACTTCTTCTCGATGTCCAGAGAAGCAGCCTCAGAGGCGTCAAGCTTCTTGGGGACGGAGTCGTTAGAGTTGAGGAGGTCCTCAAGCAGGTTAGGCTGTAAATATGTTAGCACCCATTCCTCGTGTGTATTGAAGGTGGCTGTGGGCAACGTACAGAGATGGTCAAGTAGTCACAGCCAGCAAGCTCGGTGATCTCGCCAGTGTTTCGGAAAGAGGCACCCATAACGATGGTGTTGTAACCATACTTCTTGTAGTAGTTGAAGATCTGCTTGACAGACAGGACACCAGGGTCCTCCTCCTTGGTGTACTCCTTCTTGGTAGAGGCCTTGAACCAGTCAAGAATACGGCCAACGAAGGGAGAGATAAGGTAAGCACCGGCCTCAGCAGCGCTGATGGCTTGGACCATAGAGAACATGAGGGTAAGGTTGGTGTTGATACCGTGGTCGCGCTGAAGGATCTCGGCGGCCTTGATACCCTCCCAGGTAGCAGCGATCTTGATCAGGATGCGGTCCTTGGAGATACCCTGCTCGCCGTAAAGCTGTTGATGTACGTTAGTACTGTCACCCAGAATATAGTAAGATTGCTGTGGTTACTTACCTCAATAAGGTGGAGGGCCTTGTTGACGGAAGCCTCGGTGTCGAAAGAGTAGCGGGCGTCAACCTCAGTAGAGACCTTGCCAGGAATGATCTTGAGAATCTCCTTGCCGAACTCAACAAGAAGACGGTCGAGGGCATCGTCGACCTGCTGGTCGACGGGGCCACCCTTCTGCTTAGCGTAGTCGATGGCAGCATCGATCAGCTTGGCGTACTCGGCCTTCTTGGAGGCGGCGAGAATGAGAGAAGGGTTGGTGGTGGCATCCTGAGGCTTGTACTTGCCAATGGCTATTTTAACTGGTTAGCTGATGTGCTCTGTGTCATATCATGCCATGTCATATCATGATTATCATTGCCGCGTTTGTCGTATAAGTGATATTGTCAATTCTTGGACGGGGCAATGGAAGCTGGAGGACTCGGATGTAAAGCAATGGGGTTGAATACTAACAGGCAAAGTCACCTATAAGTAAAGGTCAGCATAATCATGAGTTAAATTTGGGGGGTGCGGTAATTACCAGAGTCGGACACAACAGTCTATTGTGGTGTAAACAAGCAATTGGTCAGCCATCGTTTCTGGAAACATAAAGTCGTAGAAGCACAAGAAGCAGCTCGTCGCGAAGGCGATCAAGTTGAGCAGACCCAATTACTTATAAAGTATTATTGAATTCTAACTCAGGCTTGAATGCTGGCAGCTGTTCGCGATCACGGATGAGCTGGAGGGGTAATGGCGGGGTGACATACAGTGCCGGTGGCCTTGAGCTGGTCGAGAGAGGTAGACATGATGGATGATATTGATTCGTGTCGTGTGAAGTCGAGTTGAAGAGATGTTATGATGAATGAAGGAAGAAAAGAAGAAGAAAAGGAAAGAGGAAGGCGCAGAGTGTATCAAGAAAAAAGATTGGGGATTTCACCGAAAGTCGGAAGGGACCTGACGTACACACGACGACTGGCGCCTTCCATTCTTTGCTGTTCGTCTTCGCCCCTCCCAGTCCTGCCAGTCTCGTCAGGACCGGACCAGGTCGCCCCTCCTCACATTCCCGTCACTGCACCCTGCGCTTAAGTTAGTGCCCCGCTTCTGGCCATGGAAGTCATGGTCTAGGCTTGGGTACCTCGACCTCACCTCTCACTTCAGCTTAAGCCTCTCTCCGTTACAGCCGCGCCAGCCAGCAACGTTAGAATTGGGTATCTGATACCTGAAGAATACATGAAGCGATTGCTTTGAGAAATTGTTACGTTTGCAAGACGTCTGCAGTGCTTCAAATTCAGTGCTCCTCGTGACACTCGGTTTTTTGCCAGCACTGCTACCATCATCAGTCATATCTACGAAACTGCTCGTCACAGTTTATCAACAACATCGGCAAAACCACTTATCCATGGCTTGTCTTGGTAATCGCTACCGCCGTCCACCCCCACCACTACATTCTCTCACCTCAGTCCAAGCGGACAGGCAAACCCCCACTTCGAGGGAGCTCAGTCGCTCCAATGGCCCGGCGAGACCTCGCCGTGTCCACCGAGACCCTCAATGATGTCGCTAGCACATTGGACATAGAATGTCGTGGATAGCTAAAGTAAGGCACATGGGGGCAGCGGTGTTTTGGGGGACTATCTTATGTTTAGCCGCTTGTTTTTGCCTGCGACGGGACCTGCGTCATGTCGCGGCAGTAAGCAGCATATTGATATTATCCGTGACAGTATCTGCTCATTCTCAACATTATCTCACCGAAAGTCGCGCCTTTAAAACCACTCACAGTGTATCTGATGAACCCAATGAAGCCAACGCCATCCCTCGGGAGTATATCCGTGAAAAAAGTGTCACATCACTTGTTAAATCACTCTGCCCAGCACGTGGCATTGGAATTCGCTGTCGCCGATGCGCTCGGCGGGGAGAAACCCGACGCTATCAGTAATCTCGCATGAACACGATGGCGCCTCAAGAGAAGCATTGTGATGAAGTCGAGCCTTGCTAGTTTCAAATTTGAGCACATAAACAACTAAAACGTTGAACAGAACATCACAACGCCTCACATGCTTATTCAGTCTCTATACTACTTCCCCATTGGCGTTTAAGTAATGGACGGGTTGGTAGCTGCTTATGCCTAACTTAGCCACTTTCGAGAAGAGTGAGTGATATCTTGCTGTAAACACTCTTCTAAAGCAACGTAATCTTATTGGTAATTTCTCAAAGCATACAGTATATCGCAACTGCCAATCCCAATACCGCCCCTGACACCTATACATGCGTTTTACTTTTCCCTGTTTTGAAACTTCCTCTGTACACATCTTTGTAACATCTTTGTAACCAACACCGTTGTTATATAATCAACTTCAAATCAGAGGTTGCTTAGTCCTCGGTAATATCACCGTATTCCCACATACCCAGGCGCTCATCCTTTGCCGTACTCTCGACGTCCTTGAGGTGCTTCAGAGTAGGCTCAAAGACCTTGCTGCGCTCCCAAGCCTTGAGCTTCTTGGGGACCATGGCATATCCACTGGCAACCACATCCTTGTTGATGGAGTCATTGGGCCCAGGGAGCTCTCCCGAGGATCCCGTGTCATACAATGTCACATAGCTGACATTCTCCTTGTTGTCAACAAAGTCGAAGCTGGCAACAAGCTTCTTGTTCTCAGTGAGCTCATAGATGAGACCAATAGCATCCTCAAAGTAGTCAGCGCCAGTGGGAAGCTGGACGAAGGATAGAGAGGCATCAACAGCCTGAGCCTTCAGCTTTTGCGAACCAAACTTGGGCTGGTCGAGAGCTCGCAAATTGGACCAGGGGATTTTCTCGCTGTTGCCGTAGTCGATGTACATAACCTCGGACATCTTTGCAGTGCGGTCGTTGGCCCTCACGCGCGCTCGGTACCACTGACCGTCGGCAGAGAACTTGGCCGATACATACTCTCCTGTCTTGGGTGCGTCCTTGAGAGGATTGTTGTTTTTGGAGTCGATGTGGAACTTTCGGAATTCCGTCATCAAGTTCTCAAGTGCGGCCGTTCCTTTGCCAATCTCCTGGATCTTGATCTTGCCGTTTGCGTCAATGTTGGTGAGAACAACGTCGCGGTAGTCAGTAGGCTTCTTGTCGATAGACACATCGGTCTCAGGGGCAGCTTCTGTGGCTTCCTCTTGCTCGTACTCCTCGTCCTGCGACGGGTCCCAGTCTTGCCACAAGTTCTTTCGGCCTTCCTTGGCCTTCTTTTCGGCAGTGAACAGCTCGGCGGCGTTGCCAGACTTCTCGGCAGAGTAGGCGTGGACAGAAGCAAGGCCCTCTTCGACCAAAACCTTGGCAAAGTTTTCTCGGTTAATGTAAAGCTCACCAATGAAACCACCGACCTTGTCCATGTCATGGATATCCACCTCACAATCGCGCTGATTACATCGGCGGTTGGCAAGCTCAATAGCCTCCTTTCCGAAAGGCTCACCACCTTCGCCATCGGCCCGGGGGGCTCGAGGAGCTCGGATTCCGCCCAAAACCATAGTAAGCTTGACGTTTTCACGGGGAATCAAGATTGTGAATCTGGAGCCTGCCTTGCAGAAGTCAACAATAGCAGGGACCTTCTTTTGCCGTTGCAGAGTAGACAGCATGATCTTGGCCTTCTGCGTGCTCTCGGAGAGGTCTGTATACTGTTTGGCCTTCTGAGGCTTGCCAGACCACATACCCTTCTTCTCCTCCTTGGCCTTCTCTTGGGCGGCAAGGAGATCGTCGTAGTTGGGAGCTCGGTCAGTGTCATCTTTGCGATGTCGGATAACTGAGGCCCATCCATTCTCAACCAAGACGAGGTTGATGTTGGTGTTCTTCTCGGTAACAGTAGCGACTTCTCGGGCTTCAAATCCTTCATTTGCAGGTTTGTTGCCATCAATGCTGACGCGGACGTGCTTGCCAATAAGCTTCTGACGGAGAAACTCCTTAGCTTCTTCTCGGAAAGGGCTCTCGGAGGGCTCTGTGGTTCGGGGTCCTCGGACACTGCTAAGGTTGATGCGCTTTTCTGATGTTCCAGCCTTGTTTCTGACTAGAATGGTGTCGGCACCGATGATCTTGGAAACGATCGCATCCTGGTTTCCACCTTCGGTCTTAGCAACGTGGTTCTTGTGGATTCGAAGCTTCTTAGATTGTGCCTGCTTCTCGGCAGCACGAAGAGCAGCCATCTTCTCACCCAATAAGGTGGAGTGGAAATCATTGCATCGTGCAAGACCTTCTTGCAACAGGAATTCGGCAATGTTTCCACGAGGGTGGATAACAGCGGCGACCAGCTGGCCCTGAGGGCTTGCACCAACAATTTCGATCTTGACTTGGCGCTGGAGCAGTCTTGACTCAACAAATGCCCTAGCCTCGTTGCCATACTCCTCGGCAGGCTGAGTAGTGCCGGTTGAGGGGAGTGTTCGCTCTGTGGATGGCGTTCGGATACCAGCAATCAAGGTCATGGGTTGGAAGTGCTTCTTCTCAGACAGGAGAAGTCGTACCAACAGGCGGTCTCCACTGAGAACTCGCTCCACGACACCATCAACAGTCTTGCCCTTCCACTCCTTCATGAACTCAGGGCCACCGAGATCATTTTGCACCTCAATAATACCGCCGACTCCAACATGAAGACCCTTATCCTCAGCCTTGGCCTTGTTCTCGAGTTGGCGAAGAGTCTCAAGGCGGTCAAGAACCTCGTTCGATTCTTCCTTGCGGCCAGCGTCCTCACGAACTTTCAGCCAACCAGCCTTGACAAGCTCATCGGGCAAGTTGGTGCCATCCTTGAGCTGGGCAGTACCAAATTCTCGGCCGGAAGTAGGGATCGTGTAGAGGACAGTCGCCTGGACAGGCTTTCCAACAGCGAGGTTTCGGAGATACTCTCGGGATTGGAAGGCAAAAGGCTCGTCGCCCTCGCGCTTTAGATGAGGGGCTGTGACATATGCAAGGGACAAAGTTCGCTCGGCGTTGGGGTTGTTCGGGCTAGTCAATACCAAAGTGTCACCACTAAGTACACTCTTGACGTTGCCGACGAAGGTTTTGGACATTATGGCGGGACCGTTAGACGAGGCGGAGAGACCTGATTGCACAATGCCATGTTAGTCTCATACTGTCATTCAAACGAAGCAGGCACAAAATGCAGATTGCGATGTTCGTAAGTGTATCATGAGGCTGTGTCAATGCTCTTTTGGGAGGAATTGCAAGAGTTCCTGCAACAATTTCCATATGGAATACCAAGCTACGAAAGCTGGTTACCTGTTGAGCTTCAAGCTCCCCTGAGCGTACGACACCGCCACGTGCCAATTGAAAAGTTGAAAATGTTCCAACGTGACGTACCTGGGATGGGAGGGGATAGGGTGCTTGTTTCTAGGTTGAGTCTTGATGATAAACTGTCTGAACCTCAACAAGGGCAGTTAAATATGGGAGGAAATAGAGAAAGAAGAAAGAAAGAGCTTCATCCAAGCATGTGGAGTTTGATGTTGAGATCGTGTGAGGTGCCTTAGGGAAAGGTGGCCCCAAGCTCGAGTTCGCCGCTAAAGGGTCGAATGTGGGGACACAGCTCAGGGGTTTACGGCGTGTGGATGCCCCTAAACGAAGCTGACCGCGGGGTATCAGCACCTTCAAAAGACCCTACAGCGGAGCTCTGACAGCTCTTGATGATCAAGAAGGTACCTAAGAATGGAAGAGTTTCAATTGGCCGCCGTGCATCAAGAGCTCCTCAGGCACAGGGTGTCAGCATTACAATTGATGCTTTGAGTTTACGAAATAAAAGACATTTAGTGTACACATGCAGAGATTGCGGCTGATTGTACTGCCTGAAACCTATCATCACCAAAATGGACTGATCTACGCAGGACCCCTCCAACGTGGCGACATAGTGTTGACGCATTGAATACCCATGACCAAAGTGCCTACCCTACACTACAAAACGCTTTCCCAGGTCGGTCTCAAATTGAAGAGTGTTCTTCAAGCTCTTTGATTTTACAACAATAGAACATTCTACAATGCACATGACGATATCATCAGGAATTTCTCAGCATTGCTTTACAAATTTGACTTGAGTTGATTTGCTATCGAACGTTATGCCATATTTCACACACGTAGGGAACTACATATGGTAAACTAAGACCACTTATTGTGGCTATAGGGATTTGACCAATCAAGTTCAATGATATTTGATTTCTTAGTTGGAGATACCAATAACACCTAAGAGTCGTCAATAACAAGCCTCTAGGAGCTGGATGATTCTTGTACATACCACAGGCAGGTCGGGGACCAGCGTTACCAGTCTTGAGAGACTCCTCAGAGTCGCCCTTGCCAAGGTCGTCGGTACCGGCGTGGACAACAACGGTTCGCTATAGCATCGTTAGTGGAGATTCTAGAACAAGACAAAGATATGTCCTTACGCCAATGACGCTGTGGGGGCCGATAAGCTTGATCAGGGAGTCAGTGACAGAGCCCTTGGCATTGCCCTGGCCATCAGTCTCCACGTTTCCGAGATCACCGACGTGACGGGTCTCGTCAGAAGGAGCACCGTGGGTCTTGTTGTGAGGGTTGACTGTTGTTGAATTTAGTTAGTATGTGCTCATAAGGATTATGCATAATCAAGGGTGTTAGTATCGAAGGGGGATCTTCGAACCACCATCCCTAGTTCATAGCCCTGAAGAAGGGACTAGCTCGTCATGTAAGGAACACACTCACAGTGAGGGCCAGCGGAGGTGCAGCCGTTGGTGTTGTCACCGAAGGTGTGGATGTGGAATCCTCGCTTGGCGTTGGGATCGTTTCCAGTGATGTCCCAGGTGATGGTAGTGGGGGCAGACTCAGACTCCTGCTCGAAGACGACGGTACCGGAGACCTTGGAGTCACCTCGGAGAACGCTCACTGCAAGACATTATGTTAGCCGGGTACTCAGGATACAATGTTATGATGCAATGTGTTGAATCTCTGGATCGACGCCCTGTAAGGACGAAGCAGGTCTCCAACCTTGATAGATGTGTGACGGGAAGCGCGGGAGAGTCCATCAAGGGACATCGAGCCAGGTATCGTCTGGCGTTTGTAGACATCTTAGTGGCGCAGGAACAAGCCCATCAAGGTACACCTAGCACCATTGACAGTATTCGTCATCTCGTTGGACGAGAACTGAGAAACTCGCTCAAAACAGCTCGAACCCTCTCCTGGTGGTGCGCGGGGCCCGGGACAAAAGCATGCCTATAAAGAGAGCTGCCCTCTCCAGAGACTGGGACACGATGAAGGTTGGGGCAACTTACCAGCCTTGACCATTTTGACGGTTTTTGATTTTGATTTGGTAGGTATTGGATTAGAGAAAGTAGTTGAAGATTGTATGATGCAAGTGGAGAGGGGAGAAGAGGGGAGTTTTGAGGAAGAATCGGGGTCCGAAACGGCGCGACGTCCGAACTTCTGAGCTCTCCAGGTGAGTAAGTTACAGTACCAGCTCGTTCTTTCTCAGTCCTGCCACTCTACCAGGTCTCCTTCCCCTCCTTGGCCTCCGGTTGCCCACTGCGAAGCCCAACCAGAGCTTCTCAGCCAATCCTTCCACGACCTCAGCGAGCTTTCGAAAGCTCTTTGGACGTTTCAGCGTCTCATGGAGCTTGATCATTGCTAAGGTGGGGTAGTGCTGCAGAGCCCCGCTCCGTCAGACAGTCGTCATCCTAGTGCCAAATCACTACTGTACTGACGAATTAGATTACATCATTGAAGGACTTGGCCTCAGAGCTTTTGCGAGCAGACGCCAGAGCCGATCTTCGGGGGTGATGTGGAATCAATCAGCCAGAACAGGGGTTCTGTTTATCACGAACAAAGACTGCATTGCACAAGCTTATCATATGTATATTGAGTAGCCAAGCCCAATGGCGATTGTCTCAAGTAGTTTCATTCTGCAGTGTCTGGCCGTTCGTTCATGTCTTACATTAACTCAAAGAACGGGCTCGGATATTCGGTTATAGATGGAACGAACGGACTCAACATAATACTAGGTCCTGATAATGCTGCTGCATGACACATAAAGAAGCAGCATGGCATATAAAGATAGGTAGTTGTAGCATGCACAGGGCGGACCTGAGTAGGTAGAGATGGTATACTTAGCTGCCACGGAATCAATCTAGGTCGAATATCATGAATGTTGTGTGTGTAATCTCGAACTCGAACTTTTAAAGACTGTGACGAACATGTTTCAACGGTAAGGATTATATTTCAGAAAAGAGCTCGCTGGTATCAATTAAACACTACTACCACCATCTTACTGCACAAGACCTGCCTGGCTCTCCTACGAGTCGGCAAGCGATTGACTTGGCCCCGATCCATTTCCATGAAAGAATTCCCTCCTCTTTAGGTCCATTTACCAATTTATCTTCTCTGTATCTCGTCCCCGACTGCTTCCAAATTATCAAATTCAGAGCAGCCTTACCGAGGCGTTGCGACGAATAGAATCGTGACGTTTTTACCCTGTCTTTCAAAAGAGATAGGATACCAAATCTCGCAAATCAAATACAGAAGCTGGCTTCAGTCCACGAGATTGAAGTTGTACAATGACGCAACCACAAAATTACTGGATTTCCTAATAGCATTCGTATCTTCATCAACACTGATCTACCAGATGTGCAATGGAGATCAATATGATGGTTTCAAAAGAGAAATGGCCAGTTGTCTTATGTGAGAAGATTTAGGTTCGTCTACAAAGAGACAGGGATCTCTAGCATCGTTAAAGGGTGACACCACCTAATGGAAGAATTTTCGTTTTGTCTCCAAGAAAGCTGGCGCGATACTCGATAATGCCTTTGCTGATAGCTTCGAAGTCCTTCACCTTTCGGTTGCGGAATTCGGTAAGCAATTTGCGTAGTCCTTCAACATACTGATCGTGTTGTTCTGCTTCGCAGTTGCCCAAGGCACCAAGTTGAAGGAGAATTTGATCATCTGTTGCCGCTCGGCATGTTAGCGTTCCCTCCACTGGCATGCGCCTCGGCTTGTATTTGTGTGCCCGTGTACGGTGGATCATGATAGCACGTACCCGGAACCTGCATGTTTTCGAAATGCTGGAAATGACACTCGCTGCCCTTGGGACATATTCCTTGAGTGAGTTGGTCAGGGCATACTTCCCTTGTTACGTCGATCTTGTTGCTGTACGTCAAGGAACGCAACCCCCCATCCACTGAGTTGTTATACTGGGGATGAAAGCGGTAAGCTCTGAAATATTGGAGAGGCGTTTGGTAAGGAACGAATGTTGTTTCGGAACCATCATTAACTTGCGACGTCTTCGGAATCTCGACCTATATAATTGTTAGCCCTGCACCCCACCCGGATGCCAAGTTCGTCTACTTCTCGATTAGATTCGGATTCTGTATCGCCATCTCCTGTCGAAAATGGTTGAGTGATCGGTGTTGTCATTGACAAGCCTTGGAGATCAGTATCACTTGTCTCCAACACTGTATCATCCACCGGTGCTTGACGGGGCAACGATTGTCGCGAAACAGGGGACTCCGTATCTGGCAGATCCACAACGGCATCAGTTGGCTCGTAGTCGTCAGAATCAGCCTCCTCTGCCACATCCTCTTCTTCACTAGAGGTATCAGCTTCTTCCATGGCTACATCTTCGTCTGGATCTTCAACATCATCGACTGCAGTCTCACCAGCTGCATCAGTTGTATCGTGTACCAATGGAGGCTGTGCTGTCCATGAGGAGTGGCCATCGACGATCTTACTCTCTCCCACCTCGTGTTTCTCATGCGATTGAGATGCGTCATGATAATGCTCACTCGTTTCTCGATCGTCGGTGGACGCAGTGCTTGAGGATTCATCCATTGACGCATCCTGGTCGACATCATGATAGGACATGGCTGCTTTCTGATTATCTGTAGGTGCATTCAAGGAGTCATCCAGAACAGATTCTCGCGGAAAAGTGTTGACTAGACATGGTTTAGCACCAAAAGCCACGAGCAAAGAGAAATGTTCCATACCAGGCGTTTCAATATTCGATGTTTTCCTCTGGACAGTGTCTGGCTCAGGCTCATCCTCTATCGGTGCTGCTGGCTCAGTTTGTATAGCATCTTTCCGAAGACGCTCTTCTTCAGCCAAGCTGTTTTCCATCTCCAGTTTGATTCTAGCAACTTCGGATTCGTAATGCTTCAGCTGCTCGGCTTGCTCCCTTAGCTGGGCTTCTAAAATTGGCAAACGCTCACTGGCAACACGAGCACGCAGCGAAGGTCTAGCCAATTGAGGTTGTCCCCTGACTTTGGGCAACTTGGCACTGGGATATGGCGAAGAGGGTCGTGATGCATTCGACGCAGAGTCATTCTGGACCACCGTTGCTGCTGTCGATATGGCACGCGTTGCCAGAGGAGATGGAACCGAAATATCCACGCTACCCTCTTTTGATTGAGGCTCAGACTGGGGCAGAGGCGAGTTATTGCCTGATTGTTTTGCCTTCTTACGGGCTTCAGCCTCGGCAATTCTCCGCTTCATGTCCTCAATTTTCTTGTTCATGCTCTCCAGATTGTACATGCCATTAGCACTTGAAGTGGGAGTTCCTACAAGCTTGGGGCTAGGTACTGTGTGACGGGACGCGCTATCAGGCAAAGTCGGGTATTCACGAAACGACATCGTTCTCGAGCCAGGCGTTGGGTCTCGCTGCGTTGCGGAAGGATGCAATTCGGGGGAATCGATGTCCATCTCGGCATCATCCTCGTCGTCACTGACGTCGATCAAGAATGGGCGAGATTCCCGGGTTTGACCGAATGGACGCTTCTGTGATGTTGGTGTGGAGCTTTCATTCAAGTCCGCTGCAACAGGTCGTTTGCGTTGATTATGAGTCGGAGAAGGTGCATTGGAAGACAGGAACAGCCCTGGAATTGGAGGTGCCGCAGCCGGGTCCGCAGCCGGGTCCGCGATTTCCACTGCTGTACTTTGTTGGTCATCGACACTGGTTGAGACAGCTGGTGGAAGACTGAGGGATCTGCTATTTTCAGGGGCTGGCTGAGATAACTGAAGCTCTTGTGGTGGGGGTACTTGAGGCGAAGCTTTTGCGGTTGCCTCTCGCGCCTTTATCAGGGCCTCCATCTTTCTTTGTATGAGTTTCGACTTTTCTGATTGAGCTGTAGTCTTCTCTGATTTTGCGTTACTCGTCAAAATGGATGCTGGTGTGGCAGGCTTGCCGTCATCTGCTTCTACTGCTGTGGTCTTAGAGCCTTTTGCAGCTAAAAGCCGGGCTATGCGATCCTTTCGTTCTTCGGCTTTATCCTTCGCCTGATCCGTCGTATTCGCTTGGATGACGGCAATATCTGCCGGGGCTGATGGAACCACGGCATCGCGCACTTTGCTTGGTGCGTTGGTAGTGTTTGAAACTTTCGAGGTGTTTGGCTGTTCTTGACTCGGAATGGCGGTCCCTAAATCGAGACCCAGTTCTGTGAATAGCTCATCGAGCAGTGAGCGATCAATACCTTCATCAACGAAATTATGATAGCGGATGTTCAATGGCCAGAGGCGCAGAATAGCCTCTTGGGCCTTCTTCCGTGACTCCGAAAGAATTGTATCCGCATCTCTTTTCATGCTCTCTCGATTTGATGAGTCGTTGCTGTCAGAAGGATATATGCTCTTCGTGAACGCAACGGATTCTTCAGTCGGTGGGTCAATACCACCACGTGGGGTTTCTATCCAAAGTTAGTATTGTTCGGGTTTGAAGAAAGAATATGTACGTACGAGCGTGTGATATCTCATTTGATTGCATCTCGCGAGGTGAGAGATAAGGCGAGTATGAACCAGAACGATCGCGGCCCGATTGTTTTGCGTTCCCAGCCCGTTCATCGATATTATGATCAGACTGTAGCCCAATAGGTAGCCGAGATGAGCTGTCTTGATTACTGAGGTGGAGCATAGAACCTGATGGCTGGACGTCATATCTGCCAATCTCACCAGCGACCCTTTCGTCTGGCTCATAGATGTCTTCCAGTTCACCTTCGCTAAGCTCACCATCCTCCATCGCCTTTCCAACTACTGGTCGTTGGCCATGCGGCATAGAGCTGCCCGTTACATTTTTCTCGCCGAATCCCATTCTCTGGCCATTTACAGCTGCACCATTAGGATCAGACTGGGCTGCAGAAAAGTTCTGCGGTGATGTCGGTTGCCAACTTGTGGAGTTTTGAGAAAATCCCATGCCTAAGCCAGGTATAGATGTCTGATTGTATTCGTACGCTTCAGCTCCTAGACTATAAGCTTGGCTCTTTGCCGTCTCGTTCTGGCTAGAGGGCGGTTCGGTGTATGTTTGATTTGTCGAGTATGCATATGGTTGTGAATGTTGGTAGCCGGGAGCCCCATAGTCATACACGTAGTTGTTCATCTTTGGTGACTATTACTGGATGTATTTTCGTGTTTCAGCGATGGTTTCAGCATGCGCTGTCGTATCGTTACCTGGGCTTCGCCGGTAAGGGATATCGATGCGTCGTTCTGTGGCGTGGATGACCCAGGGAAAGGCCAACTCTTTCGGCCTTTGATGTTCGCGTCACGCAATAGTCCAGTTACTGTAAGGCAGACTAAGTTAAAAAAAAAAACAACTGCGGATGACTTGAGCAATCCAGAACGACCCTTTTTTTTTTTAATGCACTGGCAGATGTCGGGTGTCAAAGGAACAAAATAATGGGCGTCACAGGACGCGATCTGGCGTATATCGAAGAAATAAAGTATTTAATTCAATGGGGTTCTTTCACAAGGGACATGCACCGCGTCTAGTCGCATGGGGATTAGCGCGCTGATAGCGGCTAAGTCACGTGCTGGCGCTTTGTTTACTCCCGGTCACTGTCCCTAGCAACGCGCTGGCCAGCAGATCCCTGATGTTGATGTCAGGCTGAACCCATATGTGATTCCTAGACTTGCATTGCATTGCCTTACTTCATGACACTGCTCATGAAAGGGTGAAACCCACATCGCATATTCCTTCTGTTATTTTCATCAAGACCTGACTGGAAGACCACAGAGTGCTCTTAATCATTTCTATTTCCCGCCTGATTTGTTTACTTGCGCAAGCACACAACCTGGAGTTGAGTACATGACCTACGATACCACAACACTACGAATTGTTCATGCGGGCGCACCACGATGTCTTTCAACGCCAATGGCTCAGCGCCTAGGCGCAGTAATCCCTTTGCCAGAACAGCTTCTGCCTCCCCATCTACGAATGGCAGTCTCCGACCTAAATCCGCCATCTTTTCATCCCCGTCCATTCCCGGACTCTCCCCACACAATCGAACACAATCGAACGGATCATTGTCAACAATAACCCAAGGGATTCCCGGTGCAGTGACAAGACAGCATCGCAGTGACTCTAAGAGCGGGACCCCAACGTCGACAACATTCGCACCGTCATTCATCAAAACCGAGGAGATGAGTCGAAGCCAGGATACAGTTAAAGGCATCGAAGGCGAGAACGACTTCTCCGGCAAGCGCTATGTTTGGCTTAAAGATCCACAAACAGCTTTCGTCCGAGGGTGGATTGTTGAGGAGCTTGAGGAGAACCAAATCCTCGTTCAATGCGACGATGGCACTGTATGTGTTGGCTAATGATGACCCTCCCCTGTTGTCTAACTGTTTTATAGCAAAGAGAAGTTGATGCTGAGAGTGTCGATAAAGTAAACCCTGCCAAGTTCGACAAGGCAAACGATATGGCCGAATTGACACACTTGAACGAGGCATCCGTTGTCCATAATCTTCACATGCGATACCAAGCCGATTTAATATATACATACTCGGGTCTTTTCCTAGTTACTGTTAACCCTTATGCGCCAATTCCTATATACAGCAACGATTACATCAATATGTATCGTGGACGAAACAGAGAGGACACGAAACCTCACATTTTTGCCATGGCAGACGAAGCTTTCCGGAACCTTGTCGAGGAAGGCAAAAACCAGAGTATTCTGGTCACAGGTGAATCTGGTGCTGGAAAGACTGAGAACACAAAGAAAGTCATACAGTATCTCGCCGCCGTTGCTCAAGCAGATTCGACAGTCAAGAACAAGGCTCACCACTCGACCCTCTCACAACAAATTCTGCGAGCCAATCCGATTCTGGAGGCCTTTGGAAACGCCCAGACCGTCCGCAACAACAACTCGTCGCGATTTGGCAAGTTCATCCGCATCGAATTCACACGAAATGGAGCAATCTGTGGCGCCTATATCGATTGGTACTTGCTTGAGAAGTCTAGAGTTGTACATATCAACCAACATGAACGGAACTATCACGTATTTTACCAACTACTCAAGGGCGCCAGTCCTGATTTGAAGAAAGAGTTCCTGATCGATGGTCATACGGTTGAGGACTTCAATTACACTCGAGATGGCCATGACACAATTATAGGTGTTTCAGATCAGGCTGAGTGGGAGTCGCTCATGGAAGCTTTTAATGTAATGGGCTTCTCCGATGATGAGCAGAGGTCCATCTTGCGGACTGTGGCTGCTGTGTTGCATCTGGGCAACATCAGCGTGGTCAAGGAAAGTCGAGCCGCAGACCAGGCCCGCCTTGCAGCAGATGCGAAAGCTCAAGCTGCCAAAGTCTGTAAGCTGCTTGGTGTACCTTTAGAACCCTTTCTCCAAGGCTTGCTCCACCCCAAGGTCAAAGCAGGCCGTGAATGGGTTGAGAAGGTTCAAACCCCTGAGCAGGTTCGCCTGAGCTTGGACGCTCTGTCAAAAGGTATCTATGAACGTGGTTTTGGTGATCTTGTCAACCGTATCAATGGCCAGCTAGATCGCACTGGCATGGGCATGGATGATTCACACTTTATCGGAGTACTCGATATCGCCGGTTTTGAGATTTTCGAACAAAACAGCTTTGAACAGCTGTGCATCAACTACACCAACGAAAAGCTACAGCAATTCTTCAACCACCATATGTTCGTCTTGGAACAGGAGGAATATGCACGTGAACAAATCGAATGGAAGTTCATTGACTTTGGACGTGATCTGCAACCCACGATTGACCTGATCGAGTTGTCAAACCCTATTGGTGTCTTTTCTTGTCTTGACGAGGATTGTGTTATGCCCAAAGCTACGGACAAGTCGTTTACCGAGAAGCTCAATTCTCTTTGGGACAAGAAGTCTAACAAGTACCGACCTTCACGCCTTGGGCAGGGCTTTATTCTCACTCACTACGCAGCCGAAGTAGAATACTCTACCGAAGGATGGCTCGAGAAGAACAAGGACCCCTTGAATGATAATATCACCAGACTTCTCGCCACTTCCACCAACAAGCATGTTGCGACTCTCTTCTCCGATTGCGCTGAATCTGAGGAAGATCGCGCAACCGGCAGAGGCAGAGTCAAGAGAGGACTCTTCCGCACAGTCGCCCAGAGACACAAAGAGCATCTTCATAGCCTCATGTCACAGCTTCACTCCACACATCCTCATTTTGTCCGATGTATTCTTCCTAACCACAAAAAGAAACCAAAGCAATTCAACAACCTCCTGGTTCTGGATCAGCTTCGATGCAATGGTGTACTGGAAGGTATCAGGATTGCACGGACGGGCTTCCCGAACAGACTTCCTTTTGCTGAGTTCCGACAGCGATACGAAGTCCTTTGCCAAAATATGCCTAAGGGCTACCTTGAGGGCCAAGCCGCCGCAAGTCTCATGCTCGAAAAGCTCGGACTTGACCGCGCTCTGTATCGAGTCGGCTTGACCAAGGTCTTCTTCCGCGCCGGTGTGCTCGCTGAGCTTGAAGAGCAGCGCGATGCTCTTATCACTGAGATCATGTCCAGATTCCAATCTGTCGCTCGGGGATTCATTCAGAGACGGGCGGCCTACAAGAGACTGTTTCGAACAGAAGCCACCAGAATTATCCAGAGAAACTTCAATGTTTACCTGGATTTGGCTGAAAACCCTTGGTGGCAGCTGGTTGTAAAGATGAAACCCTTGCTCGGCACCACTCGCACAGCCACCGAAGTTAAGCGGAGAGACGCAATGATCAAGGATCTCAACGAAAAGATGAGATTGGAATCCGAGAATCGTACGAAGCTCGAGGAGGAGCGCCGCAACTGTCACGCAGAAATGGTTCGCATCCAGCAAACCCTGGAGAGCGAGCGCGCGCTTGCTTTGGACAAGGAGGAAATCTTCAAGCGACTCCAGCTTCGAGAAGCGGAGCTTGAAGAAAAGCTCGCAGGTGCGATTGAAGACCAAGAAAGGCTGGAAGACGAACTTGATGACCTCTTGGACGCCAAGAACCGCGCCGAAAAGGATGTGGAAACATATCGCTCCCAGCTGGAGCAAGCTGCTATCCTCATTGCCAAACTTGAAGAGGAGAAGAAAACTCTGGGCACAAAGGTGACTGGGCTTGAACAATCGATCTCCGAGTTAGCCCAGAAGCAAACAGAGAGCAGCGAGCAGGAACTAGTCCTCCAGGACGAGATCAAGATGCTTCATAGTCAGTTGGCGGTGAAGGAACGAAAGGTCCAAGACCTGGAGACCAAGCTAGTCAAGATTGACCAAGATTTAGAGGTGAAGCTCCACGCTGCTCAAAAAGAAGTTCAATCAACCAAACTTCGGGAAAGCCAGCTATCTCGAGACAACGAAGACATTCAGCAGCAACTCAACGAGCTCTCAAAGACGTGCGCTGATTATGAGGATCTCGTACGTCAGAAAGAGAGTGAACTTGCCCTTCTACGAACCGATAACAAAAACTTGGACAGCGAACGCCAATCTCTGGAGGACCAGAGGAACTCTTTGGCTGCCGAGAAAGAAAAGAATGCCGAGAAGTATCATGAAGCTCAGGCCGAACTTGTGGCAATGAAGTCTCGACAATCTCAATTAGAGCGGGAGGCAGAGGATGCGAAGAACCTGCTTGAAGCACGATTATCCGAGGATGCTCAAGCCGACCAAAATCGGCAAGTCATTGAGTCGCAAATCAAGGACCTCAAGGATGAGCTTTACAAGACACAGATGGAGCTGAGTCGAGAGCGCCAGTCCCGAGATGATGTTCAGCTACTCGGCGAGCACCGCTACCAAGAGCTGAAGGACGATTTTGATCGCCTCAACGAGTCCAAAATCATTATCGAAAAGGAGTTGTATGCTCAACAGGATACCCTCCGAAGAACGATGGAAGCTCGAACTACAGCCGAAAAGGAAAGAGATGAGGCCAGGCAAGAAATCCGACGTCTTCGACTGGCAAAGACACAAGCCGAGGATGCAAAGATGCAAGCCGAAGTCGCCGGCGAGCGACAAGCTTCCAAGGCAGCCCAGGACCGCGAAAACAGTCTTCGCAAGGATCTTGACGCAGCCCAGGAACGGCTACAGTGGTTCGAAGGAGAGTGTGCTAAGCTCAACCACCAGATTGAGGACCTCAACAAGCTAATTCTTGAGTCGGGCGAATTTGGCTTGAAAAACGACCAGGCCAAAGAAAGACTCGAACGTGAATTGAGCACTGTGAAAAGCCGCTTGACAGCATCGGAAAACGACAACAGAGCATTGTTGAACAAACTGCAACAGAAGGGTTTGGAGATTGCTCGCTCAAGTTCGCGTGCGAGTGAAGCATCTCGAGGTCAGATTCAGTCTCTTCAACGTGAAAAGACGAGACTTGAGGAACAGAACACGAAGTTGAACAAGCAACTGGGTGAATCTCAACTCGCTATTGCGTCACTCGAAAAGAGAGCCGAGAAGCTCCAGCTCAACTTGGAAGATTTGAGTCACGAGGTAGCTCGTGAAGTCAAGTCGAGTAGGAACGCCGAAAAAGCAACTTCTACGTTTACCGCGCAGTTGGCTGAAGCCAATCGTACCATTGACTCAGAGCGACAACTTCGAACCCAGGCTCAGACAACTGTTCGTACGTTGCAAGGCTCTGCGGACTCACGAGACCAGGAACTCAATGAGCTGCGGACACAGATGCTCGACGTTCTGAGGACCGTTGACCCGGAAGTACATATCCCACCTCAGACAGATGGGTCAGATGAGAAGATGCTTATCCAGAACTTTGACCTTGTACGAAAAGTTGAAGAGCTTCAGCAGAACCTGCGGGTGCAAACAGCTGCTCGAACAAATGCCGAGAATCAACTGACAGAAATGAGAGCAACACGCAATGAATCTCCCACTCGACCCAAACTTGAAGAAATCCAGCTTAACGAAGCACCGTTTCCAGGATCACCAACTCAAAAGAGGGCGGCTAAGCTTCATGCTCGCAACTACTCCAACACATCAACTCCCACGCGCCGTTTCCAGGATGTGGACCACCTCCAAGATTCAACACGTTCTGATCGAACAGTTGATACTCTTAACTTCAACAGCCGTATGGACTTGAAGGCGGAAGTCGAGGAACTTCAGAACCAGCTTCAATTGAAGGAGATGCAAAATCGACATCTTCAGAGCCAGATCGATCGAAGTACACCTGTGCCGGAAAACAACGACGATCAAAGTCCATCTCTGCGCCGTATTCAGAAGCTCGAGATGGTCAACACCCGTCTTCATGAGATGCTCGATGACTCTAGCAAGAAGGTGTCTGCTTTGGAGCGTACCATTCGATCTGGACAGCTCTCGATTCGAGATGTCCAGACCCGAACACATGAAGAGATCTTGGAGGTCCTCAACAGCCAAGAGGATTCTCGCCGAGCCTTGGTACATAGCCATAAGGATGCTGTGGCGGAGTTGACTGACATCAAGGGTCACTTTGAGAGACTACGCCACGACCGCGCCAAGGCAGAAGTTGAACTTCGCGATGTTAAATCCGATCTACAGGAGATGACTTTGGCAAGAGAACAGGAAGCGCAGAGCCGTAACCAGCTCCTCCAGGAGTTCGCCGACCTGCAAATCCGACTCGACGCAGAGACCTCGAAGTTTGCCGACGTTGTCTCCAGTCTGGAAATGTACAAGAGCCGATCGGATGAATACTTCAGCAAGCTTGAACAGGCTGAGATCGCCGTCCTTAAGGCAAGCCGTGCCGAGCAGTTTGCCAGGTCTCAAGCGAAGGAAGCTGAAGACACCTACGTAGAGGTCATGGCCGAGCGTGAGAAGATGGATGCTAGCATCGAGGATCTCCAACGCCAGAACCAGCACCTTGAGGAGAAGGTGGAAGATATTTCAACAGACCTGGCGACCGCTTCTCAGGCTAAAAAGCGACTTCAGCATGAGCTAGAGGACTACCGAAACCAACGGGCTATGGAGATTGAGGACAAGGAATCGAGCATGGAACAGACTCGTAAGAAGTATCAAGCTGAGTTTGCTACTCTGACCAACGAGCTTGATCTTGCCCGCGAGGAGAAGCTTTACAAGCAGGCTGAGATCGCTCGACTTCGAGAGGAGCTCGACGAGTTGAGGTCGAAATGGGATGACGAAGTTCTCAACAGCTCGACATGGTCCAAGGAGAAGGCGCGCTTGGAGTCAACATTGGCAGATATTGTTTCCTCTCGCGACGAGGCAGTGAACGCACACAACGAAGCACAAGGCAAGGTTGTCTCCCTCTTGTCGCAAGTTCGTACCCTTCGCACTTCTGTGGATGAGATCACTGGAGAGCGAGATCACCTCCTCCGAGAAAAGCGAAATGTTGAGGCCCGCCTTGAAGAGGCCAAGCAAGGCCTGGAGGATCTTGTCAAGGGAGAGAGTCCATCTTTGCGCAACGCCGCCAACATGGATAAGGAAATCTTGGAGCTCAAGTCGAACCTCGCTCAACAAGAAGATATTGCGGCTGCTGCTTTTGAGAAGATGCGCCGCGCAGAAGCTCTTGTGACCGAGATTCAAAAGGATGTTATGGTTGAGCGTGAAAACAGCATCAAGCTGCAACAACAGAAGGCCTCACTAGAGAAGATTCTAAACGAAGCTCAGCTCAAGCTCGTTGACCTCGAGACCAAGGGCTACTCGAGTGCCAGCCAGGATGTCAAATTCCTGCACAAGCGCATTCAGGAGGTAAGTGATTTGTCCATGAAGTCAATATTCAGACCAAAGCTAACATGTTTCAGCTCGAATCCCAGCTTGAAGATCAGGAGACTGAACGTAGCAAGTCTCAGCGCTCCGTTCGAAACGTGGATCGTATCGTGAAGGATATGCAAGGTCAGATTGACCGCAAAGACAAACAAAACATGCAGCTCTCGGATGATGTCTCGAGGATGCGCGACAAGGTCGAGAAGCTTCTTCAGACAATCGAGGAGTTACAGTCGTCTGAGTCCAACAACCAGTTGTCCGCTCGGCGAGCTGAGCGTGAACTCAGGGAGGAGAAGGAGAGGTTAATGCGATTGGAACGTGAACTGGCGGGGCTGAAGAACCTGCGCAACGACAAGGGGTCAAACAGCGTTATGGGTAGTGTTCGCAGTCGCATGGGCCCCTGGCGGGTCAGTGAAGGAGATGATGCATCCATGATCGACGTCCCCAGAAGGAAGAGCAGCCTTAGCAGGGTTCCCAGTTTTACCAAGGGGTTCCTATAAAGGAGGCGAGAAGTACGATAAGGGGTCAAGATGTAGGATACATACACAAGTTGGGAGCATGGTGATGAGGCGTTGAAGCATTGTTCTAGGGTATGGGTATGGTTATTGTAATGGTTTGCGAGCATGGATGACAGGCATAATGGATGGCGGATGGTATTACACGGATGTTTTACGCCAGCGTTTGGAATATGTATTTGATGTAAAAGAAGGACAGCCTTGTGGTATCAAGAACCACGGTTGACAGGCAGATGTTATCGTTGTTATTTCCTGTTAAAGAGCAAAATGGTACATCGAAATACCAGGCCTTTTTCATTCATTCAAGGTACTAAATTATAATCGACCGGAGTCTCTTCATGATTGGAGTATACATTTCGTTGCCTCAATCTCGTACATCGTATCGTATCTTACACATCGGCCATTATCCGATCCTTGTCCAAATGGGAAAAGCATGACTTTACTTCTCATCCTCACTCAGGACGTCTGAAGGCTTCTGTGGCTTCTCCGGCTTCTCCATTCCCAGCTTACCCATGAGATCTTCCATCATCTCCTCCATTGCCTTCTCCTCCTCGGGATTCATCGACCCAGGCCTGCGCGTGACGGCTTGAGTCCGTTGCTTCAACTCCTCGATTGACGAAAGATCATAAGCCCACGAGATCCCTCCGACTAACAGCACGCCAAAACTCATGACGTTGAGCGTGGCAAGTCCCAAGGCTTGAGCTGCAAGAAAAGATCGGTCCTCTGCGTCGAACTTGGCCAGATGCCGGTTTGAAGAGTAGAACTTGGGCATGGAACTGCGCCGCATTCGTAGCACTGAGCGTCGTGATACTGCTACAGATGCAGCGAGGAAGCCTGCACCACTAAGTAAGAAGCCAAACTGTTTTAATGAACGGTTCCATGATGGTTCTGGGCGTGCCACTATCGTTGATGTTTGTTGCAAGATTGGAGAAGAGGAAGTTGCTGGGTTTGGCGCTTCTGAAGGGATTGATAGAGCCGTTGATGGAGTTTGAGGTACTGGAGTAGTTTCCTCGAGTTTCTCGGGTGTGGTGGGTGCGTTATCAGAGGTTGGTACGCCAAGCCATGAGCTTACTAGGGAAGCTAGGATGGGCATTTTCTTGTGTTTCTTGGTGTTTGAATGGTGTCGTAACTTGTGTGATGGATATATATTGAACTACTGAAGTCCATGAGATACTGACTGCCTCAGGTACTGTAGTTTCTCAACGTCGGAAAAACGGTACCCCGCTTAATGCATCGCGTTTTTGTACGTGCATATCATCTTGCTTTGCATTGTATCCGCCTACCTTATTGACCAGACTACCTATTAATGAACGACCTCTTTATCTGAAAATTGAATAAACGTTCCTACCAACATTTTTGTTACAAATATCATGCCAAAGCCAAAGAACAAAGGATCCAAGCCAGGAAAAGTGGAAGCTGCAGAACCACCACCAGCTCCGCCGTCATGGCCAGCCTTCAAGCCTCCACTGCCGATAGTTGACCTTACCCCCGTGCCACACCCATTGACTTCCAAGGTGGTTCTTATACCTTCGTTCTTCCCACGGTCTCTTTGTCGAGACTATGTTTCCTTCCTCAAGACTCTACCTCTCCAAACAACGCCTGGTCGTCCCAAGCGGGGTGACGCAGTCCGGGTAAACGACCGTTTTCAGGTTAATAGCCAAGACTTTGCTACTCGGTTATGGGAACAGACTGGGTTGAAAGAGGTCCTGTTGGATAGTGATCATGAGCAATGGTAAGTTTGTCTTACACTGGTTCCAACGTCCGTAAGAACAGTGTATTCAGGTTGATCGTGACCTAAACGTACTATCAAATTGTTAATTGATATCGTAGGGGTGGTGAGCCTGTTGGTCTTTCTTACAATATTCGAATATATCGGTATTCGAAGGGCCAATTTTTTGACTGTCATTGTACGTGCATCACCTTTCCAATGTCATGATTGCGCTGTCGCTTGTGTCTTTTATCAAATAACCCATTTCCATTCTTTCTGTACATATCCCTATCGAAAATCTGAAGCGGCATAATTCACTTTACGTTTATAATTATTTGTCGGCTAATCTATTTTCTTGGGAATTTCCAGATGACGACTCCAACAACTTAACTCTGCCATTAGATCCTCCAATGCCAGTGAAAACCACATGGACCCTTCTGCTCTACCTAACATCATCTTCCGAGGGCTGTGTTGGGGGCGAGACAGTCTTCTACCCAAGAGATCGCAGATCTTCTCGAGACGAGATTGTAGTTCCTCTTGAGACCGGCATGCTTCTTTTGCACAAGCATGGTGATGATTGCCTTCTTGTAAGATCTCCCTCCCCACTAACATGGGGCATAGTCTTTATACGAATTTCATGTCGTAATGCTAACTACTGTATCTCTCTTAGCACGAAGGACGAGAGGTGACCGAAGGCGAGAAATGGGTTCTCCGCACGGATCTTTGCATTAGACGATGAAAGTCATGATCAGCCTAGTGACCTTCAAATACCAGAATTTGATCTGATTTACTGGTCTGCTGACTACCGATCTCTATCAACCTCTATCGAAGCAAACGTCTTCTCTCATAGACCTATAGGTTCATCTTAGTGTGTAGTATCATAGATCTTGGCCCAAACGCCTCATCTCTCCACCTCCGGTTCTCAACGCCATAGTCCACCCCAAAACTCCGGCCGTTAGTCTACCTCGAAACCCGCTCTCAGTCGACATCGAGAGGGCCTATCAAGCTAATTAAACGACCCATGGCATCATCTTCTTCCTCTTCATCGGCCTGGTGCGAGTCCGATGCATCTTGCGCATCTTCGTCTATTTCTCCATCATCTCCTGAAGAGGCCTTCTCTGGGGCCTGTTCCTCGTTATCCGAATGGTTACCCTTGTCAGATTCGACATCGTCTTCAGGATGGAAAATTGTCAACGGTTCTCCTCGGTGAATTACTATACCGTTAGGGAGGCGGGAGTGGATTTCAGGTGCCAGGTCAGACCCTTCAACAGCCACTTCTGTCGCAGGTGTTGAACTCTCGTCTGGTGCTATCTCAGAAGATGTGTCGAACTGCTGGGTTCCTGCTCTGTTAGCTCCCGCACTGGTTGAAGGCTTCGGGCTAACAAAGCCATCAGTTGCAATGCGACACATCTCCGGATGGAATATCCAGGGGAAGCTGATGAGCGGCATTGACTTTGGCTCCAGCTTGCGAGGTTGCAAAATGGTGCCAGCGTCGTTGACCGGGCCTCGATGGTGCTCAAACAGTGCAATCTTCGTTTCCTCCTCGGTGACGGTGTACATTGCGGCGACAAATCTCTCAAGCTTCTCGGGTTGTTTCCCGCCCGCAGCTTCGATGCAGGTGGTAATGAATTTCTCTCGAAGCGAGGAATATTCATTACGAAGATCTTCTTGAACCTTGTAGTCAGATCCAACGGCAGGTTTAGACATGGCAAAGCCGGTCCAGAGCTCGAACTCAGTCTTGAGGGCGTGTTGGCTGAGCAGCCGGCGCATGGATGTATCGTACTGTGTCTTGATCTTTCTTGCAGCTCTAAGCGTCTCATTGTCAAGCTCGAACTTCTTGGTAATTCTCTGATCGAATGGACTATCCCAGATAGGAGTGAATTCCACTGCCTTGTGGGCCACTTTATCAAAGATGACCCCCAGAGCTTTTCTTGAGTGGTACGAGTTTTTCTTCTCCATGAAATGAGGCCATTTTCGAGGTTGCTGGTCACGTCTAAGTATGGCCGGGTCGCCAGTCTTGGGATAGTCGACTGCTTTGGAGTGTAGTTCAGCAAGTTCAAGGCCTGGGGTTTGATATTAGCAAAATACTAGAATGGTGAGGTCCGTTTATAACTCACATTTTGGTGACATCGGACCAAACTCGTCAGACGAGGCCAAATGGGATGTTGCGATGAGCGGGAGTGTATCGTTCTTTAAATATTTGACAAAGAAGTTTCGCAGATCATTGACATCGACATCACGCTCTAGCTCAATGGGTTTAGGAGCCGAGTAATTCATTGGCGGATAATTCCATATCTTTGGAAGCAAGCTCGGCTCCCAGATAATAAAAAAGTCATCACCATCAAGGTCACCGCCGGAGAGCATATTTGGCACGGGTCGATCTCCAGTTGCTGGGAACACGACAACGTCTTTCAATCCGTGGAGAGCAGGGCAATCCACTGCTTCAACAACACGAATGTCCCCAGGGTGCAGTGATGGATTGCGCCCTACGATGCACACTCCGACGATGATATGAGTCTTGCTGTAGTGTGCCGAGTCACTCAGCTGTAGGAAGATCTGTGGCAGCTTGCTGACATCTTTGTCTCCGGATCCCTCTGTTTCAGAGGAATGGCCCCGGAGGGTGCTGGTCTCATCCACACAGCCAAGGACAAAGGCGCTTTTCGGTACCTGAATCCTTGCTTTCTCCTTGAGCATCTTGAGTGACCATGCCCGCCAAAGCTTGAGGACGTTTACAACAAATGGCTCCTGTAGATCTTTGGTTCTGAAATCAGCCCTGACAAGATTGGCAAGGTGAACGTGAGTCTTTTGCTCGTCGGTGAACTTGGTCAACATGTCAATCGCAACATCATTGTCCTGCATGGCCAGCTCATACGACTTCAATTGATGGTCAAGCAAGTCGGTGAACGATCTGGTGGGTACACCGAGGCTTTCTAGAATGGTTATTGTTTGTCTATTCAGAGTTGCTGTCGCTAGCGAGGCGCAACGAATAATCTCCAGGCCCTTGGAGTTAGACTCGAACTTCTTCTGGGATTCACGAACGTGCACTTCCATACTTTTGGCATCGTTCGGCCAAACAGCGAGTATCCCTTTGCAACCACCCATGCGAAACTGGAAGGCAGAAGGCTTAGCGAAAACATCGAGAGTCATGTCTTCTACAATTAGCTGGGCTAGGAACGAGGAAATTTTGCCAACGCCATCAGTGAAGCAGTAGCCATTTCTCTCAATGTCTGGAATATGTCGTGTTTCTGGGGAGGATATACCACGAAGCTCTCTAGTAGTAGAAAAACACTGACCAAGCCGGGCAGCATACTTTGCCACAACTTTTATGTGACTAAACTGGCCCATCCATCTGCGGATATCATCGCATGAGGTGTGTTCCGTAGGACAGAAGAAATATGCGCCGTTCACTCTGAGTTGTGAGTTGCCGAATGCGAGGAATTCATAAACACGATCGCCAATACGGATGCCTTTGTACATGGTACGCAGGACCCTCTTGTAGATCTCGTCATTCTGATCCTTGTTCACTGCAATTCTACCTTTTTCCAGTTCCTCGGTAAATTGGATTCTGAGGAAACGATCCTCGATATGCTTGTATTTGCGCATCACTCGATTGGACATCTCCATGTTCGGTGTAGTGTAACGGATAGTGGTTGGTGTAATGACCGCCTTCCGCACAAGGCCACAATAAGGAGGAATTCTCGAGATTGCAACAGACCCTTCCTCTCGATATATTTGAAAGAGTTTCATAGGGTCCGCAAATCGATGTGCCCTGTCAGCCACGAACTCGAGGTGAAGCTTCGCTTTAGTTGGGCTCATGTTGGCAATCGTGTCTAAGAACTCCTTGGTAATTGTGTGCTCATTGAGGTATCCGCGAGAGATGCAGACTTCCAGCTGATACCGGACCTCAAAGCTGAGGTGAACAACTGAGTCTGGAGAATAGCGAAGCATCTGGGACGCCTTTTGGCCCTCGATAGGAGCCTGGCGTTCGAGATGTCTCCACATTTCTGGCTGTACTCCACGAGTGAACTCGAAGCTATCGTGGACTTCAGTAGTAATGTTGAAGTCATCCAGGGCACTGACGATCTGGCCATTGGCTACTCTAGATTCTTCGGTGCTAGCATTGAGAACAAATCGAAGAGTGGTCCAGCGACCGATATCAATGAAGTTGCCTCCTTTCAAGTCAGCATGTAGAGCGACAGGAAACTTCATGGGAAGGCCAGCCTCCTCAACAAGGTCTGTAGCACGATTCCAGCTCTCCGTGAAACTCCAGTTTTTGACTCCATCGGAGAAGGTGGATCGGATGTTAGGTGACTTCCAATAGTACTGGGGTGGTGTCTCGAGTGGAATCACAAGAGCACAGCAATTGTCTGCAGTTGTCGTTTGATAAATGTTTTTCATGTTGGAGAAGTCAATTACGGCCTTGTACTGTCGGACAGTCCTTCCTCCTCGTGTTGCAATTCCCAAGGGAAAGAAGGCCGTCAGCCTCTGGAATTTGAGATTGAGTTCAATCTTGAGCTTTCGTTCACTCGTTCCGACTATCGAATGCATGATCTTCATAGATTTAGGGCCCAACATGCTCCCGAAGTCAAAGGACACGGGATAGACAATCGTCTTGACGGGGTGGAAGCGGTCATAGCACACGGGACTTCGATGCATCTGTTGAGGTACGTGCTTTGCCAGGCTGACCACAATCTCGAGATGTCGTGGGTGTCGTTCTGCATCAGGGTGAGGAACACGGTAGAGCCCTGTTGCCCAAAAGTCTCGTTTCGGTGGCGGCTCGAATCTGATCTTGGCATTGCTGGATCCAGGACTCCGAGATGTCTCGTAGATGTCCATGTATGCAATTTCCCCTTCACGGGAAAACCAATCCCAGAGATTTGCGGTCGTGACTGAAGTAGGCAATCCCTCCAACTGGACTGTGAGTTCAGGCCATGCATGCCATGGCTCATGTAGCTGAGAAGCAATATTATCGGCATTGCGTGTACCTGACTGGTTTCTTGTGTTCTTTTTGGCACCTAGCTGGCCTTTTTTCAGGCCGTTCTTGTGCTTCGGGTTACCTCGCGGCCCTTTGGAGGGATCGCGGGATGAGTCTTTCGAACTCATGTTTTTGGGTGGGCTATGAGACCTAGAGGACAACGTCAGTCAGAAATAATTGTGGTGTAGATAGATGAACTGGTTAACATTGCTCCACAGATACATACCTTATGCTTTGATGATCCGGTCGCGCATGAGTCCGCCCCTATCTTGATGATGCAAGTACTTGATCCAAGGATGATATTTGTCTGATGAAGGTGGGCGGATGAAAAGGCCCGAAAGTAGAGTGCAAGATTTACAGTAATAGGTTGACAATTAACGTGTGGTGCGAGGAATAGGCAGTGATATGTGGCAGTGATTCATCCAGGGGTGCACCTGCAACAATTCTGGGGATGCTGGGTCTGCCTGAAATAAGGAGGTTGAAGGAAAGAGAGTGTAGGTAGTCGCTAAGAAAATAAAGTAGTTGCGGTAGGTGATAGGTAAGAGAGAAAAAGAGAAAAAGAAAAATAGCAGTCATCAGCTGCAGCTATCCGTCATTGTTTGATGTTTGGGTTGGTTGTGTTACAGTGGTAGATTGCTTGATATGAATAAACACCAAATGCATGTGGAGCACTGCACTGAAAACTATTTGCCTTACAAATGATGTAATGCATATATGTGTTAAATCAATTATCGGGCACGAGGCAACTACTAGCAAGACATCCCCTTGACGCTGTACTTGGGTCAAGAGGATATATCATGCTCCTATCCCACCCGATATCATCCCTTCTTATATACAGCACTCGATATTGCACAATTGTAGATTCTTGCTGCCGCTGTAAAACCGCTTCACTTCTCTCCGGGTACATTATAGGGCAACCCTATGTATCTGTTAAGGGAGAACTATGGTGTGTCAAGACCCAAACAACGGACAAATCCTTATATAGGCATGCAACCGTAAGTAATCTACACAACACCCCAATGAGTTCTGCCAAGCTATATATACAAACACCTGTATACATCTATCCCTGCCTCACCAAGTCTCTCACGACTCTGTTTGGCGTCACAGCTGCACTAGCCCCTAGATAGACAATGTTCTCCCCCGGCACATCTATAATCTTTCCAGGATTCAAGATCCATTTCGGGTCGAATGCCTTCTTCACCGACGCCATAACCGCCAGAGTCTCTGGTCCGACCTCCCAGAGCAAACTCTCCTTTTTGCCCCAGCCGATAGAATGCTCTCCTGTGCATGTGCCTTCCATGTCGAGCGCGCGCTTCACCATGTTCTTGACGCAGGCTTCGACCTTTTGACGCTCGCCGGGCACGTTCTTGTTGTACATGATGCTCTCGTGGAAGTTGCCGTCGCCGACGTGGCCGAGGATGCTGGCGAAAAGACCAAGCTCGTCCATCTCTTTCTTGCTGACCTCTATAATGTCAGCTAGTCTGCTGAACGGAACAGCGACATCGGTACTCCCTACAACATAACTAATTAGCCGCGGTACAGAAACATTGAGAGTTTCCAGCACTTTAATATACTCACAAACATCGTCGCCGGCCTTTCGCAGCGAGAGCATGGACCAAAGAGATTCTTTCCTAGCAGACCAGAGCAGCTGTTGCTCAGCAGCATCCCGAGCAAACTCAAAGTTGCCACCCTTGTTAGCTGCCGCGATCTTTTGAACCCTGTTGATGTTATCTTTCACACCCTCCTTGGTCCCAGAGAATTTGAAGAACAGAGTCGGCGATTCCTTCCAGACTCGAGGTTTCGTAGCACCACCAAGATTGATAACCTTCATCTGAACTTCGTCCATGATCTCCATTGCTGCAACGGGAATACCAGTCTGCATAACACCGGCTGCAGCTGCAGCTGCATCTCGGATGGTAGGGAATGTGACTACAGCAACTGAATACTGCTCCGGAATAACTGCCAGCTTGAGTGTAGCTATGAGGATTGTTAGGTGGTGTTAAATCCGCTTGGAGCAGTTATGTTTCTTACCTTCTGTAACGATGCCCAGCGTGCCCTCAGAACCAACAAACAGTCCGTTCAAGTTATATCCAGCAGAAGACTTGCGCGGTCTGCGTCTGGTTTTAATGATACGTCCGTCGGAGAGCACAACGGTCAAGTTAATAACCCAATCTTTCATCGTACCGTATCTAACAGCGTTGGTACCAGAGCAGTTCGTTCCGATCATGCCTCCTATTTTTGCCGATGGGCCTAGATGTCTGTCAGGCTTCGAATACCGTAAAAATTACATATCCATTAGTTACGTACCAGGATCAACTGGAAAGAATAGACCACTTTCCATTTTCAACAACTGCGCATTGAGGTCCTGCCAACCAATACTAGGCTGAACTACAATATCCATATCGTCTTTGTTGAACTCGATAATCTGATCCATATAGGCAAAATCCACGCTGATTCCTCCGTAAGGAGCAGAGAAGTTGCCTTCCAGACTCGAACCTCCGGAATAGGGAATGATAGGAACGCTGTGCTCATGGCAGATTCGAGCTATCGCGGACACTTGTTCTGTCGTTCTGGGATATGCGACAGCTACAGGCAAGGTATCAGGGTTAACTGTTGACCACTCAGAATAGCCATGTGCAAGTAGGTCTTCCGGGTCTGTAGAGATGAAACCTTCTATTCCAACCTCACTCTCAATTCGTTGAATGGCCTATTTTCGGAGTTAGTAAATACACTGTAATACTTTCGGGCAACCTACCTTCTCCATCTCGGACAACGTAGCGTAACGAGGTACAGATGATTGATCCCATATAGACTTTTTGGAGTCGTTATCCCCAGTGAAGCTGGCAAGTCCCCATCCAAGAGCTCCAGCTCCAACAGCAACTGCCAAGACCTTTGGTTGAGACCATCCTGAAGCCCTGTGGTTTCCGCCTTGGATAATTCTATGTGCCTCGATAGCACAGTAGCGAGTAGATACTGTGAAGTTTCGTCTGGACCTCACTCTCTGAGCGTTACGGCTCAAGAGAGCTCTGGTGGAAGCTCTGCTGGCGAACATTGGAAGCTATTTCTTCAACACAGGTAATATTCCGAACAAGGACGGTCCGGCCCGTGATTTTCAATGTGGAACCAAGATCAATATTGTACCGTACTGAACAATCTCCAATTGCTTATGACTCTGAGAGTAGTGTGTTTGGCAAGACGACAATAATATCTGCCGCGTCTAAGCGAGCCTGGACCGAGTAACCGAAAACAAGTGAAAGAAAGAAGGGAATAGGCAGAATCCTTCGATCCAAGTCAACCGAGAGATAGAGAGATAGAGAGAAAGCTATCTTGGGCCCAACAGGAAATGTCCCACGATGGGGCCGGATCTCACTTATAAGTACCTAGTGTCGACAAACATCGTCGGGGCACGTGGGGCAGTGGGAAACCTAAGCTCAAAGGGTTCATTCGGTTCCTCTTCTCAGCATTAGTTTCGCTGATGCAATACCAACTGTTGCGTTGCCGCTGGAGTCGGGGAACAGGGGAACTTTGGTTCTCTCATAGCTGGTTTATACTACTGCTAGCAGGGCCGGGGCCGGAGTACTACAAGCTACAAACGGTGAGTAGGCACACGATCGTTGTGCGTCGTGTGCGGTCTTACTCTACGTAGTATACGCAGTAATAAAAGACGTGGGAGAACGCAGATGAATAAGCCGCAACCAGGCAATAACAACAACCCCTTGCTACGTAGTAGTAGCTGCTCCCCACGCATTACGCCTACATGCACATCACAGGAACAGAGCGCATGGGACTCGCATTGTCGAATCACTGCGCAGAGAAGTGCAGAGAAGCGCAGCCATCAGACACGACATATGCTCCAAAGGGCTTTATTCGCTATGCGCTGCAGTTCCAGTTAGTCATGCATTCCCAACCTCGTGCGTAATTACGACTCCTGTCGGTAACCTACTCTGTAGAACTTACATCGCCTTCCCCGCACTCAATCTGATTCGGCTTCCTGGCCGATTCAGCACAGTCATTAACTTAGCTTCCATGACTTGGAAAGCGTGGGAGGGTGTGGAGAGGGAAAATAGAGGGAATAAGGCGAGCCCACTTGTGAAGGCTTCGTTCGGAGTGGGTTAAGGCAGCTAGCTCAATGGAGAAGTTGGGGATAGACAAATGTTCCTCTCACCTTAAAATTCTGTCTTTCTGTCACTTCTCAACCGGGCAATTCGAATGGGCAATCATCTTCCTGGTACTCCGTAGACGTGGGGTGAACGAGGTGTAGGAACTCGCCTATGTCCGGTTTCGTACCTCACCTCAGCCATGCAAATACGGGCGGTGTAATACCTAAGGTACATATAAACCTTACACACAATACGAAGTCAACTGACAGTCGCTGCATGTTGCCTTGGAGTGAAAAAAGCGCCTCTTTTGAGGTTGAGTGTTGCATTGCATCGATGATGTCCCGTAGCCACACCAATTCAATTCTCGGGTATAGGGTAAGCACCATGGCTTTGAACGACATCGACTCAGAGCAAGGAAGATAGATGTGCACAATTTCGTAGTGTGATATTCGAAATCATTGTAACAGAAATTGCCCACATGGAAAACTTACACAAATTTGTATATGTCGGGCGTGTGATCGTCTCAATTGCAACCAGTCGACATCACGAAACACACCTGAAGAGCAGTGATACATACATCACATTTCAATCACTGCATACAAGCAACATTGGTCTGGAATCGACACTTCTTATTGGGCTCAAATTCATCTTTTATCGTACCCTTATAGGGGGCTGGCTATCTCCAGGGTAGTTAAAGCCGCAAAGCAAACGTCAAATCCGAGACTCCAGTCCACATGCCATTTTTACCATTCCTATCGCAAATCCACAACTTAGTGAGAGATCTGGTAAGCGCGTCGGCGGTCACGCTCCTCAGCGATGGTGAGCTTGACACCCTTGCCCTTGGGCAGAGAGATCCAGGGCTTGTCCTGGCCAATGATGAAAACGTTGCTCTCACGGGTGGCGAAGCTGTTGTCAATGGCATCCTTGACGTGGACGATGTTGAAACCACCGTCGTGGCGCTCACGGTGAGTGATGACACCAACACGACCCATGTTACGACCACCAGTGACCATAACGACGGCACCGGTATCGAACTTGATGAAGTCGGTGATCTTGCCAGTGGCAAGGTCAATCTTGACGGTATCGTTAACCTTGATCAAAGGATCAGGGTAGCGGATGCTAAAAGAAACTCATGTTAGCATGGGGGTATTTAGGGTGTACATACAACCGTTGTATAAAGCTCGTGTCTTGTCGGGTGACTTGAATCGACCAAAGCTTGATCCAACGGCTGAATGATGTCTGACAGAACTTACGTTCGTGCATCGTGCGTGACCAAGAATGGGATTCCACCGCGACCAAGCTGGACACGCTTGACCTTGCCCAGCTTGTACTCAGCCTCCTCGGTCTGAATTCGGTGGACGGTGAATCGGCCCTTGGTATCGTAGATGAGACGGAAGTGCTCGCCAGTCTTCTCGATGGTGATGACGTCCATGAAGCCGGAGGGGAAGGTGGAATCGGTTCGGACCTTGCCGTCGACCTTGACAAGTCGCTGCATCAGGATGGCCTTGACCTCACGGTAGTTGAGGGCATACTTGAGGCGGTTTCGGATGAAGACGATCAAGGGCATGCAGTCGCGGAGCTTGTGAGGACCGGCAGAAGGCTTGGGAGCGTAGGTGCCGGACAGCTTGTCAAGCAGCCAGTGCGAGGGGGCGCTGAGGCGCTTCTGGTGCTTCTTGCTACATAGACAGTCAGATGCTGATTTCCTGGCAGCGAGGTGGCGGGAGAGAAGCGCAAATCATGGTTCGCTTTGATATTCGCGGCAGTCATCGGTCTTCTCGTTGGTTTTACTCACATTCCGCGGGCCATTGTGTCGGTTGGCTGATTTGTCGACGGTGATGAGGATGGACGAGGGACCTGCTTCACCAAGATCAAATCTGAACGAGATTGACCACGCACTTCTTTTTTTTCGCTAGTGGGGGTTTCGTGCCCTACAGATTTTGGATATGGTGGGTCACGTGGAAGGCCTGACTAAGCTGAAGTGGAGACTGAGAAGAGATGTAAGTGACTGCTTTCCACTGGAAGATGGATTGATTGCCAATGCTGTTGAACATGTGGTTTAAGATTATAATAGTTATCTCTTACCTTTGTTTTTAGATGTACATAAATTCACACTTTGTTTCTGATCAGATCGGTACCATCTTGGTGGTCTTGCGCCAAATGAAATCAATAACCGTCCAACTTTTCTTAACAATCATTCTTTGCCGTCAAGGCAACCCATTTTTCCTTCCTTTAAGCGCCAAAGCATGCTATATCACACTGCTATAAATGACCGTCAAGCTCAAGCAGCGTGTGCTGTGTGTTTTTAACCGTCCCGGGTCTCCATCTATGTACGCCCAATACCATTGCAACCCGATTTTCCAAACTCCTGTCCCATCGGAACTCTCATAAACATTAGTGCAGAGCAATCCGATGTTCATAATACAGTAGAAGTATTTGCACAAGAACTGATGTTATCTTCTCAAGTGTTGCTTGCTATCCTTGTTGTGACCTTTCTGCGAAGCGCTAGATGGTGGAGAAAGACAAGGGATGCCTTCAAAACCAAAGCGTGAGTTTAGCGGGGAGAGCTTGGCATCATCGAGTAATAGGCGTGAAATGTCCATCTCGCCGCCCATAAACTGAGGTGTTGCAGCCTCGCCAAACTCAAATACCTGAGCCGTCCCAATGGCTTCGCCTGTATCGATTCTCGGTTGGACTGGCCACCGAGGAAGATCCTCACGGGACGATGGCTGTTTCATTTGCGGCTCCAGCGTCGCAGCCTTTGACGGCTGGAATGAGTTTTGGAGTAAAGTACTCGCTGGTTGTTCTGCAATATCGATGCCTCGACCCGTCTCTTTGGGTTGAAAAGTTCCCTTCTCTATACGCTGGTAAACTTCGGCATACTTATTGCGTACCCGATCTCTCAAATCTGTCGGCTGTCGACTGGAAAGGTGGAAACGCGGGTCTCGTTGGATCTTAGTCCATGAAGGGCCATGAGTATCCAAACCCTCAAGGATTTCTATGTCGTCTTGTTCAGTGAAAGGTCGACGTTCGCGGCGATGAGACTTTTTGAAAGGCCCATGGATACCAAGTTCTGCAAGATCCTGCATCTTTTTGCGATGCGCCCTACTCTTTTTCTGCTTCGGACTCTTTTCCACCTCTTCCTGTGATGCGGAGGATGTGTCTTTTGCCGATGCAGCGTTCCCGTCTACCAATATCTTTTCCAGGTGAACATCTATCCTAACCTCCTGTTTTGTTTCTTGACTAGAAAGTGATGGCGATGTCACATCAACCGACCCATTAGACTTGCGAAGCTCGTCGGGGCAGCATGTCCTAAACCGGTCTTTAAGATCGCCAGCCGTCCGATCGTTGAACTTGAAATCGGTGTCCTCAAGAATGCTTGTCCACTTGCCGACCCCGTGTCTGTCAACGCCTAGCAAAAGATGGTTTGTCTCTTCCTCAGACCATTTCCGTCTTGGTTTGCTAGTCCGCTTTCGTCCTTTATTGGAATTGGATACTGGCTCAGCAACTTCTTGAGGTGGCTGGGGGAGCTCAGGCAATATATTCATCTGCAGTCCATCTTTACTATCAAACGAATCAGAAGATATGGGTGGGAATAAAGCGGCGTGTGGCGGAGGCTCATGAAGTCCATTGATGATTGGTGGCATAACTGGCGCTGGCTGAATAGCTCTCTGCTTTTTGAGAGGTTGCGGAAGCTGTACAAAGTCGTCCTTGACGTGGAGGCCACGATGCCGTTTCTTGGTCGAAGCATCATCAAAAACATCGGAGCCATCGTCTAATATCCGACTTATCGAATTGGTAGATTCTGGCACTTCCACGTCGCCCAGGGTTCCACGTAATGAAAACGCTCTGGAAGCCGATGCTATTGTCCTGTCCTGGCCACTAACCTCCTTGCGGTAATCAAGAGTGCCATCGTCGCTGATGGGATGTACTGAACCAACCGCGTTGGTAGCAAATTGCATGTCAGCCGCTGGCCTGTCGCCGCGGTGGTTTGTATCAGGCTCGAGCGGGGGCAAAGATCGGTCCGTGGCCGTAGGAAACGGGAGAGAATGGAACGGGGGAAGATCGGTGTGATTGAGTTGCGGTTTCCTTTGCTCGTTGAGCAGGTGAATTAAGCGCGGCTCGATTGTGGCCATCATGGGCTCTCGAGTATCGGTTGGCACATTGAGTATAAGTCAACGGCAACGGAGATGACAGACCACAAGAGGTCAGCAGAGGGAGGAGTGAGGAGGGAGATGAAAGGAAAAGAATTGAATGTGCCGTTGGCAAGAGACAAAAGGCTCAGAGCGCCATGTTGACCAAGGCTTAAGGGTGGAAAACTGGTTCACAAGAGTTTGGGTCGTGAACGCCTTGATATGGTCTCACTTTGGCCGTCCAGTCTGTTCTGCCGTTTCGTTCTATTACAGTACCTAGCACGTGAAATCGCCACATATTGTAGCTTTGGATTGGCAGTGGAGGTCGGGGAGGCGGGCAGGCGGGGTGTTTCCTGCCTCCTGCACTGGGTCCTGAGCTAGCAGCTGCAAGAGCTGCCAATGCCGGCCCTTCCCGATCGGTCACTATTCCGCCCAACCTTCAACAAAACGTTCTCACATGTTATTTTACTCAACGGTTGCTCAATGTCTTAATGCTCACATCAATAACACAACATGGTCGACAATTTTATTTTACAAATATGTTTTACTGTTATCATTGAATTTTGTTATACTTTTAAGTTTTCGTTTTGAAACAGCCCCAAGCTTCCAGAATAATGATGTTAAAGTCGTCATTCATTCATAGGTTGTTGCGATCTATAAGCGATTCTAAATTTTGGTACATAGAATTACGATCACAGATGAGATCGGACATCCTTATGTTTAGTTAAGATATTCTTAAGCTTTTTAACCCTTGTAAGGGCTGGGGCCAACCATCAGCTCAGGCTTGACCAGAGTATCAAACTCCTCCTCAGTCAGCGCCTTGAGCTCGAGGGCGCTCTCCTTCAGGGTGAGTCCCTTCTTGTGAGCGTTCTTGGCCACCTTGCTAGCCATGTCGTAACCGATCTTGGGGTTAAGGCAAGTGACAAGCATGAGACTATAAATATGATTAGCATCAGTGCATCAAGCGTATTGCAGTATAAACTTACGACTCCTTCATGATGCTGGCAATCTTCTCCTCGTTAGCGACGAGACCGGCAACCAGGTTCTTCTCGAAAGAGCGCATGCCATCAGTCAGAAGGCGGGAGCTGTGGAGGAGGTTGCGGATGACCAGGGGCTTGTAAACGTTAAGCTCAAACTGGCCGTTCATACCACCAATGGTGGTGGCGACGTGGTTACCCATGACCTGAGCGCAGACCATAGTCAAAGCCTCACACTGAGTAGGGTTGACCTTACCAGGCATGATGCTGCTACCAGGCTCGTTCTCGGGCAGGTTCAGCTCACCGAGACCGCAGCGAGGGCCACTGCCAAGGTATCGGACATCCTGGGCAATCTTGGTGAGAGAGGCAGCAAGGGTGTTGAGAGAGCCGTGGGCCTGGACAATGGCGTCGTGGGCGGCCAGAGCCTCGAACTTGTTAGGGGCGGTCTTGAACTCAGTACCAGTCATCTTGGTGACCTCCTCAGCGATAGCCTCGGCGAAGCCCTGGAAGGTGTTGATACCAGTACCGACAGCGGTACCACCCTGAGCGAGAAGTCGCAGATCAGGCAGGGAGCTCTCGACACGCTTGATGCCGAAGTCGAGCTGAGCAACGTATCCGGAGAACTCCTGGGCGAGAGTAAGAGGGGTAGCGTCCTGGAGATGAGTTCGGCCGATCTTGATGATCTTCTTGGCCTCGAAGTCGTCGACCTTCTTCTGGAGGGCATCCCGCAGGCTACGGAGAGCAGGCAGGAGCTCACCCTCAAGGTCGAGGACGGCAGCGATGTGCATAACGGTGGGGAAAGTGTCGTTGGAAGAGGCACTGCGGTTGACGTGGTCGTTGGGGTGGACGGGCTTCTTGCTGCCCATGGTACCGCCGAGGATCTCAATAGCACGGTTGGAAATAACCTCGTTGGCGTTCATGTTGGACTGAGTTCCGGAACCAGTCTGCCAGACAACGAGGGGGAAGTGGTCAATAAGCTTTCCATCGGCAACCTCCTTGGCAGCTTGCTGGATAGCCTCACCGATCTTGGGGTCTATGGAAGGTAGTCATTAGCGATAGATCATTAAAAGGGAAGTGTTTGCCTGTAATGGAGTTGAACACCTCGGTGTATAAGTCGCAGTCTGACCCCGCGAATTGGTGTAAGTCGAGTACTCAGACCCAACCGCACGAACCGAACTGGTATTCTCCCAGACAAATCCATCCATAAATCAATTGCTACTCACCAAGACCATATTTCATGTTAACAGTAGCAGCAGCACCCTTCAGAATACCAAAGGCCTTGACGATAGGCGGGGGCATACGGTCCTGGGGCTGGTTGATGCGGAAGTTCTCGAGGGATCGCTCGGTCTGAGCTCCCCAGTATCGATCGGCGGAGACCTGGACCTCGCCAAAGGCATCGCTCTCTGTTCGTGTCTGGGACATTCTGACTGAAGTGCTGTGGATAGCTCTGGAGAGTCGAAGACCAGCAACGCGAGTCTGGTTCTGAAGTCGCAGCTGCGGGGCAAGCGAGCATGTGGGAGCGGCTGCTTGGGAGACCCGAGGCAGAGCTGACCTGACAAGGCCCGAGGCGGCAGCACGTCCCGTGACGGTTCGAAGCATGATGATGGTCTGGCGAAGGCGAAGGGGAAGGGGAAACGCTATTCCGAAAGCTGAAAGCTGGGGTAGGCCAATTGAATCGGCTTGGCTTGGCTGGAGGTGGCAGGAGGATTCTTCGGGGCAGAGAAGCCGGAAATGTCAAATGTCGCACAAAACAGTCGGAGAGAAGGCCAAACAAATACTTTGTCTTCCAGCGCTCGGTTGTTGGATTTTAACGGCTCAGCTTTAGCTTGGACCCCGGAAGCACTGCTAAGACGGAAAAAAGCTCCAATGCCGTCCGGTTATTTGCCGGAGATGCTTGACCGGGCAACGATATCGGCCTCGCTCCGGTCCATCCCGAGCAGCGCCGGAATTCAATGACAGTCGGATGAGCTCTTTCTATTGGTTCGCGGCAGCTAAGGCGGGAGTTCGATTCTGGGGAAACGGAAAAAAGCACCTTATCAGATCCGTGCTCATAGTGCACTTCTCAAGTTCTCAACTTGTAATTTGGTTGTCCTTACTCAGCTTGTCGCTGTTTAATACGTCAAGCAGTAACCATGGCGTCTTGTCTCCCAACCTTCCCACGTGTAGTATTTACTACCATCGAACCAATTTCTTTGTATGGAACAATTGTCCCATTTCTTCTTGATCATGCAGTTGCTCACATCTTCACAGAGTCGTCGGTTTTCTTGGTGTCGTCATTGATCCAGCGTGGTTCATCGGTGAACAAAGTCCTCAAGATGATGACATTGGGGTCTCATACAACAGTATCATTGTAACATGGCAGCTTGGAAACCTGTACTTGTTGATGGCAATTATGGGAGTCGCGATCCTGTTTACCACAAGTGAGCTCAAGGTTGTCCGGGCGTACCTCGTTGCCTTGTGGCTAGGAGATATTGGACATCTTGCGTTTACTTCTTATGGGCTCGGTTGGGACATGTCGATGAGTCCTCTCCAATGGAACGCTACGACTTGGGGAAACATTGGGATGACGGTAAGACAACAAAAAACATATCGCCAACGTCGAATTCGTCTAACAGAAAAATGTAGTTGTTCCTCTTCTTCACTCGAACAGCTTACCTTACTGGACTGTTGGGCTCCAATGACGTCAAAACTGCCGCTGCAAAGAAAAACGCATAGAATCGAGGGTATCACATCATTCGAGAATATCGGTATTATTAGAAACAGCAATTTTGATCAAAGGTGGCACTTCAGCTGCTCTAGGCATGCGAGATACTAATGTATGTGATATGCATGGTACCTTGCAGGCTGACACTCAATCAGTGACAGTCACTGTCAAACTAGCCGGGGTAGCTCCAAGGTGGGTCAATGCTCAAAACTCCAAGATATAGGTAACGTTAGCCAATCAATCTGGGTTCGGGTTAGGGTTAGGGTTAGCTCTTATTGGCTGGATTCAATGAAAGACTTATCATCAACAAACGCGTCTCGGCAGGGAACACGCAATCTCCTCACCATCCTTATTTTGTCACTAAGATGAACACTCGCGGCGCCTCAGGGCGCGCAGAAACAGATGCGCAACCTCCAAGAGTGACGAGAAGCACGCAAAGGAACAATGTAACTACATCCGCACCATCACCCCAAGTGACTCGCATTTCTCAGCCGCCTGAGTCTGTCCAACGAATGAGTGGTTTGCAGAGGTATCCCGTTGCTCGACGTGGCCCGCCAGCACATGCCCTCCGAGGGTCTAGTATCCCGGACGTCCCGCAAAGGCCTGACGACGAGACTGAGTATTACGAAGATGAAGAGGAATATGAATATGATAATGGAGTACAAAAGGAGGACGAAACCGTCCAAGAAGCACAAGACGGCGTGGCGGATGTCCAGCCTGAGGAGTCGGAATACGGTGAACAACCTCAAGCTACTGAATACAGTGAACAACCTCAAGCAGGTCTTGAGATCACTCCTGCTCAATGGAGGGTTCTGGAGCTCACTATCCCAGACTTGGCCAGCACCGCCAACAGCCTTTTCCGGTGTCTTCGACAGAGAGACCCCGATCCAGACATCTTCAGAGGATCCTTGAGCATCAAGCGACGCGCTTTCTATAATATCCGAGCCGAGTACGATGTGCTCGATCAGGGTGAGACGGCACCTCTCATCGATTTTGCACAGTTTCTAGCCGCCCAGGGAATCACCAATAACCACGTTTATACATCTTCTCATATTGCGTGCGCCAACGTGGTCAGCGCTTATGACAAGCTCCATGATATCGAGGAAGGCGATGCATCAGATGCCTTTGAGTTTTTCCGAACTCTCCACGAGACGCTGCCTTCATTCTTTATTCTCGCCGATGAGATGTTCCAAGCGCCCGAATGCACACTAGATCTGCGCACGTGGTTATTCATTGAGATCTTCTCTCAGAAAGATGTGAATTATAAGGATCTGCTTGTCGCTTTGTTTTGCAGAGACAAAAACGCCGAGGAAGAATACCCCAGAGATTATGCCATACTCTTCGCTGGAAACTACTTTCGAGAACTTGGGGGCACAGATCATGATCTTAATGAACTCGCCTCAGGACGCATTGCTGAGATTGTTAACATCATGAAAAAAAAGGATGGTGGTGGAATCGTCCAGCTCAGAAAGAGATTCCCTTTGCATAGCCTAGTGAACGAGCTTCAAAAGTGTTTTGAAAGCTTATACAAGATCTTGACAGACGAAGAGAGCGTGAGGGCGGCTACTGAACCCGTTGTTGAGTACCAACAGAGCGTAGCCGACAGCCAAGGTGACGATTTCGGATCCGAGTCGCAGACGACGGTTGTCCGTATGGGAAGTCAGGAAGCAGGGTAAGGCATCATTCTCCTACTTGAGAAGTGTAACACTAACTTGCTTGTCAGGCCGAGTTTGTTTCATGGCAAGACGTCCCTCCAAGCCCTGCAAGGTCAAAAACGGACGAGTCTCCCTGGTGCTCCTCCTTCCATCCAACAGCGCGCAGCGTCCAGATCAGCAGTTCCCCGCGACTACCACCAACATACGAATGCCGAACTCATGCGAAGTCCATTCCCACCTGCAAACTCTTTACGTTTAGGGTACAATAGCAACGCAAATCATGAGAGAGGGCAGAAACGTCCACGATCTGTTGTAGAAGATGACGACGATGATCCTTTTGAGACTGATAATCGTCATGTCGACCAAACGAAACGCGATGAGCTGAGGCGGCGCATGGCTCCACCACCTGTCCCCCATCGTGCCTCTCGACCTCCTCAGAAGCATATCCCCGATCGTCCACAGTCCTCAGGGTCGCAATACCCCAGTTTCCAGCAGGAATCATCGCAGCCGCCTTCCTCTTCAATGCCCGACTTTGAAGCTATCAGACAGGCCGCATCTCAAAGAGCCAAAGAAGCACGTATGGCGGATTCAGAACGATCAGGAGGAAAACAGCGCGTTCCATGGAGCCAACACGACTCCCAAGTGCTCATCAATCTTATCGCAGAATATGGTGTTCGCTGGTCTACGATTCAAACACGTGGTGAGTCTCTATTCGAATACCCACGGAACCAACAAGCCTACCGTGACAGAGCACGCAATATCAAGACTGAGCTTCTCATCATTGATGTGGCTCTACCTCCCAATTTCGACGGCGTTGCTTTGTCGAATAAAGAAATCACCAAGATCAAAGCTGCTGGGAAGAATCCTGACCGGAGGGAAGAGGATATTGATGAACAGGGCAACCCCATCAACACTGAGCTGGTCGAGTCTACGCCTTTCTGAGTTTGGACGCAAGAGGAGGTAATGATTGCGCATTGGACCAAGGGCAACGGTTATGTATATTTATCTCATCATCAGTGAGCAGTATCATTTATGGCATAGGACGGAAGATGGGTCTCTTACATGATGTTCACAAGAGAACAGTTGATACTATCGTTAGTTACTTTCTTGATATGCACGGGATCAGGGTTTAAATATGTGCGCTTAGAGTATGAACTAGTTGTTCTAGTGAAAACACACATTGCAATGAATTACTAGTGAAAAATTGACTAAAGAAAACAATTCAACAACTTCAGACAGTGCCAAGTCCATAGCACCACCAGCACATATTCTGATACGTTCCTGCGTCCTTCAACGTACTTCCTCGTCATACCTAGCCGGTATATCCTCGGCCATACCAGACAAATTGTTTGACTCTTGAAGCTCCTCAACCTGTGAGTGAAAGCAATGGGCACTTTCCGAAGTGCGAGTCCAAAAGGAAGAAAGGAGGAGGCCAACCAGAGTTGCCATCACGTAGAAGGTCCAAAAACATGTTCTTGTTCTTGAGACCAGTGACATGAACGCCGCCTTGCGAAACAGTTTTCGAAGAAAAAGAATTTAAGAAAAATATCATAAGTAATTGATGAAACCTTAAGGCCGGCTTGTGCGATGGTCCAATCATCAGGATCAGGGCGGTTTAGACGGTCGAGTGTCTCATCAGGGGGTATCAGCCGTGAGGACGAGTGAAAGCAATGCCTATCTTGGAAGACAATGCTCCTCGCCATAAGTTCAGAAATTGATATAATAAGATGACAAAGGGGTATGCTGCAGTTTTCCGGAAAATGGTATAACGTTAAAGTATTGTAGGGGTAATGAAAAATGGTCGCAGTGAGCGTTCATGCCGCGTCAAGCATAGACATGTTTTAGCTGACAATATGTCATAGTGTTCCTACGACGGTATAAGTCCTCGTCGCAAGGATGGGTGGTTTTCCTCGTTCAGCATGATTTATCTGTGGCGAAAAGAGGTGTCCCTCTGCTTGAGCCGGTTTGTTCTCCATCCCTCGTACCACTGCTCCCGACTAGCTTCACGCAACTCAGCGCGCCATTCAGTGAAGACAGCTTCTTTGAGACGTTGGAAATCACAGTGCTCCTCGTTGTAGGGATCAGCAAATCCCCAAGGAAACTGTCGGCCAATGACACCGGGCTCGTAAAGATCAGGGCTAATAATTGAGAGTGGCAGGAAGGGAATCTCGTCCTCCTTCTCTTTAACTTCTTCTTGTGCTTTGTGTCGTCGAATGGAGCTGGTGGAGAGTCTCTTGGAGCTTGGCGAAGCAGCTGGGCTTTCCCTCTGGCCTTGTAGCGGGAACTCCTCGCTCTCGGGTGTTTGAGCCCCATCACGCACGTCATGGTCGAATTCCTCTTCATCTTCATCCTCCTCGGCAATCCTTCCAGATGAAATGCTACTTTCGTCTTCATCGTCAAGGCCAAGGGCTTCCAGGGGATCCAGACCAGACTTCTTAATGCTGTCCCACACACTCCTCTTCAGGACATTCATGTGTTTAGTGGTGATAGTGTCGGCCTTTGCGATGACTGGAATGACTGTGGTCTTACCCTGGAGCGTGCGTAGAACCTGCAGGTCGAGATCTTCATCCAGACTACCGAGCACGCGCGCACCGAGGTGACCATTATTCTGGCCGTTTATGGCTGGGTTCCTCGCCGATGCGATATTGCGATCAAGACGAGAAGGATCCATAACAAGGAAGGTAGCGTGGATGTGGGTATCTTGTACACCAGGAGATCGAACAACCTTCATCTCTTCGGCAAACGTTTCCTCAAACTTGCTCTCAAGAAAGGCTGACATCTCCCTAAGCTGCAGGTCGACCACATTCTTCTCAAGGCCTTCGGAGTCCCAGATAGTGAGGCCAACACGTTCGCCATCAATCTCAGTCTCGAGGTAATGAGGAATAAAGTTTCCAGAGGGAGTGTTGCGGTTCTGGGGCACCTCGTCTTCGCCCTTCCTGGCACGCTTCTTGGGTGGGAGAGCAAGTGCTGTCTTGAGGAACTCTAGGAACGAGGTTTTGCCAGAGTTTCGGGTGCCAATGACTAGAATGCTAATTGTATGGTTAGTAGGCGGTTCTAGTACAAGCCAACTATGGGAAAAGGAAACTTACTTCATAGGTGTCGGATCCTTTCTTCTGCGAACACGACGTGGGCTGTTGACCGTGCTGATAGCACTACTAGCATAGCTGTAACGGCCACGGTTTGTCATGCTCTCAGTTCTGGCATACGGATCAAAACCACCGTTGGGCAACGGCGGAACTGGGTATGCGGCATGCGAAGTAGCCCCATGGCCTCTTGAGTGCTCGGCTGAGGGTCGAATGGAGGAGTAGTCTAAGGATCGGGGAACGTCTGCTGGTGATTCGGGTCGCAACTCGGAGCCAAAGGACTGGGAAAGCTGTTCGGAATGGTTTGCGAATTCAGGCAACTTGGGAGCGATGCGAGTAGAGGCCTGGCGTTGTCGTTCAAGCTCGGCCTCCCTATGGGCCTGCGCCTTACGGCCGCCTTTGCCTAGATCGCCACTCTTACTGCGTCGAAGCAACATGCCGAAACTTGTACGGCGAGGCTGCTCGTTGTTCATCCTCTGAAGGAAAGGATCATGTAAAAGGAAAAGAGTCGCGACCAAGATGTAACCTAGGAGGGCATGAGCGGGCGGCGCGAAGGAGGTGCGGAGCACGTGGAAGCAGCGGGGGACTAAAGATGGAAAGGATGGGGCAGTACGGATAACTAACAGCCAAATGACTTGGAATGATGGAAGTCGAGAACAAGGTGGAGGAGGAGCGGGAGCGGGAGCGTGGACGTGAGAAGGAGGAGGGTGGGCGTACAATAGTCGGTGGTTTTTGGTCGTTAGTCGCAATGCCCAAGCGTGTGTAGATAGTGGAAGAACAGCTGGAGCAGATAGATGGATGACGGAGCGATGAAACAGAGCCTGGTTCGTCTGTCAAGCGTCTTGTCAGCCACAGATGGATCCAAACAATTAAGGAACTGGAGAACAGGGTGAAGGGAAATGCAAGAAAGGGTAAGGATAAGGATATGGTAGAGTAACTAGAGCGCGTGCACACCTTGAGTCGACTTGTGGAGTCTGGAGAGCCGCCAATATCGGTAGTGGATGTCAGATATCAGTGGTGAGGGTGAGGGTGAGAAAAACGTCGATGCTTTTGGTTTGAGTGGTTTCCAATCTTGCAAAAGGGGTGTCTTCTTTTTTTTGGTTTATTTACTTCGATTTGTAACGTGCTACGGACACGCAGTCTCAACTTGCTGTGCACTCTTGAACAGATGTAAACAGGTTTGTTGCGCGTCCAGACTGAAATGATCAGCGGGAGGAGGTTTCTTACAGGGGGGGCCAAGCTCGTTTCGAGTCGAGTAGGCTAAGGAAGTCGATTGGCTATGCCGCTATGGTCCTATTGACGCGGTTTAAGTTGTGGAAGGTGGAATAGCGGCTGCGGCACTGATGGGAGTCGAGATTAAATGCATGGGTTTGGTGAGTAAAGACGCCGGAACATGTGCCCAAATGTCCTTAGTATGAGTGTAACCCTGTGCTATAGCCTATAGACCGCCAGCAACAGGTTACAGAGACTAAGTGAGTGTGCCTTATGCACTGCAATTACCAGCCTAGCCACCAAGGATTCAGGATGGCTACATGTGGCGGTAAAGGTCAGCTAATGTGTACGAAACATTTGCACAAGCAAACATGGGGAAACGCACTTCACGTTTCATCTGGATGCGACGAATAACAACGCCAAGGCTTCTGACACAGATCTTGCTTCTTGGTCTTCTCTTTGCTTTTCGGCGATTTCAATTTTGATTTCATCTCATCATGCACTACGAATGACATGCAAAAGATGTCAGGCCTTCGCGATCCCTCAGACCACTTAGTCTGAGACAGTCCCGGATGCAGACCCTGAAAATGGAGTGATTCGCTAGTGGAGGGAAGTGGAGGTACTGTAACTTTCTTCAACAGGGTCCAAGACAATCTGACTGGATGGGCTGCCACGCCCAGGGGAAATGCGAATTACCTTAGGGGGGGAAGCGGCATCAATTATCCGCATTTGGATAAGGGCCATGATTCCGTTAATAAGAGACGGGGACTATTCAGCAATTTAAAGCCGCACACAAAGGGCATAATAAACTGGGCTTCAAGGGATAGTGAAGCACAGAGTCGCACTGCGTCTTCATTCTTTGCTTCTCCTGCAGTGCAGGACCGTTGAGTAACCAGCCTAGGCGACACAGTAAGATAGCGAAATTCAGCCCAAGACGTCAAAGTGGAGATGTGGTTCCGCCAATCTAACACCATAGGCTCAGACTTTAATATCAATCTATGCTCTTAGACCAATTACCTACCTGAGTTAGCTTCCTATCATACTTGACTGCGCGACTCAGTAGTTAGTGAGAATCATGAGCATGAATGAATCGTTGACATATCTTTCAACTCGTCGGCTACAATGTTTCCTCTCCTTCTGGTATTCAAACATAGGGGTCATATGTCTTCCATTAACTTTTACTTTACAAATGTGGCACCGATATTAAACGTCCCTAACACTCTTTTAGCCTGTATCGGATCGACCCACTGATGCAGGTACACGGCGCTTGTAGTGGACATGCCCTGGCTGTCAACTAAAATGTACGGAGTAAAGTGAAGTAGATGTACTTAGCACGTCTTAGATCAAGCCTGGATCCATATGCGGATACCTAAAGAATGGCTGCCACGCACCAGCTGCATTTGTCCACAGCCCGGTCTAAGTAGAAATAAGCCTCCTCTTACACAGTAACATGGACCCAATACTCCGGAATTGAACTTCAATGCTCCGTACTACGTACATTCAAAACATCAGTGCGGAAACAATGATGCCAGCCAGACCCTAGTTGTACTGTAAAACACAGTAGCTTTTATTACAGGTCACTCGATGCATGTAGCCGAAGAAACAAATTCCTCCCTACCGCTAGTTCATTTCTAGACTGATTCCGAACAGTCTTTGAGCGAATCCTACCTAATTGCAGATCTTTCAGCGTAGTACGGAGTACTTGCGTCTTGTTGGACGTCCTCTACTCTACCCTTGGATATCTCCGAGCATGAGACTTCAATGTAACCTGCTCATGAAAAAAGGAGGGTAAGCCTGCATCATGTGTCTGCAGTCTGGATATGTGACCTAGTATCCGTATCCTGAGAGTAACTAGCTAGAGCAATCAAGAGTGAACCTGCTTCTATCTCTCATCATCACATCCTACTAAATGTTTATATCTTCCCCTGGCTGAGATAGTAATACGAGCTGAGCATCAGCTCGGCATTTCTCTAAATACTACGGTGACATCTGAGTGTTTATTGTCTGTTGACAACGAGTGTTTCGATTAGGGTGTGTTGCAGACTTCTATCTTTATGTCGAGGCATAATATGCCCAATCAGATATCAGCTAGTTGAAGTACTATCTGATGAGCCAGGTAAATTACGGTGTTTGATACCATGTAAAGCATAGGTAAGGCATATAAGTACAAGCAATGCACCTGCATCTCTAGACAGGAAACATTGTATGAGGTATGCAACAGGAAACGGAAACTACAATCTTGCTGATGCCAGTTCTATCAAGAGTGGTTTCTATTTTCATTTATGCTACTAAGGCCGTTCGAGCCCAGTAACAAGCAACAGTTACGGTGGAGATTCTACATCTATCCTTGGGACGCCTATGCTAAAACGAAACAATGCTCCAGCCCATACAGCATTTTTATACACAAAGGAAATTCGTAACACTCTGTTGTACATGGGGTAGTGTAAGTTTCCGTCCGCTTCTTCAGCCATCAAATACATCATGCTGGAGCTCAACGCCGAAATCTTGAGCAACCTCCTTCATTCTCTTCTCCATCTCATCCTCCATTCCTCCTCCTAATCCCAGCCATTGACGCAACTTGAAAACGTAGAACGCCACATCTGAAGCTACCATGACAGTCTTGAAGATAACGTGGCGCCACCGGTTCTGAAGACGTTGGCTCAGGGGCAGCTGGGGGTCCTCGAATAAGCTGCGGCTTGCCCACTCACCCATCATCTTGACGCGGTTGACAGGCGAGCCCAGATATTGGTTGTTGCCCTGTACAATTCGCATGTTACGACCGATAAAGATGAGCTCCTGTGGCCACTTGTCTTCGTCGGCCAACATCTCCCGGATACCTTGCTTCATCCGCTGCTGCATTGCGTAGTGACGCTCGGCGGGAGTAGCACCCTCGAGTCCCTTCATGATACCATTATGTGTACGCTTATCTCCACCCTCGTATGGTCGCAGGAGTGTCGCACTTGCGAAAAGGTCCGCTGCCTTGATACCCCAGGCATCCGTGACCTGGGAGATCGTCTTGTTGTCAAACGTCATCAACGCCTTCCAGAAAGTACCGTACTCGTGTCTAAACTTCGGTGACATGTATACGTAGAGTCCGTGGTCGATAAGCACAAGCTCTGCCCGGCCGTTGGGCATGCGTCTGATAAAGATGTTGCCCGGGTGAGGGTCACAGTGAACAACTCCCCACTTGAAGATCTGTGCCGAGAACAGGTCCACCATGGTAGTCATGACTTCTCGCGTAGACAACCCTAGACCACCTCGGCCTCTTCGACCTCGCCATTCCTGACGTTCTGGCTTGAGGTTCTCTTGGTAAGGCCGCGTCCGAAGCTCGTGTCGAGCAGCCTCGAGGTCGATTTTGGGAAGCGGGCTTCCAGCACCGGGTGAGCCATTACCATGTCCTCCAAGCCATCTGGATGTCATCGCTTTCTTATCCCAGAGCCTCACCCCCTCAATCCACTCGGTCACAATAACTCGTCTTGTCGTAAATTCAGAGTATACTGTAGGAACGTACACTCTTCCTTTTAGAGTCTTTTCTCCATTGACGAGTTCTCGCATCTTCTCGGAATTCTTGGCCTCGTTGACAAAATCGGTCTCCAACTCGAGTCGTTCCGTGATAAAGGGTACCAGCTTGTACAACGGGAGATCAAACCACTTGGAATAGATCCATGAGACGGTCCTACCTCTGTTAGTACGGTGGGCAATTTGGCTTGATGTGTGTCAAACTTACTTGAATGCCCACAGGTCCCATGATATCTGCTTGGCAATCTCTCGTTTCTGAATCTTAACTGCCACTTCACGTCCATCTGGAAGCCTCGCCCAGTGCACCTGAGCAACACTGGCACTCGCCCGCGCCTTGCGTTCCATCAGACCCATACCTTCTTTGCCAGTGAAGCTTACACCAAACACCTCTTCCACGCTCTTTCCAAAATCTTCCCGTATTACTGCCTCAACATCGGACCAGTCGTCTTGCGGTGCATCATCAAACATGCGACTGAACATCTTCTGGAACTCGGGTGGAAGCACGGCACTTTGCATTGCGATGGCCTGTCCAATCTTGAGGTATAGTCCACCGTTCGCCCGCAGTAAGTTGAATAACCGCTCAGCGTTTCGGTTATGCAAATCCTGCACAGTCCCGCCTGTGATAGGTTGTGGTCGGAAGTTGATTTTGTAGTCAAGAGCCACAAGTAGACCGGTCCCAAACGTTTTCAATGAGCGTCCGAAGCCAGATGCATATATTTGACGGTCGCCGAGATATATGACGCCCCCAACGGCGGATATGATCAATAATCGTCTCGCCCACTTCCGTCCTCGTTTGTACTCTTTTGCCCGCCTGGGGGCTCCAAGCTCCTCCGGTGATGGCGGTCGCATAGCCTGGTACGGACCACCTGATTGTAATCTTCGAAATGCTGGTGTCAATGAGGTCCTGGCCCGGCAGCGCATAGCTGCGCTCGCCGAGGACCCAAGCACGACGTTGCGCATCATGCTGAAGGTTGTCGGTCGTGATTAACTATCGAGAGGGCAGCATGAGGAGTGAGAGGATTGCACTTGAACCAGACAGTAACTGAAGCAGTTGCACTTTTGCGACGAGGGAGAAAAAGGAGCGAAAAAATATATGACCAATTGAAATAGTTCTTTCCTATGTCCGGCCGGAGTCATGGATGACGTCGAAGAGGAAAATTCCCGATCATCGTTGGCTTATCACCGGGACGGCTCGGGGAATGGGTGGGCACGCGATCGCTTTCTACATATCGGGGTAGAATCACGCCGATTGCCGACTCGGGGTTCTGCGGGAGTTGTGACATGGATTGTGTTGATGAAGATATCTTCGAAAGCAACCTTTACTGGACCGATCTCAATATTGTTGAATAAAATACCTAACGGGGATCCCTATACTTCATCATCATATTTGGACTCACGAATATAACGGTTCTCGGTGCTACCTTATCCGAATCATGAAGAAGAATATGAGCGTCATTGACGGATTTGGATCCATATCACTTGATCTTGCAAACCTTCCGTCAGGTTATAAGTGCAAATATCGCAACATAAAACTCTGCGTCATGCATGAGTACAGCTCATGATATACCAAATAACAGTCCTCGATGATGCTCACTTCTACTCGCCATTCATCGTTGTAGAATACCCTATCTTACTATAGGGTAAGAACTTTGAGACTAGCGATGAGCAGCAAGCGGCATCTTTTTATACGTAAAACTTGAATTGGACGTCCGAAGTATGTTATTGTTGGATTGCCTATGTAGGAGTGCTGCGTACTCATACAGTTACGAAACTATGAAGCAATTCATAGATGTAGGATCAATGTAAGATCAATGTAAGGGTCAATGTGAGACTTGACACTAGACGTCGAAACATGGAGCATTATGCAGTTTGTTTTGCAACGAGAAAAAAGCTTGTTGGGGATCGTGCTAAAGATAGGCAAGCTACGTATCCGTAGTTCTGTCCAGTTTGATCTTCATGGCCCACCTTCATAAGGAATATCGGTCCGTCGCAGATTGAGTCGCATAAATGGCCGGGAGATAATCGTCTGCCAAGTGCTTTGCGAAACTGGCTACGTCGGGACGCTGGTAGTGCGTAATCAGCCATCTGGCCGACCCGCAGACGTACTTATCCAGGGCTGTGAGAAAAGACAGCGCTGGCATGGCGCGATCTGGTAACCAGTAGGTACTATGTAGTGAGTGTCACACTTCATTTCGTAGGTTGCGACTCCATAACCACGTAGTCTAGACTCTAGACCCCAGACGCGCGTACGGATAAAGGTAAAAGGTCAAATTTCCCACAGCACACGGAATATTAGCTCCAGCTAGGCTACATACTACTAGAGATAGTTATTTGTTCTGGAAGCTAGCACCAAACCCGGACCGAGAAAGGGATGGAGAGCACGACTCTCAATGACTTTTTTCCCTTCCCCTCGTGAAATTTGATCAGTCAGTGCTATGCTGCAGCCCTGACAGTGTCGTCTCAGGTAAAGAGATAGCGAGGGCTGAGGCCACAATGACACTCACACTCGAGGAGCTGAGAAGAAGGAAAAATATACACGTGGATTTGACTGTGTTGTTGTTTATGGTTGTCGACACTCGGCCTTACCACAAACGAGAAAGTCAATTCAAAACAGGCAGAACAACAGAGGCGCTCGAGAGTTAACTTAGATGGTTCGTATGACTGCATCCGAAAATGACACCTGCGAAGCGTGGGATTGGCGGACTTGTTGCAACGGTACAGACCCACATGGGCTAATGGGCTAATGGGCTAACCTTCCATTTCACACAGATGCAGTGATAAGGTGTGGCATGGGCTGGGCTATGGAGGGCTGGAGGGATAAGCATGACATGATTGAGAAATTAAACTTGTGGCTAAGATTGTCTTATTGGCAACCAACTGGCAACTGTGCAGTAGTATCATGGACGTTTTGCTAACGCGAACCTTGAGACGAACAAGCTCTACTGTATTTTTCTGGTGGAGGAGAACACACGTAGAGCTGGGAAAACAACACAGATAGATTGTCAATTAAGGTCCATGCATCCTGCGACGTCTCTTGTTAGATTGTCTCCATCTCGAGTGAATCGGCGCAAGTAAGATGGCCCCTGTGCCTGGACCAGCGCACCATGGACCCAGCGCATTAGCCCACTTGAGACTAGTGCATGCTGCTCCCCCAACACCGGGCTAAACCTCTTAGAGCCAAGTTTGATAGCCCAAGCAAGGCCGAAGCACGTTTTGGAGGACGGGGCGTCTTCCATGTCTGATTACACCCAAATCTATACTCGTATCCCCCCTCCTCGTTGCTCAATCTCCAACCACATTCATTCGTTCCAGCTTCTTCCTCGCCTGAAGCTCATTGCGAAAGGCTTCGACGACTGCGTGAACCATCGAGGAACGCGTCGCTATTTTTAATCATTTATTTCAGAACTGCTCGACCACCGTCCTTTACAACACCAAGACCAGCAACTTCAGTGACCCTATAAGCGCGACTGGCGACAATTCGACTCTGACGACTGCGCCGCATTCTGTTCCATTCACCGACATAACCGGCAGCACATTGCATTCAAGATCTCACAGAAAACGAAGGAAATAGAGAAGGAGACAAACGGGGTTTTACAACGGGCGCTGTCACGAATTGGACCTCCCAAGGCTCGCTATCATTGCTGTCACTCGATTATTCCACCTACGACTTCTCACCTGTCCTTTACCTATGTCATCTACCAACGCTGCCATCGAAAAGAAGACACACGAAAGAGCTCTACGCTAAGCTCTCGTATTCTTCTGTCCCCGCGTCTCTCGACGTCGGCCGCTTGCTCTGTCGTGTTTCTGTCGTTCTTCCACCAGGCGCTTAGCGCACCGCCGTGATGTTGCGACCCGGCACACCACTGACGTTGCTTCTGTTTGCAGCTTTTGCTCTACTCCTTCTAGCCGTTATATCGACCCCAATCGTCAAAGCTATTCCTTTAAGCGACTTTGGCGGCGTCACCTATGGCGTTTTTGGCTATTGTCAAGATGGAAAGGGATGCAGCGGTATCGGAGTTGGCTACGATACTGGTCAGTCTGAAATCATGTTGATGGCATATCTCGCTCGGACCTTACTGACATAACATCTAGCCAAACTAGCTGGGGACAATGCCCAAGCTTTCGACTTGCCGTCTGGTGTTAGGGACACGCTCTCAGCTATTCTTATTGTGCATCCAGTCGCGGCACTCATCACACTCGTCATGACTATCATGGCAGCTGTGTCTCATTTGCATGGCCCCTCCCATTCCACAAAATACCTATTAATCTTGTTTATCTTTCTCTTCATCGATTTCCTCGTCTGCCTCTTGGCATTTTTGATTGATGTGCTCCTATTTGTGCCACACCTGGCATGGGGAACTTATTTTGTTCTGGCTGCTACTATTCTTGTAGCCATGAGTGGTCTGGTGACATGTGCGATGCGCCGCACTCTGGTCAGCAGGAAAGACAGACAGAGACGTATTGCAGAGAACGCTGAGATGAGCGGCGAAAACTATTACAACAGAAATGCTCAAGATAAAGTTGATGACCAGCCCGGAGTTACCAGGCAGCCGACTTTACCCACCGTAAGTGGCGGCAATGGTGTTCATGACAACCTTCCTGCCTTTGCATCTTTTGAGCAGAAGAGCCGAAGCGACCAAGCCAGCGAAGAAGTAATTCCTCTTACCCGCCGGACCACATCAAACCGATCTCCAGCCCCCCTTAATGAGGCGGCGAGTGTTGGTGAGGTAGCGGCTTTCAACAGGGCCCCTCAGAGACAAGGTTCTCGTGACCAGTTTGGAAACCCAATTGCGGGTGTCCCCGTCGACCCATATGCGATTCGAAGAGGACCTTCCCCAAGCATGAGCAATCATAGTAGAGGAAGCGCGGGAGGGTATCGTGGGGGCAGAGGGGGCTCCGGTCGTGGTGGTTATGATAACTATGGTGCTCCAATGCGAGGTCGTGGAGGATATGCCCAACCTGGAAGAGGCAGCTATGGACCGAGAGGAGGACGAGGAGGATATGGCCCTCCAGCTCGAGGCGCTTATGGTGCAGGCGCCATGAGGGGAGGCCCGAACCCATCACCAGTGTACAACAATGGCCCATACGATCGAAGGCCATCACCTGGCCAAAACTATGCTCATGATGGCCAGGTATCAGAGCCGTCCAACGGTTACAACTCAGTAAACCCTTCCATGCCCAGCGTCAGCAACTATACAGCCTACAGCCCTGGATCTACATTGCCGCGAGCCGAATCCCCACCTCCGCTGCCAGGCACTATGCCGGCAACCATAGGCGGCCAAGCAGTGGAGATGGATGCGTCTCCGGCAGTTCAGCACCCTGGAACAGGGAATTACGGGCAGCTCAGGGACAGCGATGCGGATGTGGCAGGCATGGTCGGCCTCCAGCAGGGGCAAGGTCCGCAGCGACACGACACATTGATGAGCGAGGGCAGTAAATATAGCACTGATGAGTATGGCAATCTACTACCTGTCCATGGACGAGACGCTGACCTGATAAACAGACAATTTGTTCCACCTCGTGCAAATTGGAATCAAGGCGATGGCAGAAACTCACCAAGAGCCCCATCTCCCCTTGCGATGGGCCGTCCAACTGTTCAAGTGCCAGGAAGAAACACACCCCCTGTTATACAACAGCCCCAGGCAAATGGCGCCAGCAACTATTATGAGGACGTTGATCCTCGTTTCGCCTCGGATATACCACCATCAAACAACAATCTTCAGCCACCTCCCATTGAGCCACTCTACGAAGATATCCATGCCAACAACGCCGGCGCTCGAAGCCCCGCTGAATCCGAACACTCAACTTTTACCTCTATTTCCCAGCGTGGCATCAACCCCCGTTGGAACCCCCAGCCTCCACCACCGATGCCATACCAGCAAGGGCCTCCTCATCGACGACCAGCACCGCAACAACGTCGAGATGTGCTCCTAGACACTCCCGACTTCCAACTGCCTAGTGCACGGAGTGGCCGAGGTCCCGGTATGGTACCAGGAAGCGCATACCCGCCAGGCAGTTTCTAGTGAAAATGCCAAGGAAGCTTCGGTACTGGTTGTGTGGCTCTACATTCGAGTTGGGCAATTTCTTCATTTATTCCGACCGGCTACATGTAGTGTCGGTGTTTATATCTGTTCCAGTTTCTTATTCTTCATTGGGCCTGCTTCCCCAAAAGACACCTTCGTCTTTTAGACTAATATAGTGTCATTTTTCGCTTCGTTGGCTAGCTGTATCAACTGTGTTGGTTCACAACCTCATGTGGCTTGCTGTTTCATTATTTTTCCAAAACGTACAATTCTGTTTTCGACTCCTGGCTTTGGAAGTCACGTACAGCCTTTTCCTTGATGTTCAGAATTATTTCTTCTTATCCTCCCCGCCTTGGTTTTCCTTTTGGATGTAGTGCGGAGTTACGTGATGCCGCCGTGGCGGAAATGGCATCATATATGGCGTGTCGCGGCGTGAGAAGGACTCTACGCTGTTGTCGAGAGTGGGGTTATTGCAATGAAGGCGTACATTCTAATTGATGGTACGGTGGGGAAGAACAACTATGATTACGAGTTTCTCTGGGCAAAGACATCGCCAAAGGTGTAATGATTGAGATGAATGCTGGAAGAAGCCTGGTATATGACGTTGGCGTCTGCTCCTATAGGCAAACATTTATTTGTGCAGAGTAGAAGAACAATAAACCGTCAAACGAACTTTCCGCTATCTTTGTATATACACACGCTACGTTGAAGCTTCTTCCATCGGTTCAAAGCCTGTGTCACTCCTTTGTTTGTCTTAGAGAACCATGTTGCATAGTCCTTAGGCAAAGATGATCGTACTTAGCTACTTGTGTCCGCAACTCTCAGCCAGTTGATGCGTTGCTGAGTAGAGTACTGACTATTTACACTTCTGCAAGAACATAGGATTGGCTCAACGTCGAAGGAGCGAAACCCAAAGTCAAAGATAAAGCCAGGAAGCTTTACCTCGACCAAAGGATGATATGCATATACCTTTAGCTTTATAACCCCGATCATTGAGTCTAAAGGACTATCTCGTCATGCATAAAGCCTCGTATCACTATATTGTTCGTTGACACTGGCAAACACCGTTCAGCCTTGCCCTCAACATCAACAGCCTAGAGCAAGGAGGTGATATGTGCGTTTGCATTCACTTCTAATTTTTGACACTAGAACTGTTCGCTATTCACATCCTGAATGAATTTCAGCGCAGCTGATTTTATCTCTCTCTTCTACTGAAAAGCTTAACATGATCTTCGCCATTACTTAACCGACCTTCACACGCAGAAGAAAGTGTGCAATCTATATCTCCAACATATTCGCGTCTTTTACTCTTGGATCACATCAACGTTTCAGTCATTGTAAGTTGGATCGAGTTATCCCATTTACCTCTTGCCGTTTCTGTACCCTCGAAGCGTGCCCCTTCCTTCCCTTCTTTTCCGTTGCGCAGTGCGGGCCATGGAGGCAGAAAGGAGGCACCCGCTCCCCGTTCCTTCCCAATGCGCTTTAACCATCGGCACCTTACTTCACTTACTTCTTTCTCCGCGCACCGTCTTCAACCCCTTTCCTCTTACCTTCTCCTATACGTCTGATACAGTCGACGCACTTCTCTTCTCACGACTCAATTTCATTGTCCAAAGCAATGCTAGCCACCTGAACCCCCGTCGTTCTTTGCACCACCTTATATTGCACTGCGCATACTCACCACCTCAGCATTCATATCCTTACCTGTCTTTCTCTTTCCACAAAATCATTATCCCCCCTGCGTTTCTATCGGCCTGATCAGAGTGCCACATGCCCAGACAGCTAGGACGATCTAGCAGCCCAATCTAACAGGCACCTTCCTCAGATCTTAGGTATTTCGATCGTCCTTACCATCTCAGGCAAACAGGATACCGATCTGAGTCAACCATGGAGGACCTATCCTCCCCCAGCAGCATCGGCTCGCGTACCCCAACTGCACCAACTTCGGCCTCGAAAGTCACTTACACGACGGCTGGCACTCCCTACAACCCGAGCACTTCCCAGCCACTGCAACCACCTGCTAGACGAGGTCGTTCTCTCAAGTGGCCTGCCGGTCTCCCTGCAGCTGGGCTTTCTCTGCTTCCCAAATCTGTGCTTGCGACTCTCCCACTCAAGACCGGTACTCGATCGTCATCTATCCAGCAGTACAGTCCCCAGGCCCAGTTTGATGGAGCATCTAGTCCTCTGAACGAACCAGGTCACGGATGCATCAGCATGTCTACTCAAGTCCCCCGTATGGGATCTTCAGCAACTCCGTCGCCACTTGCCTCTCTCTTCTCTGAGGCCGAACCGGATATGTTGACGGACGCCGACCAGAGCGAGGAAAGCGGCGATGAGGGTGAACTTGGTATGGACCCGTTGTTGAACATGCCAGTAAAGTCTCTCCACAATCTGGCCTCTTACCCAAACCCGAATCAGAAGCGAGCTCAAAAGGCCCTTCTTCGAGGACTCAAGCCGGCTCTGAGCTTGAGGATGACTACTCGCAGCGACGAGCCGTCTACTCCGCTCCCTCGCCCAGTTGGTCTTCCAGATGCAACCAACAATAACAGTCGTTCATACAGTCCATTCAACAGGACCCTCACTGAGACCCCCTTAATAGGCAGATCTCACGACGACGCGTTCTGGAACCCACAGGACAATCAGTTGCCTAGCACCCTGCCTGGAAGTTCCAAGAGCTTCAACCGCGCAGTTGGTAGCAACCCTTCTCGTACTGCTGGTACTCGGGGAGCAGCCACTATCGGGTCAGGCTCAGGCGTGCCGCTACCTCTGACCGCCGGCCCTCCTGGTCAACGTCAGTATCGACCATCTACATTTGAATCTACCTTCAAGGCACTCCAAACCAACCCTCCAGGTCAGGATGCTACCCAGGATGATGAGGATGATGTTCTTGTCATTACCCGTCAGACCCTTCGACAGGCGGGTATCAGTACCAGTGGTCTGGCACAGAACTTGTCCCCTTTCGAAGAGTCAACTCCATCCGCTTTCAAGGATACCCTATCTGCACCCGACAAAGCTGACAGAGCCACTGAAGGCTCGCGTTCCAGCATTGATACTATCCGAGGTGGTACATCTGCCGAATGCTTGACAAATGCCTTCCAATACCCAGGGAAAAAGGTATGGTCTCGGGCTGGGACACCTGCCATGACATCCAATTGCTGGGCATCACCACAGGAACGAAGCCAGCCTCGGTACATATCGGGACCTCGAATTCGCACAGCAAGGGATGTAGAGGTCCACAACAAAAAGCTCAACCGAGCCTGGTATTACGGAGCTGACTTCTTGATGGCTACGTCGGATGAAATTGCCCTGAAAATGCGATCCCCCGACGGAAAGGGACAATTTGGCGCAATTGGAGATGGACGTCCGTTGAAGGAGCCTGAATTTCCTCCTCCCATTACCCTTGATGAGGCCAATCAAATTCCAGTGACCGAACACGTCCAACCAATGCTCAACCTGGCATTCGTAAACGTCAAGCGGTTCATCGATGAAGAGTGGCAAAAGAAGATCGATGGAACTGAAGCTGCCACCAAGTAGTGAACTATCGGTTGGAAAGGAAACGTCGGCATCAGTATGAACTTTTCCGTATATGATGCATCGTTATACATGATAGCAGAGGATAGTTTCTGGAAGAAGTGTGCAGGAAAAACCTGGCGTTACCGACCATGAGCAGGAGGGTTGGATGGGTTTTGGTATGGACTCTGACCAGAAGCTGTTCACAATATGGCCGCAATGTGTATACTCATAAAGCACACAAAGGGCCAAACAAATGTATTTCAGCTGGTCTGTACACTGGTAGTATAGGAAAAACTGCTATATAGATAGTCGTCAGCTGGCATTTGAATGGAAAAGGAAGAATTACTACATGCTGCTCTGCGTCTAATAAACTGTCAATGAATGCATGCCCTGTTTATGATGAAAGTAGAAACTATGCAACTGTAATATGATTCTTTAATGTCACACTCTATTTCGACTTGCTGATCTGAGCTTTATGGCATCAAGAAATGGGTGCGATCTGAAGGTTGGTGGAAGTGTTGTGATAGCCTCAAACCAGTTTCAGATAGGCAGAGCCCAGCTCTCAAGCGTCGAATTAGGAAGGGTCTTGATTGGATACAACTTTTACAGGTGTTGTCACAGGATATTGTTGATTTGACGCTTGATGAGGCATGGTCCTGATGGCACATGCTAGACATGTTATGGAAGAAGTGATCAGCGATACAGTTCATGAGAATGACTTGGCGAGGAGAGAGGTGTGAGTGGGGAACCAATGACGTCTGATCAGGGGCTGGACTTCCAGTTCTTTGGAGAGCATCATCCTAGCTAATTTCAATTTCCCATTAAAACAGGCAGGACATGAATACAGGAAGATTAAAGTCTGCTTGTCTGTGGCTTTGTGGCTGTCGTTTCAAATAGGTTACATTGGCCCACGGGACTTGGCCCAAAGGTTGATCAGAGGTGGACAGCGCATCTATCTTGTTCTTTCCACTTAAGACCCTCATCGGTCCCCTCCTGCCTTTGACCTTGATTGATCCACTTTTTCGGCGTGCTGGCATCTTTTGGCTTTGCTCATCATTCTTGCTTTTGCCAACTTTCTAGTTTCTTCGTTGCATCTTATTTATATCTTTGCCTTACCAGTCGTAATCCCTGACAACTGCACTCGCCTGTCGTATATCCCCGCCGCATTTATTGCTACAATTACTCGACTTAAGACGCGCTACCCCACGGTCAAGCACGCGAGAGGATACCAGCGCAAGCGAATTCGGAGGAGAAACTTAGGACTTTATCCACCCCACGAGAAAAAGGCACGATATCGATCGATTGATCTACGAACCGACTGAAGCACACAACACCGAAGCAAATACACCGCAAGTGAACGACTGAGGCTATCGCGATGGTTTACGTCCGGCAAAAGGAGCTCCCCGCGCTCCGCGAGTACAAGTACTCCAGCGTTGATCATTCCCTGCTCTCCAAATATGTTTTGAAGCCCTTCTATACAAACTTCGTCATCAAGTGCTTCCCCATGAGCATGGCACCAAACCTGATCACTTTGACGGGCTTTGGTTTTGTTGTCGCAAACTTCCTGACTCTGCTGTGGTATACTCCCACTCTGGACCAAGATTGTCCCTCTTGGGTGTATTATTCTTGGGCCCTCGGGTTGTTCCTGTATCAGACATTTGACGCCGTTGACGGAAGCCAAGCGTAAGTCAATTCTACGAGATGACTCGGCTACTTTGTAGTCAAGACGGGTTGTGCTAACTTGTGTGATAGACGACGAACCCGACAGTCCGGACCTCTCGGCGAGCTTTTCGACCATGGAGTGGATGCGTGTAACACCTCGCTTGAAGTTCTTCTCTTCGCCGCTTCCCAGAACATGGGACAGAGCTGGCAGACCGTGGCTGTTCTCTTCGCATGTATGTTGACCCTAACAATCCTGCTACGGTTCTTGATACTGACTTAATAGCTCTTCTGACTTTCTACGTCCAAACCTGGGAGACTTATCACACAAAGACCCTCACTCTTGGTATTGTCAACGGACCTGTTGAGGGAATTCTCACTATTGTTATGGTCTTTGCCTTCACTGGCTATGTTGGGGGTGGCCACTTCTGGCAGCAGAGCATGTTCCACACCGTCGGCGTCCCTTCCACCATTGGCATTCCGTCCTTCATCTACGACCTGACCTTTACCGAATGGTATCTTGTTCAAGGTAGCATCGTTCTGGTCTTCAACACCGTTGAGTCTTCTCTCAACGTCATCCGCGCTCGCCGTGCCCGTGGCGACCGTTCTCGTGGTGCGCTTCTTGGCCTTGCGCCTTTCTTCAGCATCTGGGCCATGGTCGTTACCTACCTTTACCTCCAGCCCAGAATCCGCGAGTGCCATCTTATTCCATTTGCTCTGTTTGCTGGTCTTGTCAATGCCTACAGCGTTGGACAGATGATCACAGCCCACCTTGTTCACCTGCGTTTCCCCTACTGGAACGTTCTTGGCCTACCTCTCGTTTTTGGCGTTATTGATTCTCTGGGCCCTGTCTTCCAGCGATATTTCGGTGTCGGCTGGCCCAGCGCTCTTGGTGACAGTGTCTACCAGGTTGCCTTCATGTTCATGATGCTTGGAACTGCCGTTGGTGTTTACGGAAGCTTTGTTGTTGACGTCATCGTCACCATCTGTGATTACCTTGACATCTGGTGCCTCACCATCAAGCACCCTTACGTTGAGAGTGAAGCACTTCAGGTCAACGGCACGAAGAAGGACTAAGCTATTGCTACGAATCGAAGCATGAACTACCCTGCGGTTGTTTGAATGACTTCGATCAGATGGCTTCACACGTCACTTTTGTCATAAAGAACAAATCCCGACTGCCTAGGGAGTTTCGGGTTAGAACGGATTAATGGAAGAACAGTCCATGCAAGGGGAAGGAAACGGAACAGAGGGTAGAAACGTTTATTGTATTTAAAAGAAGGCTAAAAGGGGTTATCGCAATTGCTATATAGATCAAGACTTGAGAAGTCTGTTTCGGAGTAGGGTTAAAGAGGAGAGGGTTTGTATGATTTGGATGACCAAGGGGTGTATTTCTTTGTCCTCGGAGTTTTGCAGCGCACTTTGGGTATCTGCGAGATACACTATGACTTGGTTTGGAGGATGATTGTCTATCCCAGTTGAAGTAATGGGTTGTCTTGTAAATTTGACTGATATTACTTGTTACATCCGTCCGAATGAATAACTGCGACTTCCGTCATATGTACTGCATAGGATGGATTGTAAATGATGAAATATTTAAATGGTCCCTATCAAATCTTGTCGATTCAAAATGTCTCTGTAGGGACGAGCCCGAAGTATCTTTCAAGCCCAGGGTTCTCAGTACTCTTCAATAACTCCTTGCAGCTAGATCGTGAAATATATAGACATTTGCTGTGTCTTTCACGAAAGTCCAAGTTTCCTTATAGACGGAACCTCAAAACCTGAATACAAAACGCCACGCCATAAAGCCCCGACGGGCGGGGTATCATCGTTCATCCGCTGACTTCTTCGTGTGATATACGTCAATCATGATAAGGTATTTGCATCCTTTCTGCCGAATCGCCTCTTTTGCGCATTTTCAGATTATTTTCAGAGAAGATCATCCGTGCCGCTAGCGACACTTTGTTCGATAGCATTGGTGATTGAACGTTCTGAGAAAACAGGGCCTTGACCATCGCATCGAGCACAGTTCTTGAGGCGCTCGCTTACATCGGCTATGTCAACCAAGCCTTTCTTGAATAGCTCGTGAGAAATGATAAAGTCCCAAGTTGCCCCTGCAGCGAGAAGACGTTCGCCTTCATCTGAAGTGACAATGCGGTGAGAGGGAGACTTGTTCGTATGATTCTGTAAGACATTGGAATAAAAGTCGGTAGGTTTAAAACGAAGAGGTCCGGTTGCAGGTTCTGGCGAAATCGAACCATGGCTCATACGCGACGTAGCCCGCAATATTTCATTCTCGGTGGACATTTTCTGGAGATCCCGTTTCAAGCGTTCGTTTTCGACGGAAGATTGCTGCTGTGCAGCCTCAAGGCCTGCAAGCTTCGCTTCTAAGTCTTTGACATGCTTCTCTTTCCTCTCACGGAAGGCACGTTGTCTATACAAGCATGTGTCAGCCAAGGATCAAAACCAACCCTTCACTGGCGACCCTGTTTGAGAACCATGAGGGGGTTGCAAAACAAGGAGCTTCGCCATAGTGTAGGGGTATTGAATCAGAACCAGGAATAACGTACGCGGCGCGGTTCTGTGCCTTTCTCCGGGACTGAGCAGGAGTCAAATTCTCATCCTCCTCACTGCCGTTGCCGCCACGAAGGATGGACTGCTCGTCAGGAGAGCCATTCCTCATTGAGCCTCCTTGCTGCTGAGGAGCTTGCGAAGCAAAGACATTCTGTCCAGGGGGTGTCGGGGGGCCAGGAAACCCAGAGGTCGGCTGGTGAGGGTTGGCATTAAAGCCTTGGGCGGAAGCATAATCGAAAGTCTGGAACTGGTCGGTTGCGCTGGTAGGCAAGCCGTCGAATGTCTCCTATGAAGTTCAAAAAGGAACGTCAGCTCAGATACGCTAATGCCATGAGATAAACGAGACGCAGGTACGACGTTGAAGAAGCCGAAAACGTTGTGCTTGTGAGGCTCGAAGTTGATAGAGTAATGCTCAGGTAAGAGAACGCTAAGGCAGGGCTGCACCTGGGGGAGTGGGGGAGATCGCGGAGAAAGGTAGGTTACTGACAGGCGGGGACGCATTGAAGTCATCGGAGCCGGCGGAATGCGAGTGTGACGGTGTCAGAGGCGGAATTGGCATAAACTGGTGATAGGGCTGAGAGTTGGCAAAGTTGTATTGCCCGGTGAAATCCATTGTGTGAGCCTTGAGAAACTGGCAGTAAATGTTGTTGTATGAATGAAGAAAGCCGTGTGGAGTTTTGAGTCGAGGCGAGTCGAGTAGATTGATGGTAGTGACTAGCCCCAAAAATGGGTAAGAAAAAGAGGCGAAATGGCTTTAGAATCAGCGAGTGTGAGTACGGTACGAGACAAAGTCAATGCCACTCAAGACTCGAGATGCGAGAAATGAGAAGAGGTCCCTTGGTTTAAAGTAGAGGAAGGTAAAAGGGTTCTTGTATTGGGGGCTTTGTACTGTCTGTGTATGCAGGTTGGTGGATGAATTGGCTACAGTACGAGAGGCGGGAGGCGCGGGTGAACAAGTTGAGGAAGGACTGGACGGGGGGGAAGGTGGAAGGTGGAGGGGGAAATGGACGGCAGGTGCAAGTGGAGGTGCAGGTGCGCAGGTGCAGGTAGGCAGGTGAGATGGAGGACAGGGAAGGAGACAGGGAGACAGTCTCAGACTCTCTCTCAGTGAGGTAAAGGCTGGAGGCTAATGTAGGTAGAGAAAAGGATCGCCTTACTCCGTAGGTAGTTAACGAAGTAAAATAAGCATGGACCAACGTGGAATTCGTTTCACTAACGGGGGGCAGGTTGGGCCTGGGCCCTTTTAAGAAATGGCTGAGGGTCTTGAGGGTCTTGAGATCTTGGTTCGAGCTAGAGAGGATATGGCAAGGTAATGGTGTCAATCTAGGCGGGACCACGGCATTTACCTTTGACGTGCATATCGACCGTTGCAAGTCTAAGTCGCCAGGGTTTGTCTGATATCAAAAAAATATACCATCGTGAAGCTTCTCCTACCTCGAAACACCGCAAGCATTTTCCCAAGGCAGAAAGATTTCGGGAGATCAAGAGGGGGGAAAAGGCCTCAAAGAGAAGAGGGGATTTGCTGATTTTCTTACGGAAAGGGTTCCATGTCGCGTTCGAAGCTAAAGTGTCGCCTAGGAGAGACTTGCGATGGGGGGAGCTGCAGCATGGCGGCCGACGTTGCTGGACATCTAATTCGTCCTCTATTTTTTTTTTGGTGTTTTCTTTCACTTCCTTGTCTTTTACCCGCCAGCTCAGCGCCGTTGAGTTATCTCTCTGGAGGCCCAATGGCTTCGTGAAAATGGTCCGCATGTCGGAGGGCTAGGGGAGTGCATCTTTTCTGCATGCAGGGCTACCTTGAACGTGCAATCTTCATCTACTGCAAATGATTGTGATTGTTGTCTCTTGACACAACTGTTCTTATCTACGAGTTTTCTTGTTTAAGAAACGTCAAGTTATACGGCAAGTTTGTCGATTTGAGTAATGGCTTTGCTGGTGTGAGGTCGAGCTGTTAGTCGGGCGATGTACGGATATGCTGAGAGGATATAAACCCTCAGAGCTGGGAATCAACCTGATACGCTCATCAACTGTCCCCACAGAATAGATGTGGCTTTAGTGAGAACCCCCTTCTAATGTGCCTGCTTCTGCTTCTAATTCTACTTCTGGTTTTGATTCCCATCTAATCTTGTCGTTCCATTACTCTCATTATTCCTCCTTTCGGCCTCAAAGGCCTGGCGGGTCCTTAATCACATGGAGGGGCATGATGGGATCTGCGCTTGATAGATCTCCATATGCTACAGACTGGATATCAACTAGACCGGGATATATGTCCTACTAGATATCTGATCTAGTGACAAAGAATACAATTATACGCCTTTCTCTTGTGCCGTTATGTCAAGCCTAACTGAGTAATTGGGCCCGTCAAGTATGGATCGTGTACCCATGGCCAACAACACCAACACCAACGATAACATCTCGAGACGTACACAACGTCCCTCAGTTGCAGCCTTACAAGGCCAATCACTTAAGCTTGTTCGGCCCTATTCAAAATCTTAACACGTAACCCCGCTCCTCGATCTACATTAGAAGGTTCAGCCTGGTTCCAGCTCGCCATAGTTATACAGCAGAAAGCAACCTCCAGCTTAGCTCCATGGTCCATGGTGCATCCGACTTTCTGCTTAGGCGGCCGCCCGCCCGCATTGGCTGCCCGCTTAAACAAAAGACCCTTCCAAATCTCAAGAGAAAGCCCCCAAAAAGACCCTGCAATAAAAAATTCCCTTCGAGTTGATACTGAGCTCTCATTCGGGCGGTATCTGGCGTCCCGGCTAGCTTACACCATCGCTCGGCCGAAGCTCTATCTTTCGGACCCTTGTCGCACGTAGCACTCCTAACACTCTCCAGGGAAAGCTTCAATGGGTTTACTTGGGGAATAATATGCACACAAACTCTGTTGGCAACATGCTGACATGTGGCACTAGTATTGGGACGGGACGATAAGCCAAAATTGAGGAATGGTGTGTTACAACTCGTCGATACCTACTCTGTAGTCTGTACTTTGCAACTCTTTCGTTATACGTAAATGATATGACAGGTAGTCAGCAACCCGGGAGGGGGGATAGCCTAAAAGACAAACTGCTTCGTTTAGGTGTTCACTGGCTTATCATTAAACAATCCCAGCACACGCACGTCTGTGTAACCACCAATAACAACCAAACCAAGCTTTATGCATCCCCGCCGAAACCCGCCTCGCCCGTCTCCGGGGCTGGATCTTTAGACCCTTGGTGCATGAGATGTTCAGTGCCCAGACTCGTAAACTAGTATACCAGCGCCTTCTCTCGGGAAACCGGCTTCAGGGCCTGGACGATGTGGTGATCCGTAGTAGTATGGTACCGCCAGACGGGCGCAGCGTTGGCCATGCCGCATATAAGTCGTTTAACGTGGGAATGGTTAGATCTTGCACAACGGCCGGGACGAAGCCAGTACACAGATCCCTCCCATCGATACAAGCTTGTGCCTTCTCCCACTTCGAGTCCCTGTCAGAACTCAACATCCCACTTACTCATGTCATCCAACAACAGTGGCTGGACACCTTGGCCACTGAGTCAGCGAGGGGAAAATAGCGAGACCCCAATGCCGTCGTCTCGGGTCTCTTTCGACTGTAGTAGTCATCATATATACGCATGTGTGTATGAAGCTAATGTAAGTCAGACAGCCAGGTCGTTGCTCAAATCAGGACTGAGCTTATTCCAGGGCTTGTATGTGTTCTCCAGCAGCTTGATTGGTAGCATTCAGAGTTTTATCAAGGTGCTTCTGTGTTCACTCAAACAGGCAGTCAGAGCTTTCCGAGTTATCTTTGCTCCAAGAGCTGAAAATTGTATTCCCAAAAAGTATTCTTCATGCATATGCTATGCTTATCTGCCTTACGTATGTGGCTTCTTATGCGGCTGTGGACAATTGCTTGACCGGAGGCCAGCTCCGGTGTGAGAGTTACAGTATACACCAGATACTCCGTAGTTCTTTGGTGTTACTGGGGTCATATTGAAGGATGTATGCAAATCACAAGAACGTCACCTACGGCTAAAACCAATATCAGAAGTCAATTGCATGATTTCTGCAAGCTACTCGACTTCACCCATGGCAGTCCCACTCTAGACTAAGCCTTTCTATCAAATCTATTTTTACCCTCAATTCCCCTGTAAACTAGCCTAGCCACTATTTCTATGTACACTATCTGAGCCTAGCTACTGCAGCTCTAGATCATCTACCCCATGTACCGGACTTCCAGCCCTGAATCCTTCTACCTCGATGAAGCAGTAGCCTCTTTGGGCGGATGGGGATGATGGCTCGCTAAACACACGCTTGGGAGGTTAGAATACAACGCAACCACCCGGTCTAAGCCGACATCACCGCAGTTTCTATATGTATTCGCGCCTCTGGAGTTCCTGGAGCGTGGATACATTGTCCACGCAATATAAGGGTCTGGCGGTGGCAAGAACAGGGGTTCTGGACATGTTCGGCGAAAATACCCTGCTCGCATGAGGAAGCTGAAAGGTCTTGTGACTTGAAAGTCCTCAACATCACCCAAAATCTGTGCGTCTGTTCGTCCTGTAAAACTCAGTGTTGTACCTTGAGTGCCTTCCGAGGTGACATGGACATGAAGAAGTTTCCAGAAGGTGAATACCTCAAACAAAAACAATCTGGTGGCTGTCAATTCCTCGGAAGATTGGATACCAAGGAACCTGCTTGTCGAAGCAGGGTATATTGCCGAAGTCGGATACTCTTCCAGAAGCATGTGCAATCAGATAAGTTGCCTCTAGCTGGTCACAAGCTCCTTTACAAACAGTTTACGGAAACACGGGAAGAGAAATACAGACAAACTACAGTCTCTTTCGAGGGCAACCGGGCACAGCCTAAATGTCATTGCCTCAGGTCCTTGAATTAGCAATTCATATTAAGTTTACTATACGTCTCCCCAATGCTCCGTCCTGTAGTCTAGCAAGTTCACTCCCGATACGTATCGCATAAATGCAACGGCTCTGAGAAAGAAATCCGTCAAGGAATATAACCTCCCGTTCGCATCATCCGTTACCTCGCTAGTCTTGCCCCTAAACGCCTGCATAAAAAAAGAACTCAGAATGATATGATATGCAACCTATACAGACAACGTTCCCGTCCCTTTGAGCCTCTACATGGTTCATATCTGGTTGGCTTGCTATCCTCCTGGTCTGGGTATTAAATCACACCCGCTTACCTCCCCTGCGTGTTGCTATAAGTGAAGTCCGCTGCCCCAAGGACGCTAACTTGGGTACATAGACTCAGACTTCTCGCAAGTGAACAAGTTAATGTGATGATCACCTTGAGCAGCGCATCCCAGGATTGGTCGATGAGGGTGAAACACTGTTGCTGAGATAGGGGAGCTACGGTTTTGTTGTAGGAAGCTCGAGTATGGCTCAACATTCGAAAGCTGATGGCCATCGAGGTTGAACACCTTAACTGTGTGTGCGGAGGTGCCTCTGTCATTCGAGTTAGTTGCTTATCCTTGTATATCGATATCACAGTAATAGATTAGTACTTACACAGCAAATACCGGCAGGTGTTCATGTGTACTGGCGGTCCGAAGCGTGTCTCGCGTGGTCTGGAAGGAGTGCAGAGGCTTATCCATGCGAATATCCCAGATCTTGACCTTGCCATTCCTGCTAGCGCTCACGAGCTCTCGCTGTCCACCACGCTGCATATGAACACTCTTGATCCATTGTCGATCTGACTCGTCTTTCCACTTGCGCACCATCGACTCCTGAGGACGGTTTCTTGTATCAAAAACCCGAACGGCACCGTCTCCGAAACCGGCAACAAACATGTTACCCGTCATTTGGTCAGAGGTTAACGAGGTCACGCAGGATCCTGATCGTGCTGGAATATCCATAACACATGTCTCGTAAGCAGCGTACCACACTCGAATTACCCTAACATCACCAGCAACGAGGACTCGGCCTGTAACTTGCTGCCAGTCGAACACCATGCCCGAGTTGACATTGCTAGGCACCATATGTGTCAAGGCACGCCAGGAAGATGCGAGTTCGATTTCTCTATCCGATTCGTAGTTGCGGTAAACTCTGATCACGCCATCAGATGATCCTGTGAGGAGCATTGCTTGATCGTCCTCGTTGATGAACTTCATGTCGCTGATCTTAGAATCTTCAGGATTTCCGTTACTAAAACGACTCAATCGGCCTTGCTTCTTCCAGTCCCACACGTAAACCGTATTACCATCATCTGCCACAGCAAGATGATCTTCAAATTGATGGAATGTCATTTTGGCCGGTTGAGCACCATTGTTGACAATTCCAAGCTGATTGTTCCACTTATGGCTTCCCGCTTGTTGTTTCAATGGCTGAGTTTCTCTGATAATGGTTTCGTTGCGAGCTCTCCGCCAGAGGCGCTCGTTGTACTCAGTGCTTCCAGGCTCATCTGCTTCACTTGGCTTCATCTGTGGCTCACGGAAGTACTCGATCGACCATTCCAGGAATCTGCTCTTAATAGGGAGTGTGGGAGGCTTTGTCAAGTCTCGTTCTCTGTAGGCGCCAGAGTAGGGCTCATGTGCGACGTTGTACTGCCCCAGTGACGATGCTCGATCGTTCTGTTCTGGTGGAGGTAATTGGTTCGGTGTGTGTTTTAGTGATGGCGACCTAGGCAAAGTCGGTGTTGTCGGTCTTGATTTATCTTCATTTGTGACCAGAGATGGAAATAGCAAGCTCGCAGTTCGTCGCAAGAGTCCAGGAGAAGGCAAAGGCTGCGAGTTGGCATGTCCTGCAGCATTGCTACGCTGACTTGCGCTCGGTGTGTGCTTATGTGTTAGCTTTGTCGCGCGTTTTTGAATCTCAGCCATGACCAGTTGGGTTTGAGCGCCAACTTTTGAGCTGAACAGCGCGTGATGGACGAAGTCTACTACAACTGTAGCCTCACGTTGTACCTCAGGGTGAGGGTCCACGCTGAGGACCAAAGCCAACTTCCACAGCGCCATGTAGACTGTGTTGTGCGACAAGCCATGGGCCATTGGTTTAATGGTGCCATCCTTGTTGCGGTTTTCGGGCCTTGCATAATGCAACCCCATTTTGTGTTCCTGGCCATCGTCTTGAGGAGGGAACATGAGATACTCCTTCTCCTCAACCAATTGTTCATAAGCTGCAACCAAGAACTTACTCTCGAAGCGCACAGCAAAACTCGACAGGAACACAACGAATTCTTTGCGAACCATCGGACTTCCGTCATTACCCATGTCAAGGATAGTCCACGCGATTGACTCCTCAATACGGGCAACTTCTTCTGTCAAATCAGGAATGCCAAGGAACGTAGTCATGGCGTGCACCATGGCTGCTCGCACCTCGCAACAAGGGTCTCTGACCAGATAAGCCAGCTTGACGTACGCATTCTCTCGGATACCGCGCCACTTTGCCTCGGGAAGATCTTGCCAAAGTTGGCTTATACAGAGACATGCCCATTGTCGCAGGAGGGGGTTTTCTTCATTTTGAAGATGAGTTAAGCAGTAAGACATGATATCTGTCTGGTTGCAGACCATCTGACCGTTCTTATAGTCTTTGCAAAGCATGGCGAGAATAAAGGCACACATTGCCTTGTGTTCGTCGCTATCAACAACAGGCAATCCCTCAGACGGCTTGAGAATCTGTGCAAAGTAGCTGTAGCCGCTATCTTTGATGAGATCTTGTTGACATGAAAGATCCACTGCGATGAGGCGTGCCCAGATGAAAACCATAACCGGCTTCAACTCAGCGGCAGCAGATTGCAAGAGTTTAAGAACATACGGGAAGATTCCGATACTGAGAGCGAGCTGGACAGACCATGGACCCAGATCAAGGAAACGACCGAGTAGAATAAGCGCGCGAACTCGATGCTGTTGACTGAGCAGTACTTGCAGCACAACGGGCAGCTGGTCGGGTGATTTCTGAGCCATCGCATCGCCCCTAGTAAGATAGACATCGAACGCAGTGAGTTGTTCTGTGAAGAAGGTGGAATTTTGATATTCGTAATCAAAGCCTTCGCTTTCCTTCTTCTCCAGCATGGGAAGCTGAGCCAATGCCATGTCGACCGCCAGATCCCACGTCTCCCACAATGGATGTTGGTGAGTATCGGGAAGCTTGGGGTAGGATTGAGGGTGGCACCCGTAGACAGTCATGACACGCTGAGCAAGAAGAAAATTACGGAACAGAGCTGCAACCATAAGGTCTTGTCTGAAGAACTTGCGGAAGAGATCACGCGGCAGGGTCGTCCATGCGATACTGTCCGTAATGGCAGTAAAAATCCAATTGAGTTCGCCCAATGGTGTTCGCCGCTCCTGAAGTCTACCAGGTAGCTTCTTGGCCCGTTCTGGGCTGATATTGGTTTTGAGGGGATTTTGTAGAACGAAGAACCACAGAGCCATCTCAATAGGGGTTGTGAGACAAGCAGTGAAGATATCTGCGGGTAAAAGAGGGTTCGTAGGAAGATTCTCCTTGACTGCACAGGCCGCCAAGTGTATATAGGGTCGGAAATTGGTCTTGGTGTAGTTTGGATCACGCTCCGCGGCCTCTTCCTCCTCCTCTTCATGTTTCTCGACAAATCTGTGGTAATTGTTGAGAATATTGCCGGCCTCTGAACAATCCCATACGAATATGGTGGGAGCTTGCAGCCAGTGTTGTAGATCATAGAGTGAAACAGGGATGTACTGAGTATAGTTCTTGTTGAAAACCCAGATCTCGCCCGACGCAGTTGGCTTGGGAACACCATGTCCGTTGTAATGAAGCAGAACTCGTTCATCCTTCGCATTTCTGCGCAAAGAGATACAGAACTTCTTTGTCTCCTCGACAGACGGATCCAGGTACTGTTTATATCGCGCTCTTATCGCGAGAGTTTCATACTGAGCCTGAAGCGACTTGCCGATGTTTTCGAGAGCTTTCTGAATAGGAGGGATCGTCGGATCCGTCCAGGCTTCGAGTTTCGCGCCTGGACTGGTCTTGAGCTGGTCGGGAGGTTCAACTCCTATATTCAAACACACCGCGAGAGCTGCAGAGACCGTCTTCAACCTGTCTCTTTGTCGCCAATCCTGGAGTTCATACTGTAGTGGTTTGGGTTTGCCTGTCGTTTCGTGTCGTTTATCTGTATAGTACATATACCAATTCTGCAGCACACCATTAGCCTGATAACCTTCAAGATAACATGTGTAGGTATGAATGCATTGTGCTCAACCTCAAGCTCTCGAGGGCATTTGCTTGTGGGATGACACAAAAAAGTCCAAAATGGGCGATGCAGATCGAATAGCAAAGCCTGTAGACAGCCAAGATGCCTGTTTCCACGTGCCACAGCATATCGCAACTAGGGTTGCTTTATCCTGCATCTGTCGAGCATGATACAGAAACTGGGGCATACCCGAACTGACCGCCCAGCGCATAAGGATAAATAAGAGGTACAACTCACATTAGCCAGCTGAGATATAATATCCTCCGACTGGTAGTGATCCTCGAAGCCATGTCTAGCACCCCATTCAGGTATGTTGTCTTCCACCGGTTCGGGTTCATCCATCGGTCGATGCGCGTAGTCACTCTTGGACCGGAGTAGCAATGGCTTCACAGGCCGCGTTTGCTGGTGGTGCTCGATATCGTCTTTCGTCTCGAGGCTCATGCTTCCGTTGCGCCGGTTAGGTGCGCTCAAAGGCCGCTGTTCGTCATCGTCGCTCGCCGGAACGCTATTCGAGGTTGAGCGGCCGTTTACTCTGGGTCGCGCTGCCGAGGTGGCTCCATTTGACTCGGCTGTAGGCGCAGAGGTGCCGTTGATATCGGATCGCAGCGCCATGGCAGCTGAACACTGGCGGAGTGTCGCTAATGACGCTGTAGTTTGGCTGTTGCCGAGAAGCACGGGTTGTCGTGATGAGCGCTGGTTGCGAGAGCTTAGCGTTGACGGAGGAGCTCGCAGTGAAGCGGGTGCGGGTATGGCTGGAGAGATGTGGAGGAAGTGACGTCTATTATAGCGACACAACTGTCATGACCTTCTGTGTAGCTCAAGCCGGCATTGCGAACATGCCCGGTCTATTAGGGGCGCTGGCAATATTTTTGCTGACTGGAACACCGTCGTCGATTACGATGGTATGTAGTTGGGCGAGTTTTTAGGAAGTGGGCGAGAGGAGCAAAAGATGAGGCCCAAGGTGTCTGTAGGTAGGTGGCTGACCAGGATAAAGGCAGATGGAAATTAGGAATTCCTAACACACCCGCGGACCACTCTTAGCTTAGTGACATATACTCACTCCGTAGAGTTGGGTGCATATGGCGATATATTGTTCATCGCATAATCCATTGATAGCGCTTAATATTCTCAAGCTTCTATATTGTTGTTATTCTACTTGTTTCAAAGTCGAGCGCTGTCAAAAACACATGCGGCCATTCTACAGCTGCCATGCTGAAGGATCCATTCGGTAATAAGGTACTGATCGCTGCTTCAATTCGTTAGGTCGGCGCAGTCCCCGCTCCATATGGAAACCGTCTGGCCAACCATCACTGAGCTAAAGCAGCATGCAAGCCACGAGCGCTAGGAAAGCTAACTTTGATGTGAAGATTGACAATGATGTTAGCTTGCGCGTGACCTAGCACGTGGTGTCTTGCTCGCCAGCCAATGAATTTACCTAACCTATAGTCACTCCCCGAAAACCAAAGCAATTGAACTGGATAACATGAAGGAGCTTTTACGGTTCGACCTTAATAGTGAGATGTATAATCTTGTTATCCTCTCTCTCATATACTCGTTAGTCACACACGTTACGTGCAACTACTTTTAACGCGGTGTAATAGAGTGTTTGTGCGGACCAACACCAAATTATTCAGCATATGCACAAAGTAAAAAGGATACTACAAACGATGCGGATACATCCAGCCCTCGCAATGGGTACGTTACGAAGTTTGTTAATCGTTTGGTATATTCCCATGAGACAGAAAACTCATTTGCACATTATAGAGTTGTGATTCCCCATGTCCGGAGAACTTCTCGATGTCGCTGTTAACCGAGGCATTCCGTATGACTGAGATGAATTGAATCTATCGCTAGATAGAATGTGACCCCCGTGATTTTCGTTGAACGCAAGTTCAAGGCTGGAATATAGTACCTACTTAAAGACTTTATTATAATCCATATAAGACTATATAAAACACCTATAGAAGAGAGGAAATTGTCGGAACTTTTGCATGCTCACTGTACTTGGTAAAGACAATCAGTTGACAGGTGCTCTGTATGGATAATATTCTTAAAATACTTCAATAACGTACCACGTATAGTACTTAGTTATCTTCCGTATATCACTTCACAAGACAGCGAATGTCTCAATATACTCCGTAGACACTGGCATTTGCATCTCTTCATGGACTCAGCAAGTCAGTTAGTTCTAACAAGACCACAAGGCACAAGTCTTGTATCCCTTTTTTACCACCGAATCAGGTAAACGAAACGTTCACTTGTGGGGCTAATCGAAGGGGGAAAAGAGTAATCAGCCGTCGAGTCTTAGCGTGCGTAGGCCGTTGGGTTTGACGATGTTAGCGCCCGAGAAACATGAAACGATAAATATGACCAACCTAACAATCCAATGAATCAACAGCTTTGATCATGGTGAGCTGCTTAAACATTTACAGCAGGTTCTTTAAGCATATTTAGAGAATACAGCATCCATAAGAGTTATGTCAGATATCCCCAGGTTGATGACAGCCGTCAAGTTATTTATATCGTTTCAAGACATCCATGCATATTTCCACAAAGTATCTGTATCAAAAGTGAACAGATCGATCTATTTTGTTCTTCGGCTAATATTCATTTGACAGAACCCGAAACCCACTGAGCCAGGGCTGTGTTATAATTCATGAATATGAAATTTGCAAGCGTCCTTGGCCATTGACATATGCAGCTCTCTACCTAGGCTGTTATACCATTACTTGGTCCCTTCCATCCCTAGCATCGTACCTGATAATTAAAGTGCATTCTGTCAGGTACAAGAAGCAAATGTACGAAAGGGGCACGCCCGCTGCAGCGGGATCCGTTGGCTGAGTCCCGGCCACCAGGGTATCTCCACCTTGGGATGCAAGGACGATCTAGCAGAGGCAGAACAAAGAGACCCTAGGAAGAGACGAGTACACATGCTGGATAGGTGTCTTGAGCCGCTGATTGTATGCATGGCATTTAAATAGCATGCATTCTTCTCAAGCAGGCGGTTACTGTCGTAGTGCTATTGCAACGTAGGACAAAAGGTCGAGAAGTGAGGTAACGACCTGTAGGTACCCCTGGACCAGGAACATGTGCTCCAAAGAGATGGGATGGCACCTTAATCCTCCAACCCCTGCCATAGTTTTTGAGGCGGTTTATAATATTAGCTGTTTTTCTTCGGTAAGATTCAGGTTGGCACTGGCAAAAACTCGACTAGAGCGGAATTTGAACTCTTCTATCCATGCCCGAGTTAGGAGTAAGGTTCCCGTTGACCATCCCCACTGCGAGCCCGTGCAAAGTGACACTGTACAGGTACCCGAGGCCGCTTTGCATGGGAACCTGGAACCCCTAAACATCGTCCACTTAAGCTGGGGCTGCCCCGGGCTATAGCAATACATGTCCAGGGGGAAACCGCTTTCTGATTGGTCGGTAAGTCCAAGACTTTGAAGTGCATGGAAGTCTGGCCTGTAGCAAACAACAGCGAGCAATAGGAGGCTCAAGACCTTTAAGGCCACTGTAAGCATCCACACTGTAGTTAGGCGGAGGTGAATGGAAGCAAGCCCCAGGAGTCCAGGACTAAGCCCCATCTATCGTTACGCTGCCCGTTTCCGCTCCGTTGCAGCTGTCGCAGGCTTTGGCTGCTCATTTCGTACCTGACCATCACCACTTTCTTTCCTATCCCATCCATCCTATCTCACAACTGTTAGACACTTTCTGCGCCAACCCAACGGGGGGCTTTTTAACTGCCGCATCGTCACTCTTTCACTCCTCTCGTGCGTCTCGATCTATACGCCCGTTTCAATCAACTGCGTGGTCGCTAAACGATACAGAACAAACTGGAAGTCTCATTCCTCAACGTGCGGCAGCGCATCCTCCGTCTCGAAGCCAGCCCCTTCCCCTCGACTCCCCCGTAATTCGGGAGGTTGACCACGCCCCCAAATTTCTTAGAATCTTCCGCGATTCTATCAGCACGTCCACCGATGCTGGCCCAGCCATTGCCGAATCAGAATATCGACTTTACTTGTATCATTGTGGCTGGAACTTTTTCATAGTTGACCTCGCTTCGTTACCTGGCGATCCTTGACACGCGACGACTGCAGCACGACAACGTCCTACCCTCGCGGCATCCGCATCGCATTTCTCGCATACTACCACATACTGCTCTCGATTCGATTTCCTGCCGCTCTGCGGCTGCTTCATGATAAACCATGGCCTTCCTTTTCAAATCAAAGAAGCATCCAGAGAGATCACAAGCCGCTAGCCGTGACGCAGGCTCTGGCTCTCAAGGGTCTATACAAAGTGCCGGCACTGGCACTCGCGTTGCTGAGAAGAATGCAGTCCAACAGCGTGGAACTCCCACAGGACATCGTGCGACTCCTACAGGAAGCCTGAACTCGATCGAACACGAGAGTAGCAATGCAAGCCCCGATAATGCTCCTATTCAGGGACATGTGCATGGACATGGTCGCCGTGGCGGAAGTGCTGACCAGCCAATCCAACAATCAAACGACGTCGCCGTAAGCTTTCCATGCGTCGCCAACGGCGAGAAAGCCTCCTCGATTTGTCGCGAATGCTAACTGGTGACATCTAGGTTCGAAATGCCCCCCCAGTGAGCGGCCCCAATGCGTCGCTATACCCTTGGTCACAACGCCGATTAACCTACACCTCCACCCATCCTTCGCCATTCCCGCGGTACGGCGCTGCAGTAAACTCTGTTTCTTCTAAAGAAGGCGACGTATATTTGATGGGTGGCTTAATCAATGGATCTACTGTCAAGGGCGATCTTTGGATGATTGAAGCTGGTGGTAATATGGCATGCTACCCCTTGGCAACAACAGCAGAAGGCCCTGGCCCAAGAGTGGGACATTCAAGTCTGCTTGTTGGCAACGCATTCATCGTGTATGGAGGCGATACCAAGATCGACGAGTCTGACACTCTTGATGAGACACTTTATCTTCTTAACACATGTAAGGTTCTCGGAAATTAACCATTTCTCCTCACTAACAGAAACTTAGCAACGAGACAATGGTCCCGTGCTCTACCCGCTGGGCCCAGGCCTTCAGGTCGATACGGCCATTCGCTCAACATTCTAGGGTCTAAGATATTTGTCTTTGGTGGTCAAGTCGAGGGTTTGTTTATGAACGATCTATCGGCATTCGATCTTAACCAGCTTCAAATGCCGAATAATCGTTGGGAAATCCTGGTCCAAGGCGAAACAAGCCCCAAAATGCCTGCACCCCGAACTAACCACAGTATGATCACGTTTAATGACAAGATGTACCTGTAAGTGTTAGCGGCGAATCCCTATTAAAAAAATTCCTGACGCAGCTTTAGTTTTGGTGGTACCAATGGTTTTCAGTGGTTTAACGATGTTTGGTGCTACGACCCAGCAGCCAACAAATGGTCTCAATTCGACTGCATTGGATATATCCCAGCGCCGCGCGAGGGCCACGCTGCTGCTCTGGTGGACGATGTCATGTACGTCTTTGGCGGACGAACTGAGGAAGGAACGGACCTTGGCGACCTTGCAGCATTTAAGATTTCATCTAGGCGATGGTATACGTTCCAAAACATGGGTCCTTCCCCTTCCCCTCGTTCTGGACATAGCATGACAACAGTTGGCAAATCAATCGTGGTCCTTGGCGGAGAGCCAAGCTCAGCAACTACGACTGTCAGCGATCTGGGTCTTCTTTATGTCTTGGATACCTCCAAGATTCGATACCCGAATGATGCGCAGCAGGCGCCACAACCACGAGTACAAGGCTCACGCAGACCCAGTGCTGCGAGCGACGGCAGTCGTCCGTACCCTGCACGGGATGGTTCAAACGGACCGACGGATTCAAGAAAGATGATTATAGGAGGAGCTTCTGCTCCACCAAATGGACAACGATCACCACCTAACAACGCTGATGTTGAAGGCCCTCAATCTGCCCTCGCAAACGCCAAACTCCCTAGAGCCTCAGCGATGCCTCCATCCGGGCCGCCTCCCCAAGGACCAATGCCTGCTAGGCCCACGGTAGATGTGTCTGCTGTTGCGCGAGTCCGAGGACAGTCTGCAGAACGTAGCGGCTCTTCAAATTCTCCACGAACAATGCATTCCGGCTCACCGATCACACGAGAGGTGATTAACGAGGTTGAAAGCCCTATATCAAACGGACAACGAACACCTGTACAACCACCGGTACGCGCTGGTTCCAGACAGGACCAAGTGAACGGGGACATACCAAAGGCAAAGCAGCCTCACCAGCCTCACCAGCCTCAGCAACCTCGTGTCCAAGCCCCAGCAGATGGGCCGTCAGAAACGTTGCCCAAACCGACCGTAACACCTCGCCCTGCATCGCCACCAGCTCCAACAAGACAGGCAAGCAATCCCATTTCCAGAAGAGCGTCGGGAAGGAATTCGCAAACAGTTGTCCTTCTTAAGGAACTGGACTCTGCTCGAAATCGAAATGCATGGTATGCGTCTGAGTTGGAGCTTGCACGAAAGTCTGGATACGTCCCAAACATTTCGTCCAGTCCTCTGCTTGACAACAAGGCCACCGAAACCTTCGACGACGAGGACCGGCCGCTAATTGAGGCTTTGTTGGCAATGAGAACAGAACTTGCCAATGTCCAGAATTCCGTGGACAAGCAAGCCGTTCTTGCAGCGAAGCAAATCGCCGAGGCAGAGAAGCAACGTGATGCAGCTATTCAGGAGGCTGTCTATTCCAAGGCCAAGCTTGCTGCCCATTTAGGCGGAAGCTCGGCGAGCACACCGCAGCTTGATGGCCCCAGAGATGACTATGATGGTCGGTCTGGTGAGTTTAGCAGAAAACTTGCTTCTGCATTACACGTTCAGAAAGATCTTCAGTCTCGACTTGATTCCGCTAAGAGCGAACTCGAATCTGAGAAGAAGGCAAGGCAGTTAGCTGATGACACCTCAAATGCAGCTCAAAAGCGCATGGTAGAGCTTGAAAGCTACAAGCAGCAAACATCAACAGAGGTTGAGCGCCTCAAAGCTGAGTTGCACCTCGCACAGCATGAAGCGCGGGAGCATTCAGTCGCTCGGGCTGAGGTTGTGGCTGCTGTTGAACTCCTACGTATTGAAAAGAGCGACATGGAGCAGAAGTATGAAGAAGCTGTCGGAAGCTCTAAGGATCATAGTGATACCTTCGACTCCCTTCGAGCTGCTATTGTAGCATCCGAAGACTCGACAGCTCTCATTGAATCCAAGCTTGCAGAAGAACGAACCCAGCGAGAGAAGGCTGAAACGCAGCTCAACAAACTCAAGTTTGAGCATGAGGCTCGTACTGCTGAACTTGTAGCCACCACGCAGCGACTACGTGATGCAGAAGAACTTTCTGAAAAGCATGCAGCTGAGGCTCGAACAACTCGTCAAGCCGTTCTTGCAGGCCTTGACAAGATCTCGGCTCGAGACGTCCCCGGAGTTAGCAAGGCAGACACTGATCGCCTGGCTGCGCTACAGTCCCAGCTCGCTACTTCAAACGAACTGGTCAAGAAATACCAACAAGAGTTGGAAGCAGCAGCCGACAAATTACGTGGCGCAGAAGAACGTATCGCTGGACTTGAGCAATATCAAGAACAGTCAAGCCGAGAAGGTGTCACCATCAGGAGACAGCTGCAGTCTGCTCTGCGTGACACGCAAAGTCTCCAGGCAGCCAACACCGATCTCAAGAACCAACTGGCTGCTCAGCAACTCGAGACAAATGCAATGTCAGTTCAGCATAACGCACTCAAGGATATCCTCAGCGAACGAGGCATAAGCCCTACGACTTCTATCCGTGCTCGCAATCTGCCTAACCAGCGAATTAACTCACCCGACATCAACCGTGCTCAAAACCTCGAATCCCAACTCGCCAGCTCGTCTGCCGCCCACGAGGAGACTAAGCAAGCATTCGCCATCCAGATTCAAGAATCAGAAGCCGCCTGGCGGGAGAAATTGTCGCAGCTAGAAAGTGATTATCAGTCAGCAGTACACTATGTCAAGGGCACTGAGAAGATGCTCAAGCAACTCAAAGAGCAACTGTCTCGATACAAGACCGAGAACAACCGTTTGAAGACGGAGATCGAGGAGCTTGAAGATCTTGCTCAGAGTCATGGAACATCTGCTTCATCTGGCTGGGAAAGCGAGAAGGCACAACTTGAGACAAGAGTCCAGGGGCTTGAGAAAGAACTTCAAGAATCTTCCACTCAGATGGAGAGGCGCCTATTAGCGCTTCAGACTGAGATACAGGATGCCAACAACCATCGAGAAGCAGCCTTGAAGTACAGTGAAGAGGCCACACACAAGCTGACCACCCATCGCAAGGACCTCGAGCAGCTGCAGTCTGAGAATGCTCTGCTAGAGCAACGTGCGAGCGATGCTGAGCAGAAGGTGGCTCTTCTTTTGGACCAAGTCGAACATTCTGTCGACAACTACCGCCGACGTAGTCGACAAGTGCCCAGCATGAACTCCGAGATGGCCGCTAGCGCCAATGGTTTGGGCCTTGGACATTCCAGACAGGAGAGCTCTGAGAGCGGGAGTGTTTATGGACCTCCGAGTGGCAATGCCAGCGCAAATGAGAATGCTGGCACAAGTGGTAAAGGTGGTCTGGAAGCTAGAAACAGTGCAGCCCTGGACAGTCTTGCCAACGAGCTTGAAACACTCCGAAGTCAATGGGAAGCGACCAACAAGAATTATCGATTGAGCACCAACTTCGATTTCGAGACAGCTGCCGCAGCTAAGAAAGACGACGATAATGCTCCGGGCGTTGGCCTCAGCGAGAGCCTGGCGGATTGGCGCAAGAGACTTGATACGGAGGACCACCACAGTGACGGAGAAAAACCCCGACAATCCTAATCAGAAGCAATTCCTGGATACCGATACGCTTTCATGACGCAAATATACCCACCGTCTTAGTTTTGATTTACATGGGCGATGATCATGGTCTATACATTCTGATCTTCGCAAAGGTGGAATGGAGTTTGAGTTGTCTTGATCGACAATGTTATTATTTTCGAAATCAGCCGTTTTTCTCTTCTTTACCCTTTTTCAACTTGCTTGAATCCCTGAAACTTAATCATATCGAAAGGGGGCCGGCCATATTCTAATTCCCTCATACTTGCTCGACTCATGAGAGCCGGGTCGGTAGATTTCTCGTTCTAGTTGTTCTTTTCGCCTGGTTTCCAAGAACACGTTGTATAATATCATACCTTTTATGTTTTGTTTTTAACTCTATAGTACCTAGCAGAGGAGAGGTGGAAAAGCTCGATGGGGCAACTCGAGATACATGTAGATCGTGGCTCTAGAGGGAGTATAGTGTTTACAGAGGTTGATGCTTTGTATGAGAGAGAGTGAATGAATAAATGATGTATTATCTGTGCAAGTTTGAAAGCTTCCCTTGTGACTCTTCATCTTCACTTGAAGAACTTGAAAAAGTGTCTAGGCATATATAACTAGTATACGCAGTGCTATTGACTTGATCGACTATCTCGATCCTGGGGAGGGCCTTGGTGGCGAAGTCACCTCACTAAAAGTCTTCCGAAACATGTCACTGGCATCTTCATTTTGAACCACGGATTGGATATGTATGTGTCTATAAGGTTATAATTGTTTCGCTCTTCCAAATGGTATCATTAATCCCCTTTCGCCGTAACATGTATCTATCCATGTTCCACAAGCCTCGCTTTGGTTCTAATACAGAAGAAGAAGAAAAAATATTTAGTTATTTCATGGCTTACGCGGAAGCGGTCATGAGCCCTTTCTGTATCCTGAGGCACCGTTTGAAATCGAGCTTGCGTCCCTCGCGAGGCATGTGCTCGCCACTCGCAATACAGAGTACACGCATCTTGGGGTCGTATCTGAGGCCCGTCAAGAGCTTAGGTGTGATGAGGAAGTACTGGCTTGAATGCTCGCGGCATGCAATTTCGACCATTCGCTCGTGCACCATACGCTCGTTGCGAGGGTCCATACCTTGGTTGATCTCATCAACGACACGGAATGGCGACTGAGCTAGAGACTGAAGGGCCATGAGGAAGAAGATGGTGGAAACAGCGCGCTCACCACCGGATTGGCGATGTGCAGTAAGCTGCTGGAGGGTTTCGTTTTCGCTGAGGATTGTTAGTTAAACGTTGGAGAAAAGCCAAGAAAAGGGGCACACATACCGGAAACGAACCATGATGTCCAAAGCCCAGGCGTCAAAGTCGTCTGGTTTGTGGACACGAACCTCGCCTGCACAGCTGATCTGTTCAAAGTTGTATGCAAAGGCGTCGCTAATTTTCGCAACCAACTCGTCGAGCCGCGGTTCCCATTTCGATCTCAAGTCTTGAATTTCTCCGGTTATACCCTCAAGCTTTTCAGTAGATCCCGCCAGCTTCCGAGAAAGTCGAGCAATCTCCTCAGCACGCTTCTCGAACTCCTTTAGCACATTGGGATTGGCAACATGTATGAGCTCTAGCTTGCTTTCCTCTGCTCGCATTTCTGCGTCTATTTCATCAGACGTTCTCCCTTGGCAAAGCTCGGAGAAAAGGTCACGCTTCTCTGGCTCCTGATCCAGGACTTGTTGCACAGATTCAGAAAGACGGTTGCCTTCATCTCGGGCTCGACTGGCATCATCCGTGGCTTGGCGCAGCGTCTCCTTTTCAGCGTCAAGGCGTTGCATGATATGCGAATTTCGTCCTTTCAAACCAACAACGTCAGAGTGAGCCTCGATTCCGCGAATCTCTGCTTCGAGAAGAGCCTGGTGTGTCTTTCTAAGCTTTTCAATTGCCTCTTTGTGGCGAAGAACAAGCTCAGCTCTTCGCAGAACTGCTTCATCCCATTTGTATCGGATTTCAACCATTCTTTTGCGGGCATCCCTTAAAGACTGTTCATGAGCTGTCTTCGAGCGCTCCTCAGATTCTAAGCCATCATGTCAACAAAATTGCAATTCGATGTCGTTCTCGAGTTACTCACCAATCTTCTCAGGAAGAGTCTGCCATTTCTGGTATTCCTTTTGTAGAGTGTTCTTCTCTGTTTTCAGTTGTGTCTAAAGCCGATTAGCATAACATACTCGCCTTGAAAGATAATACTCGGACGTAAGGGGGACTTACAATGGTATCGTGAATGGTGGTCTTCTTATCCTCAATGGTCTGGACTTTGCCATGTAGCTCTTGATATTGCTCTTTGAGAATGTCTCTCTCGCCGTTCAATTCCATCAACCGCTTTTTCAGTTCCTGCTTCTCTTGTCCATCAATGGGCTGTGATGTCCAGAACCTTCCTGGCGGGATGCTTTTGGTAACGGCCGTCATCGCCTGAGGACCATACTCTTTACGTCGTCTGACCATGAAGGACTGGTTTCCAGCTGCCCAGGAGTTGACTCGGCCGCTTTTGACTAGCTGATCGTATTGAGCATCGTTATGGTCCCTCAAGGAAACGCCTGACTGATGAATCCTTTTCTCAGCACAGAGCATGGCCAAAACGGGCTGTGGACCCTCGAGGAAGTCGATGGCAAACCCGTCAAGCCCCAGACTCTTGGCCTCATCGGCACTGACCGGTCTTTGGAAGGCACTGAGTGGCTGAGCGCACGATCGAATAACCACAGACAAACTTTGGACGCGGTACAACTGATCCGACAATTTCTTGTAATCGTTTTTAGTCTGTGCCGTAAAACATGTAAAGTCGTCTCCTTGCAGAAGAGACTGTACCTGATCAGAGTAACGTTCATCCTTGATGGAGCAACTGATCATTGGCGGACCGAAAACCTCCTTTTCGAAGTCCTGTCGATGCTCTTGAATCCAGTCCCAGGCCGTTGCCAACTCAGGAAAGTGTTTTCGCATGTAGTTGAGCTGCTGGCCCTGTTGAGTTTCCAAGGACTCAATATTGCTCTCCACTTGTCGAATCTCGATGTTGAGCGATTTGCCTTTGTTTTTAATCTCCTCGCGCTGTCCAGACACTTCGCGTTGCTCTCCTTCCAACTCTCTGAGGGTATGCTCTTCTCCTCGCTGTAGACATAGAATTAGTACATGCTATCACCTATCATACTCAATGGATCCTCACAATTTTTTGGTTGAAGTCTGAAGGATTAAACTCTTCTGGGCGGTTCCTAAGATCGGCCTGTAGAGCTGTGATTTTCGACTTGGACTGAGCCAACTCCTTTCGCTTGGCATCAAAACCCTTGCGCTCTGTTACAAGTCCGTTTTCGAACTCTTTGAGATTTTCAGAAGCGGTACTCGCGTCGCGCGCCAGCTTCTTTGTGACGTCTTCCGCTTCTTTCAGTGCAGTCCTTCTTCCTGAGATCGCCTCATCGATCCGTTGTGCGTAGAGCTGCTTCGCATTCACCGCTTCTAATGATGGGCCGGCATCGTGTTCTAGGCGCCTCAGAGACCTCTCGGCGAGTTTCTTCCGATCTTTGGCGTCTTTATGTCTTGAACGAGCCTCCGAATACTGAGCAAAAATGGATGCCGACTTGAGGTTTTTTACAAGTTCTTTGATTTCCTCACGCTCTCGGATCCTATCCACATCCGTTTGAAGCCCCTGCTGTCGATTCTCTAAATTCCGTAAAGTCTCGACGTCTCCATGCGTAGACTGTTCAATTTCTTTCTTGTCCCTGTCCAGATCTTGAAGCTGTTTCTGCCAGGCCAGCATTTCCTCAGGGGCAGCTGCACGAAGAGTCTCGCGCAAAAGATCCACGGGCGTGCAGGCGGCGAATTCGACAACCCTGTCCTGTGGAAGGAATTGGCACAAATTGTCTACTTGGATTTTCAGTTTGCGCATAAGAAACTGTACATGTTTATGTGTTGATTCTTTTCCGTTCAGCCACCACTTTTGGTTGTTTTGTTCTCGTCGGATCTGAACCTTGACGACGAAATTCTTACGATCTTTGGGTCGCTTGAAGAGTTCGATCTCAATCGTAGCAGTATCCTTTCCGTGCTTGACGAACTCTTTGACCGAACCAGCACGCCCAAGGTGTTTGGGGCTGTAGCCTAGACCAAGACAGATGGCACAAACCAAAGAGCTCTTTCCAGTGCCGTTTGGGCCAACGACCATGTTGAGATGAGGTCCGGGCAAAAACTCGGCTTTTTCGTAGGTAACAAAGTTCTCAACGCTGACTCTCACGATAGCGCCTGGTTGAAACCCATTATCCAGATTGTTTCCACTCGAGGTGCCATTCACTTTTCCTGCGTGAGCGTCTTCGTCGGGCGCATCAAGGCTCGCATCGTGGGCAAGTCTGGGTCGCTTAGGGGAGCCAGTATCGTGGGCATGCGATCGGTTTTCGTAACGGGCTTCGTCGTCGTTATTGGAATCGTCGGTATCAGAGCGCCGGCGGCGACGTGATGACGCCGGTGCCATATTGGCCGAGAGATGAAATAGTCCCGTTGATTATGTGTAGAAGTTAGCCTGAATGGACGAAAAGCGTCTTCTATTTGCTTGATTGAAAGATGTATCGATATCACAATCAGAAGACAAAGAGAGTGGAAGTGGTAGGTGCGTCGGAGGAAACGCGTCTAATCGCGACAGTGCGCGCCTTGCAAATGTGGCCCCCATCTATTTAAAGTGGTGGGGTAGCAGTCCCGCCTGCCTATGTGGGAACTACCCACTCCGTACCTTCCATACCTACCTACAAACCATGCTTGGGCAACTACCTATTATAGGTAACCGAGTAAGCTTCTGGCTGACATTCTGAAGTTTATTTGAATGCCTAGAATTACTGGCACCGAATTTCGATACTTAAATATTTGATAGTTACCAATTTCATCTAAGGGTCAGGTCTAGCATAACGATGTTCCACTCTGACACGCCGAGAAGCATATTCACCATTCCTCGACTTCCCCTTACTGTCAAGCACTCTAGTTGAATCGGATGACATTTTTAACTAAGATCAGAATTAAAAGATTACTTATTTGCTCGCATTATTTGTCTGACACCCGATCTAAATGCATTTGCTTTCTAGAGAGAGCAATTTACATACTACCAAGGTACCTACCTAGATACTTTACGTAGGCGATTCAAACCTAGGTACCTATACTAAGAAACTTTCCCACTTATAAACCAGCTTAGTCATGTTATGCGCCAAGCAACCCCTTTGGAAGGGAGCAAGACAACTTCATCCCTTAGAATTCCAGTCCCTGCCGGGTGACTTCATTATTCCATCTCAGATTTCCTCCGAGGAAGAGTTGTCTGGTGCTTTTTCGAGGCGAAAGTTTGCCTTTTCTGCCTCTTGTTGGATACAAAGTGATAGCCAATACCGATGCCGATGTTGGCACAGCATTCGTTTGGTCTTTCGACATCACTTGGCTTTCATCCATTTGAATGGTGTAACCTCAACGTCCTGCTCAAAGAAGTCTTGAGCAAAAAGGAGTAGCTTGCTGGAAGGAATTTGTTTCTCTAGCATGTCAAGCGAGCCTGGCCAAAGAGAATGTTTGATATTGCAACTTGTTTCCCCGGTTGATATAAATCCTCAAAGATATGGTATAGTTACCATGTTGGACCGATACTCGACTACCTAAGGATACCGGCCATCTTTTATTCTATTCCAGTGAGAACAGTTCCACACCAGATCGGCCACTGAAATGGCATTTCAATTCAGCTTGTTTATTGTGCTTTTTTCCTGCCCTCTCCCTACTTTACAAAGACTGTAGAGGCTGTCAAAAGACCATACCATTGGCCATGAATCTCGAACGGCATCAAGAACTGGAATGCATCACGATGCCTCGAATATAAGTAAAACCCCTCCATCTCAGCTTTGGCCAGCTAGACTAGCTGTTGATGACCACAATTCCCCACCATTTTCATACCAGAAGGCTGAGTGTGCGTGGTCTGATGGTGGCAGTTTTGGCAGGTGCATGCAGGTGGCAGATGCCAGTCAAATGCCAGCCGAATACAAGTATTGTATTCCAGCCTTTTCTCCCTTAGAACCACAGGCACCGACCTTGCCAAACATATCTGCCGCTGTAAACATTGCATTCCACATTCGAAATCTTGCCTTTCTTCCTCCAAACTTGACTTTGGGTCTTGTGTCTCTCGTTTCTTCTCCCCCCTACGATTGTCGGACCTCGCGCTGCTTGAGCCACTTCCTCTCACTTAACTCACTCGTTTCTCGCCGTTTCTTCTACCGCCCCTCCTGTGCTCCTCCAACTGTCACGAACGTTCGTCTTATGGTCTGTTTGCTCAACACTAATACCTACCTACCGTCGTCACTTCAACATAACTCGCCATAATCACTGTGACCTCTGCGCGCAAACATTGTTTTGATTCCCCTGATATTTGGACAAGGCTTAAGATTGGGAATTTACAAATATTATGCGCTGATCTACAGTGGTGGCAATTATCATGGCCGATACTATGGTTTCGACTATACGCTCACCACTATCCGAAGCTTCGAACCGAATCAACTCAAATTATCCAACTCAAGAGTCCCACCGTTACAAGTCACGCTACGATCGCACCAACCCGTCGACTGTTAACAGTACCCCACGGGCGAGCTATGGGCAACCCGCTGCATACTTTTCTGGCCGACCTCCTCCTACGCAACCACAGCCTACCAACCCAACACCTCAAAGACAGGCTGACTTGAAACCTCCTCATGAAATGGAGGACGACCGCCGACATTCGGCGGCCTCTTATGATTCCTCAGGTAGCGGTCGCAGCAAAAGGAACTACAAGACGCACATCGGCCCATGGCAGCTGGGCAAGACGCTTGGTAAAGGCTCGTCGGCACGTGTACGGTTATGCCGTCACACAGTCACCAATCAGTTGGCTGCTGTCAAGATCGTCAACAGACGGATGGCGTATCTTGTGCAGGACAGCAGTTTGGCCGCCCTCAGCAAGTGGGATAATAATCTCCCAGAGCAGATAAATGGCGAGATGCGTGTTCCTATGGCTATTGAGCGAGAAGTGGCGATTCTTAAGCTCATTGAACATCCAAACATCATGAAGTTATACGACATCTGGGAGAACCGCTCAGAGGTGTACGTCGTTCTTGTGAATTACTTTTTACGAAATATACTGACAGTTTAGTTACTTAATCCTTGAATACATCGATCATGGTGATTTGTTCACTTTCATCAACATGAAGGGGCGCCTTAGTGAGGAAGTCTCTGTCTTTTTCTTCCGCCAAATTATCAGCGCCATCTCTTACTGCCATTCATTCAATATTTGCCACCGAGACTTGAAGCCCGAGAATATCTTGATCAGCGCCGACCTTCAGATCAAAATCGCTGACTTTGGCATGGCCGCTCTCCATCAGACGGACACCCATCAACTTGCTACAGCTTGCGGCAGTCCTCATTATGCAGCACCTGAGCTACTCAAGAACAAGCAATACAGAGGCGACAGAGCAGACATTTGGAGCATGGGCGTCATCCTCTTTGCCATGCTCTCCGCCACCCTTCCTTTCGACGACCCCGACCTACGCGTGATGATGGCTAGAACAAAAAAGGGGCAATACGAGATGCCAGGTTTCTTCAGTCCAGAGGCCGAGGACCTCATCAGACGGATGCTGCAAGTCAACCCCGACAGACGCATCACCCTTAAGGAGATATGGCGCCATCCTCTGGTTCGGAAGTATGCGTATCTTGACGAATTTAGCGACCTCAACAGTCAGCCTCCTGATATACGCAAGGGGTTTCAATATACCCCTGTGCCTGCAAAGGATGTTGATTCTCAACTGGTCCGACAGCTGCGTTCCATGTGGCACATGTTTAGCGAGAATGACTTGAAGCTGAAGCTCACATGTGATGAGTGAGTCCCATCGAGCATACTTTGTTTTTGAACTCCCAATTGCTGACTGCTTTTAGACCCAACGATCAAAAAGCTTTTTATTGGTTATTGCATCACTACCGTGAGCAACAACTTGAAGATTTCAAGCCCGAGCTCGCACACTCGACGAGTGATTACCACCATATGAAGCCCGGCACATGGAAGAAACGTATATCAACATGTGAATTTGCACAGTCACACGGCAATGGTCATGGACGTTCCATATCGCGGTTCACTGTGATCTCCAATGCCGCTGACCCAGAACGAGGATCAAGCCGCGATCCCCTCACAGGAGACCGTGTGCTACACTCTCGTGGTTCTCAACAGGGCCAGTCAAGGGCAAACATCCACCGGAACTCCTACGCAGAGAGTAGCTCTTCTGCTGGACAGCCCAGAAGACTTCGAAGTGGGTCGAGCGCACGTCGTGGGCGTGGGACCTCGACTCGAAACTCGACTACAGGACGCCTCCAGTCATCCCGGGGGTCACTCTCATCTATGCACAGCAGTCGACAGAGTACGCCTCATACACGCAGTCTTCGACACAAACGGGGCGTTGATTTCACACATGTACGCAAGCGGTCCACTTCTACGAGTCGTAATAGGAGCGGCTCTATGCCACCATATGTCACGGAGCAGGGGTCAACTTATCAAATTGAGATGGCTCAATCGCCCACGTCACAACTTCCTAGCTTACCAAGCGGCGTGCTGCCAAAACCTACCGATAGACAGGAGCAGCATGGCAACGCCAAGCGATCTTCCGGACAGGCATTACGAATAGCGCTTGGATCGCGATATGCATCGGAGATTTTCAAGGAGGAACTACGACACTTCAGTAGCAACATTGCCAAGGACTGTGACGAGGCTTTCAAGAGCTCATTGATAGAAGAAGATTCCATTGCGGGCTCATTGACGGAACTTGATCGGACCATGAACGAGTCGACACCTTTCTCTTTCACCATCGATGCACCTGATGATTCGGCCCAGGACGTTCTTGAGATGACGAACAAGTCTTTCAGTAACCGGCCTCTCCCACCACTTCCTTCTCCGAGTCAAGGCTACGAAGACAGATCGCTGGCACCAACTCCAATTGGATCTCGACCAACGACTGGAGACTCGCATCTGGAAGAGTTACATGCACAGCAGGTTAAGGTGGCCCAGCCAGTAGTGCTTACCAGGCACTCGGAACGACGGGTTGTTTCTGCTCCTGTTTGTACCCAAAAGCACAAACGGAATGCCGCTCTACCATCTATCAATGAAACGGGAGCAGCGTCCAACGACAAGGGGCGTATCGTGTCAGCACCTCCTCATACGCCAACGAAGAGAGGAATTGATAGAATCCGTGGTATCGAATACCTCAGCCAAGTCGAAAACAGCATTCGTGTGGTACATTCACCGGGTGACCAAAGCCCCGTCAAAATTCCTGAACCGCTCAATGTGAGGAAGAAAGTTACCGAAGTTGAGCAAGGAAATACAAGTTCTCTTAGTCAATATCAGGAACCGGATTCTACCCTCCAACAGAGTATGGATGGCAGTACTACAGGAACATCACAGTCATTAGAGCCCTCTTCACAACTCGACTCTCAAGCAGCAACCAAGAAAAAGAAGATGTCTTGGTTCAAACGATCTTCCAAAACCGAGTCAGAGCCTAGCCGAGAGTCTGTTGAATGGCACGATTGTAACTCATACTTGACCTCTAGTGATGGCAAGCGCAGTGAGACTCCTTCAACAGATGCTCCTGCCAAGAAGAAGACTTTCAGCTTTAATTTCTGGAAGAGCGACAAGCAAAGAGACTCGATTATGTCCATCGAAAGTGAGTTACCCACCAAGTCATTGAACCAAGAGGTCGCTGGTAGTCTAACCTTGGTACTAGGACCCGAGGAGAAAGAAAGTCGACCTTCAGCGGATTTCAACGCCATGAGTAAAACAAATTCTTCCGCCAAGGTAACTCAATCCGGATGGCATGAGTCTGGCTCTGGGCCTGTACGCAATATCGAAGTCAAACAGAACTGGCTCGCACGCCTTTTCAGAGTCAAGCCAGCGACAGACCACATCTGCATGACAGTCTCAAGAAGACAAGCACGCCAAGAGGTTACTATCCTCCTGCGCGAGTGGCGCAAGTACGGCATTCGGGACATCCAAGTGGACAAGCAAAGGAACATTGTCTTCGCACGGGTTGCAGATAAGAACTGTGGGTATTATGTATGGCACGCTTAAGGGCATGAAGCGCTAACACAAATTGTAGTTTTGAACCTGAAAGAAGTATGCTTCGCAGCAGAGGTGATGACGGTGATCGAGCATGGTAAGAAACAACCACTCAGCATCATACGATTCACGCAAGAGCGAGGGGCAGCAAGCAGCTTCCACCGGGTGGTTGATACAATGAGCATGGTCTTTGAGACCCGAGCTTTAGTCGTGGTCGACAGAAGCAAGCAGAAGATGATGATCAAGACGCTCAACTCATAAGATTGATGCGATCGCGAGTTTGATAGGGGTTTATTTTTTATTCTCTTTTTTCAAGACATGGTGCTGGAAAATGAAAACCGGGCGCAAGCTTGTCGCCAGTATCTGGCCGTCCTTACTATTGGTTGGATCGTTGTGCTTGCTACTGAAGAGTTATGTACATATTGTTGATTGTAGGAGTTGGATGTTTGAGCCATTGCTTTTCGGTTCGTACTGCTTTGAGGGTTGGAGTGGAAAGGCGTGATTTCCTTACATCAACATGGACTGGCGAATATTACTGTTGCAAAGGGATTGAAGAAGAATGCCTGCAAGTTAGGGACATCAGTTGTGTCTTTCTTAGCTGGCTTCTCTCCATATCTCGTTTGTTATTTTTTGAAAACTGGGTAGTCATAGGCCCATCAATAACATATGAAGGTGTTGTTCAATTTTGCTCATGTCCGTCCTAATTGACGTGAACCTTGTGGAAAGAAGATGTGTATATCCACATTAGCTATCGTGTCTTGGTGCTTGGCTTAGATCTGTGTCGTTTCTACGCCGCTGCTACAGCTATTGGATACTTTAACTGTGGAGTTCATGCCTGGGTATTTACAAAATAGTATCGAGTAAGACTTGTCTGCGTGAATTGATAGTTAAAAGATAGTACGGAGTAGTTATCGGACGTAGATCCGAAGCGGCGATATAAGAAGTGGAGACAATTCGGGATGTTCCTCCGAAGCTTGATCCGAAACTGCCTCGGTTGCTTTCGGTGGATCGGATCTACGAGAGAAAAGAGAAAAGGGAAAAGCATGGGATAACATACTCGACGTGGATATTTAATATTTAAATATTGATCATGTACTAGCTATTGACTCGCGGCGATGACTTGGGAACCTGCGAGATGGCAGATTAGAATACCTGAGTTAGTATCATGGATGAGTGAGGCTGGTATGGTTGACACGGTTTATTAATGCCCGTTGTGGCAACCGAGGTCCAAAAGAAGATGAATTGAGATGGTTGAAGCGGCTTAAAAATGATGGAAAACAAAGACATTGACTGCTCGGTCTTTCCCCGAGCTATCATTGGCATGAGATTGTGGTTGATCATGAAGCTGCAAGTGAGAGATCGTGTTGGAACCCCAGCGATATACCTAGGTCAAAGTGGAGAGTACATATTCACAGCGTCGCTCATTGCAAATGTTGGAGTACCTTTAACCCAAAAACAAGTACCTCTTATGGGGCCCCCGGCAGTTAGCCACCTTTACTTTCTTGTCTCACCTTGAACAGAATTGAAACCTTTTTTTTTAGTGTAAGATCTTGACGGCTTTGAATGAGCTTCACTCCCCATCCATCCACCCGAGTCAGGCCGATGGCTACCGAGCGTGACACGGACGATGACCGTCGAAGAATTTGTTATATGCTTCAGTGACAAAATACTCTGAGGGATCGTTCTTCCGTGTTGCAGCTGAGGTGAGTAGACACTGCAATTGCATCTTGTATGAGACCTCTCAACAGCACTCTGGTACTAAAGCATTGATAGTGAAGCATTAATACTGAAGCATTGATACTGAGACATATCATAGTGAAGCATTGATAGTGAAGCCGGACTTTAATGTACGAAATTGATCTCGGTATTACGTAGCGTCACCTGCAAGGATATTCATCTTCCCCAGGCCCGGGCGGCGTTGAGTGACGCGGGGAGACACCCTCGGACGTGGTCCGAAGCACGTTAACGTTACGCCTTTAGGAATTTGATGTGCGGAGCCATCCATCTGCTTCACTTTGGACGTCTATCTATCCGTAGTCTAGTTATTATTTATACAACTACCTCTGCAATTATCATTCTTCTATCTTTCTATTCCTCATACTAATTATTTCATCTGTGTCGCGTCTTATCCTCATAACTACAGAGCAAACACAAACACTGGTCTCAATACCCCGGACATCGCCAGAGTTATAAGCGCCATCACTGGCACCTTTCACACTTTTCTATTGTCGACACGTGAAAGTCCCGGCAATACCACATCACATATATTAACCTCTGATCGCCCCTCCTCTCTCTCCATCTTCATCACCTCTCATCCTCCTTAATATATATTCACAATGGCTTCTATCGAATCTGTCCTCCAAGGCGTGTCCGTCTCGGGCAAAGTCGACGACATCCACCGCAAGATCCTCACCCCTGAGGCCCTCGCCTTTCTCGCCCTCCTGCACCGCTCCTTCAACGAGCGCCGCAAGACCCTCCTTGAGCGCCGCAAGGCTCGCCAGGCTGAGCTTGACCGGGGCGTTCTGCCTGACTTTCTCCCTGAGACCAAGCACGTCCGCGAGAACCCCACATGGAAAGGTGCCGCTCCGGCTCCGGGCCTGGTGGATCGCCGTGTTGAGATTACCGGCCCCACTGATAGGAAGATGGTTGTGAATGCGCTCAACTCTGATGTCTATACTTATATGGCTGATTTCGAGGGTAAGTCTTTGAATATCAAAGCAAAAACAGTTCAGTTCAGTTCACTAACGAAAACCCACAGACTCCAGCGCTCCCACTTGGGATAACATGATCAATGGCCAAGTCAACCTCTACGACGCCAACCGTCGTCAGGTCGACTTTAAGCAAGGTCCTAAAGAGTACAAGCTCCGCACAGACCGCAAGCTTCCTACCCTTATTGTCCGTCCCCGTGGCTGGCATCTGGAGGAGAAGCACGTCACTGTTGACGGCGAGGCCATCTCGGGCTCCCTCTTCGACTTCGGTCTTTACTTCTTCCACAACGCTTTTGAGACACAGCGCCAGGGCTTCGGTCCTTACTTCTACCTCCCCAAGCTGGAGAGCCACCTCGAGGCTCGTCTCTGGAACGATGCCTTCAACCTTGCGCAGGACTACATCGGAATGCCCAGGGGCACCATCCGAGGCACAGTCCTGATCGAAACCATTCTTGCAGCCTTTGAGATGGACGAGATCATCTACGAGCTCCGTGACCACAGCTCTGGCCTCAACTGTGGTCGATGGGACTACATCTTCAGCGTCATCAAGAAGTTCCGCAACAACCCCAACTTTGTCCTTCCCGACCGTTCTGCCGTCACAATGACCGTCCCCTTCATGGAGTCTTACGTGAAGCTTCTCATCCAGACCTGCCACAAGCGTGGCGTCCACGCCATGGGCGGCATGGCAGCTCAGATCCCCATCAAGAACGACCCCGAAGCCAACGACAAGGCCATGGAGGGTGTCCGTGCCGACAAGCTCCGCGAAGCCCGCGCTGGACACGACGGAACATGGGTCGCCCATCCAGCTCTCGCCAGCATCGCCCTCGAGATCTTCAACAAGCACATGCCCACACCCAACCAGCTCTTCGTGCGAAGAGAAGACGTCACCATCGGCCAGAACGACCTGCTCAACATGAACGTCCCTGGTACCATCACCGAGGAGGGCATCAAGAAGAACCTGAACATCGGCCTCGGCTACATGGAGGCCTGGATCCGAGGAGTTGGCTGCGTTCCCATCAACTACCTCATGGAGGATGCTGCTACAGCCGAAGTCTCCCGAAGTCAGCTCTGGCAATGGGTGAAGCACGGTGTTAGCACAGCCGATGGCAAGCGAGTTGACAAGGCATATGCCCTGAAGCTTCTCAAGGAGACAGCCGACCAACTGTCTGCCTCTGGCCCCAAGGGTAACAAGTTCCACCTCGCTGCCCAATACTTCTCTAGCCAAGTCACCGGCGAGGATTACGCCGATTTCCTCACAACGTAAGTTCACTCATGTCCAACACATATTTGAGATCAGCATACTAACTACTACACAGACTTCTGTACAATGAAATCACCCAAGCTGGCCAACCCAGCCCTGCCTCAAAGCTATAAGCCAAGTCTGTGCGGAAGGAATTAAAATTGGGCATGTTGAATGGGATCAAGCGTTTTACGATTGTATGCATTGAATAAAGGAGGCTTTTATCCACGCGTTGCTGTTTGGGGTAATGATATCATTTGCTATTATATTGCTATAGTTAGGCATTGAAGTGCAATAAAACGGAGTCCGTTTTCTTCAACCACCAGAGTCATGTATAGTGATGTGTACTGTCAAGAGTTAGATGTGAGCTGGCAGACTGAGGCGTCAGGGCTTTCAACACAGACTTCACTACCATGCTAACGATAACAAGAAATAGCTTTCGACCTGCTAAGGAATGAATTTGAGAAGTGTTATAGGTTTGTATATTCTTATAGTTATTGACAGGTGTATCTATCATACACACGTGGTTGTAGAGCAGTTCGGTCGTTGGTTTCCTCAAGGTAGATACGCATCGCCAGGACAGTGTCCGTCATTTGACTTACCGTTCCGGTGGCACGTCAATTCCATCTACACTCACGAAGCAAACAAATCCAGGGCCATTCAGAAACGACCTCAAGAAGGCAACATACATATCTTGTTCGATATTTACCATGCTAATTGCAAAACTGTGTCTACCGCCGCCACACATTGCCCCATCCATCAATACAACTCAGCGCAAACCATGCAGGAGGAGCTTGAATCTTGGATTGAAACCTTACTTTGATGAGCTCATGTGCCAAACCAAAAGCTCGCCATATACACTCGAGCGCACGATCATACCTCACTCATCAATATGTATATATTGTGTCTCTGCAGTAAACCCGTCCTTCTTTGTTCTACACAGTGACAATGCTTCGCAGAGAAACATAGCTCTAAGAACACCAAACTTGGCGAGCCCTCGTTTAGTTAAGTGTATATTCCTCAAGGTATCCTAGCTACATGCGTATACTAAATAGCTCACGGATGTGTTTCTTGCCGTCACATGCCGTGCATATGGGCAGTATAATGTTAAGTTACTGGACAGCATGCACAGCCTTGCGCAGCTTCAAAGGTAGCTGTCGACTCTGCTGACCGCTGCTCGACAGGTTACATGAGCTAGTAAGCCTCTTCATAGAATGCCCAGATGTTGGATAGAACAATATACAATTGTATGATAATTTCTTTATGCCGTCTAGGATCCGAGGGGTATCTGTCACAACACAATATGAAAATTGGTTGCGCTAAGGTCCCTTACGCAAGCCAACTTAATATATCTCGTCGTGACACTGGTGAAGTCTTTCGTATTTTCCTTACAGTTTCCGGGTATACTTGGGTCTCAAGCAACTGATATCATTCCTGCACTTCAATACCGTGGTACATGACAATGGCACCATTGCAAAGTCTTTTATCTTGACAGTGCCCCAAGCTAGGGATACTCGGTCGAGCGAAGAGCATATACCAGTCCATCCACTGCCCAGATCTCAGACTGCATCCGAGTACATGCAGCTCCGACTGGAAGTTTATTTATCTATCTTAATTAATTCCCGGCTTTCGAGGCTTCATAGGCCTGCACAAGCCGCGCAATATCCGTACGAATATGTGGTGCTTACCCTAAAGCACTACGAGATATACTCTCCAAGCCAGGATGCACCATTGGGTTTCGGGCCATAACACTTTGCAGTGTCGCCATAAACCGCGAGAAGGGACAATATACAGACACATAGTCTTTATTTCTGGTGCGAATTCTACCAAGTTACAATGATCTCGAGCTCCGTTGCTTATTGCTTGGGTAGACGACTTCGTATGGTGATTATCAATGAAGACGGGACGTCAGAAGTTTGTCTGGTCACGATGCCCAAGAAGTTCTGAGTATGGAGTGTTATTATCAAGTCAGCGTGAAGTTCTTGCGCAAGGTGGAGTTCCTGTTTATATTCGACTGTCTACAGATGTAAAGGAGCTCAGTGAAAACCTACTTCATTAGTTGTAAAGAGTTGCTGTTATATAGTGAGAACTGCCAGTAGCGTTCTGCAGTTAGTCTGACATGTATCGTCACTGAATTGCAAGCTCAAGTGATCCAAGTGTGAACCCCTGGAAGTCGAAGATTCCAAGTCAAGGTACCAACCGCGTAGGTAAGGCTCCGGAGAAGCAGATAGGTAGGATTGAATGTCTCGTACATATAGTTTACATTGGATAGTTTACGTCTGATGATTGAAATACAAATCAGCTGATGAGGGAATTGAATCGACAGAGTAGGGCCAAGAAGTGGTCGAAACGATAGCTGGAGGACTACTAAAAAGTTGTAGATGCTTGGCGTGCATTGAGTACGCAGCCTCTATTATGTTAAAAGTGCAGCCGAGTATTCTTACTCTTGTATAAAACACCACGCAAATTCATCTATCAGATAATCACATCCATTCTGTGTCTTTCTCCTGTTGAATGAACCAACATTCCAGTCGTTGAGCGGGTTCACACAGAGCTTGTCCCGTCTAGCTGTCAGCATAGACCTTGCATCGATCTCAACCAAATCTAAAATATTGCATACTACGGCAGAGGATCTCAAACAAGGATCTATCCATGAAGAGGTAGCAGCGATAACCAGACGGCGGCATGTGCCTGTTGATCATACTCCATCCGTACCCAGAAATCGTCAAGATCTACACAGACGTCCGCAGGGCCAAGCGAGCGGACTCTACAATACCCACCTGTATCAGATCCACAAATCTACAGACATTTCCTCTGAAGCTAAATCAACGATCGAGCAGTATTTGAGTCCGCCAGACGCCCTGACAGCCGCCTACCAACGACTTGGGAAGCAGTGGCGTGTGTGACGATATGCAAAGATGGGATCAGCCCTTTTCCGTCCGCGTTTCACACGATGATTCGGACAGAAAACAGAGAAAAGACAAGTAAATGTCCCAGACCTCTTTCTCTCAGCCGCTATTTGCGATATGGGTATGACGGTTCCGGGACCGGGGGTTTGGTGTACCGGCAACAATTACTGGGAATATGTTGGATGATTGCATATTTGGTGCTCAAACCAACATGCACAAACCCTGTAATTATTGGATCTGGCAAGGACGCCTTGTATTGTTATTTACGGATACAAAAGTCGATGCGTCCTCCACCCCCCAGGGAGCTCATCCATCGCACACTATAGGTTTCACAGCAGGATGCATCATGTCTGTTCATCACAGACGTACGGAGTACAGAATGCCAGGTATCAAGTACAGTAAGCACAATAGCGGGGAGTACGTATTCGCGGATCCGACGTCTCTACTAGGATGATTGAATTATCCCTGAAGTTGAGCAGATTAGCCTTGTGAAGTCTGGTTTCGTACGCTCAAATCGAGTCAATCTCAAGAAGAAAATACGCTTCCTATAGACTAGAGTTTAATGATAACCTCCTTGCTAGGTTAAATCTTCAAAGCACACCTCGCAAATCCTCGTATACTGTACGCAAGTAATCGCAAAACGCGGCTCCAGCGCTGCACCTGAACCTTGACGTTCCCTGTCCCTGACCGGTCATGGAAAAAGAAAGTCGGCAACCTGAAAAATGTCTCGATAAGGGGACAGCAAGCCTGGATGACCAATCATGGGCGGCCGCCCCTGATGAGGGGTGTGCGGAGGTGACCATACCTTTCCCGAGTTGTTTTCATCACGTTCAACACTTTTCGGAGAGCCCCTACTAAGAGCAGCTCTTGTTTGGCCCAGAGATTCCCGTGCACAAAAGCAGTTGCGGTCCCATCAACATTCACGATGTTTATATCAAAAAGCCACTTCAACGTTGGAATTAAAGCGACTAAAAAGAACTAGGTAACCTAGCCTAGGGGGAAGGGAAAAAAGGCTTGAAGATGAGACGCCACCAGGAACGATCGGCGCAGGGATTCTTTGTGCAGATCTGTGCCATTTGCGGCTGCTTTTTGGAGATTTTTCGAAAGAGATTAATTACGGTACTATCTTGTGGTGTTTAAAATGGCAACAATTAAGTTTAGGAATACACGGCTTCTGAAGCCGCTGAGGGAAGGATCTGATTTCATTTTACCCCCCTGACGATGTGTGATATAATTTCTCTCTGTCTTGCCCCGTTCGTGGACGGAGATTAACAAGGGAAGACATTCGTCGCCAACTTCTAGAGACTAACGTTTCTTCTTCCAGGGCTTAGCAGCCAAGACGTAGATCACACGTGCTGAACGGCCTCTTTCATGGCCAGGGCCACGTCTGCTGCGAGCATATCAAGTTATTATTGATAAAGACTCAGCCAGCACATTGAGTATAGCCAACACTGTGGTTCAAGCGGTTCCGAGATTGTGGATTGGGTCAATATCTTAGCAGGACGCCATGTTATCTATGACTGTGCGCTTCTCAACACCGGGTCGTGTAACAGTTTCACTGCAGCTCTACAGAGGACGGGTCAGTTCAGCTGTCTCCAGGATGGTCCCTGAGGATCCAATAATTATGACATGGTTACTCGGTAGTTTAGATAGTATTGAAGTGAACCGTCATGACAGAATCATCTTCGTATCCACTTCCACTTCCACTTCCTGTTGTGCAAAGTTCGCTTGCCCGCTTCATGACCAGGGCCCTGTTTGTCTCGGCACGGTAACTACTCAAGTGTCATTGCTAATGTATTCTAACCTTGTTCCTTTTCGCGCGTCCAGCAGCTCGCTGTGGTTTGACCCACCAAGCGCGATACATGGAATTGTGATACGTAACAAAGTGGATGATTTTGGAGTATTTTATCAACTGCTACTGACTACTACCTCTTGGTTACGCGATACCCGAGGTAAAAAGGGCCTCTGCAGAGCATCCGTGGGGCAGCGATGGAAGAATGGAATGCAAAATGGAGAAAAGGGACTCCATCTTCGTCCCGTAACCGCCGCGCCGGGATGGGCGAGGAATTCTAGCCCCTCTCTAGGAGATATCATAGGTCGCTGCTATGACCATGTTCGAAAATGGTCTCGATCCTTGACTTGCTCCGCCTTATGGCACGATTCCCGCTTCGTCAATGCTCAGGCTAAGGGATTAGACTAGACCAGCTACTACTGTATGTACGCTTCCACGGGTAACGGATACCTGTAACGAACTGTGAAGGCTTTTGCTTTTTTTTTTTTTTTTTTTTTTGCATTGGGGTGACGTTTATGCTAGCATTAGCCTTGGTTTTGGTCTTGATCTTGGGCTTAGCCTTGTCGTTACCCAAGAGGCGTAAGGTTAACATTCCAACGATTCCCTACCGACTAAACTAGCTAGGGTGACCATCCTAGCCATCCTAGTCATGGAGCATACGGGCGGCGGTCCACCAGATCAATTTGGCACGACGGATGGCTTGCGGTTAGCGCGTCGGGCTTCGGCTGCCCCTGGCTCTGGCTCTGGCTTTTGCTTTGGCTCTTGAGGATTGGTGTCCATGGATCCAGTCTAGCTCTAAGCACATGGCACCTGGCACCTGGTTTCGCATTGACTTGACGGATCAAGTTGCCACTGCAGCTTGACAGCAATGACTGACTGTGTATGTATTTGTATTCGAGGTTTTGTCATTTTGGCACTAACATGTCGTGGACAGATACTGCTAGTCAGATACAGAGCAACATGCTGGAGATGTTGGTTGTCCATCTTGTTCAACCACCAGAGCGCCTACAGAGTAACACGTCAGGTTGTTGCGCTTACAAAAGGCATGTTCCGTCATTCTCTCTCATGGTTGTGAGTGCGGACACTTTCTGGAGTTTACCGAGCTCGTACATAAAGTCTCTCTCGTATGAAGCTATCAGCAAGCATAGTCACTACGTAGTATGTCGTAATGCTGATAACTAACAACACCAAAAAACAACCTGGGACCGAAGCTATTGATTCTCGCCAAGCTAATCACTTTAGCTCAACTGTGTCAAAGGTCAAAAGGCGCCCTATCCCCCGCACGCCCCCAGAAAGGGGGCTCTTGCAACCTTGCAACAGCTCTTGGCTTGGGCCTTGGGCTTGTGGCGGTACGTTTCCGCAGCCTCTATGACAGGGGCAGTTGGGGATCTGTGCAGCCATCATTCGGAGTGCATCTGGCAGTTTAGTTTTTATGTATTGTTAGTTATCCTATCTTTTGTAAGTGTTGAGGCTGGAGGTGTGTAGACAATTGCCTCAAGATGCTCTCACGTTTCTCTCTCACGAGTGTGCACTCTGTGGTTTATTCAGTCTGAACAAGAGACATTGGTGCTTACAACCCTCTCCTAATACCCCATACCAAATACTGATCAGTCACAGACATCTACTTACCACGATTCCCACAAACCATAATGCCACATGATTGTAGCTCCCGTCAAGCCTTTCAATGCACCACATCCGTGACCCGTTTCCCCAAAGCCCGCAACTGCATCTCAAACATCAGCTCATCTTTCTCAACAAAGACAAGCTCGCCGCTGTACCCCGCACGCCCTGAAGCCCAAGCCCAAACCCAGTGTGACATCCCATCTCTTGCAGATCCCAACGGGGGGCACGCGCGATACTAGACCTAGATGCTTGATAGTGGCAGACAGCCTGTCTCGCCATTGTAAAAGAAGCTTTATACCATGCAGCAGTAGTTAGGTTTCTTTAGGAGTTCTGAAACTACTCGCCTGCAGTGCGCTGACTGGTCTGTTTGTGTGATTGACCTCTTTCAACAAACCCCACGGGAACAATGGCTCCAAGCTTGTGATAATGCCAAGAGCCCGCGATATTTGCTTGGAGCAATCGGTACAAAGTCTGTCATTTAGACAAGATCATGCAGTGGCTGTTTAGCTGAAGCTTCGGGCTCTCGGGAGCAGAGCCTTATTAAACTTTAGAGTGCGATCCATGCTGTGATCACCGCGTTAGTCTGCGATCCCTATCATCAACATGCTGACATGCCCAAGTGATGGAGATTATGCACAGCTACCGATTCATCTATTGGCATTCAAGCATTTCCAAATTCCACCCTTGGATCGGGACTGGCTGTTTCATTTTTCATTCCGCCATGGGGCCATCTAACTTAAACGTCCGCTCGCTATTCGCGAGAAAGCCGAAAACCCAAGGCCCTAGAGCCTCATCTCCCGCGTCAACTAGTCAGGAAACAGGTTAACGTCGAGACATCTATATCTCCGTCTTGTCTGCATTGGGTGATGTTAGACGAATCCCACCTTGTGATGGAGTCTCACTGCGAATGGGCATTATCACGCAGGATACGTACCCGAGCAAGCATTCAATGCTTTTTTTTTTTTGCTTTCTTTTTGCTTTCTTTGGTAGATTGTTCATTTCCTTCCGTTGATATAATCAAGACAATATTTTAAGTACCAGGCTGCGGGTGAGATATTGCACATTCCATGCTACTCAAACCATGAGCGACAGTTGTGATCTAATCATGAATCTCTCGCCAAAGACTTTTATACGCTGCATTATCGCGCATCAGCCTCAATTAGACGCAAGCATATAACCAACCTCCAGGACCATATTATCTCCGGGCTCGGTAACTTTGATCCCAACTGCCCAACCTCGGAATCTAACGATAGGAGGATGCGGTGTGATATGTGGAACATGACCGGAAAACCCTGCCTTTCCATCAGAGATGGATCATGGCACACCCTCTGATATTGGTGATGAATGTGTACGTACTCACAGTACTCTACATTCAACCTTGTCCAGTTGGTCCCAGCGTCCATACAACGAACCTTGACCACAACTACACCATGTCTGGTAGCCATTTCGCCTGTCGCTTACTGGTCCAGGTATCTCAGCTGAGTCTGGACCAGGTTCTGTGGGGCCCGTACTTTGAATACAGTCGATTAATGCTGCCCAGGAAGATGTACTTCACTGTACCTGCTAGACTCGCAAAACAATAGGGGATCGAAACAAAGAGTGACAAATCGAGTAAATACCTAGCATCAATCGAGCTCAGCACATACATTGAGCATTGATAAGACAGGACAAGGCAGATGATATGCGCAGAAATGATCGACGTCCCTCCCTCAAGTCAACAGGAGAGGCTTCATTGGCCAGGACACGAAGGAAAGCAAACTGCATACCAAATTCTCCCCGATTCGCTCTGCATTAATCCCGTGAAGCTTCCTTGCTTCCAGATAGCTAAAACCGTAAGCTTAACATGGATACCAAGGAATGGAAACATTGCCAAGGCTTCAGGTCTGACAATTGCGGCCTTAGCTCCTCCCATTCTTGTTATAGAAAAAGGGTTAAAAAAGCCTCAGATAGGGCTTGAGTTACTCGTTAGAAGTGTAGATTTCCACTGTAGAAAAACCGTTGTGATGGGCTGAATGGCAACAGCTTGGTGTCTCATCAAAACAACTTGTCACTTTAGTCGATCGGGCCCTAGCTTTAGCCAGCGATGGCTGGTATCCCCTTCTAGCATGACTATGCCGTCTTGAGACACGTTGAATATCCTAAGGTGAGTGTAATTTTATAAACAGCTAGCATTTTCCACATGTATCGAAGACGTAGAGTAGAGTTTGTTCCTAGTATAGATTGGGTGACAGTGTCTCTCACTCGCATGTATCGTGTCCTCGGTGTCCAAGACAGTTTGTTGGCATTTCCGGGAGTTGTATCCCGTAGTTCCAACAGTTAGATCTAAGACCAGATCACTCACCTCCTGAGTTCAGATAGGAGTGAATATTGGTACTGCAGTGTTTATTGGTCGCAAAAGCAAGCATTTTATTAGTTGCGCCAACATGTAAGCAAATGCGAGAATGTTGTAGCTAGTCTTGATCCAATCTAGCTTGATGGTTGGTAGACGTCCTTATTTTCTACAGACAAACTGCCACGTTTAACCTTGGCAAACATGGTACTGATGTAAAAAGCATGGAGACTTGTCTTAAGCAAACGAGGCTGGATCAATGCCTGACATGCGAGAGCACGTCTGTTTCTCTTTTTTTCTTTTGTGGTGATATGCAGGATGGGATGAATTAAAGACATGCAGCGGACATTGAAGCAACCGACAGCGAGGCGCGAGCTATCGAATTAGGTTGAACATGGAAGATGTGGATTGGCATTGTTACACAAAACAAGCTCCTATACGTATTGGGCTATGATCGTCGATTTGCGAAGATCCCTTGGCGAAAATCCAAACCGCCAGGCCTTGGAACTTGACAATTAACGTGATATGACGTAGATCAGTTAATGGTCAAAACTCAGCCAATGCAGGTGTATCTTTTATGTGAATGTCGACCAATCAAGGTTTGGTCCGTTAGCGTTTGCGATCAATATTGGGGTTTAATTTCTTAAGCAGGTACTCAATATCAACCTGATAAGGTATTATCTTGATGGCTGAACAATATGCAAGTACTATACTCCTTACTGTAGCTGAGTAGAGTACCTACTATGTACAGTAACGCGTGTGGTGCTATCATGGCAAGCTCAAGACTCCAGGTCAGTCTAAGCTAATTACAATTTTGACATTCCAGCCAACTTCCCATTCCAGCCAGTTGGTTCACCTACTGACCAGGACCACGATGATGGCTTGGCCGCCTTACCCGATGGGCTTGATGGCACGAACTGATCAGAGGTAAGGATGAGCAACGCCGCAGAGCCCAGAGCCCGGGGGCCAGCCAGAATGGGAAACAAAGTTGGGGAAGGGTTGCTGCTGTTTGCTCATCAAAAAGTCAAAAAGGGTTGGGTTTTTGCAGCTGATGACTTGCGTCGGTTCGCTGGGCGGGAGTTGAGCGCCTCTTTTTTTTCCCTCTTCACTTCCCCTTCTTGATTGCGTTCCCAGGAGCTTGGTTAGCATGGCTGAGCCTATCCGTTAATGGCGGCGGAAGAGCCAGCGTGCGTGTGTGTGTGTGTGTGTGTGTTGCGCCCGGGATCCACGATGGTCTCAAGAGCTAAGCATTCTCCCCGGTTGCTTGACGGGGGCAGGGGAGCAGGGGAGCCACCCCCTGTACGAGTATCAGGGGAAAAGGGTGTGCGAGGACATGGGTTTAGGGAGACTCGGGACAGGGGATGTGGAACAACGATCCGGTGAGTCTGTGAGTCTGATAAGGAAAGCCTCTACTCTTCTAACAGCCTAGTGTTCATCCAACGATTAACTACTACGTAGGAACCAACATGCTTTTTTTCACAGCTGAATGTAAGCAAGCAAGCAAGCAAGCTACCGCTACTGACAAAGAAAAAGTCGGCCAAGGGTGTCGTCGTAAAGCTTAGCTTAAACTGCCTGACAGGCTCGAGAGGCTGTCGCTTATGTTGGTCCGCTTACTGAGCCAAAGTCCTAGGTACTCCGTATTCCCTTACAGATGCAAAGTGCAGCATCACCTAATAAACCTGGGGAATGCTCGAGGGGTCCACGGTCCTGGCGAAAAGGATCACAGTGCATCGTAATCGACAGGGGTATCGGAGCAATCCAATATGTGGTATGCTGGACGAATAACAAGCGCAGGGTAGCACAACCGAGACAGTTATTGGTGGCCATGGATCTAGTCTAACGATCAAGCAAACATGCTTTTGGCTGGGCAGATATTAGTAATTGCTATCCGGTCAATGCTGTTATCAAACAAAGTTTTTCACATATCATATTTCGCAATCTAGAAGGCTGAAGACTGAAGACTGAAGGCTGAAGGCTATTAACCCAATTCGATACCGTTGTGATGTGGTTTTGCTGACAATGCTTGTGGACCACCAGACGAGAAAAAAGAAAACCACAATATTTGATCTGCACTGCAACTCAACGCGTGGATGCGGGAGCGCAGCAGGGGACCCTTGAATTCCGAGTGGACACGGAAGCAAGGCGCTCAACGATGTTGATTCACATTGTCATCATCGGTAAATGTACTGTAGTCTGCAGGAAATCGACCCTTGATATGGGGAAAACCATGCTGTCTAGAAAAGCACTACCCTAGAACAATGGCCAGGTATGTATTCCGAGTGAGACCAGCAGTCTTTCTAGTAGCGCTTCTCCTTAAAACTTTCAAATGTCTCTAGGACTTATACTCCGTAGTATGACGACGAATGTATCTTAGGTCATCCGTGCCGTGGAGCCAGGATCTCTACATATTGCGGCGCTGGATACGACACCTTGGCAGGGGAGACGTTGAGTATGGCTGTTAACCGCTCGTTCGACCAGTCTTTAAGTTAGACCCCTGTTGGTAAGAGTAGATCACAGACGTCGCTATTGCCGTGGAATTGCCTCCCTAAGCCTCTCCAGTCATCCGGATCGCCTGTATAGTAGACAGATATGACAGCAATTGAACGAACGTATACGGAATACCCCTGCTGTCTTTGATAGGACGCTAAGGTCGGCACTGAGATTGCTACCAGGCCGCCTGTCATTCAGCTTGGGTCTGGTCCGTTGCATCTTATTCGGACATCTTTCTCCCCGTGGATAAGACAAGCCCTACCAAGATGTGTAGAATATGGTTATCGCCCCTGATGGTTGAACTAACTAATTACTGCACCCCACGACTCTCAGGTCCCAGATCCCAGGGCCCAACACGGAGCACGAGTTCTAGGCTTCGGCTGCTGGCAGGTCGAGTCTCGACCTGCGACTAGCCATTCCCTTGCTGGGGCTCGCCTCCGCGACTTTGAGTGATATATTCGGCGATCAACACGGACCCAGAATCTTGGGATCAATTCGCTAAATGTCAGTGTCAGTGTCAGTGTCAGTGTCAGTGTCAGTATCAATGTCGATGGCGGGGCCCGTTCTCAGCTTCGCTGTTGCCGAGAGAGAGTGCGAGAGACAGAATTCAGGGTCCAACTAAGACGAACAAGCCTCTGCAGCCCTTTTCTTCTTTTCTTGGTATGCCCTGGATGAACTTTAAGGCCCGTGTGTACCTGGTAGCCGACTGCACTGCTGGTCAAAGGTGGAAGAAGGGCAGCTGCCACGTTGTAAGCGTCCACTCACACGATCACTAGCAGACTTTGGCAACGTCTTTTTTGACTGTGACTAGAGTTATTAGAGTGACAGGCACAGGATGACAACTGACTTAACCACCCCCTATTACCACCACCATCATCATCGGCATTCGTGACAAGTATCATCTGCCCTTCATCTTGGAACTTGGGAACCACCAGGGACGCCTTCCGGACGCCGTCCCCGTTGTGCACTCAACGCCTCCAGGGGTTTTTACAAGAGAACAAGGAACAAGCAGAGCCCAGCCGGTCGGATCCCGCCACTGCCACAGCCGGGATACCAGGGTTCAAAGACAGCCTACAGCCTTCTCCAAAGCAGCCATGCCATGGGCCCTGGGGACATGACAAGCCCCCAAAAGCCTGCAAACCTGCAAGCCAAGCAGCAGCCAAAAGCGGCCGTGTCAGCCTGCAGCCGGGGGATTGAATTTCGTTAAAGTTGATGGATTGAGATTGTTTGTTTGGAGAAAGCACAGGCTTCAAGTCCAGAAGTTTACTAGTTCATTAGCCATACCACCGAACTCGCGAGGACGAGGTTGGTCTTTGCTGGAGTGACGAGCAAAGCAGTCAGTCAACCAAAAGCGAGAGTAGCAACACGAGCTGGACGGGGGCAGCCAGCCAGTCAGTCAGAAGCAGGTTCAACCAGAAAAAGATAAAGAGGGGGGTAGGGCGAAAAAAGAGAAAAAAAGAAAAGGAATACTGAAAAGGAACGTCAAACGATTTTACGTGCCATGGGCTCCCAGTCTCCCACCCCTGGTTCCCGATCTTACCCAAACTCTCAAGCCACGCAGCAGAAAGTAGGGGCGGGGATGGAGATCCCGTGTGCCAGAAAGCAATAGAGACGGAAGATCAACAAGGCCAGACAGCCTCCAGCGAAAGGGAACTATCAAGCTATCCCAGGATATGGTTTTGATCTGCCATTGTTGTTGAGAAATCGAGATTTCTAATGCGAGATACTCCGTACATGCGTACATGGGGGGTCCAGCCTTGATCGCCAATCCGTCCCAATCTCAATCTAAAATATCACAATCCGAGAAATCAATTTCACGTGCTCCGTCAATATCGTACCATGGCGGCTCGCAAGAAAGGATATGATGGTTAGAACGTTTCAACCCATGAGACGCAGCTGAGCTGAACCACCAAAAGCGTACTGAACTGTGCAGCTCGCGTTCCAGGATGTTGTCGCTCCGTAACTCGGAGAAAGGATGGATGGATGGATGTGAGCTTTTTCAGCTTATCGATACTTGAGTATCCGTAGGTACGGTTGGTACTTAGTTTTGTGCAAATGAATCGGAATCAAATCAATTCTCGCTCTCCGGCATCATCCTCGTCCTCGTCTTCGTCGTCGTTGCCTCTTGTCTCCCCCCTCAGCTAGCATAACTTAGCACAATTGCTTTCCTCCCAGGACGCTGTTTGTGCCTTTGAATGAATGAATGTCTCGTCTCGTACCCTGCTGCATGCACACCTGCAGCGCGCAAACAGACACGCCCCTTGCACCCCCATGTCATTCCACCACCCCTGTTCCTCTTTTCCGGCTCCAGCTCCGGCCTACTGGTGGTGGTGGTACAGTACTGGACAAGTTAGTCTTGTTGGGTTTTCCAACTGCCAATGCGTGAGGTGGTGGGCAAGCTCGTCTAGACAGCATGACCCCAGAGAAACAACAGGCTGTAATAAAGAAACTTTACTTTGGGGTTGGTGATGATGATATATAGGCCTTGTTGTTATTGTTTTTTTTTTGTTGTTGTCGCAGTGATCTATCAATGTTGTCCTGTTTGTTATGACTCCGCGTGAACGGGAACGTCATAAATGTTATAAACTAGGTCGTAAGGCTCTACTTTCTCATCATTCAGGTCAGTCTGGGACCAACAACTGATGGTTCTTTCAGCCCTCCCCCGCTAGGCAGGTTTGGTGCTAGGTGTCCTGTCCTGAGGGATCCCGTCTCAGTCCGTACCTAGCATGGAGGTGAGAGGTGCCAAAGCTAGGCCTAGAAGAACACCAGAGCTACGGCCTGGCTGGCCTGGCTAGCCTGGGCGATGGAGGGGGGCCCCTGCTAGGTAGCTAGTCCCACTCTGGGCTGTCTGTTTTAGCTAGCCCAGCTAACCCTCTCTCTTTCTCTGCTTCTGCCTCTGCGCTCGTTCAAATCTGCACATACAAACACCCCCCGTCTGCGTAGACATGCCTGGTGCATCGAGGTAGATGCCCCGACCAGATATACATATTACACCAGAGAGCGCCAAAGCGCCACGCTGGGAAGAGAAACCTTATTGAAATCTGTGGGCTTTGCCATTGACGACACCCCAAAAACCCCCAGTCGACCCCATCATCCCATCCCCGATCCAAATCTCTAGAACATCGTGACTATTGATTGACTACTACTACTGATCACTGACCACTCACTGACTGTCTGTCTGTCTGTCTGTCTGTCTGTCTGTCCGTCTGTCTGTGCTGGGCTGTATCCGTACACAGCTACTCCGTACTTGACTTTCAGCTAACGCCGAGCTCGGTGACTTCTTCATTCATCTACCTTGAGTCTCCTCCGTTTCTCAACCTACTCTCCTTCTCCTCTCCTCTTTCGTTTTCCAAATTCCACCTCCTCAACCTTGTTCCGCCACGGGCCCTGCACTGACAGACTGTTATTGTCATTCTTGTCTTTCTTTCGTTGCTATTCGCAAGGCTTGTTCTGTTCGTTGGGCCACATACGATAGAGCCAAATCACGCCAACTTTGACCTACCACCTATTGCAAAGCACCGAGCTGTTGCGTTGCCCTGCTCTGCAAGCTTCAACTTCCCCTCTCTGAACCGGAAACAAAGTAAACAAGAGAGTGGCCGATCACGAACTCTTCACTCAACCATTCATCCCTCCCCGGAAGCTCGCACATTGGCTCTTTCAATCGATACCATTCAAGTTGGAAGGACCGACAACCTCCTTCCCGCAATCATCCCTTCGAGGAAAGTAACTTTCTTAGAGTTACCTTCGAACAGATTCTGTCACGACAACAAAGCACTATCTCAGCTTTTATCTTTTCTGTCTGCCACGCTATAAATTCCGTGGCCCCAGCCTTGCATTTTACCTGCAGCTAAAATCTGCCCGAAATTTACTTGCCGCAACCGCGACCACAACCGCAACCACACGACTGAACGATATCAAATGGAGGGAGCTAGTTTCTCCTCGCGGCGTCCTGCTGCTAACTCCTTACCCGCCTTCTCTCTGCCACCACCTAACTCAGATGTACCAAGTATGCGATACCCTTACCCTCCTATTCCAGACCATTTTCACAACTCTCGAGATGTCGACTCGGTAGGGTATTCCTACCCTCCGTCTTATTCTCCCCATCCTGGTTCCTTTCCCGATCGCCGCGTTTCCTCTTCCCCCAGTATTCTGACCCCTTCACCAGGAGCCAGCGACGGTCTGAGTCCCGGTCTTTCTAGTGGTGTCAACACCGGCAGTTCCCAAGGTTCTCAGGCCCCCAACGGTGTATATGCGTATACCTATCAAGGCCCATGGTCCGGGCCAGGCAACTCCTCCTACACCGTCAGCTCAACAACCCAGGCGCAGCCAGGCCTTAGCCAGCAGCATTTCGGTGGACGACATTCCGTATACAACCAAGGCAATGGCATCCACCAGTACAACCACCCACGAAGCTCCCAATCGCCAGCTACCGGACCCGACGGACTTCCAGCACCTCCTTACGACGGAGTGCACCATCCTTTCCAGACCTCTGTCTCCGGTGGTGGAGGCCAGACCACCTCGCCAGGATTATCGACATCCCACCAGCCTCAGAGCGCAATCTTGAGTTCACAGAACCCTATTTCTAACCAGCCCCCAACTCCTTCGAGCGCAGCGGCACACGTCGACTCGTATACGCACACGAGACCTCCAACCACGCCAGGCTATTATACAGCCTCATCTACACCTCAGCAGTCGAGCTTTTCATCTTACGCTCCTCAACCTTCACCGACCCAGCACTCCCCTCAGAACGGGGGCCCGATACCCAGAGGTCTTGGATCGCTCTCGGGGCAAACGCAAGGCGCCGGGATGGCGCCCCCGGCCCCCTACCGGCCGTACCCCCATTATCAGCCACTTCCTACCATGGGCGGTTCAGCCGTGATGTCCAACATCCACCAGCCTGGTGGTCAAATGTCGATGATTCCCGGAATGGGCGTGCCACAGTACGGGCATCCTATGATGTACGGGGCAGGGCATGGTCAGGCTCCGCCGCAGTCGGAAAGGCCCTTTAAGTGCGACCAGTGTGTCCAGTCCTTCAGCCGCAATCACGACCTCAAGAGGCATAAGAGAATTCATCTGGCTGTTAAGCCTTTCCCTTGCACATATTGTAGCAAGAGTTTCTCTCGAAAGGATGCCTTGAAGGTAAGAAATCCAACCTCAGAGCCAGCCCTGGGTTCCTAGACCCAGTCTGGCTTCTTGAGTACTTGCTAACTTCAATACAGAGGCATCGACTGGTCAAAGGCTGCGAGAACAAGGCCAACGAAAACAGCAATGGTGACAGCAATGGAGCAGATCGAAGCGGAGAGGATAACGATAGTCCTGACGTTAAGCGGGAACAGTAAATGCTTAAGGGAAAGGAGTTTCGGTTTTTATGGCGCGATACCCCTGTTTCGAGACGACAACCTTGCCTTGTGGTTCTAAGGGCAGGCAAGGCATTTTGAATATGATCACTGGAAGTGCACGATCGATACCTGACTCGAGGCTTTCATGTGCGACTATTTCACGGGCTCAACACTCTGACTACTTGTTATACAATACTTGCCCGGTTTGGCATGGCGGATGGGCGCTACGGAGGAAAGGAAGATTGGACTACTGGCGTCAAGGAACTGGAACTGGAACTGGATCATCGACCGAGGATTGATCCATCAACGACTTTGCGTTGCTCGAGTGTGTATATTACTGAATAATGAATTGGTCAACGATCGACCGGGGCATGGGATGTGGGAACGGACAAATTACAAAGGGCTTGGAACCGGGTTAAAACAGGACAATCGTGTTTCGGGATTCATGGTTGGGGCTCAAACGGTTTACATTGGGATACGGATCAAGGATAGGGAAGCGGCGACTGCTAATAAGTTTATTGAATCAATTCAGGTATGAATTGTTGTACATATTTCTAGACTGCCGTATGATGTTTGAATGCATATGTCAGAGGGCCATTACCTCCCTTCATGTTACTTGTTAACAACGGGCTCAAACATTATGGAAAAGCACGGGGAAATCAGAAAGAAGACGTTAGCGTCTATTGCAACTGCTTGTCAATACGAATGCAGGGTTTTGTATCATTCAGCGTACGATGGTGAGCGTGGAGGCTAACTCAGAGATCGATTCACCAAAATTTGCCGGCTTTGATAGAGACTATTGATGACGGGTTCCGGAGTTGGAATAGTTTGGCCGAGCACTGGTGACTGAGTGACTACTGAGATTCGGCCCAGCCAGCCACAGTAGACTGCCATTATGCCTATCAAGGACGAAGAGGCGTGGGACCCAGATTGAGAGGCCCAATCCTGGAGCAACAAATAAGGTGGTTGACCAGCCAGGCTCGAATCTAGCCGAGTAGTCTGACTATGTACTTGGTGTTTTTATGTTTGGACGACTGTGAAGGGAACGCCGATGACTCGATGGGGACTGCTACGTTTGATATGCCCCAATAGCTATGGTCTTTAAGCGACATTGCCACTGTAGATACGACAATTGTTCGGCGCTTTCATCATGGAGACTTTTGTGTCGTCTCGTTGACAGAGGGACCCTCAATATCGCTGACCTGGCATGTACCGCGACTTGCAGAATGAGAGGCCGTGTCCACCTCCTGATCGCGAAATCTGGTATGTGTTCCCGGAGGTATTCTTCCATCCTCTCTCTCTGTTCGTAGTAACGCTCCAGTTGTACAGCCCAAACACGAGAGACAAAGCACAGCATCCCCATTGGGAGGGACTACAGAGTACCTGAGCCTAACGTGCATATGTTTATTGCTTTTTCTTATTCTTCTTTGCTGTTGGTAACCTGCGTACCGTAGAGCTATCCCACTTACGGGTTCTGTGCATGGTGTAATACTCATCACTCACAGAAGTTATCCTTGTTTTTCTTTGTGAGCCTGAGTTCTCAGGGGCGAGCAACAGGTCCAGATTTGTGTTGAAGCTGAGACTCTTCTTTTTCCCCCTCACCAAGATTTTGGGGGCTTGACCACCGATAAAGTGTCTTGGAATTGAGGAAGAAGGCTGTGAGCCTTTCCCGTGCATGCATTATTAGAGGCGAGCTCCTCCAAACGTGGAGGCTGATGAGTGAAACGGCATTGGCGTCTGCCCCTGTGAATAGCTAAAGGTTTATTGAATGCAGAATTGATTAAGTAGTAATTCTGCGGCTGAACAACGCAACCGTTTAAAGTTGGTTATGAAGCCAAAATACTTCTTTTGGTTGCAGGATGTTGTTGCAAAAGATGGTACATGTCAATATCGACGTAGGAATGGGACTCTCAGACCATACTTGGCCAGTGGGTATACAGTTGTTAAGAAAACAAACACGTCTTCTTTGTTGATGTCAACTCATAGCATTGTTCTTTCGTATTCACGGAAAGTCCCGTTAAACTGCGAATCCCCTCATACGTTACGTTCCCCTTCTTCCCACCCTCCTCCCCCCCAGCGTGGATCACAACGCTTACAGCCAGCCAACAGAGCTTTGATGGCGTCTAGGCTTTACTGGGTCAAGCTGTCAGATGAGCCAGAAATGCCAAACCTGCTAGTTCGAGGGGGAATAGATACGAGGCGTCGTAGGGCGTGTGGCTACGCGGGATGCTAGCACCAAGTGAACCAACTTGCCACTGCACACCGGGAAAGGCTTAAGCTCAATCATTGGTCAGCCTTTGGGGATATGCTACGTAGTAATTGTTTTTCTATCCGTGCGTTGGAAACACTTACAAAAGACGAGGAGGCTGCGATAAGAGTTGACGCAGCGGCGTTTGAGTTGTACGGGGAAGTGCGCAAGTGCAAGTGCAAGTGCAAGTGCAAGAGAAAGAAGGTGAGGGGGAAAAGAGCTTCAAGGAGGGTGCACAGGACCTGGGAAGCTAAAGTCTGGAACGGCGCGTAGTGAGAGGGTCGCTGGCAGCCAACATGTGCTGTACGTAGTAGAGCTGTAGCTGCACAAGTACGGGGGAGGCGAAAAAGGAGGCGTCTGCGAGCGAGCGGGAGTGGATGAGAGCCTGCGGAAGAGCCTGGTTTTTTCTACATGTGGCTTTTTTTCTTTCGGTGCTCTGGCGCTTTTGGAAGCAGAAGTATCAGGGCATGGTCTGATGGCTAGACATTGAATGAGACGAGTCTGTTCTGGACAGCCAGCCATTGGATCCGGTCTGGGTGTCAAGGTAGAAGGGCTGAGTGTTGTTGGTAGAGAATCTTCAGCACGATACAGAAGATACAAGACTCAAAGTACATCTGGACCACGTCTGTCAAAGCCTGGATGGCCAATGTATCTCGTGGCACGGGCCTGAATCTGACAGAGATCCTCAGCTCCATCTGCAATGGTATGTTGATGGTTGACTACGGACAGCATCCGAGGCGTCGAAAGATCGCAAGTTGTTCCAGCCAAGAATGAGATCCAGATAATCGGTTCTCGGTTCCTGGCTTGCTCGTGGCTTTGGGAAGAGCTGGGATTGAGAAGGACGGCGTTTGGGCATTGGGGGATCTAGAAGGTGGCTCTTTTTGGCACAACACTCAACCTTTGATATGCCTCTATAGCGACAATTATTACTTTAATGCCTCTGCACAATAGAAAACTCATGTTATGTTCGCCCAAGAAATCGTTCTGCCGAAAATGTATGAGCTGGAGAGACCAAGTTGTGAGCACTGGTCAAGTCGTAAATGGGAGATTACGCATACGAGAGGGTTTCTCTTCAATACAATCACAATACGGACTCGGACGTCTTTCTCAACACTCTAATACCTCGCTTCCAAGAAGCTATTTGATGTTCTGCAAGTACCCTCAAGTCTCAATTTGATCTTAAGGAGTTACTCGCACCACCCTGTCTCCTGTCGTCGATCTTTATAACTCTGCATAGTTTCTGTGGTGTTGTAGAGTGCGACCCTCCTTTTGTCTCCCTTGAGCTATTTCCGATTGGGTGTCTCAGGAACTCTTGTTTTCTCTACATGGACGGATGTGACTGTATATTCGTGTGGGAAAGACGGCCACTTGCACATATATCGCACATATGACTTGTGATGGAGGCCATGCTTATGGTAGTTGGGTTTTGATGTAGTAACTACTCCGATTATCATAAAAAGTAAACCTATGGTTGTGATGCTCGTCTGCTTATGTTGATGTGATGCTTGATTCGGCGTGTAGTTTGAGCTGGCTCTACGCTCCTGCTATGTTTCTGATGCATTCACTCAAAGTTACTATACCCTCCACTCTGAAGCCACTCTTCAACGCATTGATATCTCTTCAATCCCATGTAGTTAGATGTCACTTTAAATTTCCGAAGAAACAATGCCCCGTCGTCTCAACTGAGATTTTGGTAGCAGAAATCCCGAGTCTTCCCGCTGCAAGCTCCCGATCAAGGTATATCAGGCCTAGACCCTGGAACTGTTCATAAATGTCCTGCATTCTGCCGTTATTTTATTGCACATATAGCAGTTCGGTAGGAGAGAAGTTCTCCGATCTTGGCGGCGCATGAGCTGGGAAATAACCGTAGGTGATTGTGTTACATGACGGCCGAGTCCACGGGAGGAGGCATATGAGGGGTGTGCAGGTAGAGTATAGCTGCATCATATGGCGGAGACTATTAATGCAATAATTGCTTATTGAAATTGTGTTTGTGTTACCTCGGTGTCATGCTTCCTACAAGTATCGTACCTAGAGTGCAGACCGTCAACTACATGCGCTCATTTGTGTAACTCCCACCAAGTTATTGCCCATAACAAGACATACACTATCAACTAGTGATCCTATTGTGATTTAACGACTTCTCAAATATATGTGCCTCTGATAGACTCAAACTTTTGGACGATCACTAGCAGGGCACTTCACAAGTCTTCAACTATCACACAGCCGCGTGGATGCTTGGGCTTAATGGGGCCGAGAGCATGAAGGAGGTAACTTCTGATTTGATTTTGAATTAACTCACATTGAAGTTAAGACAAAGTAAAGGCTTTGAAAGTTTTCAGGCTGAGCCTTGATTCTAGCTAAGAGCGCTCCCAAACTACTCGTGCGTTTTCGCATTATACCCTGCTGAATAGTCTCTGGAGGGTGTATAGGTGCTATTGAAGTATAGAGAACTGAGTAGCAATACTTTTGATGGCGCTGTGATTGGTAGGAATATGGAAATGCTGAGTTACTGGATAGCTTCACAGCCATGAACTGATCCATGCATAAACAGATTGGTAGGGGTCCAGTTAATGCAGATCGTTTGGCAACTGTCTAGTGACCGAGATTGGATTGCCATAAGATAATGGCACATTCGTTAACCCATATTCACCGAATATCTCCTTATGTATATGAGATGATGACTGATTATGAATCACAGCAAGAAACCTTCTACTAATGAAATACGTCGGTGAGGCCAAGTTGGACAGCAGAGAAATATTTCTTATTTGTAAAAGTCTTTTTCACAATGCAAGTCATCTTCCCAACCTATCTTAGAGCGAGAAACCAGGCTTGGCGGACAGTCAGCGGTTTATGAGGTTGTCCTCTGGGACAGAAGTATAGTGATAGTCCAAACACCCCAGCTCGACGCCTGCAGTAGCCGGGGGTTTCACTTCCAGGTCATCCGGTATCAGACACGAGACAAAGTATGTTAAGCCGTGTATGTAATCAATCATCAGAACTACAGTCGGTCTGTTGTTAAGACATAAAATCCCATGTGGCAACATTGTAATTGCTATGATGGAGTTCGTTGCTCTGTGGTGGAATATCGGTGCGGCTCTGGTATTTTCAGGTACTTTATATAATCAATTGACTCAATGTGCACAGTATTACATGACCGCCGTGTTATTTATCAGAGTATTTTCCTCAGTAAAGCAACTGTCAACTTGTTGTAGCTGGTGTTGTGGTTCTCTGGATAGTGGGTGTTTGGTACATGGCACAAGTACCGGTACATCCGCTTACAGCTTATGGACCTGCCGTTTTACCCCAGACCCCAGAGTCTTGCGTCGATTTGAGCAAGAAACGATTATAACATCTTCGCTATGCCTTTAAATAACTTAGTGTTCAAAAGCAGTTTGGTGCATTAACTGTGGGCAGGCTTCTTTTGCGATCCCCGACGTTTCCTGCCTCAGACCTTGGCGCAACTGCCTCGACAGAACAGAACCTTTTAACTCTTCCACTGCGCTCTCAGTTTGGTATTCGACTCACCAACACATTTACACCACACCAAGGATCCAAGCATATTATTATTCTTGCTTGAATTCGTGTATCAGATTCTTTTCAAGCTCGGATATTCAAGCTTCTGAGGCTTACAAAAACGTCGTGAATCACCAACCACCAATCTATCATATAAATCGCATCCAGCAAAACGCCAGACTATCCTTCTGATCCTACAACAACCCGCAACATGAACTTCCCACGACACGAAATGCCCGGCATGGACACGGGCGGCGACTCCTCCGACTCCTCCTCTTCCCATGGCTCAAGCAACATGATGACCATGGTCTTCCAAACCGAAACCCGCACACCTCTATACGCAACCTCCTGGACGCCGACAAATGCCGGTGCCTACGCAGGCACATGTATATTCCTCGCCGTTCTCGCCATAATTGCCCGCGGACTTGTCGCCTTCAAGGCCATCCAAGAAGCTCGCTGGCTCGATCGCGAAGCAGCACGTCGTTACGTCTCCGTGAACGGCAAGATCCCGCTGTCGGAGCAGATAGCATCCAGCCCCGACGCGCGCAGAATGACACTCTCGGAAAACGGAGCTGAGGAGACGGTTGTCGTTGTCGAGAGGAAACAAGCTGTGACAAGGCCCTGGCGGTTCAGCGTTGATCCTGTTCGGGCGTGTCTTGATACTGTGATTGTCGGTATTGGATATCTACTGTATGCCTTTCTTGATCTTAACTGTCTGGGAACTAGATGCTAACAGTGTTTCACAGTATGTTAGCTGTCATGACGATGAACGTCGGCTACTTCCTCTCTGTGCTGGCTGGTGTGTTTGTCGGAAGTCTAGCAGTCGGTCGATATTCTCAAACAGTTGAGCATTAAACGAATATACAGGATGCTCCAACTTCAGTTATTAGAAACAAAGCTCTACAAGAATCACATATCATATCTCTACACACTGCTGGGCGGCGTTGAGGCTCCTGATCAATATTTTGTGCGAGCGGGCGGATGATAAAGTTCGTCCAAATAATATCCACAAACGTATTCAACAGAATTGCATCTCCCAGGAGCTAGATTATGGCCTTCCTTTGTTTTCCTGTTCATGTTGTCAATTTTGCCAGTAAAGTGCACAAGGCCCAGGTAACTCAGGTACCGGTACATCCCAGGTCTCGAACCCCGAAAACCTGCTCAAATCTGCTCACCAACAACAAACACGACCATACCGAAGCGGTCTTAGTGCTATTCCTCTATTTTTGTTAATAAGCCATTGTGCTTCATTGTGTTTATACTGAAGTGGGTTATGGTATTTCGGAAATAGAGGCTCGTCGATTCGACATTGAATCATGATTTGATGCAAGATTTACTCGATGGCCACTGTGACCATTGTCGTAAATATCGCGACCTCAAGTGAAGAGTGTCTCGTTCATAATATCCCAAGCCGTAATCAAGTTTCAGTCACGACCATTGCCCCGATAGCACTTTTACAAATAGTATTCACGGCAACCAGCAGACCAAGCTATACGGAGTTATCAGTCTGGCAAGAAGTCTCTCTCACCCATCATTTTGATACACAGGGGGTTTCCATAGCCACCTGCCAGATGGCAAGCATGAGTTTGGCGGTTATATGTAGTTAAACTTCAATCTATCGGTCCGCGTCTGTAGAATGCCACAGCTGTGTCGGTTTGTGTTGATGCTTCTAGTAAATATCTGATGTTTCTGAAAAGAACGATACTCAAGCAGGCCACGATTAGTTATGACAAACAGGGGAACAGTCAACTGCAGGCATCATAGCCAACAAAATATAAAGGCTCACGACCGGTGATCACAAAGAACTCCAGAACCTTGAATTATGGTCTTGATCTTGTGCTTTCCAACACGACAGTCTCTTACACCGCCCTCCATAGGGTGAGAAGGCAACTGGCTGTTATTCAGAACACACAGAGAGTAAACATGCCATAAACGACGCTACAAAGGGAGACATAAAGGTCGATGCGTACAATCAACTGGTATTAGTTCCACTAAACGGCCGCCAGGTCTTGAGCTCGCATGGAGGATACCAAAGAACAGAAGACACTCCAACTTGAAGGTGCTGCATAGCCTACCGTTGAGATCGTCGATACTCTTCTTTCCTACTACCGTCTTCATTGAGTTCTCTGGACAATTAGCCAAACAGATAGCTAGCCGGGTAAGTTTCAACCATTGTCAAAGCACCTTAGAAGCAGCTTCCAAGATCGAGACCCAACTCCATAAGACGATAGAGAGCAGAGGAAATTTACATATAGAGATTCATTAAAAGCGGTGAATCAAAATCAAGGAGGCTTACTACGGTGATGAAGTCTTGTGGGTTTCCTTACATGCGAGCTGAGCATCTTAGAATCTCGCCGCATGTGCAGGGATGACTAATGTCTATTGAAGTAATCGATTCTAGAGAGGAGACTTCACATTAATCTGTGAATGTATTGAACCAGAGATCTACATGCTCTTTTTATGCTCCCTTAGTAGCCACATGGTCAAGCACTCTATGAGTCCGGACTATGGCGATGGCGGAGTGGGAGGGACAATAGCCATCGACCTGATAGCTGATTGTCGTTTCAATATGTAGTCTCCGGCTCAGCCATGTAACCCTTTATATCGTGCAAGCTTGGCCGGTAGGAGTTGACTGGACTTGATTCTTGTGACCATATATTTCCTTATATTCTCCAGACGCGTAGTTGCTCGGAATAACTACACCAACATCCCCTTGACGTTTCGAGCATAAGTAGAATGATACCCAACATTCAAAGCTAGCAATCAAAATCGTTCTTCTCTGTAACTTCCACTCACAAGGTCTGTATCCAATCCCGAATACATATCACTTACACTCAGCCTCAGTTTACCCTCTTCTCCCGAGTAAGCCCACATCCCTTATCCCCACCTCACCTCCAAACAAGGAAAAGACCGACCCCAAACCCCTTCTGTCGTAGGTACTCGCCCAACGTCATCTTGGTTCCCCCGGAAGGGAAAAAAAAAAGGGAAATGAGATTATGACGAAAATAGGAATAGGCTTCCCTCGTAGACACGTCCCCCCCTTGGTGGAGGGAAAATCTCCCAATCATGAGTCGCCAACCCTCCTAATGCGGTAAGAGAAGGCAACGCGTGGGGTCGCAGCCGTTGGTTGGCACTCTAAACTTGCCTTTCTCATTAATTGTAACTCAAATTAAGATCCTGACCAAAGCCCCCAGATTGGATTTAAGATTTTTGCCTGATTTGGCTGTCAAAGTTACGTGAAGGGTAGTGCTCGATGCTGGATGCCTGCAAACCTGGGGTAACTCTAAAAGTGGAATACCTATCTTGGGCAAGTCCGATATTGACTTACACGGCTTCAGCTTTTGGCTGGATTGTCTCGAATAGTCACTACAAAGGGTTCACCAACTAATATCCTGTTGGGAAATATTAGCCTCACGAGATTGAGATTGAGATTGCTGGACGACATCACAATGTGGACGAATAAAAGTGGTGAGGTGTAAAGTATCCTTCGTCTCTTTTTGACCCATGATAGACGTCAAATCTGCATCAGGTTCCCATGCCATAATCATTCGTTCCTTCATCCCATCCATTCCCGTGTCATCCCAAACACTCTGAAGTAATTCACAAGTCAAACCCGCCCCTTTCTCATATTCTTCGACTACAACACCAAGATGCTCAAACGCGCATCTGCCACGCGCAAAAGTTCTGGGGCAAGGCTCTTCGCTTCCAGAGTCTCTGACCACAAAATGCAAAGATATGTAGAGTTCGCCGTGAGGAGGTTTCCTAGGGGCGGCCCATGCTGTTCGTTTTCCACCCCGAGTGGAGATATGTGTGGCCACGAGAGGCAAATGTTACAAGCCAGAAGCGCGCTACTACTGGATGCGACTATTAAAGTCCAGCAAGAGGACTCGCAAGGCTTCGCTGTGGCCTGAGAGCCGCCATGTAATTTGAAATAAAAACAAAATCAAAGAAAAAATGCAGGTGGCAAATCAACACCAACCAACGCCTTTTTCACAAAGACCTCACAAGACAGCTCTGATGCCAAGGAGGGGCGTGCAAGGTCGAGAGGCGGCATCTCGTTAAACATTGAGCGCCGGGTATCAGTTACCAAAGACCCTTCTTTGGGGTCGGACGTCATTACGACTGATGATGGCTGTTAGCAGGCATACCTGGTTGAGGAGGCAGGCCTGAACCGTAAGCCTGATTCCGTTGCACGTAGCTTTGGTAAGCCAAAGCTTGCTGGGGATCAATGGGCATGTTGGGCATGTAGTTGTTGGGCATATGAGGGTTCTGGGGCATGCCAGGTCGGTTGCCCTGAGGAGGAAGGTGCTGGTTGGGAGGTTCTTCGGGAGACTCGACCTGATCGCCACCATCGACGCCGTTCTCGTTGCCTGGAGTTGGTTCGGGAGCATTCAGGCATGCCTGGTAAAAGTCAGCATTGTTGGTCACGTAGGGAATCTATCATTCGCCGAGCGAGACGCGAATAGCAGAATAGTGGTCGCGTACCTGAATCAAGTTCTTGCCCTCAGACTTTGTCACGAGGGGCTGGAGCTTAGGTGTAGTAAAGGTATAAACGAGACCGGTTTCAGAAACAACAAGAAGCAGGACCTGGGTGCCTGTAAGAACAGACAGCTCATAAGCCTGGTAGTAAAAATGGTCAGCGATTTGTCCATCAGACGGTTGATTGCGACAAGTGTTTGTGCGGATGGAGGGGTGAACGCGGGAGCTTGGAGAGCTTGCTTTGACGCGACTGAGGATCAGCGGGCAGCGCAAGATTGTCCAAAGCACCAATTCGCGTTGAACTTGGTGATAAAATCACGCTGAAAGCTGCGCGTAGCAGATTGTATGCGCCTCGAGGCGTGAGGTTGATTATGCTGGTCGTTGCAACACGCTTGGTGTTGCTGGTGAAAGATGGAGTAAAAGCTTACCTTCTTCATGATTCCAGCCTTGCGCTTGGAAAATGTGATATGTCGACGAGACTTGTCACTGATGAACTTGATCTCAATCTTGCGACGCTCGCGACTGCCCTTCTCGTCATCATCATCGTCGTCGTCGCCGGCTGAAGGACGCTGTCGCTTGACACCGCGAGACTCAGCGGCATTGCCATTGCCGACGTTCTGCGAGTCATCGAGCTCGGTAGGCGAGGTCTGATCGTGCTGGTCTGTGATGTCGGCCATGGCGTCTGCGAGTTGAATAATCGTCTCAAATGGGCTTGGATTCGATTATCTCAAAAGAGGAAGAGCTCTTGTTTGTATTACCACGAACGAACCGCGACAGGAAGAACAAAAAAGTGGTGGAGATACTGCTTTGAGCGTGGTGCCGATGGATCTATACTGTATCTGGAGTGGGAGCGGAGAGGAAATGGAGGGAGCTGCGGTGCGCTGCGTTTATTGTCGCAGAAACCTGGTTGGGCACGCTCTTGCTTGTTTGCTGCTTCGAGTCTGGTCTGGGTGTGGTCTGGGTTTGGGTCGGGGGGGCCTTTCCTTTTTCTGGGTGCGGGCTGTGGAGAGCGTGGGTGGCGCGGACGGGAAAGAAGCGAGGCCAGGCGAGGCAAGTGCAAGTGCGCGTGTTCGAAAGGTCAGTGAGAGAGTGCAGGGGGACGGGGGGAAGGTGCAGGGATGGCTATTGCTGTATGCAGACGAGACGAGGGAATTTACCTTAAGCAAAAAAGTCCCTAATGTTGATTGGACGAGATGATTGCGGCCGCTGGGCACTGCATGCAATTGACGAGGCGCTTGGCCGGAAGCGGAGATGACAGGGTGTGGGGCAGATTCAAAAGCTTACAGAGTCAAGAGTCTAGCCAGCTTAAGTCCCAGCAACTGTCAGGGTTCAAGCCGATGGATGGGAGGGCGAGCCTACCTAAGGAACCTGGCCTAGGGACCTTGGAGCGGGGGAATCTCTCCCACTGTGCCAGTGCAGTTAGTTGTGTGGGTAAGGGATAAATTAAACAATGAATAAATTAGCACACCCAAGGTTGCCGGGGGGTCAGAGAGGCCATCCCAGGTTTGCTGTCCTTTGCTAAATTACGAGGAGCATCTACTAGCAAGCAGTTACAGTTGCAGCAAAGCTTTTTTGGCTGCAGCGGAACAGGTTCCCAGTCTCCACGAGTGGGTTTGGAATGGGTGCAAGATGAGGGCAAAGGTGGAAGGGATGCAAGGTCCAGCTACAGCCAACCGCAGGCTCAGAATCAACCTGTCTGTTGCTGAGTTAGGGAGTCGGCGATTCAAGCGTCCGGTGGGTTGCTACGTGCAGGGCGCCATTGCTGGTGCGACTGGGGTTGCATGAGTGGACAGTGGCACGCGTGTGGTGGAGAGGAGCTTGAAAGGGTGTGGGAATTTGGTCTACTTCGCACATGCTGAAGACTCTCATGTGTGGTGTGTAAGAATGGACGCATGCAAGTGTAATTATTGTCGTGATCAAAGAGAGCTTGGATTATTGGAATGGATGGAGGTGAACGGTATCCGTACATCAGTGGATGATTCATTTAACTACTGCATCATGTGTGGAAGTCAATGGCACGTAACATGATATTGGGGAAAAACGTGGAATTGAAAACAACCAATAGCACCTGTAACCCAGCCTCAACCGTTGTGTCGTTCGCGAACCCGCGATCTACAGCACCTAATTGCTTGCGTGCATTTTCCCCCTTTGGTCTACATCGATACGATAATTGGTTTATAGCCGCCTGCCGCATCTGATCTGGGGATAGGAAACCATCAACAACGGCATCAAGATCCGACGATGAAACGAGGATAGTGATGTCGCATGCCGTCCTGGTCCTGCACACGGACTATCCTGCGGACAATGACAAGATCGCCGCGCCCTACAAAACCCTCGGCCTCATTCGATACCGTTGTCTTCGTCAATCGATGCATTCACCAACAGAGCCGTTTGCAGACCCGCGATTATTAACAGGGTTCTTCCGTTTCGATCGTCCTGGGTCAATGTCATTGGTCGTCAGGGCCAAAATTGACACCGGCCAACCTCCATGCCAGGCAGAAGAGCTTTTCGTTGATGGCAACAAAGACAGACAAGACAAACTGAAAGAGAGACAGGGTGGGACGTCAGTGATGACGGACGGCGTCGTCTTGTGCCTGGCGGTGCCTTGTTTCGGCATCGCATTGAACGACGGCCGTTACAGCTTGTACAAGGGCGTTGACGGTTGACGGTTGAGGGATGACGGCTTCCCCTTGTGGACTGACATTGATATCGACGTTGACATACGGAGTAAAGCATCAACGATCTTTTACACTGCGCCTCGAGATTGGACTGGTAGACTGGTCAAAGCTCGGCTTAAGCTGTTGCAGAGGCAGTGGTCCATGAGCCACCAAGCATCAGCCATCAACCTCAACCATCAACCGTCCATCAGGCCAAAAAGTACACTCTACCCCACTCATCAAGATCCCGTTCCACCCGGTTGCCCGTCATCTTCCAAGCGAGTGACACAGTGTTGCCCTACCGCAAAGTCGCCCGGCCTATAGCCTGCAGCGCTGAGCAGCCTGGCCCTCTCGCTCCGATACCTATGCACGCTAGCTAGCATGTACCTACACCTCAAGGCCTCGCGGGAAGATCCTGTCAACCACACGTTGCTCTGAGGAGAAAGAGACAATTGAAAAAAAAGAGACCCTCGGCCTTATCAAGGATATCATGAGCCTGTTGAGAAGCAGTGGGCCATTTCGGCGCCGCACACATGCTGCCGCGTGACCAGCCATATTGCAGTTACAAGCGTGGAAGAGCTTTTCCCACACAACCTATCACGAAAGCTGGCTAATTATCAGCATCTTTTTTTTTTTTGAGCTTTTTACAAGATCTTGATCGACATGCCCAGCAAACCTTGCTTGCGATACGATGCGATGCGATGCGATGCGAAAAAATCCAAGTCGCGTCTGCTACAGTGACTCTCCAGCCTCCCCTCCCGTTTGGCAATCAAATCTCGACTAGCGCAGATCTGTCGCACAGTGTCCCCGTCTTCACAGGATCCTGGGGACCAAACTGAACACGAAGAGCACAAATTGCTGGTCTCTGATGAACATGGTGTTACTCCCCTGTCGCGCGCGCGCATGCGACTCTGCGTCCGTCTGGGCCTCGACCTGTCGCATCATCATCCACTTGGGCGAGCGGGGCCATTCATCAATTGCTAATGTTGACTGAGGACAAATAGAACGGCACATGGTTGGTCAATCAGTCAACGTCTTGCACGGTACGTGGTATTCAAGAATCATCACGATTACCGTAGAATGATAGGATGAGCCTGGTGTAAGTCTGGTGGAAAGATCTTTCTACAGCCGGACGATAGCTTTGCCATTGCCAGAGCAACGAAAATGTGAATCAAAGGAAAGCATTCAGTTATGCATACAATTGCTGATAAGACAGACTTGGAAACCGCAGGATAGACGGGCCTAACTCCTCGGCTCTGAGGCCCATGGCGACCAGGGGTTGAGTACGTACACAATACTGATCTAGACTTGGGTCACCGAGTCCTCCAACCCCATGCTGCGAATATGCCGCACAGCTGCATAACCCTGATTGGCGGGAATTGCTCAAAATCGTTCTTTGACCTCAATCTCTAACACAGAGCCCACTGGAAGACAGACAGGCTAACAAGCTCCAGCAAGAAACCACCGTCAGTCAAGATGGTGAGTACGGCGCAAGGCCGGACATGTCATCCCCATCATCCCAAGTACAGATCAACTGGAGGGAGGGAGCAACTGAAATGATCTGCTTGTCGAGTCTGTCAAGAAGGCGGAGACTCCTCAAATCGCCATACAGCAATGACCTGGGGGTTGGTGGACGAAAGCCTCGGCTCCGTCGGGCTGTGGCGGGACACGGCTCCATGGTCTGTCTGTTCCGTGATAAGAGAAGATTTAGGGCGTCCGGGCGGAACAAGTCCTTGACATCCAAGACGTGTCGAGCTCGGAGCCTGCCGAAAGCTAGGTGGTTGGGAGCAGTGAGTTATTGAGCAAGCAAGAGTTTGCGATAGAGCATGCAGAGAAGAAGATTTAACGTTAATTAGGCGTCATATCTGTATCAAACAACTAACCTTTACAGTTTTTATTCGATCTCACATGTAAGACATCGTCCTCGCATTTAAGGCTGGAGGCACAGACGGGAAAGAAGAATTGCTTCATTCCGCAGGGGGAAAGGTGCCGCAGAGCAACTCACGAATGACCTTGGACCAGACGGCCGAGATGGGACTGTCAGAACAAGGCCCCCTTCACTGCGTCCGGCTTGCAACTTTGACGCACGGATCCCAAGATGCGCCAGGCGGGGAAAAGCTCCCAGGTGCCTTTGGTACGGACCCAACCTTGCCAGCAATAAAACAATAACGGCGGCGCGGGCCCAAAAGCTTGCTGCTCTGCTAGCTTGGCCCCCCTTCAGTGAAAGCAAGCTTGACTGAAACAGGAAGCTCCTCAAGAATTGGCACAGTGTCAGCGTGGCAGTCCGTGTTACGATTGCATGTTCTGAACGCGGCCAGGCCAAGCCAAAGCATATCGTTCATCAGGCTTGTTGCCTTCTCAAACACGTGTGGCGTCTAAGAAAGAGACGGGTCCTACTTGCTGACACAATCACAACCATGAAAATTCATTGTCATTCAAGGTGATGACTTAGATGTTGGCGTCGTGGGCTGAAGGAACCGGGTACCTTAACTACATCCACGTGCCCCGGCGTATATCCTTCTAACGAGCCGCTAAGAACACCTCCGTATTCTTGCAAGCTGGCAATGGCTCGCCGATGTGGAGAGCGCTTAGACAATGGGCCTATGTAACAAGGGGAACTGATTGAAGGAAAGTTGGACCATGTTCCCTTGTCTGTTCGCCCAGAGCCAGTGTCTGTTCGAGACTTTTTGCTGCGTGCATTTTCACGTGCAGTAACGTTGGAAAGAAGTTCCTGTGGCATCGTGGCAATATGAAACCCGCATCTAGGGCTTCGTCTTTCTGCGTGATCAGCAAAAATGATTGTCGGTTGTGGGATTGTTCGATCGAGCGATCGTTCACGCATCGATGATCTCTGATAACACTTTAGATAACCCCTCATTGATTGCTCAGCATTGATGTCATCTGCGAGCGAGAGATACAGTAGTAATGCGAGTTTGTCTGGCTAGTTCTGGAGACGAACTGTAGCAGAACCCTTCATGGCACGTAGCAATTGTGAGGGTAGACAAATAGAATGGCGTGGTTGGCATTGGTCCTAGCGCTATCACAGGACAGCAATACGAAGAGGCTCTACCGTCGACCATCAGTATAACTACTCACGTCCGTCCGTCTGCGAGTTGGCGATAACATCGTTCTTATATATCATGCAACAAGCCTTGTCGACGTTGGAACTAAGATGCGGTTCATCAGACAAGACCTTCCCTCACGGGGAATTCATCTTCCAACATCTGGGCGATTAAGCTCATCTGTCCTAGCGGCAAGCTAGGGTTTCTTGCACCCGCAGACGTTGCAACAGCGAAGCATTCCCTTTTTTTTTTGACCTTTCCTCATATCGTGCTAGCTTTAGGTCACTGCACATGTCAACTGCCGGTGATCTTTTGCAGATGAAAAAGAAGGTCCTACTGTTATATAGGAAGACTGTATGTTAGACAGATCATTTTAATGGCCGAAGCGAAACATCGAGACTTTCGAGAATCACGCCATAAGGCGACTGCTGCTACAAACCAACGGAGGTTTCTCTCTTTTTCTCTTCTTCTCATACACTGGACTCCTTTTATTCCAACTCTAGAATGGACGTTTCGCCTCTTGCCGAGTCTCAGGTTTCTTGGCTCCAACGATCGCTGTCCCAAACAGGGCATTCAACCATGCATCCGCGCCCTCTGATTGGCCACCGCCTCGGAGCGCCGTCAACACCAAGGGCCCAAGGGGCAGTATAGCGGGCATAGCGGGCCACAGCGGACACCGTATCGAAGGGAAAAACACCACCTCCTGAAACGGCATTGACAGCGCCAACTTGTCAATCATCAGCTGGTTTTTGTCGTTTCCGAGACGTTTGGGTTGGGTTTTTTTCGTTTCATTCTTGCTCTTTCGTCTCGATATCGTTCGATTTTTCCGTCATCTCGTGTCTATCTCCCTTTTGTCTGTTTCTGCTTTGTCTGGTAACAAATCCCATACTCGTCGTACGCGCCCGCAGTCGTCGTCGTTTTTACTCTCTTTTATACCATACCAAACCTCTTTTCCATTCTCTTTCTAGCGGATTTTCCCGTTTTTTCTTCGCTTCGGCGATCTTTTCATCTTTTAATATACCAGTCCTTCTTTTTTTTCGTCCGAAGATATTCACAGTTTCTCAAGGGTTGATCTCTTGAGACCGCTCCCTTCTTTTTCACTCACCTAGTCTCGCGACGAGACTTCAAGGCGCCGGTCGTCTACAAACAGCATCTCCTCAGCGATAAATCGATACATAAACAAAAATAACAGAAAATACATTCAAATTTTAACCTACCGATCTCTACTGCGTGTCTGGTCAGACATTGCGAATCAAGTTCAACATGGTCGACAAAATCTTTCTCTGCACGGTCTTGGCCGATATCATCTTTCTGGCCTCGGGCGTCGTGGAGCTGGTTTTCTCGCTGGTCGTCAAGAGCCAGATGGACGACATGGCATCCGACGGTGAGAGCATGACGAGGAATCTACTCTACCAGCGATTCCCTCTAACTGCGGGCATCGTCAACGCCATCTTCATCCTCGTCACTTTCGCCGCCACCCTCCCAGGACTCGTCATGCCGGCTCGCAGCTTTCTCAAGGTTTCAGGATACATGGTGACGGTCTGCGCAATCTTCACCATGTGTGTGGCTGTGTTTCTCTGGGTCATGACGTTGAGGATGAAGGAGCAGTTCTTCAACATCTACATTGAACAAGAACCAGATGTGCAAAGCTTGATCCAGAACTCTGTATGTTTCACCCCCCAAGCGATCGTGATCGGACATGTATTAACAGAATTTGCAGTTCCAATGCTGCGGTTACAACAACAGCACATCGCCCGCCTTTGTCATGGACACGGTGTGTACCAGTCCTGCGAGTGCGGCTCTGCTACGTGGATGTGCTACCTCCATCTCAAGTTTTGCCAATTTGCATATTGATGCTATCTTTACTGTTCTCTTTGGTATCGTTGGTAAGTCTCATATGTTTCCTGCCTACCAGGTCACCACCTACTTCTAGCAATATCTAACATTATTCTCAGGTGTTGACGCTATCTTTGTTCTTTGCATCGCCTGTCTGCTTAAGGACCGCAAGGAGCGTGAGCGTTACCGACATATCGACGAGAAGTCAGGATACCGACAAATCTAGTCCAGTACCCTTTACAGCATCACCATTGACTGGTGGTGCTGATTTGCTTTTATATAGAACTCATAGCGTTGGCATTCTTTTGTACCTCTATTTTACAGACGACGAATACAAACGACTGAATATAATATTAATAAGGCATTACTGTCGAGCACACGAATACGATGGACTTTGTCCACTATCTGAGCTCTTTAGGTCATGTCACGTCTCCGATGTCTCAAACTCATTCTGTTCGGTCATGTAGTGAGTGGAATCTAGGTACTCATTATGGAAAGTTTGATGTTTGTCAACGCTATCAAATGACTCCAAATGTCGTCACGCCTCCTAAGCGGTTCTTTTCCCTGCGAATCTCAACCTCTTCCAACTCGAGGCCCTCGCCATCCTCCATGATTCTTTCTCGATGCCAAGGCCCAACAAACATGCCCTCGGGATCAGCATCATTCCGCACTGTCCGGAAAGCTTCAAGCTCCTTGCCGTAAAACGCCTCGATCTCAGAGCGCTGTGTCTCGAAGTTCTTAGCCCAGTGAGGTCGACCTCCAAGATCTTTCATCAGCCACTCAAAAGCCTCGTAGTACCGCGCATGGCAAGGCGGATCCATCAGGTAAGGTCGGTAAAGTGTGGCGTTGAGGTACAGAGTCGGTCCATCTTCGACGGTGATATCGAGATATGGTCGTACGTTGGACGTGAGTGTGGTGTCGCTTACACGCACCTCGACAGGTGCATGCACATAGAGCCCTTCAGCGGAGAATGGGATGTTGTGAGGGATGTAATCAGGATCTTCAGGTGTCAAGTGATTTAGCCATGAGCTTAATCGTCTGAGGGCCTCAGGACCTTTGTGAAGCGGGATAGCCCACTCATTAACAAACTGAGAATAGAGACAGTTCATGAGTAGGGCTTGGCGACTGGGTTGAACGGCTGATGAGGTGGTTCCATTGCGGAAGCCATACTGCATACCGAAAACAAACCACTCAACCCAGGGCAGAATCCTCGGAACATATTGGCCTATATAGAGGAGATTGTGGTAGACATAGTAGCCGATCGCGCCATCGTAACCACTCTTGGGAGGGTCACGGAGCTCTTCGTCTGTCTTCTCCGCTTGCCAGACCACAGCACGTCTGGTATACGGGAACCACCATACCCTGACAAATTCACTTTGTGTCCAGAGTTTGCGGTTCCAGGACTCAAACATGCTGTAGTCAGTATCAACGCTCTGCTCCCACTTCAGAGTGAAAGATGGGACAGCCTGGAAGGTAACCTCTGTGATGATACCAACGGCACCCAGAGAAAGCAGAGCAGCTCTGAAGAGGTCTGGCTTCGTATCTTTGGAACAGAATACGGTTGTTCCACTTGCCAACGTGACCTTGAGAGCAATTATATCTTCCGACACAAGTCCATGGCGCAGACTGCTCCCATGAGTACCCGTAGAAATAGCGCCACTGATAGACTGCTCGTTGATGCTTCCAAGATTGGGCATGGTAAGCCCATATTTCTCGAGGCCCTCGCACAGAGCATATAGTCTGATTCCACCTTCCATAACAACAACACCCGTGTCCTTGTCCACCGAGATAATCCGGTTGAGGTTGTCCAGATTGATAAGCCAGCTAGATGTACATGTGATGTTGGAGGGCGAGTGGCCACATCCAGTAGTTACCAGACGCCGACGACATCTCCGCGCCAGGTTAACCACCTTTTCGACCTCAGCGAGTGACTCGGGCTGGATAAATAACTCTGGGAGGGACGAAAATGTGCGCGCCCAAGTATGGTGGATATGCTGCGGCCGGGCACGGAAAGCCACGCCGTCGTCGAGCTTCTCCAGCTCTGCGGCCACAAGAGGATCCATGTTGAGGCACAGAGCAGATGAGGGTGATCTGTCTCAGGGGAAGAAAGAGAATAAGCACATTCAAGAGGGTGAAAGGATTATAAGGCTGGTATATCGAAAAAGACGAGTGGAATATAAATCGCTTGATGCCGAAGTGGGCGTAGTCACATTCGGTCTCCGGCGGGGTGGGTCGGTATCAGAAGCACAAGTCTCGTTGCGCGGGTGATAGAGAGGTCAAGTCTAGGTAATTAAGCTTATCTATTCTTTCCGTGTACCTAGAAAAGCTACTATGTCACCTCGACAAAGCCAGGGGGCGATGGCGGGCATTTTATCGTCAAGTCGTTGACGCCAAAGGAAGCGCAGGAAAAAATATAGCCGATCATCAGAGGTCCCTTGATCATGCAAGCAAGGGACTCACGATCGGGCAATTGCCTCTGATTGGTTCAGATGCAATGTTCTAGACGTCAACGATATTTACCGGGTCAAGCCGAGACGATGGTGCTTCCTAAGCGAGGGTAGGGATGTTGATGGTGTCATTGGAAGTTACCCTACGGCACATTTTATTCATTTGAATCTTTTTCGCTCAAGCGGGGGATCGTATGATATAGTGTTGTTTAGTATGGTAAAATATTCTAAATAAAATGGATTTTTTGACAATTCATCGGGATTGGATGCAGTGTATTCATTGAGTCATTTTGGTGGTTTGGCTATTACTTACCATTCCATTGTTATTCTAAGTAGGACACCGAATCCTAACAAGGACAAAGGAATGATTGAAGGATTACCAAAACATTACAACTCGATTTGATATTGTTATTTATCGCTGCAGAATATTTGTTTCATGTTATCGATGATCCAGTCCATCACGCGGTTGGATGCGAGTAAGTCAACATATGCCCAGGCATTGATTAAACCTCGTTAACCCAGTGATACAGCGTATAATCAGTTTGAAACATCGGCAGGGTCATGAGTACTTGATTGACATGTTCTGTATTTCCGGAATTGAGGTTTCATTCCAAGGGTACGAAAACGCAGTCCGCCATCGGCGAAAATACTACATGAATCGACCCATGTGATGTGTTATGAAGCACAGGACTAATCGACGGTAAACTACCGTAGAAAACATCCATCCCATATGTAGACTCTCAAACCAAAGCTCTATTGAGTTGCATTAATTCATTATAATATTTCGATGCCTGAAAAACCGGCATGGGACAACCGTAGTAGAGGAATGTGTAGAGCATAGAGTCTAGTACTTGCCTCGTCACTCCCTGTCCCATATCGTAAATTCCACAAATGTCACTCAAGTCCCCGGATAAGTATGTACACGTCTAACCGGGTATCTATATACATATCAATAAGCAAACATCCAAACTGGCATAAGATATAACCACACGAACTCAATCAGGCATATTATATGGCAGCCCGTCGAAGTCCAGAGTTTACTTCACCATCAACATCCCTCTTCGCCTCATCCACCAAACCCTCATCAAACAACACCGCCCACCTATCTGCCAACGAGGCAATATCCCAACCGTCCAGCAGCGTAACATCACCCTTCTCCCCCAACTCGGCAGCCACAGAGGTAACAAGCTTATCCTCAAGACCACAAGGAACAAAGCGAGCCCACGGGTTGGCATCCTCGGGCCCCTCTACGGGGACGTCGATGTTCACTGCTATACCTAGAGCGGTAACATGTCGACGATGATGGACTCCCATCGCAGCTATCTTGCGCTCTGGCAGCCCAGCAGGCGTACGCACCCAGACTCCAGGCTCTTCTCGGATTGTGTAAGTTTCAAGGCCAAATAACTCGCCGAGAAGACGGCGCGTGGTAGCTTCGAGATGACTTGCATATGACATGACTGAGTAGTGTGCATATAAAGGCGAGTGCATGTCCAGCACAGGCCATAACACAAGCTGTCCAGGGCCGTGGTATGTCGTTAAGCCACCGCGGCTCGTCTGCCTAACATTAGGGACGAAAGTTTGCTCAGGGACGGGCTTCCGTCTATGATGAAGGGCAACAGAGAGAGGTGCCTGAAAGCGAGATGTTTGCTCCGGAGTCAAGGGAGGTTGACGACGGCCAAGCGTAAGCGTCGGTGTAGGCTCAAAGGAGATCAGGTGAGGACGGGGTATATCAACATGTTGCTGGTCATCAGGTAGACTCTTCCACTTGAGAAATTGTGAGCGGAGGTCTTCCTGAGCAGCATGGACAGTATCATATGAGACAAATGCTCCAAGACCGGACTCAGTGAAGTGACGATGTGTAAGGAGCTTCAGGGAGGTCGGTCCGGCCGCCGGACCGGCGTGGGTGGATGACCACCGGCAGATAGAGATACGACCGGACGGTGCCCCGGCTCGGGAACGGAACGGGGTGGATAGAATGGCGGAGAACGGAGCGGCCGTGAGCCGCATCCTAGACAGCATTTTTGGACAATGGGCGCTTGCCCTGGAACAAGCCGATCGAAGTAGGCTAGTTGGTCGACCTGGCCTACAAGCGTGTGTCGTCAAGATCAAACAAATGGCGGTATAAAACTGTGCCTGTGCGTGCGCCGCGGTACGGAGTACATAGCACACAGATCTTTTGGGGCAGAAAGTGAGTTTTCCCGCTGGACGATCCCGTGGGGCTAAGAAAGAGAAAGACGGCCGCCCGGTGACGTCGGTAAGTCAGAGCCGAAGATTAACGGAGGCCGCCGAGAGTCAAATTCCCAACGAAAGGGATCTTTCCATGTGAAGCACTTTGGTCTCAATGTGAATTACTCGTGTTTCTGATGGTCTTGTGTGCGCGTTTACAGCTTCGTGACTGTGGCTTAGACTGTGATGAGCTCCAAGAACAAATCTGTATGACAGTTGTTTGGGGAACAGTGTGTGACGGCAGCTGCATAATTGAAGCCTAGGATGAAGCTTGGATGACTTGTGCACAATGATAGCTGAAACTAAAAGCTAAGTCAAGTCTTGGACCTAAGTGCCAAGACCTAAAGAGCCGAGAGAGCTGAAAAAAAGGCGAGTGCTACGTGCAACTGCAAGACTCGTCACGAGATGTTTCTCGGGTGGAAATAAAAACAAGAGACATAAAATTCACTACACAACGGGCTTTTTCCTTCAAGATATCTATTATAATATAATGATAGGAGTATAAGAATAATCATTCTTGGAGGAAGCTTTAGTAAATTTTATAATATATTATAACTAATAGAGATAATTGAAGATATCCTGGTAGATCCCGTCTCGTGTTTCATTTCACCCCCTTGATTAGGTAGCCTTTTGATTCAAGCATCTGAAATGAAGGCAAAAGTCCATGTCTCAAACTCTTTTCTCTCTTCAGCAACCAACACATAACTTGACATTGAGCGAATGCCAACTCATCCGAGTGAGAGACCGCCCCATCCATCATGGACAATCCCTTCCCTTTCAATGAATTCGTCGCTGTCGCATCATCCATTCGAGTCCAATGACATCAGAGAAGCGACAGAGCTGCTACAGCCTTTTCTCCATTGGGTAAGATGTTTATGGGGTGCCCAGTGTCGTCATTCTTCGGAACTTTTTCTAGGTAATTTACTTCACCTAACACTACATTTTAGTGCTAGGATCTCTTTGTGAGGCGTCCACGATTGTAGGCTAAACCCGTTGGAATAAAGGTAGAGGGCATCATCTGCTGTAGCACCCAACAACCAAGATGCACAAGCTAACAAGGTCTCCGCCGTGAGTTTTGGTTTCTTTTTTAGTGTGATTCAAAATGCTCGATAGCGCAAAGTTGGGGTGCAAAAGCCTGGGATTATGTATGATGCCCTGGGTCATTGCTAGGGTGGACAGCCACGGGGGACCGACGTAACCTCCCATGCATGCATGTATTCTGTAGAGAGAGAGAGAGAGAACTGATGAGTTGTGTTCATAGACAATAAGTTTGAATGCTCACCCTTATAAATCTGCTTACTCTTCTTCTTCTTCTTCCTCTCCTCTCTGTCAGTGAAGCTTTCCTCTACTCGCTTTACCACCCCCAAGAGTTCAACTCCGTGTCTCTCAAACAAAAGGGGAGAAGAAACAAAATTCGTCGACGTCGTAGTAGTACAAGTCCCAACCAAGACAAACATCTCTCTCTCTCTTCTCTTCTAATCTCAGTCTCCACACCGACACGCCTTAGCCAGTCCGTCTCCCGAGCGTCCAGTCCATCACATCACCCCTAGACGCTAATGGGGGAAAATAGAGAGCTCCAGAAACACAAAAAAACAAGAATCCCCCTCCCGAGAGAAGCTAAACAAGGTTCATAAGGATCGTCAATCTCCTGACTACTCGATCGTCTTTACTCTTCTGGTTCCCTCTTCTTTGTATTCTATAATAATAACATCCTTTCTCCCTCTCTCTCCAAGTCAAGACAAACCGCCTGACCTCTCTCCCTCTATAAAACAAACCCCGTGGGCCCTGGTCGCGAAAAAAAAGAAGACACCCCCATAAGACGCACAATCCCCCCTCTAGCGGCCTTTTAGCTGCAGCTTTGCTTGGCTTTGCTTCCTTGGTGGTGATCCTGGCGTGACGACATCCAATTCCCGAGCCCCGTCCCGGCAAATTAATCCTCTGCAGCCCAGTTTATTTTGGCATAACTGGTCGCGAAAAACCATATCAGTCTTTGTTGTGACTGCATACGACTTGGATTGGAATTACACAAAACGTTTCCTGCCTTAAACCACCAGATAATACAATATCATGGCGAAGAGTAAGTTACTTCAAGCCTGGAAAACAGAGACCCCCCCGTATCAACCGCTAACCCTCAACCTGCAGACGCTCCTCTTGGCCTTGCCGGCCTGGTCCTCATTGCCGTCTCCCTCCTCTTCCTGTGGTTCATCATCCTATCGGGCCTGACCTCAACCACGCCCTTTGACAAGACGTACTTCCTCCGTGCCGACACAGGCGGCATCTCCGGTGCCCGCGAAATCACCCAGTGGAACTTCTTCTACATCTGCGGCGCCGGCAACAACGACTGCGACGGCGCTCGTGCTGCTCCTGTTATCGGACGTGCCTGGAACTCGAACCCTCGCAATGCGCCCAGCTCGCTCGTTGGTGGCCGCGCTGGCGACACTACCTCCAACAGACAATTCTTCCTGTGGCGCTTCAGCTGGGTCTTCATTCTGATCACCCTCTTCTTCGAGACCATCGCCTTCTTCACCGGGTTCATTGCATGCTGTGGTCGTCTCGGCGCTGGTATCTCTGGCTTCATCTCCATGTTCGCTCTTTTCTGCTCGTCTGTCGCTATGTCTCTTATGACGTAAGTTTTCTCCTCTTTCGCATATACTCTGGCGTTGTACTAACATCTTGTAACCAGTGCTACTTGGGTTCTTGCTCGCAACGCCTTCCAGCGTGACGGCCGCTCGGCCTCCATTGGTCGCTATGCATTCGGTTTCGCCTGGGCATCTTGGGCCACTCTCTTCGTTGCCACCATCCTCTTCTGCCTGGGTATGCGCGGTGACAAGGCTGCCAGCGGAGGTTACAGCGGTCGTTCATGGCGCCGCAGACGCAGCGTTCGCAGCACCCATGGCGGAGGCTACGAGGGTCGTCGTGTCAAGGATGATTACTCTTAAATTATTACCCGACAGGTGCTCTAAACGGCCATTGCTAAGCGAGCGTTTTGGCGCTTGCGAGGCGTTAATGAGGGGCCGAGCAAAGTCAACATTGATTTATATGAACCCAATTGTTCCAACGTATCGCCTACGGCGAGCTTAACGATTTGCGTTTTCGACAACATAATTCTGTCTGTTCATATTTGATCTACAATCACCGACTGTTAACATTTGGCGGATTTGTACACACGATGTATTATGGCGATGAGCGTGGGTTTCAAAAGTAATGCGGGAGTGCCGAAAGTTATTGGCGAGATTTATGAGAAGCATGCTTCATCGACTGCTTCATAGTTATTTACGAATATATGATCTTGCAACAACACACATCTTATGCCTGACATGAAGTCAAATTCTCCCATGAAATGATGTAAGAGCAAGTCAGTGAGACAGACCAATCGTCCTCAGATTGGTTGGCTTTAACGGCACCTGATTGCGAGTGGCAAGCTTTAGAGTTCGACAACGGTTTGACTTCACGTAGACATCATCATACAACGCATTAACGTCACCGTTTACGGATTACCAGTAGCCCCGGAGATAATAGTTAAACATCATAGAAATACCATACTTGCGTTATTCATTTGTTCGTTAAACTCCAATGCACAACGCGCATTCTCCATCTTGAGCCATCGTTAAACGACCGAAGCCCGAAGTTGCCTCCAAAGTTCTCTTTTTACCATGTCGCGCTCCGACGCTTTCCACACCTTTCGTGTACATCTGAGAGTAACCAAACATGCTATCCTGACCCGACCCCGGTCCCCTTCGCCTCCAGCCCTTGAAATAGATGCCAAAAATCCAATCCTGGTTCGTCTAAAGCCATCCCAAAACGTGTACAGGAGTCTTCTCCAAGAAAAATAGAGTGGAAAACAATGATCACAGCGGCCCAATCAGCACATGCTAAAGGCCATGGACCTGCAATGTGTTAATCCGTAATGCGAAAAGTCGATAGATTGATCGCAGCCTTGAACCAACGAAGCAAATGCCTGCGAGATTCTTCATTTTGTAGCCAACTAGATACCTGCTCTGTTGACTGGTCGCCGTGTCCACTTCTTCCCATAAGAAAAGGAGGCTAAACTCCTTCACCCAGATCTTCGACTGCCTTATGCGACACTGGGGCTCGAAAGAGGGCTGACACTGTCGAGCGGCGCAGTATGTAGTGCTGGCCTCACGGGCCCGCTGGCCACCAAGCCTTCTTTTTCTAGCCGCAACACATTGTTGACCCATTCTGCCACTTCAGAGTCTTCGGTCGTCGAGTTCAGATCAATTTTACCAACAGCTTCTGCAGCCTTGTCGGCTTCTTCTCCATCCTCAGCTTCTTCAGTAATCGTCTGGGGCTTGGTAAATTCGACAAGCCAAGGGTGCTTGAGCAGCATGGCGTAAGTAGGTCGCTTTGCGGGAATTTTATGAAGGCAACTTTTCACAAAGTCCTTGGCTGTATCTGAGTAAGTATCTTCAGGCATCGCGGGGGGTTCGCCCTCGACAATAGCCTACACCATATTAGTACTTGTACCGATATCATGGACAAAATATTGAGCAGACTTACACTAAGCTGACTAAAGATAGTAGAAGATACCTCGGGTGGGTAAGGGTATGCACCCTTGGCACACTCGATAACAGTCAGGCCCAGACTCCAGACATCGCTTTGAACGCTGTATGAACCATCAGAGTTGCCTGCTTGTGCAAACCCACCACCCGAGATTCTTTCCGGCGCCATATAGCTCTGGCAACCGATGTTGGTTCGGGCTATGCTGGCAACCAGGTTACCACTGACACCAAAGTCACAAATCTTGACTTGACCTCGTGTATTGACCAAGATATTTGTGGGCTTGACATCACGGTGAATGATGCTATGCTCCTCTTTTAACGATTTCAGACCCATCACTGTTGAGTATGTGATCTTCCGCAGAACGTTCTCAGGAATTCCACCAGCGTATAGCTTGTCAATGGAACCGCCATCCATGTACTCAATGCACATGTAAACAGCACCCTCCTGGAAGAAAGCACCGTAAAAGTCGATGATATATGGCGAAATGCACTCGTGTAGAATGACAAGCTCCTTTAGGATGGTCGTGAATTTGGCATCGTCAAGCTCAAGCCGCATTTCTTTCATTGCCATGATCATACCAGTAGTACCTTCGCCTGGGTCCTCGGTGGAATCTTCCGCAGGCCTGACTGAGGAGGGATCGGATTGTGAATACTGGACGGGCAGAGGCTTTCTTGAAAGACCTGAACCAAATCGAGGAGCTCTCCTCTTGGCGTGCTTGACCTTGTAAACCGTTCCATAATTTCCCTTACCCAATTCCTTCAACACTTCCACTTCATCAAGTGATATGCTGAATGTTTGTCCATTGGCAAAGTTGACTCCTGTCCGTGTGATTGTGGCAGCGCCATCAAATGTCACCCATCCCTTCTCGGTGTCGATGTATTTCTTGAAATCGTCCATCTTTGACCCATGGCCAGCCCCAGATCCGTTCGACTGTTGGCTGCTAGGTGCGTCGCCTGTGATATCGGATAGTTTCCCAGGAGGCCCCCGCTTCTTAACCGGGGCCGTGGCCGTGGTAGGGCTTGGTCCATTCATATCAGATAGCGACATTCCCATGCCACCGCCCATCTTCCTTCTCTCGCTCAAGGAGGGTTTTGATATCACAGGAGCTGAGTTGACATGAGGAGCATGGGGTCGCTGCATGCTCGGTGGCATTCGCAAGTTGGCGGGGAAGCCGTTCGATATGTTTGAAGTAGGTGACTGTCCTGAAGGTGACGCCGGGTTACCGGCCGGTGACATGCCCTTTTGCATTCGTTGCTGGTGCAGTGCCCGGGCCTTGGCCATGATGCTATTCTCCACCGAAGCACTGCTGCTTCCAGCAAAACTGGAGGATGTTTGCACAGGGCGCCTGGCCATGCCCAAAACGCCCATTGCAGTTGAGTTGGGATTCATATTGCGGGGATCAGATACGGAGCGTAGGGACGGGACCCGTCGAGGGATCTCAGTAGGGCTATCTTGACCAGGGGATTCGAGCGGCGTGCTAGGTTCGGACGAATCTTCAGAGCCTGGGGATCCGGGTGTCGATAAATCCTTCCAGTCCTCCGGCGTGGCCGGGATCGAGTCGGACGCGGACATCGAAAGGTACGAAGTGTTGAAGGCAACACGGTAAAGTATGGTTAGGTAAGGTTGTGTTGTTCAGCAGGAGCGATTAGAAGTTGACGGAGAAGAAAATTCTCGATAGAAAATTTGTAGCGGCGTGGAAATACGACAGATGTCCTGACAAAACCACGGGGAGCTGTCGATCGGGAGACGGGACGCGATCGATTAGATGGGTACAATAAGGAGCGATGGAGGGGAAGCAGGTGATGGTGCGATTCTTTCAGAGCTAAATGTCAAGCAGCGGGCGGTCTAGACTCTTAGAACTCTAGTACGGCTCAACGACTGGGACCCCTCGTAGTTGGGGAAGGCTACCAAAGCCCGGAAACAACGAATAAGCTCAAGGGGGCGCTCGCCCTGATAATGTTGATATTGAGTCAACGACCTTGAACAGAATTTTAATTTGTTGTCTGGTGCGTACGGATATGAGTCGATCGAGGGTGCGCAAGCCGAGATAGAAGTATGCCAGAGCTTCACAGATTGAGAAGAACTTTGATAGGGACTAGCAACAGAGGTTTACTTAGCAGTAAATCTGGAGATTGAGGCTCGCGGGACTTGTCCAGAATCGTAGGAAAGTTCAATCGACAACTGAAATAAAAGCAGAATTTAGAATAAGGTGTTTCTTAAGGATGCAATGGGGCTACCGGCGTCATAATTCTATCATGATCGAGTACGTACCTTGAGAAACGTCTGGCCGTGATGAGGGAAAAAATTGAAGAATTGATCCAGTTGCTAACTCGTTCTCTTGTATACGGAGTAGACAAGAGCAAACTGCGAAAGGTCGGTGCGGGGTCAAGCACTTGCGCGAGCGAGTAACGAGATGATAGGGAGAAAGTATCAATCGATTGTATGAGGCAATGGGTGATGTCTACGCAGGTAATAATGCGAGATAAGAGGCGGAGAAGGACTAGTGTGTAGCCGTGACAAGAAAGAAAGAAAAAAAGCCGAGACGAGGCTGAATATGTTGTTGATAGTTTTGGATGAAACGCTGATGTGATGTGGTGTAGAACAAGCGAAAACAGGTCCAGAACGCAGCACGTACATAGCGCTCTTCCAGGCTGGCTGTGCCACTGGGATCATACCTTCAGGGGGTTAACCCAGCTCACCCAGCCCATCGGCGGCCACAGTCAGGAAGGAATTCCCCGCGGTGGGCGCCACAAGGATCCATTCCATGGATGGATCGCAGGTCAAAATGGACGCGCTAACGTCACCAGGAAGCGTACTAAGAAGATCCATCATGGAGGAAGACGGGATTCTGGCAAAAAGGGACATCAGCATACCAGTGTCATGATGACAGCATTTCTAGGTATGCTCTACTAGTAATATCTGGCCTCTAATAATACTCTTTAGTTGTTCTAAAGAAAACCCTATAGAAGAAGCAATATGCACTATGAAAAACGGATAGTTGATTTCAACTTTTCAAGGCCTCGGGGAACGTCGTCCTTGATTTTGGGAAATTTGCGACGCCATCGTCGATGGGGAGCTGTCACCGATGACGTTAATGCGGTCATATAAGCCTTGGTTCGAGGTGGGGAACTGATAGCGTCTTGGGCGACATAAATACCCAAGCATGGACGGCCCCATGTAAGCGTGTGCAAACGACGCGATTTCAGGCGCTGTCGTGAATATTAATGCTTCATCTCTATGTACGCTGAGCTTGGAATCTTGAAAGAACGACTCCACTATCCAATGAATAAATATCAATCGGGGCGCTTCCGTTATCCGCTTGACCCTGGAATGATTGGATACATCACTTGTTACTGCACTTTGAAAGTGGACACTAACACGCAAAGATTTTCGTTGATAGACAGATAGACAGATAAACCGTCAAGTACGGAGTACCAGATGATCAAAAGGAAACAAGTGTCTGAAACAAAACGTCAGCCTGGATAGGTATATACGTAAATCTGGGGCCTTGAAATCTGATGTGAACCGTTGGGCAATAGCATGCCTATGTACGGAGTACTCCGTAAGACAATTCGACTAATACGTCACGTCACATACAGGATATCTCGGGTGATGGTATTGCTAGAAATCATGTCTGATTACGGGAACAAAAGCCGGTGAGTTAGTGATATTCAGGGCTACTTTCGTGTACAAGCATGTATCAACAGCTTTTCACCGATACATATGAACAGTCAGAAATAGAATGAGGCAATTAGGCCCTGACCATTATTATCTTCCTGGGAAGAGACTTGCATGCTCATAGCGGATAAGATTGGCTTACGAAAAATGAAGAATCAAAACCCCAATAAGTACAGGTTTTGTAAATGATGACGCTGCATGCTGCTTTGAGAATATGCCTGCATGAGATCCAGACTTGCATCGCTTAGTACCGAGTTATCCTACAAACACTTTTATATGGATTCACTCAAACTCAACGTCGAAACCAGGAGAGAGAACAAGATGGGAATGTTTCGAAACTCTATTGTGCACAATACTGCACATCCACCCTTTACCATGTTTGACAAGAGGGCGATCCATGCAGGTCATGCTTAACTCTAAAGTTAGCAACAAGAACCACGCGTCTGAGGCAAAATTCGAAACTCTTATGATACAAACTCACATTCTGGACCATTACAACGGTGACATGTATCAAGGGAGGGAAGCTGGTTATTGTCGTACGATTCCAAAGCAACTCTTGAAACAAAAGAACTCGCAGTGAATGATAGACCTACAAGTGTTTGATAAACAATAATTTCGTATGAACCTATGTATTTTGTTTACTTTCGTGGTGTTATTGAAACATATCAGCTTACCCCGGAGCACCTTGCCTGCCTGTATCATAAACCATTACACAGACAGCAGGCAGCTTGTCAGTCGCTTTGGTCATGAATGACTTTGGAACAGATTTATCAGATCAACGGACGTTACTTCAGAAACCCCCTACATCTACAAGTACCCTGAGTATTGGTTGTATGCAATATTAAAGTATTATGTAGGACAACGTAGTATGCCGCACCCTCAGGCTTAATATCGAAGATCATCGCGTGACAGAGCAGCTGTGCAGCTGTGATAGACTTTGCCGCTGGTATCTCCTGGACCAGAATTATCCAATACCTGAATACCACCACAGGTGCACAGCCTCTCTGTTCAGGGCCTTGCGTTGGGCGATCATGGAGGCTTGAGGACTCCAGCCTCTAAGCGTGGAGAGATAGGCAACGTGCCCTGACCAAACCATGACGAAAGACTGGTGGCGCACTCTAATAAATCCCAATTCATTCAAGCGTCCCGCCGGAAGATCGCTCCCTGATCGACCCCTGGGCATGGAGGCTTGAGCAACTTGAGACGTCGGAACCCGTGGTTTTGATCGCTTCAAGTCGCTCTCATTGCTACGTCCTGTATCGCGCCACAGGGGGCACTGGCGATCTGTTTTGTTGGGTGATACAAAGGAGTCACGTTTGTGGCTGTTTGACGACGTGGCCCTGCAAAAAAGTGTTTCTGGAGGACTCCAACAGCAGCTCCTTTCGATGAACAATTGGCCTCCCAAAACCCTTGCTGGAACGACATCGGCCCTGACGCCACTGCATTGCAACACATGGGCAGGTTTTAATGGCCAGCCTCTTTATCCAATATGGTTATGATTGGGTTGAATTACCTCATTTAGAAGCGCTGGCGTATTGCTGGAGCGGTCGTGCCACCCAGCGGCCCAGTAACAGCGACAGCGTTCCGGGTGAATCGTCATGTGGCAGTGACAGTTCCCCAAGGAGCTGAAGGCCCGAGTTGAGGTTTCATGTAGCCTAATAAACAAGAACAAGGCAGTCTGATGGGGCTGGTCATAGTCCAATAGTCCCGGCCCTGCTAGCTCAAGGTTATCAATCGGCCAAGGGGCCGTGCATCGCCGCCTGTAACTTGTTCTACATCGAACAAGCCAAAAGTGTACCGCCCCAGAAAAGAACCCACCCGCGCTGTGCTTTCTTAAGATTTCGCTATCGTGAGGGTTTGACTTTCTTCTTTCATCATCCATCAACTCAGTCTATCAAGACAATTAAAGAGGACTCATTTCCAATACCTTAATTGCGCCTCTGCGTTGAACGTTTTACGCGCCCAGTTTTGACGAAAGGCTTAATTCTTATCAGTCCCTTCCACACGTGCACGCGCGCCCAGAGATATAAGCGTTCAAGAACTCTCCGATTCGCGCCGATCCTTGATTTCCTTCCCTACAACGACGGGGACAAGAAACTTCGCTTGATGGCTTCGTCCTTTTCCATCCCGTCGTTCCGGCTGACGCAACTTGCACAAGATGCATACGAGTTGCCTTTACAAACGTTCGCCAACACCCATGATGCGCATCCATCGATAGGGCATCTATGCCTCCTCGTCTTTGAGGCTGTTCTTGAAGTAGTATGTGTCAGTCTACCTGGCTACATCGTTGCGCGACTCGGCCACTTTGATGCCGAGAAGCAGAAGTTCTTGGCCAACCTGAATGTGATGCTATTTACACCATGCCTGAGTAAGCCATCCAAGCGTCACTGGATATGGGATACACTAACATTGATTCCGCAGTCTTCACGAAACTTGCATCTCAGCTTAATGCTGAGAAGCTTTCTGATCTCGCCATCATTCCCATCATCTTCGTCGTCCAAACATTCGTCTCATGGGTCGTATCCTACATTGTCGCAAAGATGTTCCGATTCAATAGACGAGCGTCCAACTTCGTCACAGCTATGGGTGTTTTTGGAAACTCAAACTCTCTGCCTATTTCTCTTGTCCTGTCGCTCTCTCAAACTCTGAAGGGATTGCACTGGGACAAGATCCCTGGCGATAACGATGATGAGGTTGGTGCACGAGGTATTCTTTACCTCCTCATCTTCCAGCAACTTGGTCAGCTTGTTCGTTGGAGTTGGGGTTACCATGTTCTCCTTGCTCCTAAGGATTCATACCCCGAGTATCGCGAGGAGATTGCGGAGGAAGGCCAACGCTACCGAGATGAGGAACACGACGAGCACGAGACTGCAGTCTTGATTGAGGGTCTTGACGGAGAGACGGAAGATGAGGGTGACCACCACAGCATCGATTCACAGAACTATGATCCTGCTGGCCGTACCCCTGTGGCGAGCGCCTCCAGGGTATCGCTTGCAGTTTCTAGCGATGACGATCTCCCTAAGAAAAAGAACGCAAAGAACAACCAAGGACATCCGGAAATTGTTGCACCTCTCAATGGCAACGATGGTAGCATGGACTCTTTCCCCCCTGTCCCATCATTGGAAGACGATGAAGAGCCATCTGGCGTTGCGGAGCGAACCAAGTCTGCTATCAAGTCACCCTTCATCCGTCTCCAAAAAGCAACTTCCAAGACCCTCACCAACTGGTACCAGAAGTCTCCCGCTCCTGTCAAGTCTTTCTTGAAGTTCACCAAGCGCGTGGGTGGAAAGATCAACAACTTTATCTGGGAGTTCATGAACCCTCCCCTGTGGGCTATGCTGATCGCCGTCCTTGTTGCTTCTATCCCAGACCTTCAGCGACTATTCTTCGAGGAAGGCTCTTTTGTCCAGAACAGTGTGACCAGCGCCGTTCGCTCCAGCGGAAATGTCGCTGTGCCACTGATCCTGGTAGTACTTGGCGCCAATCTTGCTCGCAACACTATGGCAAAGGATGAGGCTTTGGACCCTGAGGAAGAGCGCATGGGAACCAAGCTCCTGGTTGCTTCGCTGCTTTGCCGTATGGTTCTACCCACTGCCATCATGGCCCCCATGCTTGCACTCATGGCCAAATATGTGAACGTCAGCATTCTTGACGATCCTATCTTCGTTATCGTCTGTTTCTTGCTCACTGGAGCTCCCAGCGCCCTCCAGCTTGCTCAAATCTGCCAAATCAACGGCGTCTTTGAGAAGACCATGGGTAGAATCTTGTTCCAGAGTTATGTCATCTGGTAAGTGATTGACTTTTAACCCTCGGTATACTAAACTCCGAACTACGCTAACACAAAACTAGGATCCTTCCCTCTACTCTTGTTTTGGTAATGATGGCCCTTGAAGTTGTCGAGTGGGCCAGGTAATACACATGTCCGCATGTATCAATCGGAAAAGTAAACGAACCAAGGTGGTTTCATGTTAACTGCTATTTTTGAGTCTATTTGACTGTCTGGATATACGGTTTCCTGCTCTGGCGTTGGTGGGCTGAATCAATCGGGGATGATGTTACAATGGCATGGTCTTACAGTTACATGAGGATCGTGCAGGACCAGTCGAAGAAGACTCCTTCTGAACAAAAGATCTTGCGCCTACTGTACTTTCATTCTCCAAATACTGGTTTAAGCGGGAGTTCAACGGTTCTCGCAAGTAACCTCGCGTGCGAGATGATTAATAATAAAATAAACTAGTCTGTCGAACTGAGCTCCTCGATGGAAAGCAGTGCGTGATGCGATTAATGACTACTTATTGTTGACGTAAAATTACAAAACTCCAAAGAGTTTGCGATACACCCACCTACTGGGTTCCATTAACTAGGTTTCCCTCTGGGACAATCGCCCAGTCTCTTACGGTGCCCTTCCAGTCACTAATGCGCACATCCTTGATATCAACAGTCACAACCCTGACCTCCTCCCCAGCAACAAAGCAGTTTCGTCCTCCGTCCTCAACAGGTCCATCGTCGCGTTGGAAAGGCTGGCTAGTAGACTCTTCGAAGGTATTGTTCTCGAGATGCTGCTCGCGATAATATTTCTCCTCATCTGTTCCGCTAGGTACCATTCGAGCGGCGCCTCCTATGGTCGCGCTGATGCTAGAGAGTGCTGAGGTATTGAGGTTCAATAGAAGTGATGCAAGACTTGAGCGGTGTTCGGGACCGGGCGAACCACCGGACGGTCGGCGGTTCTGAGTGGGTGGTCGGTGGGAAACCCCTGGAGTACTGGTTAGTATCTCAGCTTTGTTACGACAAGGATACATACAATCGTGAACAAGTAGCGATACGTTGGGATTGGCAATCAGGTTGGTAGTCTTCCGAGATGCCGGGTTGGTTGTCATGACGATAACGGGATAGTTGGAGTAAGGCGATGATGGAAGGTAGGTATAGTTCATAAGAGAGACGTGCGGTACGTTATCGGTGCATGTTGCCAAGTGAAGCTATATCTTGTAAGTGGTTGATCGGTGTTGTTGAAGTCCTCTCAACAGCGCGGGGGAGGGGTAGATCATACAAAGCGAGCATTGTCCAGACACTGGACGACATCCTGAGGAAGTGTTGAGGTTGTCTGCTTGTGGGTATCACCCTCAGAGGCTTCGGAATTGAGTGTTATTTGCTCCATAATGTGCAGTTTGGGATAATCTGGTACCTTAGTTATGGTTGATGATGCTCAGATAGGTAGGCTCTGCAGGGAGCTTCCTCCAAACAGCTTTGCTCTGCTGCACGGTCCATTCCGAGAGTTCCTTACCTGGCTTAGTCATTCTGGTGATGACGTAAAGGACGGAGTGCGCTTTCCCCAGAGTTGGAGCTTTCTAAATCTCCGTCTGGGGAAGGAAAGCGCCCAAAGTTCCGGCTACTAGCGGTTCCTCACGGACGCGGCTGTACTTGCCGGGCTTGAACCGCCTGAACCTTCAAAGCCGACGGCATAGCACATTCACGGCATTACAAACGAAGGTCATATCCCGAGGTAGATTTTTTGCAGACGAGCTCTATTCTTCCTTATTTATGTCTCTGAGGTTCTTTCTGAAGTTTTGTCAAGCTGCATACTGCTTTTAGACTTCAAATTGGGTGCTCTCGTAACCTGATCGCCCATCATGCGTTCCACACTTCGCTCAAACCGTCGTCTTCCTTTGAAGCCTCTCCCTCGGTTTCTTTCTACGACTACTTCTTCCAGCGCCTCCGCTTCTTCAGTAGCTTCTTCCTCGTCTACACCGAAGCACACGCCTATCAATTCGGTTCTTATCGCCAACCGTGGTGAGATTGCGATTCGTATCAATCGTACTGCTGAGCGCCTGGGTATTCGAGCTACCACCGTCTACACTGATGTTGACGCTGGCTCTTGGCATGCTTCTTCAGGATTCCAATCTTTGGGTCTCGGTCCCGCGAATGCTTATCTAGATGGCGAGAAGATTATCGCTTTGGCAAAGAAGAATGGCATCCAGGCGCTCCATCCCGGCTATGGATTCTTGTCCGAGAATTCCAAGTTTGTAGAGCGATGCGAAGAGGAAGGTATTGTGTTTGTTGGGCCACCTGCAACCGCCATGGCCGATATGGGACACAAGGCTCGCAGCAAGGAGATCATGACAGCTGCCAACGTTCCCTGCGTTCCTGGTTACCACGGCACAGACCAAGGCGAGCAAGAGCTTCTTGAGCACGCCAAGAAGGTCACATTCCCTGTACTCCTCAAGAGTGTGCGAGGTGGAGGAGGCAAAGGAATGAGAATCGTTCTGAAAGAGGAGGAGTTCGTAACGCAGCTCAGGAGTGCTCGTGCTGAGGCTAAGGCTTCTTTTGGAGAAGGAGGTGAGGTGATGCTGGTGGAAAAGTACATCATTCGCCCAAGACACGTTGAGGTGCAAGTGTTTGCCGATAAATGGGGCAACACTGTCGCTCTGGGTGAGCGAGACTGCAGTATTCAACGCCGACATCAGAAGATCCTTGAGGAATCACCAGCTCCTGATCTTGGTACAGAAACCCGACATGATCTCTGGGACAAAGCCCGAAAGGCAGCCTCAGCGGTCGGCTACGTTGGTGCTGGTACTGTTGAGTTTATTCTTGACAAGGACACCAACAAATTCTACTTTATGGAAATGAACACTCGACTCCAGGTTGAGCATCCTGTTACTGAAATGGTCACTGGATTGGACTTGGTTGAATGGCAGTTTCGAATCGCCGGCGGCGAGAAACTTCCTCTGTCTCAGGAAGAGGTGGAAGTCCAGATGAACGAGCGAGGTGCCGCCATTGAAGCACGAATTTACGCCGAAAACCCTGAGAAGGGCTTCATTCCTGACTCTGGCAAGCTAGTGAGGGCATACCTCCCTACCGAGTTGCAGAATGAGGATGTGCGTCTGGATTGGGGTTTCCGTTCCGGCAACACCATTTCCGAGGCCTACGACGGCATGATTGCTAAGCTTATTGTACGAGGCGATACAAGAGAGCGTGCTATTGCCAAGATGGAGAGCGTTCTACGATCCTACGAGATTGTCGGTGTTGCTACAAACATCGAATTCTTGAAGCGACTCTGTGAGAGTGACGCCTTTGTGGCTGGCGATGTGGAGACGGGCTTCATCGACAAATGGCGGGAACAACTATTTAAGCCCCGTCATATAAAGAACGAGGTCGTCGCACAAGCCGCTCTTGGCATGGTCAACTTTGAAGTTCAAAGCGTAGGGCCCCAAGGCCTCACACTTGGCTTTGGCGAGACCAACAACATCGGTGAACGAAAGCTGTCTTTCAAGATCCTCGATGGATACAGCCAGGAGGAGGGCGAAGTTGTAGAGGCTAGCGTGACACAGGCAGGCCACAACCTATATAACGTTACCGTCTCCCGAAAAGGTGATGAGACACCTCAGGTGTTCACGAATATTACCTGCCAACCGGAGCCTGAGGGTGAGGTTATGAAGCTCGAGTCATACTTCCCCATGGAACGAATTCAATCTTCCATCGTACCTCAACACACAGATAACGACACCAAGGTTACTGTCTTCCAGCATGGTGTGAAGACAGATCTTGTCCTCCTGCCACCAAAATGGTACGAGAAGGCTCTTGGTCTCAAGGAATCAAGTGCCTCTGTTGCGGCACCGATGCCCTGTAAGATCTTGAAGAACGAGGTTGTAGAGGGCCAAACCGTGCAAAAGGGAGCACCTCTTGTAGTGTAAGTTTCTTCCTCTGGTCTTTTTTGAGACATACTAACAAATTCACAGAATCGAGTCAATGAAGATGGAGACTATTATTCGATCACCGCAGGACGGTGTGATCAAGAAGCTCGCACACAAGGAAGGAGTAAGTTTTTATAACCTGTTGCTATACCGTGTCTCTCTAACATTGTCTAGGATATTTGCAAAGCAGGAACAGTGCTTGTGCAGTTCGAAGAGGTCGAAGCAAAGGAGGAGGGAGACTCATGATCGCTATTGAATACCATGACATAATGAATTTGGCGTTATTATTCTTGAGAGTAAATCTTGTACATAACTCTACCTACGGAGCGGGAATGAGAATTGAATATTAACTTACTTGTTGGTTATGAAACGGACCTGATTCTAAAACATTCCCGTTTATTGATGGCTAATATGTACTCCTAACCTATGCTCATATCCTAAACACCGATGAATGCGCCAACTCCGATGAAAGAATATCCCAATCCCTAAAGTAAAACATCATGAAAAGCGAAAACATATGCCTCAACCTGGATAGGCCATGAGGCGAGTCTGTCGTTAAACTGGTAAGCTGAAAAGGCACCATGCCGTGTAATCATCTTGTATGCATCTCTATGTATTCTGAGGGTAAGTATCGACCAAGCTTAGATTGCCTGGCTGCTTGACGAATCCGTTTCCACCAGGACTCAAGACGTGCCTGAAACTTTGGATCGTCGGGTGAAGTGTAACTAGTAAGCTTGTGTAGCAGATCCTATAATGCCTGTCAGATCGAGTTCAGTATGCCAATGTTCTTTATGGTACTTACCTCCTCTAGAGCCAGTGTGATGAAACCCATCACGAATGCCACCCAGGCAAGTGTCCCCTTTGTGCTCAAGAATTGGTTGCCGCCTCGAAACTCGACCGTGCCTGTGCATTTTCCGGTCTTGGGACTTGGGAAGATATTCTGGAAGTTCCACAACACGTATCGGTTCCCCTGCATGTAGTAGCACAGCTCTGCCTCCGAAGTCCTCGATCTGATCTCCGTTGCAACCTTGATAAGCGTGCTTTTGCTCCTGCCGAGCGCTGACAGTGTCTCGCGCACCCCGGATCCCATGCTCTGGCTGTTGGGACGGCAGTATTGGTTCTCGCGGCGCACTTGGGGGAGAACAGCTGCCACGAACTCCTCGTAGACTGTGGTTGCAAAGGCAATCTTCTTCAGGCCGCGCAGGGAGAACTTGTTCTGGCGAGAGACGGGTGTGACGTGGACGTGGCCGCCGCAGGAGATGTCGCGCTGGGGGCTGAAGTGCACACGCATTGCTTCCCAGAAGTCGCCGAGGATGCCACTGACATGTTGCTTGGTGTCTAGACGGGGAGAGACGACTTCCATGCAGACTGGGATACCCATGTTAGCGAAACAAGGCAAAGAAAGAAAGTAGGTTTAGTATCAAAAATGGAACACATACCCATGGGACGTTCTCTCTTCAGAGACCCATCTCTAGTGACAAACCATTTGCCACCGTAATATTCCGGGTGTTTGCTGTACTTTGAGCAGTCGTCGTGTACAGCTTCAATGTTACGATTGCGGAGCTTCTGGGCAAGCTGGCGGTACCAGTCGACGTTGGTGAAGCTCTCTGCACCGCCGTAGGGCTTCACGACAGCTTCGATCTCGACGCCAAAGTTGTAATGCCTGAGCTTTGGTGTTGACAGGATCGACATGGCGATAATGCAAAGACGGGGACTTGGGGAAAAAGAAAAAAAGGTTGGGTCAAGGTCGGGTTGACGGTGGCGGATCTGGCCTTGCAGATGTATGTATGTATGTGTGTGTAAGACGTCTGTCCTTGGTTTTTGTATAATTTTTACCTTTCTCTACCGTGACGAGATCGTATTACGTTGAGCTGATCGTCCGTTTTGTTATGTGCCTCTGCCTCAATCGAAACGTTTGGATATGATGGCTTGCCGACCCAAAGCACAACAGGATTAACAGGACGTTTGGCTCTCAGCTCTCAGAGAGTAACTACTCGTTCGCCTAATATGAGCTATCACAGTCATATCTCAGGGCAGCGTCGCCTCGCAGTCTATTAAGTACAGCAAAAAGGCCCCCGATGGTTTCTGGCCTCGAATGGCGGTGCGGATGTAGGTCTGATTTCCATTAGCAAAAGCTGCCGTAGTGGGTCTCGCCTCTCGCCGGGGGTTACGGGGCTGCGTGCCGAGAGGGCCGGGGCATTGACGGGTGCTCCGTACGGGGGTTAGGGTACCCAAAGACTGCCTGCCAGCCTCCAAGAAATAAAGAAATGGCACCTGGAAAGCGGGCTGGGCCGTAGCGTCTCGATCCTTTTTTGGGGCTATCCAACGGTATCTGCTCTCTTTGGCCCAGTCAGTGAAGACCGCCCAGACAATCGGTATTCAGACAGCGTCAATTGTCCCCCCTTGTTCAAGCTGCTTGCCAGTCGCCTAACAAGTCCTCTTAACGTGGACCGCAGCAATTGGCCGTGAGTTGTCCTCTCCCCCATGTGAGAATCTGACTCATTTGCTGCCCAATGTGACAATAAGGCTTAGTCGGTGGACTTGCACACACCTGGTCCACTCCGCCTATTGAGCGCTGTTGGCGCAGAGAGCAGCTTGAGCTTTGCTGTACGCAAGCAGGCAAGTCACCCAAGCCTAGTTTATGCTTTGGCAGATGTCGACGTGGACGTTGTTTGTTTGATCGTTGATTGTTTTGCTCATGTGAGGGAGCCGATTCCCATCACATCTTAATCGCCGTTAGCTCACTATCACATTCTCAAACCTTACCATAACGCAACATATCCATTCGCAACAAACGCACGCGCGCACACTCATACACTCACACACATACAGTACTGTGTTTTTCTTTTACGCCTCGTCCATCGGATACACGGAGCTTGCTGCCTCCGACAGATCTTCACCATGAATGCACCTCCAGATGGAGCCCCGTCTGCCGACACCGGACAGACCATCACCAAATACTACTTTGCCTACGGGAGCAATCTTCATCTGGAGCAGATGAAGCGCAGATGTCCTGGAAGTAAATTCATCGGCTGCGCGAAGCTGTGCGACCATCGCTGGCAGATCAACGAGCGTGGATACGCAAATGTCCTTGAGTCTCAGGGTCACTGGGTCGAGGGTCTCGTCTATGAAATCAATGCCCGCGACGAGGCGCGCCTCGATGTTAACGAAGGCGTATCCAAGGATGCATATAGAAAGCAATACATGGCTGTCATTTTGAGGCGTGCAGAACCAGCCCTGTATCGCCGGCCTGTGTCTTGGATTGTCAATAATGGTGGCCCAGAGCAGGCTCGCCATCTAGCCCAGCCAGGGGACGGACCGAAGAAACCTATCAATCATAAACCACACGTGGAACAGAGTATCTTGGTATACATCAGTCCAAGATATATCGTCGACAGCCAGCCCAAGGAAGAGTATATCAACCGAATCAACTCCGGCATCGTTGATGCTAGATCCTTGGGCGTTACCAACGACTACATCAGCAACTGTGTTCGACCCTTCATCCCGGCATCATCAGGCCAAAGCTCAGGAACCAAGGACTCAGCAGGGGCTGCTAAAACCACAACACTACAAAAGCCCAAAGTTGTAAGAAAATCCGCAAGTCCCGCGAAGAAGCCCAAGGCACCTGTTCGCGAGGTCAAACAAACTACTCCTCCCCGAGGAAGGGGAACATCGCCGAGCCAGCCGGCCATCTACAGACCTATACATATCCAAGCCCAAGGACCTCAGGGTCCACGATTCATCAGGACCGCCGTCTCAAACGCTCCTGAACGTCTCAGACGACCTTCGCAGTCACGCTCGCACGCAGCCTCGGCGCCACCACTACCCCCAAGGCCGATGGCGCCGTACTACTTCGGGAACACTCTACCCATTCCCGTCACGGCCCGGAGGCGGCCTGCTTCAGAGGCTGGCGCGCCGCCGCCTCCTTTGCCTCCTCGGCCTCGTCGAGTGCGCAGTATACCCGTAATAGTCACTCAGGAAGGTTATGGAGGTCCATGGTATCGATAAAAGTGCAAATCTAGCCCAATTTCCTTCTAATACCCAAAATTGATAATCTTGATACAGTAATCAGTGTTCCTGTGCGTTGTTTCTCTTCTTGTTTCCTCCCTATCTTCTTCGTGTTGTATGCGTTTGCTGACTTCTGTGTGGCATGCGAAACCGTCTTGACAACACGCAGACTAATATCTTGGTCTGCCTGATGCCGATACAACAGATGCGGCTGGCCCTAAAACATGTCAGAGTTTGCGACAATATCAGATGTGTACATGCTTACTCCTTGAGCTTGCTCTCGATGCGCTTCGGTTAGTTCCCAGCGCAGCTGGTGCATTATCCCACAACCACCTCATGACCGTTGGAGCTTGAGATACACCTCCCTCGGCATTGTCAATGAGCACTGTGGGCTTGACAACAGCTTTCATCCCGAGCTTCCTCCCACCCTCTATTCTTTCCACAAATAGGCCAGGAGCTACGTCGAATAGATACGTGACGTTGCGTCGCACTGGCGATGTTGGCTTGGTTCCAGACAAGTCAAGAACCATCCCTGCGTTTGCGAGATTCAAACATTGGTAGTTCTCCAGTCTCGTCGCTGCTGTACGAGCTGTCCACTTCAATGAAAATATACTGGATGCCAAGTGAAGTTGATGAACAAGATCTGCTGCTGGTTCTACAATGCTCCGGCGGATAGAACTATGAAGCTCGGCAACAGGTGTCCTTGGGGCAACGGCCGAGAGCAAGGAAGCCAGATCCTCGGTAACAATATTGAGGTGTCGTTGCCGCCGAGCTTTGAAGACGGCTTGGTTTGTCAGTGCCGTCAACGTCTCACTCCTCCACTCTCTACACTGAGCTATATCTAGAGACAGGTTAGTAGTTTGTTACATGCGGTGAGCCTTGGGTTGGAAGCAAACCTCTTGGCAGGCGAGACATAGTGCTCTCCAGTCCATCAATCCACATCGAGGTTCTGTCCTCTTCACTATCATCTAGTGGACAATAGAACACCTTGGAAAACAGGGTAAGGTGGAGATAGTTCATGATGCCCCCCATGATATGAAATTCATCAGATTGCCCAACATTCAGACACCGTCTTGACTGCTCTCTGAGAAGGGTGACGAGCCGTGACCCTCCCGGGGGAACAGCCCTACCATTAAGGCGACCTGTTTCCAGATCCTCAATCACATATCCGGCACGGTTCTCAACCCAACGCTGAACATTTCCAAAAAGAGTCCTGTAGGCATCCCTTGCTTCAGACTCTGTAATGTCCCTTCGGCTGGGCTGCAAACGGAACACCTGATCCTGAGCCTCTGCGAGCTGTCTTTGCGTGCCGGCAAGCTGTCTCTCGAGGGCTTCCACCCGTGCTGCAAGTCGGTCCTTTTCCGATTCCCGGTTCTCAATCTCCTGCTGTCGCGAGTCCAGTACGTTCTCAGTGAATCGACGTAAATGGGTCTCACTAGCTAATCTGTCTTCAAGTGCGGGCGCCTGTGAAGATGACCTCTTTCTTGTCGTGCTATTCTCTGCAGCTGTGCCATAGTAGTTACCACGAGGATCCATGGTTGAGGATTGTTGGTTTCAAATGTGTAATTAGTAACTGCTCAGTGAGACAACACAGTCCGCTGGCGTTGAATTTGCAACTCGTCAGATACCAGCGATTAACCTAAAGTCTGGTAGATTGAGTGGTAGCATGTGAATGGATCAAGGCCACACGTTGCATGGCTGGGTCAATCTGCAATGCGCCGCCAATTGGCATCCACGCTGCTTGAGAAAAGACCTGACTTGCAGCCTCACCTCATGGTTGGTTATCAGCATTGATTCAATTAGGCGCCGGCTGATGGGTACCTAATCCAACTGGCTATTCGAGCTGTGCGACATCAAAAAGTCGGTCTCGTCTTGGGCGGCCACCACATGCTCCACTGCCCGATTTACTAGGGTCAGAATGGCTTCCAGTTGTGCCGAATTTGTATTCAGTGCCAAGACTGCATTGCACAAAACACACCAGCCCACCCGATGCAGAGCCATGGATGAGGCCAAATTGTGTGGTCAGAAAGATGGTCACTGCTTTATGGCTGATCGGTGAAGAATGGACGAGGCCCAAACGAACCCAGTCCCACACAGCGATGAGGCCCGAAAGCACAAACGTGAATGGCTGGCCACGTCTAAAGTCCCTGACAAACTCGTCGGGTATTGATGAAATATGTTCCGATTTCCTATTCGATCTTTACTGTATCCAATTGGGGGTTGACATGAAAGAAATCTGGGGCAGGTCACTGCTTCACGAATGAGCTGTTGGACAGAGAGGAGCGTCCATGCTTCACACATCACAAGACCATACCTGGCTGTCCCACCACAAATAGTTGATATGACGATGAAATAACCATAGCAGACCTCGAGACAGCACATTTGGCCATGGGCAATCGCAGGATCGTTGTTTCCATTGATTTTGGAACGACCTACTCAGGTGTCGCCTGGGCTGATACATCTCGGGTAAGTTGTCCTTGCTATCGAGTTGAGACCGCTAACCGTAGTAGCCTGAAGTTCAACATGTCGTGACAGAATGGCCTTCAATTGACTCGACCAAGAGCAGTCCGAAAGTGCCAACCGAACTTCGGAGGATAGCAAACGGGTGGCAGTGGGGCTTTCAAATACCCGAATCTGCGAAGAGAAGTAAATACTTCAAGCTGTTAGTATTACTGTGTAACCGTTTGGCCTGCCCTGTTTGACCAAGACATCCTGTAGGAAGTTGGATGATCCAGTTCCAACCACCAAAGATGAAGACTCGGCAAAAGACCTGACCAAGGTCTATCTTTCATGTCTGCACGCACACTTCATCAGTGTCCTTGAAAAGCGACTGGGCCCGAGTGTGGTCAGATCGACCCCCATGGACTTTGTTGTGACGGTCCCAGCCATCTGGTCACCCAAGGCGAAGCAATCGACGGAGCAAGCCGCAGCCATGGCAGGGTTCTGTGGCAACCAGAGAATCCAGCTTATCTCAGAACCGGTATGGCAGAGAATCGAAGAATGAAGAAGCTGGGGTGCTAACAAATGCACAGGAGGCGGCAGCATTATATACACTCAAAACCCTTAGCCCTTCTACATTACAAGTAGGTCGAAAGTTTGTTGTTTGTGATGCGGGCGGCGGTACCGTTGACTTGATCTCATATCAAGTAACAAAAATAGGTAGAGTTGAAGTGAAAGAGGTCTCAGAGGGCACAGGCGGTAAATGCGGCTCCTCCATGCTGAACATGCGCTTTCGTCGGCATTTGAAACAAACACATGGAGATAAATACTGGACTGATGAAAGGCTTGTGCCAGCTCTGAACGAGTTTGAGTCGGTAAGCACCTTGAAGTCGTTTGGTTTAGACCAGCTCGCTCAAAGTGATACAGTTCAAAAAGACCTTCACTCCAAAAGGCGAGCCCTTAACTCTCAAAGTCGATCCCAGTCTTGGTCTGAAACGAAATCGATACACAATGTCGCAGGATGATATGAAGACTAAAATCTTTGAGCCCATCATGAAGGACGTTGTGTGTCTCATTAAGGAACAGATCAAGATGGCAGGAGATGGCGTTGCTGCCGTAATTATGGTTGGAGGATTTGGACAAAGTCGCTATCTGAAGTCCCGCGTGCGAGATGCCATCTCAAGTCGTACGGATGTTCTACAACCTGAAAGTGGCTGGACGGCGGTGGTGAAGGGTGCCGCGATGCATGGACTCCATCGATACCAACCCGCAGGAACTCGAGTAGAGGTCGCATCTCGAATCGCAAGAAGATCGTACGGAACGTGTTTGATGGCGAAATACGACATGATGAAACACAACCCCAGAGAAGCGCAAGTACATGCCTTCCCTCAACATGTTGTTGCTAACAGTTCGTAGGTTTTGGTCTGAAAAAGAACAAGTGACTGTTGTCTCGGAGATGTGTTGGTTCATCCAGAAGGTATTTGTACTCAGACAAGTTTGCAACTAGATTGATACTGACTTCATCAGGGTGAGTCCTATCCAGAAGGCAAACCCTCGAGGATAGAGTATCAATGCGATCTTCCTGTAACGGTTGGCCATTTGCCACAAACGGAAATCGACATATATAGCAACAATAATGACGGAAAAGCCCCGATCCATCTAGACGGATCCACCCAGCATATTGGAACACTCTCGCTTGACTTGAGGAAGATACCCGAAGCAGTAAAGAGGACCGCGAAGATAAGACGTATGGGATGGCATCGATACTATTGCCTAGAAGGCGCCATTGAAGCCCTATACGGATCAGCAGAAATCACGTACTCGGTAAAACTTGGAGGTAAAGAATTCCTGAATGTTTTGAATGTGTCAAGCGCTAAGCTGTGCTCTTGTAGGAATAACACACGATATGATCAGTGTACGTTACGAACGCTAAGCTTGATCAACCGCCAAGCCGGGTGTCAGGCGCATGGTAGTGAATGGGTAACATGTCGATGCAAAAGTCGACCGGTATCGAACTGGGTATTTGAACATTTATTTATTAGGAGTAGATACTTAATGTTGCAGACCCAGATAAATCGTGAAAAAGGAGTGAAGTTGTCGTTGTCTCCCATTAAGACGGGAAGAAAGAGCTTAAGGTCGAGGTGCGTAGTCACGTGACCTCGCGTTATCCCCCACCTGGTTGTCGCGTCCTTCGCACCAAGGCATCCGTGGAACATCGCACACCTTTTCTTTCAGACATCACGATGCCCCATGCATCATGGCAGGCAATCTTCACCTCAGAGCGGTACTTTCTGATCATGGCCAACCGGCTGGGGACTTTGCTGCCGGACCTCCTCCATCAACTTTAGCTGCACAGCTTGTGGAGAATATTTCGGCGTCTACCAAGTCTTCCAAATCAGATGAGAACAGTGAACTCAAGGGTTTCTTTGCTATCATACAACGCGTCAAAGATAGCCCCGCACTTTTGAAAACGCCAGAAGATCGGGTCGAGCATAATCACATGTTGATTTACGTTTATTCAAGAGCCGTTCTCGAAGGTATCCGGTTAGACGATCCTTTCCTTGACCGTGCACAAGTACGGACAGAGGGTCTCAAAGCAATCAATTTTCTCAAATTCTCCATTAAAGAAACGCCCGCTGTGCTCAAACACAGAGTTGATGGCCAAGAGTATATGTTCCGGGGGCGAGAACCATTGTGGGTTTGGCTTCTTCCTCAACTGCTTAGACTTCTTGGCCATGCCCAATGTCTTGAACTCACAGAAGCCATTGAAGGCTTGCTGCAGTATACGATGCTAACAGTAGCACAAAACTGGATCTTGTGGGACATAGCTCCTGCGTTTCTCTTCTATTTGCGCACAATTACCTCTCGTAAGTAATCGGCCTGGAACTTGTAATCACAGCCGCTTACAGGTAATTGATAGATTCACTACACCAACTTCAAGATCCTTTGGTTGTGCCTTCCGTGGAAGAAAGTTTCAGAGCACTTTCTCTGCCTCCCGAACTCGCTCTTAGCCAATATGTTGACAAAGGCTCGCCCTTGATCAACCAGCTTACATATTCGGTTGATCGAATCCCACAAGCTCTACAACAGCTGATCGGCTTTTGCAACGTAGTGGCTTATCCTCTTATATCCACAGATGAGGCCTTTGATCCTGTGACCTCTTTTTCAGAGAATGCAGTATGGCTGATCGATGCCTTAGGGGATATGCGAACTGTTCAGATTCGTTACGGCCACGCATTCCCAACCTGTTCGCTTCACGTCCTTCAAGTGACTTTAAAGATTGAGCGAGCATTGTCGAAAAAGAAAGGCATTAGCGCTTCCGTCCACAAGAAAGCTGTCACTCTCTTGATCTTGCTTTGTGGCCAGATATCAACAAGCCCCAATGCGTCATCTATGCTAGACTCCACTGAAGAGGAGAATCGTCGTATTTATTGTTTAGCTCTCGCTGTAATTACAGCAGCATCTATCGAAGACAGGTCAATAGGTCGCTTGGCGATTTCTAGCCTTGTAGACGAGTCTTCAATGTTCTACTCAAAAATGTCTGAAGGAACAGATATCTGGGTATGTTATGCTATACCATTATGCTCATCAGCCACTGACAATGTAAAAGAGAGCAACACAGACATTGCGAGAGGTCAATGCTAATACAAGACCGAAATCTCTCAGCACGAGTATGCATCCATCAAACTTTGAGGATGAAGAGCTACGCGAGGCAATTGAGGCTTTGTCTCTGACTTATGACGCCCCCGACTCAAATTCACAAGACCGCTCCAAACGTCGAAAAGTATCCCAAGCAGGTTCTAGCCGTATGAGTACCTTGATGAGCTCTTTGGGGGACAGCTTAGGTATCATGGATATTGATGACAACTTTCTGAATATCGAGCAACTGTTTTTGTGAGTTACTTAGTTCTCCTGGCTTTGCAAATACTTACTGGCTTAGGGATGCGTTCCCAACAATCGACGAGCCACATCAGTGTCTCGCACTTGATTTACTATCACGGATATCCTGCCTAGCCGATAGTGAAGACAGACCATCCGATAAGGAACGTACAACAGCTGCAGAAACGCGATGTTCTATCTGTGAAATGAACGCTTCCTCGACTCGTTCAACATCACACGAAGCAATCCTCCACAAGTCTCGAGTCGAAGCATTGTTCACCAAATTGATCCGGCTCCCTAGTCTTGCTGAGTCGAGGCGCCCGCGTGTTGCTGCGATGATGGCATTGAGGCGGGTAATTCTACACTGTGATGATGCCGAATTACTTAACCTGGAAACCTCTGGACTGGGTCAATGGTGTCTTCAATCTCTGAACAGCTCAGTGCGAGAACTTCGGATAGCTGCGGGAAGAGTCCTGGCAACTTTCTCTTTGGGCAGGATTGAAACGGTCCTTTCGAGTATGGTTCTTCTGGCTCGCCCAGTGGAAGAGAATGGTATCAAGAATCGCCGTATGGGCCAAGCTCAGGGTCGATCTGTATATGGCGACTTACACTCTGGTGCAACAGATCAAACTTCGTCAATGAAACGCCAGGACTTGATCTCTCGCAATAGGAAAAACTCAATTGCTTTCTTAAAGTCGATTTCGGATAACAACCAGCCCTACCTGACCGAAACGTTCATCATGGCATGGGGCCAACTAGGAACTGTTGTCTGGGAACACGAGCTCAATTTGGTTCTCATCAAGCTTTTGGAATACTTGGGAAGCAGTAACAACATTGTTTCAGCATTTGCCTTTAATGAGCTCCTGAACCTGGCCGATGCCCGCGGAGTAACTCCGCGCCGCCTATTTGAACCATTTTGGCCAAACTTGGCATACATGGTCACCAAGGACATGGTTCAGCGTCCTCAAATGAGCCGGACTATCGCGGAGTTGCTACAAGTGTCTGTCAATGAGTTGCTGCTCTTGATTCAAACACACGCTCTGCCGTGGCTTGTGCTTGACAAACAAAAGGATGTTATCCAAAAGATTGCGGAGGCTCGGCGGGAGTCAGAGATCTGGCTCCCTTTGATTGACCCTGCTAATTTGGCTGCCACCCTCGCTTTGCTTCTGGTACAGGATATTGAAGATATCGCCAGTTTCGCAAAATCACGCCTTGATGAGCTATCAGCGCATTTTCAGACCGAACCTCTTGCCAATTTACTCCAAGTGGAGCCAGTCCTCACGGTTATAGAGTTACTAAAAGCAGCCGGCGATGCAGATGAAACGAGAAAGGCTCTCGTAAGTGGGTTCTAGTCAGGTCTTCAACATAAACTTACCATCTATAGGTTCGGAAAGCTCTAGATACCATGGCCAAGATGCTGCTGCCAGAGAGCAAGGAGACCCGATCTAAGAAGGGGGACCATACTGCTCGGTATATCCATTCTAATCTTCTCGGTCTCATGGCATGTCTCTTTGATGTAATCAATGATCCGAATCTTCCAGAACCGGAACGCCGACGGTACATTCGAGCCATGGAAGAGATGATCAAAGTATCAAAGGGCTATGCCAGCACCGCTAGACCTCAGGTAACCAGTACATTCTGATGCCCATTTGCGACAACACTAAATCATGACTAGATTTCTGCTTGCTTGCTCTCCACACTGGCACAGGACGCTTTGAGAGAGGCCAGCTTCTCATGTTGGGCGTCAATGCTTACTCATCTTGACGACGAAGATGTCGAAGCATTGCTGGAAACCACATTCTTCGTCATTACTCGTTATTGGCCTTCTTTGAACGAATCCACGGCCCTTCTTGCGCAACAAATGCTCAAGTCGCTGGTCAACGAATTCGAAAACCTTGTAGCAAAATACATTATCAAGCTACCCTCCCTTCGGCACATCCCTGAGTTGAGGGATATAGAGACTAAACTGGATCAACATAGACCAGCAACGCTCGCGGTTGAAGAAGTTCTGGAAGCTTTTGCTGAGAGGATATCCCATGAAAATTCTGGTGTCGCCCTCCAAGCATTGGCAGAACTGATTCGATACCTTCAAGAGAACCAAGACGCACTCCACACTTCTGATGTTAGTCTACAATCAGAGACTGGTGTTGTAGCACTTATGCGATCTCTTCTTGACTGTGCATGCAAGTACAGTGGCTTTCCCGGAGACATAGCGCGGCTATGCACAGAAGCGATGGGACTGATAGGTTGTCTGGACCCCAGTAAGATCGAAACTGTGAGAGAACAACGATCAATTGTTATCTTGAACAATTTCGTGAATAACGAAGAGACAACAGATTTTGTTTGCTTTCTTCTAGAAGAAGCCCTCGTGCCAGCTTTCTTATCCACGACCGATGTCAAGTTCCAGGGGTTCCTGTCCTTTGCAATGCAGGAGCTTCTGGATAGGTGCGACCTCAAAGCTGCATGCGCTATGCAAGGTACCGGGATGGTGGGTGGCAATGACATCTATCGAAAATGGATTGCGATGCCCGAAGCCATTCGAGAAGTAGTCGCCCCTTTCCTAGCTTCTCGGTATGTTGTTGCCCCAATGGCATACGCAGAGATCGAGTATCCTATCTTCCGCCCAGGAAGGACTTTTGCAAGCTGGCTCAAGCAATACACCTTGGACCTTCTTCGAAAAGGACAAACACCTTTCGCTGACATGATTTTTGAGCCCCTTGCCCGTGTTGTTCGTGTCAAGGATCTCTCTATTGCGGAATTCATCCTTCCCTACATAGTACTGCATACTCTGCTAGGGTCGCGAACTTCCCAAAAGGAAAGGGAGAATGTCCTCGGCGAGCTTCTTGCCATTCTAAAGCATCAGCCTGCTGAGGGGGCGTCATATCTTGAGAAAGAGGACATGAAACGGTACTGTCATGTAAGTTTTGAAATACTGTAATTTTGCGCCCAAGACTAACTCAATATAGGGTGTTTTCCGCATTGTCGACTATGCAATGAGATGGATGCAAACTAAACGCGCAGCTGGCCGGCTCAGTGAACTTGACAAGGAAAGGCTGACTCAGGTACAAGAAGCTCTTGATACGATTCCGGCCGAGTTGATTGCACAGAGGGCTGCAGATTGCAACGAGTACGCCCGAGCCCTTTTTCACCTGGAGCAACATGCCCAGAAGATGGAACAAAGAAAAAGAGAGCCAGGAGAACGCACCCGCCTTTTGCAGAAGCTCCAAGACATATATGCTAACGTTGATGAACCTGATGGACTTGATGGAATTTCAGCTCATCTACAAGTTCTTGACATAAACCAACAAATTTTGAGTCACCGTAAGGCAGGTCGATGGACCGCTGTACAGAACTGGTACGAGATGCAATTGGCGGAGGACCCTTCTAATACAGACGTTCAAATTGACTTGCTTCACTGCTTGAAGCAGGCTGGTCAGCATGGTAAGATTCCTAGTTTGTTCGGTCTAACAGCGGCTAATGATGACTAGAGGTGTTATTGAACCATATCGAAGGTATGCATACCAATGCATCTACGGACAACAAGATTATGCCTTATGCAGTAGAGGCAGCATGGGTGACAGGGAGGTGGGAGAGTCTTTCCAAGTTCGCCAAACGATTTCATGGCGATATTATCGAGGATTTCAACGTTTCGATCGCGACCGTCTTCGTTAAACTAATGGCCAAGAACGAACAAGTGGAGTTGTCTTCGATAATGAACGATATCAGGGTCAAAATCTCATCTTCGATGAATATCGCATCTACTTCGTCACTTCAAGCCTGCCACGACCTCCTCCTCAAATCTCATGTTCTCACAGACTTGGAAATCATTGTGGGCACAAAGCCAGGATATGATGTAGCTCGGCAGAAGACCATGGCCCTGCTGGACAGGAGACTCGAAATTATAGGGGCCTACATGAACGATAAGCAATATCTTCTTGGTATTCGCCGTGCTGCCATGGAGTTAAGACGGTGAGTTGATCCCGACTATCATCTTATAGGCGCGTATACTGACTAAAATTAGGCCAACATTCGTTGATATGGATATTTCTCGATTATGGCTCTCAAGTGCACGACTTGCACGAAAATCCAATTCGTTACATCAATCCTTCAACGCTGTTTTGCACGCCTCAAAGCTGGGCGATGATGCGGCGACTATTGAGAATGCTAAGCTTCTTTGGAGAGAAGATCAGCATCGAAAGGCTATCCAGGTTCTACAGGGAGCAATCAAAAGCAACAAGTTCATGACGCAGACAGAAACAGATCCCAGCACGAATAATAGTAAACTGAGCCCACAGCAGAAACTCTTAACAGCCCGGGCACAACTGCTCCTTGCTAAATGGCTCGACAGCGCCGGGCAGACACACGCTGGTGCCTTGCGTGAGAGGTATCAGCAGCCACCAAAAACATTCTCGACGTGGGAGAAGGGACACTACTACCTTGGTCGGCATTACAAGAAGATTCTCGAAGCCGAAAAGCCACTCAAAGCTGACGATCAGAGTGACAACTACATCACAGGCGAGGTTGCAAGGCTTGTTATAGAGAACTACGTGCGTTCGCTGAACTCGGGTACTAAGTATCTTTACCAAACCCTTCCAAGAATCTTGACTCTCTGGCTTGACCTTGGAGCACAAGTGGACAGAGCACCAGAAGGCAAAGCATCGCTTTCTCGTGAGCTTCACCGAAGGCGTGTTGAACAGCTCAACCTATTACACTCTTTCCTCGACAAGTACATTCATAGGCTACCGGCATACATATTCTACACGGCTCTGCCGCAGATTGTTGCTCGTATCGCACATCCTAATCCCAACGTGTTCGACAGATTGACACACATCATTGTCAAGGTTGTTGAGGCTCACCCTCGGCAAGCGCTTTGGAGTCTGATTGGCATTATGACAACTAGACAGGTGTCAGAACGAAAAGCACGTGGCACTCAGATTCTTCAGACACTCAGAAACATATCTAAGAAAGTGGATGGCTCATCGACTGACTTCAAACACCTTCTTCGAATGGGAGAGAAACTAGCTGAGCAGCTGCTTTTGGCGTGTCAGAACGGAGACTTTCGTGGTAACAAGACTGTTCACGCCAGTCTGAGCAGAGATCTTAGATTTCACCATAAGTGCACCCCATGTCCTTTGGTTGTGCCTGTTGAAGGCTCCCTGACGGCAACGTTACCGGCGGTATCAGAGTTCGTTAAGAAGCACAAAGCTTTCTCCAGGGATGTGGTTACAATCGATTCTTTCCTAGACGATGTACTAGTGCTCAGCTCTCTGGCCAAGCCAAGGCGACTTACAGCACGAGGTAGCGATGGCAAGAACTACATGCTTCTCATCAAACCCAAAGATGATTTGCGAACTGACCAGCGCCTTATGGAGTTTAACGGGTTGATCAACCGATCGTTGAAGCGAGATGCCGAGTCCAGTCGAAGACAGTTGTATATCCGAACTTATGCTGTGACACCGCTCAACGAGGAGTGTGGTATCATCGAATGGGTACCAGGGATCAAGACAATGAGAGATATCCTCATCAATCTTTATGCTTCTCGAAAGATCTATCCTGATTATACGGTACTCAAGCAGCTCATGGACGAAGCATGTCTTTCCGATGGCAAAACCAGAATCTTTACTGATGAGGTTTTGGGAAGATTCCCTCCAGTACTTCAGCTATGGTTCACGCAGCAGTTCCCAAACCCATCGGCATGGTTCACTGCGAGACTCAAATATACACGGTCATGTGCGGTCATGTCCATGGTAGGCACCATTCTAGGACTTGGTGACAGACATGGTGAGAACGTGAACTTAGAGGAGGGCAATGGTGGAGTTTTCCACGTCGATTTTAACTGTCTGTTCGACAAGGGTCTGACATTTGCAAAGCCTGAACGAGTGCCGTTCCGACTTACTCACAATATGGTGGCTGCAATGGGCATATACGGATACGAAGGACCATTCCGAAAGTCTTGCGAGCTGACTCTGAGCATTCTTCGTCAACAAGAGGAGACCTTGATGACTATTCTCGAAGCATTTATCTACGACCCAACGCTGGATCTACAAAAGGAGAAACGAGCACACCGAAGGGGAGATGTGGGTGTCAAATTGCAGCCCCAAAGCGTTGTGGACAGTATCAAGCGAAAGGTCAGAGGACTACTTCCAACTGAGAGCATCCCGCTAGGTGTTGAAGGCCAGGTGGAGGAGCTGATCAAACAGGCGGTTGATCCTAGGAATTTGGCAGCAATGTATATAGGCTGGTGCCCGTTCTTGTAAAAGGGAACAAAGCCAGATAATGGTATGAATGAATACTTGTGGAAAGGGAAGGAAATAAAGAAACTGAACGAGCCAAACGGCTACGAAAAAAAGAAACTTTGAATATGACATGGCAGAAATCAACTGCCTTTTATTTTATTTTGTTCTCTTTATCAGTACCTATGAAATGTTGTGTGTTGGTTGATGTGCCATTACTGACGTTTCAGGCGTTAATTTGGGTGGGAAATGAGGGACAGCACTCCTGCCTGGTAGAAACGCGTCGGTCGCGCGCAGCTCGCTCTTTCCCCCCAGAATGAGCTGGCAAGTGCCTCCCACCCTCTTTCATTCATCTCACCTCAACGCCTTTCGTCTGCCTGTTTTCTATTTTCACTTCACAGGTCGAAAAAATCATATAACTTCTCTCTCGCTTCGCCTGGAGGAATTTTCCTCATTATTCTTCTTTTCAGCACTCACAATTCCTTGCCTGGCTATTCTTCAGCGCGCGCAACTAGCCACAACCAAAGCGTTATCTGCATTCTGAACCATCTTACCAGAACTTCATTTATCTCTTCCACACTTGATATTTTATAGCAAGGATCCGACCACCGCTGAGATGGGCGAATATCGTATTGGTAAGTCACGAAAATAACTATGATTTCTCGCCGTCGCGTTGCTACGCAGCACTGGTACTGCAAGCACTATGACGAATGGCTCGCTCACAAGACACTAGAGGTATCCCCCAACAACCGCGCTGGTTGCAAGGACACGGAGTGTAAGAAGAATGCCGAGAAAATCACAAAGGGCACTCTTCGCTTCGGCAGCTGGGTTGTCATTCATGAGCATGGGAGCTGGTCTTGGAAACACTGGTAAGCATATATGGCTCTCGTCAGCCCATATGGCAGGTGGCTAATCAATTATTGTCGTATTCAGGGGCTGTGTCTCCGGTCAACAGCTGGAGAACGTCCGTGAAATATGCCAGCAGCCTGGTGGCAGCTTCGATTGTGACGCTATGGACGGTTACGACGAGCTTGGGTAAGTTGGAATCATGAGTTCGTTGCGGATATTTCTAACGTCAGTAGCGAGCATCCTGAACTGCAAGAGAAGGTTCGCCGCTGCATTAACCAGGGGTTCATTGACCCCGAGGACTTCAAAGGCGTATGTCCTCAGCCCTACTATTCTAGTTGCTACGACTAACACGACATTCAGGACCCCGAGAAGAACAAGCTCGGCGAGAAGGGTATTCACTTAACCGCAGCCCAAAAGAAGAAAAAGGCGGCTGCTGAAGCTGTGAGTCTCATTTAACAGCATACTTACTATATCTGACCCATCTCAGGCCGCTGCAGACGATGAGGAAGAGAAGCCTAAGCCCAAGGCTAAGCGTGGACGCAAGAAGGCTGCCGACGACGACGATGAGGGTGAACCTCAACCTAAGCGGGCCCGAAAGAGTAAGGCTGTCGAGGGCGAAGACGAAGAGGAGAAGCCTGCGGCCAAGCCAGGCCGTGGTCGCAAGGCCGCCAAGGCCAAAGACGAGAGTGAGGATGAGGCTCCGGTTCCTGCCGCCGCCCCCGCCAAGAGAGGACGCAGAGTGTCAGCTCAGAAGGTTAAAGATGAATCTGATGCCGAGGAGAAGCCTACGACTGTGAAGAAGGGAGGAAAGGCGGCTGCAAAGAAGGTCAAGGATGAGACCGAGGATGAAGAATCAGCTCCTGCTCCTGCTCCTGCCAAGCGGGGACGCAAAGCAGCCGCACCAAAGGTTGAGGGGGACGAGAAGAAACCCACTCCAGCCAAGCGAGGCCGAAAGGCTGCTACAAAGAAAGCTGCTACCCCCGAGGGGGAAGATGCTGTTGAAGAAGAGGTGACCGAGGAGAAGAAGCCTGCACCAAAGGCTGTGGGCCGCCGAGGCCGCTCTAGCAAGGCTTAAAGAGCGTGTACTTAAGTTTGAGCGTGGCACGAGGATTGCGCTGGTTCTCTCACATTTCGATGAGTTCTTCTTTGTCGCGGACACTTCAGGGCGTATTTTTCGAGTGTAACTATTGGTAGCTGACGATGACTACAAGTTGTTGACGAGTGTCATTTCATATAGTATGGAAGTCAGGGCATGCAAATTATGATATCCAGTAACAAACAACGAGTGAAACTGTTGCATTGGGTTGAGAGTGTAAGGCGTGTGACTATAAGAACATGATATCTACCTGTGAGCGCCTCATGTCTACGTGATATATGGTAGGTTGTTTCAACGGTACAATCCCTTGAGCCAATCCAGGACCCTAGAACTCAATGGAATTAATGGAAGCTGCACCATGCTTGAAGTCTATTCCGCCAAGTTTATATCCGTCTGACTGAACTAAAATAGCGACTGTGGATAAGACATGATGCTGCCTAGGCATGCATTATGTGAGCACCTTGACCCGAAAACGGCAGCCCATCAGGTCCAACCCAATGAATCTTCAACGATGCAATGCAGGTCCCATCAAGGAGCATTTGCTCAGTTATGTTCCCCACAAACTGCGTGGGGATCGAGGGGTTGCATCTGATGACGTTGGTGAAATGACGTCTTAGATCCATCATCACGATGCTCACTGCAGAGGACCAGCACATTGAAGCATAAATAAGTTTACTTTCTTCACCCTCAACAGAACTTTTCTTTCTTCATTCACAATCAATCACTCGCAATCAATCACCAAAACTACACAAACCCTTCACCACCACAAACAAATCATCATCATGCCTCGCAACGGAGACGGTTCTTCTGACAACGGCCCCTTTGAGGAGGCTGAGCACAACATCGTGCACGGTGCTGGCAAGCCCGACGTAAGTTTACTACACTATACTTTGCATCATGAGATCACATAAGCTAATCATCACTTCTACTCCAGACTGACCGTGTCGACCGCGCCGACAAGACCGCTGACCTCCCCGAGGGCAAGGACGAGGAGGGTCTCGCTCTCAAGGACGCCAATGCCAGCGGTGGCCAGAGCCAGGGCATCAAGAAGGGCGACAATGTCGGCCAGGGAAACTAGAAGCAAAAAGAACTTTGCTTACCTGAGAGGAATGAAAGAGAGAAAGAGAGAACAGTGGATGAAACGATACCTAATGCTGTCTGCACCTGAATGTGCATCATGACGACAACGAAATGAATACAAAAGAAATGACCAACAAAAACCACATGTTTTGCGATTGATGTGCTGTGACTATGGATGAGATTGATATGGGGGGAAATGAGATTCTTGTAAGTAATCCTAGTGATGCTACTGCTTCTCTGGATACTGATTCTTGTCCACCAGGAGCTCATGACCAGGGGCAGAAGTGATCGTGTGCTCTTGATGCGCACCGATCCAGGGCAGCTCAACTCTGATTCACTGCACGGCCAATTAGGTTTTGGGTGTGCAAAAATGTATCCTCTAACAAGCCGAGCCAAAAGGTGATCCATGCAAGACATCGAGATTTATACCATCCACTTCACTATCCACGTCGGGTATCACGCGACATGCAGCATATAAGCTACAATAGCAAATCATTGTGCAACAACATACGAGCGAATCTTCGGATTCGTTGACCGGTCTGGTGGTCTAGTGGTATGATTCTCGCTTAGGGAAAACCCTACAGCATAGCTTGCGAGAGGTCCCGGGTTCAATCCCCGGCCAGACCCTTTACTTTTGGCGATGTTGATTGAGTCTGGACGGAGGCAGACGTTGTCTTTTTTGACTGGCTGGTTGGTACATATATAGTTTGGTTGCACGGCTAGCAAGTCAACAGGCTGGTGTTGCTATATAGCTGGATCTTCTAGTTGTGAATTAGGATTGAGTCACAGAATGGTCGATGAGTTGCCATTGAAGCGTGTTTCTTTACTTCCTTAACTCTTTGCTCGACATCGAATCACAATTAGCAGTCTTTCGTTGGTTTAAACCGTTTGGTGCGTTAATAGCTTCTTCTGTTTATGTATGGTATTTGCCATGCCACAAAGAATAAAGTTATCCCTTGCTATTACGCTGATGTAACTGAATCCCCGCTTATATCCGCGATTGGTTGAGCTTAAATCAGCCTTCTAGACAACAACTTCCATGACGCCTGGCGAAGGTTATTTAAAAGATACGATAATATCGATCTGTTGAAGCGGGTAAGACCATAAACCTTAATTAAGCCTGTTGTATTCCTGAGTCATAGTTGTAAGGTGGGAAACTTCGTGGAAATCGACCCGGTCTATCTCTTCTCCCTTTGCCCATACCTGCTCACGGGATAGACAATTCTTGCTATGAACACATCCAAGTTTTTATACTTCGATCATACGACACTGGACCTGCGTTCTCCTCTTAACGCTTAGGCTTCTTCTTGTCCTTGTCCTTGTCCTTGTCCTTGTCCTTGTCCTTGTCCTTGTCCTTGTCCTTGTCCTTGTCCTTGTCCTTGTCCTTGTCCTTGTCCTTGTCCTTGTCCTTGTCCTTGTCCTTGTCCTTGTCCTTGTCCTTGTCCTTGCCCTTTGCCTTTCCCTTCACCTCATGTTTTTGTTTTTTCTGTTTCTTCTTTTTCTTGTCGTCTTTCTTTGCCGTTTTCTTCCTGTCCTTGCAATCTCTACAGTTGCACTCCTTCGACTCCTGAACGGTCGCTGATACTCCGTTATTCCCAACAAGATTGGGCATAACCCGCATCCAATCCTGGATTCTTCTCTGTGCATCGTTTAGATGCCGTTGTTGCTTGGCGTTGTAGTAGATGATATCCTCTACAGATGAGATATCCTGTCTTCGCGGCGCAAGTTTTGTTCCTGGCATATGGCTCGATTGAACTTGAAGTTTGTTGGGAGGACTTGGGTGTCTCTGTGGTTCATTGCTCGCCTTGTAACTCTGTAGGTGGGTGCGGTAAGTCTATATAAGACATCAGTAAGTCCTACAACGGATGTCAGAGTCACTCAATGCTCTACTTACAAGATCAGGTCGACTCTGAGAGACGTTGATGTGTCCACCCAGCACTGGGTTCAAATTCGTCATAGGCTGACAGTCGCAATCGCAAGTGCAGCATGGTCCTTCGTGATCACAACTCCACTCAGACTCGGAGCTCAAGCTTTGAGTTTCCCAAACACCAGGCCCACTATGCTGTTGAGGGTTTGCAAGAAACCCTTCCTGATAAATTGAGTAGTATTGTTGTTGCCGGGTGCCTCTGAACTCAGGTACGCTGGTCCAATCGGCTATGTCTGCGATTCCGTTGGCCATTGTGTAAGTGGGAGAGTATGTTCGTGTAAAAGCTTGGTCGTTGGAAGAGTATAAGAGGGAAGATTAAATAACGAAGAAATGACCAGAGACCACTAAAGAATGTCATTGCGCTATCACGATATGTCTGTTGTGCTTGCTCTACACCCAGCAATAAAGATTATCACCCACTCTGCGCGACAGAAAACATCTCTCCATGCGAGTGCCCGATGTACTAAAAGTCTCTTGATAAAGAATCACCCTGTAAAGGCATACAGCTACTATCGGACCAGCAGTTTCCCGTAGTGCAGTAGTTGGTGTAACATTTCTTATTGTTTTATATCAAACAAATAGCCCGGAATACGGCTTTCCGCCTCCCAAACTACCAAGCAACAACATCAATCCAAATGCTCCTGTACATCCCCGATGCCTTCCTTTATATAATGCGCTGTAACCTGATTGAAAGAAAGAAAGTTGCTTTGCCCAAGCCCACCAAACGCCTCTTGCGCTACCAAATGCTGCCCATGTTTGCTGTTGACACAATCGTGTTCGTAATCGACCAATTCAGTCCAACTTAACTCCAAGCTAGGTCTTAGTGACGTTTTCTTCTCGCTCTTTATTCGAAATGTCCCCTGGGACCATTTCATCCATGTCTGGGTATCCTCCCAAGTTTATGCGTTAGAGATGGTGGCCCCTTCGCGGAGACTCTTCCTTAACTCAGCAATATCGTCCATGCCCTCAAGACTCCCCTTACGTCCCCAGTTCTTGGGCTTCCTCTTGAGGAACGCGCCAACCGAGCCAAGGTAGCCCTCATGTCGGAGGAAGTACGCCTGCTTCTCTCCCTTACTCCAGAATTTAATGGCGTAACTCAGCGTGTTAATGGTTTGTCGGTGACCTCTGATGAAAGATCCTCCGAAGTAGATGTTGGATAGGTTGTGGATTTGTGATTGCAGATAAGCGATCTGGCCGATGTTGTTTGAGATGGCGTAGAGAAGAGATCGTGAGACATCGGCGCTGTTGAACGACGCATCGTCCGGTGTTGCGGATCTGCCATCTTCGGCCGCCGACTCTGCCTCTCTCTTCATACGGAAGACCTTGCCGAAAGAAGAAGCGATTGTCGTGCTCTTCAGCCCTATCTTGCCGTAGTCCTGCCCATAGATATCACCAACTAGCATATCGACATTGGCGTTGTCACCATGGGCAGCTTGCTCGAGCATCTCGTCGAATGTTCGAGCGCCAGTCAGTAAAGACAAAAGACCCCAGAGAGTACCGCCACCGAGCGATGTACCGCCCACTCGCTGGTATGATCGTGGTCCGGTGACCTTGAGGAATGAGACACCCGAGCCAATGTTGACAAGGAGATAAGGATATATATTGTCTTGCGGCACGACAAAGTGCATGGGGTCCGTTTCGGAGTAGGTAAAGACCTCGCGGGGGATCTCGGTAATAAAGAAATCGAGGCCTGTTGTGTATGGTTAGCTGTGAAATATGCGGTCGCAAGTCAGATCACGAACCAATTATAAGACATTCCATCTCATCCTCCTGCGACACATCCACCTCCAACGCCGCTCTGATCTTGTCATAGTACTTGTATGCGCCACCACCTGTAGCCATCACACACAACTCCCCTGGCCGCGAGCCATTGACAAGCTGGTTATCGCGCAGATGTCGCATAAACTCCACACAGTCGTCGATGCGATCCGTCTCGAAGCTCTGAAAGTTCAGCCGGCCGCCGGGATCCGTGGAATCGACCTCGCGCGAGAAATACACAAGCTTTATAAGCGAACCACCAATCTACACCATCTCTCCACGTCAGCCATCGCATCCCTCCATGGGTGTTGGAGGGGATATACATACGTCAATCGCAATATGGCTCACGATTGCAGTGTGGTATGGTAGCCGGATGTCGCTCGTTTCAGGATGTGTCGGGCTCATTCGGCCATTGATAGAAGTAAGGGCGCCTGCGCTTGCGCCTGACGTTGAAGCTGGCGTCGCTGTGTCTGGATCAACAATAAAAGCGCCCTTGACATTGATCTTAACACTGCCAGGGCGGATGATTGTGCTGTCTATCTCGTCTGTCGACGTCATGGTCCGGCGATGCTTGTGACGTGAAGAATGCGCCGGCGCATTAGGTTCTCGCGCAACGGCATCTTCATGTTCTAAGGCGGGAGTCATGGTGTGACTGTTTTCGCTTTCGTTTTGCGCACGAGGGACGTTGAGGATGATAGAGGGGGGGTTGATTAGATAGTGGAGATGATGGAGTTGAAGGGTCTTGGAGACGCTAGCTTGGTACTTGTGAGGGCGGAGTTAACCGCAGGGTCGTCGCAATGATACATCCAATATATATAGAGAGAGAGAGAAGGTGGGATATATGTGAAATGTTGAGAGATGATCGAAATCAAAGTCAGGAGTAATAGGTAATGAGTGATTGTGATTGTGGAGGGGTTATCAATCGGATGGGGAGACTGACATTACTATGGGGTAACCAGTAATTACCCTTAATTGATGTCCCTCGTTCATCATTTCCAGGCTTCTCCAAAATTTCAAAAGCCGGTGGGCCGAGGCTCGTTCCATTCACCTTGGGGAAAGGCTTCCAAGAATTACCTTCACAGGGATTTAAAAAGGTACGTATTAGCTCAACAAATACAGAGTACAAGAGAAGTCATCTCCTTTTCTCCGGCCTAGGCATTTGCTGAGGTTACATTCATTTACCCCCTCCTTGGAGGCTGTTTCCCCAACGTAGGATTCGCTATTTGTTGCGATGCGAAAACGATTACAGCGCGCATTCGCTCATGGCTCGATCTTGACAGCCCCCGATGGCCCGGCAGCCGGGTAAGGAGGGGTCAGGGTTTGGGTGCCGAGCTTTGCCAAATGCCGTCGGCTTTGAAGAGCGGAATTGGGCGGCACGCGGGAGTTAATTGAACAGTCAGAATGGTAAGTAGAGTTTATTATGTATACGGCATTAACGAAATGTTCAATTACAAGAGAGTCATCCAAAAAAAATCCCATAAATAAATAGCTTCGAAATAATTATCCCCAAATCTCCTTAGATTAAAAACTCCGGCTTCCATAAACAACTGGGTATCCGTGCCTGGTATTTGCAGGCCAATAAGGAAAAGTCTAAAGGCATTGTGTCCCAAGTACGTGTGTACGTATCACTTTTGCGTTGCCCGTCTGCAATTTTTGAAAAAAATCCTTCTGGTCATTAAAATAAGTGACCTCCAGGGACAGCAACAAAGATTGCCGTAATGATACCACCCATTATAACTGAAGCGAGCAACGCCTGCACAAAGATGGTGTCTTGGATCTGTCGCAGAGCTGGCTCCTGGATCCAGACTTCACGGTCAAAAACCTTGCGAACAACATTGCGCTTCTCGTACTTGACGACCCATGGCTCATCTTCGTAGCTGTTGCTAGAGCCGAAAGATTCAAAGCTTCGCTTGGGTGTGTCGTCCATGTTCTCGCTGTCCACAAACAACTCCCACGGCCTTACGTGGCGGTGGTGCATTCCATGTAGGACGACGCACATGCCCTTGTAGGCAGCGATAAGCGTGCTGATACCGAGAACGAGAGCGATGGCTGCCAGGGCCCGGTATCCTCGACCAGCGCTGCTCAGAGTGATGATGAGAGCAACGACAATGCCGGCAGCAATAAGACTGACGCCTAGTGCGCGAGCGAAGAACACACGGGCAGGGTTACCGTTGCAGATCGACCATCGGACAAAGTTGGGGTGAGCCTGGTGTCGAAGGCTTGAGTCGACTGTCTTGAAGACGCTACGGAAAGCACTGGGGTGAGTAGTCCTGGAGAGTGCTACTATTGCTGTCTTTTGCTCAGAGGATGAGAGGTTCAGTTGTCTGGGAGCGCCGTCCATAAGGTATGTCACAATCACTCTGTTGATCTCTTCTCTGAATGGCTGAACAGTGACTGATGTAATTAGCAGTTGAACATAATTTTAAGTATTGAGGACCTTAACTCACAAGGCTGTTGTGCACCGGCTCCCTTAAATGCCTCTGATGCTTGGGTTTGGTAACTCATAGCGTTGAGTGAGTTCATCGTAGAAGGTGCTGAAAATATCGAGCCCGCGTCTCCTTTGCTGCTCTGGGGAGGTGTAGCGAAGGGGTCAATGGCGTTGCTCATGCTTCTGTCCTGGCCAGTGGCCTTCTTTTCAAAGTCGGTGCCCTTGAACATTGCCGCCGCCTTCGGTTCTTTGCGCATCTTCTCAGCATGCTCCTTTCTGATCTTGATGACAGTCTCATCCTGCATGATCTTTGTCCATTCGGGAGCGAGAGCCATGTCAGTGTTTGGGTTTGTGTTGAAGCGCTTCTCATAGTTTTGAAACCACAGGTAGAACTGGAGGTTCTCGGCTGCATGTTCCACATAGATGAGATAAGACATGAAGTCGCGAACAGTCATGGGCTGTTTGCCGAATCAGTAAGTGAATGCTACAGTGACAAACTCCAAGAAAGTGTGTATACTCACAGGACATGTACCACCGTTGATGATCTTATCGAAAGTCAACGAGTCCGGTATGCTTGAAGAGTAACTAGAGAAGCCAGACTTGACCGAGCCATCAGTCTTTTCCCCATCAGAGAACGAGTCCCTGTTCGAGCTGGCGACGCTGTTGCGGGGTGAATGTTGGTCCACGTGCTTAGGACGTGTGTAAGTGAGCGGCAAAAGACCCATGATGATGGAATGGAAAAGTGACAAAGGAGTGGATAGTTCAAGATGTGAGAAGAAGAAGAAGGCGAGTCTCGACGATCTTAACTTGGCGTTAACAGTCACACAAACAAAACACCCGAGAGGACATGTGGGAAGCATATGATTTATATAACTTTACTGGGCGAGAGGGAAGGTGTTACACGGGCAGAAAGCGCCTCTTGGGTCATCGTGGGTACCAAGTTTAGCTTACGCTGGGCTAAAGATGCAGAAATGGATGCCACACAGATATTTCGTATTTCACATTTCTCCAGGGGGGGGGTAGATGCTAACTAGAGCCCGGCAGGTCGGACAAGACGATGCCTAGAGACGTTAGGCCTGGTTATCAAGCTCAAGCCTATTGCCTATTTACCGTAGAACGACACGGTGCGTCCTGTCAGGGGCAGTGATCCCGGCATGTATCTGTAATGCAAGGGAAAGTACGGTTTAGCTTCGTTGATGCTTGGCTTTGAGGTGGATAGCTATTGGCTCCTTTAGGTATCGTTACCTGCTGTATTTGTATTGAGATGCTCCTGTTAATGAAAGTTTGAACCTTGCTGCCCATGAAAAGTCAATCCATTGGTTGACACCCTTTTACAGCGTTTCCGGGAACACAGACAAGAGCCCCGTACTACGCATTATTATACACACCCCATCAATGAGCAAACACGGAAGAGGCAGGTACTGCGTAGTAGAGTAGGGATTCGTAAAGTGATTGGGTTACACATGTATGCACATTGTCTTCACGCACTGACGCTACCTACAGCTACAAGCTACCCAATATGCACAATGACAGGAGGTTGCTAGTAATCAACAATGCTCATGCAGCTTGTCTCTCCATCTGTGACTAGATCCGGTATACCACCGCAAGGCGCAAGCTGTGATCAACTATTGGCACCATTCCTTTTCGCTTAGATCTTAGCGGTCTTTTCTCAGCTGTTGACAATTCACCTGGGCGGCCAATATTCCGATGACACCCCCAAGATTAGGTATCATTAAAGCCTGCTGGAGGCGCCAAGCCATGCCTAGGGTGGGTGGTTTAGTAGGTATGGCTTCTTGCTCAGAGACCATACCCCAGAACTACGGTAACCAGTCCAAATAATTGGGACACCAAAAGGTGGCTCAACAGTGTCTGCCTAAGTTATCCCCAACGGGGATAGTTAGAGGCGCCAGCAGGTACCCTTCCCGCCCATTCTGGTTCCTGTTGGTAGGAATGTGTAAACAGTGAAGCTGAAGTTTATTACTGACGGCTGCCGCCCACATTCTTCTCTTCGGGCAGCCCAGCTTAAACGGCCTCGTGTATCCATCCGGATCTTCTCTCGTGAAGAACAAGTTTGGAAGTTCAAAATCTCGAGGAATCTTTCCCTGTGATCTAGCCCCAGGCTAACAGATACAACACCTGCCACGAGCGGGATAACCTCGATGGATCGTGGATCGTGACGCTTGACAAATCGATCCCAGCAGCCCCGAGTTAGATCTTGCATGGGACCCTTGCTCCTTGTCATCGAGGTTTCGGTAATCTGGGGCATCAGCCGCAGACGAATGAGCCAGCCAGGTCATACTTCCAGCCTAAACAGGGCACTTCTCCCGTTGCGTGGTGCTGTGAGCAATTCTTTGTTTCCAAGAAAGAACAATGTTTCGGAATGTAACTAGCATTAATTGCTTCTCGGCGTCTACGAAGCCTTAAGCCATCGAGTCACGAGCATAGCAATCCAACGCCATGGGCTGAACATTTTCGGAGAGAAAAAAGATGTTTTCTTCAACGAGGGTTAGGCGTCATGGTGTAGTGCAAATCCAAACCAACAAAATGCAAAAACTGGTAGCTGGGGAGAAAAACGTCGCTCTCTGTAATGGTGACGCAAGGGAAATTTGATGTTTGACGATGGAGGGTGCACTGGGACAATTGTGGTTGGCTTAAAGCTGAGGAGCTGCATGGGGCTTAAACAGCTCCAGATGATCCATGATCCCCCCTTGCCTTGAAATGCACTGTGATATTGATATTGATAGTGATAACTGACTGACAGCCACATAACGTCGAATATTGGAAAGGATGCTTTTTCTGCTGCAGCATAAAGTTCAATCACAAACCTCCTAACCTGTCTTGTAATCGAGATAATGCCTCATACTGTGCCTCCCTGTTTGATGTTTGTGTTTGCTAGGAAAGCAATTGTTCAATGACAGGGGTAGCCGCGTGCCGGGTAGATGCAGGCCGTATCTCACCTGGTGGGTAAAACATGCATACAGAAAGAATACTAAAGCTATATTAAGAAGCAATCAGAATCGGGGTTTGCTTATTCTATCTCGCATAAATCGGGTCTAATCTCGAGATCCAACTCAATCTGTCTGTTGGCTAAAGATGTGATTTCACTGATATCCATAGCCTCTTCTGGAATACTATCTCATTGCTCTAGGATAACCATGTTTCGACAACTCACGTTACCTTAAAAGCCATATTGCATGATCCTCACTGAGCCAATACCGTGACCTATCCATAATACGCATCATGTGCCTCTGTCATCTCTGCAGAAAGACCCCCCTTCTCAGCATGCTCTCCTCTCAAATGCGTTCGCCCCTCCCAGAACTTCTCCCTCTCGCCTAGGATCTCATTCGCCCATGTCTTCCCAGCTTCAGAGCGCAGCTTACGGGCGACTCCCATAAACTCACCCAGATCTCGTTGAGTCTCGCTACTCCTCTCATACTCCACCGCTTGCAAGAGGAGCTCGATCTTGTCAATGTCCTGAGCAAACTGAGCCTCTGGGGTCTCACCAGCCTCAAACTCATGCCAGAGTTCGTGGATCTCAGTTGTGTGTGGGCTAGACCAGCGACTGGCTATGTAGTCAATGGTCAGAGCCTCTCTTCTGCCCTTCTCGGTCCTGGACACTCCGCTGAACGGGGTGATGTCGCCGACAGCAGACTCCGCAATGTCGTGGACAAGACACATCTTCATACACTTTGCTTGATCCAGGCCTTGCGGTGCAAACATTGCTATCATACCCATTCGATACGAATGATCCGCAACCGACTCAGGGCTAACACGGTATAAGTCTCTATCTCCAAACTTACATACGGGACATAACTTACTCGATTCCATGTCTCTTCCAGCCCTCACGCTTGGTAGTTTTGAGAAGGCCAAGGAGATGAAAGAAGGAGATTGGTGAGTTGGATGCGTGGACTAGATCATTACCACCCAACACTTTCTCAACAGTCCATGGCTCGCCCTCTGGAGTATAAGTCAGGACCACATGGTATCAGTGTAGATAAGAGAGAATACCTGACACAGTCGCTGGTTCTTTGGAGCTTGGCTCTGCCATTTTCTCTGTGTGTTTTGATCAATGTTTCTTTGTAAATGAAACATCTCATGAACGTTGTCAAGCCATGCATGCAGTATATCCCCCCGCGCGGGGTGCCTCGGTCCGTGTTCCGTTCGAGATGTGATTCAATTGCACTTTACACTGATTAGTAGAGGTCGTTGTCACAAGTTCTAACACATGAAGATAGGGTAACACTTTGCTATCCCGTTCTGTGAGATTATAGCCTGGAAGGTATTGTCGCTTGTCGTTCACGCATTACAATGAGCAATTCGAGAAATAATGTACACCATTCCTGATCCGTGGGGCATTTGATCAACTCTCTCAACAATTTACCGCGGGAATATATTACAACAAATGTTTATTATAAAGTTATCTATTCGTATAAAATGTATAGAATAGGACACATTTTCAGGCTGCAACAACTTTTTGATCGACTATATGGAGGCTCCCGACTCGAAGAGGGATGCACCGGACTTCTGCACATACAGCTACAGGGTAGTTCTTGTTCAAAGTAGTGTACTATAAATGTGTTGTCATCAAATCCACGAATTATATGGTGTAGTAACTGTGATATGTAGATGCTTTCTATTGAAATCTGCTTAATCGCCGACTGACTGCTTAATCATTCGGTGTTCGGGGTCGTTCTCGCGATTGGTTGACTCTTTGTCCCTACTCTCGGGCGGCTCCGACCCCTCCGGCGATATGTACTGGCAAGTTTGTTTTCTGCTGTACAGACTTTATCAAATGTTCATCTTTGCGGTTTTCGCAATCAAGCACAGCCGATGGTCAGTAATAGTAAAGCAACTCGACCGGGACTCAGCTCCCCCCAGTTATCTTGCATTTGACGGCAGACCCACTGTGGTCGAAGTTCTCAGTCAATTCTTTGAGCTTCCATACGCGCAACCACTTACACGGCGCCCCTCTTCGGTTTAATCTGCCATGTCGGTCCGGAATATTCACCAATAATTGAGCTAAGCTATAACCACGGACACGAATATACCTGTATAGATGGTACCTTCTGCTGCCAGTGCTCAATCATACACTATGTTTGAATATCGGAAGGATGGCAGCAATGTCAGGACCTCTGGGGTCAACGATTGACGAACATATCAATCGGCCCTTGTTGGAAACAAGACTCTACAACCAGGATAAGGTGATCGTTTGGAATCATAACCTGACTCGCACGAAACTGTGACACAAACATCAGAAAGCTTCTTCAACAGCGATGCCTTGACGTTGATAATCTAATCAGATTCTGCGCTGGCTGACAAATGCTCGGTGGGTTACTATCTCGCATACCGAGGCTGAAGCCGAGCCTCTTTTACACAACATCGTGAAAGTGGTCACAGCAAGAATGCCGCGTTTCCATCCTCGCTGAAGGTTACGTACTGAAGTAAATTATATGCAGATATCAATGATTCCAAATGTACCCTGGCGAGGACCCTGCTCCCGATCAATGCACTCCGCGTCTTAACACCAGTGCGGCATGAGTGGCCGATAGCGGTTCCACCGTGCCCGCGTCGTCCGCGCCGACCGCCTCCCGAGGATGCCCACAGGCCTTCACTGACCTCATCGGGGACCCTCTTTGCGCCAATGCCGTCGTCTTCTCCGATCACTCTCCGACAAGGTGAACGGTTGAGGAAGGCGGCGGGGTGGAGAGCTTGCCATTAGGGTGCCTTAAGGAAAGAGCGGCGTGGTTCAGACACGGGAGGAAAGAACAACGGGCTGCTATATATCTTCTACAAGTTTCCTCATCTTGAATCAAATTCAATTCCCTTTCCTTGCTTTAAAACGTCTATCTCTTCTGTCAATCACACACAACCACACACCGCAAATATGTCTGAGCTCAAGGTTGGCGATAACTTCCCCGAGGGTGTCTTCCTCAGCTACATCCCTCCCTCTCCTGAGATCTCCGAGTTCTCTACCTGCGGAACTCCCATCGGCTACAACGCCAGCCAGGGTATGCAATTCTCAATTTCCATCGCAACTCACCATACTAACTCAACATAGAATTCAAGAACAAGAAGGTCGTCCTTGTCTCTGTCCCCGGCGCTTTCACCCCTACCTGCAGCGGTTCCCACGTCCCGTCTTACCTTGAGAACATTGACAAGATCAAGGCCAAGGGCGTTGACAATGTTATCGTTATTGCCTACAACGATCCCTTTGTCATGAGCGGTTGGGCCAAGGCCAACGGTGTCCACGACGAGTCAATTGTAAGTTTATTAACCCAAGAACAAAGAAGGAACACGAATTAACTGTCTCAGCTCTTCATGACCGATAATGCTGCCAAGTTCTCTACCAGCATCGGCTGGAACCTTGGTGAGCGAACTGGTCGTTTCGCTCTTGTCATCGACAACGGCAAGATTGTCTACGCTTCCAAGGACGATGACCCCAAGAGCATTGAGGCTTCCGGTGCCCAGGGTGTCCTGGCTCACCTGTAATCGAGTTGAAGTTGCATCAAAGTAATAAATATAGAATATAGATGAATATATGAAATGACGATATATAAAGACAAGCTCCTGAGAGCATTTGGATACCATGTTGGTCTGGAACATTTGCCATGAAGTCTACTCGTGTATCATGAGGCATTGTGTCGTTATCTATAACAAGCTAAGTTGCTAGTATTCTGAATGACGCCGTGAGTTATTTACCCAGCCACCATATAATGGTATATGCCCCTTGTTCGTCACAGCATGAATCAGATGCGTTGTTTGTTTGACCATTTGCATTGCTCAACTATCAATGCACCCTATTGGCAATCCATGCTCCCGAGATTGTAGAAGAACCGGCCGGACAAAGACACAAGAACCACGGACTCCACTCTCCCATTTTCAACCTCACTCAAAGTCCATTCCTAACTTAACGGGTCTTGGCCTGAACCTTGGGGGCAGAGCCCTTGGCACCCTGCTTGCTGACTTGTCGGGTAGCCTGGCCCTTGGAGGCCTGGGCGGCGAGCTTAGCCTTCTCAGACTTCTTGGCAGCAGCGTCGGCCTGCTTCTTGTCCTTGCTATCCTTGATGGCCTGGGCTCGGGCAGCGGAACGGGCCTCGGGTCGGATGTTGCGCTTCTCCTTGATCACGTCGAGAGAAGCACCAACGATGCCTCGCTGGGCCTTGACAGTGCGGCGGGTTCGCTTCTTGGCAACCTCCTGTAGAATGTGTCAGCTCTGTTATGGAGGGGTATCGACGGAAGGCCAGCAGAAGCAACTGCGTCCACTGGCAATTGGTTGATGCATACCTCAGAGATACCCTTGCGGTGCTGTCGGCGGTAGAGGACGGTCCATGCGATACGGCGGGGGTTCTTCCTTTGCAGGAAAAGAGACTCCGACTTGCCGTTCTGGAATCGGAAGATCTTGCTGTCGCCACGGACGTAGAGCTTACCCTGTGAAGCGATACCCGTTAGCCTTTTGATGTTCTTTGAATCATCACCACCAAGTTATGCCTCGTCCATGCGATCCATCGTCATCATCCCCCTCCAGCGACTGTGAATTTCGCATCTCGATAATCGATCGAATCGCATCAACGGGGTAACGGCAGGAGGGAGCGTACCTTGCCAGGGTAAATTCTCGCGCCGGAGAAGGTGTCCTCGTAGGTTCGCATCTTGTCGCTGGTTGTGCGTTAAAGGCGACAAGGTGTTGTGTAGTTGACCGTGGATTGGCGATGGCAAATGGAGAGTTGAGGGTCACTCGGTCGTAGCTGCACAATTTCACGAATTGTGTGTCGACTGACTAAGCGATCTAGGGCAGGCGAGACGCTAATCAGTGGGCAGATAGGCCATCACGTGCTGTTGCGCATCCACCCTTCATTGGGCCCCGGAGAAATGTCGGTGCAATGCGCAGGAGGAGGCTCAGCTTCACTTACACCACCACTGTATTGACTTATTATCTTAGTATTCCATTGAATTGGGTACTGAAACGTTCTGATATGGCTAGATGACGTCCCAGCCGGATCTTATTGCACAAGTAGTATTGCAGCAATTTCACAAATTACCTCCAAAACGAAAACCCTCTGTTCGCGATAACTGTCTCCATGAATGGGTTCCATTGAGTGGTATCGTCGCTGAGAAGAATGGCACTCTGACGTGTCTAGCACTGGCGTAAGTATGTCCAGGTTCCTATGATTGGCCGCCGCCTATTCTAATCTCAATTGCCGTAGTACTGGCATGAAATGCCTTCCAGCTTCAAAAATCGCACAATCTAATGGTGTAGGCATTCATGATTGGCATGCCGAGGTTCTAGCCATCAGAGCATTCAATCGGTTCCTGGTTGACGAGTGCCAAAACCTGCTCAACGAAGAAGATGAGTCGAGCATTTTACAAAGAAAATGGCATACACCCAACTTCGATAGGACCTCTTTGCAGTTATTCAAGATCAAAGATGATGTAAAACTGCATATGTACTGCTCAGAAGCACCATGTAAGTCTGTATCAGAGTATAACTGTTCTTCTCCTGACAAAAGCAGGTGGCGACGCCAGCATGGAGCTCACAATGGCTGCTCAAAAAGATGCTTCAGCATGGGAAACCCCAACTCCCATAGGCATAGCTCCGGATCCAAATGAGGAAATGTCTCTGCTGGGACGGGCTTGTTTCTCGCGAACTGGAATTGTTCGACGGAAACCTGCTCGAGGAGATGCACCACCCACGTTATCCAAATCTTGCTCTGACAAACTTGCACTTAAGCAGTGTACCTCACTTCTTTCATCCGTCACTTCACTCTTCGTTGACCCAGCCAACGCATACATCCATACCTTGGTCTTACCCAAATCTCAATACTCTGACGTCGCCTGCCAACGCTCATTTTCAGTTGAAGGTCGGATGAAACCATTGGCTGAGAATGTGTGGCTAGGGGGTTACTCATTTAGGGAATTTTCCGTCGTGACCACGGACCTGGAATTCGAGTTCTCGAAAAGAACTGTGAAAGCCAGAGCTGATAAGATCTCGGCTAGCAACCTGGCAGCAGTATGGTCACTTTCAGGTTTCGAAGAGAATATCATTGGAGGGGTCATTCAAGGTCGGAAAGCGTTTAAGACTAACGGGGCAAGCCGCACATCCAGGCGGAGTATGTGGGAGGCAGCAAGTAACCTCGCCGGCAGACTTGGCGAGCCATACTCTGCAACAGCAACCAGTCTAGCCTCTGGGACCTATCGCAATCTCAAGGAGGGACAGTTGACGACTCACAGACAGCAGGTTAAGGACAATGCTCGTGAGACGGCACTGGTAGGGTGGATCAGGAATGACGGAGGATCGGATTTCCAACTAGAAGAACATAGCAATCATTGACATCATTAGAGATTGGTATTTCTCCCGATGTAAGTCGTATTTTTTTGTTTGTTTGTACAGATCAATCAACCTCAGCCCGCATAAAAATCGCCGTTCCACCGCGACATTCCCAAGCTGTGGCCTTTTGCGCACCCGTACGTAGCTACTCCTCAGCTACTCGACTAAGAGAGCTGGGGAAGTGACTGTTACGACTCTCCACCCATTACCAGAGGGAAACATAAAACCCGTCTCGTAGGAGAAACTGGCCAGCCTCCTGACCGAACAGACCTACGATTTTACTGCCCCTTAGCCCTTTGAGTGTGTAGAGGAAATTTACTCGACCTTGGGCTCGTTCTCGAAGTTCTCGCCTTCAACGAGATCGGGGATCTCGTCGTCGTCCTCGCCCTCGCCCTTCTCCTTCTGGAGGTTCTGGTAGCTCTCGGCGAGCTTGCGGAGGGAAGCAAGAGAATCGGGGCCGAGCTGATTGAGGATACCAGGGACAAGCTCGGTGAGCTCCTTGTCCTCGCCGTTACCGTAGATGGCGAAGGTGTTGGAGGGGACAGCGGCGTGAACTGTTGAAGTGAAAGAGGGACATGTCAGTATACACCAAAAGCCCCACGCACAATACCAAAGTGGGATGACTAACCCTTGGGGGCAGCGAAGTGGATGACGTTTCCGTCCTGCTTGAACATGTTGACCTCCTCGATAGCCTGGATGGGCTGAGTGTTCAGCTTCTTAAGGGCGAGCTGGAGCTTCTTGTCGTCGGCGCCGGAGCGGGCAGGTGCGCGCTTGACCTTTCGGCGAGGGGTACCCTTTCCACTAAGTCGTCCCGTTAGCTGCGATGGTCGGTGGTGTGGTGGTGACGGCTTATAAGCCTCGTCATATGCGCATAACATACCCTGTATTATAGAGTCAGTCCATTGCTCCCATCTCGGAGATTGATTAGAAAATATGCGCAAAAAAAAAGTCACGTACCAGTTCGGGCGCTCAGGCCGAGCTTCTTGAGGCGTTCTTGGACTTCGGCGCTGGACATGATGGGCGAAATTGAATTGCGGGGGATCGGGGGACTCGATCGAAACTGGGACAAAACTGGTCAGTCGAGGCGGATTTCGGACGGAATAAATCGATTGTTGGAAGCAATGTTGCTCTGGAATTCGTGCTTGCGCGGGTTGGGCAACGTACCAGTAAGTTAGGCTTGGGTAATTAGCTGTTTGTCGCCGTCGGCTTCGAATCAGTGGTGATAAGTCCAAAGTAGATTTTGTGCGTGCCAAGAGTTTTCGCCTGTGGAACTACCATTTCGCCGAGGGGAGAGGGGAGGGGCTCTTTTGGGTGCTCCGCCCTTTGACCTTGCACTATCGATTTGCCCGTGACGTTGCAGGCGGCTCAGGCAATGCTCGTGGGGTAACTTGAGCCCACACAAGTACCTCCACCGTATTGGAGTCTCTGGCGTGCGAGATACAGTAAGAAGAACAAGCCTTTCGGTATTCAAGCTTTAAGGAAATAGTATTCTGTAAGAATTCCGGATTGCCCGGTTGCAAGCAAGCTTGGGTTTGGTTGTAACTTAACCCCATTGACCCCGCTACTACTTCGATTCGTACCAAGCCTGCTTCATCAATGATAAGAACTGGACGAGTGAGTGTAACATGAAAGGTCACTGTTTACATCAAGCTCCCGAGAAAATCATGACCGAAGATAGTAACACGATTTCAAATATATAATCTGACTAAAAGCAGTTATGTATTGGCCCTAAGAACTCCAAATAACTTCCTTACCCTGCAGCTAGTTCCCTATATCTTTCAATTGTTGTACATAAGCCGTCCTTTCGTCGTAGCCCATACTCTTACAAGCACAAACGGGTATTCAGTAATTCTGACCTCTTGGAGGTTTACTTGGCATCCAGGCCTGCCTCTCTCCTCATCTCTTCTCGTCGACTGGCGGTCTCCATCTTTGACGCCTTTGCAGCAGCAGCCGCTGCGGTTCGCTTGCGCTCCTCTTCCTCCTTTACCACCACCCAAACTAGTGACGGATTAGTATTTATTTTTGAAATCGACACAGCTGGTCAGACATACTTGGCTTGTCTGACTTGGAATATGCCTTCAGTCGGGTCACAAAGTCGTCAAACTCTTGTTGTTTCTCCTCGCGGTTCTCCAGACTCTTCTTGAGCAGCTCGGGGTTGTATCTCGATCGAAGTTCTTCCTCAGTGGGAGTTAACCACATAGTAAATGCCGGTCCGCCAACTGCAACCACAGCACCACTGTATGGACATATTAGTCTCGGTTTGGCGATCATGTGCAATTGCAACAGACTTACCCAAGCACAACCTTAGTCCAGAACCACCATCTTGAGGACGCCTGCTTAGCTGCCATTGCGATAAATGAGATAGGCGAGTTTTAATAACGATTATGTATTGTAAAGGGAGTTACAATTGCGAATGAGCTGGACTTGGCTCTGGTTCTTCCAATGATGATTTTCACGATTCTGCATCCGTCATTGATTTGGCAGTATGCTGCTCATTGGTACGAAATCCAAAATGGAAGGCGGTCACGGAGCCAGTCATGTCCCGAGCCCGACGGCCATTGAACCATTCCCATAAAACACCACTAAACTCTATGCTGGATAGGGGAGATCAGAAGAGGTCGGATGTAAGAGATCAGCTGAAAGTTACACTAATTTAATGTCACCATGCTTATACAAGTTCCTTTATATCTGCTAACGACTTAGTCTGAGTACCAGTACAAACTTTGTTGATCTTATCATCATTTATATGATACATGAAACAACTTCTCCTGACATTAACACAATAGCCACTAATTAAGGTTAGTAAGGGACTGTTATATACAGTTTCATATATTGTCCCGTCGGCCGGCGGAGCACTTCCAAGGAATGCACGGTATGGACTATAATTCTTGACAAATAATGCGCGACTCGCGATATCTGACACGGCTATTACTGCGTAAAGTACAGAGTACGGAGTAGATCTATCGTGTGCAGTCACAGGACCTTCCCACTGATTGCCGATCTTGGGTGGCTTTTTTGTGAGACATGGTGTGTCAGACTCATCTGAGCTGATCATTTGTTTGGCTGACAACAATGTTTCGGCTTTCCACAGAATGGAATTCTATTCTCGTCTCGAACGTGTTGCTGAAAAGTGGCAAAAGCTCATCTTCCCGAAAAAGACCATCCACGACTTCTGACTGGTTGATATCTGAAGCTGGCTTGGACGCTTGCTCGACAAATCAAATCTTCAGAGGCTACGGTAGGCGAATTAATCTCCGACACAATCAGTCGGATTTACCTCGCTCAGACAACGATGTACAGTACATTGACTACAAACTGGCCCAGGAGCATCACATTGTGAAGCTCTCAGCCTCCGCCAAGAGTGTCGAATACGATCTCTTTGACGTCAAGATCCAGATATTGAAGCACTAAGTAAGCGCGAATCTGTGTGTATATCCGTACGGCCTACATATCCGTCTGCAACGTCTTACGCACGGGTATCGAAATATCTCCTGAGCCCTTTCTAGCGCCAATTAACCGCCAGTCCGCCACAATCTTCCGTCAACTATTCGGCAATGCCAGAAAACCGTTCATTGACGGGAAACCCTTTGTCTTGGCTAGATCCACCGATGATGTTATGCGAGGAACAGTTGTTAGGGCTGTGTACCAGGGGCCTGTCAAGAAAAGTAGACACGGCGCCCATAGGAGCCACTTGCTTTAACTACCTAATATTGATTTGTTTCGACTTGGAAGCCAAATCCCCTAGAAAAGGGTTCTTCGTCCTCCTATTCGCACCGGAAGAGTGGGCAGCTGAATCCTACCACGTAGTATGGTCAGAGGGTAATATGCCAGTGAGATATGACGACGGGACACGGGCATTGTGATACACAACAAAGCTTTGTTTGAAGCGATTATTGTTACCTAGTAGTTAGTACCTGGCACCCTGCGGAGCCTTCATCATCCGAGGACGGCATTCAGACCTGGTAAATGGTAAAGCCGATCAACGTCTTTCTCGTGGCCAGGGGTTGGGTTGAGCCACATTAAGTTATGCATGTGTCGGTTGGCGGTTGTAAGCCAAGCCGGCAGCGGCGAAGCGCCATGTCTCTGAACCGTTGGAATGAGTGACCCAGTGGAAAACCTCGTGATATGGGCCCAAGGATGGCTTAGGTTTACTGCTCGCAGTTGTGCGCGAGAGACATTCCCTTGAATGTGACGACATGATTTGACCGTTAGTCTATCCCATGTCTCGCTTTGCCTGGGAGCTCCTTGATGCAGAGTCGCTTAGCGGGTTTGCGACAGGGCTAAAACTAATGACAAAGGACCTACTCCGTACTCCGTACCTGTAGAAAGAAGGCTCATGGCAGCATTAATGCCCCTCAAGCCCTGCAGTCTCACATTTTCTTCCGCTGGCAGGGGCTGGACTTCAAGTAAGGTACCACCCGCATGCAGCAAGGTTAGTACCTGGACTGCTGGGCATCTCCACTAGAGGTAACAGGCCTAACCGACAAGCCACTGGAGATTTAGCGCCCTCGCCCCACAAGCTTCCATCGAAGAAGGTGAATTCTACTGGGCTACAGCTCACCTGCTTGAATGGGCGGATGTAAACCAACCGGTCACGTTGGAGGTTGGAGGCAACCTGACCTTGAAGCTCTGGGGTTCCGTTTCGGAAGAGCCAAACATAAAGGGAATCCCCCGTCCGGTTGCAATTTGCGCCGCTTGAAAGGCACCTTTTACCTGTCCTCAAGTGACAACTGCTGCAAATTGAAGTTATCTTACATTCCTTTCGCGCACTTGTCACCACCATCGTTTCTAGTTGCATACACCGTAAACGACGCCAGTCCTTCAGCCAGCTTGCCGCCATCCTTCTATTACCGTCCGCTGACTCGAGAACTTAATTATCCTTTTTGCACCATTTAACGATCCTTCCGTGGTTAGGATTATCCAAAACTGCCATCCTTCTCTGGCGGTAATTCTACGATCTGGACCGCCGATCCCGCGCTTGTCAGAAACTCAGTTGCTGTAGCTGCGGCACGCCATGCGACAGCAATCATACTGATTCTGCGCCGACCGATTTCTTAGAATCACATTTTGTTCTGATTACGGGTCGTGAACGGTACCTAAAAGCAAAAACAAAGCTTATTCTGATCGTCGACCGACGAACTATCATGGATTACGAAGTAGGTTACGGCGGCCAACAGCAACCTTACGGGGGTCGAGGGCCTGCCCCGCGACAGCATGGCGGCGCGCCACCACAGCAATACGGTGCACCACAACATTATAACGAGAACCAAGGAGGCTATGGGTATGATAACTACAACGGAGGCTCCGGACAAGAATATGCAGGACAACGTCAGGATAATGGTTATGGCAGAGGGCCACCACCACAGGATCCGTATGGACGCGGCGGACACCCGATGCCTGGTCCTCGTGGGGGTCCTATTGCTCGTCCTCAGACAGCTGATCCGCATCGCGGCCAACAGCGTCGCCCAGCACCAGATCGCATGCCAAATGGGCATCATATGCAAGGTGCTATGCGCCCAGCACCGTTTTCTACCAACTCGGACCCTGCAGGTGAGTCTCCAGCGTGCTCTGCAAAGCTCCTCGACTGACCATGTTGCTTAAAGCCCGCCGACACCATATGAACACTCCTCCGATGAGCCCTCGAGACGGTAATATTGGGCATCAGTACCCGCCGCAAGACCGTGGACGGAGGCCAGATATGGGTTATGAACAACATATGGCCGAGAAGATGTCACGCATGGATATGAACCAAAGGCCAATGGTGCCGCCGAACGGACGCAGCAGTACTGATACACCACGCAGCCAGGGCGATTATGGACGACGACCAGAAAATGGAGGGCGTGGACCTCCCCCAAGAGGCCATCCCCAAGGAGACCCCTCACGGCAGAATCCGAACTATGGCGCTCAAGGTGGTTACGGAAATGTTGATAATAGATACCATAGCCCCCAGGAACCGCCTGCGGGTGGGTTTGGTCCACCATCGCGAAGCCAAACGATGCCAGTGGATCAAATGAGAACGAGAAACATGCCGCCGCCTCAACGGATTGATACCATACAGCATAGTACTCCCGCTGGCCGGGGGATACCTCAACGACCTTCGACTGCTGGCGGCCACCGGCCACCCCCTCAAAGATCATACCCAGCTGGTGCGCAAGGCGGACCGGTTGGCCCGGTTGGTCAGTACAATGGTGAGTATGATGATCGAAGTGCATATCAAAAACCGCCAACAGCTTCATACGATGAAGTATACGACACCTATTTCGATAGTTCACGAAACAGCAACCAGGATTATGGACAACAATCTCAACAGAATCGAACCAGTTTTCCCGATTTTGGCGCGGCACCAGCTCCAGGACAGCGCGATTCTTTTGAACAGTCCATGCGTCCGAGCAATGAACAACCACAGCGTGTGGCCCATCAAACAGCTGTTCTCAACCATGCCAAGTCGCAACCGATGCTCCGCCAGCCTCAAGCAGCCGTGTTCGAGATGGCCGGCGATGTGCCTGATGTTCCGGCAGTTCCTCCAGTTCCTCCGCTTCCATCGACCAACAATTACCAGGCCGGTTATGATCAGAATTACAACCAGATGCCCCATAGAAGGCCGAGTGCGCCATCAACAATGGCGATGAATGGTTCGCGTGCTGGAGGACCGGCGAGCCCGGATGGTCTTCCTTCACACCCTGCACCAATCCGCCCAGGTCTGATGCAAGATTCAATGATTCAAATGGGCAATAAGCCAGCTCCCGTCAGAAACTATAGCGTTTCTACACCAGCACCAACACCGCAACCTCAAGCCCAATATCAGCCACAGCCCGAACCACAACGGCAACCTCAGTATCAACAGCAACAACAACCGCAACCGCAACCGCAACGGTCACCGCCTCGTAATAATGTTCCACAACAGCCTGCTGTGGGAGAAGGGCCTGTTACTACTCAACAGCTGGAACACCTGAGAATGCTCATCAAAACCAATTCGAGTGATCAGGATTCAGCATTGAAATTAGCCAAGAAGTTGATCGAAGCTGCTGAAGTCTTGGCACCAAGAATGCCAGACCCTAAGCAACGCACAAGGGCACGGGAGCGTTATCTGATCGACTGCCACAAGATTCTGAAGAAACTTGCAAACGCTCAGAACCCAGATGCAATGTTCTTGCTGGCAGATTGTCTCGGAAGGGGCCTTTTTGGTGAAGGCGATTACAAGGAAGCTTTCACCCAATACCAGTCCGCAGCAAAGCTCGGGCATCCTGCGGCAGCTTACCGAACTGCAGTTTGTTGTGAAATTGGCCATGAAGATGGAGGCGGCACACGGAAGGACCCAATGAAGGCAATCCAGTGGTATAAGCGCGCCGCTACTCTTGGTGACCCTCCTGCGATGTACAAAGTTGGAATGATCTTGTTGAAGGGTCTCCTCGGTCAACCCAGAAACCCCAGAGAAGCAGTAGGATGGTTGAAGCGAGCGGCAGAACGAGCAGATGCTGACAACCCGCATGCCCTTCACGAGTTGGGCTTGTTATACGAATCAGCGCAACCGAACGATGCTATCATTCGAGACGAAGCATATGCCTACAGCCTATTCCTTCAAGCTGCCGATCTAGGATACAAATTCTCGCAGTACCGACTCGGGTGTGCCTTCGAGTATGGATTGTTAGGCTGCCCGATCGATCCTCGTCAGTCCATCCAGTGGTACTCGAGAGCAGCAACGCAGGAGGAACATCAGGCAGAACTTGCACTTAGCGGTTGGTACCTGACGGGCAGCGAAGGTGTACTAGGGCAGAGTGATACTGAAGCATACCTTTGGGCTCGCAAAGCTGCCGTTGCTGGCCTTGCCAAGGCTGAATATGCCATGGGTTACTTCACGGAGGTTGGTATCGGCGTTCCAGCGAACCTCGAGGATGCGAAGCGTTGGTATTGGCGAGCAGCTGGTCAGTGCAACAGAACTAGTGATAAACACAGCAAGCAGCTAACAATCATTTACAGCTCAGGACTTCCCTAAGGCTCGAGAACGCTTAGAGGACCTCAAGCGCGGCGCAGGCAAGAACGGGCGCCAGCGTGAGCGCATCTCGCGTAGCAAGATGGAGACGAAGCAAGAGGGCGATTGCGTCCTCATGTAAACCCAACATCGTGCTTATAATCGTTTTCTCTCTTCATTTCAACGACGAACTACGAATCATGACACATAGTTTTTGTAACACAAGCAAAGGAAAGGTTACAGATGATCACGCTGGGATGAGCAAGACACAAGACAAACCCTGCTCGGTCTATAAAGGGAAGACGCAATTCTGAATGTATACTAAAGGGGCGTTGGATCTGATGTCTTTGGATGAGCATGGAAAGGAGATTTGCATAAGGCGCATGATATATACCATTGACGACAGAGGAGCACTTTTCACACAAATCAATAGGAAATGATTGAATCATGATCTTCTTCGAGATCAAACAAAATAAAACGGGTGACACTCTCACAACTATACTTTACATCTACGGTTTGATTCATATGACTTTTCTTTCTTCAGACAACTAAATGGAGTCATGCTCGGCCTTCGATAATGACTATAGAATTTGCGGTTCTTATCTGTTCTTGCCGTGGGTAGTTCGCGGCATTTAGCAGTGAGGATGTCACGTACTCCAGTCTTCCACTGTGTCTTTGACGCGCCGGAGAAGGTATCACTCAAACGCCAGTTTGTCGCGATATCACCTGATGAGATCTGTGTATCGATAGACTTGCAGGGTTGAGTCAGGTTCATATGTTTCTATGCGCGTCTTTTGCTATGCACACACCCGATAGCTGGCCTAGAACACTATTCAGACACGAAGCTTTTACAAGAGCTATCACTCATTATACACAAGCTTCTAAGCATTCGTCGAGCATCTCGCTCGTGACTAATTCATGCGTTTGTTGAAGGAATCATACAAAGCTGGATCATAGAAACGGTTCGTTGCTCTTAAGATTGATGCAAGAATATCCAATATCTGTTCTGGATGCTAACATTCTATGAAATGCTAAAATGCTAAAATTCCAACCATGCAATGCTATAATGATCGATGCTATGACACTTGCGTGCAGGGCTATAAGATGCAAGTAACAATAAAACCCGTAACTCCTGTATGTCGTGAAAACGAACGATGAGGCAACATGACCTTATTCATATGCCCCTAATGCGTCGAAACTCCAAGCAATGACCATGTGCAATCAGAACTTCTCCATCAGGTTCGCGCGAACTGTCCACATGCGAGCCCTCTTTCCATATATGTACATGGGAATCGTGAACAACATCAACGCCAGCTGAATAATACCGATCCAAATGTATACCATCTTGGGGCCGTCACCATGCAGCCAATGTGTTACAAAAAGACTGAAAACAAGTCCGTGCAGAATATTCTTGGAGAAGTTGAGTGTCACCAAAGCCTCTCCAGCATATTGACGATAGCTGTCCACGCAAAATGTAATGGCTGTCGTCGAGCCGAGCGAACATCCGAATGAAACAACTCCGAAGAAGAAAGTAGGGACCATCCAGTGGTCCTTCTCCTCTGCAGACCATCCAAAACCCATTAGTCCTATGCATGTAGTGATGAGGATGGGCAGGGCCATGACAAGACGGAACTCAGGCTCGTAGAGGCCACCGTTACGTCTAGACATTATCTTGACGATGATGTCGCTAACCTTGCCTGCCACACCAGTTCCCAGAATACCACCGATAAATGGCGAGATGTAAACAAGACCCGTCTGAAGAGCGGTGAAATTGTAAGACTCTCGGTCGCGATAAATCATGGCGATCGACTCAGATATGACAATCAGCCAACCCACAGAGCAAGCATAAACGGCAGATGACCATAGAACAGCGGGGTATGCGAAAAGAATGAACGGTCGGATCATGACCTTGAGCCAACTATCGTGGTTGAGACGTCCATGCCAGGGCCTAAGCTGTTGTTTAAATGATTTGGGAGGCTGTTGACGAAGTTGATGAGTGTATGCCTGGATCTTTGGCGGGCCCTGAAGCTGCGAGGCGTCCACTTTCTCGTTCTCGAGGCTAGGACCCAACTTGAACGAGGCAACGCCTGACTCGCTTCCAGTTGTGCTAGGGAAATCGGTAGGAGTGGATGTGTCTCTGTTAGAGGGGTGTACTGCTTCAGGAGCCACGGGCTCTTCGGTAGTAGTGTCAGGGCCAGCAAAGCCTACATGGAGATCCCTTCCTCGATGTAAAGAAGCTGGCGACTGACGTCCATCTTGAGCAGGAACTGCTTGAGCCAAGTTCTCTCCCTGCTCTCCCTCCAATAGTCCCTCCGCTCCAGTCTGATGAACCCTATGGCGAGACGAGAGCCGGCGAAGGAAACTCGGCCTCTTGGATGGGTGCCGGGGTTTTGGGTGGGGGGTTCGATCCCAAAAGGTCTCCGGGACAAACAAGAAAAGAAGCACAGCACCCAAGGCAATGATCATGGCCAAGATCCAGAAGACCCAGCGCCATCCAAGACTGCCAATGATAACTGCACTGACAAGTGGGACAAGGTTCTTGCCACCAAGCAAAAGGAGAGTGTAAATGCCGATACGATAAGCTCGTTCGTGGAGGAAGAAAATCTCGGCAATTGTGGCTGATGGGAGACATTCGACAGGGCTGACAGCAAACCCTTGGAAGATTCTGGCGATCAAGAGGGAGTTGAAGCTAGGAGACCATGCGGCCCAAAGCGACGTAGCGATGAACATGATGGCGCTGCCCAAATATACTGGGCGTTTGCCGAAAAGGATAGCGGTTGGTGAGAATATGACTGAGCCGATGCCCATACCCATCATGTAAAGACCGGTGGTCAGGGCCACTCTCTCAACGTCTACGTCGTATGTCTCTGCGATGTCGGTGAAACCAGCAGCTACCACGGGAGTAGTGCCGCCTCCGATCATGCAGTAGAAACCAAGAGACAGGAGAGCAACATCTCGCTTCAAAGAAGACCAGTTCAAGGGGTCGTTTTTGGATTCTTCGGGCTGAGGCTCCAAGATAATTGCGCCGTCGCTTGTCTTCTTCTTGTCATCATTCTCTGGTGCGGGAGCTCGAGTCTCTGCCACTACAGCTGCTGCCGCTGCCGCTGCTGCGGCGGACGAAGCTGATGCTCGTCGACTGTCAACAGCAAAACCAGCGGGAATGGATGAATGGGAGGTTCTCGCATGAACATTTCGCAGACCAAGCGGTTCATTGCGGTGAGCAGCAAGTAGAAGTACAGAGCCTACAATACGGTTAGTCTTGTCATACGATTGTCAAGCATCCATTTCGAACTAACCTGGGACCTCAATGGTCTTTTTATCGTTCAAAACTCCCATGCTCCATTTGGAAGGGCCAGATGATTCATCCGATCTGGGGGCAGTCGAGCCAGCGCCCAGAAAGCGCCGCCATTTCGGGACATTGGGTTTCTCTGAGGTCATGGCGAATGGCTTTGCAAATCAAGAACCAAACACAGAAAGTGTTTGAAATTTGGCGGTTTCCGCCCGTAAATAAAAGGCGAGCTAGGTGGAATGCCGGTGGATCGTAGGGATAGACCTTGATAGATACAATGGGTTTAATAGCTGCACATGTTTCGATGAAAGGTACGAAATATGGAGAATGCCGACAAAACTTTGGAGTTCTAGGAAGATGGAGTTGATGGAACAGGACAAGACTGGAGATGAGGAGATGTTTGTAGGTGAATTGAAGGCGTATGTAGGTGTAGAGGGCAGAAGGGTGTTCGTGAAAACGGAGAGGCCGTGGTTAGTAGAATATCAAAACAACGGAAGGCATCAAGGTCCAATAATTGTGGAGTGGCGCGAGTCGTCAGCTGAGAACGAACTCGTCTGAAATATACAGTCAAGCCAAAAAAAAAAGAAACAAAGAGCAAAAGACTAGCTCAAGCTCAGGCTCACGATGAGAAATGACACAGCAAAGAAAAAAGTCAAGGTTCGAGGAGGATGGGTTCGTTATAAATAAGGGTCCAGATAAGGGACCAAAGCCCGAGCCCGAGCCAGAGTCAGAGCCAAGATCCAGAGTCTAGTCTAATCGTTTAACGCTCTCCCACGTTAAACACGTTCTAGCACTCCGAGTTCTAACACGAGTAAGGTTAACGGAGGATCACCGGGCTCATCTCCACTCCTACCGCCTTCTGGGCTCCAGGCCTGGTGACAGTAGAAGCTGGCCCACGAGCGGAAACGGCGGCAGCGCCCATAACTACCGCAAGTCTTGAAATTCCAAGGGTAAACCAGGTTTCAGTTGTAAAGGTAACTTCCATAGATGCTGCACCTGCACGCGCGTGACCGACTTATGCTGTTTAAACGGCGTCCCGTGCGGGCTACGATATATTCTTACAGGCCTTTTACTGGCCCATCTCACTTAACACCCCCCGCCCTGCTGAAGGGTCCTGCCTGCAGTCTCCACTGGACAGGCTAGACAGGCCTGAAGGCTGGGGGAGAGATACAGCCCGCAGGGGTTCCAAATGTTAGCGTAAGACCGATATTTGCCACTAAAGGTTTTCAAGACTTAATTACCCAATATTGAAGCTTTTGAGGAGTAGAAAAAGAGTAAATCTAGAGACTAGAGTATATAATTAAGAATATTATCTATTTTTCTATATCTTGTTAGTATTTCTTTCTATATTTCTCTGGGATTAAAAGTATTGTGGAGGTTTGTTACGAACTAACATTTGAGACCCCTGCGGGCTGTAGCACCCATTACATCATTTCTAGCTGGGCAGTGGGCACGTCTTACCCTGTCTCACCTCATCCAAACTCTGCAGACTGCCACCCATCACCCCCATGCATTTGTTGACGTTGAATCGTGTCTTTTTGGGGATTAATTCACCATTCACCACTTAAAAATTAAAGAAAAGAAAAGGGAGAGAGCAACAATGCATACAATCCCCCTTCGTGCTGGACTCCGTCCTCTTATTGGCAAGTCACTGCCTCGCTTAGTCCAAGCTCAACGAGCCTCCATCTCATCAACCACACCACGACAAGCCAAGAACCAGATATACTCCCCGTAAGTCAAGTCAAACTCGTTCGCCTTTTGGCAGATCACATGTCCCCGCACATGCCCCTCTCCTTGCAACCTTGCAACCTTTTCTCTCGCCGATCGCTGTCATTATCTCGTTTATGCCGAGCGTTTACGTCTAGAGATAGCTTTGTTGTTGACCGCCAGCTAGTGTCCGCAATAATGACTCTTTCTCGACCTACCTCTCTCTTTCAACCTCGTCCCGCACCCCCCTGCTGACTCTCTGGACCGCCTCCTGGTGCTCGACCTGCAAAGTCGTAAGCCCTCTGATCCGTGATCTCGTCGAGTCTGGTGTTGGCGAGGATGAAGGCGGAGTGTCCCTCGTTACCGTCGAGTTTGATTCGCCAGATATCATGTCTGGAAACCCTAACCTGGCCATGACTTACATGATCACCAGCATTCCCACGCTTCTGAGCTTTGACGGCGGGGAGGCACAGACTATGACCAAGATATCTGATGCCAGGAAGCTTGCTGATAGAGAGTTTTTGAAAGAATGGATTCGAACTGAGGCCAGAAGGCATGGAGGTCGTGGAGGAGGAGGTGGTTCGTCTCTTTTTGGAGGTTTGTTTGGCAAATAATATCAAATCTGCCCTTGCGTATAACACATCTTGTTTACATACCTTAGGTAATCTTCAAGCAACTAGACGTCCTTAATTAAACGACATGAACTACTTAGCTTTGGTATTCATTTAACTCAAGCATTGAATGAACTAGGTTGGTGTTGTCTTAGCCTCGATGTCTTTACCATGCACCCCTGTTATCAGGGTGTCTACAGAGAAATAATAGCAGTATGCATTAATTCCTCGACAGGTTTGCTGGTTAAATCTCTCAAATCCTTAGATTCTAGAGTTTTGATCAACTGCTCGTATTATTTTCCCTTTGGACCAGATATTTGTGGAATGTGTTTGTTAACCGAGGCCCTTCCCCAAGATGCCTGCTGATGTTTGATATAAACCCAATTCGAGCCAGCTGGTGCAGCACTTTAAGATCAAATAAGATTTGGAGTATTACTCCACCGGTCCAAATTCATCCATTCTAAGTGCTAGTCCACTGAGATCTACAGTCGATGAACTTGTTGTTATGAAGCCTGATAAGAGATGATGCAATGGAGCAAGGTGAGCTGGCATAGTAGCATCGCAAAAGGCAGGCCACTCGTTTCTTAAACAGTTTATGCAGTACTTAGAACATAAAACACCGGCATATATGACGGAAGTCTAGCCCAACAAAGTTCGGATCGGTGATCTACTGGAGCCCAACATGGTTATCAAGATTCGTCCAGTGGCAGCAATGATGATCCTACCCACTCAGCTTATTGACGACCCAGCCTGAAGCCTGCTGTGACATTTCCAATATCCCGGCTCGTGTATATTCGTTCAATCCTTCCACGCCTTGTGCGGGTGGGTATTGTTTTGAGGGAGGATGGAATGTCTAGAAGGAGTAACATGCTGAGCTTAGGGTATATCTTGATTGTACTTTTGACACATTCCGAGTTGATCATCACCAACCCAAACCCTGGCGATGGGTCTGAGAGATCGAATGTTGATATGTTTACACATGAGCATATGTGAACGGCCTGCTGGCCCGAGAAACTTCGCCATTTCGGTCAGGAGAAGCCGAAGGAATTTGTGCATGTGGGTGAAAGCTTTCTTTGGGGATCTACACCACCAGTAGACTCCCGTGCCACCATAGAATCATTTTGGCCCATAGAATCATGTTGGTTCACAGTATTAATTGAACATTGTAATAGGTCGGATGGTACAAAGCCATCACCACTATTCAGGCCTTGTAATGCTCGAAATACTGTCCAAGGCCATGCTCTCGACTGTAAAGCTTCTGCATCCTCTTTGTTCCAAGTGTTAAATCAAGGATTAAGTACTGTAGTTAAATACTATCATAAGTATCATCGAACTTAAAGGAACGATGTATCTCAATCAGAATGGGTTTGAAATGGAGCACTGTTGTCCAGCTCTGACTCGAAGCCACTTCCTAAGGATCAGGACATTGCCAACTAGAGATCCATTGAAGATTCAATCACTTCAATTTTCGAAAGCAGAGGACAACTGCGATGAATTATCGGTTTCAAGGCTTGACCTGTCATCATAGAGGACGAGGTTTAGTGATGGTCAATTCATGATCTCATACCCTTCGTCTTCTTTGATGGACGATGAGCACATGGTGAAGAAACTGATCTCCCATTTGGCGTTATGCAGCAAATAAAAAAGCCATCTTAAAAAACTTAAGTAAAGCCGATCAGGGCTGAATTGGTGATATAGATACTGCTCTGTACTCAATGTTGAGCTCGCAACCCGGGGCTCTTGCATTAAGAAGTGTCTTCCATGTGTTACAAAGTGCAGTAGGATACAGTAACAATTTTATGACAAATTGAATACAATTAACGTAGTCATACTATCAAATTATAAAAGTATAAATAACCATACAATAACAAACATGATATGAAATATTACAATTGAAGCTCACGAGTCCGGATAACACATACTAATCGCAATAGTTACCGTGCGCTCCACTATGGCGTCTCTCACACAGTGTAATTAGAAACCCTCAAAATCTTCAATATCAACCCAACAACCTCCATTGGCCCAGCCCAGAAAATATGGCTTCCACATCACGGATACCTCATCTTCTGGAGCCATTTCTAACTCTTCCCTCAGAAGGTTCTCTCAGTCTTGTCACCAGTGTGCTCGGCGCCAGCTCGAACTGGCTGGTCCTGCGACATGTGTATTCCTACCTGAGAGGGACCGCAGATGGAGATGAGAGTGCCAAGGACACGGGCGTTGTGCTCGTCAGCTTCATGAGAGATGGTGCTTTTTGGAGAGAGGGGTCTACAAAGCTTGTGAGTCGCCTGTTGTCTCAAGAAATACGGCGGTTACCTTTGTGGGAGTGAAAAAGCTAACACACATAAGGGCCTAGATCTTGATGCCCTGAATAGAGCAGGACGCTTCACATTCATAGATGGCCTCACAGGACTCTACAGTGATGCTACCCCTCAAGCACCGGGCGCACGCAAAGAGAGATTTCTTCGAAGTACCAGTCCTGCAGACATCAAGAAGGAAATAGAGGGCGCTCTTGGAGACTTGCGTGCTTCGCGCAAAGTTCTCATCATCGACCAGCTCGACACTCTCCTCGCAGTCACTGATGAGTCAACCACAAGCCTCACGCTCCAAAATCTTGTCCTCGATCTCCGCAGTGTAAGTTGGCCTCGGCTTGGAATGTTTGGTAGTGAGCAATTTGCTAAATACCTCGCAGCTTGTCCGCAGTACAGTCCTTACCCTCTCTGCCGATACGCCTCTCGTTGCTGCCCAAGCAACGATGCTTGAGCGGGAGCACGCCAGTCTTGTCCTCTCAACAGCACATGCGGCTGACGCAGTGTTGGCGTTGCGTATGTTGGATACAGGGACGGCGAGGGACGTAAGTGGTGTGCTGCGTATTACAGGACCTGGAGTTGAGGGCATGGGTGGTGCTACTGAGTATCTGTACCATGTCGTTGCGGATGGCGGTGTTAAGGTTTTTGAGAGAGGAACATAGAGAAATAAGACAGAAGAATGATATCAAAATTACGAGACCAAGGCTAGTATTGCCAGTATAAGATAATATGACAATCTACCACAACCACAATGGGAGCCGATTACCAGCACATTGACTTGAACAAGTCAGGACTGTTTTCATGGGTATCATGCACAAGGCGTCAATTACCAAAACAAGCATCGTCATCCAGGGTTTCCTCACGTATATCTGGCCATCGGCACGTTCATGCAGAATCAAGATGCCATTTCAGAACCTCGTAACCGAAACCCTATGGAATCTCAGAAGAGCAAAAGGGTTCTTTTTTTTTACTTCCTTGCTCAAACATGTAAAACACCGTGCCCATGCTCCAAGCCGCCCCTTAAGATCCCCTTTCATCCACGAACCAACAAACACAACCGCCCTTCCCGGTCACCACCCTAGCTCCGGTTCCAACCAGATTCCCCTTCGGTCTCAGCTCACGCTATGAGCCGTCATTTTTGTTGTGCGTTCTCGAGGGAGCGGGGGTGTTCCAAACGTCCGTGGTGGAAGAGGGGCAGGGCCGGAGAGGTGGTGAAAGGGGGTCAGATGGGATGCGGTCCCCGTTTAGGCCTTCTCGCCAGTAGCACCTCGGGCGCCCTTGGGCTGACCAGACTGGAAGCCGTTCTTGAATCGTCGGGACACATCCTTGAGGTAGCGAGTTCGGCCGGTACCGACAGTCTTTCTTCGCTTAGCCTTCTCGGACCAGTTGTCTGTGAGAATTAGTCAGTACTGCATTTTCAAAAAGCGTCGAGTTTTCGATATCGGGTTTGTCGACGCATGTTTGGTAAGGTGTTCACGTACACTTGCGGATCTTGGCAGAAGGGTAACCGCAAGAAGAGCACTCATGCTTCTGGATGTGAAGAGAGCGGCGACCTATTAGAACCCCATCAGTATTTCCGTCCGTGTCAAAATCGTTCCAAGCTCCACAATCCAGACATTCCTCGACGCTCGCAATCGTTCATTGTTGTCGTTTCTTCTTTCTTGATCGAATGTCCTTTGCGCGAATCGAGGAATGCCTGAACAGAGAGACAAAGAGGGCAGAAGAACTAACCGCATCGTCGGCACAGGGTGTGCGTCTTGTTGTGACGCTTACCGAAGCTGGAGGTACCCTTCGCTGTTGAGACGCATTAGCAAGAACTACAGAAACCCTTTCGATGGAATCATCTGCTGTCGTTTTCGCGAGCAGCTGACGGGCGGCGACGTACTCATCTTGGCTGTGGTGTTTGGGCGGTTAGTTGGATGGCGATCGAGAAATTCTCAATTTGGGAGACCTTTTTTGGCGGAGTGCGAATTTACAACCCTAAGAAACGGAAGGTGTGGGCGGGTAGCTGATCAGGTGATTGCCTAAAATGCGGTTCACGTGACTGGGGCAAGAACGATCCTTGGTGCCTTCCTACTTTAGTGGCTCCATGGTGGTGGAACAAGCTTGCATATGCGAGATGGAGCTCATTGGTTCGTATGGAGTACACCACGGGAACTGGTTACGGTTAAGCATTTCAGACTGTTCGATATGGATAGAGGTGAATGTTTCAATATTTCAAGTCATCACAAAGACAGGCTGAATAGTCAAGAGCATTAATCGTCATTGAGGTATCTCGCACATAATAAGAAGAACCCTTTCCAAACAACACACAGTCCCAGACCATAACGCCTTTAAATCCTATACATCCAAACTCTTCCATTCCAAACATATCTCATCTTCATATCTTCTACAATTTACAGCTTCATATCTTAGTTCCAAGTATCAGGTCCAATGAAGGATCCTTTCGGGACTGACTTGGAAACTGCATGAGTTTTCCAATCCATCGTCTCCAGGGCACCATAGTTTCCCCACCAGTTTGGAGGAGAAGCACTCGTCAAATACAGTGTGAAAAAGATCACCATGGTTGACATGATAAGACCACAGTCCAGAGCTGCCGATGTGACGTAGTTGTACTGGAGCCACCAACCAGTGTATCTTCTCTTGACGAAGCGGTTGAAGAAGGTACCCACTAAACCCCAGCATAGGTAGATGTAGACGGAAGCTGGAGGCAGCATACCAGCACCACCGTAAATAAGGGGGGTGCTAACATATCGCCAGATTGAGCGAGGCCATTTGCGGGCAAGGAGCCATGTGATAACAGGTGTAATGGCACCGACTAGCCAGAACCATTGAAGAGATGAGTAAATTGCGCCATGACTGAAAATGCGGGCCGGGCCAATGGCTCCCCAGATGACAGATGCTGTGTAGAAGACGCGGCCACCAGGACAGGTGTAGTTGTTGGGCTGGTCAATGGAGCAAACGTCAGGGATATGTCCCAAGGCCCAGTTCATCACACATATCTGCACAATAGCTGACCAGATAGATGCAACAAGTTGCGATGAGAACATGACCCGAGGAGGAACCTTCATGTAATGGCCAAGCTTGAGATCTTGAGCAAAGTAGAGTGCTTGGCCCATGCAGATGTAACCATAGTTCTTGAACATCATCATGGCCATAGGGCGACCGGGAACCATGTAGCCAATGATGAACTCGGTGAGAACGTTGAGGCCAAGTTGGATGTTAGTGATGGCTTGAATGACACCGATAGGGATCAACCATAAGACGGGAATGAGAAGGCAGATGAAATACGCCCAGACGGGGAAACCAGTTGGCCAGCCAGCAATGACGCCAATGGAGATGGCTACCATGACGATGAAAAGAGCTAGTCAAGGTTAGTAATATTCAATGTTGGTAGTGTTGCAAGACCTGACTCACCAGCATACCACCAGTCCTCTGCATCTCGGTACTTCTTCATCAAGCGCATGTGAACGTCGTCCTCCTGATTACGGGCGAGCTTGAACTGTCTCCAGATCTCGTGTCCATGGTAGAGTACAACATGTACAACGACAGCTGTAACAGCAGCAAAGGATAGTCCATACGAAAGAGCAAACTGTGTTGGCAGGAAGAGTGGCGAATACTCCTTGTACGCTGTTTCGTTGAAATGGAAGTTGTTGTCAAGAATCCTCGAGACATTGTAGATAGCGCCGGTGTTGTCGTAGGACTCCGATGACTGAACCGGGAAGTAATCTGCGTACCAGGTGCCTGTGAAATGAATACCCATTGATATGCATATGAAGAAGACAACAATACCAACGAGAACGTTGGCAATGGCGTGGAAAGGCGGAATCAGGGGGGACTGGAGGTAACCGCTGTATACAGTCCAATCAAAGGAGGTGGGCATCAAGCCATAACCAGTCATGCCACCAAAGATCTTGTTGACAGTGACGTTATGAGGCGCAAGCCAGCAAACCCAGGTAAAGTAAGAGAGGCCTTTAAAGATCCAGCCTGGGAACCAGTACCAGATAAATCCTCCACATCCCACAATCAAGAACCATCTGTATCGACCCACTTTCCAACCGTTGGTTTTGGTAGGATCTGAGCCGGAATGGTCGTGAAGCGTGTAAAACAAGGCGCAATTGACCAAGTCGGTGGGCCAGATCATGGCGGCGGGCCAAACCAAGAAGCGGCGGGCCAGACCAGCCAATCCGTAGCCAGTGCAGAGTGTAGTGATGCCAAACAGGATCTGGAAAGCCCAGCCAAACTTCTGGCCGTAGAAAACCTCTTGTGCAAGAAGCACATCAGTTGCATAAAGAACACCACCACCATACGCAGCCTTGGTACAAAGTCAGTACGATCTAAGTGGAAAGTGAGAGGGTTCATCTTACATTGGACATAGCAACAATTACCACATGCTCCTTGTAATTGAACTTTCCAGGCTTCAGATTGAATTTGAGGCCGAACAAGTTCCATTCGCGGTCGGGCATGATCAGGTCCCAGCCGAGGCCCATAGGATAGGCGACAAGCTGGACGACATAGGTAGTGACCGTGACACTGGGGTTTCGCAACGAGAAGAGCATATTAACGCCAGAGCCGATGGTGCATAGAATCAAGCCGATAGTCCAAGCGCGGATGGTGTTGGCAGGAACATCGACATCGTAGTTTCGGACAACAGATCGGACCTCAGGATAGGGACTATTGTCCTCCATGAGCGCGTGCTCAATCTCAATCCCCTTCTCGGCATTTCCAGTCGCGATAGCAGCGTCGACATCTGTAAGATCATCGATGGGCATGTTGGGGTCGAACTTGTGTGACTTTTCGAACTGCTGAAGGTTCTCGAGATAATCGCGACCAGAGGCAGAGACGGTCTCGAGAGGGCCTGGGATAGGAATAATATCCTCGGCCTCGTGGCGCTTGCGAAAGAGAGACGGCGCCATGGCGATTGATATCCTCGAGTCGAGGAATGGATGCTTACAGCGACAGCGACAGCGAACCGAGGGCGACTCGTGGGTTGAAGCCCGCTATGGCAGCGACAGCAACAACAGCCTTGATGACCTTTATCTTGTGGTGTTGTGAGGCGATGTTGAAGCAGAAGAGGAAGCCGACAGCGGCTGCTGCTCTACGGGTGTGGTTATACAGACTGTGACTGGGGGGATCTCAGCCCCAAGGACAAGACAGGGAAGGCCTGAGGAGAAAGGGTCGCTCCCCGCGAAGAGAACGATTTTCACACCCATCAGGACCCGGTGCTAGACGACTTGAGCCGTAGTGCAGCTTCTGTGCACTCCTATCGCGGGCAACGGCACACTAAAATCTAGGCCACCTTCTTGATTGGGTATAGGCTCTCTCTAGGGCCTTGTCGACTACAGAGTTTCCAATGGCGAATGGTCCTTCCGTGACCTCTCAGAGTCGTAAGATTCGGACCTTTTGTTCTAACGTGCCAGTAAAAACCATTGGCTGGATTCATGTTGGAGTTGAATTCTTTCTCGAGCGGCAGTTGCAGAAATCTCAACTCTTTGTAACGGCTTCGGCACTGGAGATTCCCGGTGGCTGTTAATTTTGGCTGAGCGTTTAGCCATCGTGATGATAGCCCACCGTGCCCAGGACGCCCAGCTGCTTCTCAATGTCACATCAAGCATTGGCACGCCATTGTGCTATCTTCACTCATCCAATGAGCACAAGCTCGGATGGCGTTCAAAACCTTCAGAGCGCTGCTTATCTCCAGCCTCTCCGGGGTTAGCCTCGGCCCACAAGATAACCGTGGTAAGTGTGAGAATTCAGTTGTGGGTATGTGCCAGTCTCCCAACTTCAACCCAGCCTGGCACTTTTGTCTACATAAACGGCACCACCGGCTGTCAAACAGACTGTCAACGACAGGCAATGGACAACTGTTTACCGGTAATTCTCAGGGTCCAAATACACGAAGGCACCAACCTAATTGTCCTGTCGGTATTTGCATCCCAGTTTTGGAGTACTTCTGGAATTCCATAACTTGAAGTTATGCGGCATCTGCCGGCCAAGGGTCCGATGATGTCTCCTCAGTGCCTACGTTGTCAACACATTTTTCCCCCAGCTTACCCGATACAATATGAAGTGACAATATCTGGAGATTGGTTCTCAACTTCATCGTTCCACTCGGTGCTCTGGAAACCAGTTTCAGCAAAAGGCCCTTCGTAAGGAGAGATGGTTCCATTTATCTCTGATCACCTCTGTCACGTGGCGAACTTTTGTATTGCTCGGCTCATGCAACCAGAAATGTTGGAACCTTTGATCAGTCCACTCGAGGCTCATGAAATTTCTGCCAACGACTTTAACACGAATTGTATCGTTGCTTAACAGGCAACTGCTAGCTCTCGTAAGGGGCGATGACATTATCGAGTTCTTTTATTACTCAGAAGAGATTAATCGTAGCTTAATGCGAATCTGTCAAAGACACGGAACTCGTTAGATACAATCTCGGTTGAGATTTATCTCGGCATGATAAGTAGGGACTGGCATTTTGAATAGCTGTATTTAAATAGAATAATATTCAGAAACAGCCATACACGGTTTCTAAAGGTGATGCTTCCCTATACAAATGTGGACCACGATTCCATGGATATTCCTGGCTGTTTCCTGCATCCTGTTGGCGATGAGGCCTTCACTATCGCCTATTTACATACGACGCTTATAGCAGCTTACGGGGTATTCTCTAATGTTCTTGAAGCCATGTATTTGCAGTGATGAGTGCAAACATTGACTGAACTGTGCTGAAGAAATAATTTCACAGAGAAACCTTGCTAAAGCTATAAATCGTCTCAATTCAGTTGCGGCTTCACCATCACGATCGTGAGCTAGGCATACTTAACAGCGATTTTACGATACATAGTATTAGCGTATAGGCAATATATATCAATTCAGTAAGATGACTATCTTCTATATAACATTGGCTTCGTTAAGCTGCGCATATTTGTCTCTTGGGGAGTTAAAGGTATGTGTGTATATAGTAGGTGTAGCTGACTCAACAGGAGGAAGGCAGGTGCATAGGTGACGCATACTCTGTTGCCTATCTTAGTTGCTTCACCGCAGGCATTTGTTGCTTCCATTTGCACTCCAATCAACTGCGATCAACTAATCCTTTCACTAAACAACAGCCGCGGGGTAAACATTCCACTGCGCCCTACGTCCTACAATTCACAACCCAGACCATCAACATCATGTCGACCACTCCAGGAGTATCCATCAACAAGGACGGGAAGAAAACCTTCATCCCTCTCGAGAACAACCCAGAAGTCTTCAACAAGCTCATCCGCAGCCTCGGAGTGTCCGACAAACTCGGTTTCTACGATGTCTACAGCGTCGACGAGCCTGAGTTGCTGGCCATGATCCCTCGACCGGTCCACGCTCTGGTTTTCATCAGTCCTGCACCAATGTGGGCTCGTGTTCGTGAGAGTGATCCAGGTTCCAAAGAACTGACATACGATGGCTCTGGTCCAGATGAGCCGGTTGTGTGGTACAGGCAGACTATCGGACACGCTTGCGGTCTCATCGCTCTCCTCCATAGCGTGAGCAACGGCACAGCCAAAGACTTCATCAACCCAGGCTCTGAACTCGAAAAGATTCTCAAGGAGACACAAGACCTCAAGCCCCTTCCACGAGCAGACTTTCTTTACAACTCTGTCGAACTTGAGAAGGCCCACATGGCTGCTGCAGTCACAGGCGACACTGCAGCACCTTCAAGCCAGGAACCGTCCGGCTATCACTTCATCAGTTTTGTCAAGGGTGCAAATGGGCATCTATATGATCTCGAGGGTGCATGGGATGGTCCGATTGATCGTGGTATGTTGGATGAAGGTGATGATCTCCTCAGCGACAAGGCCCTGGAGGCCACTGTCAAGAGATTCACCAAGGTTGCCGACGGTAATCTCGAGTTCAGCATCATTGCCCTATCTACTGTTCCAAGCGATGAATAGAGTGTTCCATTCAATCTGATCAGCTGCGTGAAAAGGGCAGGTTGATAAGGGGTCGTTTGCCTCGGTTTTTTTTCTTCCAACATAGGTATGGTTATAGGTCTCTTACGACGTTGACCGATACTAACTTCTATTTTCTCTCAGGATTTGAAACACGACGTCGTTATTTGTAGACATTGAAAAAAGCTGTGTGATATGTTCCTAGCTATCGGGGTTGTGGCTTTGCATTGGTCGCTACTTCGTACACGGTTGACCAAGCTGCAGCGGCCCGTCAGTCACTAGAGATGACACGGTGTTGGAGGATTGCCACAGAAATCCTCAATTCAAGGGGAGGCAATGACGGGATGGTCATTGTGATATCTGGCGTAAAACTGGTGTCTGGCTAGCGACTTAGACACAACCTCATCGGGCTTTGTCACTGCCGAATGGTATCAGAATCTGCTAGTTGCTAATACACTTTTAACTCTCCGGTGAGTCAAAACGAGGAGGCTTTGTATTTATTGATTTACAGTTTTAAATCAAGAGCCATTCATTTCGGAAAGAATAGATGAACATAGCTTAGGTATTGCTCATGAACCCCTTTTGTATCCAGGTTTGAGGACCAGGAGGGATCACAAATCATAAGCCAATGCACTGGAGTTTTTCGGCAGTCAGACGGCAAGCTATTGACAATACGAATCTCTCTCCCTAGTGCACTGTCTCTGGGCAGCTTTGACGATTGTCACTTCATGCTGTGCAAAGTGACGTCTTGGGCAGCAGAGCCTTGAAGCCAGGCTCACAATGAAGAATTCAAGTCTGGTTACTATATCCTGAGACTCCCAATTAGAGTATATACTTCCATCCAGAACTAAATTTAGTCTCAGAGCCTAACGGTTGTTCTTCCCGTCCGTTGTCTGGTGTTTGTATATACACTATACAGTGTAGTGATTCATATAGAGAGTGTCTAACTTAATGCCATCGGAATCGCCATATACATCAAGTAACTCCCAATACCTTACCATGGGTTCATATTCGCTCCAATCATGGTTGACAGAGTATGGAAGTTTCTGTGCAACGCTCTAGGTCTAGATTGGTGATACCGCTAGACCTTCCGTACAACCCCGGGATCATGTTCGACGAGTGTGTAGTCCTTTCATGGATGAGGCTCGAGGTGTTACTCTTCTCTTGTTGCACATGTTTGTAAACTAGACATGTAGAAACAAAAGAACAATAGTGTTCACCTTGTATATATCTCCGGTATGAGCATTTTCAGGCGTTGTGCCTGGCTTCAACTCGCCAGAGTTCAAGTTTGACACGAAAGCTATTCATGGTTAGGACATGTTCCTATATGCATTCTTCCAGTGCCTAGTCTCCAGTGTATTTGCTTGGTTGGCTCTAATTCATCTTATATCTTCAGTCCATTCACATGTGGTGCCAACCTCCACCACCTTGTTCACTTGGTAACTAAGGTGTCATGCCCGACGACAAACAATAACATTATACATGCCGTGAGTCGAATCTGTTACTCACGTTGTAGAGGCCATATCTGTTGTTGTATACGAGAATTAGTCCCGTATGGACTGTTTACACCATCATCCATACCATTACGGCGGCCATGTCTGCATTGAAAGTTCGGAATACGGCAGCAGGCCTCTTACAAACATCTTCGGGTATGCAAGTGTTCGGTTAACACTGATTCACATGCACGAGGTTCAACCTTCCGAACTTTGTGCAGCGGTAACGTTCGGGGCTTGTTCTTATCACTCATATGCACACTGCTCTTATTTGCTTTATACGCCATTGTAGTTATGGCCTTTGGTTGACTCACCAACAGTCGTGTGGCACTACAGTACAATGGTTGTCTGTCCATAGCAAATGCCGGATCTATATCTTTCGTCCTCGCGGTTGACCCAAGTCGGGATATTGGTGGGCTTCGGATCACAGCCGGGTGATTCAGTGGTGTAACACCCATATCACCATGGTACAACCACGAATGAGGCTCCCTCCTCAACAACACGGCAATGTCTTATGCGTTGCTAAAATGCATTTTGCGTGTAGTTATACGATAAGACCCCAGAAGTGCGCCGGCAGGCTTATCTCTATTTCGTGGGGTATTGTCTTATGGGCTTGGCAGCCACGCTGATGAATCAACGAGTGTCTGACAGGCTGAATGCCAACTCGTCTACAGATTAGGCTCTTCTTGGCATCCAATCTGACGCCTCAGGATAGGGACCCCCTGTCTTTGAATGGTACTCCGTATTAGCTACTAGTTTCCGGTGTATCTGTATGGGGATCCCCAACAGCTTACATGATAGACCTTTGAGAGAGCACAACTTGATGATCGTAGCATGTTCAAGTTCCGGCCCTATCAATGGATTTCAGCAGGGTCCAAAACTTGTCGAGTACCAGTTACGTGCTCAATATCAAGCTAATACATATACTATCCACCCACTCTGTATAGGGTAACACAAATAGACGTCGGCTTTAGAAACGTTGAAGACCACATAACGCCTGTTGAACGTCTTTGTATCACTTACCCTGCACTGAGTTTGTCAGGGGTAAGCTTATGGCATGTCATAATTTAGTTATATGCACCAGTGACATTGGTGGTAAAGGAGTCGTTGACCGAAAGCTGCCCAAGAATGTTGATCTTTGCACATCTAATCACACATGAGTCAATAGCCCGTCCACATTGGGTGCTCTAATTAGACATCGGAACACTTTTGCTAGGTTAGTAGTAATCAGTATTCAGTAATGACGAAAGGTCACGTACGCACAGGCTTTTCAAGACATACATAATTAGCTACACCCATGCCTGTTGATATCCCGTCAGCCCGTCTGCGGCATCACGGACAATCCACAGAAATATGCGAGATTCTAGAAATCCCATAATAGCGAGACCCGCTTGAATATTGGTGACGACCTAACGCCTCCCCCTGTGATGTCAAATTTAGTACATGCCCCATTCTCCTAGCTACTGGGTCTATCCATCGCCGGCGTAACGTCGACCAGGGCGATCTAATTAGGACAAGATGGCTAAAGAAGAGGAGATAACCAACTTCGTTCAGCCTTGCGTGATGGTCTGAGAGTAAAGTAAAGGCGCCGAAGATCTGCTGACCCGGAGTAAATGGCCCGTCAAGCAAGGCCTGGGTCTGAGTTATTGAATCCAGCATAAAATATTCGTGGTTATATTATCGAGGATATATGTAAGATGTGCCTGTGACAAGCGGTAGAGTACCCAATAATGTTGAAGAATCCTGTCGTTTCGAATCAAGATTTAAGCGATGTGTAAGCGAGGATGAAATAGGTACACACGGAGAAATAATAGGTGTGTTAATTCATCGTAGATCATCTGAGTTAAATGTCGACAGCAACATCCGGACAATTTGACATGGCAGTGAAAGAGGTGGTTGGACCAATTACCGGAGCTGCTCCTTTATGAAGTGTAGATCCGCCGCTTATTAAGAAGGATCATCACGGCTGCGCTGTCAATAGCTGGAGTCGGCATGTATGATTGGAGACGGAGCAGGACCCTTGAAATGGCAATGTAAATGCGTGGCGTTCCAGCCTCAAGTTGCAGTCCAACAACTGAGGCGATAGGGAGACAAGAAACGCAGTCTATAATAAGCTTCGTGTAAAGAGAAGATCTGTGATATAAATGAGCTGCGGCAGATGATCCCAGCTGGGGGATAGAATAGAATAGAACGCGGGTCCGGACCGACAAGGAACAAATCGACCTTGTCAGGCCAGTCGCCAGTAGAAGCGAAGCCGAGGGGATGGATCCAATATCAGCAGCAAAAGGGAGAGAGGCTTTGATTCATTCCTCTCAAAGGCGAACGAGACCAGGCAAGGATATTGTCCAAGTTCTCAGCAACTGTGCCAAGTTTCGGTGTGCGTTTGATACTGATAGTACTATTCAATAGACGCTGCATATTTGCCAGCTCATCAAGGATATTCTTCTGCTGCAGACTGCAGTCGATAGCTTCAGGGCTTCAGGGCTTCAAGCTGACGCCGGTAGCCGGCAACAAAGATTATATGCCAGGTAAAGCCGGCAGATCGACGATGAGGTTAGGGGAGAAGGACCTGACTGGTCGGTTCAAGGCGGATCAAGAAAGAACTAAACACGGCTAGTTCGAACGGTCTCTCCCGGGGGGAATTGAAGCCTTTAGCACAGTAGCCTCTTTAGGCTCAGCGCTGAGCCTCCTAGGCCTCGCCCGCCAAAATAGGAGTGGTAGAGTGGCTTCGTAGCGCGCGCACGTTGGAAAAAACGCACACTACGACTACTCTAGCAGGTTGAGAACCAAAAACTCGTCCCATGTTGATTTCACCGTTTCTGACCAGAGCCCAGAGAGTCCAAAGCAGTCTGGCTCTCTGTTTGCTTGACGTCATTGATTAGGCCCTTGCAATACATTATTGCCGGGCCATCCGGGGGAGGAACTTTATCAGGATCATGCCCATGTCGAAGCCTCCCCCTTGCTATTTTGATCTAAGGAACATCTGTCATTAAAACAGTGTCTACGCTCCCAGCAGCAGGGCAAGATAGGGGAGGGGAAAGAACACGGAAAGAGGGAAAAAAAGCTTGTCTACCTACTTTGTGTCAGTACGTGTCAATACTTAGACCGCACTCGAAGACGCGTACTCCTTAGTGGATGGTGACGGAATGTGGATTCATTCTGCAAGGTACAGCGCGACAAGACAGGGGAAGCGTTCCAGGATCAGCGATCGATCTTGTCAGGAGGTACTTCACAGGTACATTGGATGATCTCGTCCTCTATCCTGGGCCTGGGGGATTGACAAGCGACTTCCTGACCAAAATCTCCCATTTTCACAAGCTCCATCAGTGACTTTTCCCGCCAAGATTAATGTGAACAAGGCCTAACCAAGTTCTGCCAAGTCAAAGGCTTCCACCAGCTTGGCGCTGCGGGAAGACTAGGTAGTCCCCCCCGAAAGCCCCTGGCCATTGAGCATAACAGCATCCGTACGCGTATCTAGGGTGGGATTTTCAGCCGGAGGGCCCGTTTTATGCCTGGCGGATGAAGGGAAAACTCAATTGCTTCTTGACTGTATATTCTCGTTTCTATATGAGTAGAGTCAAAGTCTACTACTCGATATCATAAGAAATATGCATCTGCCCGGAGAATGAGACTGTGGTCGTGGTTGTTAGCTACATATGATTGAGTACACTGTTGTGAAATGAGAAATGACCAAGGATATACACAGATATCTCGTCAAGATGGCATTTGCTCCAGGCCGAATATTTTTTGCACCGTACCTGGCTAAATTGTTAGTGCACAATAGAAAGGACTACTAGCCCGAAGAAGAAACGACCGTTGAAACGAAGCTATGCAATTTATCGTATACTTGCATGCTAGGCTGCTGTGGTTTATTTCTGGTTTATATATCCGTAAACCGGGCGAAGCGAGCAGGGCATGTCCCAGTTGATTAGCACTGACATGTTTCGAAACTCAACGTCAATTGAATATATTTCATGTTGTCGTCTTCCATGGAATATGGCTTCAGCTTGAACCTGCCACTTCCTTTTCGAGGTAGCACCTTGAACTGTACGTACTTGACTACCTGCCTAGGTACTTAGATAAGATGGGCACGTAGGTACGGAATAAAGGCGGAGGATGTCAAATTCCCGGTTGGTGGGAAGGGTCACCGAAGGAGAATTGTTCCGTTTATCCACTCATTATCACTTGGCTGCTCTGAGGCGCAGTCAGCAGTAATGTGGGATGCCGTCGTGTTGTGCAATGCTCCACGACTATTGAACTTTACTACACGAGGATTTGGCCGTGTCCAGTTGCTGTTATTGGAGCTCTTAGCTGGATGGAGGGGTTCATCTCTTGCATGTGCTTGTCTTCCATTATTGACTTTGACCAACTGAATAAGGCGATGTTTAAATCGCCGGGACACGAGAAACATGACAGATTGTTACGCTGGGCACCCATGTCGATAAGTGATTTGGTTACCATTAGCCATCCAACTCGATGAGTTTTGATGCGAGCTTGGTGTTGTAGTGCACACACTGCAGCGGTTGTTGGCTGTATAGTGAATTGTTGCTATTGATGTAATCCATACCTATAACATGTCAGCAAACTAGTGATATCGAGCATGTACAGGATTGGCGACAAAAGATTCATCGAGGGGTTTCAGAGCCTGGGGTATCTGCATCTTATACCTGGTTATTTATCACAGTTTGATCGGATACCTACAGTACACCACTTTACCCGTGGCAGCGGCGTACTGCGGTTTGCTCCAACGTCAGCGCAGTCCTGTGCCGCACGGTGATAGTATTGTAAGGATCACGATAGGGAATTTAGACAGCGGATGTCGAAGGGGCCCAGGGCTCGGACTATCAAGACAATTGAGTTTAGGTTCCGTCAAAGCCCAGGTGATTGCATGTTGGCAGCATCTCGCTTCTGGGTTTGCTTCGTATTCAGTTTCCCCTCGTCCCTCTCCCTTGATAGAACGAACTTTGTCCTCTTCTCTCTCGCTTTTTTTTGTTTGAATTCCGTAGAACTCTGTTTTGCTGCATCAACGACCGACCGCAGCCAGCAAGAGATTCGGTCTTTTTCTCTTTAATATTTCGGGTTTCTGTGGCGTCTGGGGAAAACATTCAATACCCAGGGAAAACGAGAGCGGAGCCCAGACGAAGAACATACGCGATAACGTATCAACCTCGAACGGATAAACAAGGCGAAACCGAACGGACGAACGAACGAACCGAGAATAGCGACGAAAATAAGCCCAACGTTTATAGACAACAACGACTAACGACCAATAATTGAGTAATCAATCATTCTTAAACTCTGGGTCGTCCTGACCAGTCGCTTAATTTCGATACTTGGTCAACGCTTCCAGCGCTGTCTTGGTCGACTGAACCAGAACCAGCGAATAAACGACACCGAGACAGATTCTATATCTTGGAATTAAAGTTGATTGATAGCCGAAGCTGTTCAAACGGTACCTGGCAGTCAATCGGTCGCCCCTCTCGGTACAACAAACGACGTTTCGCTGTCTGCGTTTATAATTAATCTTTTAATCTTCTAATCAACCTTAAGCTCGCGTGTTTTTGGTTCGATTCACTGGGCCCCTTCAACTTCCGGCCGCTCCGCACCGGTCCTCGCTAGCTCCCAGCAAGTCCGTGTCCCCCGTCCTCGTCAGCATTCGTCACTGCTGCCACACCACTGGTCTACCAGTTACCCTCGAGTTGAAATAATTTTATTGAGAGGGATAACAAAGCAAGTGTGAGAGCAGATGAGAAGAAAGAAACAAGCAGTAAGTGAATTATTTATTTCTCTCAAAGTTTCAGTTTAATATCCCGTTATTTTACCGGCTTATCATTGAGTTCAATGCAATAAGCAAGCAAACGGTTCTGTTCGCTGGGGTACTCATCATGACTTCAAAGTCTCATCCCATTCTCCCTTCATAACCCACCCCCTCTCTTTATTCCTCTGCACCAATCCCCAATCCCCAATCTTGCCTATCATTGGTATTTTTTTTTTTGTCTCTGGACACAGCAGAATCAAATACGGGGTTTGCATTTCTTGGGGCGGCACTCTGTTTTTCACTACCACGTCCTCGCATCTTATCACACACACACACGACACATTGTACACACACTTTTCCATCATCTAATTTGAGACTTCCAACCACTGGCAGCTCATGATATCGTCCTCACTCTTCATCCTACACTCGGATTGAGCCACTCCCGCAAATCGTACATGCCGCCGTCTCCAGCCGGGGTCCCCCTTGTCTTATTTCCCCTGCACCTAAGCCTCTTTACCACATACCTCGTCTCTACATACGGATAGACACTTTGCTGCTTGCTTTGCTTGTTGCTTGTTGCTTGTTGCTTGTTGCTTGTTGCTTGTTGCTTGTTGCTTGTTGCTGGTCCCCTTGCAAAAAGCTCGGCCCTCTTTGGTACTTGGCCTATCTGTGCTTGTCCCTCGTCCACTCGCATCTTTCCTTTCTCCCACACGCCTCCTCTCACTTTCCTCCCGTTGAAATTGCCTAGCCTCACCAGAGCATCTTGAAGACCCCCGGCACCCCGAGAGATTACAGTGGTTGTCTTGCCAAGTACAGCTCAGGTAGACACTGCACTACTTGAGTTTTTCCTCTCTCGGCGGCGCCTTACCCCCCTGCCACCTCAATTCATTATCGAGGCCCAATCATTCACGGGCCATATCATCATTTACAGACAACACGCATACGCACTGCACTGCTCAGTCGAAAGACCCAGGAGTGTCGCTCTCTCTTGTCAACACGAAGCTGATTAATTCAAAGGCAACATAAGGCTATAGTACTTATTTTGCTTATCCTTTGCTTAGACCGACTCGAAGAACACCGGAGGTCCGCCGTACTCGTACCGATTTCCTAGAGCCAAGCCCGCGCAGTTTGATCCGCGCCCGCTGTGAGATTTCTAAGCTTGATCGAGGTCCGATTCTTGTTGCAGCTTTCTCAGCTCAGCCCACTCTTGCTCCTACAGTCTGTCCGACTACAATCCCCAGACAATTTCCCACCCCCCGTTTGGTGCACCATCTATCGAGGCCATCTCAGCTCTTGTCCCACTCGTCACACTCACTACTGGCCGCTCGTCGACTTCTTACTGCCTTCATTACCTATCGCGAGTTAGACGCACGAGACGCCGCTGTACATCACCCTGGCACGCCATCCTGCCGCCTACGCCACGATTTTTGGCCCTGTCGCTCGTTGATTCTACCGCTGGCTGTCACTTCCGCCGCCGTCTTCTCGCCTACGACGCCTCACCGGTCTCGTTCCCATTCGATAGCTTGCTTCTCCCGAGTCCGCTGCATGCACAATTGAGCTGAGCTATCGCTGTTGATCCCGCGTCCCATCCCCGTAGTTCGCCTTGCTGCTCCCAGTAACGACAATCATCGACGCTTGAGCTTATCCTTGGAGGTACCTCCATCCCTCCCGATCTCGTTGTGCTGTGGTACCCAATATACGCCCCGAAGCTACGGGTCCGCTGTTAGAGACCGCTCCGCTACACCCTCAGACCTTCTTAGGCAACTATTCCACATTAGGACCCGCCAGACACTATGGCGCCTGTATCGCCCCGGCTCAAGATTCTATCAGGTTTGTCGTCTCTTCTCTTACAGTTCTCCCTTCATACCTAGGGCTAGTTCACGCAGAAACCAGAAGTGAACCGTCGCGTCATTTCAAACCATCCGGCCCCTCCCAATTCCCCATCAGTTAACACCATCTCTCATCCTCTCTTTGTTTTCCATCTACCATTCACTCGTTTGTCTTGAAATTCTTACGTCAACCGTCAGGACGGTTGCTCGTGCAGCGCCTTATCCTTGCCGTTCATCATGGCCGTTACCGAGCTAATGTCAGTTTGTTCAGTGGGAGGCAATCCTGTCTCTGCGTTTCTATCATGGCGCCTCCAGGCCACCAATGCGTGCGATGTGACGCTCGTCTGGAAGTCTGGTTACGAGCATGTGGCACAATATGGAATCTCGTTCAAGTAAGTGAATCAACGTTGTTTTGAATCGAATCACATGCTGACTGATGTTTCAAGGTCTCCGATATTTGGTAACGAAAGGTTTAAGCCTCGTCATGGTATGTTTTTCTGTATCTGTTCCCCATAACAGCATGCTAACATATCAATTGCAGTTGTCCGAAACCCCGAAGACGCCGCCAGCGCCCGAAGCGGCCCATTCGATTATGTAGTACTATGCGTCAAGGCGCTGCCCGACGTATACGATCTCGCTTCTGTCATCGACTCTGTCGTTACTCCTCAGCATACATGTATTCTCGTCAACACAACACATACCCTCGGTGTGGAAGCAGCCCTGGAAGAACGATTCCCAACCAATGTGGTTCTGTCACTTGTTTCTGGTGCCGAACTCACACAACTCGGCCAGAGTGAATTCGAGCACAAGGGTCCAGCAGATGTCTGGATTGGTCCCGCAAGCAATACAACAAATATCCCACAAGCCATTCAAGAGGATATGGCCCAGGCTTTGGCAATGACTTTGAGCACTGCCCAGGTGGGATGTAAAGTCTCATCAAATATTCGCCAACAACAATACGAACGAGTGATAGGGTATGTACCCAGCGTGCTTCATAAAGACTTGACTAACCTGTATTGCAGCCCAATTGCGTTCCATCCGATCAGCGTTATCTTTGAAACCCCGAATCATGCCGCCCTTCTTGAGAAGGTTGGTGTAAAGGAGATGGTCTCAGAGGTTATTGACGAGTTGCTTCGTCTAGCTGATTCTAACGGCTGCAAATTTGAGCCCGACTTCAAGCAGAAGACGATTGCTGAGATGTCCAAGATATCCGGAGAGAGCATCATGTGGCAAGATTACGTTGCCAGACGACCCATGGAGATTGAAACCTACCTGGGCTCGCCTGTGAAACTGGCTCGAGAGTCAAACATAACCCTTCCTCGAATTGAGACTCTATACTCAATTCTTCATAATCTCAACCTCGTCAACCGGACCAGACCAAAGCCGGGCGATCCGAACGCAAATGTCATGCCACCTTCGTCTCCTTCTACGGCGCCAGTGCCCAGGATGCCCTCTCAAAACAGCCATCGTCCAATGATGAATGGTCCTCCCAATGGCAACGGGATGCCTCCTCGCCAGCCGAGACCTCGAAACTCTTCCAACTTCAGTCAGAATGGAATGCGCCGTGGTCCACCCCCGATGAATGGTGGCCCTCCCAATGGCTATGGTAGACCTCCTCCTCCTTCAATGAACGGTGGTGGATCTCGCCAGCCTTCAAGGAGAGGATCACTGGAGGACACCAATTTGGAGGAGTTCTCTCATTTGGTTCTTTACGACGACATTCCTGAAGGGTCCGAGACATCCGCTGGCGGCGGCGAACATTCCGACATTACTATGCGAGAACGAGAGTTGGCTCTACGACAGCGCGAGATGGCTCTACGCGAGCAGGAAATGCGAATGCGCCGTGGACCGCCTCCACCTGGCCCCCCTGGAGGTCATGGCGGTCCAGGACCTCGTCGTGGGCCTCATCCCATGCGCAACAGCAAGCAGGTGTTTGACGAAGATGAGGACGATGACGATGAATACTTTGACCCAACTGCCAATCCCGTTGCCCCACTGATCGACCCAGATAATTTCGATATGATGAGCGTAACGTCGAAGAAGAATCGAAAGGCTCCAAAACCCAGCCCTGGGCAGTTCCGACGAAACCCTGACGATATGCCACCACCCACTCGCGGCGGCCGTTTCAGACCCAACTTCGGTCGCAATCGATCTAGTCAAGTCGGCCACAGCTCCATGACAACCGAGAATATCCTTGAGGATCCCCTCATGAGCTGCTCTTCGGATCGTTATGGATCTGTTGACCGCGGAGCAATGAACGCCGGTTCTCGAGCAAACTCACTGACAGCTTCAAGGCTCGACGATATGCAGTACGGCCCCGGTCTTGGAGGACATGGGATGAACGGTGCCTACCCACGACGTGCCAGTCAATCTCCCGGAAACACTTACACTCCGTCTATGCGAGGCGGCAGCCGAAGAGGATCACCACCGGGTGGCTATGGCCCAGGTCCCGGCATGAATGGACGACCATCACCTCCTGATGGAGTCCGTCAGCCTGTTCCTCGACACCCGCCTGGCCATGGCAATTCAGTAGCACCACAGCAAGTTGAACAACATTTAGGGGTGAGCGCCCTCCATCAAACTAAGCCTAGGAATGTTCGCAGTCTGACGGGTAGTGCGAGCGCCAGCGCGGGCAGTGGTGAATTTGACTCCGAGCAGTCCGCCAACAGCAGCCAGGGTAGCTTACCTCCACGACCGCCGATCGGTGTGCGTTAGGACGCCCCTGCGCGGCGATAATATTCGACAGGGTACTTAAAACGTCAGGGTCTTCACGAAGACCACTACATGAGGTTCATCAACAGAGCATTGGGATTCTGGGTTTCGCAGTTCTGGAGTTCCGGTCATGCTTTTTACACCGTCAGCATGGGATCACACAGTGATCTTCTTGTTGCCGGACTCGCTGAGCCCATGTGTACTACATACATTCATCTGGCTTGAACAACTATACGACACGCACCTCGACGAGGACGACCACATTTCATTTTGTTTTTATTATACGCCCCAGTTCCATCGAAAACACGCAACGACACGACAAAAGTCAGTCACTTTGGACTATTCTCGACGCCAACGTTTTTTTTAATTAATTCGGTCTCCGCACAATCCGTACATACATACTGCACGACCAAACAGAAGTAACCTATTGCTTGTAATATCGCATTGGAATCAGGGTCACGTTCTGGTGATTTTTAGCATATAATCGACCATCCGTTGATGCAGGCCCTGTTGATGAGATGCCCAAGACTCGGCCCCTCTCCGACACAACAGGACTGCCTTGTGTCAATGGGTTGGATTCCCAAGGCAGGCTGAATAGCATCTTGAGGAAGATAATTCGGGATCGAGTAATGAACGGGTTGGTGGCAAACTAGCAGGTAGATGAGCAAGAACAAAGGCATTGCATATTTCGAGCAAGTCTTTGTCTCTGGTAGTCGAAGTGCTGTCAGAGATGTTTGCGTGGATATGCCACAAAAGCTCGGATGGACATTGCAAACCAGGAAGGACTACGACAGGCATTGTTTTCTTGACGGTGTTACACAAACAAATTAGACTACGGATGGTTGTTTCTTTTTCTGGTTAATCTGTTCGTCGCGAGAAGTTGTGCAATGTGAATAGGAAACTTGTCCATGGGGTTGGAGGAATTCTTATTGGAAATATACATAGACGCGAAATAGTAGTATGCAGGAGAATGGTGATGAAATGAAGTCAAGAAAATTTCCTACCAGTTGAATAAAGGCTATCATGGTTTAAGATCCACGTCTTCTGATCCATCTCACAACTTAACAGTTGGTAGATTGCAATTCAGGTGTCATGTTCAAGTATATCAGACCAACAAAACTGAGGCTAGGAGGGTGATGAACAAGGCCATAGGGCCATGAACAGTCAGCCTCGCACCAGCATTGGGATCTTGACTGCCGTCAGTAATATTTCTCGTACGCATACAAAGCAGCGTAGGTTGCATCACATCGTCCTTGGAATAGCTGAAGTTGGTTTGGCGTCCCCAATCCAACATGACAGTCCAAACACCACGCACAGCGCGGTCGTATGCCTCCTCCTGACTCATCCCTTCTTGACCGTTCGTCTGCATACTTTGGCTGATTAGGGTACTTCCGTCAAAGTAGCTGAGATTTGCCCCAACTATCGAGGGTTAGTAATATGCTTCGAAAGAAGCTGTGAAGCTTGACTTACGAGATCCGGTCTGCGTGGGTCCATTGACAGGTATGTAATACTTGTCGCATTCTCGAGGGAGCTGTGGTGCGGTTCCGCAACGCTCGCCGTTCCAAGTGTGGCCGAGTGCTTCAGTTTTCAAGGCCTCAATACATTCTTCAGACAGGAACGAGCTGCAGTCTCCATCGTCATCTTGAGCATCATCGGTCGTTTCATCTTTCATTCGACTTGGAGTCCAGAAAGACATACAGACGTGCCAATTAGAAGAGTTGGTCCGACTGCTATTCAGCTCTGGCAGCTTCATCCCCTCGGGTGCTTTGACGCTGATGTCAATGCCGGGATAAGGCAAATCAGCTTCCGGGTCGTCTGTGATATTGACTACACGAATAGTAGCGGTCCAGCCATCAACGGTCTTGTTGGCTGGGGACGGTTCCGAAACATTATAGCCTTCAAAGGCATATGTTCCAGTTGCGTTGGAGTTCTCGAAGAGGGACTGCCACTCTTCGATACTCTGCTTGTTTGGAGACGTGACAATTCCTAAATTGCCATTAGATGCGACGGCCAACGAGGCCAAAATTACGAATGAGAGAGATGTCTTCATCTTAGAGTACGAGTAGGTACGATATACAATGAATCTTGTAATGCAACAACAATATTTGTAGAGGGTTTACTGCCTTGTTATAGACAGCATGTTGATTAACATCAGCAGTCAGGCGGGTGACCGCACACAAGGCTTAGAAGGCCCAGCCTTGGTGACAAGCATCTTGGCAAACTTCAGCTCCGAGGGGTGTTTTGAGTTGTGAGCTTCTGATTTGTAGTTGATTTCTTGGTATTGTAGCTGAGCAATTCACTGTTGGCATTTGTGACGTTGGAGTCACAGAAGCGGAAGGGATCACCATCAGGAGACTCTGTGAGGTTTTCGGCGACCATGATATCAGGAATACGGTCCGCTAGGCAGGAATAAAACGGCTGAATCTATTGTTTCGTTAATCTTGGTATTTGACTACTCGTAGTCTCAGACCCAATAGACGGACAGCGCAATGCTTTCCACATCCAGAAAATAGTCTACCGTTGGGGGCCAATATAAACGATTGGTATAGATAGCCAGAGTCTGGGATCTAAGCTCGTAGTTTGAAGCACGATGTTTGCTTCTCTCAGAGTCAAAAGTAGGATATCTTATGCTTCGAGACTATTGTAGGTTCTAATGATGGTTCCTAGGTAGCTCCAGCCTGACTTGAATAGTGCAATCGAGCCAATGATTGTTAAGCGCACGGGCCAACTAAAACAACTATTCCCGCCTGGGAGTTGTAAACAAACCATCACCGTCAATCATCTGTTGTGATACCAACTATAAGTCCGATTACAGTTCTGTGATACAAAAACTTGAAAAAAAGTATTTACTTCTTAAGCCTTGCCTACTTACCTCATCAAAACGGCACACCCTTTCGTTCATCACAACCTGTGGGACTGTCAGTGACCAGAAAGACAATATATACCACCACCTTCTCACAATCACTGCAAATCCGGAAACAAAACAAAAGAAGCATATTCATTACAACTATGGCGGCGCGCAATGTTACAGGTTCTCAGGTGCGGCAAAGCATGGTAACCAGTGGAAGTGCTGTCAAGTCAAGACAACTCGTAAGTGTTCCATGTCCTATCATCACCATGTTGGCCATCCTATACTTGTTGGATCGTCACGATGAATCTATTACAAGCTCCCCTACTTTGCTCGAATGGGGTCAAATATTCTAACAAGCACGAACCTAAACAGGCACAACTGAACTCCCAACTCGCACAATTATCATCCAACCTCTCTGACACTGAGAACTTATTACGCATGACGAGCGTGCAGGCAGAGGCTATGCGCGGACTTGGCAGTTGGCACGGTGGACTGTAAGTCTCTCTATGGATGAGCCTCGGTAGTTGGTGAGATGTAGTGGCTTACTATTGACAGGTTCATGGCGGCAAGCAAAGTGCTAGGAGAGGAAAGTGTCAAAGAAGCTGGGCAGCCTGGAAAGTGAAACTTTACTCATCAGATTGAAAGCATGGATTGGGTTTTCGGCAAAGGGAAAACTAAGGAATCAGGCGTGAGCCGTGTTCTATTATCTCGACATCTTTGTTGTCGGCCAGTTCTAACAAAGACTTGGGCCATCAACTTGACTAGTGTACAGCCCGCTCACTTCTGTAGAAGCTCAAGCATGGCTTCTTGTGTTGTGTGATATGTCTCATCCGTAATGAGCTGATCTCACATAGCGTATGACGTCTGAGGGGGGCGCCATATTGTCCTCTCATGTGAGGCTCGGATCAGCTCGTGTCTTCGGTCCTTAACAATATCACGCACGTTGAATCAGGTAGCCTCCTTGTACTTCCTGTCTAACGCGGATTGTTTGGATACTGGAACAAAGACTAGATGCTTTGACATGGCCAAGGAGTGATCAGAATTGTTGAATTTGGGGTCTACAGGGTCTCCTCCTTGTGGTTCAAGGTCCTGGTGTTTGGTCCGGTGTCTCGTATGGTGTGGTTTGTGTAGTCGACTTGTGTCCCTTTGGCTCAACGCTGCTATCTTCTGTGCCTTCTTTGTGAACAGAACTGCGCAAAGTCTTCCGCTTTTGCTTTGGTGCGCTGACGGGATATCTTTTGACGTTTTCGCAAGTTTTACACTTGATGTTCAGGACATCGGCCCATGGCTTTCTCCCTCCTTTGCTCGCATTCTCGATGGACGATGTGCATGTGACACCCTCAACCTGGAGAGTGTCGCAAAACTTGCAGATAGTTTGCTTCATAGCTTGGCTTTGTCGAATTTGTGCTTTCTGAGTCACAGCTCGGAGGTTTGAAACGGCCTGGCGAGACATGTTTGCCATGGCTTTTTGTTCGTTCTTTGTTGTCACAGAAGCACTGTGCTCCTGACCTGTGGTTGAGGATTTTGATAGAGCATCTTGACCAGTTGAGGACTGCTGTTTTGCAAGGTATGAAGCTGCTTGGTAGAGATACGACGCTCTGGAATAGATGATGCGGTTTTGAACGCTCCTCTGTTCCTTGACTTTCGCCATCAAATTCGCGAAAAAGAGGAAACACTTTGAGTTGGTGGTTGTGAGTTGAGTTCTTCCAGTCATCTTAATTCTCATAGGCCAGTGCTTGTCGCGGGTTAACACTGTCTTCGTTGATGTCACGTGGTATGTGCCGCGCACGGACCTCTCTTGCCAGCAGCAACCTTGCCTGCTCCTGCCTGCTTCTAGCACCTCCCTTCTCAGCCTCAACAAAGACTCTTTCAAGTTATCCTTGGAACGAGTATCTGGGTTCTCGATCCATTTTCTTCACTCTCGCATCTCTGTTCTGTTTCATTCATCGCTTTACTTCTACTGTGGCACGCCCGCGCCGCATCATCGACACTCTACGGCGACGCGCCCCGAACGTCTCGCGTCAGATTCGTCATCGCAGCTCCGCTGCAGTAAACAACTTCCGCGACAGCTTCCTCACCGGTAATTTAGCCGCTTGTGAAGCATAGTCAACATGTCTCACGAGGAGGATCTCATCGATTACTCCGACGAGGAGATCGGCGGCAACGAGACCGCCGCTACCACCTCCAACGGCAAGAAGGGCGAGCTCGCCGCCGGCAACAATGTCGACAAGAAGGGCAGCTACGTCGGTATTCACTCGACCGGTTTCCGCGATTTCCTCCTGAAGGCTGAGTTGCTTCGCGCCATCGCCGATTGCGGTTTCGAGCATCCATCGGAGGGTCAGTCCTGATATTCTAATACCCTAAGTCATCACATTCCTTCCCTTCAAGCGTCCGTCCATCTCGCAAGCAAGCAAAACTGGCCACTTTTCCACAATCGTTATCGTCGTCGGGGAGCGGTCAAGGATAGATCTGAGAGACGGTTCGAACATCCGGGAACAAGACCACGGGTGAGAGCCGTGGTCATCCGCGGAACCACAACTCTGATGTCACTATTATCATGCGAAAGCGGGTAAGACGTTGTTTGTTGTCGCAACGGATAACTGTTGTATATCTGGGCGAAACGAGGAAAACTTAATGGACACTGAGAGCTTTTTGGTGCTCCTTAGCCAGCGTTGTCCAAGCAACTATCTGGCCTTCAAGTCCTAATCGTTGTGTCGATATCACACCCATTTGAATCACCATGTCGATGGCGAATGCGAAAATATACAATGGCTAAGCTGCGACGATGGACGGACACTTGATATTACACCCGTCGTTCGTTGCTTCTTAGAAACACACTCTAACATCGGTTCAATCGACAGTCCAACAAACCTGTATCCCCCAGGCACTCCTCGGTGGAGACATTATCTGCCAGGCCAAGTCCGGTCTAGGAAAGACTGCTGTCTTCGTTCTTGCCACTCTTCAGCAGGTCGAACCTGTGAACGGAGAGGTATCCGTTGTTGTCATGTGCCACACTCGTGAGCTGGCTTACCAGATCCGTGATGAGTACAACCGCTTTAGCAAGTACATGCCCGACATCAAGACTGGAGTCTTCTACGGTGGTACCCCCATTAAGAACGATGTTGAGACTCTCAAGAACAAGGAGACTTGCCCTCACATCATTGTGGGTACTCCTGGTCGTCTCAAAGCTCTTGTCCGTGACAAGGCTCTGCGTCTCGGCAGCGTTCGCATCTTCGTTCTTGATGAGTGCGACAAGATGCTTGACCAGCCCGGTAAGTCCACCTCGGTGCACTTGGCCGACAATAGATACTAATGAGGTTAGATATGCGTACGGACGTGCAGGATGTTTTCCGTGCTACTCCTCAGCAGAAGCAGGTTATGATGTTCTCCGCCACCCTGTCCGAGGAAGTCAAGCCCATCTGCCGAAAGTTCATGCAGAACCCTACCGAGCACTACGTCGATGAAGACACTAAGCTCACTCTCCACGGTCTTCAGCAATACTACATCAAGCTCGAGGAGAAGGAGAAGAACCGTAAGCTCAACGAACTTCTGGATGATCTTCAGTTCAACCAGGTCATCATCTTTGTTCGCAGCACCGTCCGTGCTACTGAGCTCGACAAGCTGCTCCGAGAGTGTAACTTCCCTTCCATCGCTGTTCACTCTGGTGTCAGTCAGGAAGAACGGTAAGTTTTCTATTTGTCATTTCTTACAGCTTTTTCTAACATTATATAGTATTCGCCGTTACAAGGAGTTCAAGGAGTTCAAGAAGAGAATCTGTGTTGCTACTGATGTCTTCGGACGAGGTATCGATATCGAGCGTATCAACCTTGCTATCAACTACGATCTTTCAAACGATGCCAGCTCTTACCTGCATCGTGTTGGTCGTGCCGGACGATTTGGTACCAAGGGTTTGGCCATCTCCTTCGTTAGCACTGACCAGGATCAGGAGGTGCTCAAGGAGATCGAGAAGCGATTCGAAGTCGCCCTTCCGTAAGTCACTTTGCCGTCATCAGATAGTTCGTTAGCTAATCATTTCTAGTGAATTCCCCGCGGAGGGTGTTGATGCCAGCACTTACATGGCTTCCTAGTTTACTGGCTGATACAATGGCGGATACCACCGCAACAATGGTCAACTTCTTTCGCTGCTATGGGCCGATGGTAAGAAGCTGGGAGATTGATATTGAGAAATTTGAGTCGGCAAAGGGCAAAAGTTGCAAAGGGTCTCGTCTTATTCAGCTGTGTTGATTATGTATTAAATGGTTTCGTACTACCTTCTGCGAGGCTCCAGCCAGCCAAATTGGTCTGTTGTATAATGAGTGTGATGTGATGTGTTTTGCGTAGTTCGAGTCTTGTAAACAGCATGTTGGATTTGGTACATGTGTTACCATAGTATTGTCGTACAGTAACTTGTCTCGACATACGACTGAGCTGTCCTGTTCACGGCTTGGTCGGCTAAACAGGTTCATAATCCCACGGGATCAGTCAGGACAGGTGCGTCACACGTAAGACGGGCACGGAAAATTCTTCATCTGAGATGCGATCTGTCTTGTCAGCATGAATGACACTTGAACCTGAGTGCGCATAGGTGGCGTGTTCCTGGCATGAATTTGTCCTTTGCGTGCTTGTGGGATGACCAGGTGGTTTGACTTTGACACAGAGCACTTTTTGGGTCGTTCGGGCGTAAGACATGGACATTCACTCGATGATGGATGGATGGATGGATGATTGGTATGTATTGTGAGTTTTACTCTATGAGCTTATGCTCAACTTGTTATAGGACTATTGGTAATTTCCAATGGGGTATTTCGAGCTTCTGGAGCCACGATTACGACTGCCACGATATCACGTATGCTGGTTGAAGCTTCATTTGCCCATAGTGTATACGGATCATCATAGTCCACAGTCGTGACCATTCGATCAGGATCAGTTTCCCTGTGTTAAGCTTTCCGTGGGATCAGCACGCGGGGATTGTGGAAGATTCGGTAGGCTTCGATAAGGCTTCCATTTGCCTTTTACAGCCCGTAGGACTACCCGTAAGTTGGTCATCATGGTCACTCCGAGGAGGTAAGGCGATATCGGCTTCTTGATTTCAGCGCCCCTAGATAGGCCACCAAACACAAACGCGTTCCTTGTGACTTCTCGAATGATGCCTAGGCCGACACGGTTTTTAGATTCACGATCCGGTACGGAGCACTCTAATGATGACATGAAGGAGGTAAGCAGGCGGAAGGACTTCTGATTTGATGACTGCCTCGCGTGGCCATGGAGAATCAGAGCCAGGGCAATGCATGCACGAGACGTGAACCGGGCTAGGCAACCACGTTTTCAAGTCTGGCAGGTGTTTTTAAGCGTGCTTTGAGATCTGACGGTGAAGGTCGAGAGCCGGGGTAGGGATCCATCTCAATGGGGACTTTGGAACACGTAGGGTTGAGATAAGAAGTTTGTTAGTTTGCAGATCACCGATGCTATTGATGCCTTAAGATATCTGTGCCGTAACTAGCAATTGTCTGTTGAATGCCGCATCGCAACCACGTATTGACATTGATACTCACGATACTCTGTACTGTTGATGGAGAACTCCCATGAGCGGTCGGGGCCCCGAAGTCGCCGGCCCGTGGTCGGAATGTGGGGCTAAAGTTCACGATTCACCAAATGGGTCTCGGAGGGCCTACTCAGCGCCGAGAACACGATAGACCAGGCTACGATTAACACATTCGCTTGGATAATGGGCGTAGTCTTCGCCATTTCTCCTGCTACTGAGGTCCCGTGAGGAGCCTGTTGCGGTGATGCGTCACGATACATTATCACTCTTCTCTATACTCAGCCATCCAGCCGTAGCTGAGGCCCAGGCGGCGGTGCAACGCGCAATGTTTACAATTTCGCCTTGTACAATAATAGAAAAGCACGGGGTACAATTCGGCTTTGCGGGGCAGGCTGCCTGTCCAGTCCCCAGTGCCTAACCGCCAGAGACACCGAAAGAAAGCAGTGCAATAAACCAAGAGTCATCGGTGTTTGTCCAGGGTAGGTTTGATTGAACATGACTCAAATATCCTCACATATGATACTTTACGTGTTCATACTCTGCAAATAGTTCTTTGGATGGGTTCGTCCATGTGTATCTCTTCAAATCAGGGCCTGTGGCATAAGAAAAAACCCTGTTGTAGTTGATCTCAAAGTCAGAGAGTGTCCCGGTTCTTTCGTGAAAACCCTAGACACTATCACTGAGTCACCATCGTGTGAGCCAACCACGATACATGACAACTTCACAAGCGGGGTCTCGGTTACTGAGTGTGACACCGTCGACACCCAAATGAGGCCCATGTAGATGCATCAGCAATCAATACATTATTTCTAGCATTAGGTGCAAACGAATGTGTATCTAGATTGATTAGAAGCAGTATCCTGTGATACAAAACGAAGACGCCGGATGCCGCAGCGCATAAACATGTTACCCAAGAACACTTGGCGAGCAGTGAATACACAGTCCCTGCCCTCCCGGATCTGTTAAGGGTCCGGCGACCGAATGGGGCCCCGTGTGGAAACCGAGGGGTCCCCTGATGAGGTAATGATTTGTACAACCTTGATGATGCGTAACGAGACGAACAGCACAGCATGCTTGTGGTCTTGTGGAGCCTTGTCCGGCGGACCACAGAGCCTGGTACATGCAGTTTGGAGTCGGGACTTGTTATCCAAGCACAAAGAGATTGGACTCTGTTAAGGGGCTGGTAGCGCCGCCGCCACTGGGTGGGCGCTCGAGCCAGACGAAGGAGTGTTCATCATGTCGAAGAACTCCCCAAGTTATGTGATGAAGAAAGGGCTGGCGTTTCACTACTAAGCAGACCAGACACCAGCACGGCGGATAGTAAGCACCTGGGTGAAATGAGTTATTGCTCATCATGTACAAACTGATGAGGAGTCGTGTAAGCATAGTGGGACCCAAAGTCATGATGGTCCGTAATCAACCTCCTCATGATATGGGAGAAGGCACAGCTGTTGTACAGGTAGTACACATGATGACCAGACACTGCTTAGATCATAGCATAGTAACCCCGATGGCCGAGTTTACGAACCAAGATGTCGAGGTGTTGACCAACGTTTGGTGAACAAAGGTTGTTGAGACCTGCGATATTAACACCTACACATCACCATAACGAATCGGCAATATGTCGAGGAGCCCGAGAGATGCTGTATCTTTACCGCATGACAACGGCTGGCTTGTGCTACGGTACCGGAAACCACAGAGTCATGATTGTGAGAGTCGAGCCGGCCATTCTCAAAGGCATAACAGTATTTCACCGTGCATTGATGTATTCATGTATTCCTTTGTTGTTCATAGCAATTATCTAATTACTAGACGGGCAACATCGGAACTGTTTAACTATAGTGAGGTCATTGTGGGACGGTTTAGCTCCCCATGAACGCTGGATTAGCAATGTTCGAGAAAGAATGGCGAGACCTCTCTCGGAATCCTCAGTATGAAGGAGGGGGTCCATGCTCAACGGCCTGCAAATAACAGCAGATTACAGTAACAACCACAGCATCGGACTTGAACAGGCGTTCTATGACTGCAGTTTGCAGTTTGTAGTGTGTACCGGTTGCTGAATTAATTGCCGCTACTTCGTAAATGCCTCTCCTTACGAAGCGCGCGCTCGGAATCTGTGGCAAGGTTTGATGCAGCTCAAAGTTTTTTGCCCCGAGGCTTTGCTTTGCCTGCGAGAAAGAGATCTGAGAGGTTGAGCGAGTCACAATGGTTGAATGTCGGACTTCATAGCGCACCCGGACGGCGTGGTTGAGTCGAGGACGAGATGAATCTAAACCAAAAGCCATTTCATCATATCCACACACTGTGATGTTATTGGACAGCTTCAGATTAGTGTGAAGCAGATTTCAGATTGTTTGATATTCGTAGTGGTACGTACATGTTGCGAAGGGTTGGAACACATCGTAAAGCCCAGGTTCATTTATGATATTGATATTAGATATCATGGATGTTATATAAGTCGTTTCTTGGGCTGTCAATAAGGTAATTCCGAGTCATATGAGCATAGACACAGTCAGGTCAATCGAGGCCCGGTTTGACAGTATACATTTCTCATATTTGCAACCTGTACTAAGTGCGTAGTACGCTCTCTTACACAAAGAGCGGTTCTGCCGGCTGACCAAAGTCGAAATACTTGGAAACTGAAGACGGAAGGAACATGGATTAACAAGTGAACATACGTCCCTTTTAGAACGTGATCATCATGAATATTCTCATTAGGTCTGTCGAGTATTCACCAAGCGGTGGCGGAGTGCGGAGATGGATGTGCACTATCAAGAGCTGAAGGAGAAGAGTCATCGCGCATCAGCAGCCAAGTTTTGGAGGACTAATTATGCTCCCACCCAAAAAAGGCCAAGTGTCGAGAAAAGCACCAGTTGAAGGGTTTCCCCGTCACAACAGTATTCTGGCGTCCATGGAGAACTTGCATGTTTTCCATGCATGCAGAGGTTTTGACATTGCATGTTAGTGAGACAGAGACGCAGGCCCCAGGGCGCATCCTGTGGGAAAAAACTGCTGAGGCAAGGAGATAAACATTGAGAACTTAAAACGAGGGCGGCTTCATTTCCAACACAGACAACGACAACTCAGTGAATAGCCAAAACGGGTTGGGAGGGTGACCGGGGGTGGTCGGGACGGCAGGGATACGCGAGATGCACGAACCTAGCCTCCAGCTGGCGTGCGAGCCAGTCTACAGTACCAGTCAGCCAGTCTGCCAGGCCAGAGATGAGATGAGTCGTCATTTACAGCGGACAAAACAGTGCAACTGGCAGAGGCTTCCTGCTGATGGTCAAGTTGAAACCAAGTGTCTGCATCATGATATCTCCTTTTTATGCATTTATCATAGCAATAAACATAGACAGACGTATAATCACCATACGTAGCAGTATGCAGACATATGTGTCAAGGTTACTCATGTGTTGACCACACATCGATAGACGATAGTACAGGCCAACCCTTCTCCTTCTCCTCTTGCCCCTCCCCCTCCCCCTCCTCTTCACCGTATGGCAAAAAGTGAGTTCGTCTCGATGCCAGGGAAACATAAATCCGTGGATGGATGCCTTGAGGCCTTGATCGAGGGGCCCGGGAAGTGGAAGGGCAGCCAAAGGTGGAGGTGGATGCGCCTTGTAGCTTGGGTAAAAAGAGGTGGAGGGGGGAAGAAACACGCGCTGTTCAATCCGGAGAACCAATGAGGTGATGCCAAAAGGCAGACACGCTTCGAGGCCCAGCGTGAGAAGGTATCGACTGCGCGATCTTGACACGGTATCGCACGGAGCTGGAAAAGAGGGGCAGCTCGTCGTCCAGTGTGATGTGCCAGCACTAGATTAACGAACCCACTGACTGGCTGGAGCATCTACAAGGGTTTAGCTGTACCGTGCGATCACAGACCGAGCACACTGCCCCAAGAGGTACTGTACCTCACGCGCTGGGCATTCTCTGCAGCGCGCCGTAGGTACCGGCCTTCAACTCGTCTCTCCTCCTGGTCTTGCTCACGCTGTCGCTGTCCCAGGCATTCAAAACTATGCCATGGCCCGCCGCTGCCATCTCCCGCCTTTTCCCCCTCCCCCCATCGAACAGCATCGTCGCCATCATGTTCGAATTCGTCCTCTAAATCCGTCCCCAAGCGACTCTCTGAAGTCTGCTCTGGAATCGTGCACCATCTCCACTCTCCACGGCGTCTTGTCTTCATCTTTGTTGTTTACTCTACTTTTACCTTTACCGGGTAAAATCTCACCTTCAAAAAAAAAGAACCTCACCAAAAACACCGAAAAGAAAGAAAGAAAAAAACAGTCAGGCCGCAGCGGCATTCACTTGCACCTTGCGACTCCAAAAGACTCACTTCACTCTCCTTGCTCTTTTGTCGCCTGACGGAAAAAAGAGTCACAGTTTCTGGCCTTGCCAACGAATTCCAGTACAGCACTGCCTGGGTCCCGCCCAGTCCAGTCCAGCCCAGCCGAGCCCAAGCCCGATTGCTCATTGCTCATTACTCATCCTCTAAGCTTTTAGGGACCAACCTTGCCTCCCCCGGCCTTCGCCCGTACCCGCAACCCGCAATCCGCTTCTCAGTGAGGTGACTTTACGCAAAAGTGTCCTGTCCATCACTAAAGAGGTGACTCTTCGTGTTCTCAGTCTCGGGACTTTGCTGCATTGCTCACTTATTACTGTCATCTCCTACCATCACCATCACCATCATCATCTCCTTACCGTCTGATTCAATCATTTTCTACCTATTTCTATTACCTGTTCACGTTAACTCTATTCTATTTCTGTTACCTGTTCATACACTTTCACTACCCGCCCCCCTTGCTAGGCTACCACCCGCTATCAGCTCCTTCGCCACACTCACTGTGACGAACTGCTTGTTAGTCATCCTTGCACCAAATCAGGCACAGGCTACCGCCGCGCACCCTCTCTCACGCTCTCTCCGAGATCGCCATTTGGCTGCTGGCTCCCACCTGCCACACACGCCCCTCGCCGCCTCTGATCGGGCTCGCCACCGTGCAAAACGACAAGAGTCACCCACCACGGCCAGGCTGTCACTCATCATTGCAACGCCTCACACCTCACGCCTCGCCCCCTTAGGCCACTTAAACAAGAGTCATCCTCTTTCGGCTATCTAATAAACCCCTCCATCACCTCTTCAGGTCATCTCTTCACCCTCCAGCCACACCTCTAAATCTCGCCAGCATTGTACCTTGCATATCAATTAAACAACGGCTTGATCTCCATCTTTAATCACCGACATCGACATCGACATCGACCTCGAAACCTCGACCCCGAATTCAACTAGTCATCCGATCGCCCCGATGGTAGCCTCGTTCTAAGACTACCACTCGCTTCTAACCTCACCTTTGGAGATTCGAAGCATTATCGCAATGCCTGTTGGAAAAACAATCTTTACTTCTGTCGCCGTCTCCGCTTCGTCTTCCGGTCATATCGTTTGTGTTATCAAGTCGCTTCTCGACTCTCTCGTCTAGACGCCTCCTGCACCCACACCTACGGATTTACTTCTATACAGCACTTACACGCTGTTACGGAGTATAGCTACTCGACTTTGGCCCCGCGAATTACTACCGGTAAATTACGATTTTATTGGTTGACCTAGTCCCTGACGGCGACTGGATAAACACCCTGGCTTGAATCCTATTCAGGCCTGCTTCAACTACCACCCAATATGAAGTGCGACGCGACTCTTTCGCCCGCCTCTATCACCTCTCGATATGCTCCTTATAATACATCCTTAGCTTCTTCCGCCTCAACCTCTCTTACCTCTGTTTGGTCCGACACCACCTCACAGGCATCCGACGACACCTCTATTTCCACCATCTCTTCCGACTCAGATTCTTGCGACTCTTACTTTTCAAGAAAGGCGGCTGTTGTTGACAGCGCTCTTAACTTTCGACGTCGCATTCAAAGATCCCAGACGGAGGCACAGGCAGTTCCTGCCGAGTTGCGCCAGAACCCCCGAAGAACTTCGGCTGCTCGTCCCGTATGCCCTCCCGCCTTGGTCCGACAGTCCGACCGAAAAGTCAACTTTGTCGATAGTCTTGTTGGTATGTTGTGACTAGATTCTGATTTCCTGTTCATGTGCTTAGATGTTACCCTTCTAGATTCGTCGACACAGATTGTTGAAGCCATTTGGCCTCTTTCTTCTGTCGTCTGCCGAAATGAGCCTCGAAGCAAAGAAGTCCTGCCTCTGCGCACTTTCATTCAAGAAACCCTGCGTCGCTCACGGACTAGCTATTCGACTCTTCAGGTTGCACTATACTACTTGATCTTAATTAAGCCCCATGTGCCAAAGCACAACTTCACTATGGAGCAGCCCGAGGATCGACATGCCGATCGCGCGCTCCAGTGCGGTCGTCGCATGTTCCTCGCGGCTTTGATTCTCGCTTCGAAATATCTTCAGGACCGAAACTATTCTGCTCGGGCCTGGAGCAAGATTTCGGGACTCAACACCCAGGAGATTAACCAGAATGAGATCGCCTTTCTGCTCGCTGTCAACTGGAAGATGCACATTGCCGATGAGGTCTTCCAGCGATGGACTGACATCGTCCTCAAGTACACGCCTCCTCCATCTGGTCCTTCATCTCCCGGAGGTGCTTCCCAGACTGTGTGCCAGCAGGTTGCAGACTGGAAGCGAATCATCCTAGGCCTCAACCCCGAGCTGACTAACCTCGCGGTGTTGATTCCTGCTGCCCCTTTCATCCCCAAGTCAAGCGACCTTTGCGCTCTGTCCCCACGCAGCATCCTCAACCTTCCTCAGGAAGCTCAGCCATCAAGTCGCTATGAATCCGCCGAGGCCACTCCCACTCCTAGAATGTATAGCACTCCTGGAGCCATGGCCCCCTCCCTGGGTATGCTGCCAACTCCTCGACTTACTCCTCAGAGCAGTGGACTCTGCACTCCTGCCGCGAGTGCCGCTTCTCACATGCTCAGCAAGAGCTCTGCTATGGGAATGGCTATGGCCCAGGCCAGCAGCCTCAACACTGTTCAGTATCTCGACCGTCTCCCTGCTTGCGTGACCTCGTCACCGCAAGTCTACGGCTCTGTTCGTCGATCTTCTCTCGCCAATTCAGTGTCAACAGCTTCCTCACCCGAATCGATGATTTCGGACACGTCGCGCTCCTCGCGCTCTTCTTCCATTTCATCAGCTTCATCGCTCGTTAGCGCGACCCTCAGCTCCTCCAAGCTGGGTATGGCATCGCGATTCCGAGCCCCGAAGCTGTGCAGTGAGAGATTGAGCCAGAAGCCGACGATCCCTTCGGTTCCTGAGTACTGTTACACATCGTCTCCTGAGTCCTACACCGGCCCGGTTAACAAACTCGGAGACTTGTCTCTTGATACTCCATTGGCAAGACGGCAACAGGAGCTTGAAGATATGGCTCGCGATTCTGATGCTGCCCGCGCTCTGCAGGAGCTGCATTATCGCTCAGCTGAGGTTATGCACGCTGAGGCCCCTAGAAGTGGCACAAAGCGAAGTAGAACCGCTTCCATGGACAACGGTCTTCAGGAGAACGTTCGTGAGATCCTTGGCGGCCCTTACTCTACCCAGCGTCCTGCCTGGCCTGATACGTTGGTTCGCACTCGAGGCATCACCTCCGAGTCGAACCTTCAGATCCCTGTCCGTCCCAATCTGCCCGGTACTGGTAAGCGGGTTTGCTGCTCTGCTGAAGCAGCTCGGGGCTACGAAGTCTCGTCTGGCCACCCCGCCATCGGTATCCGTGGACCTGGTATGTGGGAGGGTATCCTGAACTAAACCCATCACACCTTGTTGGTCACGATATCTCCTACCAACTCGATACCCCGTCGTCCATCGACAAACTATGTCGTTTTGACTACAATGTGAAGAATAATGTCGAATCAATAACTTTCTCTTTGTCAAGAATTACTGGGGGCTGGAAAGAAAGGAGTCTTGCTAAAAGGCCTTTGATACCATGGATCTTGAAGTCTTTTCAACGTGTTCGGATAACACTTTGCTTTTGCTTCAAGTCTAGGCCGAAAAGCGTATGTTTATTTACATGCATATTTGGGGTTAGGAAGGGAAGAAGGCGGCGAAAGTCTTTTATTCAGGGGACGTTACGGAGATGATGAGTACAACTGTTGTATGACTAGGACGTCGCTGCATTTTTTGTTTGTACCTGTTGCTTGTTTACATGGAGGAACGGTTGAGCAATGCAAAGGGAGTAATAGGTTTGATTTGCTATCAAAACCGAGCAGAGAAACCCGGTCACCGAAGAATAGCGACCCCGGCGTCAAACACGGTATCTGCAAGGTAATGGGTTCTTTTGCATCAATTGGAGTTCAATCTGCCCTTTCTGCAATCAAGACAACGAAACACCACATGATGTCTTTCGGACAAAGCCAAGCTTGGAACCACTCGACCTCGTCAAAGGCAGACCTTGGGAACTTTAATGGCAATCAAACCAGTCGATTTCGGAAGCGGACTCGAGCAAAGGAGTTCCAAGAATGATCTGAATTGAAAGAGAGCGATGACGCTATGGCGAAATCTAATAGCTAGCTTGAAACAGTCCTCGCGATAGTGGACTCGTGGCAGTCGTTTCCGATCCCTTATGGAACCAATTTTTCGGATAGGAGAAGAGACGCACGAGCAAAGCAAGACAAGCACGAAATCAAAAGCATTTTGCTGGAACACTAAGTCTTTTTTCGTCTACGCTGACTCATTTACACGCAACTGAAGCGCAATATTCACCATATGTGACTACGTGATACGCCAGGCCCAGAATCGAGGCTTGACAAGCATTTGCTTGTCGATTCGAACTGATGAACGCCTTGAGAAGTTCAAGACGCAAGATCCGAGAACCGGAACACGTGAGATACGATTCTTACCATGAAACTCCGGGCGAATAGTTTCTTCAATCAATCCAAATTGTGTGACTTCGTGCTTAACCGAACCATGTATGCACACCTGGCAACAGCATAGTCCATGACAGAGGATTTCTTCTCCCGGAACTACCAGGAAAGGCTTAAACCCAGGCCGTGAAATCCCGGAACCACATGGTGGTCTGCTCAATTATTGGGCATGGCGAGCTCACGGCGTGTGAGTCATCTCTCCCCCCCGTCCGCTTGGCACAGACATGACAGGATGCTGTGTTTCTTTTTTTTTTCTTTTGTCTTTGTCCACCAGAGGCCAGGAACCTTCTCGATTGGGCAGTGAGTGGCAATGTCACCGAGTTGTGTGTGTGGGCTGTGGGAAAAAAGGCCGAAGTCTGGTTGGTGTTGTTACACGAACATCGTGAAGTTGAGTATTGTTGGGCGAGTATGGTTATCTTTTGGATAAGGTGGAGATGAATGATTTCTGAACGGTAAGCGAGACTGGAGGTGAGTAAGAGGTAATAGTTCCTTTGATTCACGATGGTTACGTGCGTGAAGTGCTGCCTGTGCCTTGCTCAAGATGAAGTTCTGATTCATCGTGTTGAGGGTCTCACGATACCTCCATATTTTACACTAACTCATTCTGATAGATCCCATGATACTTTGTAAACAAAACTATCTATGCTGCCTACACTAGGCGTCTATAATCTATGACAGTAATATAATTCTAATCATCATGAACTCCATTCCCTGTTCCCATGTGAGATGTTACATGTTGTGACCATAAGACCTGGTAGTTTCGTGCCAGGCAGGGGGTGTGTCTGTACAAGTGATGTGATACATGATGAGCCATAATGATTCCACATGATCTTTCTCAAGCTGTAATCTCGGAAAGTCCAAGGCAATCATCTTTCACCCCTGGAGTTGGGTACGCCTTTCAGCATGTAAAGCGGGTTGTTGACCAGCTGGTCTTGGTAGGCCGAGAACGGGTGTGAGTGTGCGTTCATGTCTCTGGATGTAAGATCGGGAACAAATCCACCGATTGAACGATATGACTCTTCTTTCTGTTCCAATACGTGGCCTCCCAGAGTTATTTTGGTAGAACTGGGGCATCAAATCCATCGTGATACATTCCGATCGTTCCATAAACTTCTCGAAGGATGTCTTTACTGAGGATATTGTCTGAGCCCCATTTCAGCCTCTGTTCAATGCGTCTTCTTTCTTCCCGTGCGATATCTCTCGGTAAACCGTGGCATAACGTGGTGAGATCGATCAAGTTAGTGATAAGGACGTTGGGCTCAGGGGCGTCGATGAATGCATTGCGAAGACAGTCCAGCTGAATCTCCCACGACGACTCATGTTCTTCGAGGCCGTATATTCTTCCACCTCTTCGAATCCAGAAGAGGAGTCGTAATCTCTTCTCGTCCCACGGGCCAGTGATGAGAGCCGTGGGTATACGTATCTTAGGATGAACATCGCACCCACCCCATTTCTCCACCCATTGGAAAGGTTTCCACGATACAACTTCCTGATAATCAGCTTCGAAACACTCCCGAGAGTCGAAGTGCCCAATACCGCCATCAAACTGATGATTGGAACTATAAATGAGAGGGTCACCATCTTCGTCCATTGTTGGGAGATAGTGTTTGTACAGACGATCCCTGGCGTAAGTGTCTGCCCACGTTTGTTGTGCTTGGAGAATTAAGTCTGTGTCGATCCATGGTAGGTTTAATATGGTCGACTGTAATCTCACATTAGCTATGCGGAGATACCACTGAATTTGATGATGCAGACGAACCTGAAGATGACGATCGCCACCGATATTGTTCTTATCCAAACCATCCCAACCCCCGGGATTCCCAAAGCCCTGTTCCCAAGTATCATGGAAGGCCCATATGAGAAACCTGACAAGAGTAGCGCGACTAGATAGCTTTGCGCCTATGACAGGTGCAGCGCGAGGCAGGGCGACATTGGCGCTATAAAGGAAGATGCTCTCAAGAATTTCCGCAGGGAGGTTTTGGAGAACTGGTCTCCAGCGGGTAGCTCTAGAGGCTAGAACATTCGACAGAGAGCGCTTCATCTTCTTGGGAGGAGGGTTTTCGTCGACACCAGAGATAGATGTTGGAGTGCCCAACGTTGATGGTTTGCGGGCAGATGGGTATTTTCGCTTGCCTCGGATCCGAATGGGCGTAAGACCCATTGTGTGTGTCCCAATTAATAATTAAAGTCGATGCTATCGCTAGAGAAAGTGTCTTGGGTGTGGCGGCAGTATTGAGGTAGGCTGGAGGACTGTCGGCGAGCAGTGTAAACACAACAAAATTGACGCTGATGCAGGGTCCAGAGATAGGGTGATTCTCAGTTTACCAATGCAGCTGCATTATCCCATGAGAAGAAATTCGACAGTTTGAGACCCATTAAAGTGATGGCTTTGAGAAGACGGAGTTACTATGAAGGAAGTTGAAGGTTTTGGTAAAGAGGAAAAGTTGATATTGGGCAGCTGTGACGTTGGAGGAAGGTGGAAGTGTTAATTTAAAGAATTCAGTTCTAGTCGCGTAAAACAAGTAAGATAAACCTCCTCAGAGCCTCTGTAGTAAGCCCATAATTACCATAATGCACATATCTATGCAAAATTATGGTATATAATCCAGAATGTTTCACTCAATTATCTACATTGCATCCCATGAAGTCCTGGAGTTGGAGTTTCTCTTATACCAGGGCCTGTGCATTACCCGAGACCCGCCGTAGAACCAGCAGCCTGGGCCTGATGACTAAGGTATTTTTGTGACATCGACTTTTCCCACCCATCGTCAACGACAAGAGCTTGTTTTAACAAAGTGACGCTATATTGCACCCGATGTCAATGCCGACGTAATACCAATTCCCAGTGATGCAGTCAACTCTGTGTCTTCCGGTTCCGTCTAGAAGTCTCCTACGATTCCTTCGGTGTCAGTCCAAGAGGGCTTTCTCGACTCCAAACCATGGCCGAGATGTCATGACCACTCCAGCTCTATGCTGCCGCGCCCGAACGCTGAATACTACGGCCGCACGGAGGCAGCCTGTGGCAATGGTCACAGCATATGATAGACGAGTTACAACATTGGAATCCCCTCTCTTTGATATAGACCCTGTTACACGGAAACTCCGAAATCGAAATCAACCCTTGACATCGCAAAGCTGCTTTAGCACAAGCCGAAATGCGCGCAGCTTGTTCAAAGGTCGCAATTCGAATCCTGATTCCTCGTCCACATGGGAACGTCTTTTCAAGTTTCCAGGAAAGAAGGATGATAAGGCCTTGAAGCCTGATGACCTCCCGAACCATGACGAGTTTAACGACAACTCTTCCATCTTCAACAATCGACGAACGCTTGCGGCCAAAGCGGCCTCCGAACCCCGTCTCCGCTGTACAGAAGTCGATGAACATGGCAATGTGATTCTGGTCGATGGCGAGTTCAAGAAGACGGAACTTATTGCCAAGGTATGGACCAACATAAGCCAAAGGATGGATCTTCCGCAACGTGATAGCTAACCATGCCTTTTTCTAGTTTGGCTTGCTACCTCGAGACTTGCGAAAGATCGACTCCTCCAACCTGCCTCATATTCTTGTCCGCCCTTCAGCCATCCTGCTCAACCTGCTCCATCTCAAAGTTCTGATCAAGCATGACCGAGTGCTTCTGTTCGACATTTACGGTTCCAAGACGTCATACCCTCAGTCGGCCTTCATGTACGACCTACAGGGTAAACTACAACAGAAGAATTCACAAGGATCGGGTGCCCTCCCTTACGAGTTTCGCGCGCTGGAAGCGGTGATGACCTCAGTAACTTCCGAGCTGGAAGCCGATTTCGAGGCAGTACGCGAGCCTGTCATGCATATCCTTAGCGAACTCGAGGACGACATCGATCGACACAAGCTGCGAATGCTCCTCATCCTGTCCAAGCGAGTGAGCACATTCGAACAGAAGGCCAAGCTTGTCCGAGACGCTATTGAAGATCTTCTTGAAGCGGACGATGATCTCTCAGACATGTATTTGACGGAGAAAACACATGATCTTTTCAGAGGAGAGGACGACCATACGGAAGTTGAGATGCTGCTGGAGTCTTACCACAAGTTGACGGACGAAATTGTGCAAGAAGCCGGTAACCTTGTTTCTGGGATTCGAAACACGGAGGAAATGTAAGGAACCCCTGGCCAATTATGGCTCATTTCACTAACAAACGTAGCGTCCGTGCCATTCTAGACGCCAACCGAAATCACCTCATGCTGCTTGAGATCAAGTTCAGCGTTGGAACTCTAGGGCTGGCCATGGGAACCTTCCTTGCGGGTCTATACGGTATGAACCTGGAGAACTTTATCGAGGAGACAAACTATGGCTTCGCTGGCGTCACCGGCGTCTCCATTGCATGCTCGCTTATCGTATGCTGGTACGGCCTTACCAAGCTGCGCCGCGTGCAACGCATCAAGATGATGGATGACGAGCGACCGCGATTCCCCCGTGGGCAGGCCTACTTCCCCGACGATCGCTCGGCTCTGGGACTTCTGGACAACAGGAACCGAGAGATGCTTCGACGAATCAACATGCAGAAGGCTACGTCGCAGAAGAAGAAGTGGTTTCATTGAATCGAGCATGTACACATAAGACATGTTTGAGCACGAGGCTCTGTAACATGAGATCTGTGTGTTCCTGGCGATTTCGTGGCACAAATTCAGCCACATGTACAAAATTAGAGCATATTTCTGGAAACTACTAGATACCTACTCATCTCAATGAGGTTGGAGTTGAAGGGAAAGATACCCAAATTCGGACAACGGACACATCATGACAGGCATCATCCATCGTGTAATTTTGGTGGTGAATGCTACCCAATGGAAATGACGGCCAATGGGGTCATCGACGTAAGGCCAAGGATCACACACTTTTTCTCCTTGACATCCAGTTTGGGATTCTGATTGTCGTGGTGACACAACTGCTCCCGTTGATTGATCTCATCATGACAGCGTGACGTCAGAACAAATCTCTTTCCCACCCTCCTTCAAACCCGTTTAATCAAGCCGCAATGTCATTCCGGGTGGTGGTTGGCGTTCTGGGCCTGAGCGCTGGGCTCGGTACGGGTCTAAATTGAATGTGACAATTGACACGCAAGGTGATGTTCCAGTGTTAGTCGCAGGCAAGGGATGAGCGAATCAGTGGAGTCACTTTGCAGGGAATTATTTCGAAAATTGATTGCCCTGACGTCGCGGAAGTAACCTCAAACAAAGCCGCATCCCGCAACGGGCTACGGCGGTAATAAAAGATTAACAGGCCTTGTTTTCTTGACGATCTAGCCACACCGCGCACGTCATAAACTTTCTTTTAACCAATCACCGACCGCATACGACTCTAGCCACATCACTTAGTGTGGCTGGGTCCTGGGTCATGGGGGAATTCGAGATAGCAAACTGACGTCAGGAAATAACATGACGGAGGAAAAACTTCACTGCAGGTAGCATCCAAGAAAGCAACCCTGCAGAGAGCCGCTGAGCAAGCCACTGATTTTCAGATATATAAGGATGTGAAGAGGCTGAACGAAAAAGAACTCTATTTCCAACACATCAACAACAACAACTTCTATCTCAACCAAACAACTCTACAACATCTTCAGTCTTACACCGAGACTACTTTGCGCAACTACACCAAAACACATCCACTTAAACACACACTCCACTACACAAATCATCCAAAATGGGCGGTGTTGTCTCTTGCGTAAGCCACCACAGCCTCACTTCTCCATCCAAATAGCATTTCACTAACAACTCTCGCAACAGATCAAGTCTTGTCTCCAGACCATCGGAGATGCCATCATGGCCGTCATCGGCGGTGTCGGCCGCATCCTCCAGGCCATCATCGGCGCCATTGTCAAGTTCTGCGGCATCATCGTTAGCTTCCTCACCTGTGGCTACTGCGGTAGCAAGGGCGGACGCACCAAGCGCCGCGGTCACTCGCACATGAAGTCGACGAGAGTATAGAGAAGAAGAATTTCTCTCTCTTGCACGGAAACATGAACGCTTAAGTGATACCAATTTGAGAAAAGGGGACGGTAGAGGGGAAGATGATATACCTGGTGGATGATGGAGGAGTTTCGCGACTACCATAACGGCCTTTGTTTTTCTTTGTACTGCGATAGCATTAGGATACCCAATCCTCAATTCTGCGACTTAATCTCGATATCGATCTCTGAACGTGATTGAATGTGTATGTTCATTGTGCCCATTCATGACTTAAGCCAACTACAGAGTCCATCAAACTTTCAATACAACGGTTTTGCGATAATATCATAAGCATAAAGAGCCTGTGCCAATCTAACCCATATAAATTATTTGGGTTAAAGCGAGATTTCTAAAACACTAGATTAAAATAACCACAATTGTTTGTCTATTATACAAACAGCAGCGGGAAGTGTTACAATGCCTCCCCAAAGTTATTGAGATAACAAATCCGCAGCAATGGGTCGCAGATCAAATCACGCTATTAACACATAAGTTACAGTACAGTATTTCATACCATGTCCCGCTACTCTAATCATCCTCTTCCATCACATTACGGTTAAAGAATCCATGAATTTGTCGCCCAGCCGTTGTACCCACCAAGGGCGCTAACTCCTGTACTGTCATGTTGGCGATCTCACGAATACTCTCTGTCTTGAGCACCAAATTTTTGATGTTTTGCGGTGTGACACCTGGCACAATAGCAAGCATGTCTTGGGGTTCCTGGTTGAAGGCCTGCTCCTCAGCCCGAGTGTCCTTGTCCAGGCCGGCCCTGACAGCAGCGATCGGATCTGGTTCTTCCTCCTGAGTCTTGAGGGACTCGAAGATCTCGGCAGTTTGGTAAGGCGAAGAGGACCAGATGATGCGTAGTTTGGGGAATGCCAAAGTTAGTAGCACAAGCTTGGATTGGAGGTCAGATGACATGTTGGTTGGCGCAACACTAGTCAAGCTTCCAGAGAGATCGGCAAACGGCTCCAGAGTAAACGACTTGTTCTGGTCGAATTCAATCAGTAGCATCACACTCTTGTAGTACTGGAACATGGTCTCAGCCTGACTGTAAAGTCGACCATCCTTAAATGACGAGATCAAATCGCTGATAGACTTGCGTTCCACGCATATGTTTGGTGACAGGATATAATCGCCGACTGTGAGCATGCATGGAACGATAACCATGGAGCGGCCGTGGAGCAGCGACGGCAGTGACGAGCGGAATTCTCGTACATCAACTACAACACGCGGGGGTTCAGCCGTTGCTGCCAATCTTCCACCACCAGCAATTCGAGTGTTGACAGTACGGAGGAAAGCGTTTTCAGGATCCTCTGCCGGATCAACTGTCATAACAAGCGACATGCTTGCCCTCTCCTTGATGAGTTTGGTAAATGCATCCTTTTCTCGCCGAACAGACGACAAGTATTTCTGCTCTTCGACTGAACCACCGTAGTACATGAAGTACACCCTCACGTTCCTGTCGTTGTGCGAGGACCGGTACACTTCCACTCGGCGGATGAAGGCGGCGTCTGGCTCGTACATGATGATGTAGCGCGGTTTGGTTTCCTCAAGAACATGCTCATCTTGGTCTCCGTCATATGCGTGGATGACAACAAGGTCCTGCATGTCGTACAGCTTGAAGTACTCCTCCATATTGTCAAGAGGATCCGCCACCACCTCGTCTTTCTGCTGTGCCTCCTCTTCTGTGATCTGTACCTCTGCCATAAGATCGGCGACCTCTCCGGGCTTTTCGATATACTGCATGATGCTGCCATTCTCAGCACGCCCCATGCTTGTACCAACGTTACCTCCACCACGCATTCGCCGTCTCTTGTTAGCAGGGGCCTTTCCACCTCTCGACCCTGCAAAACCTGGGCGAGTGTCCGCAGCGCCATTGAGAGCCTTCTGATTTTCAGAAAAGAGAGTGGCGCTGACTTGGGCAAATTGTCTCTTCCACTTAAGGTAGTTGCGTAACCGCCTCCGCATCATAAAAGCTGCGGTGGGTTTATCTTCATCCTCATCTTCTTCATCCTTCCTTTTCTCTGTCTTGGGCTTCACGTGCATGGTCTGCAGAAAATCCCGTAGTTGTCTACATGTGTCGGTGTTTGAACACATAACCAGGATGGTGCCATTGGAATCGTCGCGAGCTGGAGGTTCGAAGTACAGATCACGGTCGATTTCCTCTAGAACTTCAGCCAAAAGCGCCCATTTGGGCAGCTCTTCAAGAACTGGCCTCAAAGAGTCGATGTTATCTTCCCGAGCCGCGGCCTTGGCGCTAGCAGAGTACACTCGTCGTCTTGCAGTGTCAAAAATGGTCTGGGCAGCATCGAGGAAAAGCCATGGCGATTGGCTCTGTCGAGTTGATCCTGGCGGTGGAGAATGTGCAGCATGAATTGTGTCCAGATGCTGCAGGAATGAAACAGCATCATGCGATAGAATAGAGTTAAGCATGGTTCTCAGAACAGTCAAGTCGTTGACAATTTGCTTGGTCTTCCAGCTCACACGATGCCAATTAGGATCCAATTGTCGTCGAACGATGACATCGAAGTTCTTGAGCAGAGCACTATCAAGGTTCCAGTCGTCCATTTCCAGGCCGCTGTTACCTTTCTTAAGTTCGTGAATGCTGACTTCGACACACTCCATGATGGCAGTCTGAATCTCACGCATCGAGTCCGTCATAGGAACCTCGAGTTCGATAACTTCTGCCTTCTTCTTGCCCTCCAGGGATTGTGCGACAGTAACGTGGAATCTAGGCCAGAGCGACGCTTTTCGAAGAAAGAGATTCCTCATCATAGTGGCCAATGGTGAGAAGCCAGTCGTGAAAGGGTCGGGATTGTCGGAAAAGGCTTTCAAGAACCCGACCTTGTTCTTCTGGCGGTAGACCCTTAGGATGAAGGCCTCGAGAGATGTTGCGACAGCACGGTCGGCATGGAGTACAACAAGACCTGTGATGGATTCAGGATTTAGCAATCCTGTGAGCAGATCCACCACTAGGATACGCGAAGTGATGCTGAATATGCCGCCTCCTGTGTACATCTTCTCTCTTGCGCCGACACTCTGGGAGTCTGTGTTGACGACGGTCAAGCCACGCGCCTTGGGAGACATGCTGATGGCAGCATGTTCAGCCAGTGCCTCTCCAATCCAACCATTTTCTCGCTCATCGGCAGCAACTACGACAATTAGGTTGTTACCGGCCGCATCGTAGGAGTGGAGGAGGTTGTTAACAAGGCGCATCAGCCCGAGGCCGCGGGCGATAACCACGAGCTCATCTTCAGCGCGAAGCTCCTGGAACAGGTTCTGCTGGTATTCCTAGAAATAATTAGGTAACGGGAGAGCTAAGAGTATTTTCACGACATACGAGCGGAAGTGAGAGCTTCACCGGCTGGGGAGCATTACTTGCAGACATGCGGGCCACGCAAATGTTGGTGCTGGCGGACGAGGTGTTGAAGAGGAAAGAGATGGCTGTCGTGAATGATGCATTGACGATGTTAGTGGAGAGCTTGAGCCATGGCGGGGAATGTCTAAATCGGAACCATGAGACAGAGTAGCCATGATGGATAGATTAGCTGTGATTATGGTACTAATTCTGGGAAAATAAGAGCTTTGTCTCAGCTGTCTATGATCTGGGATATTTAATGCTTTAGATCACTGTCTATCAGTCTTTGGTAGTATTCGCAAAAGTTGTGTAAAGTAGCCACCAAAGCTGGTATGTTGGCTCCTATCATGCCCTGTAGTAGCGTCCGTGAATTGCATCTAGGTACGGAGTATTGGATATGCCGATGAGACTACTGCAAAGCATTACTACGCACGATCTTATGCAGCTGATCAGTCTGTGGAATGTTACCACAAAGACCGGCCTTGATTTCTTTGGTGTTATGATGCCTAAATGCCCACTCGAGTTGAGCACTTACACACGTTGTGCACACCACAACATCCCCTCCCCCACGTCATTTTCAAGATCCTGCAAGAGTTCTAGATGTAGTGGTCTCAATATCGGCGGTTTTTGGAACAAGAGAGCCAATTAAAAGCTCTATGTCGCCTCTTGTGACACTTCCCTAAAGAGTTTCGCGTTTCTAGCCGTCGCAATTCGCGCCACAGAGCAGTCTTACGTAGTAAGTGACGACGTCATCGCTCATGATACGTACGGCCAGTGCCTACAAAAGGACGTTGATAACCCAGCATCGGATATTAAGTCGATCTCAGATCAAACCAACCACAAAGCTTGACAAGAATAAACACCATTTTCTCTTTTTAAACAACCAAATCAATCACCAAAATGTCCGGAACTGAGCAACAGAACGAGGTAAGTTGGCAAACTATGCTGGAACCCCAACCTACCAACATCGTGCCATCATGGATCTAATACTGACCGTTTCTTTTAACAGGGCGAGAAGCAATTCTCCATCCAGCCCATCAAGGACGAGTCCAACAAGCAGGCCTCTGCCTTTAACGCCCACCCCGGACCCGCCGTGCCCAAGGATATGCCCCAAGAGGAGGGTTCCAAGGAGGAGCGCAAGGCCAGAATGGAGTCTCTGAACAAGAAATAAGCAGTGAAAATGGCTTCTGTGATGGAAGGTTCTCGGCCGACATGATTGCATGAATAGATACGGAAACGGGTTATTTTACGATTAATACAACACATCAAAACAAGGGCATATTTGTCTGCGGACTACATTCGAGCGCTGTGATTGCTAATATAGTAGTCTCATGTTCGTATCATGGCACTGACCAACGGCAGCTTCGGAGCCCCTGCTGACACGCAGCCCAGCGATTATACAGTCCCGTGCAAAAGTTCCGACATAAGCTCGCTAAAGAAATATACAATAATGTAATATAAAATATTCAATATTTAGAATACTTTATATAATATTATTATAAGACTATAAAGAATTATTCTTATTTTAACCTTAAACTTCATCAAGCCCAGGCTTTCCAATACTCTCAATATTATCATCAATAAAATAGACCTCAGATAGGTCAAAACTCAATAAGTCAGCACAATAGAAGTCGCACCCGGCAACTGAACTCTAATCAAGATGAACACGTATTTCACACAGCCGTATGCACAACAGCTGTTTCTTCCTCCTTCATCACTCAACCATTTCCACACAACAAGCACACTAGTCGATCAACCCTTGCAACTGCACCTACCCATCGATTAGTCAATCCCTATAAAGAATTATATAAACTAAAGAGAATTTATTATAATTAGTATAAGATTATATAAAATATCTAAAGAGGAGAGGAAAGTGTCGAACTTATGCACACCCACTGTACCCCTCCTTGGACCTGAGACAATTACTTAAAGACAGATGACTAGACATGTAAGTCTACCCAAAACGTTAAGGTGATGTAGTGAATAGATATACGCCGTCGAGGACTCTTTGATGGTGTGTTACCATGAGGCGCAGGTTACCAGTCATTGTTTGCATCTGCTTCTGTATTTGGGTGGTTCATTCAATGACAACGACTTAGATAGACTTGCACTCCTACCTCTCACCTCGGGCTCTTATGCACCCATCAGCCGTGCCCCTTAAAAGACTCCACCAAAAGACAGCGGTTATCTTGCTAACCTTTGGCTGCCCAACAGTCAACTGCTGCCCTGCGAATTTTCTAGAACCTGGCAAGGTGGCTGAAGCGGTGAACGATTCGAGACCTAAGAGTTTATTGAGTTGACCGCTGTATTTGTAGAGAGGAGCATGTCACGGTCACGGTTACGGCCACAGTCACAACCGCAGCTACAATTGCTGCCATAAAGCCATCACTACGTACTCCATAAACCAGGCTCCGTTACCGCCAAAAAGCAACCTGGAAACGTCCCGCTGCACAGAGACGTAGTTTGCCCCGCTTCGAAACCACGTCCAATTCCAATTCCACGTCCACGTCCACACTCAGTGGCTGTGTGGTGAGCTTCTGCAAGTGCTCTAGTCTGTGGCTAGTGCTCCTCTCTACCTCGGACTACTCTGGCTCTTTACACATCATCTCAATCGCTGGCCCAGGCTGGTTCCCCACGGACGAACACACCTTTTGACGTGCGACGACCATCCGTGCTCACCTACGCCATTCCAAGAGGGATCCTTTCCCACTCAAGCCCGAAAGCTCGGGCGCCGCTCGTTGGTCATATATCTACCCAACGGAAGAGCTTCATAGGAACTACACTCCCAGACCTAAGAATTTGGCTGCCTCACGCGAGCGCCAAGTCATCCGTGATTCTGACAAGACGCTGAAAGAGGAGAGACCTGACCAAGCGCCACTCCGCGCGTCCAGCCAAGGCGACAACCGACGAATTCGTCTTACCTTTCGCTCATATCTACTCTCGAGAGACACTTGACCTATACGACATCGATTCGAGAACCTATTCGATTGCGACGTCACAATGCCGTCCATTCTAAGCGACGACGATAAGGACACCGTCAAGCGGTTTATTCCTAAACAGTCCAATAAGATCCAGGCCGTCGCCGTTGCTAGACTCTACGTTGCCTATCCCAGTCGCTCGAAATGGACATATACCGGGCTTCAGGGAGCTGTTGCGCTCGTCAATGATCTAGTTGGAAACACTTACTGGATAAAGATGGTTGATATCTCGGTATGCTCACTATATGGTCCTTTGATGGCCGTCCGCCATTATTAACCGTCGCTTGCTAACTCGTTCAGCCTACCAATCGAGGGGTTATCTGGGACCAGGAGATTTTCGATACATGGAGTTACAACCAGGACCGAACCTTTTTCCATACCTTTGAACTCGAGGAATGCCTGGCTGGCCTGAGCTATGTGGACGAAAAGGAGGCCAAGCAGTTCAAGAAGAAGATGGACGAGCGAGAGAAGAACGCAAGCCGAGCTACGAAATCAACACACTTCGGAGGAGGTTCGCACGCCTCCCATAAGCATGGCCTGCTGGGAGGACTATTTAGCCATCGACATTCCTCGCAATCGAGCACCCATCTGCCGTCTCCCAGTCCTCCGGAATCTCCGCGCCATAACTCTATCCAATTCCATGTCGTCAACTCAACGCCTAACCTCAATGGTTCACCGCGACCTTCCGAATTCGCTCTGCTGGATGCTTTCGACCCCCTCTGGCGTGAGCACTTTGGGGCGGATCTCCAAGACAAAGGATTGACCGACGACTTCATCAAGGAGAACCAGGAGTTCATTGTAGACTTCTTGAGGGAGGAACAGCAGAAGGCCAACCAGCCCGAGTCAACACCGCCGCCTCCACCTCCTATGCCAGCGCCAGCTTCAAACGGGAACGATGGACGAAACTCCCGAGCTCCACCACCACCGCCGCCGCCCGGTGGCCGTCCCGCGTCCGAAGGTCCTCCCGCGCCACCGGCTCCGAGAAGAGGCGGCCCCCCACCCCCTCCAGCTCCGAGACGGTCCGGCAAAGAGGTTGTCCCTGAACGAGAGCCGTCACCTCCTCGACTCAAGTTTGGTGTACCTCCGCCGTTGGCCGATGCTGGCAAATTTGCTCGCCAAGAAGCTCCAAGGGCTGTTCCAGCAACTCCCACTCCTGGACCTCCACCTCCTCCCCGACCACCAAAGACGCCGGTTGAGACGCAGAAAACCGAGAGTCACAAGTTCGGAGTCCCTCCCCCTTTCCCTGGCTCAAGACTACCTCCACCAACGCCCAGCCGTGGACCTGTTCCTCCCCCACCTCCTCCACGCAACGATGCGCCAGCACCTCTCCCTCCGCCTCTGCCTCCAAAGGTAGCAGCGAACTCAGCTCCACCACTACCGCCCCCGAGCTCCCGACCTGTGCCTCCTCCTCCGGCTGTCAACAACCATCCTCCTGCTCCTCCTCCACTGCCGGCAAGCAGCGCACCTCCACCTCCACCGCTTCCACCTACAACCAACGGCGCTCCTCCTCCTCCGCCGCCGCCTCCTCCACCACCTGGCGGCCCTGGCGGTCCTCCACCACCACCTCCCATGCCACCAACTGGTGGTCCTGGCGGTCCTCCACCACCGCCTCCCATGCCACCAACTGGCGGTGCCCCTCCACCTCCTCCTCCACCTCCCGCACCTGTCTCCGCTCCCACTGGAGACCCTAGTCGTTCGGCCGTACTGGCAGGCATTCAGCAAGCTGGAGGTATCGGTGCTCTCAAGAAGGTTGATCGTACGCAGATTCGTGATCGTAGCGGGGCTCAGGTCAGTGGTGCTGATTCTGGCGGTGCCTCTGCGGGTGCAGCACCTGGGGCTTCTGGCGGCGGCGGCGGCATGGCGGATGCCCTGGCTGCTGCGCTGCAGAAGAGAAAGGAAAAGGTTTCCAAGAGTGGTAAGTTTCATACCTTCATGTTCTTTTTACAAAGAGCTTTGTACTGACACAGCTTTAGACGACGAGAGTGATAACGACGACTGGTAAAGTGAGCTATCACAGCACAAAATTTAAGAGAAGGGATGAGGAACGGGGAAACAAAGTCATGAAAACACCCCGATTCATTGTTCATAAGACATTCACATATTGGCAATAACGACAGTGATGACAGATCATTCAGTTGCGGATTTCGTCTCAGCCGTGGATTGGCGTAGCATACCAAGCCGTCTGCGTCTTGTTGATGGCTTTCTTGCTTCTATACCCATAGTGAAAAATCGGAGCAAGGTTTGGTTATGTTCTAGAGAGCAAGAGAAAAAGTTCGCTTTGGTGTTGACGGGATGTTCCAAAATCACCAAATTGAGAGACAATACAGCAAATGATGGATGACATTCAGTTGTTATCTTCATCAAGACGTGGACATAGTGCAAATATCAAAAGAAATTATTTATGAAGAAATAGTTGGTATTTTTTGTCTGTCTGTCTAACCCTGTGCTTTTGAGACGAATGCGATGACCGTAATGCGTAAAAAACCAGATTCGTCCTGTAAAACTACCTTAATAACAGACCAAGACAGAAAAATCAAACATAATATTGTATGTCGAAGAGAGAACGACATGCCGTGACGTCTCTCCCACCACGGCCGTCTATGACTCCACAGCAACTACTGTCGTGGGACCCGACGCACAGAGTTTTTGGTGCTCGGCTCCGGGTTTGAGAGAGAAGACAGTATCAACAACGTCAACCAAGGAACACATCAAGTATTCCTGATATTGACATCGGGGGCTCGGTGGAGAGAGAAGGTGATTTTTTGGAGGAGAGTGGCGAGCTTAAATGTCGTCAATGTCGACTTCCTTCTTGCCAGCACCACCAGCGTCAGAGTCATCGTCTGAGTCAGCGTCGCCGAACTCGAAGTAGGCCTCGCCGTCCTCGCCCTGTCCGAAAGAGTCGGTCTCGTTGATCTTGGCGTTCTCGGGAAGCTCGCCGTAGGACTTGAGGGTACGGGCTTCGTCGGCAGTGTACTTGAGGATGACGTCTCCCTTGCCGTCCTGGAAGTCTCGGAGGGACAGGAGGATAATATCTCCCTGGTTAATCCAGACCTTCTTTCGCATCTTTCCACGGATCTTTATAGAGATGTTAGCTACTGATTTGTTGAAGGGGTGCCCGTCGTGGTTCGATGCGGGACATTCTAGACGGGGGAAATTCGGGGCTACTCACGTTGGCGAGACGCTTGCTGCCGTCGAAGCACAGAGCCTCGAGACGACCGTTTCCGAGCATCTTCACGACCTGAGCGTACTCCTGGCCGTCCTCCTTGAAGGTAAGCTCTCGGCGCTGGTCATCGTTCTCCTTGGTACCACGTCTGCGGTTCTTTCCACCCTGTAGAGTTGTTAGCGACGATTGCACGTTTACTCGCGGTAGAACTTTGGGCAACGATGGTGGGGGCGGGGCAGTGCGGTTGACGCGTGAAAATGCGACTCGAACAAAGAAGAGAGGGTGATGAAGTGTCAACGGAGGGTAAAACGGCTTACCTTTCCCTTGTTCTTAGGCATGTTGGCGGTTTATGTGTTATGTGTTTGGTGAAGAAGAGAGGTTTGGGTGTGAGAGGAGAAAGTTGGCGATGATGTTGTGGTGTCGTTGATGGCCTTGGACAGAAAGTGGATTTTTCCTGTGCTACTCTGCTGACTGACGGGGATGGTTGGGTTGGGCGCAAGGCAAAGATGGGGCGGCAGGCTTGTGATTGTATGGATATGGATACTAGCCAAAGTGTGGCGCTTGAGTGATTAAGTTATACTTGAATTATTGGCCGCAAGCTCTGCGGTGAGCGAGTATTTTGCTAACTCAACTGCAAATTAGGATGCGAAACAAAGGAAAGACGGGGCTTTGATCCGCAGAGCGCTTGGTTAAGCCTCCGAGGGGCTATTTGAGTTGAGTTTAATAATTGTAAATTCTCACAATAAATAGCGCAGGGCCTTTATAGTCAAGAAATAACCCATTAACTTTTAAAGAACAATATCTTGTCATTTCTGAGGGGATTCATGCCGTTTAAAGTTCTACGAGAGTGGCACGCCACATGTGGCGTAGCTAGTGGGAACTAGTTGGAAATTGTCAACCCGAGCATCATGGCGATATGCGATCCATCATTATCAATCTGACTCTACCAGCGCATCACCTTACGATTAAATATCTTCTTCGACGAATATACTCGGGAATAAACATCCCGTGGAAAGAGCCGCCATAGATACGACAACACGATTGAATACTTTCCAGTCCACCCTTCATCATGATCATATTAAAAGCGTCGCCAGGACCTAGGTTCCTCCGGTCGTTACCTTCCTTCATACACCGTTCTTGCCTGTCAACCGCAAGAGATCCGTCGCATACACCGAACCCTCGCTTTTCTCAACCGAACGATAATAGCAGAAGAAAACCGTTAAATCGCGATCGGCCCAACAAAGAACGGAAAGCTCCAAATTTCTTTATACCACCATCGGTTGATCATGTCTTGTCATCTGGGAAACTTTTTACCACACCGGAAGTTTGGGCATTTCTTCAAGAAACGGGCATCGAATACAATAATTCCAAGGCTCCACACCTGGACTTAGGGCCCGACCAAAAGACAATAAAGTCTCTCTTCAATGTCCAGATCCAATACACGCCTCAATATATCTTACATCCGTTTGACTTACAACATCTCAGACCCGGAGGGACCACGCTACTGCCTGTAATTATGACCAAGTACCGACAAAAATTGGAAGACGAACCGCTCTGGACGTACACGATGTGCAGGGGAGGCTCCAGCACTGTTGTGCGGCATCTAATGGTGAAGCGGTTGACAGGAGCATTCTGGGCAGCACTGAAGAACCTGGGGTACTCAATGGAAGGCCCACGAGGAACGCTCATAGTGACAATTCCTGATCCCTTGAGGATATCTCGAACCCCAGCTCATATTTTCGGCGAGATAGTTGCCAAGCGAGTGAAGGAGGCGTGGGAGTTGAAGCAACATGCGTCTAAAAGAAGCGAAGCGCCTGGGAGAATCGAGAGGTCAAATAGGAAGATCCAGTGGTAGCGAAGCTCTATGGTCTATGATTCTGGGGATTTGGCGTACTTGGGATTTGCTGGTTTGATTCCCAGCAATCAATGTTATATGGCCTTTGATAAAGGAGTATGTTATTGAAGATGAAGTCATCTAACAGTTGGATATGGCAGACAAGCTTGAGACGGAGCGGAAGTGTATGGTTGAGGAATTCATGTGTATACTAGGCTTTGATACCACCAGCTTTCACTGGGCTGTAATTCTTATAACGAATGAACCTTTATGAATATCCTGAAATATACATCTATATTGACATGGTTGTTTAACACATTCAGAGTAACAGATATTTTGATTCATAACACAATCCATCATGGGCTCGGGATGCCCTTGATCATCGGGGATTTTATACCTTTTAACATCCGTCTAAGGATAAGCCAGGGTCTTCTTTCAAGATAGCGCATCAAAGGACTCCTTTGGAGTTTGGACTGACGGCCCGTGTAGACGGACAAAAAGCTTAGGTAGCTCCCCACAAGTGAAGCTGTCGGGAGAGCCTCACAGGGTGGGGTTTTACTAGGGGCCTGAAAGCTAAAGGACAGGGGACTCTTCCCCAAAATTACCCTCCAGCTGCTTAAGCCACCCGACGCAGGAGGAAAGCACCCGACCGTAAGCCAAGTAACCCTTGAGCTCTTTGTCCTTGGTTCCTGTGGCTTGAAGAGATTCCACGTCAACATTCCCTATCGCATTTCCCACCAACTTGAATTATCACCATCCTCCCTCGCCTTGCTGCAAACAGGAATTCGTCCAGCAAAGACAAACGACTCATCCAGGTGGCCCGATTATCGCCGTTTACAGCTTCTCCTTTCCAAAGATACCCTTGTTTCACGTCAATTGCGCCGCGTGATCGTGATCATTCAGGATCTGTACCTGTCATCTTCCTCCTTTGTCTACTGCGACACTCGCTACGATGCTCGTCTCTCTCACTGTCGGCAAGGTCGACGCCGGCGTTACTGTCCTGTTGACCCCGGATAAGCGCTTGGTGAGCTTCACATGTCATGTTTGCTTGGATGACTGCTAATGCAGATCGCCTGCCTTAGATCGAATTTCCGTCTATCCTCCTCCCTCCCAACATCTCCTCTGGCAGCATCGTCGATATCAACGTTTCGCAAAATGCAACAAAAGAAGCCGCCGCAGATCGCACATTCCGTGCCCTACAGGACAGTATCTACAGTGCATTTGGTGCTTCCGAGCCTACGACCCCAGCGCTGCGTTGTCGCAATGCCACCCAGACCTCAGTTGTTCTAGAATGGGACCCTATTCAGCTTGCTACCGCCGACCTCATCTCTTTAAGTCTCTACCGAAATGGCCAGAAAGCTGGAAATATCCCTCGCCCGTTGCAGATGCACAGCACAAAGATCAGCGGTCTTGCTGTCGACACCGAATACACTTTCCACCTGGTCTTGCGCACGAGTGCTGGTACCTTTGTCAGTGACCGCGTACCTGTGAGGACGCACAAGATGACGGACTTGAGGGGTATTACAATTACTACGGGTATTATGCCAAGTTCTGTCAAGGATAACTTGGTAAAGGCAGTCGAGCGTATGGGGGCCAAGATTGTGGATGGCGTTCGTATCGACACAACGCACTTCGTCACTACTGAGGGTCGTGGTCAACAATGGGAGAAGGCCGTTGAGAGCAACATTCCCGTTGTACGCCCAGAATGGGTCGAGGCCTGTGAGAAGGGTAGTCGTATCCTGGGTGTGACAAAGTTCTATCTCGACGCTATGAAGCCTGGACCACCTCTTGAGGAATCTACACCCCCTCCACCTCCTGAGAAAGAGGAGAAGACTTTACCTGTACCACCTGCACAGAATGGTGAACAGGCTTCACAATCAGAAGAGAAGCTGGACGAGAAGACAAGCGAAAAGGAAGAGGAGGACGTGCAAAAGAACAACGAGAAGCAGAGTTCCAGCGATAGTGACAGCGAGGACGATGAGGATGCAGAGGTAGAACAAAAGACCATGGCGTCACCGCGGGAGGAGCAGAAGGTGCGGTTTGAGGACAAGGAGGAACAGAAGGTTGCTCTACGACCAGCCGAAAGCGGAGAGTCAAGCAAACCCAAGCAGGACGACAAGGAAGAGAAGTCGGATGACGAAGCAGAGGACGAAACAAATTCCAAGACCGCGCCGACCCCTGATGGTGCGTCTTTCCAAGAAGTGGAACTATAGATATAGAAACTCTATGGTGTGTTAATTCGAGAGCGTGTCTGGATGGGACAACGTAGGGCAAATAGTCTCCTGTTTGTTATCACGTACGGATATGCAAGGATATGAAGGTTGGCCGGGTTTGGGGTAAAGGGATAGTCGATCTGGTTTAGAAGCTTATTATTATCATTAATTATCGTCTAAACAACCCCTGCGATGTCGTTGTTGTCATATTTACGGAAGAATCTCCTTATTATCCCAATCCCAACACTTGCCTCGGTCATCCAGGGTCAGACCTGTAGCAACGCTGACAAGCCGGTCGACGGCATATTCAGGGCTGAACAGCTTACCCTCCTTTGTGCTGCTCCAGAAATTCTTGCTCAGATCCGTCTTGACTGTTCCAGGATGGTAGGCGATGGAAATTGCCTTGTCACCACTTCGCCCCTTGAGAAAGATGTCGTAGCTCTTGCCCAGGCTGATAGCGCCCGCCTTGCTCGCCCGGTACGAGAACCATCCTCCCGCCCTATTGTCTGACGTTGAGCCCACGCGAGCAGCCATGCTGAGCCATACGGAGTGAGAGGGCATCTTGACTTCGTCGCCCTCGGGACTTGTCTCTAGTTCTGTGGTCCGTCTGGGAAGGAATTGATCAAAGTGCTTGATCAGGAGAAGAGGCCCAACGGTGTTGATACGGAACTGATCCAGGCTGGCATCGGCGTCGATTTGGCTGGGGTTCTTTTCGGGGTTGAGAATACCGGGGACGGCACAAGCAAGACGTAGATGATGCTTGTCGGTCGGGAACAACTCAGCAGCTCTAGATGCGGCATCGCGAAGGGACTTTTCGTCTGTGACATCCGCGTGGACTATTGAGAGACGCTTTGCGAGGCCATCTTTCTCGGGGAGGTCCTCAAGGAGTGATTTTTTCACATCTTCTAGGTCGTGGCGGAGACGAGCTGTGGCAAGAATAGGAATGGATGTCTTTTGGAGGAGATGTCGAGTAAGAGCGTATCCGATTCCTCGGGTTGAGGGTGATATGAAGATCCACGGTTTGCTCATGATGGATATATAATGTCTTTACGAGGATGTATATAATAGGTTTTGTGTAAGTAAAGTTGAGCCTTTCCTTGGAAATCACCTTTTAGAAGCGTCCACAATTGGTATTTGCTTTACTTGTACTCCAAACTGCCCTCACGATATTTGTCGCAACTTCTTACGTGACTTATCGTCAATTGCGTTGTTCCATGGCAGCTCATCCCTTCGATGATGCGCAGACGTTGCTAAGGAAATGTCCCCTCAAATACGTCATCCAGATCTCGCTCAGGGCGGACCCGATCGATGCGCAGATGCTCGTTACCCAATTCGGCATAACCAGGACCCTGAGTGTGTCAGTAGGATTTTCTTCTTACAACGGGCTTCGTAAAGTATTAAATTGATGAACGAACGGCATATTGCTACACAGTGGCTGACTTTGACAGTTAAAACTAAAAGACGTCTTCAAAAACAAGTAACTGACTTAGTGCCTTAACTTCATTGATAAAGTGTATGGTAACAAAACAGTCTCTAGATATATCATAATAGGCGTTAGCTAGGAAAAGTGCACGTCTGGTGCAGTACAGGACTATACTGTAGTCATGTTGAATATACCCAAAGTTCAACGCTTCGCTCGTTCTTCCAAAAAAGCAGGCTTCCAATCCTGTACCCGCAGATCAAAGACAAAATAACGTCCCCCGTCCTTCTCTTATAATTATGATTAGATATTTCCTCTCCTCCGTGCAGCAACTACTCAGCAAGCGAGTTTAGCAATCCTTCGTCGTCCATTCCAAGTGATCGTGCTTCGAAGCTTAGTCGAGATTGTCCTGCCAGTTCCCTCATCAGCGGCTCGATCGTGCCGAATCCACTCAAATCATCGCTCACACTTCCGGCTTCGAGTTCTTCTTTGGTCCTCACAAGCTGTTCTAGAAACTCCCGTTCCGAGGTGCCTCTTCTTGTCATCATCCGGCCTCGGCTTGATGGCCTCATTTGGGATGAAGGTTGGAACTGCGAACGTTCGTCGTCCGAGACCCATCCTTGTGCGCGCTGTGGTTTTTCGTCCTTGGTTGCGAGTGTGCGGTTGAGGTTATCCAATACTGGTACCAGTGCTCGTAGCCATACGTCTCCGTTGCGCTCCAATCGACGGAGGCGACGCTCCATTTCTCTAATGCGGTACTCACGGTAGGCCTCGTAGCGTCGCAAAACTTCCTTTTCCATCGCAGGGTTTCTCTCTTCGGTCTCCTCCTTTGCTGTGGTCAGTCTCCTCCCTCTAGGGCGAGGGTTAGTGTTCGATGCTGCTTCTGTGCGCTTGCGCTCATGCTCTTGTTCTCGTGCAGCCTTCCATTCCCGACGCCGTGAAAGAGAAGTTCGATCTTGTGAAACCTCTTTCTGGACTGGTGATGATCGAGCTGACTGAGGAGGCGTTGGAGAGCCATTGACATAAGAAGCGGGGTATGGCGAGACTGGCCTACTCGATGTGCCTTCTCTAGACTTGAGACCGGTTTCGTTTGGCTTTGCTGCTGAGATAGAGCTTGAGTCTCTGGAGTCTGTGCTGGCTTGCTTCTTAGGCGAAGCAGCGAAAGTGGCCGATGGGGGAGGTGATGGTTTGACGCTTGCGACAACCACGATGGGACACATGCTCTGTCGTTGGGGCGACCTCAGAGGAACTGGTGGAGGTTCTTCTGTATCATTTTCTGGTATCTTGGTGGTTTCCTGTTCAGCTTCCAACGTAGGCTCCGGTGCGATAGACATCATACTGCGTCGTTTTAAAGAAGCAGCTTCCATATCCCTCTTTTTCTTGTCCTTCACTTTGTCACGGCGACTCTGCGGTGACTTGGTCTCAGAAGAAGAAGAAGAGGCCTCCATCGCACTTTGTCTCTTGGACGGTTCCCGCGAAACCCGTAGCGGGCTTCTCGTGATGACGGTGATAGAAGGTTCACTGGGCTGCTTAGTTGGTGGCCGTATTTGTGACTCCCTGGCTGCAACTGGCCTTGTCTCGACTGGCCTGGCCTCTGCAACTACCGGGTCATTGTCGCTCGTAGTCATGATGCTCTTGGAAAGTGAGGGTTGATAAGATCCATCCGGAGAGACAGGACGGGCAGGTGAAGTAGGCGCGGCATAGCCATCTCTGTCGGTTGGCTGAGACATCATAGTGTCGATCGATAGATCCCCCAGATGCACAACACGGCCCCCTGTCGAGCTGGACTTTCGTGGCGGGACTCTCTCAGGATAGTTCGGGCTTGCTGCATGAGTGTTGCCCTGGTCAAAGTTTTGGAATCCTCGGGACTGCTCGTTAGCTTGTCTGACCTGATCTTGGGTTACAATCCTGGGAAGAGGTCTCGCCAGAGCGTTCCAGTTCTCTGATTGATTGGGTTGATTGCTGCTATTAATAGATCTCGGAGGATGTTGCGCTCCAGTTGTTGTGTTGGGATGTCGTTGAGGGATAGTAGATAGGAGAAATTGGGAATTTGCAGGGCTCACTGAAGGCGTCGACTCCCTGTCCTCATTGACGGTTCGTAGCACTGTCACTACGCCCTTGTCGTTCAAGACGGCTCTCGTGGGGGCATACTGAGTAGTGAGAGGCCTCACGGTACGGTGCTGGTATACAGGATACTGAGACCTGGGAGTTCGACCAAACGGTGAGGCGTCCAAGGGGATTGAGATGGCAATATGACGATGTCCTCCTATCGTGGTGCCCGAGACAGCTGAGTCTGGGAGCTGAATGGTCTGGGGCGGCTTTGAAAGCGATCTGCTTCTCTTGCCTATCTTGCGGAGCCTGGACCATCGGCCCCTGTCCTCGGGGGAGATGTCATCTGGGATAGACATGAAGTTACCAGACGGCGGACTGTGGTTCCTCAGGAAGTCAATGAGCTCTGCAATGCCATCATGCGGTTCGCCGAGCTCCTGCTGATCGATGAAGGTGTCGTCGTGAAATGCCACCTCTTGATCGGGACGGTTGAGCAGATTTGATGCAGACTTTGCTCTGCGACGGGTACGTGCTTGAGGGCCAGACTGCGGTGGATGCTGATACGAATACCGATCTTGCTTTGGCTTTTGTGAGGCAGAAGCAGCAGCAGCAGAAGCAGAAACAGAGGTTGAGGTGAGAGCTGGAGGGATTGTGCGAGTATAGGAAACGCCACTACCACTGCCACTGCCATTGCCCGACGTGGCAGAGGCCTCATGATCAAGGCCAGTTACTTGAGCCATGCCGGGCTAGCTCATACAGTATCTGTATCTGTATATGTATCTGTACATAGATAGGCTAGGCTGGGCTGATACGCTCTCTTTGCGCAACGATGCACTTGCATCCATGAAAAGACGGGACGGGATATGCCTGTATGTGTAGGCAACTAAACTAATGTATGTGTCAGTTTTGTGTATGTATATACGTATAGAAGTATACGTGGAAAATGGTTCGTCTCACCTTTGGCCTTGTCGGCCTGGGCCCTTCGGAGTTTTCCTCGTGTCCTCCCTCTTGTGGAAGATGAAAAGAGGCGGGTAGTTGCAGACGAGTGTAGTATAGTCTGTGTCACTTTTGTGAGTGTCTAGACTAGTTAATATGTTTCTGTTTCTGTTTCTACCTTATGCAGTTGAGGCCGACAGCCACACAAAAACAAGGGTCAAGGTTTGGATCAAGATGAAGAGAAATTGAGAAGTGATTATGAGCTGAGGAGAAAAAGGAAAGAAAGAGAAGAGATTAATTACAACACGAGAACTTGGGGGAGACGCCTCGTTATGGCCCCATGCTCAATGTTCAGGTCCAAGTTGATGGCGCACGCACGCACGCACGCACGTCCACTCTCCAAGCCAAGTTTACAGGGGCTCACTCTCTCTCTCTTCTCCCTAAAGCAAAAAGGACAGTGGAGGAGGACACTACATACAATCACCAACCAACTGCACTCACTCGTTAAAGCAACAGAAAGAAAAGAAAAGATGCCGTCACTCTCCATAAAACCCTTGGACCGCCACCGAGGCCAAGTCCCGCTATCAACGTTTTAGCTCAGGATTCAAGTGCTAATTATGCCTTTAATGGGGTGGGAACGGTCGCTAATTCCCCAATCAGGGCCCCTGAAAGCCAGATTCGATAAGAAGGGAGATCTGCTAAGCTCAGCTAATCTCAGCTAATCTCCAATTTTCCTTTGGCAGCTGAGGTTGTGATTACGACACTGACAGACTCTGACAGACTTTGACATTAAACACTAACGATATTTTGTTGTGCAGTAATTAATTAATACGGAGTACCAACCCGGGTATTCGGGCTGTTACCACTAAAATATTGCCCTACAGTATCAATTAATTAGTACGATCGACATCCAAATAGTCTCATTTTATCACATAGTTATCCCTAGTCGTATTTGTGCTGGAGATCTCATTTTCCAGCCCCTTGTCTAGCTTCATTTCCATCTCTTGTCTATTTGCTTTTTTTAATGACAGATGGACACGGCCAGACCCCCAGCCGCTCGCAAACATGGCCCATTTGGAAAAAGAAAGGAAAAAGAAAAGACCACAGTCAGAAACGGCGCTTAATTGGTTGCAGCATCACCATCCAAGTGCTTGCACCTCGTTGTCGTCACTTCGCCGAGCTACGTGCTGCTGTGTTACGTATGTATGTGTGCTCGTGCCCTTTGAATCTTTGATCCGTGGCTTTTGACTCAAAGTTCCGAGAGGTGGGAGGGAACCCTTCTTGTTCTTCTTGTTCTTTCAGCTGTTGGTTCCTCTCTCAGGCTGTGACGCAAACCACCAACCATTATCACCTCCCAAAAAGCCACTGCTGATCTCCTCTGCAGCAGACCGTTAGTACCGTCACTGTGCCAAGTTCCAGTTGCCGGGAGATAATGTGCCACTGTGTGCTATGTGCTGTGTGCTGTGTGTGTGTGCCTGGACGATCTGTCTAGCGTCATGGTTGCTTTCTACTCTGAGCTGAACAGACCCTCTTTGGCAAAGGGTTAAAAAGCTAAAATAGTCCACCATCGTCAATAATGCATGCAATGTGAATGAGAGCTCCTCAATATCTTACATCATGGCATGATAAAATCCCGTCCTGAGCGTCAATAACCAACCAACCGCCTTGAACTCGCTGTGTAAGTGGAAATACAAGAACAATCCACTACTCCGGACAAGCGTCGGACATTACAGTACATGCCCCTGTCCCTGTAGCACACCCTGTTGAGATTGAAATGACAGAACCTGGCCCTTGCTACCCTGCCTACCTGCCAGCTGGTGATCATTTTCACTGCCGGATGGTAGAGCCGATTTCGCTGGTCCATGCTCCTTCACACGCAAACATGGCCCAAGCCTCATATTGTATATCCATGTCACGTGACACGGAATAACCTCATCAGCTTGCCAAGATGGAAAGATCCAAGTCGTGCAGATGTTTTTTCTTCTGCTCATTACCATGTGTGGTCATTAATAGCAAAGGCAAGCCTCGTGATACGCCCTGAATCTCGAGAACTTGCCGGCATCTGCTCGCTAGTCCGTCCATCATCCAACTATTACAGTACCAAGAGGGGCTTGTTTTCCCCCTTGCATATCACATCACCTCACTATAGGTCACCCGCATGTCGCATATTCACCAGACTATCTTGTAGCTGAATCATGCGTCTGAAGACTGAAGCGAAGATTCAGCCAAGTCTCGGGCCATGTCTGAGCTCCAAGAGATGCAAATCATTGCAGCCTGTCCCATGCTTTGTGTAAAAGTCCTCCCCCCTAACATATGAAAACAATACGAATCTCCACCCAACGCCAGCAAATGCTTCATGCTATGTATCCCCCTCTATGGTTATAATACAACGTTCCAGGCTATCAATTCAATTCGTGATTTTACCGCCTCTTCGGGACAAAGAGACTGGGTTTTCCCTTCTTTCGAGATGGTGGTGGGTGTGGACGTCTTGGTGGCTGAGATTATTGTAAGCAAATTACCAATATGATCACGTTCCAAAATGCTACACATACCTGATTGCTACCATCTTGAGACTGGTGGGGTCCCGGATTTGAGGGCCCTGTCGGGATTCTAGGGCCCGTCGGAATCTTAGGGCCCGTTGGAATCGGCGGACCGCTCGGGGCTGCCGCGGGTGGTCTCTCGGGGGGTGCCAATCCCATCACTGACATCGCCGAAGGGTCTGTCGGGGCCTTGGGCGGCGGCCTTTGAGGCTTTGATCCAAACTTGCCCATGAGGCCACCACCTCGAGTCCTGTCACTTGCTATCTATTTTGGTTTTAGCTCATGGTCGAACCGTGCAAGTCTTGCTTTCATAGTCCACCTACTCTTTTAGTCACTGGTTGGTTTGCGTCAGGGCCATCGTGAGGTCGTTTCCTAGCTTCTCCTGACGGCTTGCCTGATGAGGTGTGTATTACGGGAGGCCCGGCAGAGCGTGGCCTAACTCCAGTCTGCTCGTTATCTCCCATACCAGATATCGGAGATGATACAGCTGGTTGAGGGACTGCCGCTACCTTGGGAGAGCTCGATCGTGACAAGGGAACCGAGGACGTGGCATGTGGTGCATCCCGCATAGCGATTTCTCGATCTAGTGCTTTGGGCGGTGGGGGAAGATAAGCACCGGGCTCAGCCTTCTCCAAGGGCCTTCTGAACATTGACAGGATATCACCATTAGTGTATCGTTTTCTGTCCTTGGCATCCTCTATTAGTTTCCGCCAGAACTCGCCTTGAACAAGTGCCCTTGAATCACCAAGAATCCAAAGAGACGACTTGGCACGTGTCAGACCGACGTTCATACGTCGAATATCAGTCATGAAACCAATACCACCTGTAGAACTGGCACGAACACAAGAGAAGATAATAATCTCACATTCGCGACCTTGGAAAGCATCGGTCGTGTTGAACTCGATGATGTCCGTGATATTCTCGCCATATCGTGCCCGGAAGCGGTTTCTCAACTCATAAAGCTGGGCTTTATAAGGTGTGATAATACCGATCTTGCCAGTCAAGTCGCACTTGCCGTAGTCTTTGCTGAAGCGATCGTACATCTGCATAGCGACATCCAGCTCCTTGGTATTGACCAGAGATTGTCCTCTGTGGCCTCGTTCCTGGACACCTTGAACATCGAAGAAACGATAGGGACCAAGCAACGCGCTCTGATGCCATGGTTGCTGCCGAAGTATGTGCATGTTTGGACCATCGGCAAGTTGCCTTTCGTAGAACTCATGGCTTGGGAACATGCTGATTTCGGGATGCATACGATACTGCGTATCGAGCAAATGGACCGATTGAGGGTGGTTTTGCTGCATTCGGACGAACAAACTTTGATCGTAACCGAACTTTGCTGCTGACTGTGACAGAACTGTGGGGGGAAGCTGCTTGGGATCTCCGACGAGAATACACTTGCAGCAGCCGTACTTGAGTGGAATCAACGCGCTCAGCTCCACACACTGCGCGGCTTCATCGATGATGACCGTCTCAAACTCGACATCCAGATTTCGGAACATTTCGTGTCCGCTACCACTCAGAGTAGCGCACAGAACCTGAGCATTGTTCAAGATCTCTTGTTGAACTTGTCGGCGGCGCAATTCCATCTCACGAGCAACAGAGTTGCCGCTGCTCTTGTCGGCGTCGATTTTCTCACCGATAGTCCTTTGATGTCGCTTCTTTTCGTCGAACTCTCGAGACAGCTTGTTGTACACTGACCGGTCCTCATCGTTCCTTGATGCTTCCAGTTGCGGACGCAGCATAGCTAATTCTTCCTTGAGCTTTGCGGCTTGCTCGTGGAGCTTATCACGATCGGACTTGGCCTTGTCTTTGGTTTGATCGCCCTCGAGGCGGGCCTTGACCAGTTCGTCTAGAGTGACATCCCTTACAGCGGCGTTGATGGCTTCGCTTCTACCCAATCGAAGCACATTGATACTCTTCGTCTTTCCGGATATTGTTTTGACACCGGCCTTCATTCGCAGCACCAACTCATCTACAGCCGCATTGCTGGGCGCACAAACGAGGAGCTTTTTCGCTCGGTTTTGATTGTTTGCACCTTGTGCGCCGTTCGGTCGCAAAGGTGTACCAATGGGAGTGCCTTGATGGCCTGCTTGACTAAGTTGCTCCGAAAGCAAAGTACCAACCATGGCCACAATAGTTTTGGTTTTTCCAGTACCGGGGGGACTATTCAAGTTAGATATGTTAAAAGTAATGGAGAAACAACTTACCCCTGGATGAGAGTGAAACCGTCATTGTCGTGCGCGCCTAGAACAGCCATTGCTTGTCCCTTATTCAAAGAATAATTCTCCATACAGTTGCTAGTCTTCTCTTCGCTGTATCGGAGAATAGGGGAGGGTTCGGCATTTAGAATCTCATCCATCAAATCATAGTACTGTAGGCTCTCCAGTGCGGCATACTCTCGCTCGATCGTAGTCATGTTCGTAATCTTCACTCCAAAGACGCTTACGTTAGGGGTTAGCACCTGCGTCATAGGGTTGTTTCGAGAGGCCACTCGATATGTGATCTCGATCATTTCCTTTTTGTAGGTGGTGCGGTGGACTCTAGCCAAACAGTGTCGAGCTGTTCGGTCGGCTAAAGGATTTTCTGATTCCGAGATAAGAAGAATGTCGCCTTCGGAAACACCGCGCTCTCTACTTTGAACAACGGGCATCGTGAACGTTGCCTCGAGGTAGCTGTCGACACTGGCACGACTGGCAATCTTCATTCCGAAAGGCTGGGTCGTTATCTCATCTTTGGCTGTGACAAAAGAACGCCAGGCTTCAGAGGCCAGCAGGGGAAAGAAGGTATCCTGGTAGGTTCTAGGGTTGGAATACTTGGTGGCAACTTCGGAGGCTTTTGGGCCGTTGGGAGGATCGTTACCACCATGAAAGATATCCCAGGCTAGAATAGTGTTGTGCAGTCGGTCCATAGGAGGGATCAACCTCGCCCTCATCTCCTTGACGGAGCGCTGTTGTCTAACCTTCTTTACTGGCCTTCGCAGCTTGTCTAACAAAATCTTCTGACGACGTCTCTCGGCCTCATCCGAAGTCTTCTGGCCTCCGGTACTTAAAGCAGCGAGTTCATCGTCAACATCCGACTCTTCATCCCCATCCTCTTCGGATTCCTCGTCTGAGCTGTTGACCATTATCTCGCTCTTACCATGGTCTTTGCCCATAAGACCGAGACCAAGTAAGCCAGAGCCCTCGCCAGGCACAGTCTCACCCCTGAGAGCCTTGGCTCTCGCAATAGCCGCTGCATCACGTTTGGCTTTCTCGAGTTTCTCTCTCTGTCTGCTCTCTTTCAATGCAGAAATAGCCTTCTGATCAGGCACCTTAGACTTGGGTCTAATCATTGCTTTAGCCTTGGCCTTGGCCTGTTCCTTAGCTTTTTGGGCCTCCAACTGCTTAAGGATGGGGCTGTCGATGGATCTGCTAAGGTCGAGCACATCATCGCGGTTAGATCTAGACGATGGTGTTGTGATGATGCCACTGGATGATGTGCCAGACTTGGACCATGCATCGAGTTTGCTCTGCTTCTTGGTTACCTCCGCAGCCTTGTGTGCTGCTCCCTTCTGAGCGACTCCCAGCTGGTAGATCTGTACTTCTTCGTCTGTCTGCCCAAGAGCCTGAAGGAGTTCCGCCCGTTGCTGGTCGGTCATGTTGGTCGACCTGACATACTTGCCAGGAACACTAGTAGGCAAGGACGCGTCGGTGATCAGTTTCCGGGAGGCAGGATTAATTTCGTGATTGTTCTCTCGAAGTCGAGTGAGAATCTTGCATAGCACTCTGACGGTGACATCGACAAGCCACTTATCCTTCAAGCGAATCATATTCTCCATTCCGCCAAAGTGCTGTTTCGCAGGGATAAGGATTTGCGACATAGTATCCTTTTCACTCTTGTTCAAAGCCTTGGAGATAGCTGAAGCGATCAAGCCATCTTCCGCAATAAGAGCTTCGGCAAGCTCCATGATTTCTCGGCAGAACTCGGTCATGACAGCGTTCTGAATATACCGTGACCATCCCTCAATATTCCTGCATGCGGTAGAAACAAACCTCCATTGCTCGCTCCACCAACGCAGGACTTTAGCAGCCGACATGGGCTCAAGGGTTCTGACTCGCAAGACTCCTGAACTGGGATTTGTCAGTCCGCGAAGAATATCTCGACTCATGTTCAGAATTGGCCGAATAGGACCCCATGGATTAGGGGGCTTTAAGACTCGCTCCAGAGCCCACACTATAGACGACAGCGTTTGGTCGGGGTGTAGTTGAACCATTTGCTCAAACGCACCGCTCTGGGAAAGCTCCCCAGTCCAGCTTTTGAGGAGTTCGGCAACTGCTCCGGCGAAGCCTGACTCTCCATGGGTGGAGAGGGTAATGGTACCTTGGAAAGCAAGGCGATCGTTGAATAGTGTGTTTAAGTCGGTGGCATCCAGCTCAGAGACTCTGCCTAAGAGGTTACTAAGGATATCCAGCGTTGCAGCAAGAGACTTGTTGAAACTTTTGCTCGAGTCGCTCAGTTTGTCGTCGCTCTTTAGCGGTCTTACTTGCTCGACGCAAATCAGGGGCTCCAGTGACAAGACGATGTCCCTTGCCAAGTCAATTTGGTCAGTCGACACATCAAACATTTCAACGACTCCCTGCCAGAAAACCTTCGAGTCCCTCGTAACAGCGGACTGGAGTTGCTTGTCCTCAAGACACGCCATGTATTCCTCCGCATAGATTTTCATATCCAGTTTCATAGCAGTTTGCATGACCTTCTTAGCTGCGTTTGCCACTTGGAAGGTCTGCCAACCCTCCCTTTCTTGGCCGGGGGCACGCAAATTCCTTAGGATGAGGTCCTTGTATTTCATCGAGAGATTGAATACACAGCAAGCGTATAGGTGAATACTCCCTGTGCCAATCTTGGTTTCTTGGTCAACAAAGGTTGACATGGTGAGCTGCAGCGCATCAAAACCAGCTCGAATGCAAGCAGCTCGACCTGGTTCCCCGATAGTCTGATCTTTTGCCAGTGACTCTATCAACGTGTGCATTAAGACCTCGCAAGCATCATACCTGCGGTCGCGGCCAATTGATTGTAGCCATGGAACAACCCAGGACGTGGGGAATGGCACAAGAGACGAGCCACTATCAAAACCTGTCCAGCAATCGTCCAGGGATTGGCTAAGCAGTTTCTTGTAGCTCGGACTTCCAAAAAGCAGATCAGCAATCACGTTGGGCCGAGCATCGCCAATGACGTCCCAAAAAGCCCTGGGGGCTTTCTTGAGAAGGCTTGTCAAGATCGTGATGGTCATGACCAAGACGCTCTCTGCAGGACAGAACTGGATATGGCGGAAGAGAAGGTCATAAACGTGAAAACTTCCTTGTCTGAGCTCGAGATTCCGTAGACGTTGAGAAATAACGTCCGGACTCAGAGTTCTGAGTATTTCGTTGAAACCTTGCCAGAACTGCTCCAGTTCAGGCCATGAATCTAAAGCCTGGGGATCTTTTCTACTAATATCTTCGATGGCTCTTGTCAGGCCGCCGCTGACAGCCCAATCGAATTGCTCGAGGGTCATGGCATTACTATCGAGATTTTGGTAGTTGTCTGTTGCCCACTTGCGACGATCCTGATTCTTCATGTCGAAGATGAAAAATGTCATACCGGGCAAGGGCTCTTTAGTTCCGAGCTTAAGGCCACTTTTGCCTTGAAGGCGTTGAAAAACATACTGAAAAGTAGCTCGTCTCTCTGGATCCTCCATATAAGGCATGCAGCACAGGGCCTCGTATACAGAGATGTGAACCTCGGGCAAACGTTCGCCGAGCTGCGACTTCTTGAACGGAGCACCGTTCACCACGATCTTTTCGATAAATGCCTTTGCCCATCGGAGATTCGTATCAATTCGGTCGACATCTCTGCGTTCGAACACGGATTGGAGTTGAGCAACCACCACTTCATCCCATCGCTCTTGGAATTGTTGCAGAAGGGCTCTGCGGTTCATGTGCCAGTTGTAAACACAATCTGCGCAACTCTGTAGGCAAGCATTAAGCCTTGAACCAAGCTCCTCTCCCCATTTTCCTTGATTTTCCTTGTCGAAACCAAAAATCAGGCAATTCCAATATGTGATCTTGACTCGTTCCTGACCCTGCTGAATTCGGTTCCTTTTTTGGTCTTGGGTAATCGCAGAGTCGGGGTCTTCGAGGACTCTGTAGTTCTCATTATCGTCTTCGCCGAGACGGGGGCAGAGAAGATGGCATTCGTTGTCGAAACTTTGTATTTTCTCATACCACTGACTCAGCTCTTCATCAATATCCATTTTAGGGGTTATGGATGCTTTCGCGCATCTCTCGAAATCGTGGTTGGAGTAGTGTTCGGAGGTAGAAGGAAATGACGGGGCTTAGTCGGACGCAGTGGTAGCAAGTCGCAATAAAGCAAGGGCGCGATGCAACAATACAGCTGGAGGTTTCGAAATACAATAGAAAGGTATTCGACTGTGATGTTGAGGGTTGTGGGTTTGAGATCGAAGAGAGAAAAGTCGATGTCGATATTAATTAAAAACGGTTGCCAGGGCACTTCGGTCTTGAAACCAAACAATGCTTGATTATCGGATCGTTTGCGTTTGCGAGACAGCACTGGGAATTAAAAGAGCGATGCAGCTACCGAACAATGAGTCAAAACAATCAAAATAAGGGTGTATGATGACCTACTGAAGCCTTTGTTGTCCACCAAGACCATAAACCAACAAGATGCAATGGAGTACGAGTTTGAAAGGAAAATAGTTGGTTGCACAGTCTGAACTTGGTCAGGGAAACAGTCTTGCTCTGACGCGCTTCCATGAGTTGCCGCGTTTTTGCAGGGGCTTTAATGAGCAAGGTGGGGGCCATTCGCCGCTGAGCAGCCACTCCTCGGGGGGAAATAAAACATAAGACGCGAAGTACAAGATGCTAGATCTATTATCTTATTGTAATATTTATATTTAGTTAATAATATCCTTAGAGGTAGTCTTAAGTCTTGTGTTTTACTTCCCCCTAGCCACTGAAGTTCTCACACATCCAGGCGGGCTCCCTTGTGATCGCACACCGGGCAAATAAGTAAGGCAGGATGGATGTTGACTCGCAGAGTAACTGCAGAATAAAGCGAGTGATACGTTGAAAGACTAAATACATCATGTTTTATACACAGGCTCAAGATAGGTAGCCTTATCTTATTGCAGGCAGTTAATCACTGTCCTCATCCTTCAGCTGCTTCTTTGACCCTCCTTTCCCTCCATACTGTCTTTTGCCTGTTCGCTCCATGAGCGCATCAAGTGGGCACTTTGACTTATTCCATTCCTCGCTTCCTTCACTCGTGTTTGCTCTGCAGCGGATGCAGGTTCTCCCATGGGTGACAAACAGCTTATGCAGCCCGTATTTCAGATGGTTAGGTATGCGGACCTCCAGATGACTGAATGTTTGATCCCGAGTAGCCTTGGGTGGTATCCATTTCAACCATCCACTGATACGGTGTACATGTGTGTCGACTGCGAAGCTGGGCTGCTGTAGGCAGAAGAGGATAACACATGAGGCTGTCTTGACTCCAATGCCAGGGAATTTGGTGAGAGTCTGCATGGCTTCGTCTGGAGCCATTCCATGTATGTGATCTAATGACAGGATCGCTTCGTCCGTCTTCAGAATCTCGAGGTCTTTCTGGCCCTGAGTCTTACCATCTGCTCCTGTAATGTCTGATGCTTTCCCTCCACTCTTCTCTTGCATGAAAGCCTCTCTTCGCTTCGTATTCTCTTCATACACCAACTCCAGTATTGCTTTGATATCCTTGCCCTTGACTTGAGCCAGGCCACCAGTCTTGATGGACTCGACAATGGTAGGTAGAGGAGCAGTTCTGACTTTGTTCCAGTCAACGCTTCCTTTTCCAATGCCCTTGTTGACAGTGCCAAAGGTGCTCACCAGCCCTCTGAATGCTGCACTTGAGTTGCGGTTGGAAGTGTTTGCGCTTAGACGAGTGCGGACCAAGGCATCCAGAACAGAAGGGACCTCTCCACAGCCTGACACTTCAAGAGAGGGCGCTGGTATCTTCTCCGGGGCCTTTGCTTCTCCGTGAATTTTTGCTAACAGACGATAGACTTCTTCGCAGTCTTCTGCTGATGGAGCTTCCCACTCAGGGAAAGGTGTGATACCAGGCGTAAGCCCATATGGGTTGGCTTTCGTCTTCTTAACAGTTTTCCGGACTGGTGCTTCCATTACAACGTCGACGTCAACATCTTCATCTTTAATCTCCTTCTTTATCGGCGATGGTTTGCTTGATTTCTTGATCTGTAGCTTTGTGCTGGATTCATCGTCAGACTCGAAATACGAAGATTTGGCAGCTGATCTCCGCGGTCGCAGGGATCTCCGGGCCGTTTGTTCTGCCTCCTGGGGAGAAGGCGGGTCTAGAGTCTTGATGCTGTGTTTGCCTTCAGGCGAGTCTTCTTCAATTTTGACATCTTTAGTCGACTCTTTCGAGTCCTCTGGGGAAGTAGGGATCTTGACGTTCTTCGGGATGGCGCGAACAGGCCCAAGGTTGTGTGGAAGTTCGTCTAAAGACTCATCTTCCAGCTTATCCTTGGTTTTGGCACCGGTCTTGGTCGGGGTCTTTTGTTTCTTTACAGGTGGCTCCTCTGCGTTCTTGATTCCACGCTTCCGTAACGTTCGGGCCGCCATGGTTGACTGAGGAGATTGGGTGACAGTGTGAAAGTGACAGTAAACTCGAGGCAGTGTAAACTGGCAGTGTAGAGTATATGATTGCAAGTGATAACTGGTGGCAGACAATAAACAGACTCTTTTCATTACTCAAATGCCATGTATTCAAAACGTTCAATGACATTCACCCGAGTAACTTGAAATACTCACATCACCCTTTTAATCACATTTTAGCCATGGTTGATCGCATCAATGACCTCAACAGTCCAAACAGAGATCGCTGGGGTGCATCCACTAACTACGCCATCACCGCAAGGCGCCCTGACTAGCCCGATTTGTCTGTCGATCCCTACCCTGCACCAAGTCACTTGGAACTTCCTCGAGTCACATTCCCAATACTGAGCATGGTGGGAGGTTCTGATACGTCTCATGCAACATTAGAGTTGCTCTTTGGTGTCTGATCTTTTTTTCTGATGACTAGTAACTTCATTAGTATAGTAGCTTCATATCATTGTCGTAGAACCACAATCAGCGTTAAAGGGGCCTCTAAAGGGGATGATCACAGTGGATAGCGCCCTTTGTTCTCCTGTAAAGATGCCCCAGCGTTAAACAGACTTCAAAAAAAAGCACTTTACAAAAGGAACAACGGATGAAAAGACATTGTTTTCCAAGCGGCTGTGGGTTCCACCCCATAGGTAACACTAATCTAGGCTGCAAAGGACTAATCGGTCTGAATAAACTCGATTCTACCTCGATGTGTTGATGCAGTGATCTATCGTTGTGTGGAAATATTTATCCCAAGCAGTTCGTTAGTCGATTGTCAGGTAAGAATATACTATTAAAATTTGGGGTTCTTTTGATATGAATTCTTATGTGAGGTGACTAGACCCGGTCTTTCAGAGCTGTAGAATCAGTGTTGGAGTGGAGGTCGAGTGTGGTAATATCACACCAGAAAGACACTGCTCAAGCAGTGCATAGTTGCGAGATATACGGACTAAAATCCCAACTCCGTAGAGACTTTATCATGCGGTTCATGGATTAGTATATTCATTTCTATCTTACCACTTCAAAGAAGAATCATACGGGGAAAAGAAATAGCAGTTGTTCCGTGTGCATCTGACTCTCAATAATGATAGTCAGTATCCAACACAGGATTTGGTGTTATATCATATATGTAGCTCAAGATACACTCATCACTATGATAGAGAGTGAGCAGGCTGAATAGTGGAGCAATATGGCATATAATACTCGTCATAAGTATATACCTACTGCTGCAATATGGATGCTTGTTTGCACGAAAGTGTTTGCCCCAAGGCCTCCGGACGAATTCAGGCTCTTCCAAGACAAACGGCCCATGAATTCGCTGCACGGACCATATAACTTGAGATGGAAATATGCTTCACTCTAAGTGCTCAGGAATTCACTAAACGCTTGCATGCACATGCAGGGCTCTTATCCCAACTTCTTTCATCAACAACCTTTACTCTTGAACCTCCCCTAAATTACCAGCACCACTCAAATTTGCTCGTTACGGGTATGCGCCTCCATTTTCCTTTATTTCATCACGCATAATCGGTTAACATAGTTACACAGGCACTCTCATTCTTCTCCCTGGGCCAAGCCCAGCTCTTCGCACGACATGGCGGTCACATATATCGACCTCGACGGAGAAGAGGAGATAAACGAAATCACTTTTTTGCCCGAAAGACCAACTGAATTCCTGGAACGCAGGAGACGGCTTTCATCTTGCACCATCGAGGAGAATCTCGACGAAATCGACCATACCCCAGAGGAGATCATTGATCTCACATCAGACTTGACAACACCAGATCACAGTCTTCTTCACCAGGGAGAATTTGCGCTGGAAAAGATACAACTTCTGGGCGCGAACATTCAGGCAGGCTCATTCCTTAGAATTCGTGAATTTTTCTCCGGGAACTATCTCGTCGAGTTTGTCCTGGTCAAGCTTGTGGCGCGATGCCGATCTTCAGGCACAATCAAAATCCGCGGCACCCCTTTTGCGAGAGTACGCTCAGCTTTGGGAAAGCTGCCCAAAAAGTCAAATGAAGTTTGCATGCTGCTCAATTACGACGAAGACGATGGTGCAAAGGTCGAAGAGTTCGTGGATATCAAGCCATCCGATGCTTTACAGCTGCATCCCCTCATTATAACAAATACTACGTATCCTAACTTCAACCGGTCTATCTTCAACCCTGATTTGCCGGGCAAGAGGCGCCGACCGAATGTGCAGTCTACACATCTGACCTGCCGCTAGAAGCTGGAGGTTTGTTTCACTGGACAAGGCAGCCGGAAGAAGCAAGTCGAGGAGTCTTTCACTCGTATCCATTCGAGCGAAGTTCAACAGAAAGTTTACAGGGTTTCTGACGAGATTCTTCGTAATCGATGGAGATACAACACAGTCAAAGGAGGATCCTGGGTTCCTTCACTCGTCAGTCGCGATCACTCTATCAACCTAGAGGTTGAATCTTCCAGCAAAGACACACGACGAAGCCACGGCCAAAAATATACAATGTTTGACTCCTGCTCCGGTGCCGGAGGAGTATCGCGAGGAGCACTCATGGCTGGATTCAAGGTTCAGTATGCTGTTGACAAAGCACCTGAAGTTTGGGATACCTATGAAGCCAATTTCCCCGATACTCAACTATTTCGAATGGCGCTTGACGAGTTCCTCTCGAGCCCTCAGACTACCCACACGAACATGCGAGTAGACGTGTTGCACTTCTCTCCACCGTGTCAATTCTTCTCGCCCGCTCACACACATGCATCGGCGCACGATGACGAGAATATCTTTGCGCTTTATAGCTGCAACCAACTGCTCAAGAAACTGCGTCCACGGATCATCACTGTCGAGCAGACGTTCGGACTTACTCATACCCGGCACGAAGAATATTTCAATGCCTTACTTGGCGACTTCACACAGTATGGCTATTCGATCCGCTGGAAATTAATCAGGCTCTGTACGTGGGGAGCTGCTCAGGATCGAAAGCGACTTATCATCATTGCAGCCGCCCCTGGAGAAAGAGTACCGCCTTTTCCCAAAGCTACACACAGCGAGGAAGGTGGAAACGGTTTGCTCCCTTATAACACCATTGGAAAGGCTCTACGAGGGGTTCGTCCGGGTGACGATCTTCATGACCTCGATAACGTCCAGCACTTCAACCCACCAAGAGCGCCCTATGATCCCAACCGCCTCGCCGGAACCATCACCACAGGCGGTGATCTCTGCTATCCCGATGGTACACGGAAGCTTACACTACGAGAGCTAGCGAGCCTGCAAGGATTTCCCAAGACGCATCGGTTCCTTGGCAACAGAACCTCGATCAAGCGACAGATCGGCAATGCATTTCCTCCGAATACAGTCCGTGTGTTATACAAACACATAGAGCAGTGGCTTCTCAGCGAGGATGGTATCACTTCTGATACTGACCACACTATCCTCATTGACGACGATTCTGACGCATCAGTCAACCTAACAGACGACTCTGAGGACGAACCGCGACACTCTCCTGATATGATGGAAGAAGCCAACCCCATGGGAGGTCATGATATGCAGCACCATCGCGGTAGTGGCCCCTGGGGAGCCGAGAACATGGTCATCGACTTGACTTAGCCCCTGAAGCTGTACACCAAACTCTGGATGACGTGAAAAGTAATGTCGACTGTTGGATTGATACACGTGGCGGCCGAGGGGATGGAAGACAACCTGTCCATTGGAAAGGTATTTGCTAAAGGCATACTGGTTGATCAGTGTATTGATCAGGATGGACGAACTGAGTGTTGTGTTATAGCAATGAATGCTTGCATACTCTAGAAGAACCAGGATTGGCGAGAAGACCTACCTACATAGTAACCTATAGTTGTCATGAATTCAACCATTTGATTGTGTTAACCTGGTGCTTACTATAAATCTGATACAAGAAGTGATTTTGGTTTAACCGTTGTTGTCACCGTTATTCGGCCTTGCGCTCCAGTGTACTCGGAGGTCTGCCTTCATTCACTCTTTGGCAGTGATTCACTACCTCCAAGCATAGAAGCCCACTTCAGGGTGCCCATTCTCTCTCCATAAGGCTCTCTTGTTTTAATTTCCTCTCGCACTTCGCTAGGCAGGAACCAAAAGCTGCTGGCAGTGACGGCGGCAGTGACGGCGGCAGTGTTTACGGCTGGCAGCAACAAACGGCAACTGCAAACGCCCTTCCTTCCTCCTCACGGCCGGTGATGCCTTGCTACCTTACCTAGCTTCTCTCTTCTCTACCTTTCCCTCCCTTCTCATCTTTCTTTCTTCACTTTATTTCTGCTATTCTGAAGCTTCTTTATCAAAACCTCGCAAGCACTCGACTGATACTTATGCAAGGCTGCTGAAGACATTCTTGATAGCTATCAGTGTCACTTCTCCTTTTTATGCATACGAGTCACGGAATCTCAACGCTTTGACTGTTACTTATTCTGTTCTCATCCTGCACTCAGTGCACTGCCTGCCCACATTATGTCTGTCTGCTATTCGGCGCAGACGCCGGCAACATCGTCGAGTGGCACGACATTTTCCAAAATGTCAGCTGCCGTAGCACGATGTCTACCTGTGATCGACAGGGTAAGTTTAATATCACCTGGAATTAGTGTGACACCCGCTGATATTTGAGCTTTGTACAGCCTCTCCCGCCCCTGTCTGTCCTTTCAGCCCAGGAGTACGTGAAGCGACACGAACAAGGAACCATAATCGAGCAAAGAAACGAAGAAGAGCTATTAAAGCGCTTCAACAACTTACGAAGACCTTTCAAGGCCTGGCCCATTGCACCCATCGATGGCCTTACTACTTCGTTCTCAACATCGTGGCTCTTCCTTGTGCCGGCCCCCCAGCCCTCAGACGACATTATATTCCCTAGCTTGACCGATAGCTTCCGCATCGAGATAGCGAAGAGAATCGATCTGCCAGACGGAACCCAATCTCTTGTCGGTCTTTATGCAACACGCATTAGTAATCCCTATGAGAATGCGGAAAATCTTCCTTGCCCAGGGGTTGCAAAGTGTGCGGCGTTCAAGGTCGAAGTTAATCGGGCTTGGAAAAATGAAGACGGAGAACAGGTCAATCTTGATCTGCTGGCGCCGATGCAAACTGCTTCCGCCCTCGATGACTTCGCGAGTCTCGATCTGGATGAAACAAAACACCAAGACATTATAATCTCATGGGAGACCTACTCCAACACATACGAGGCTGAACTGGCAGCTCTGAGACGACTGACGCAAGACTCCCAACTGGAGAGCGGCAAAGTTAGTCTCAAGTCTAAGGCTGCTTTCGAAATGGTCCTAGACTTGAAGGGTTCTGACAAGACTTACGTTAATCTGCATAGCGTGTTTCCACATCTGGCGAGCCCTCATTACGCTGGTCATGGAATCCGAGATGAAATTCTCCGCCGCTTTCGCTCGTTCAACGCAGACCACGTCGCTGCTTTCAAAGGATTAACTCAAATCCCCAATGGGATTTACTTCGTGAATGGATGTCCCGGGGCCGGCAAGACAGAATGGAACATGGTGATCGCTGCCCTTATTCAATCCAAACCGCGTCCTAAGGCGAAGAAACGAAACAACCCCATTCTGTTCCTGGTTGACCTCAACAAGACGGTCGATGATGCAGCGGATCGCTACTACAATCTGTGTAAAGCGGCTGGACTCAAGCTACGCATTGTTCGGATGCATGGCTGGCCCTACGAACTCAAGAACAGCTCGAAGTTGAACATTGGTTCCTCAGGAGGAACTGGCAACAGTGAAGAAACAGACTTCACCAAGAAGTTTCTTGCTACCGCCACTATCAGCACAAGTGTTCATGTAGGACGGGACGCCAACAAAGCACCCACCTTGGATGAGGCTGCTTGGGAGTACTATGAGAAGCACAAAGACCGTGGCTTCTCGACACTCAAGAAGGTTCTAGCAAGAATGGATGCTGGTGAGGTTTTGAACAACGACAACTGGAAGACTCTGCGGTTTCAGGTAACAAAGCTGTACACTGCTGTATTGAGACAAACAGATTTCATTGCGACAACACCTGTGGCAGCATACGGCAGCTTCTCAAAGCTTTTCAAACCGGACGTCATTTTTGTCGACGAGGCTCCTCATGCACGGGAGCTCACAACCTTGATACCCATTGCCTTTTTTGAACCCATCGCCTGGATATTCACAGGCGACGTCAACCAGACCCGCCCTTTCGTGAAGAGTGGTGATGCGCGGGATGCTCTGAAGAGGGGTCTTGAAGTCAACCCGTACGCAGAACAGATGCGCCTCAGCCTTATGGGCAGAGCCGCCAAAGTAGGGGCGATCAACAGCTCGTTACTGATCAACAAGCGGGCATTTGGCAACTTGCAAGATTTGCCCTCAGCTCTCTTTTATCAATCGAAGATGGTATCCGGTTACCATTCCAGAGAACAATATCCTTCGACTGTTCGCTACATGCGGAGCTATCTCGAGACTTTTGGTAGTGGGCAAACGCTAGACCAAAACCGAGCTGTGATATTCCTCACCGAAAGCAAGGAAGAGACTCATTCTCACAGTTTCTGGAACCCTACAAACCACCGGTGGGTAATTGCCCAAGTTGCAACACTGCTGCAAGACCCCGACTTCAAAAGTGTTACGGATGGTCGCCAACCCGGAAAAGTGATGATACAAACACCCTACAGTGTAGCGATGCGACAATACGCACACAAGGTCAAACAGTGGCCGCTTGAATGGCAGAGCCGGGTGGAGGTTCTTACCGTTGATAAAGCACAAGGCAACCAAGCTGATGTGGTCTTCCTGGACTTGGTGCGCACCGACAAACCTGGGTTCATGGATGAGCCTCAGCGTATGAATGTCGCTATTACAAGGGCGCGACAGGCCGAGATCATTTTAATGCATCCCGGTATGATCACTCGTCTACGTCGTGGTGAGCGTGTCCCGACAGAGTACACGTCGAAGGTCTGGAATGACGCACGACAAAACAATCGGTTGTTCGTCGTCTAGATCAGAGCGCTGAGGAGAGACTGAGGAGAGACTGAGGAGAGACTGAGGAGAGTCTGTGAAGAGACCGAGCAGATCATGAAGAGAGGTGTGTCTTAAAGATACAACACAAATGGTTGTTATTGTAACTGTTTTTGAGTAATTGGGTTTGCGCGGTGGTTTTCATCAATTGGGTCAGGGTTTTTATTCGTGAACAGCTGAGGGTATCAGCAATGAAGAGGGACTTGTAATAACGCTGACGCAGAGCGAATCTATGTAGGCCTGAATTATAATGATTGCTGTTAACTGAATCTATGATGTGAAGTTAAAACAAGGTCGTGGTCTCATCCATGATTAGCTAGTGTCTTGGAGGCCCTCAAGCCACACGGGATCAACGTCAGTGGAGAATGGCTTGGCAACAGTGGAAAGCTTTGGGCTCCCGTTGTTTGGTAGCTTGGCAAGGATAAACGGTGCTTGAGGGTAAGGGAAGCGTTATAATTCAAAACTGCTATCGTACAATGTTATGTGAGTGAAGATTGATGGTACAACGTAGAGAGACTGAAGATTAGATGGGCCAAGTAATAGTTAGTCCCTGGACCGAACGAGCCGAATCACACCAAGAGAGCCAAGAAGGGTCTCCTGCATTAACGTACGGGAAATGGAGTACACACTTGAATGCAGGAAGATCTTAGTTGTGGCGCAATCTTGATTCTGGCTGGAGATATGTCCAAACGTTGAAGATCTATTGAGGCTTAGGAGGCTAATGAGATCAGGGATGCACAAGTATGACATCGACCAAATGAGAACAAGAAACCATTTGATGATGAAACAACACTCAAGCTATGTCATTCAATTTAACAGCAATACTTGGTGTTCCATACCCGTTATTAGGATGTACTTGATTAGATACTAGCTGACCGTTGTTGAGTGCAAACGGACGTCCCGGGAGTTGTACAAATAAGCGATAGGTTACCGTGATTACAGGTACTGACTCCTTTAAACTCCTAGACTCCCGTCGTCTTCATCCCAAACCTCCTGTCAAACCAGCCCTTTCTTTTTATAGCGCTTATCTGCAAATTGTAATCTACATTATGGGGCCAAGTAGCTCAACATCGACCTCTTGGACGAAACACGCCAGGGATCAGTGACACTAGGTCGAGATGAGTGTGGCTTAGACCGACAGAGCTTCGGGCGGCAAGCGGGGTTTAGGTCACTCCCATGCCCAATCAAATCTCGGTTGTGTCGAGCTACCTGCGTTCTGGGAAGTTGGAGGTGCTGGAGGCCCTGAAAAGGCGCGATAAAAACCCATTGTCAGAAGGTGCAAGGTGCGCTCTAGCTCCTATGGAACGTTAGGTCTACGGGCACTTGCTGACGACCACCCCCGGATTTCCTTGCTCGTGCCATGTCGTTACATCTCACATATGCATGAATCTCTTTCTTTTTGTTCACGATGTCATCACTATAGCAGCTAAGGTGATCATTATCTAATCCTCCATATTCTTTGATTCTTCGACTGGACCCTCCCCCAAAGCACGAGCCCTTCGACGGGCTCCGGTTCGCATTCTTGCCGTGTCTTGCGCGACTGCGATTGCGACGGCGGCCTCCCAAGATTCTGGTCTTCAGTAATCTACCTGACGCCCCGCTCAATAATCTCATCCAGTAGCACGGAGTATACGACGAGAAGAACCAACCTTCGATTTGCCATCCCGATTACCAGCTTCCATCAGCTCTCGCCCGCTGCTGCTGGTTGCTTCCACATTCGCCACGCACCTTCTCGAGCCCGGCGGGGCCCAATTCGATGGATCTATCGCGACGTTTATTAAATTTGAGAGAGAGCCATGCGATGGACCATCTCGAAGCCAGGGGTGTTGTCTTCAAGCGTCAGCTGAGCGATGGAGGAATTGCCGGCGTCGTTGTCGGTGTCATCGTGGGCATTGCACTCGTTGCTCTGTGCTTATACCCGTTCATTATCCGCCGCATCAGACGTCGAAAGGCAGAACTTCATCATGGAACCCCCGACACGACTGATCCGGAGACTGGAGGAGTTCCCGCAGTGGGACCTTTGGGCACAGAAGACCATCAACGCCGCCTGTCTTCGCAGGAATCCTTCAAGCCTTCGGGAGAAAACACGCGCGGAGTAGACGGATCTGTTAAAGACTTGGATTGGGCTCCCCATGATGCCTTGGTACATCCTAACGGACCAGGTCAAACACCAGGCCAACTGGATTATGCTCCCCGAATTGACACGAATTTACCTTCCTACGGCGTCAGCAATGCTCAGCCAGGCTTGGACAGCTCAATACCGCGCTCGACACCATTTGGCTTCGACGAAAATCACCATGAAGAATATATGCCACAAGCTATTGGTGATGCGCCGCATGGAGCTCTCAACGGTGCCAATGCCGACTACTATAGTCCTTCAGTTCCCTCAGAGGCCTTTGGAATGTTCACCACTGAAGATTCTCGAGCTCAACCTGACCGCTCATGGTCGCGTGGGAGCTCATTGAGATACAATTTGAAGCAAATGTTCAGCCGGAAGAGCACGCGTGATCAATCTCATGACTCTCCAACATCATTGTCTCTTGCTGAGGGCCCCAATAGTGCTGCCAGAACTGTCCCTCGTGCACCTCACGAAACGTCCCTTCAAAGGATAACCACACATGGGGATCCTACCGAGTCTCCTACAGATATCTATGCGCCCGCCACTGATTCTTTACCAGTACCTCATCCTGCTCAGAGTCTGGGGTCGCCAATTGCACTACCATCTACCTTGCCGAAGGGGGCTGTGCAAACTCCCCCAGAGTCCCCACCGACCACTTTCAACTTCAACGCGGCTCAATCCCCTCCTAGCCATCCCGCTCCTGGTACCGTAAATCCGATGGATATTATGCCAGCCTCAACAGAAAGCGAAGTGTGGCACAGAACGGACTATCAACTATATGTATCGCAATCCTCGCCTCAGCAGCCGTCCCCCTCAACGGAGCTTTCAAGGCACGATGGCCCAGTGGACTCACCTTCACCATTCACACTACCTCCCAATACTCCTCAACCTCAACCTTTGCCTGTCATCCAGTCTCCTACGCCCACGCAAAGCGAGGCCCCCTTTAAGAAGGAGCCGGGAGAAGCCCAGGATGTTTCCATGTCCGATATCCCGTCAAATAATCACTTGAGTCCATTGCCCGACAGCAGTACCCGCCACCAAAGCTACCCTTCCGATGCGTCCACTCCCCAGCCTGGGCCGGCGTCTACTAATCCCTCCTCACTAAATACACCCGCAACGCAACTCGATACTCCTTCTCCTCATTCTGGCGCATCATCCGACTACCGTCATAGCGTGTCACCTGGAAACGGCGGCAGCAATCTATCGCCCAAGAACGGCATACATGCATGCGATGAGCCTGGTTGCAACCAGGTTTTTGATCAACCACACAAGCTGAAGTAAGTTTATAGGTGTTGACTCGTATCAATCAGCATACTGACCTTTGATAGACACCATCAGAGATATCATACCAAAGACCACAAATGTCCTTATCCGAATTGTGGCAAGGGGTTTGGAACTAAGACTCATCTTCAGCGTCACGTCAATGATCGCCATGAAAGGAAGAAGAAGTTCCACTGTGCCGTGCCAGGCTGTGATTACTCACGGCAAGGCGGGAAAGGGTTCCCTCGAAAGGATAATTGGAAGCGGCATATGACCAAGATTCACAACATGGACCAACGACATCTCCCAGAGCCCGTGGAAGTCGACCAGGACATGGGAGGTACATAGGAAAACCCGATCTTCGTTTGGAGCTGCAATTTGTCTTTGGCCGGGAGGGTGGAGATCGATGTTTGTGGCATAAGTCGTAGTGTACGGCTCTTATGCAGACTATAACTCACAAAGGTCAGCCTTACCACGGGGTTTCACTAATTTTTCTTTATTATTTCCTTATAGCGGTTTGCTTCTTACACTCGTTCAAAACAGCATAGTTGGTATTAGAAGAGAGGGTTTCAGCACAAAAACAAACGTCAACAGACGTGTAGGGCTATTGGGCGTTCGGTTATGGAAAAGACATGTTCGTCTGACAATTGACGAGCCAGGCGTGTTCGTTCTTGGGTATCTATTATAGTACGACAGTTTACAACTGGGTGATTTATCAATACAAAGAGTGCCGGAAGGCGCCTTTTTAGCTTAGGTCTTTGATGATTTTTCTTACCAGCTTCTTCTGGTCTTCCACATCCAATCCTTTCTCATCCGTCTCTTGGACAGCCCTGCCGACAGCAATGACTGTTTTCACATCTTCGCTGTCAACCCAGAACTTGCCATTGCGTCCTGCTGCTGTTTCAAACTGAAGGCCTGCGTTGCCGAGCTCTTCCAGCACCGCCACACGGCCTTCTTGTACGCTCTTGGGCATCATCAGCCGGCGAGCCATTCCAAGTGATACGTTGTAGAGCATTCCACCCGTCAAGGGACCAAGACCATCGGACTTTCCTGTTGATGAAGAAACACATTCTATCTCGGGGTCCATGTGGCGGTTGGCGAGGGTAATGCGCGCGTACACCAATGCACCCGCAGCAAGTTGAGGACGAGTTTTCTTTGTAGCACCTTCGAAAGAGAGCTGTGGGAGAAGTGCGGGTGCGGTGTAGTCGGAGAGGGTAACGTAGAAGAAATCTGCGGCGCTGCGCTGGACGGTTCCGATGACGAGTTCACCGACGCGAGGTGTATACTATTACCAAGTTAGTATCGAGTCTTCAATCTGCGGTAGGAGAATGCGCACCCTGCCCCGAGCATTCTCTACTCGAATTGCATTCTTTGGTCGGTCGGTCACAAGTTGGCCAGCAAGCGTAGGAACAATGTCATTGGGAGGCACATGTCGCAGACCAGGACCGAGTCGGAGAGGCTTCTTGGGATGTGAAGGAATAAGAGATGGATCAATGCTGTCGCTTGGAAGCACGAAGTTCGATTCGGAGGACATATTGTAAGAGTTGGTAGCTCAAAAGGCTTGTGGTAGAAAAAGGATTGAAGACTCTAACCTCGAAATGCTATGCGATGAGCTTCATACCTTGCTTAGCCTTGCCGTCAAAAACATGGACGAAGGCGGCGTGGTGGGGCACTGATAACGATAAAGAGAATACGTACAGTCGCCGCTCAGAAAAATGTGGGCGATTAACGATTAGCGGGCAGTTTTTTTCCATTCTCTGCGGGAAAAGAAAGTAATAAACCCCCACTACCGTCCATCACCAAATCGCCCTCCAAAACTTGACACTCACCTCAACCTCAACCTCAACTCAGAAAATACAACGAGTCTTGAGTTGCTTTCCCTTTATATCCGAATCGACGACTTTCTCTTCCTACCGACCCTATGAGTGACAACGCTGGTGCTAAGGGCCCTGAGCCCAGTGACCGAGTTGCCATTGGTATTACCTTTGGCAACTCCAACAGTTCTGTCGCCTACACTGTTGACGACAAGGCCGAGGTTATTGCCAACGAAGACGGAGGTATGTTTCAAAAATCGATATTTCTATGGAATTGCGCTCCATGAAATTGTCAGCGAGTTGCTTGCTAACATCTTTGCCTATAAAGACCGACAAATCCCTACCGTTCTCTCCTACGTTGACGGCGACGAGTACTACGGTGGTCAGGCCAAGGCCTTCCTTGTTCGCAACCCCGATAACACCATCTCCAGCTTCCGAGACTTCCTCGGCCAAGAGTACGCAACATCCAATTTCACCTTGAACCGACCTCTGGAGTCAACGAAACTAACTAGAAGCGCCCAGGTTCAAGTCTATCGACCCTACCCACTGCCACGCCTCTGCCCACCCTAAGGACGTTTCTGGCACCGTTTCCTTCTCTGTCAAGGACAAGAACGATGAGGAGGCTTCCACTGTTTCAGTCTCAGAGGCTTCAACCCGATACCTGCGACGACTTGTCGGCTCCGCCTCCGATTATCTTGGAAAGAAGGTCACCTCTGCCGTTGTTACTGTTCCCACAAACTTCAGCGAGAAGCAGCGAGAGGCTCTGATCAAGTCCGCCAACGATGCCGGCCTTGAGGTCCTCCAGCTGATCTCCGACCCTATTGCCGCTGTTCTGGCTTACGATGCCCGTCCTGAGGCCAAGGTTGAGGATAAGATTGTTGTTGTCGCCGACCTTGGTGGCAGCCGCTCCGATGTTACCGTTGTCGCCTCGCGAGGTGGTCTCTACACTATCCTTGCCACCGCTCACGACTACGAGTTTGCCGGTGTTCACCTGGACCAGGCTCTTATGGAGCACTTCGCCAAGGAGTTCCAAAAGAAGCACAGCATTGACCCCCGAAACAACCCTCGCAGTCTTGCTAAGCTCCGACTTGAGTCTGAGGCTGCTAAGCGTGCTCTGAGCCTGGGCAGCAACGCCCAGTTCAGCGTTGAGAGTTTGGCTGATGGTTTCGACTTCTCTGTCACAATCAACAGGATAAGATACGAGATGGTTGCCCGCAAGGTCTTCGAGGGCTTCAACCGACTCATCGAGGGTGCTATCAAGAAGGCTGGTCTGGATGTTCTCGATATTGACGAGGTTATCCTGTCCGGTGGTACTTCTCACACTCCTCGTATTGCCAACAACCTCCGTGGTATCTTCCCTGAGTCCACCGAGATTTTGGCCCCCGCCACCAGCGCTGCTGCCATCAACCCCTCTGAGCTTTTGGCTCGTGGTGCTGCTCTCCAGGCCTCTCTCATCCAGGAGTACGAGGCCGCCGACATTGAGCAGTCAACTCACCCCGCTGTGACCACCGTCAAGCACATCTCCAACGCCATCGGTGTTATCACCGTCGGCGCTGACGGCGAGGATGTCTTCACCCCCGTTGTCGCTCCCGAGACTGCTGCTCCTGCCCGACGCACCGTCCACATCCCTGCTCCCAAGGAGGGTGGTGACGTTCTCATCAAGATTGTCGAGGGTAACACTCACATCAAGGTGACCAAGCCTGAGCCCAAGGCCAAGGAGGAGAAGGACGACGACTCTGACTCTGACGATTCTGAGGATGAGGAGGAGGAGACTCGTGAGAAGATCTGGAAGATCGGCAGCCCTCTCGCCGAGGCTGCCATCAAGGGTGTCAAGGCTGGCGGCAAGGTTGAGGTCACAATTAACGTTTTGGCCGATCTTAGCGTTACCGTCACAACTCGGGAGGTTGGCGGCAAGGGTGGTGTCCGAGGAAGCATCTAAGGGGTCTTTAAGTTTTGGACTCGAAAGCAAGAACTTGATTAAAAAGCCGCAATGATTTTTATGAGGGGTATTATATGGTGGATGGTTATCCAAAAGTACGGATTTATTGGTAGATTCTAGAAGACACGATAGAAGGTCGTCAGGGATGAATTGAACAAAACAGTTTAAAGGAATTAAAAGAATGGTTTCAAGGTCTATTCAGTCACTGTGCCAGAGACTCCCGTTGATGTACATCCAGTATTCGCAAAGACAGTAAGCAACCTGAGTTCGCCCCTAACTCTCAACCGTTCAAATGCACTTTACCTCACCTAGTTGCCCTCCTCTGGCAATCGCCATGCAACAAGATCGCTCCGCATGTCATCTTCTCTAACCTCGCGAGCTCCCTTATAGCTCACTTCGCGCATAGGATCGCTATCCAGCGTCATGGTGGACGTCATGCTCGCCATGCTGCGCGCGTGGTCAAGATGGTGCTCGTGGATGCGGACGCCCTTGCGTCGGTTGGACGGCGTGACCGTGACTGTAGAGAAGCTCTTATCACTCGAGTTGCTTGGTGTGCGCCGGTGCGAAGAGCCGTTTGTGCCGATGTTATGCTGTGTGCGTGAGGGGGACGCAGTTCTACTTCTGCGGCCTTGATAATGATGAGGATGGAGGAGGTTATGGGTTATGCGACGGACATCGCGGGTCCGGATAGTGTCGCGCGGGCTGAGATCATCGTCGTCGTCTTCTGCTTCTGAGACGGGTGATGCATTGTGCGGTTTGGTTTTCCAGCCGTTGCCGCCGTTGAAGATATCCTCGATGACTTCCTCTGCCGAATGCTCGTTAGGTTGACGGCACCACGAGGCAGCGAGGACGCTCCGGTAGAGATCCTGAAGCTCAGCGGCGTCGCGTGGTTTTGATAGGTTAGGGACAGCAACAGCTATTGCTATATGTTTTGTCAGTTGTGCTAATGGGATGGTGTACACTTGATTCACTCACGTCCAACTTCGTCCTCGATCGCCTCACTCATGATGCCGCCGATACCGCCAAACACGGGTGCAGTCTTGAGAGCAGGAGCTATATAGCTGCGCTCGCCGTCGACTTGGATCATGAGGATGCTGATTTTCAAGGTACTGTTGACCTTGCTCTCCTGCATGAGATATCTTCTCACAATGCCATCCTCAACAACATCTGAATCGCGGCGCGGCCGGGACATTGCACCCCCGTTTGGGCCGACGCCAACACTATTACTGCGTATACGACCAGGTGATCCGACATCCTTGACAAAAGCCTCGCTCTCTTCGACGTATTCGCTCAGGCTGAGGCGGACAACACCCAATGTGACCTTGTCGGTCATGCCGAATTCTTGGATGACTTCAAATTCCATGGGACACTCGGTAAGGTGGTTATTGCGGTCTATTGATATGCGAATGCCCGGTACTGTAGTAACAAAGCCGTAGTCGACTCTGTGGTTGGCAATTGGGCATTTCTGAGTGCGGCCGCGGTGTTCCGCCGTCATAGAGTGAGATAGATGCCATTTGACAAACGATTGGCCTGAGACAAGAGGTACGTTGTTGAGATCGTATATCTAGCAAGCATAAGTTGAAATCCTTTAATGAGTGGTTGTGTTCATCTGGGAGATGTACCTTGAGATGAAGATCGAATTTTGGCTAAGGGGGTGAGTTAGTCGGGGTTCAAAGCGACTGGGATGATGAATGCTTACCTTTCGAGCTTTGCCAACTTCAGGTTTGAGAAACCCCATATTAGCAGAGAATATCAAGATGCCCTCAAGTCAGTGATTATTTGTGTATTGAGATATAGGCTTGTGAGTTGTAGCGAGCTCGCTTGAGCGTGATGTAAATTGTGTGTCGTTATTCAATCTTACGACAGGCTTGCAATGAGGTTGGGAATGTATCCGTGAGATCGCCAAAAGCTAGAGGCCAGAAAACGGAGACGGGAATAACTCGTGTCGTGTACAAGCGAAACTCTGAACTTTGTGGGGATGCGGCTTACTTAAAGAAGCCATTCTCTCTCTACCTCTACCTCTACCTCTTCCTTGGTTTGGCTTTGGCTTCGGCTTTGGCAGACGATGCGAACTCTAGTGGATGGCGCCAGTACCAAAGCCCCCTATTGCGCTGGGTTACGGTGGACCGACCGTTCGCATGCGGTGAGTGACTGTGCTAATTCGAGCGATAAGTAATGATAAGAGACGCTTAGACAAAACCAAGGTACGGAGTACAGAGAGAGAGCTAAAAGTTAAGGTATGATGAGGATATCGTCACATGTAATTCTAGGGGATCGCTTCCCATATTCTTCCCCCACGACATGGGAAAGGTGCCCCCTGCGACCCTGCCCCAATGGAACATGACGCAGACGCCACGAGTGCCAAGCAAAGCCACATGGGGCTGATACTGAAAAAGTAAAGCTCTTTGTCTCTCTCTGTCTCTCTCTGTCTCTCTCTCTCCCTTGACAGGAAGAAACACATGCAGGTCATTTCTACAAGCTCGAATCCGACCTGCTGGGCCGCCACTGATTCATATGTTTCATGTAGACAGAGACAGGGAAAATCCATTTTTGCTTTCTCTTACATGTCTTCGTAATACCGTAATATCGACTATACTCCGGTACCTGAGCTGATAATCCTTTGTGAGTTCTATGCAGGCCAGTGCTATCACATCACGCCATGTTGAGCTTCAACAATACTGGCTGGTTCTGCTCTCCCAATTATTCTCATATCTCAAATCAACATGATTGCTCAGTACGGCCGAAGCGAAGCTAAATGGCTGAAACGAGCGGAAGAGCAGGGGACGTCCAACGGTCGAGAAAAGAGCCAGGATCCAATATCACTTAATATCAGCAACCTTGTACTCCATATTGCTGGAGAAGTACAGAGGTGTCTGTCCCCAGTTCAGACCCCAGAGTTCTCTCTCCTCGCGGGAAAAGAGACGACAAAAGAGAAAACTTGAACCTTTTCTGTACAACCTTTTCCCTCAATTTGACATTAGTCCCAAACACTTGTTTCCTGATTTGTCTCTCGATTCCCTGCCACAATTGCAGGTCTCATCGTTTGCGAACAAATGACGCTTCCCAAAAGAAGCAATATGAGACTTTGCAGTGTGGTGCTCTGGTCAGATTCCAAGCATCAGTCACCTCTCACCATCGCCCTCAAGGGGAGTTCGCAATAAATATTTATGACATATAATGAGAGATCGGACTAATAATGAGAAAACTGGTTTTGCAAAAAAAGGAGACGATCGCCGTTGAATATCATTCATTCTTTTTCGCCAAAACTATTTACACCTGTTAAGTATGTGCGATTATTACTATGTACGAGTATATCTCTTTCCAACATTGAAGATGCTAAGAACATTGCTAACCAATATCAAGGTTGAGTTTCGATGTCAGCACCACGCTTGGCTTGTACAGAAGTGGTGTCCAAATTACGAGAGATCTCAAAGACCGTGTACACCCAATGTAGTTGATCCACCACAGTTCTGGTACGTTTTGTCTATATCCAGAGCATTTGTACCAAATGCTGCATGTCAAGACTTAAGCTGACTGGTATCAAGGGGCCACAAGATGTGTTCCAAATGTCAACCTCCTGGGCAGTTGGCTGAAGCTGTTAGGCGACATTACAGTGTTATACGCTGAAGCGATCACCAACAAAATCGCTGTTTCCCAACAAGGTTCCATTTTATAGTACGGCGAGGGGTTTGTCTCTTTCATTTGTTTTGTTGCACAAAAAGAGAACGTAGCTGGACATCTCATCTTCGCAGAGGGCTATACGGCGAATGGCGCAATTGGCATACTAGTGTGATACCCTTTCTAGAGGCGTTTATATAAGCTACTACATCAACATGTATAGATGAGGAGTTCATTTTTAGATATAATTATATCTGCTGTTTGATCGTTTATTATATCTTTGACGTGACACCCATTCAAGCTACCATATCTGAAAGCCAGCAAAAGTAAAACCCAATCAAGTACTGGCTAGATTCAAACTGCATTAGCTGTTATCCGTGGTATCCTATCCAATCCTAAGCTTCTACACATTTTTTTAACATACATGCAAGCTTCAATATGCGATTTTCGTTTCTGCGCACCTGTGACGCTAGAGGGGCAGCTTAACAAACGCTTATCGATAAGCTTTTATTTTCCTCCCAGCGCGTCTCAACTGACAACATCAAGACTTCACTTCACAGCTTTAATACCTTCATTCCGAATTTCTTTTGCAATGGCTCCGGGATCCTCTGCCGGAGCCCACTCTGGGTCAGATAACCGAAAGCGAAAGGCCGACACTCCAGCATCAAATGGCCGTGGCGACAACTTCGCACAGAAGCGCTCTGTCGTCTTTACTGCGCGCAGCATTCCTGCACAACCCGCCGAGGCCGCGCTCAAAGATGGCGAGCTTGATCTTCAAGCCTTTGTGGCTGCCCACGAGTTCGAAATCCGCGCTCTCGAACAGAGTATGGCGACTTCAAAAGTTGTCGGTAGCAGTCGTGCCTTTCAGAAGGTGCCTAGAGGCTTGCGCCGTCGCACAGCAAGTCACAACCCCAAACGAGTGCCCCGTCGATTGAGGAAGCGTGCGTGTAAAGAGATGGCAGAGGACAATACGCCAGTGGTAGAAGCGAGACGGAGGAAGCCCAGGACGACACGAGCACGGATACGAGCTGAAACTGCACGAAAGTTGGGGATATTAGCGGCAAGGAAGCGAAGGGCCAGTTTGAAGAAGGCAAACAAAGACGGAGATGTGAATATGGAAGGCGGTTTAGCTGTTATAGGACGAGCACCTAGGCCGAAAATCCGACGAAACGAACTCAACGAGCCCCCGAAACCAAAAGCCAAATTCAGAAAGCGACAGCTTAACAAGACCTGGTTACCAACTCACTCATGGCATGCCAAGAGAGCAAGGATGACCGATCCGTTAGATCCATTATGGCGGTTCGCCATACCATTGACACCGAATGAGAAGATATATCGACCGACCCATCGAGCACAGGGCGACAGAGGTGCTGTTGTATGGGAGATGAGCTATATGAGTACAATTGGGCTGTACGGCAACCGTGCTGGTCTGGAACGTGTATTGAAAAGAATAGGTGTTGTCCAAGATTCATGTTGGAGCGACAAGGGAAGGAAATGGAGGCTTGGAAGTCGGTCGTGGACGGGCATCTTAAGTCGAGAAACCCACGGAGGACAACCAAACCACGACCATCGACAGATTATTGGACCATGCACTATTATATGGAATCCTGAGCAATCGACAGAGGAAGTAAACCAGGACCCTAAGAAGGAGCAAAGACAAGTTTTCTTGAGAATCCATCCATCAGCCTTCCTTGAGCTGTTCAACGAGCTATTGTCACTCACAAAACAGGAGACCCCTCGACTTTACATTGAGGATCTTCGCTTTGAGATCGGCAGTATGGATTTGACTGGACCAGGGTCAACAGAAGCTTTATTGGCCGTATTGCATACTTATCCGACGAAAGATAAGACGAAGGAGAAACACGCGGAGTTATTTGAGGGACTGGCTGGATTGACCAATGCAGCGGCTCTACCTGCTGGTGCTGTCCTTAGTTTCTCTGCGCAAGACCCTCGCTTACATTACCCCCCAAAGCGTCTTCAGGTTTCGGAGGACTCGGATTCGCAACTGCAGCTTCTAGAAAGAATTGCGGCATGGCCAGCTGAGGAAGGCCTTAAACCGTACGCTATTTTCGACCGCGAGACTCGCCACCAAGCATCACTTCTTCCATCGCAGAAACAGGTCGATAGAAGAAAGACCAAGAAGATACCCGGATCTTCGCTCAAGCCTACTGCAGCAGACCCTCCTATCCCTATTACTCTTCTCACCTCGCGCACGGGGACTGGTACCCAAACTCAAGGCACATGGACTCTGCTCGCCCCCTGGAAGTGCATACAGCATATCTGGTACTGCTTAGTGCACTATCCTCTATCGTCAGGCGGCAATCCTCGCTTTGCGGGGCTAAATGAGATCCGCCAGGTCGCGTTCGAAAGGGGCCAGCTCTGGTTCCCAGGAGACTATCCTGGAACTCGGGCTGGTGCTGAATGGGAGCTTGAGGAGCGCCGAAAACGAAAAGCAGCATGGGAGAAGCGCCCAAAGAGCAAGAGAACTGCTTGGGAGTCCCTTGATCTGGGTGGAGGGAGAAAGGGCGAGGTGGGAGATGGTCTCGCCAGTGATTTCGAGCTCTTGTTCGCTTCTACAAGCACGCAAGAAAGCGAGGAACCTCAAACCGAAGATGCTATGGACGTGGACAATGACGAGGCGGCAAAATCAGCACAAGCACCGGAGCAGAGAAAAGAATCTCCCTTGTACCAGCTACATCAAGTCACAAAAGACTTCTTCAACAAATCCATCACCTCTTCCTCTACTCCGCCTACAATACCTGCGAGCGCCGTTCTAGGTGTTCGCATATCTTTTGTCTCTCGAGGCGTAGTCACATCCTGCGCTCGCATCTACCGCCTCCCATCTCGTCCTACCACAGCTCCACAATCCTCTGAAACAGAAGTCCCAGCTACCATTCCCCCAACTTCGTCATCTTTGTCCTCCTCTCTCCCACACGATCTCCGTTCCCAATGGCTCGCACAAGTACCTTTATCTATCACAAGTAAGAGCAAGTCATCAAATACCTCAAGGCCACGCGATCTAGATTCACTGAAGCGTCAGCTTGCTGCTGAGCTTATTGCCAAGCCCGCACCATATCCTCCTGCGACAGCCAACAAGTCAGACATGAACGGGCACCCGCTTGTTCCCAATGCCGAAGACCTCATTGGGTTTGTCACTACAGGATCTTTCAGTCTCAGTGAGGGACATGGAATGGCCATTGGTTCGATTGCTGTTGAGAAGGTCTTAGACGACGTTAAGAAGTATCCAAGAGAAGGAAGATATTGTATCGTTCGCAACGCGGGCGAAAGTGTTGGGTGGCTCGCAAAATGGGAAGCGGTTTGAGCAGTGCAAATAATACACACAAGCTGCCGCTTGTGGTCAAAGATTCCTAATGAACGTTAGGGATGTGGCCTTTAAGGCATACATAAAAGAAAATACATAGTCCAAGACTTGATCTGCAGGCCCTAGCAGATGCCTATCCCGTACGCCCTTCCATGTCATGAACTTAATATCAGGATGCAAACGTGAAGATTGTACGTCCAATGGGCAAAAGAGCGAAAGGCGTGGTTGACATCCTATGTTCATATAAACGCCTCAAGAGGGGCCCTGACATTCACACACAACACAGAACTCTAACTTTTTTGTTGTATCATCATCTGCACTCTTGAATAAACTAGCCTTATTACCTGTATTGTTATTGAAGAAACAATTAAATGGCTTCAGAAGAATACCCAACAAACGTTTCAGGCGGATGCCTTTGCGATTCGGTTCGCTACACAATAACCTTCCCACCCAATCACGACTGGAAGAAAAGCGTACATATATCTCACCGTCATATCAAAGTCCTGTTTCACTAACGCTCCATTCCCAAGTGCTCGACATGTCAGTGTTCTCAGTGCCGCAAAAACGGCGGCTCCCTCATTGCATGGCTGTACAACATGCCTACGTCCAACGTCGAATTCACCTCCCAGACGACGCTCTCGCGATATCATGCCACGCCGAATGCCGCGCGGGGCTTCTGCACCAAATGCGGAAGCTGGCTGTTTTGGCAGGCAGACAAGTCCAGTGTGATAAGCATGTCGGTCGGGACGGTAGACAAGGATGATCTGAAGCGATGGGGCAAGCAGTTGGGGTACTCAGAGGTGCATCTGTGGTCTGAAGATGCTATCGAGGGTATCACGGATCATTTGCCTGGGGAGAAGTGGAGGCATGATCACGAAAGTGAAGGTGCCGAGAAGATGAACTGATAGAATTTGCAAGTCTCCTTCTATGTAATTGCAGTCTTTTCCATTGTGCTACTGGTGGTATGCACAAACCTCTAATTGTGCTAAAGGAAACCCATCATGATACGCCTTTTGGGCAACCCTGCTATTGACTCAAGCATAAAATATAACAAGTAGTCCTATTTATCGCCTTCCCGCTGCTTATAATAGTATAGCCAAAGTGGTGAACCAAGAGTCTTGTTGGTGGTGGTATCGTCAAACATCCTTCCTTTCAAAATGATCCTTTTCCAACGCCAAGTGAGCCATATAACTTCGACAGACATTGAACTACGCCATGTTAACGCTACGTATAATCAAAATCAAACTCCAGAGGCCCAAGCTGTCCAAAATGTTCTAGTCCTCCTCACTGATCTCACTCTCATCACCATCAGGGCTCTCCTGCTGGCTGTTCTCAAAATTTTCAAACGCGTCTTCGAGCTCTTTGGCCAAGTCGACTTCGGGTTCTGCTTCCTCCTCTTCTGCTCTGTCTATGTCCATAGGGTCGGGGCCGTTCTCATGTTGGGCGCGGTTGTTGACTGGGCTGGGCAACTTAAATTCGAAGTCCGGGTCGTCATCAGACTCGCCATCGGCGTCGTCGCCTTCAGACTCACGCTGATCCATAAACTCGTCAAAGCGACGGACAGAAGGAAAAGCAGGTGAGAAATCGGTCCTGCGCGTTGTGCTGGTGTCGGCGCCCGGGTACTCCACCAGAAGACCACCGTCGTCATCTTCATCCTCCTCTTCCTCTTCGGGGGCCTGCGTGCGTTTCTTGGGCTCGGCGGGCTTCTCTGGTTGCGCCGGCAGGGGCACGGGGAGTGAAAGGGCGATATTCTTGGGGGCCTGCTTCTTCTCAGGTTTGCGCTTGACCTCTTTCTTCTGAGTGGAGGGTTTAGCGCGTGCCTTGAGCGCGGGCTTGTCTGCATTGGCGGTCTTCGATTCAGTCTTGATGGGTTTTGATGCACCATTGGAGTTGCTGTCGATATGAGGATGCTGTCGACGGAGACTATCGGGATCTGTGTTGCCGGGTAGTCGGGTGATGTTCATGTTGAAGGTGGAATCGACGAGATCGAGGATAAAGGCCTCACGACTGGGGTCAAAGTAGAGGACATATTGACCACTGTCTGTATTTCTCGTTCCTGTGAATGCGTACTTGTCGTCGTTATCGGTGTATGAGAGGTCGTATGATGTTGTCTTGCCGGGGACAGAGGGTTTTAGGCGAGCAGCATTCGGGGCTGCGTCTGACGAGAGCGTAGGTTTGTGATTGTCTGGAAGATGTGAGCATTGTAGGATGTAGAGTAGGGCGCTTAAACCAACGTACACTTGATGCCAGTAAAGATCTCGTTGGACGTTTTGCCCAAGAGTGCATCGCCTAGGATGACGGGATAGTTGCCCGTCTTTGTCGGGTCAATCAGGCCAGCCGCTGCCATGATCCAATGCGATGCGCGATAAGAAGTGAAGGGGTCAGTATACAGGGAATTGAGGGTATGAGAGGACAAATGGAGATGTATAATGGACAAATTCCGTATATCGATCCTGAATGATATACAAGTTTGCAGGCGCCTTGTGTTGTTCAAGGTCAAAGTTGACGCGCGGAATAGGAAAGGGAAGTCCGGAGGAGGGTCTGGAGTCTAGAATCCGAGAGATGGGGCCGACGGGTGTCAAGTGGGGAGACGCCAGACAGGGGGGAAGAGGAGGAACAAGTGGAGGTGAGTTAGCCTTCAATGAAAAGGTTAACTAATGAGGATAGCATCAGATACACAAATAAAGAGTAAATTAAATAGTCTACGTGAAAGGGTTTTTAGGTGGCTGCACCCTCTAAACTATATTCCGATCTGTGATCCAATGTAAATGCCAGGTTTGCCATTCGCGTCACGAGGCTTCCACTGTTGTCAGTTGTCATATCCGTATGTGAACCACCTCAGTTGAATGTATCACAAAGAACCCTTTCAAGTTCAACATGCATGGGGAACAAAGCGTCCATTGCCTAATTAGTTGGTTCTTTCTTGAACTCCAGAAGACACCATCCAACCACAATCCAGTCATTCAGGCTTATCAAGTTGCCAGACTGCATGCCTTCTAAGGCCTCGGAACCTAAGCAACTCATCTTCAACCGTGCCAAGAACTCTTCCACCGCACTTCTCTAATACCCGCATACTGCCCTGGTTCTCAAAGTCAACTTCACCTACAAGATGCTCAATCTCAATGACTCTGTCGTCGTCATCCTGTTCAGTCCCCTCCAAATGGCTGCCAGTATAAATCCCACTACGAGGTGCCATCCTTGGCAGGCTCCAATATTCATCAAGGAATATCCTCACAGCTTCCGTAGCATAACCTCTGTTCCAACAATCGGGACGGAGATTGTATGACAGCAGGAGTCCGTTTGGTGATGGTGTTGCAGCTGAGATGAACCCCACTGCTTCATGGCCAGCATCTCCATCAAGCCTTGGCACCATTATTGCCCTCTTGACTACCCATGGCCTTCTTACTGTTACATCTAGAAACCTTTCCTGGAAGGCCTTCTGAGACTCTTCAAAGCTATCATTCACAGCACGCTGGCTACACAATCATGAGATAAAACTTTCCAGCGACACTGACGACTCGTCTTACCTGTAAAGAGCGGCTTCTTCACTCGACCACAGTTTGTAGAAATCGTATACATGGTTTTCGGAGATGAGCTCCAGTCGAACAAGTGCTTTCTGATTCAGTGTGTTTGCTGTCATACTTGGCGACTAAATCAAAAAGATTGAGGAAGGTCAGGAGAATACTTGACTGCATTATCAGTCCAAGGCTGATAGCTGTGTGACTCACCAATCTTGGAGTTTTTATTTCTTGCTTACCTATCCTCTGTTCCGTCACTTAACAGTAATAGCTTCTCACTGAGTTCGAATGCTAATCTACATCAATATAAGTATTCCATAGGAAATCAGTCAAATGCCAATCGGGACATTCTATCTGTTGGAGATATCATCACTTCGTTTCGAGACCGGACTATGCCCTGTATGTCGCTATACAGAGTTACCAAGACCATGGCGTTGCAGCCTAAATTCTACAATGTTATTAATTATACACATATTATTGCCGTAAATTAGCGCCTAGATCCATATGTGGTAGAGCTCATAAGAGTTGCGAAGATTAACAGATATAGTGATCAGTATTACATTATAGGCCATTGGCTTGCTACAACATATAGCTGAAGAAGATATAATGAATATCCTTCAGGATTTAGGTACTAGGACTATTCTAACAATATTAAACTTCGTACTAAAGTACTGTTTATTCCGTCTAGAAATATCCTTACTTGGGCCTGCGTTGAAGCTCTTACTCAAAGCTCACTTATCAATAGTCTAACAGGGCCAATGCTTCCTTGTTCTGTCTATGTTCTTCAAGAAGTCACACAGACTACTGAGGACCTTCTAATTGTCTTTTATATTGCCATGTAACAATATCACTTCAATACGCCGGTGTTATTCAATACTGCAGGTGCTTGGAGCAACATCTGAGCAATAAGTCCCGAAGAAGAATATAATAACTTGTCACTAAACGATGACTTGATGAGTCACAGCCCATCCTCTTCTGAACGAGGTAAACCATTCCAGGTACAAGAATACAGTAATCTTGTACCACACGCAACCTGTTCTCAAAGGGAAACGCTAGTATACCAATGTTGCACATCTCAACGGCATGAATGCCCTTTGTGAGTTATTTCGAAGACTGAGTCGAGTACTGATAGCCACTCTTTAGACAAGACCTAGGTTGGAAAGATGAGGTGCTTGTCTTCTTAGCTTCCCAGCTCGCTCAATGGGTCGTCGGATAGGAGTAGTTCGAGTTTCCAGTAGCCTGTAGAAGGTCCTCTTGAAATGCTGTAGGGGGGCTGAGGTCGAAATTCCACCGGAAAGCAGGGTCTTGAAACTGTTCTTGTGGTTCTAGTCCATAGCTGTCCAACTCTAAGCCAATGACTCAGGACATCTTGCAAACTACGCAGTCCTGAGCCGGAGAACGCTCCGAGTTGCCAACTGTGAATATGCAGGGCCACAATGCAAGGAAAGTCGACTGTTCTTTTTGTTAAAGTAAGAGATCTAGTACGAATAAGCAACTCCTGGAAGTTACTTTCCAGTCACATAATAGCCGTGGTGGCTATGTAACGAGTTCTCGGTAACCATGACGTTCAAGGAGCGTTTGACCAAAACCCTGCTTAGGTTGAGACACACATCAAGGACTAAAGCAAGGAGCTTCATATCTTACATAAAGGTGCCGAGAAACAAGATTGGACCAGTCTGTGTCATGGAACACTGCGCTGTGTATTCGAGATGAGGGAATTCATTCTATATTTTAATTCTTAATTGCTCCTATATAACAACAATTCCCAATGGTTGACACACCACAACCAGTGGAGAACGATAGAAATTAGGAAGTGAATTAAACCTCAACGCTTATGAAAAGTGAGTTACAAGCTTAACCTTGTGGTCCTGCCCAAAGGGTTTAGCAACAAGTCGGCAAGTTGGCAGGGTTACGTAGTGAGACTTATGACTATGCAAGGTGAATAAATAACGATGTCGGCTCACCGGCATTCACCGACTTTCAGTATTTCTTCTTTTTGAATCCCTTACCTTAAGGATACCTCATTTGCCCGCCTCTTGTATTATCATCATAGTTATCGGAATAGCATATGCTGCTGGGTAGTTACCGCGGTAACTCATTCAAACTTGGTAATGGCGATTTTAGTACAAAGTCCCAATCACGTTAACATATATCGGAACTTTTTGACCTATATTATATCTTCCGACCTGCCTAGACTGGGCATGTTAGTTCCCTGGCAAGACCCTGGACTAGCTCTTACACCAACGGCTGGCCGGTAGGTGAAAACGGCCACCGCATGCTGAAGATGAGTCAAAACGTCCCATCAAAAGTGCCTGGTCCCTGACATGTGTCGATAGACCTTCTGCGCTGACAGCTTGGGCGAAACAATCACCTTGAGCCTTGCATATAACGACGCATCATGTGGGTTTGTTGAGATTAAAACGGTCAAAACATACGTAGTCACCTGTACAACAACTGCTGAGAATGCAATGAATGAATGTAACAAGATGGCGGAACTGGTGTGGGCCTATTAATGTCTTATATGCCTGTTATAAGGGAGGTTACAGCAGCCGTTGGTGATGGCTCGTCTTGGCCTCGGCAGCTCGGGAATCGAGATACGACGTCGATCATTTATGCAGCCCACTTTTTCTCATGTAGGGATATTTTCGAGACATCGCAATCAGTCTAGATCAGATATGAGAGAGAGAAAATAAACAGCGACTTTATAATACTTGTTCTTGCTGCGACGGTGAGTGGTCGTCAAGGTTCTGAGGCCTGCTTAATTACAACAAAAATGACATTTAACGTATTGGGCTCAAGGGATGTCAATTCGGTGAGCTAGTGTAAAGTATTCGTAAACGCTTGCAGATGACCCAACTGAACTAAAGTGACGAATGACCTTTACAGCTTCCTTCTGTGGCTCAAAGACCGTTAAGCTTTGGCCAAGTTTCTGCCTCGGTCAAGGCACGAAACACACAAAATTGGTGTGAAAAAGTCAACTAACGTTAGCACTTTTTAGTTCCCGCGAGCTTGACTGGGAGGGGAGCATAGCATAGCTTCGGCCAATCGAGGCCGAGGGTTAACATTTGAATGGCGTCAGTTTGTTGAGTGGTCGCAGCTAACTAAAGAGGCTAAATTTGCGGTCTATTGACTGATCGGCCGATGCCTCGGCCGGGCGGAAGATTAAGTAGGAGCTGAAGCTTTGTTGAAACTCTGTGGGTGGTATTAACCTGTTTGTCAAGTCTGAATGGAAATGTGGTAAACGGTAAACCCTTGTGCTGGTCAGGCATCGTGCATTTGCATAATGCACATCATCTGCAGCCATCACTAGTCGGGTGATGAAAATGCGGAATATGCTGCATGCAGTGCGTACTAAGGACGCTGCAGCTCCCTAGGGTCCAGTCCCAGGGATGATCAAACACCGTTCACTGCCTCTTTCTCCGGGTTCCAGACTTTCATATCTCATCTCACCTCGTCTCAATCCATCTGCCGATTCCTCCCTTGCTGTTACAATTCCAGATCTCGTTTGTCAAGTCAAGTTACCTGTCACTCCGCACAGCTAATCAGCTCCCTCCTCATCAGCCAGTATGCACTAATAACGGACCCGATCGTCTCAGGAAGTCCCCGGAAACAAAACCCTTGCGTAGAGTCTCTTTGCTTATTGGGGCTATCGCCCCGAGACATGCGGGTGATCTACAGTCAAGGGATACGGTTATACGTCTATCACAAACAATTCACATTCTCACTTATCATAAGCGGGAGCTCACTCATCGATCGAAACCTCCAAGTCGGTCACATTGGGGTTATCTTCATGAAAACCACCCTATGGTCTATGCCGTAGGAAGGGACGGGAAGGCGTCTACTTTTTTTCTTTTTCTTCATCTCTGTGGTGCCCAGATACGGGACAATGCTCACCCGAACGCTTGGGAAATGAATATGTGACGATCGTTAGCAAACAAAAAGCCCAAAACGTACCATCAATACGGCGGCTGCCGCAGAGTAACTCGAATTGAAGGTTTGTTCTAATATTGACAGCATCCTCGCAAATGCCGCAACTGATACTCCGTATTGGTGTTTTCGAGATAATTGCAGAGCGATTTAATTGTGAGGCGGGTAAACTTGATGTCGTACGTTTATATGCCGGTAACCTCCTAGCTCAATCTCAGAGAACGAATAGGTACAGTCCCGTGCAAAGTCCTGACACGAGCCAACTAGAAATATATATAATATAAGTATACAGTTATATAGATTTATATGAAATGAAGGGAGTTTATTATAATTTATATAAGATTATTTAAAATCTATAAAGAATATAGGAAATTGTCAGAACTTATGCACACCCACTGTAGTTGCGGCGCAGGAAAAGATAGGCTGAAGCGAGGTTCTCGTGAGATACCGAGCTATCGAGTCATAAATGCTTTTTTAGTATTAGTTACACAATAATGTCGTTGAGGGTACGGATACGTTAGCCGAATATCGCAAGATCGAATACGTCAATTAATAATGAAGAGCTCGGCATAGGTGACAAGCGAAAGCTCGAATTGAATTGCGAACCTAAAAAAATCAATCCTGAAAGATTGGCGGCCTATACGTCATAATTAGCGAAATAATTAACGTTACAATAACTTAAACTGATGCTCGAGTCTAAGGATACGTTAAGACGTAAGTTACTATGAGGAGAAGATATGGATATTTCGAAGTGTTATACAAAGCAGTCCAATATCGGGCATGTGCAATAAGGGCCTGTTGCACAAGCCCTGTATCGCATCCACATTCTAATAACACAAGATAACAGAGCCCAACAACATAATGGATATTGCCTAACAAATTCCCATCAACAATAGACACCAAGAAAGGGCACCAAGTAGAGGAAATAGGTACGTAGTCGGCTTCTTGGCGTTGTTGGCGTTGGAGCATTCCCAGCTAACTAGGAGCCCCCCTGTTCAGCCTGTGGCGTTGGCCTTGTCTGACTGCCGGGCTACGGGGCAGGTACAGGAACAGGAACATGAACGGCAGGGCACTGTAAATTACAAGATTATAGACGAGCATCCGCTGTTGTAACTCGTGACTGGTGACACGATGGCCAACAGCACAACGTCGAGCTATAATCGTCGGACATGAGCATCCCTTCCATTGACTTGGATCGAGTATACGTGTAATGGAAATATCCCCGATGCAACAACAAGGGAGGAAATACTGATGCTGATGCAGATGCACCAAGGGAGTCCCTCCCTACATCGTTTACCGCTCCCGGCTTTCTTCTTGTTTGGAAATTTGCATCTCTAGACTCTTGTCTTGTCTCCATTCCCACTTATACACATTCTTCTCGTGACTTGGTCTTGACCTGACACCCTCTTTGCCCCCCAGCCGTCCAAACAAGGGACGGCATTTTGTGTCTCCCTCAGTTATCGACTCCACCGTGTGTCAGAGAGGTCGTGACTTTGACGGGGCCGCTGATGATGTGATGATGTGAATGGCAGGCCAGAATCGTTCAGGACCCCTGGTCCCTCCTTAGCTCCTCTTCCACCCCCCCCTGTCTTGTCTTTGTCTTGCCGCCCTTGTAAGTCAGCCGAACCCTTTGCATTTGCAGGCCCTGTCCTCGGATCGTGAGCTGATTGATTGATTCTTTCTTTCTTTGCCAGGGCCGTGGATGCTGAACTGTCGGTTGTCAGTTGCCCGATCACCAAGGATAGACGGTACAGGACAATTGACGATTATGGATATTCCCTTACCATGTTGATCTGAGCTTCATTCGAGGCGGAATACAATAATAGATACGGCATGAACGCATTGGTATCAGGTGAAGACGAAGACAACTTGCAAGTTGAGAGCCGAGTGCAGAAGTTGGTAGGTCCCTCGGTGCATGGGAATTAGAATTAGTTCAGCTATGCCTTGTTTCCCCATTACAGCAACATCGACAACCCTGTCTGTCTGTCTGTCTGTCTTTCTGCGTTCTGTCTAACTTGTTTGCTTGTCCGTTTGCCTTGCATCCAATGTCTACCGAGTAACCGTGCTACGCTCTTCCTGTCTCCGATCTGCTCTTCAAGTTCTCACTGCGGTTTGGCCCTGGACTTTTGATAGCTCTTTTCGGAGCGGATATCCCTCTAAGTGGGATGGTCCCCCGTCCTCGAGTCCCCTCCCACCTTTTGACTTGATTACCATCCATTATTAAGGAAACACATCCCAGCCTCTTTTCTTCCCCTTCCATTCTGGTCTCTTAGATTGACTCGACTCGACCTTGGCTTTTGGAATTCCCGACGCTTCCATTTTCCATCCCGTCATCCCTTGACCATCTGGGATCTACCGAGTACGGAGTATCTAGGTAGGCTATCTTTATCTCGATTGGCAGCCTCGTTTCTGGCTCATATTTGCGCCCAGTCGTCCCGGGACGGCACAATTGGGTTCTATATTGAGCACGGCTTGTTTTATTGCACGCTACCTTTTCCTTCTTATTCCCTTCCCTCGGACTTGAATTCATTTCTATATTGTCTTTTCTTGTCCGGGTTTTTTACTACATATTGCTAGTGCCGCATTTGCAGTTGCATTTGCATCTGCATCTACATCTGCATCTCGTCATCCTTTCTCCATATCTCTCCAATTGACACTAACCCCCAACGTTCCAGCCGAACACCGTTCTCCTCACCACTGGCATTGGATCGAATGCGCGGGCTAGATTCACCAAGACTTGACTCAAATCGAAGAGAGGTGTTAGACATTGTCAAATTCCGGCCCCTACGCGAGGAAAAGAATCCCTAGGCCTAGGCAGCGCACACTCGCTGTACAACACAACCCAACCTCCATCTTTGCCTGCCAGCTGAATCACACTCGCCCTGCTCTGATTTGTCCCATCATCGATCGACTCGTCAAAGAGAAGGAACCACCCAATCCCATAAGATTTGGCCGCCATCACCCCACGCCTGCACGGTACACAAATTCAACCACACGACAACCTCACCTTGGTTTACTTTTTCCTCACCTCATCCTAATCATCGAATTTTCATACCAGCAGAATAACATCGGCTCTTTCTCTCGATGATGCACTGAGAAAACAGCACCATCCGATTCGACTCGATTTCCGCAATCTCACCGCCACATTCTCATCGCCCTTGGCAAACGAGTCGCATCTCGAGCCATGGTCGCTGCGGTTCTTCGTTACAGCCCGATCGTCGCTGTAGAAATGGCCAACTCCACGACGACGCCGCCTTTAACTACCACAAGCGTTAGCACTGGCGTCAACAACGGCGCAGACACTAACACAGGCGCCACAGCTCCCGAGCTAAGCGACCTCGATTATTTCATCAATGTTCTGCATTTGACAAATGGGCGAACAGAGAACCAGATCGAGGATGATCTCGTCTCCAAAGCAAATGCTCTCGGTATCTCGAGTGCACCCGTCGCTGATAAGCGCATCACCTCAAGCGTTGAATCTGCTTCCACAGTCTACAATGCTCGGACATTTTCCATGCTCTCTGGGGGCTCTACGAGCACAGCTTTGACTACACATTCATCCTTATTTGGCTCTCCTACACCCGATCTTGCGCTTTCCCACGGCAGGCAATCTAAAGACTTGAGCTTTACCCAATATGACCGGTATCTCTCGGTAATCGATCCTCACCACAACCACCCAAAAACAACGAAAGAACCACTTCTACCTGATAACGCTACACCGAGCATCTTTAGTGGTAAGACGAAACGCAGCTTGTTCAGCGTCAGGTCAACGTTCAGATTAAGATGGAAAAAGAAGCCCCCTCAGCCATTTCAGGTCATCTTGTACGTTCTAACACGGATCCCGACTAACATGGTCTCGCAAAACCAGAGCATACTAACTTTTGTCATAGGACCTGTGTGAGCTGCCGTGCCGACGTCAAAAGCTCCAAATCGTTACACAGTCTTTCATGTGGCCATACATATTGCGACAACTGTTTAAGATCAGTTATTCACGCATCCATGTCTGACGAGTCTAGCATGCCTCCGAGATGCTGTGCCCAGCCATTACCTGGATCTGTTATAAGAGACCTGCTCAGCCGTGACGTCCAGCAAGAGTTTCTCAAGGCCATCGTTCAATACAGCACGCCCTGGCAAGCGAGAATATTCTGTTCAAACCCGTCATGTAGCGAGTTCATTCCACCAAACCAAAAGCTGGACCATAAATATCCGACCAATGTAACTTGCCGTAAGTGCAACACAAGGGTCTGCCTCATGTGCAAGCGTAATGCGCACCCCACAGGAAAGGACTGCCCGGAAGATTGGGAACTGGATCAGGCTATCAAGACAGGGGACAATGCTGTTTGGAGAAGGTGCTACAAGTGTCACAACTTGGTCTCATCGGAAGAAGGAAGCACACGCATGACCTGTCGGTGCAAAGCTCAATTCTGCTATACTTGTTGTGGAGTGTGGGATGCTCACACTGGATGCCCCAATGACTGCGATGGAGAGGAAGAAATGGAGCGAAGGAACAGAGAGGAACGTGTTCAACTTGCAGAGTACGAGGAGGAGAAGACTGCCCAGGAAGCTGCCGCAGCAGCAGCGTCTACCGAACGACTTGAGGCCGAGGAGCGAACGAGAAATAAGGTTGACTTCTCTAGCCTCGCCGAGATGCAGCAGGAAGAGCAGAGACGATTCCTCGAATTTTCTGAACATGGCAAAGAGCATATGCGGATCCGGTTTGCCGAGCAGAGGAAGGCGATAATAAAGCAACATGCCGAGGACGAGGAACTAATGAAGGAAAAGCACGCCAAAACTATCAGTCAACTGGAGGATCGGCAGGTAGCTGCTGAGATGGATCTCCGAAACACCTTGGAAGCAAGTGCACGGAGTGTCAACATTCGACTGAAGCATATGGAAGCTTACTGCGATGGATTGGGACGAAATAGCGGGAGCTCAAGTCCCGACTCCAACAGCCCGCATCAACGTGTGGTTACCGAACGCGATCTTCGAGAACTGGGTCAGCAGTACAACATCCGCGATGGCATGGAAAGGTCACATCAAGCCAAGATCAATGTTATGAGAGACCGCCAGGCCAAGCGTATGGAGGAACTCATTGATCGACAGGAGACTGAGTATGAGAACTTCCTTGACCGCAACCGCGAGGAACTCGACGACTTGACATCCCAAGCGGTTCAGGAGGAAAACGCATTGGCTGCCACATTTTCGGCACGAAAAGCCAAGCTTGTACGTCGATGGGAGTTGGCCATTGAGATCCTACGCAAAGAGCTTGAAGGTCAAGAAGGTGTCAAATACGCTCCAATTCCTACTCCATCTTGGCCAGAGGCGACGGTGCAGGCACTTTCTACACTCAAGTGAGAATAGTCCAAACATTTCCACGACAACATTGCATGAAGCATAGCACCACTATCCCACGATTACGTTCACGACCGCGTGTGTCATTCGATTCGTTTTCTTTACGCGATGAGAAACACCATTGCGGCTTATTCATTTGTAATCACTGTTTCACTACTTATATATTTCTTTACAGCATGATACCAGGCTAACCAGCCATGGGAAGCGGATGATTCTTTGGACATGTCTCCGCCGGTTTGACTTTTCTTTGGAGTTGCAAGCATTTGGTCGAAAACACCGGTATAGACTATTGACCGCAATTTGTTTCTACTCTACTATTATAGAGGACACGAGCTTATTTGGACATGATGCTCTATTTGCGACTATGTTTATACCCCGACATGAGCCTTGATGGAGCAGATATACTGGGGTCATAGAAAGGTGGAGGGGAGTTATCGACCTCTGTAGACTTGGATTTCGCACTGTTTTGGGAAGGATTCAAGTCTCACGACAGTTGTTCGAGGAGGTCTGGACGATACCGTTATACCCCGGACCTGATAGATAGGATTGATGACGAATCGAACGAACGAACGATATCATGGATTCCAATCGCGTCCTGAATTTGATGGACTCTGTGAATAGTCTCTGAATAGCACTTTGCACTAAGCGCCCTATCAATATGATATCGTACTGGTACACGTTATGAACAAGACTCGGAGAATCAGGAGATTATGAAGTACCTGTCCAGCGGAGTTTGTGTAACACTACACATACCTATGAGACCTTGAGGTATCAATCGTCAATCAACATATGTGAAGGGCTGACGTTGACATTCAACCCTAGTTTCTTGTTACACCCTCCATATGTGGGTTGTACAATAGCGAACCCATAGGGGTGGACTGATCTTCGCCGTGAGTCCCGTTTAGTCTGTTTGTCAGGGCTGGTGTTGCATCGCCAAAGAGTGGCAAACTGCGTATCGGAGGATACAGGAGTGCATTTTATTCCCTTCTCTTCTCTTTCCTCGTGAACGTATACAGTATCTGTGATTTACATGGGTAGATATCGAGGGCTCAGACCGTCGTACGAACCCCCAATGCGGGTGTTGTTGTTTGTTTACGGCTGTGGCTGCATGCTCATCTTTCTTGTTTTAGAGACCAAAGCGCTCACTTCGGCAATTCGAGTAAGCTTTCAATAGTCTCATACGCGTATCCTTTGCTGGGATAGAAGAAGCCAGGATGTTATATGAAACATCGACTCTAGCTTGAGGATTTGCAACACTAATTAACGTTAGCTGATTTATAAATAGGAGGAAGCTATGTCTAGGCAGTGCCCTCAAAGTTCCAGAGGATCGTATTGTACGTATTCTTTGTTGGCAGTCGAGGATATAGACCCCTTTTAAGCATATATGATAGCTCAATCGTGTTGTAAGAGGTTGGTCGTCAGGTCTTGTTGACGTGGACTAGGATATATGTATGTATGTAAGCAGCAACGCACCATCGCTTGGCTCTGCAGATATGGACTGCATAACGCTGCGGAGGTGTCGTAGGTTACTTCTTTTGGCCAGAGATTGGTTGTCGTTTGATAGGTAGTCGAGCTAATGTTGGCGCCCGCAGCCAAAGAAGGGCGCGTCTCAACGGCCCAAAGAACCCTTGGATGAAAGATAGTGGAATGGCCACTCAGCGGTGATGCCATGTCAGTTCGGCAGAACAAAGCAAACTCATGATAACAAAGTAACAATGGTAGATATAATAGACGAGGTAAATAATCGACGTTTGAGAGACTGCCGTCAGCCGTTGTGGCTTTTAAACTTGTCCAACTTGCTGCCAAACACGTTGCTAAAAGAGTGGGTTAAGGTACGTAAGTTTTGCGATCTAGAACTTATTGTTCCTAAGTAAGTAACGAGTCAAAGTTTGTAAGAAGGAATTAGACTCTTAGATGCGTTTCAGCGGAAAATATTAAGGATCCAGTGATTAGCTAGCTATTTGGGACTTATGAATGAGCGAACAAATTACGCCTAATCTTGTCGAGGTGAAGCCCGCGGTGAAGTCGACCTGAGGTTATCCGGGCAAGCTAGCGGCAGGGTTCCCGTCCACTAAAGTCAATTAGAAAGACCCCTGGACTCGCTAAAGAACTGCCCGTAAAGAACCTGAACCCGTGGATGGGGCCTAAAAGTAAAGGCTTCTGGTTGGTGGCGCGCCTTCGTTGGAACCTGACAAGACCTCACTCAGCCACAATCAGCCCAATTTGTGGTTCCATCCATTGCTGAGCCAGTCTGTTCCTTTCCATTCCCTCTCCACTAGAACCAACTGATCTCCATATTCATCTCCATCTCCATCTCCATTCTCGTCTTCATTTCCATTTCCGTTTCCATTTGCATTTGCTTTGCATCTCATCTGTCAGTTTCCCTATTAATTACAAGGGGCCGCTAATTCGAAACTCCCCTCAACCGTTTCGTGTCTTCTTTGTGTTAGTTATATGGGCGCGTATTCGTCTGCTCTGCTCTACTCCAGCTTCCCCGTGCCCTCCCCGCCGTTCATCATTTCCGAAAGCCCGTGCTGCCTCGACGACAATCGGCCCAGTCAATCCCTGGCACCGAATCAGTGACCCCCGCTGCGGATTGCGAAGCTCTCCCCCATCAGAACCCAAGAAACCCAAGCCTCCTTCCGCAGGCTTCTCAACGTCACCATCACTATCGTCGCCTCGGCGCAATCTCTATCTACAAGCTTTCCTCGTCGTTATTGCCGCTGCTATTCACGACCGATTTGTGGCTGCACCACTTCCTGCCCAATCGCTGCTACACGACCTAGCTAGCAATAAGGAATGTGAGCGTCCGAAACAACCAAGTCAGGCACACATAAAACTTTCCGACAAATACTCGACGATTCTCAGTATATAACCGCGCGAAACCTTGTCATAACTTGCGCTCGATATCATGAACGACTACCAGTCGTCGGCGAACGACGCCTTCTCTCCCCAACAGGAGCGCGACCGATCTGGCAGCATGTCTTTTGGCAATCTCCCCGTGAGCCCTCCGGGCCCTCCGTCTGATCATGGCGGTGCTGCCGTTGACGATGCTGGGAGCAAAGATCAGAACCTAGATGGCGACAATGCTTCTCTTACGCAGGCTTCGGGCCCATCAGGCGCGAATCCTGAACAGCTGAAGCAAGTCCAAGACGTCTTGTCCTCCGAGGTACAATCAACTTATTATACAAAGATATACTCGGACCTTGAGCCATTTGCTAACGGCACATGATAGATTGGCATCCATACGCTCCTGAACCGTCTTAAACAGAGCATAGCTTCCGCAAAGGTGAGCAATTATTCCGGTTCCAACCATCTTGGCATTCGCCGCGATTCGCATTGCTAACTTGCAATCCTCCAGGAATTCGCATTGTTCCTCAAGAAGCGATCCAGCCTCGAAGAAGATCACGCCAGTGGCATCAGGAAACTTACTCGCACCACTCAAGAAGTCATGCGCCGACCCGACCACCGCCAGGGTACCTTTGGTAGCGCATACGAAGCCATGGCGAGCACCCACGAACGCATGGCTGAGAATGGAATTGAGTTTTCGAAAGAACTGCACCAGATGCACGACGAGCTTATGGAACTCGCTGGTGTCGCTGAACGCAGCCGCAAGTCTTGGAAGCAGAATGGTCTGTCCGCTGAGAATAAGGTAGCAGAGATGGAACAGACCATGCGCAAGAGCAAGGCCAAATACGACTCTCTCGCCGAGGACTACGAGCGAGTCAAGACTGGAGAATCGCGCCAAAGCGGCAAGATGTTCGGTCTCAAGGGCCACAAGTCAGCACAGCAGCACGAGGGCGAGCTACTGAAGAAGGTTCAGGCAGCTGATTCTACCTACCATGGACATGTCCAGTCGTTGCAAGCTGAGAAGGCCCAGCTCGTCTCAACAACACGTCCCGAAGCCATTCGATCGCTCCAAGACTCTATCAAGGAGATTGACGCAGGCATCTCATTGCAGATGCAGAAATTTGGTATGTCCTGTTTTGCTAATATCTGCTATGCGACCGCAGCTCACATATTCTCTAGCTTCTTTCAACGAGCGCCTGTTGTTAAGCAACGGTCTGAGTGTCAGTCCCATACAGGGTCCAGGGGGTCAAAGCAGCTCCTCTCAACGCAGTCTGCGACAAGCCGCTTCCTCGATTGATAACGATAAGGACTTGAATGACTACGTAACGGCACAACATAGGAGTGTGCCTCCCAACACTGGTGAGATCAAGTATGAGCGCAATCCAGTAAGTGAACTTGCCAACTAGGAACCGGTGTAGCAACTAACATATTGCGTAGGCTCTTAACCCTCCTGGCTCCAGCAGCCAGCATGTACCAGGTGGTCCGGTCCAACAACCTGCAGCTGTTATGCAGTCACCAGTATCACAGACACCACCTCAAGGGGGCTTCTCTGGTCCTCAACCTCTTGGTCCAGGATCAAGGACCAGCACTCTTGGTCTTGGTCCTATTACTGGCATCACTGGTGGTGATTCCTCATTCCCACCTTCTGATGACCCTCGCCCATTCTCGCAGCCCCATAACAGGAGCTTCAGTCAAGGAAATATGCCAGTACAACAGAGTGGACCGGGTCAACAGTTCCCGGGTCGAGTTCCTAATCAACAAGCACAGGGACCTGGTCCACGATATGGCAATGGTGGTTCTTTCAGTTCAACTGGCCCGCCACAACTGGGAGCTCTGCCATTCCAACCCAGCGGCTCCCCTCCTCAACAATCAGGCCCTCACCAAGCTCCTCACGAACGCACGGGTAGCGGTGTCAACTTGAATCAAGGACCACCGGGTGCTGGGCGATCGCCGCCTCCTTACGGGATGTCGAGTCACCCTCCACCCGGGCCCGGGCCCGGGCCTGGACCTGGACCTGGACCCGCAGCTGGGGCTTCTGGTCCCTCAAAGCCAATGTTCGGTCTACCACTAAGCCGCCTCTATGAGCGCGATGGTCTGGCTGTGCCTATGGTTGTTTATCAGTGCATCCAGGCGGTTGATATGTACGGCCTTAACGTGGAGGGTATCTACCGTCAATCTGGCTCCATGACACACATCCAAAAGCTCAAGAACATGTTTGATACAGGTACGTTTTGTCAGGCTTGGTAGAATAATGGAACTAACTGTATCGCAGAGTCTTCCAACCCGGCTCTCGACTTTAGGAACCCCGAGAACTTTTACCACGACGTCAACAGTGTTACTGGCCTGTTGAAGCAGTTCTTCCGTGATCTTCCTGACCCGTTGCTTACTCTCGAGTACCATGACAGCTTCATTGCTGCTGCTAGTACGTTCTTCTTATTGTTTACGTGGTCAACCAAAGCGATGCTAACCAATACGCGCAGAACAAGACGATGATACGCTCCGCCGTGACTCTCTTCACGCTATCATCAATAGCCTTCCTGACCCTAACTACGCTACTCTGCGTGCCCTCACACTTCATTTATGGAGGGTGATGGATAACTGTCACGTCAACCGTATGAACTGTCATAACCTCGCCGTCATTTTTGGTCCAACTCTCATGGGCACTGATCCCAGCACCGCCATCGCTGATGCGGGCTGGCAGATCAAGGCCATCGACACCATCCTGCAAAACACGCTGCAGATCTTTGATGAGGATTAGACTTGTATCAAACCGCTTTGCGTTGGTTAAGAGGCCTTGGTGGTTAAAGCTTGTTTGAAAGAGAAGAGAAGAGAAGAGAAGGGCGCCTGTTTCTGTCCATGTTGGCTGTTTTTATGTTGCATGGCGTCTCGTATTTAATGCATGTCGGATTCTTTGTATGCTTGGAATTTAGTGTAAGACTATTACTGGGCGGCCAACTTGAGATCATCTTTCCAATTCCGTGCGTATTTTGCGATTTAGTCGTGCGATACTCGGGCTTTTATCAGAGCAGTCAGTATAAGTGGTTGGTCCGAGAGTCTCCAGGGTAGTAGATATGATCGGAAAACAAGGTTCATTCCTGCTCTAGACAGATAATAGTACGATGCATATAAAATAATTGTCTTCTGGAAAGACTTTTGATTATAACCGGTTTACTGTCAATCCTCCTGTAGTCTCATCTAATTGTGGCGGTTGGTACTTTAGAGTCAGCTGTTTGGTATAGCACTAGATGTTTGTTTCCGCCGACTTGATTTGATCCATCTACACACTTCGCTGTCCTAGAAAGAGATGCGTCTTAAATGATTAGTACCAAATCCTTCTTGAGGATTGAGGTGCCTGACATGCTTATATATACTTCGCTTGCGAATAGTCTGCTGAAACATGTCGCTATTCACAACCACCTTCTTTCATACACAATTGAGTTTGGGCTGTGGCTTAGAATTCCTATTGCGTAAACCGCAGGTTGACTCTCAACCAATTAGCATCCGGTATGGTGTAGTGGCTAACATTTCGCGCTCTCATAACCTGAGAGATCAGTTCCGCGGAGCCCAGGGTTCGATTCCCTGTACCGGAGTTTATTCTTTTGCCTTTTTGCGGTTCACTTTGTTGCATGTTTAAAGAAGAGAAGGGGAGGAAATTTCATACTACGACGACGGACGGACGGACGGTATTAGGTGGGATTCGCATCTCGTGACAAGTGTCTTTTCTAAAAGCTCTATCATAACTATGCTGGCATCTGGCTTGTTCTCGATGCTGATATGAATGCCATGGCTATCGTCAAGTGCTACCTACATGCTCACTTGGCTGCGGTGGTATGGCTCTCAGCTAATCTGATGGTTCATTGCTCGTCTCGTCTTTAGCTACTTGAGATGCACAAGACTTGTTGACGTGTGAGGATCAGCCTTTAAGATCCCAGGTGTTGAAGACCATGGAACGTAACTGCTTAAGTTATGTGTGTGACGATGCCATTTCTATGACTTCTATTTTTCTCGCATACCGATATCGCCTGGCTATAGCGAGGAACGGCGTGCCCCTCCTCCCCTCCCCTCCCCTCTCCCCGCACTAGGCTACTTTCGTTAATTGCCTTCAAACCTCAAGTGATATCATGAATAGATAGGCTATAGTACTTTTCCGAAGCTCCGCTGATCTTTAATGGCAACCTTGAAAAAGAAATGGTAAACGGTATTCATGTATCAAGATTTGATTGCAGACGTAGTCGCGAGCTTATAGTCAATTAAAGAGCGGAAGCATACCGATTTCCCGTACCTAGCTTCTGTAGTTGTTTCCGATGTGAACCTCTCGCCCGTTTCACATTCATGGCTACCCTAACCCTACCTAAGGTAGCTAATTTTGGTGTTAAAACTGCCCAGCCCATCTTGATACTTGACGTTTAGTAGGGGTCCTCACGTGCAAGGTGACTGACACTGCCGGTGTCGGCCCCGTAAGGTTTTCCCATTGGCTGCCCTTAAGCTCGATCATCGTCACGTCCTCAACAAAGCTCCCGAACTTGATTAGCCCCGCCCTCGTTCTCGACCTTTTTAATCAAGCAGCATCATTCGAATTGGCTCGCGTCCCTTAATTTGAACGTCAATTGCCATAACCACGCGCTCTATCCTCAATTGGCTTCATTAGCCCATCGAGCTTGAAATCATAACGAACCAACAAACGCAACGATCGCGAAGAGCGTCGAGAACAAATACTCCAACATGGCTGAAAAGAAGACAGACGCCCCGGCAACCAATATGCTCTGGGGTGGCAGGTTTACAGGTTTAATTGTCCCCGGACATAAGCTTCGAATCCAGTATACTAACCTTGCGATGCCCAGGTGGGATTGATCCGCTCATGCACAAGTATAATGCCTCTATTGGTTACGACAAGGCTCTCTACAGAGAGGACATTCTTGGATCGATTGCGTTCGCCAGGGCCAACTCAAAGGTTGGCATCATCACCGAAGACGAATTCAAGACGATCGAGCGTGGTCTTCTTGAAGTGATGGAAGAATGGAAGCAGGGAACCTTCGCTATCATGCCGAATGACGAAGACGTGAGACGCTGGCCCACGCTACTTAACCTCCCGAGGCTAACACAGTGAATCAGATTCATACTGCAAACGAGCGTCGATTGGGAGAGGTTATCGGAAAGGACACCGCTGGCAAGCTGCACACAGGCCGCAGCCGCAACGAACAGGTCGTCTGTGATATGCGCATGTGGCTTCGTGACCGCATCCGCGAAATCGACAGCCAACTCGTTGCTTTCCTTCAAGTCCTCGCCAAACGCGCCGAGGCTGAAATGTGAGCTTAGCACTACATCCAGACAAAGCCCCTTACTGAGTAACATCTCTAGCGACTACCTCATGCCCGGCTACACCCACTTGCAACGCGCGCAGCCAGTTCGCTGGGGTCAGTGGATAATGTCGCATGCTGCTTCGTTTAAGCAGGATCTCGAGCGATTGCGCCAGGTCTTCGAAAGGGTCAACCTTAGCCCACTTGGTTGTGGCGCATTGGCTGGTAATGTGTTTGGCATTGATCGAGACGCAATAGCCGCGGAGCTTGGTTTCAGCGGAATCACTCTAAACTCCATGAACACTTCAGGCGACCGTGACTTCATCATCGAGTTCCTGACCTGGAACTCGATATTCACCAGCCATATCAGCAGGTGGGCTGAAGATCTCATATTATACTCCACTGCTGAGTTTGGGTTTTGTCGTTTGGCAGATCTTTATAGTACCGGCAGCAGGTTCGTTATATCCATCACGACTCCTAGACAATCCCACAAGACTCTAATCCACGTCCAGTTTAATGCCGAATAAGAAGAACGCCGACAGTTTGGAACTCTTGCGCGGCAAGTCAGGCCGTGCTTTCGGTCAAATGGCCGGGCTGATGATGGTGAGTTCGAATACAGACATATCAGCTCATGAGTGATCATGAGCGGATCAAGAGCAGCCACTAACAGATATCTGATAGAGCGTGAAAGGCTTGCCAACTTGCTACAACAAGGACCTTCAGGAGGGATGGGAACCCATGCTGGATTCGGTCCAAACCGTTTCGGACAGTCTGGGCATCGCCAACGGGGTTATCGCCACCATGACCGTGCGGCCTGAGCGGATGTTGGCTGCCCTGGATAAGACGATGCTTGCCACTGACGTCGCGGAGTGGCTGGTGCGAAACGGATGCCCCTTTAGGGAAGCCCATCACATTTCTGGACGCGTTGTTGCATTATCAGAAAACACGGAAACCCCGATGGACAAGCTAACCCTAGAGCAACTGCAAGCCATCGATTCTCGATTCACGGCGGACATTGTGAAAGCATTTGAATATGAGTCGAGTGTTGAGGCGAAATCGGCAAAGGGCGGTACTAGTCGATCAGCCGTGCTGCAGCAGATTCAGGAACTCTATGCTATCTTGAATTAGAGGTCCGATGGCCTGGTGCAGGACGAGGGTGGAGTAAGGGAAGTTGGGATGGACATAACGAATTGCGCTTCATTCTGTGGAAAAAGATATGTTTTGAGGGACTAGACAGATCAAAGAAAAGAACACGACAAGATACCTGCTTCAAGAAACTCGAACAAAACATCTGTAGACGAGCTGGACATGAGGGGAGATGTTTGAGGCGAAGATGCCTTCGCCCATAGCTGAAAGGCATCTTTAATTCGAATCGCTCACGGAACCATCCAATGTATGCTCCTCCTCAAATCTCATTAAAAGGTCCCCCGCAGATTCATCGTCTAGGATGTCTCTTAGAGGTTCATCGTCTGAGAAATCCTCCCAAATCTCTCCGTCGTCGTCCAAGAACTCATCGATGCCACTTTGGCTGATCTCGTCATCGTCGGCTTCGCTTAGTGGCCCAACGTCTGAGCAGATACACTCGAAATCAATAATGAATGTATTGTGAGGGTGTTTCAGAAAACTTAACACATCATATAGTAAGTATATCTAGACCACTTTAGTACAGCAAAGCAATATCACTTTGGGAGACCCAGTGAAATTGTGTGGAATCAAGTGTCTTGATTGAACTCTATGTATGCTATGCACTCCAATGAGCGATACAAAAAAAGAAATGCAGCGAGCCTTACGCCCTCTCATTTCCTCATCAACACGCCAAAACTCGATGTCTTTCATACATGATATATGCCAAAGTATCGTGCGTGCTCTGTGCCCGACGTATCATCAACCGTTTCACCAGTCCTCTTTGAACGCAGCGCCATGCAAAAACACAGAACAAAATCCCAAAGCAAAGGGACGAGCAAACAACAAATAAAAACAATGAAATGCCCCTGTAACAAAACAAATAAAAGGTAAGAAAACGATGAGACCCATGAATGTACCATGCCCATGTAGCCCAGAATGAACAATAATAAGAATGATATCCGTTTTGCAGTGCATATTAACACTCGCGCAAAGATGTCTGGGTCCGTAATAGGGGTATAGCCGTGAAAGTAAGGAAAAGAGAACCCAGACAAAGCCGGAAGTATGATGACGTAAGGAATAAGTCGTGTAGTACACACATTGTGGTGTTGGATGTCAGGACGCCTTGACATCAATGGTTTAGGTAGTAATAGTTATGTTAGGATAGTTTTGCCCTCGAAGACATTACTGAACCTTGATGGCCTCGAAAAGACCCAGGCTCAAGCTTGTGTCATTTTCACCGACGTTGGGAGTTGGCTCACTAAGCACCTCCCAGCGCCGAAGAATAAAGGGACTGAGCCGTTCTTGAACCAGTGGTCCGATGCCATATTGCGCACCCATGCCACGAGCGACAGCACCCTGAGCTGTTCCTGCCTTCTCTCGGTGCGAGAGCATGAGGTTATCTGACAATGATGGCGGCAGCGAACTGAAGAGATAGTAAAGCCGAGGGTCAGATGAGGTTCCCTGATTAGGTAGTCCACCTGGTGTCAACAAGATGGTCTTGGCACAGTTGGCCCGCAAGTCTTCAGGAAGCGCGTCCACCAGCAGAATCGCAATATCAAAGACCTGCTGGGCGAGTGAGCCAACTGTAGCAGGCGGCAAGGTTTCCAGCTCGAGCAGTAGGCCACATAGGACAAGAATGATGCGGGCTCGAGTGTCGTGAACGGCTGGGATAGGAGGTCGTGTTGCCGATGCGGTTGGAAGCGGCGCTGAAGGGGGCTCAGAAGATAAACTGTGGAGAGTAACGAAGCGAAGCATTGCAGGCAGCCAGTGTTGCAGTACTGCAGCATGGCAATGCGGACGCTCCTGAGGCCCTGCAGCAATGATCTCCCACAAGTCTGTCAATTTCTCAACCATTCCTAGCGACAACTGTGCCATCTTAGGAGGAGCCTGCCCCGAGATGATAGCCTCCACTACCTCCAGCAAATTCTCGGCCATGCGTAACGACTGTCTTGATCCAGTGTCGATGAATTCAGGCGCCTTCGATGAAGGGATCAAGTCGAGAAAGCCGGTTTGAGCCTGACTCTTGAGATGCTGAGTAATATCATCGCTCAAGCATGGCAATAGGCTAGTCCACATTATGTTACCCGCCTCGATGGCTCGGTCCATGGCTTTGGCAAAGATTTCGAAGCGGGATGAACCCTGGTCTTGTCCGTCATTTGAGTTAGGCTGCGGCAAAGACAAGTCTAGATTTAGCTTGAGCTGGCAGAACGGAAGGGTCAACTCGTTGGCGATCTGCAAGATATGATCAAATGAGATCGGAGTATCTCCACTATCTCCAGGTATGAGAAGCTTGGTGGTAACTTTACGCACGAGACCCACGGCTTCAGCAGGTAGAGACTTGATGCCCAGAGCATTCGACACGGCGGAGGAGTCCACCAGTACAAGAGTTCGTAACGTCTCAAGTAGACTCTCTTGGCATACCGGGTTATCAAGAGGAAAGTCGACGCCGTTGGCCTGAGTTCTTAGGGTCGAATACTCCAATAAAGCATTACGAACAAGGTTCAAGAGGCCTTTGGATTGTTCAAATTTGGCACATTTCTGCTCGGTATGGAACCGATACCTTTCTTCTGCTGAAAGTCCTGTTGCCGCAGGGAGCGGCATAATAATAAGCTGCAGAAGTTCCTGTAGGTATGTCGCTGGGCCATGTTGTCGCGTTGAAGGATCGGAAGGCGGGCTCTGAAGGTTGGCAGAAGGCGGGCTGGCGGTGCTCATAATGATAGGCATCGCAAGACATCCCGTGCTAACAAGAAGTGGAAAAAGACTCGTAAGAGGAGATCGGCCAGACATGGCTCGGATATGGCTTGTCCAATCTGTCATGAGTTTATCGAAGTGGTGAGCATCGAACACTCGGATTCTCGCAAGTAACGTGGCGAATACTCGGCGCGTATCGTCTTCCTTCAACCAACCTCGTTCAAGTGCAGGGATTATTGTCCTGAAGAGTTTGTTCATTGTTGGAGGATCCAATCGTGTTCCACTGGATAGTGTTTTCTCGACGTCTTCCGCCAACTCGTTTTCGACGTGTTGAGCAGGGGCCGCCACAATGTCAGATACTGGTGAGCATGCATCAATGGCATTGTTACGGTCGCTTTGGAGCAACTCTTGGCGTAGTTGGGAGGCGATAACTTCATGGCCAGCCATGCGTTGGGCAAGACTTGACAGAGCTGCGAGTAGTGGTCGTGGAACTATCCCTTGCTCGTCGTTCATCAACTTGAGGCGCTCAACCAGGCTGTTAAATAGGCCGTCAGCACTACCCAAGGTTGAGAAGATTTGTAGGTTTGAATGAACAGTGTCAGCAACGGATGCCAAGACGTCTGAGTCGGCGGTCCTGGCACAAGCTGCAAGAATATCGGACAACATGGCGTAATCTTCGGCCGTCTCCATGATGGATCGGATCGAGTTGTACATGTTTAGAGGCAGAGTAGCGTGAGTCTTGGACGTAAGTTGCCCAGTTAGCACATCGCGCAGATGTGCACCAATGCTGCTCCTAAGAGCACTGCTGCTACTACCTATCCGTTGAAGTAGCTTCTTGAGAGACATGGGCTTTCGTTCTGACAATGGGTCGCCTGGCGGTAAAGGGAGACCCACAGTATGCCTAACATACTTGATAGCATTGGCAATATCCTGCTCTTCCTCAATGATGGAGTAGTTGCCAGCTCGTCTAAGCAGATTCCCTCTTTCAGCCCTCTTTTTCTCGGACAAAGCATGAAGTGGTAGCTCAACCAGCAGCCTACTAGAACAGGGACCGAAAATGGGATCGATTTCTGCTTCGTTGTGATAACCACCACGAGCAATTGTCCATTGCATATATTGGGAGACAGAAAAATGACCGGTCCTAACAAGCTCCGTAACAAGATGATACACAAGGTTTTTCCGCGTGTTGTCCTGAATGGCGATAGTGTCGAGGGTCTCGAGAATGGGTGTTGTAGGGTTTACACGAAATTGACTCCATTGTCGAATCAAATGGGCTGCGGCATAAACCTTTGCTAAACCTGGACGATGGAATGAAGTTGCCCACTCAACGACTGTCTTCATTATCAAAGGTTTGTTCTCGCTTGTCGCCCAACATTTCGCCGCCAGATGAAGGTCGTTACATTCCTTGAGAGAAGCATCAAGCAGCTTTACTAGCTGACTTCGGCCAGCAGGGGGAGAAGCGGTGCTAGACACAACCAATCGAGAATTTCGTGAGTTGATCGTATGTAATGCTTTCTGAGTTGGTTCATGATCCGGACGCAAAGAAGACTGTAGCGTGTCTTTGTATCGAGGCCAGGCGCCTGGGTTGATAAAGCTTTCCGGATTGGTCAGAACTAACGTCCCGAGGAGGGTTGATAGTTTATTAAAGAGTTGTGTAAGAATATCCTGGTCAGGGTCGTTGAAGATCTGGTTTGGTTAGCCAGAAAGTGGGACGGAGCGGATACGTGAGAACATACCACATGCAAATGGCTGAGCAGAGCAAAAACAAGCCGGCGCCCGTACTTGCGTGATCTAAGAAGGTCTTTCCAGTAAATCTGAGCTATTAGCAGCCACATTGGAATTCGCGACTGGAGGCTGTTCTCGATGCCAGATATAATCCAGTCAAGGTAATGATCTCGATCTAATAACTGCTCGGAGTAGAGGTTTGTTGCTAAACGAATGCTGCAAAATTGTTAGTGGTCGCTCTGTGCCAGTTGAAAAAAACTGTACTTACGCATATGTAACTCGGTTCTTCCAATCGTTCTCAGCAAACCCAGCAACAACGGCGTCGACAAACTGCTCGACAAAAACCGTCCAATCGCGAGCCCATTTCAGTTCACCACCCATGACAAAGGCACCGTTGACACCCTTTCTCTTCAACCCTCTTATCTCATTGGCGCCAACGCATTTCGCCAACCAAACAGCTCGTTCGGCGGGAACATTTTTGTTCAAGCACTGATCTAGTAACGTTCTGCCTCGAATACCATGAGGAATAGTTCGACTGAGACGTCTCAGGGATATCGCTGGATTAGCAAGATCCTTGAGCCAAACCTCTCTTTTTGTATCGGTAAGTGTGACTCGTGGCGGTGGCTTGAACGTCGAAGGCGCTGTGATCTGACCTCGATGTCTGCGCTGATTCAACACACCCATGAAAATAGTCGAAAGAGCATTTAGGCCTGTCTTTTGCTTTAGAGCTGGGAAAATGGCGAGCTTGGCAGACGAAGTTTCTGGGACATTCAGGTTCACCTTGTCCCATGTTCCCTTAGTGATGGCTTCGCTGCTCCACTCGTCTTCGTGATGCTGCCCATGCCAAGGGAAGAAATCGGCGTATCCAGAGTTGAGACCCTTACTGAAAGGATCGATCGGATTTCGGACAGTCGTCTCGGCTCGGTTGGCTGAAAAGTATCGGGGCGCAAGAGATGGAATCTCAACAGTGTACGGTTTTGGTCGTGCGTCCTTCTTTGCCGGCGCGGGCGCTATCGTCGTAATTCGAGGAGCGGATCTGGGTTGCGATGTTACGGGCCTACGTGTAGGCATCGGCATCATAGTTGAACTTGCGCTGCCGCTAGCGGCTGGGCTGCCGGTCATCGCTTGAAAGGGGTCGGAGTTTGGTATTCGCGATGGAGTAAGCGATTGTGGCGATTGGGTCGCCGGTAAAGAACCGGCAGAGGCATTATGGGATAGCTCAAGTCGGAGACGGGAGCCTCCTCTTCGTGGTGTTGTATTATAACGGTTGGGAGTGGCGTCGCCGGCGTCGGCGGTAAGGTCGATGAATGATGAGTCTTTTCGAACTGGTGATGCGGGTGCAAACTGCTGGTGGGATAATGATCGCTGCGGAGGAGGACGCTGGACAGGTAACGACGATGAGCTCACGGAACGCTGAGGCGGCCGCGGGTGGGCGCCCATGGGGGTCCGCGAGGTCATTTCTGGATCGAGGGCGGAGGCGCCATTCCGGAAGATCTAAACAAGGGATATGTTGAATTATGTTGGAGTTGATGAATGATCGCGGTCGCTGGAAATCAGACCGCGATATCCTGCGATATTGCGTAGCGCCTCGAAGTACGGAATACTCGATGTCGAAATGTCGTCCAGGTTTGCGTCGCCCTATCGCGTGGTCGCCGATGACTCGTGAATAATGTAATGTTTGATGGACCAGCCGCGCAATCCGAAAAGGCGAGTGTGGACGGGCAATCAGCTTGATTCGGATATCGGGGCTCGATCGTTGCCCGTGCGTTCTATCGTTCCTCAACTATCACCACTAAAGCCGTTGTTGTTTCCAATCAGGACGATATAACCACGCACGCGAATGAGGTCGCTGATGTATAGGTAAAGTCAAAGTTTAAGGAGAAGAAAGACGAATAAACGCTATTGTCAAGATGGCGCAAGTATGTACACGAGCGGCACGGAACCCCGACCGAGAGCGGCAACGTCGATGGATTACTGAGATGTGGATGGGGTCAGACGGGGCGAGGTAATGGAGGTCGACTGTATCCGTAGAGTTAAACGTTAGAGTGAGGCAAGGTAAGGCCAAGGTTGGCAAGGCAGGTTGGTAGGTACTGGGCCTATGGGCTAACTTAAAAAGGCCTTCAGGATAAATATGGAGACGCGAGGGGGGTGGAGTTTTAGGTAGAGGCTACCACGGAGAGATTGCCATAGTGCTCCGATGGGAGGGTTTTTGCGTCAGAGGCTCCGCAATTCACTATAGTTGCAAAGTAGCGATGACCTTGCATGGATGTTCCCCCCCATCCGGGCGCTCAGCCGTCGCTTGGTCGGTCCCTTGAGAGTCGTTTTATGATGGAACCCTGCTCGGACATTTTGGTCTTTCACTTGTCGCTTGACCTTGTCCTCGAGAAGAGAACGAGACTGTGCGTGCGGGCCCTGAAAGCGAAAGCGAAAGCCTGAAAGGCTAAAACACACTCCGGTACGGCTACGGCTACGGCTGCGGATAGGGATGAACTGGGCCCTGGGATTGGGAGAGCCAATTCCATTACATGAATTGTATTAGGGAACTTGGAATTCAGAGTGACCATGATTGGGGGATAACTGGGTATTAGGTGGCGAAATATTGTGTTAGATGACTCGGGGGTGGCCCCAGGTCTGAACCGTCAGATAGATATCCATCCTAAACAAGAGACACACTCGACACTGCATGCCGCTGTGCCTTTTTAGCTAGAGTATCCGGGTGAATGGTCTCAAAGAATAAAGATACAGAGGCGGGCGGTTTGAAGTTGGAATCGCTCAGGTCACATCAGATTGCATAACGTCGTTTGTGCTATTCAGGGGTTACGGTTGGCTATATCCGCAGCTTGGCGATCAAATAACATTACAGCCCCCTAGCCAAAAAGCCATCGACCCCGCTTGAAGGCACAGCTAAGATCGCAAGGAAGCATTTGCCTCGTGGAATGTGCGTAATCTATTGGTGATGTCCAGCGCTTGGAGAGTTTGGTGCTGAGTGAGAGGCCTCAGACTGTTGAACTGAGGCGTACAGTAGTGTTGTCGCTTTCTCCAGGGGCGTTTACTGCAACTACTAGTTACGTAGTAGACTGTCAGACAGCTTAACAAACAAAGAGTTTCTCCTCTATCAAGCTTGTCTTGGCCTCTTGTGCTGATTGACCCATGCCCTGTACAACATGGCTGCCAGCTGCGATTCGACCAACCATGTAAAGGAACCTCTCCAGCCATCATTTCTCAGAATGTTCCTCATGACGGCATCTAGTCCAGGCAAATCATCTCTATTTGTTCTCTATCACCTTTCAGCTCTCACCTCCTACGCCAAGTCCACACAATATTGGACATTCTGATGTCGGATATCGTCCGTCATCCAAACAGCTACTACGCAGTAGTCTGTCATCCAACCTGAAGCTATTGCTCAGACGCGACCCGACGGCTCCCCCTCCAGAATCTCGTTCCATCAGTAGAGTTGCCAAGCCATGGTCTGTGTTCCCACCCACAATATACAACAGGTAAGTCAATAGCTCACCCATATCCCTTGGCCCTTGCTCCCCTTTTCCCTCTTTTCCCGACAAGATGGACATTGAAACTCCGGAGAAGTGACGAGCATCGCACCGATAAAAATCGTGAGATGTTTAGACTAATGCTTGCTGTAAGCCACCTCGCATGCCCCGATGGTTAGTGTAGCGTCGAGAACCTCTATGTCAACCGTTGGATGCCACAATGTCTACCATAGCAAATGTATCACCACCAAGGCCAGACAGTTCACTTTACTACGCAATACGTAGTAAGAACTATTAACAACACTTTCATGGATGAATGGAGTCACTCTTCAACCCATGATGAGACAGCTCCATAGTCTGGATCATGGGGTTCGTCTGGTGCTATTAGCTCACTACAGCCGCAGCAGGCTGGCTTGGCATGCGATTCGCTTGATGGGCCCTGCGTTTTGTTTGCGTTACTTTGCGTTGCGGTGTGCAGCGTGCGGAGAAGAGTCCCGTAGATACGGGGCCACTGGCTTATCAGACCACGTCTGAACCACCGACATCATCCATCTGCAAGACAAAGCCTTTAGACATGTGTCATAGCTGAGTTTGAAAGCTTCTGGTTTATATGAGAGATATACGGAGTAGTAAGACTCCTCAATATCAGCACCTATCCGCGACTATGATCAGTGTACTGCGATGTCCCTAATAGCCACTGAGGTTGTTACTCGACCCAGCCGCTTTTAGCGGAACCCTCCCCAGCCTTTTCCGTCGGGATCTTACCCCGGGCCGAGCTCCTCTCCCGAGAGCCTGGAGTAATTGGTTGAATTGAAGGAGCACCAAAAGTCGATGATTCCGAGAGATAACTGTGATTAGGACTTGGAGGACTCAACAACTTACAAACCTTCCCTTTTGGGGAGACTATCTATTCGTGACACGGTAATGTTGTTCCGTAACAACGCCTCTTTGTATGCACCGTCCCGTAATTCGTTGCACTGAGCCGTTCCTGATGTCCCCTTTGGCTTGTAGATCCTTATGCCCCTGCACTGGGCGGGCGTCTTATTTGTAGTTATGAAGTAGACGACTCAAAGTTCATAAGACACTTTGCTGTGCAAATGATAATTGATCGAATGAATAATAATGAACCGAGGTTGATGAGCTCACTCAATCACATCACATCACATCACAGTTCAAAGTATCTCGGGTTCATCAGAGGTTTCCCCATGATATTGAGCCATGTCTCTTGTAAAAAAGAATTATACATTCTGACGCAAGTTTCAATATGAAAGTTGAAACTTATTATGCACCCAGAAACTCACACACAATTAGCGCAATGAATCGGATCGCCCGTAGCCCGCTGGATCAGTCCACTTAGCTGCGCCATGCAACCCACCACGACTTTCCAGCGCAGCACGACATTACCTAGGTAGGCTAGTAGGTTACAGGTATTTGTCCCTTCTAGCCCTTGCATCAATCCCGTCCAATTCGTCTGAGCGCAAGGGAACAAGGACGTGGTATTCTTTCTGGCCAGCCGCGGGTAGTGGCATGTTGAGGAATTGGCCAACGGTGAGCCAAGAACCCAACTGTTGGATGTGAGCGTCTGGCCTGACCACGCCACGCGGGTCGCCAAACGTGGATGCCGTGTGAGACAGACATGGTTCATCAATGTTGACAACTCCATAGACCGTGGGCCGTGGACTAGAGCACAGCAAGTAAGCCAAGTGAAACAGGACATGCACTACGTCGTACGTATGCAGTAGGTATTCAAGATTGGTCGATTCGGCTATCTGTGTCTAATATTCAAGGGACCTCCTTGACAAAACGCTTTGATATGCCGGTGTTAAGTGCGACGATAATGCTATGCACAAAGGGCCTGTGCTGGTTACCCTATCAAATGGTTGCGGTCCATAATAGACATGTATGTAGTTATGCAATTTCAACTACTCCTCCCGTGCAGACAATCAAGATCGCAATAAAAGTCAAAAGTATAGCCGCCTGCATTCATATGCAAAAGAACGTCTCCGCGCGAAACTTACCACCTCAAACCATAAAAAAAGAGTGCATCATCGGGGTCGGAACATATGACCATTACAATTCTCCGGCAGTACTGACTGACCACTCGCTCCAGCCTCTCTCCTCACCGGGAAGCTTGATGCTCTCCCACTCATCTCGGGTGACGCTCTTCCACTCGTCGACGGGAAGCCAGCCGATGCGTGCTCGGTCTCCAAAGCCGCCAACCCAGTAGATCTTGGTGACGACCAGACGAGACCAAGAGCTTTCGTGGATCATGTTTCCAGGCAACCAGTACTTGGCATCCTGGTGCTTGCCTGTGAAGCATGCGGCAAGCTTGAGAGCTGATATGGGTGTTGTTTCGATGGGCTCGAGGTATCCGAAGAGAGCGAACCGGGGTAGGTTGGCCGCAGAATAGGGAACAGTGTCCGGCGAGGACGACTCTTCCTGGCGGCTATTGTAATCGTAGCTGGGAAGGAAAGGGATGTAGGCGGACAGTCGCGAAAGGAGGGAGATGCGCTTGGAGGGTGGGTATGGCGGGACCCAGTTCATGGAGAGGGTAAGGTTTGATCCCGCGCGAACGTTCTTGAAGGTTGTTGCGATCTTAATCTCGAGAATAGTAGGATTGCCTTCATCCTCACAGTCTGCCACATAATCCATCATACCAATAGGCACTCCTTCGAGTCCATTCGGGCGGTTCTCTTCGATCTCGGGCCCCGCGTTGGAGTGGCCAGATGGGAAAACGGTCGAGAGGGTCGCGAGTTTGGTAAGGGCGAGAATGCGACGCGCCATGACGACAGATTCATGGACCGTTGGAATCTTGTGAGGAGCGCTGGCGTCGGCGTCATCGTTGTCGCCAAAGATATTGGAGGCTGGGGCGAAGGCATGCGCTGTGGCAGCAAAGCCGGCGATGGCGTGAGAAAACTTCATGATGCAGACCTAGGTCGCAGGGTAACGGTAAAGTATACAACGCTATATGCTTAGATACGCTGTTGATGGGATTGTCGCTGTTCGCTAGGTGATGATCAAGGATTATGAGGAAGGAACGAAAACCAACAGAATGATGGACGAGATGAAGGAGGCGTGAGACCTTCTTTAGTGAACGCGGCGGAAGTTGACCGCGCTAAGCTGAGGGGGACTGATCCCATGATGATGCTACGCTCTGACCAGGTCGTAGATTGATAAGATTAGATCCTTGTCATAGCCGGTTGAAACCGGGTTTGGGATATCGACCCACATATCACGACCAGATAAATTCCTAGTCAGAAAATATCATAATACATTCATATCTCTTTTGTGAGTGTTTCTAATCTGAGTTAGGATTCAGCCCGTTGCTTAGATGGACACCAAAGACTGCTACCTAAGACTCGATCACAAGTCTTGTGACTGTTGCCTTGCTTGGTGAGAAAGGTGCAGCGGTCTCGGAGCTTATTGAACCACTCAATTGAAACTGTATGTAACTCCTAGGTCTGTGACGGTAACTGAACTGGTCTTCGGTTACATCATACTCACCAGGAAGTACATCGGAATGATGGACGAACCCTGATAGTGTTCCAGAGTCACAAACTCAATTTAGTATAACTATAACCGTCTGGTTGCTCTCCAGAGTCGTCGGCTATTTGGGACTTACACCATAAGCATAATCTATCTTTTATAATAGCTTACTCTGAGTGGCTTGATTCCGCCTTTGTTAGACTGCGAAAGGTAGTGGAGGTGAGCTGTCTTAGAGACTAAACTTACCCAAATCATATCGCCCACAGGGCCCTACTGTCTCTCCATTGATTTTATCTCATGGGTAGTATTAAGATCGGACATATCCCTTGTACATGAGATGCACTGAGCTAACCTGCACATGAGGAGACAAAAGTCAAAGATCTGCCATACATGCGTCATTATAAGCTGTTCCATTACATGTGATTCTATTCAACTGCCAAACTCTTCTAAATGCGCTCCCAAAACATATGCTATTAACTATTTAAAACTATTCCAGACTTGAATTGATTGAAGTTTCAAAATCGAAAAACAATTTCTTTTGGCCACGGCTTGAAAGAAGCTGTAGTTGCTCATCCTATCTGCAGCGCAGGAAGAACCTGGCAGTTATGGATAACACGAGTAAGTAGACATTTTGCAGGGTTGAAAGGGGTTACCAAGCTAATAAGTAATTAATCAATGACTCAGTTTTATTACTCCTAATGTTATGGTACCAAACGATCAAGCTCTTCTGCAACATTCCAGTATTGCTTATTGCCTTTTCCTATGGCGTTGCAATGGCACTCGAAGGTAGCCAATTTTTACAGCTCAAGACTGGATACTAGGCTTGTACTTCACACATACCAGAGTCAAATATTGAACACTCATATAATCAAATAAAAATCTTGACGAATAATAAAAGATCCAGTCGCATGTGGCGCTGGATAAAGCCACTTATAACTATCGAGTCCAGGGCTAGTGTTCAGGGATGTCGATAGAACTATAAAATCAAGTAATGTATACACATGAATTACCCACACGTATCAATGCTCTCGGTTGATAAACGGACCAGAATTGAAGACCAGTGGATTGGCTTTTGAACAGTAGTACCACCGTCGTGTGTTTTTGTTTACCTAGTAGTTAGATATGCAGAGTAGCAACTGTATATTGGCTGCGGAACCGCTTACTGGTATCAATAAAGAAGGGAGGAACAACGCGTCAACTAGACGGTTACCTACCTAGGTACCTAGACATATGTGCTCCTTAATGGCTACCTTATGCGACTGGTTCTTATGCATGTTGTCTTGCTGTTACACTCGTGGTTATAGGTTATGGCTGTATATGACTGGACCCACTATAAAGTTAGCTCGATTGTTGCTGCTCCAACCCTGGATCCTCCATTGTTGATCGATCTGCCCGATTTTGGCTCCATATTGATCTACCGCTTCATCAAGCTTCCTGCCGTCCATCACTTACCTTCCTCGTTTCTCTTTCTTAGTGCTCTTGTAAAATGGCATCAGCTTCCTTGCATTAGCCTTCTTCTCATTCCATTGCCATAGAAAGTCTTATTTGCTTGCTTCAACATCCGTATTTATTCTCTTATTTACGCCCACTGCCAGTTCAGTGTTTATTGACTGCTGTTCTTATCTCTTTCATAACTTGGTGTTTCCCCACTGTCCACCTGCTGGCGCTACCCAAAACAAACCAAACAGCCTGGCCAAGCCCACTCCCACTACCACTCCCACTACCACCACCGCTACCCCTCGACTCCAACCCCAACTTGCATTGCGACAACTAACATCCCCACCACACGCTCACGAGCGCTTCCTCCCTACTACCTTAAGCAACCGAATCAAGCAGAACCTGCTTAGGGAAGACAATCCACCATGGCTAGTTTCATGTCCAGCTTCTTTCCTGGCAAAGGAACCGCCACTGTGGGCGAAAACAGCAACTCACGACCGGCGACGCCCGCAACGCCTGCAACGCCTGCAGCGCTTGCAACGCCTGCTACGCCCTCCGCCAGAACGGACAACTTCCTCAACCCAATGAGCACGCCTCAAGGTAGCCCAAGCAAGAAGACCAATCCTCCTGGCGCACACGATCTTCCTTCCGCCTTCGAAAATGCATTGACTCTCAACCCTCCCACTATCGAGCCACCTCTGAGGTTGGGCCGTCCTCAGAGTGTTGTGACCCCGCTATCGCCTAACAAGACCAAGACCCAGCCTCTTGACGAGTCCAGTGCCAACGTTGATGAAAGTGTCGTTCACAAGGCGCGAACAGGAAGTCCCAAGAAGCAAGGACAGGAAAACACACCCCCTACCTCTCGCTTGGGTGCCACCGATATCCCCTCCCAGCACAGTCATGCTGCCGTTTCTCGCCAGCAGCTCTATGAGCACAGAGACCGACCTACCACACCTGCGACTAAGAGATTCAACACAGCGCGAGGCTTGACAGCAGAAGAGCGCGAAATTCTTCAAAAGCCCAATGTCAAGCGAATGGTTAATGTGACACAACTTTGTACGTACTGCTGCCTTTGGTCGGACATCGCTTTCTAACACTTGTCAGATTTCCTCGACTATTACTTCGACCTTCTTACATATGTTGGCTCTCGACAGAACCGACTAACAGCCTTCAAGAATGAATATCCCCCACCTCCAGAGACCGATGAGCAGACGCATAATCAAATGTGGTCCAAGTATGCCGGACGAGAACGCGCCAATCTCCGCAAGCGTCGAGTACGACTTCGACATGGCGACTTCCAAATTCTGACGCAAGTTGGTCAAGGTGGCTATGGTCAGGTTTTCTTGGCTCAAAAGAAAGACACTCGCGAAGTTTGCGCCCTCAAGGTCATGAGTAAGAAGTTGTTATTCAAGCTTGATGAGGTCCGTCATGTTTTGACCGAAAGAGACATCCTTACCACCGCCCAGAGCGACTGGCTTGTGAGGCTCCTCTACTCTTTTCAGGACGAAAAGAGCATCTATCTTGCTATGGAGTACGTGCCTGGTGGTGACTTCCGCACCTTGCTTAACAACACAGGTGTGCTGTCTAACCGTCATGCTCGTTTCTACATCGCTGAGATGTTTTGCTCCGTTGACGCCCTGCACCAGCTGGGGTACATTCACCGCGATCTGAAGCCGGAGAACTTCCTTGTGGATTCGACAGGTCATATCAAGCTGACCGATTTCGGCCTTGCAGCCGGTGTCCTTGCCCCGTCCAAGATTGAATCGATGCGAGTCAAGCTAGAAAAGGCGTCCGAAAGTTCAGTTCCATTCGGCAAGCCCATGGATCAGCGAACTGTGGCTGAACGCCGAGAGAGCTACCGGACCATGCGTGATAACGATGTCAACTATGCGAAGTCTATTGTAGGATCACCTGACTATATGGCCCCAGAGGTCCTTAGAGGGGAAGAATATGACTTCACAGTGGACTACTGGAGTTTGGGCTGCATGCTCTTTGAAGCCCTGACTGGATTCCCTCCCTTCGCAGGTGCCACACCTGATGAGACGTGGCGCAATCTGAAGCACTGGAAGGAGGTGCTGAAGAGGCCTGTCTGGGAGGATCCTAACTATTTCTTGAGCAACCGAACTTGGAACTTTATCTGCACGTGAGTAGACCCGGACAATCTGTCTTTGGGTTCGTGAACATAGGCTGACTATTGTATAGCTGCATCAACTCCCGCTCAAGACGATTCTCGAATATTAAGGATATCTATGATCACCAATACTTTGCTGAAGTTGAATGGGAGATCCTTCGACAAACCCGTGCGCCATTTGTTCCTGAGCTGGACTCGGAAACAGATGCTGGTTACTTCGATGACTTCACCAATGAAGCTGACATGGCCAAGTACAAGGAGGTTCACGACAAGCAACAAGCTCTGGAGACTATGGCTGAACGTGAGGACCCAATGAGCAAGAGCCTTTTTGTCGGCTTTACCTTCAGACATCGTAAACCGGCTACAGAGGACGGCGGAAGCCCCCGAAAGCGCATTCCCACTGATGAGACATTCGGGACAATGTTCTAGGGCGAGCCCCAAATTTCCCAGAGGGTTGTGGGTTGGCGTGGATTCGTCAACAGGGGGAAAGCTCTTTTCTGAGGCGATCCGAGAGATTCTGTCCCGATATTCTGAGAATCGGGGATTTGCAATGTGGCATGCACGGGTGCCATGATATAATGATGGGAATCATTGACACCTATCTTACCTTCGCCCTCCCATTGGCCTTTCTTTCTTTTTGACGTTGCTGTATTACCACTTTTGATCATATTTGTGGCACTGTAGAGTTCTGCAGTTGGCCTTTTTTGCGCTTCATTAGGCAGGCAGGAGTTTTATACGGAATAGGTTCATGTATACGGTCCACAAGGAGTCCGAGTGTTACCAGGCTTTCGGGAATAGTTGTGGTTGTGTATGTATGGTCGGAGAATAGGACTGCTTTGTCTCCCTTTGGCGGGTTCAAGGTCAGGAAAGAGAAAACAAACGTAAAATATCAACAACTATCATACAAGAGTTTATGCATCAATAGATAGAGGATCTATGTGAGAGCATGCGTTCATGTAGATAGTTGCGCCATACTTGGAACAGGCATCTGTTTGTTTCAAGTAGTCCAGAAAGCCTTCCTATATTCACAGATATACAGTGGACGGAATTACAAGGTCTTGTCGAAGACACAGTCACTAAAAGGGTGCTATAGTCCAAAGAAACATTGTGGTCGAACAAATGAATGTATACAATCTTTCAAATGGTATCGTGAGTCTATCAAAACAGATAGCCTATGAAGCCCAGCATCTCCTCTTCCTATCTACAAGCGATATATTATATACCCTTCGGTTCATTCTTTGGGTCTATCAAAAAGACATTCGTGGTGCCAGGAATAGCTGTTGTAATAATTGGCCCATTTCCTGTACGACCACAGAGCCTCAGGACCATAAGAATGCTTAGCAGCAACGGCATGCGACAATGTCTTCCTCCATATAAAACTCCGGTAAACATTGCAAGCGACAAAATTCGCTTGTATCGGCATATATTCGAGTAAGGTATCAATTCGTCGACTCATAACATTATCAGTGAACGCCTCCATCTAAAACGCCTCAAAATCATTCCGTATCTCGTCAAATGTTATATCGCACAACCCATATGCTTAGTAGAGCCAGCTTCGAAACACCCCAAGAATACTGCTCACATCGTTCGTTTGAACAGAAGAGTGGGTGGTCGGTATCTTCGTGGAGTCTGTGTTCCTTCGAGATTAGAGACTCATTGTTAACCACTCCCATTCTTGTGGACCGGCGGAGCTACCAATCAACGAGCTTGTTTGCCCACCGGACATGCTGATCATGCCTGTGGCTGAACCCAGCGTGCTGGGTCGCTGATTAAGGCTGAAGCTACTGGAAGACATGCCACCAGGCAAACTGGAGAGCCCAGTAGAGGAGCCGAAGGGGCGAGGGGCATCCATAGAGCTAGTTGACTCGGGGCTATCGATGTCCATAGATATTGGCACATCTCCCCCGACGCTCTTACTATGACGACGTTGTCGTTTTGAAGAAGCAGTGGAAGGTCGCTGCATTGTCATAGACGAAGCACCAGGACCAGGGCTGGTTTTAGGGGGGGCAGCTGCTATAGGAATCACTCCTTTGCCGCCTACAGAGCCAGAAGGAGGGCCTGGACCAGCAACATGACTGTTTGGCGTGCTTCCAGCCGTGTTTGTGCCTGATGTAGTACCGCTGACAGGACTCTCGGCATCCTTGCTGCTCGCAGGTTGGCTGTGAGCAGGTGGTGTCGTTGCTTTTGGTGTCGGGTTGGTACTGTTTGCCACCGCAGTAGACATTGACAAGGTCGAGTTCTTGCGAGAGTTCAATGCACTTGCAGTTTTCTTAGTCCTAGTGCTGCTTCCTCCTACTGGTACGTTGGCTCCAGAACCACGATTGCGCTTTTTGATAACATCAGTCTTCAAGCTCAAAGGTCTCACGACACCGTGTAACTTGAGGAAAAGACCACAAGCGTTACACAGTGGCTGGCCTTCAGGGTTCCGTCTCCACAAAGGTGTCGTCTGAGTGAAACAGTTCGTGCACGTGGTCGGAGCATTTCCATCGTTCCCATTCCCATTGCCCGCGGCTGCCTGCAGGTTGTTCATTGATCCCTGCTTCGATAGAGGGGGCGACGACGGTCTGCTTGGAGCAACAGACGAGAATCCCGACATGGTCCCATTAGCATCGCCAGCGGGCGAGCTTTGCATGGATTGCGCGAGTTGATCAAACCCATTCTGTTGTCCAGCAAAATGCACTGGCGTGGACGCATTTCGCGGCAATTTGGGGTGCTGTCTCCTCATATTTCCTCCTCTGAAAGACTGTGACTGAGAGCGCTCTAAACCGTTCGATTCCCAATCTCCATTGTTATCAACAAAATCAGTTGTTACTCCACCGATTGTCACCTGCTTGCGAGTTGGTCCGCCAGGGAACCGGGCTGCTTGGGTGCTAAATTGGCCTGGCAAACTTGCGTCCCAGCCCATGGACCCAGATTCATCGAGCGATGAAGAAATGTCTTTTTGCATCGACACATTGCGATCAGCAAACGCATTGTTCTCCTCATCATCAGAGTCAGCTCCGAAAGAGAACATGTTATCTTGTTGCATCGGCATGGTCGGCGAGGTAACAGGTTGATCGCTGTGAAACACCTGGGAGGGGTCAATATGCCCAAATGAGCTGGGAGCAGTGCTGTATGCAGACATAGACTCTGATCCAGTACCTGGGGCAGAGAACATGGTACTGCCACTGTTACCATTGGCTGCTCCATACATGAACTGCTGGCTAAGCATACTTCCAATACTCTGCTGGAAGCCCTGCGGCCGTTGAGTTCGTGCATCCTGCGAACCAAAATAGAATCCCTCTTGTTCGGGGACTGGGTGTGGAGTTGAAACAGTCGACGGGAATGCTGAGCCCGGGGGAGAGTAAAAGTCGTTGTTATTGTTGTTCACAGAAGCTGAGGGAACAGATGAATTGTGGTACATGCCAGAAAATGGACCATGGGGTATCAAAGGTGAGGTGGAAGGAGAAAAAGAGAAATTCTGCTGAAAGTTGCCATTGTTGTTATTGTTGTTGGTAATGGAATCGTTTTCCATATAAGTGTCGAGACCAAAGGGGACGCCTGCGCCATTAGGCTGTTGAGGGACACTGGTCTGGTTTGTTTGATCCAAAGAGTAGTCATGAAGCTCCGAATCCAGATCAAGGTCGGTCTGCGCAACAGTACTGTTGACAGCCGGAACGTGTGGTGAGAAATCAGCGGGGCGCTTTCGGGTCTAGTTGTGAGTGTTAGCAGCCGCACGTAAAATGAGTGTGCTATCACATGTGAAATTGAACGAACACAGAAGACAAAGTTTACAATTCGAGAGGGGAACAAGCGCAATCAGTCACACCAAGAAGAGGGGTTATAAGAGTCACTCACTCTGCGGTCATCAATGCTGGTTTTTCGAAGATGACGGTTCACGTAATTGAACTCGTGGCCCTGAGTGGCCTGGTGAAGGGGCTGGACGGGGACGGATTGTGGGACGAAGGCCTGAAGCGATTGCTCCTTGCGGGATTTGATGGGGATGGCCGAGGCCATTGAATTGCCGGACCTGTCGTCGGTCATTCTATCGCCATGTGGGGACGCAAAGTTGATAGGCGAAGCAGAATTGTCGGAGAAGATGAAATCGTCAAGATTCATGGCATCGGGCTGGGCCATGTTGTTTTCAGAAGACTTTCGCAACTGGGCAATGCCGCTGGGAGAGTTTTGCATCGGGCGTGTAAGACTTTAGGGCCCTGGTCAGCACGTCATGGGCAAAAGACAAGGGCCTAGCGAGCAGCGCGGATGGTGTTGCGCGAACGAACAAATTACATACCGGTTATTGGCTTCCATGTTCCTCTTTCGTCGGGCATCTGCCTCGTTTTGTCGCTGCTGCTCCTCCTGTTCCTCCTTGTACCTGCGCATGCTGAGAGCCATCATGCGCCAAGTCAAATTTTCCATGCGATGCTGGCTGGGAAGCTGCTGCTTGGTCCTCGCAAAGAACTTCCAGACTTGAGTTGCAAGAGGATCGTCCTGCTGCATCCTGTCGACGCTGCGATCGGAATCGGCGAGACCATTCTGGAGGAACGGGAAGAGAGCAGTACCGCCCAGACCTTGTCTGGCGAGAGAATAGGTGCCGGCCATGTCGGTCTTGTGCTCCTTGAAGCTGGCCGAGGCGTCACGAGAGTTTGAGTTGTGGCTCGACTGGCCGCTGCGTTGAGTGGGAGCGTAGTAAGTGGTAGCTGGAGGCCATGCACTTGGTCTTCTTGGAAAACGGAAGTCGTGCTCTGTTATTGTTGGGTTCATGGTTAGAATAGGACTTGAGTTTGCGATTGAGACAGATGTGCTCATGAGTATTGAGAAGGTTTGTGGTAGTGCGAAAGTGGACGGATGACGGAACGTGTGAAAGAGGAAGAGAATCTGAATGACTGGGTGAATGAGAGCGAGAGGCTGAGGTGACGGCGAAGAGAAAGGCCCCCCACGCAGTGGCTTTAGTGAGAGGGTGTGGGAAAGTTCGGGTGTGGGTTGCACTGCTGCAGCTGCAAGCAGAGCAGATGCCGCTCGACTTACAATACCTAGGTAGTGGCTAACTACAGCGTAGTAGCAGTTGTAGCTGAGAGCAGGAGGGAGCCTGGGAGCCCTGTAAGATGTCCAACCTCACTGAGATCAGGGCAACCACTTCATCACACCCAAAAGCGGCCAGCTCAGACCCGACTGGGATACACCAGGTTCCGGTCGGGTGGGGTGTTTGTTTTTGGGGGAGTCTCTGGGGGCTTCAGTGGTCACTTAGCTTAAGCAGAGCGGGTGAACGGACGAGCGGGCGCTGTTGGACGGAGGAGGGAGATTTGAATGGACGGGATGGTTGCTTGTGATGTACGAGAAACGGTCGAGAATGGGGATGTACGTTGTGCTGGTTGTATGTGTATGTATGTGTTTATGTATGTAGGTTGCAAGGATAGGCTGGATGTACGTAGTAGAGGTAGGTAGACAAGATGACGGGAAAAGGCAAGAGTAAAGATGTGGCGGGGGGCGGGATGCGGGATGCGGAGGGTTTTACAGTTGTATTGTTTGAGTCGAGTCGAGTCGAATTTGAAGCTTACAACGACAATTCATTCAAGCCAGAGAGGAGGATGATGGAGGGGAACAAAGATGACTGGCTCGTTTATTTCCGCGCAGTAAGTGCTAGTGCCCCACGCGACATCCTAGTCTCAGTCTCAGCGGTCATGGTGCATCGCACATCGACCCCCGAGCCAGCCTGGGGTTGGGCTCTTCAACACTGAAAGATTTAGGGACAGGCTATTCGCCAAGGGCGCACATCGTCTGGATAGGTACCCATCGCAGCGGATACCGCCACAACACTTTAGGCCCGAATCGACAAAGATGAACTATCGAGACTGGGCGTGATGCGCGTTTTGCTCTTCGCTAAAGGATTCACTGCCTCAAGAGGAGAAGGGAGAAGGGAGAAGTCCATTCGAGGTCATCAAAGCCAGCAAAACACTCACTTGTTGGTGGATTCAATGTTGTGCTGCCGATTCCCAGAACCGTGCCTCCGCGTTCCATTTATTAAGTACGGAGCAGGCCCACGATCTATCCATCATTTGTGTTTCCGCCCCAGTCAGAGCCAGGACCTTGGATGATGCTATGCTGTGGTTGACGAGTGCTTCAGATTCCAAGGGTCTAGGCCCAGTTCCCGCGCGTACCTACGTATGCCACGGATATACGTGTGCCCTGAGCCTCAAATTAAAATATTTTGTGTAGATAGCATCGTCGTGTTCTGGCCGTAAGAGTACCAACCGGCAGGATTGAACAAGACATCATTCTGTGACAATACAGTGGTATACGACTCGATTGGTTGTTCCGGTGGTTGTAGTGATTTATTCATCCAGGCAATTACAACAACTCTCAAATGAAATCAACTTTGTCTCAGCATGCCTCCAAAACCTTGCATACTTTTTATTACGACCCTGAAGATCCGTCCGCGCGAGCTCGGCGAAACTCCCAAGCACTCTTTTTTTTTCCCTCATACCTTAACTTCCTCCGAGTGCGGCGCCTTGCAGTCAGACGGCATAGCGCCTTCCAAACCAATGGAGGTACTTCCAATATCGGGAAAGAGCGGAGGGTGACTCTCTGCCTACTCCGTAGTCCCTCTCGCAAGACGCATTTGACGTTATTCCTAATTTCTACAAATCATCATCTAGTGACTCTCCCTATACCGAAACTATCAGCCTACTCTGGAGGGTAATCGGCAGAACCAAATATAGGAAAGGACCAAGTACCACAAAAGCGATAGAGAATCTGATGGGATGACGAACCTCAGAGCCATGACTGGTCACTCACTAAAGAGCATTGTTCAGCCTACTAGAGACCCACGATGTTGGACTCGGGTTGAAGGGTTGAGAGCCTGAGAGGGCGCTAGGCATGCCCGACCCAAAACGACACCAGTCGAGCGGATAGACTATTGTCAAGGCACGATCTATGCCGACACGTTGGTCCGCAACGCACATGGCATGCCTCGAGGCTCTATTAACCGCCACAGGCATAACCGTCCTAGCCTTCTTCGCAGAATGGCAGCCTACACTTGGCAGTCTAGGCTGTCAACGTTAGCTTTGCTACTTTGGCCTAGCTTGTCAATCAATGGTCGAGTACAGGCTGTACAGCTTGTCGCTTTGCACACATACTCTTTTCTTCAAACTCACCAAAGTATTTCGAGTCATGACGCCCGTTCATCTTTTTACATTCCCTGGTTAACTCTGTTTGATATTTATCCAGATATTGCTGCCCCGGGCTTTATGTTTCGGCCCACATCAGTCCAAGTTGGCAGTGCATGCGCATACAGAGGAATCTCTTGCGACTTCGGACTCCTGGTTTGCCAGTGGAGCTTTCTCGTCGACGAACTTTCACCGATAACCTTGGAGATCGCATCGGTGGCAAGTTGCTGCGCCGCTCGCCGTCTCTCTTGCGTTGAGGCAAGTTTAGAAATGAGTATGGATATCGGGAATGAGATGTTTGAATGCATCTGAGAACCCTTGATCAAACCTCAAGACCCACGACCGTGCGTAAGCTTGAGCTAAGGGTCGCCCTGGCATATTCCAAAGTAACTTAGATGGTGGAGCCATCTGCTCGAACGCCACATGTATCCAGCCCAGCCTGACGATTTTCAGGGTACCCGGTCGCGTGTTGCTCGATACAGAACAGGAACAGGTTGATGGCCATGTGCAGCAGAAGCCGAGCGTTTCGTCTTGGCCAAATTCCTTAAGCTTCTCAGATTGCCACGTCGGGCCTCTACCAACAGGCAGAATGTACAAGCTCAGGAACCTTCATCAGCCGCACCATTGGTATACAGCCCATGAAACGATGCACTAATGAGACTGCAGCCTCGAGATTATTTAAGTTTGGGACAATCGTTCTCGAAGCTTGGGTATCGCGCCGACAACGAGCAGAGCTGGGGGGTTGGAGCACAAGCCAGCTCCGCGCTGTATTACCGCGGAGAACTCTGGGGGACTCCCATAAAAGCAAAGTCAGTTATCGACGTCACCTATCTCAAGATCAGCTTGGCATGAAGACATATAACTATAAGGCAGCCATTCAAGATTGGCCATGTGAGTATTAATGAGATGGCAGGGTCCTTGAACAACATATCCTTTTCGTTTCAATCGAATCTGGCATTCTGCAGTGGTTCACCCCCCAGGGACTATAGGAAACGAGCATCCTACAAATCGAGTCATTTCCCCTTCTAATATTTGCTAACATGCGAATAGGCACATAGAGTGTGTGACGGTATAGGCAAGGTTATTGTTAACCACATGACAGGTACTGTTCTCTACACTCGGCCAATCTGTCTCATCTTGGTATCTCAAGCTCAAAAGTTCTCATGCCTAACAGCTTCGATTCTCATTAGAAGAATCAATCATTCATTGCATGCATTAGCCCACGGAAGTAGTTGGCAAAAATGACCCCTGGGCACATACAGATGCTTATTTTAGCCGCATGTGTATGTCCCGGGCGAGCTGCATGACGATGTTGGACGGTTCGAGACAGCAAACATTGAGCGTCAAGATTCTGGTGGAGTGTAACACTGCTCACAGCACTTGCATTAACCCCCACTTGATGCCCACGAGCTGGCAGGGGGTATTGACGGGCGGGCTGGCGGGCTAGGAGGGCTAGGGGCCTGGCAGTCGTACTTGAGCATCAGGCATGGTCGTTCCGAAATCTTCCATTCTCATCAACCAGAGTTATAGCGGATATATGCGTACTATTCAGGGTTGCTTGAGTGTTGTAGCTAACAAGCTACTGTAGATTCCTCAAAGAACCAACTCTGTCGCACCATAGCACTACGAGGCGGACGGACCTGAACATGCTTGACTGATCTAGCCACCTGGGGCCCGAAAATCGACTGGAGACGGAGAAGTCCTGGGCGACATATTAACTCTCCTAGTCCGCGATCTATTTGAAAATATCAAAAAAAAAAATAACACCGAAAACGAATTTCATCTTTCAGTACTCGGGCCGGGAGCCTGGAGGCATGGGCGAACGGCAACCCTGGTCATCTGTTTGGACCTCGTTCCTGTTGATGGGCTTGCAAACTGGACTGTGACAGGCTCGTGTCTCGACGTTGCGCCCGCAAATGATTCAAAATGCTGCACTAAACAACCGAGCATGGTGTCAGCGGCTTAACCACCCATGAGAGTTCTGAGTACCACGGCAAGATGACAGAGTGGATTAAGGGCTTATTAGCCTGTTCTTCAAATACATCCACTGATCAGTAAACCACGGTCACAGCATTACTCCGCAGTGATTCTGGTCTGCAACATCCGGGAAAACAAACATCCAAGTCTCGAAACGCTGCTGAAGAGATTGAAAGTTGTTCAGAGCATTTCCCGGTTTGCCTGATCGAGCAGTGAGACGCGCAAGATAACACAGACAAGTGATCACCTTGAACAGGCCTAGCATCTAGCCCAACTTACATAACTCAACAAGCAAAGCCGACAGTCCGATATAAACATCTGGACTTGCAATAACATCGCAAATCACTAGCCAATTAGGCCCCATTTTGTCCTGAAAAGGCGAGGGATATCCGGAGAGCCATGCGGGATTTCGTTTCCGTCAGGCCCTGGTTCGCTTTAGACGGCTCATGAGCGTCAAGTTCGTGTGCATTTCTCCGCTTCCTGGCATGAGAAGAAGCATGTGTTGATGCAACTCAACGACGGCAGCGGGAACAAAGCACGATGCATATTATCCTTCAGACTTCCCCACACGCCGCTCAGCCTGTCAGGCTGGTTGTTCAGGGATCAGAGGTTCGGAAGGTCTTCAAGGGGAAACCCGGTGGCCATGGAGAGCAAATCATGTCTCTTGTCCTGTGAGTAATACCTGTAACACGTTCAAGGACGAGACAATTTGGAGGTTAACCCCGTTAACTAAACTCTTGGGCGGATCTCGCACAACAGTCCGGAGTGTCGCCCCACTATAGCGGTGTGGGCCAAAGATAGAGACAGATATTAATATGTCATGCCTCCTGGTGTCCCCCCAGGCATTAAGAGTGGGTTGACCGATCAGATCTCTCAGCGCCGTTCTAACGCCCGCAACGCTCACCTAGCCCGCAAATCAACATGTGAGATGCCTCTGAGCGGGAGAGACCAACAAGGAAGACAAGTGGTAAGCTTGTCATGGGCCAAATTGCTCCCGGCGTGATAGTTCTCTAGCCTCGGTCAAATCCCCTCCGCAAGACGCCTATCAACAGAGACATTTCCAAGGATGAAGCTGTCTCGGTGCAGAATCACCCTTTGAGCCCTCAGAGCCGGCTTTCTTTTTTTTGCTTCCTTGCATCCGGTGGAAATAAGCACACAAGAAAGAACAAGCTGGATATGATTTGGGGAACCAACTCCAGCATTGCTTTGCCGCGAGGTGGGGGTCCTGGTTGGGGGTCAAGGGGCAAGAAGCATGCGTTCAATACTCCGGACGAGACCATGTTATCTCCTATCTCAAGGAGTCTGCTGCAGTGAGCAGCTGGCTGCTCGGCTGGCCTTGGAGTCCAACGCCATAGTCACCAGGCTGGGATTGGTCACGGATGCAATGGACCGTGATGTGATCATTGAGGCCACAATAATCTCGCCGGGGAGATCACTGTCTGGATGTTTCCCTCGAGTTCTGCGTGCTTAAGAGACCTTTTGGCCAACCCCAGATCTTTCGATGATGTTCGATGTCGACAGGTCTCTTGGTTTGCTGGCTCATCTGCTGCACCATTCTCTAGCGAATAGCTATAGCGGGTTGGTCTCACGAGAAAGTCGGGGATGTTGAGACTTTATGTGTTGTACTGTCTCTTACACGGCTCGATGCGAGTCATCTCTGCATCCCTACGTGGCTATCAGCCCCTTGCCGCCATCAGAAGTCCTCGAAGGCTCGAGATTAGATAGATGGGCTCCCAATCACAACCTCCATATGGTTGTACTGTATTTTATCAGCCCGGAGATCCAAGAAATGCACTATGCGCGTTGCAGAAGAAACGGCCGCATATCAAACCAGGGCCGCTACTCTGTAACCTTATCTCAACGCCATCACCCTGCATATCTGTGATAGCATAGCCTTAAATGTGCCGCGTGCTGCTGTTTCGTTACTCATATTGGGAAGTGCTGCAAGAAGAACTCATGCTGAAATTCTATTCTCACTGTCAAAGAAACATGAAACCTCCATTTAGCTTTCATGCAAGCTGAGAGGTCAATGCATGTAGGATGCTGATCCAAGCGATCCTTTGTTCTTCGAGACTATTATTACCCAAAACTCTTTGTTCCACGATATCGATCGGAAGATGAAACACGATGTTAAGATGGGCTTCTTTGAGAATAGTCGAAAACGGCTCGACATCCCAGTACGATGCGAACGAAATATCTTTAAGATGATATAACAAAGCAGCCTCGAGATGGTTTCTCGAGATGACATGATCCATGAGTCTTTGTCGACCCAGGCAATATGATTCTATTCTTGCATTACTTGCCACATTAAGATCGAAGAGCCTCGAAGACATGTCGTTCAACCAATAGTTTATATGTCGAGGAACCCCATGGTTCAGGAGGAGTCACAATATGGCTTTGAAAGATACCGATATCGCGAATAACTACCACGAACAATATGAAATCTTGGACACGAATCTCAATGTATCTTCTGGGTACCCTTATTGCTCATTATGCAGAAGCGAGGCCGATCACAGCAAGAGAACCAGGATTGAGCAGGGAAGATGTGAAGTCACTAGTATATCATATACTAGAAAGCTCTCAATATTCCAAAGATCTAGCCACGAAGGACGAAGACTTCCCACATGATGACGAACCGAACAAGCGTACGATCACCGGGGCCGAAAAGGGTGCTATCGTTGGGGGAACTATTGCTGCAGGAATTGTCCTCGGAGTGACGGTGTTTGTTCTTGTCCTCATATACAAACAATACATCATCCGTCGACAACAGAGTGGTGGACATGCCAACACTGCGACATCGCCACAGCAAAAGAGCCCGACGCCAGAAACGACAGATGGCAGTTCGACTCATGGTTCGTGGCGCCACACCTTCAATCGCCGGATATCAGTCCCCGACTCGGTCTCCGTGTATTCACAACGATCTTTTGGAAACGATATCGGTACCACCCAAATCGAGATGGCCACTGCTCAACCAATGCCATCGACAATGATGCCATCAAAGGCTGCCCAAATGCTGGGAGTTGAGCCTTTAGAGTCGACGACGCCTTTGACAAGGACCCCTCTACCATCACCATGGTTGCCAAACACACCTTTCTCACAGAACTCTATCCCACAAGGTTCTCTACCCCGAAACCCGTTGCAACAAAACCCTCTACCATGGAGTTCTACGCCGCAAACCCCTCCGCCACAATGTCCTCTTCCATCTATCCCTGTGTCATCTGGTGGTGAAGAGGACATTCCGTCACGGGACCCCCGAGATCGGACATCATCCAACTGCACAATGAGCACTCTTGGCAGGGAACTTCTTGACGACGTGATGCATCCAGTGTCCTTGCCCCCGACTAAGTTCAGCCCGCTTCCTGACAAGACAGGTTTCACTCGTCCGCCGCTACCCATATCGAAAGTTAAGAAGCCTCCCCCAGTGGCCTTCAACAACACCATGAAGGGGCAGAAGAGGATGCCGAGCAGACGGTATTTTGTGCCCTTGTTCAAGAATAACGGACAGTTGCTGAGTCCAACGTCACCGGAGGTGGGCTCGGCCCCAGAGACAGCAATAGAGGAGACGAATGTCAAGGCAGAGACAGTTCTGAGATATTCGTCGAGGGCGGGTCTATTCTTCCTGGGCGAGAATAAGATATGAACTTGGCCGGACGATGTTGCGTTTGTGGCATTACTTGGGCGTTTCTTCGAGCTTACACCGGTCGTTTTGAACGAAATTGTTGCTGGCATTTACATATTATGTTGCATATATCACGACATCCTGCATAGCATTCTTTACTTTAATACCAAACTATTATCTAAGACCAAAGCAGTCAGTAAAAGGCATTGCATCAGGGATCGTGTTATGAGAACCTCTCATTTAGACTCGTTAGGTCTACTAACTCAAAGTAGACTCTAATGAAATCTGATCGGGTCAGATAGGACATTTCCCTCCGCTAAATACGAACTTTACCGAAGTCATGAAAGTCTAGATAGACCTTCTCGTCAAGCCGTGCGTGTTTGTCCTAGCCGGTAAGCCACACACGATATAACAGCTGGGCAGATTATCAACGATGGATGTCGGCCAACTCTACCACAAATAAAGCCAGGTCTCTTTATACGACTGATCTCACTTATTCCAAAAAGAGAAAGACGAGCGAGACTGACCGATAACGCGGTAGTGAGCAACACTACGCACGACAAGATACTCACTACAAACCTGAGCAACAAATCTTGACCATATACCGACAGGTATGATGCTCCACCAGAAAAGCCCTCCAGGTTGAGCATTGGGGGAGGAGGTCGGTCGGTATCTTCATCATCATATACATACCAGTGAAGTAGCGAAAGAAAGCAAAAAAACAAAAAGATAGACAACTCCGGTACAGGGAATCGAACCCTGGGCTCCGCGGAACTGATCTCTCAGGTTATGAGAGCGCGAAATGTTAGCCACTACACCATACCGGATGATGTATTTGATGAAAGTTTCTTTTGTATCACTAACTATATTCATCACGTCACGTTTAAAAGCTTCTTCCCACATAAACGTCACCAAGAAGTAACCATCTGATCAGCTCCCAATTCAATCAATGCTCCCTGTGCTTATAGAAATTGAAGCTACCTAATTCTGTGGCTAATAATAATAAGTGGATGGTTTCTTGTCATAGATGACGTCCAAGTATCTCAAGTCGTAGCTTAGATCAAGTTAAACAATATGTAGATTCGAGTGAACGCTTCAAGCATAATGATCATAAGTCTCATGAGTCAAGAGTATAAGCTGTTAATCTATAGTGTAGTTTTTCTTGGTCTATACAAATCCGATGTTCTAATCTTGCCAGTTCGTAACTCACCACCAATTGTTGCAATTATACAGTCCCAGCAAGGCCTAAAGCTCACTCTTAGGTCTCTCATCATGCGTGTTGGTCACAGCTACAACACCTCCCTCCTTCTCAATATCTGCAGGAAGGTTTCCGAGAGCTCGGTCGCCGAACATGAGATCGATCTCCTCAAGTGACAGCCCCCTAGTCTCTCGGAAAGCGAAGATAAGGGTGGGAAGTGTGACGACAAGATTGAAAGCTATTATGTGTAAGCCAATTGGTTCAAATAACAGTACAGAGGTTTCACTTACCAACAAAGAGGAAGTAGAACTTCCAGCCTAGTTCCTTGAGGGCAAAGGGGCTGACTTGGTTCCAGAAAGTTGACACAAGCCAGTTACCGATACCAGTCGCAAACGCACAGCCCTTTCCGCGGATTTGGTAGGGCATGATTTCAGCCATATACGTCCAGCTCACAGGACCGAAGGATAATGAGAAGATAATAGTGACGCAGAAAAGGAATGCGACACCGGCGATGCTGAGGCCGCGGTGGGACCCGTCGAGGTTCTGGCTGTTCACGACACTCTCTAGGATAAGGGCGATGGTGATGGCGATGATACCGTAGATCAGAGGTCTCTTTCGACCAATTCTATCGGCGATGAAGGTGATGAAGAACAGGTCTAGGTGTTTTGGTGAGTATTTCGTTGTTTGTTGAGACGGTGTCTTGACTTACTAGCGATGGGACCTGTGCAGTTGTAGATTCCTGCGACTAGAAGACTCGTCTTTCCGGTAATTCCTAGTCGTTCGTACATGATAGTCTGGTAGTAGCTGTAATAGTTAGCCGGGTTCAAGTATTTGTTTGTTGAAATTGTGTGACAAAATACAAAAGACTCGGATTTTGTCTTGGCCACTTACCCAATAACATTGATTCCTAAGCCCATGTCAGTATATCATCTTCAATTACCATAGAGAGAGTTCCATACCAGTGAACTGAGTAAAGACTTGAACAAGTGTTCCAAGCATAAGTCTCTTGCGCCATTGAGGCACCTTGAACATAATCAACCAACCCGGCGCCGTCGCAGCCTTCTCAGCATCTAGAGTGAGCTTGATCTCGTTGAACTCGGAGTGAATCCAGTCCTCGTTCGAGCCATCATAGTGCAACTTGCGCAGAATTTTCATGCCATCGTCCAGCTGATCTGTAGCAATCAAGTGACGAGGCGTCTCTGGAAGCCAAAGCATGCCCAAGCACAGCAGCGCAGAGGGGAATGCTTGGAACGCTAGAGGGAATCGCCATTGGAAAGAAGACGTGTCGGGCATGTGAGAACTACCGTAGCCAACCCATGTTGAGACGATGAAGCCAACTCCAATCATTTGCTGGGCGAGACCGACGATAAGACCTCGATTCTTGGGAGAGGCGCACTCGGACTGGTATACGGGCACTGAGTAGTTGTCAGTCAGATTAATTCATAAAGGGGTGATGCGGTACTTACCACTCATTGAGAGAAGGCCAATGGCGAAGCCAGCGATGATGCGGCCTATCAGCATCATAGCGAGACTATTAAGATATTAGTTGTTGTTGTAGTTATATGGGAAACGCAACACATACTGATAAGAAGCAGCTTGAAGCACGCCTCCAACCGTGCAAATAGCAGCACCAATTCCAATAGTTCTTCTTCGACCAAATCGATCCATGATAACTCCACCAAACAAGGCTCCAAATACTGCTCCTCCGCTAAAGGTTGAGTTGATAGCACCGATGATGGAGGACGTGGATGTTGTGTCGAAGTAGTTCTGGAAGTGCTTGGATGCGATGACATCGGTCATAACACCAGAGTCATAACCAAATAAGAATGAGCTAGAATGAATGAGTTATCAGTATTCATAGTTTATGATTTTGTTGAACTCGTGAAGATCATATGGATCAGGAGTTGGAGTATGGCACTCACCCTATGGCTGCAAAGCAGGCCAGGCCGATATTGTAGGCTTGCCCCATGATCAGGACAACTCGGTCGAGTGTTTAAGCGTATGATAGTTTGATATCGAGTACTATGGAGCTTGAGAGTAAAGTGGATAGAGACCCAGTGGCAGAATACACGGACCTTGAGACTATTTGTACGATCGTCCATCAGACCAACGCAACAACCCCATTCCCCATATCACCCAATTGTCTCTTACGTTACATACTGATCGCCTCCAGCCTCCGATCCCTTGAGACCCACGTAACTTCCCCAGGGGGCCCCGAGTGGATGACTCCGCAACGATCATATCAGAGTGTCACGCAAGTCTAGGCGAGGTCCAACTTGAATCTTTTTAACAAACCCTGCACACGACGAGTCACGCCCCCGTAAGGATCAATCTCTACAGTATCCTCAACCTTGATATGGTATCTTCTCGGCTACGGCCGACATATTGGAAGTGACATGTACAGACCTGCTCCTGATGCTCGTCGGCATGTGTGGTGTTCCTGGTCGGACCCGAGCGATCGGAGAAAATACGCGCAAGTATGAACCCTTACCATGGCCGGTTAAATAACCCATGAGATATATCCAGCCTATAATGGATCGTGTCAAAAATTATCAGTATTTTTATTGCCGCGTCAATGCCAGATCAATGGACTAGAGGCTGAAAAAAAGCCGAACCACTGTCATGAGCTGACCGTTGACTGACAAGTCTTGTGCCATCCCGTCAGCCACATCTAGACTTGGCAAACATCTCATCTTGGCACATGGTCTTTAGCTATTTTCATTCCCGGCTAAAATCGAAATGCTAAAAACTCTCAGGTGAGGGATTGCTGGAGGTACCTTTGATCCTGCTCGTCGTTTGTTAGAGGCGGACCAATCATGGCTCTTGTCGGGGTTATATAGCCCGAGTCATGGGTTGTCCGATTTCAGATCATCACAAGACTTGGCTGAAAGACTGATTCCCTCTGTTCATTAACATGGATATTGGGAATTCGGCATGTTAGGTTTACTTGACTGTAATGACACCGGTGTGTTGTGGAAGAAATAGGCTATTGTCACTTTGATCCTACACTGTTCCTAGCATGCGAACTTGTGGCTATGTATCTCTAAGACTCTGAGAGAATTGCAAATTCATGGTTAAACTATAAGACCATACAAGGATGATATTCGGCATAATCGAGCACATATACCCTCCGTTCTCAGGCTGTATGCTTTGAAATACTACTCTGAAGGGAATGTGCCGTGGCCTGCAAGAGATGGGTTGCACGCATATACTCTGGGTTTCTACTTTTGATGGCCTAGAATAGATATTCATGATTAATGCCGAATCTTGCATATTCTAGAAGCTCATTGTATCTACGACCGTCTACCAGGTGGCTACTAGAAGCCAATTTGAAAATCTTGTTACTCTTCCAAGCTACTTTGAGGGAGACGATCGTTCTCAATACTCTAGGTACGGATCAAGCCACCGGGTAAACTATATTTATTCGCAGTTCGGGTGGTAAAATACGGAGTACCAATGATATATCTACCGCCCTCTATTTACTACCTTACCCTTCAAAGTCATCACAAGTTCGTTCAGAATTCTCCATGAGATGATTGCCCACTTCACAACTAGTCGTCGTTGACCAATCGCATTGCTTGTAGACCGCTAAATCTTCCTCTTCGGGCAACCCCCAAAGCCCCCAAAAAGGGACCCAGTTCCTCGGATCCGATAGTGGAGGTTTAGAGGAGTCACTATATTCTACAGTACAAGCCAACAACGAAAGGAATCATGACCTGAGAATACTGGGGATCAGAGAAGTCCCATGAACAGATGCTCATTACAGGGGTTTAGTTCCTATTAGAGGCTTAGTGCTGACGTTCCAATGCTTCGGATCCGCGGCATGTTCAGCTATACGAGGTATGCTTTTCATTTGTGCCCGCTCTGCCAATAGCCAGAATGTCGGGTTATGGAATGGTAGATGCAGCATGTGATTTTATTCTGAGAGTGACAGATCCTTACTGGGGTTCTTCAAATCGCGAGTCGGAATATCGTTGTGATAGAGTACTAGCACATATTTGAGGTATTCGTTAATGAGACAGCATGTAAAAACTCCATGTCATTAAGTAGTCAATCTTCTATTCATCAATCAGACATCGTGGTAACTAAGCTCTATTACAAAGACTCAATGGAAACAGGAGCATCACCCTCCAAGTCACGACCCTTCTCCGTAACCTTGCAGTCGCCCTTGAGCTTGTCTGTCCCCTGGAGCTTTCCATCTTCACCCACCACAAGCTCAACAACAACATTACCTTCCCCGTCCACAACAGTTGCCTTTGCTCCAGGAGAAGTCTGGTACAAAGCAACCTCAACATTGTTGGCAAAGTCATACGCAGCACCGACCTCCTTACGGCTGCCAAGGACAAGGACGGTGTTCTCGCGGACGTACAGAGGTAGAGTGCCGAAGGCGTGCTTCTCTTTGAACCAGCCGGGTCCGGACTTGACTTCGTTGGTGAAGAATGATGTCCACTTGCCCTTTGGTAGATAGAATTCCACTTCGTCGGACTCTTCGTAGATGGGTGCAGCTAGGAGTTGAGAACCAATCATGAACTGGCGGTCGAGGTACCAAGATGTAGGATCCTCGGGGAACTCGAGAGCAATCGCTCGCAGAGACATGGGAATACCGCTTTCGATAGACTCGATAGCTTGGGAGAAGATATAAGGCATCAAACGCGTCTTGAGAGCTGTCCACTTGGCCAATGTCTTGGAACATCCCTCCTCTGTAGTATCATCATCATCGACAACCCACGGCACACGGTAAGAGTTACTACCATGTAGACGACTATGGCTGCACAAAAGACCCATGGCAACCCATCTCTTATAGATCCACGGGGGTGGAGAGCCCTCAAAGCCGCCAATATCACAGCTCCAGAAGGTAAACCCACTGAGACCCATCGACAAACCACCACGGACGGACTCAGCGAGGGCTTCGGGAGTTGACTCGCAATCACCGCCCCAGACAAGAGGGAATCGCTGTGTTCCAGCACAAGCAGCACGGGCGTAAAGAACAGCCTCATTGTCGCCGTATCGCTTCTGGAGGGCCTCGTAGACAAGCTTATTGTAGGCGAAGGCGTAATAGTTGTGCATCTTGTGAGGATCAACAGTCGTGTCGTGCCATTGAACGTCGAGAGTAGGAATACGCTCGCCAAAATCGGTCTTGAGGGCGTCAACACCCTTGTCGAAGAGATCGTTGAGGCACTCGGTGTACCAAGCACAAGCCTCAGGGTTCGTCACGTCCACGAGACCCATGCCTCCCTGCCACAAATCCCACTGCCAGACATCGCCGTTCTTACGCTTGAGGAGGTAGCCTTTCTCGGCAGCATGCTTGAAAGCAGCACCAGCTTGGCCGATATAAGGGTTGATCCAGACGCAGACCTTCTTGCAGAGATCGCTCTCCTTCAGACGTGAGATTTGGCCCTTGGGATCGGGGAAGCGTTCAGAGTCAAAGACAAAGTCTGTCCATTTGAAAGCCTTCATCCAGAAGCAGTCGTAGTGGAATACATCGACAGGAGAGCCGCGAGACTTCATACCCTCGAGGAAAGAGTTGACAGTGGCTTCGTCGTAGTTGGTAGTGAAGCTGGTAGTCAGCCAGAGACCGAAACTCCAGCTGGGTACCTTGTTTGCCTTTCCGGTGAGGACTGTGTATCTCTTCAGGACATCCTTAGGCCCGTCGCCGTAAATGATGTACATCTTGAGGCGCTGACCCTCAACGGTCGTCTGCACACGGCAGCTTCGTTCACTGCCAATCTCGAGATCGACTTTGCCAGGATTGTCGATAAAGACACCATAACCACGGTTGCTCATCCAGAACGAAACGTTCTTGTAAGCCTGGTCGCTTGAAGTGCCGCCGTCTGCGTTCCAGAGAACAACATTCTGGCCAACTTTATTCCAAGCACCAAAGCGCTCGCCCAGGCCGTGGACAGACTCGCCGACGGATAGAGTCGTCTGCATGAACATGTAGTGCTTGAAGTCGCGCATGTCGCCGGTCTGCAGGGGTGTGCTGGGGCCAGGAGAGTAGGCAAAGCCCGTGCTTCTGTTGCCGAGGTTCGTGAGGTGTTTCTTCCCATCTGAGCTGTGGAACTTGATATCGAAGTTGTGCTGATCAGGATGGATAGTAGCTGACAGGGCACCGGACTGCAGAGTAGTGCCCTTCTCGCCCTTGAGGACCTTGCCTTGGACCTTTGGCTGGCCAGCAGGGAAGAGATCGAAATTAGGACCTGTTCTCCGGGCGCCCTCCCAATGTGTGCTCTCGATGGAGATGACGCCGTCCATCTCTGCTTTGATGTCGATACTCAGGGTAGGTTGGTTGAGGGTATCGCCGCGCGAGCGGATGTGCTTGACCGGACATAGCAGATTGAGGGCCTGCTGGTCTTCGTTTGGGGTGATTTCATAGACATCTTCGGCATACTCGGTGCGGAAGTCTTGGGCGGGCAGCCACATGCCATCGCGAAGATGCATCTTTGGTGTTTAGACGGGTATAGAGGGGATTATGTTTTCAATTGGTATGTGTGATGGCTAGAGAAGATACAGAACTGCGGAATGGGTCGGTCTTTGAATGTTAACCACAGAAACGAAACGACAATACTATCGCGCAACTCTCATGGTGTCACTCTCCACCTCATCATGGAACATAACATGATTAACCTCGTAGCATATGCAAATGCATCCTGCGGTATCAATTCACCCGGTGCTCTTCCCCTCACGACCCCGCCATATATCTTATCATGACATTACCTTAGCCGGAATTCTTGAATTCTTGGGCGTCATTCGTTCGCGTCTGGCATATTCCCTTGCGATGGAGCAGCATCAGGCGATGTTCCAGTGGTGGATAAATCAGTTGTAGAAGCTAGAGGCACACCCGGTTAAAGAGACTGGACGGGAACGGAAGCCCAGGCTAGCCAGGGCTTGTAAATAATGGAATCGCGGGGTTCGTGCAGGGGCGTAGCAGGACTAGCAGGACTAGCAGGGCTAGCAGGGGGGGAGCTCACAGGGCCACATCCGCTGTAGACTAACGGCTCCGTCATCCGTCCACTCCACTACTAACGGGGCCATCTTTCGACTTACACGGGTCCATCCATATCAACATCCATCATACTGTAGGTAAATTAACCAATACCAGTAACTAACTCTTCTGAAGCATGATCTACATCCACAGATGCCTTGCTTGTGTATTAACTTTTAGTCTAAACGCGTACAGTTCGTACTCGCCTGCCGTTTAATATCTTTCTCTTACGTTCCTCGGCCGATTCACTCCCTTGTACATCTGCAGCTCGTGCTAGGATATTCGGCTCGTCTTTCCATATACACGCTTCACCCCCATGTAATGTCAACTAAACATACACAAAAACTCAAATCCACGAATCCCAATCCTTCGCCCATCTCCTTCTCGACTCTTCTGCAGCTCTTGATCTGCCAATTGGTGGCGCCCCCGCATTTCCCCAGGGTCTGGGACCTCCCTACAGTATGTCATGATCTATGCTGCGCTTCTTCAACAGCATTCCCTGAGCTAATTCGAATTGAGCCCGTAATTAAACTCACATGCACTGTAACCAAACAGCATCATGATGTCGGGTGCTCCTGCACGAGGGAGGCCCTGTAAATTGCAACGGTTAATTGTAAACAGACAAGGCTCCGTTGACTTTGTATAAATCATGTCGATCCCACCTCACTTTTCTCTGTATAGCTTCCTCTTCACCCTCAATTCTCCAGAATGAAGCTCTCTGGCTACCTTTGCGCGGCAGTCCTGGCCACAGCCGGTCAGGCTGCCAAGGAAAAGCCCTTGTACAAGGACCCCAAAGCTTCTATCGACGACAGAGTCGAGGATCTCCTCAAGCGCATGACTATCCAGGAGAAGACGGCCCAGCTGATCCAGGGTGACATGACCAACTATCTCAACCTGACTGATTTGAGTGTCAACAAGACTGGCATGGAGTGGAACTTCAAGTACCGCGCCAATTCCATCTGGACCGGCTTGTACGCCAATATGACTACCATCAAGCAGGCTGCCAAGCTGGGACAGGACTACTTGGCCAAGGAAACTAAGCTTGGTAAGTCAATCTACTATCTATATCCTCAGATACGCAATCTAATGTATCTCAGGAATTCCCGCCTTTGTCCAGAGCGAAGGTCTGCACGGAGTTTTGATCCTCAATGGCACCATCTTCAACTCCCCCATCGGCATGGGATGCTCCTTCAACCCAGAGCTTATCGAGAAGATGGCCGATGTCATTGCTGTAGAGTCTCGAGCCGTTGGTATCAACCAGCTCTTTTCTCCTCAAGTCGATCTCGCACGAGAACTGCGCTTCGGTCGAGTTGAAGAATGTTTCAGCGAGGATTCCTATCTGTATGTTCCCACAGCCAGACCAACAGCTCGGTATACTGACTCTTATACAGTGCTGGAGAGATGGGTTACAGCTTCGTCAAGGGCCTTCAGGCCGGAGGTGTCTCAGCAATGGTCAAACACTACGTAAGTCCCATCCCAGCCTTCATCGATCTAGATAACTGACCTCCCAAGGCTGCCTTTGCTTCCCCCGAACAAGGTATCAACACCGCCCCTGTCCACGGTGGTGAGCGAGAGCTGCGGTCTCTCTATCTCCCTCCCTTCAAGCGGGCCATCATCGATGGCGGTGCTACCTCCATTATGTCCTCCTACAACTCCTACGATGGTGTTCCAACGGTATCCGACTCCCACCTCCTCACTGATATCCTTCGTGAGGAATGGGGCTACAAATACTATGTCATCTCCGATGCTGGAGGCACTGCTCGTCTCGCACAAGCTTTCTATGTCTGTCCTCTCGAAGACGACGAGTGCATCACTCTTGAGGTAAGTTTCTCCTGACATACTTTTCCCGGCAAACGCTCACTAGTCGTAGACCCTCCCTGCCGGTAACGATGCCGAGATGGGCGGTGGCTACTGGAGTTTTGAGATCATCCCAGAGCTTGTCAAGGATGGTAAGCTGGAAGAGAAGGTTGTCGACACAGCTGTGTCCCGTGTTCTCCGCTCCAAGTTCGAGATGGGTCTCTTTGAGAAGCCCTTCACTGGTGTCGCGGATGATAAGATCTGGGACTATGTCAACACCAAGGCCCACAAGAAGGTTGCCCGTCAACTTGACGCTGAGAGTATCGTTCTCCTTGAGAACCACGAGAACACCCTTCCCCTGAAGAAGAACGCCAATGTCGCTGTTATCGGCCCCATGGCCCACGGCTACGTCAACGTAAGTAATCTCCTAATTCTCTTGGCCAACATTCCATTGACGTTAGTTAGTATGGTGACTATGTCATCCACACTGCCATGACCCGTGGTGTCACTCCTTATGATGGTATCAAGGCCGCCAGCGAGGGTAAAGTCACATTCACCCAAGGCTGCGAGCGCTGGTCCAACGACGATTCTGGCTTCGAGGACGCCGTCGCCGCTGCTGAAGCCGCGGACGTTGCTGTCGTCGTTGTCGGAACCTGGACTCGCGACCAGAACGAACTATGGGGAGGCTTAAATGCCACAACTGGTGAGCACATCGACGCCAGCAACCTGAACCTCATCGGCGCCATGCCCAAGCTCGTCAAGGCCATCATCGACACTGGAAAGCCCACCGTCGTAGTGTTCAGTTCCGGCAAGCCCATCACCGAGCCTTGGATCTCCGAGGAGGCTGCGGCTCTTGTCCAGCAGTTCTACCAGTCCCAGGAGGGTGGCCACGCTCTGGCTGATATCCTGTACGGCAACGTCAACCCCTCTGGCAAGCTCTCTGTCAGCTTCCCCTACGACGTCGGCACCACGCCCATCTACTACGACCACCTCAACTCTGCTCGCGCATACCCCAACCCAGGCAAGATCTACGAGAACGGCACTCTCAAGTTCGGCAACAACTACATCCTCGAGAACCCCGAAGCGCTGTACACGTTTGGCTACGGACTGTCCTACAGCAAGTTCGACTTCTCCAAGATCTCCGTCTCCAAGAAGAACGTAACTGCATCCGACACCGTCACTGTTTCCGTCGATGTCAGCAACAAGTCCAAGCGTGACGGCTCCGAGGTTGTGCAGCTGTACGTCAAGGACATGCTTGCCTCTGTAGATGTTCCCCGATACCAGCTCAAGGGTTTCAAGAAGGTCGCTGTCAAGGCTGGCAAGACCAAGACTGTCAAGGTTGATCTCAAGGTTGAGGAGTGGGGTCTTTGGGATCGCAAGATGAAGTATGTTGTCGAGCCTGGTGATTTTACTGTCTTTGTCGGCAACTCGAGCGATAACTTCAAGGGTAACGTGACAGTTACGGTCTCATAGAGTTAGTTTAGACTATTTAGTTACGAGCAGAATACGACATTGTTTACCAATGAGTCTATCTCATGTTATAGCAATTGGTTGGTGTTTGTTAAGTTTACCCAATCGATGTTAATTGCATGATGAGCCAGTATGAGCTCGTTCATGTGGGTTCTTTTGTTGATCTATATCAAGCCTCGTAGTAACATCTAGAGTTCATGATCGAATCTCAATGCATGTCCAAGTTGGTCGAAATATAGCCACTTTAATGAGGCCACCCAATAAAAGTAAAATTGGGTACTCTATCACTTATCGCAAAGGCAAAGTGCTTTATCCGGCGTCGGCGTTTATATCATCCGCGCACTGACCAATCAGAAGTGACCGCGACCGGAAATGTGGTCATGGGCTACGGGAGGCGGGCAGCCTCGCTTCTTGTTCCAGCTTCTCCTCGTTATCCAAGCACAATCGATTCAAAATTGCTTCTCACCAACTTTTCCGCGCCGACACGACTTTTTCTTTCGAACCGGGACTTTTCTCGTACACTGCGATCATCGACGACCTTTGGTCGCCTTTTTTCCTTTCTGAACGCGCCCAAGAGGCCTGGCGCTCCCTCGTCGCTTCGCTCACAACCACCATCCATTCGATTGTTTAGTCCAACATTTGCCCGTCATGGCGTCGCAGCAGGTCCTTTTCGCCGAAACAATAGCGGGCATGAAGAAAGCTTTCAAGCGGAAAACTTACGGTACGCAAATCTTGTTGCGCTTGTCGCACTTGGGAGATTGACAGCTGACCATCTTCACCCAACAGACTCCGACTCGGATTCAGAAATCGAAAGCTATAGTAATCGCGGATACAAGCTCAAAAAGAAGGCACGCTTTGCCCGTCAAGGACAATTGGTTCCTAATAATGGTCCCAGTTCGTACAGAGAGGTTCGTTGGTTCGGCAAACCCCTCCTACCCCCAGCTTCTGACTTCTCTAGTATGTTGACTATGCCGGTGTTCGACGTCCAATCCTTTATCGCAATCCTCCACTAGTCGACGAAGAAGGATACGAAATAGATAGTGACGACGACGATGAGGAGCGCGTGCAGGAGGCTGAGGCCTCAGCGGCCGAGATGAATCCGTATGCCAACATCCAAATAGAGAGTATGTCAACAACCGCGCAGTCCAATGGCACGGCTAACAGAAGTAGATATCCTCGCACCACTTACTGCATCGACCGCTTTGCCAACACACCCGACCCTCTCGAAGCCATTCCTATCGAAGACCCTAACTCAGCTCGTTGACCAAAGCTGCGACATCGTGCGCAAAGAAAACCACTCCCTGTGGAAAGTTAGACACCTCATGACAGCATTGTGCGGCGACTACACCTGGGTCCCCTGCGAGATGATGGTCCGGCCGGCAGATGTCCAGCTTTACACAGACAACCACACTGCACGTCATCTGTTAGCCCTTTCTGAGGCGGTATCGGCACTTCCTGCAATCACCAATGGCGACATGAAACAACAAGAAAACGGTGTTGAATTGAGAAATTCTGCTCCAGACACAACTCCGAATGGAGAGCCAACCGACAAGGATGCAGCAGAGGACGCGGATATAACCATGACGGATGCGGGGACCGCTGACCCAGACGATTCCCACTTGGAAGATGCCACCGAGGATGCGAGAGGCGATGCTGAGAATGATGGTGCGGATAAGGCTTCCAATTTGCCGAACGGCAAGCAGATATCGGCTGCTCAGATTGACTCAGCAAAAGAACCCAAGGATGAATTAACGAATGGGGTCAACGAAAATTCGAATGAGCAAGGCAGGGACGAGACTCAAGCGAACAGAGCTGAGGTCTCTGCAAAACCTGCAGTCGGCGACACACATGAACAGAACGAGCTGGCTGAGACAATAGCCCCAGATGTGTCCATGCTCTCTGATGCGGATGATGATTTTATTCATCCCATGTTCATTGCGCCTTTAGGAGCACGACCAGATCGAGATATTGGTTTGCCAGATCAGGAAGCAGAAGATGTTCGACGACTGCTTGCTCTTTATGTGCAGAAGCAGGAAGAGGTGTGTAGAGGGGCACAGAGGTTGTTCTTGGGCCTCCTTAAAGCTGAGCATCTACGCAAGAATGTGCTCCACTGGTCCAAGGCAGAAGCTCACTCAGGGCCTAACCGAGACATGTCGGACGGCGAGGACTGGTACGACAAGGAGGAATGGGGCCTGACAGAAGATCTCAAGAAGGGGCAAGACGAAGAGGAAGAAGATGTTCAAACAACGGGGAAGAAGACGAGGAACAGACGACAATAACTGTCTGGTCTCTTGGTATTAATGGATGATAATGACTGGTTTTCCATTGTCGGGGTTATTTGTTTGGGCGTTTCAAGGATGGCGTTGGGAATAAACCGCGAGATAGGCCTTGATGCCAACCGCGAGAAGAGAGCGCATCTGTTGCAATATCGATAGACATGAATATTTAAGCATATACTCGATTATTCTGGTAGATATTGTGCCTATTTTGGTCGTGAGCTGACGGGGGCTTTTCCTCGGTATGAGGCAGATGTTGTTTGCCTTGGTTTCTCCCGGCTGCAGGCTGCAGGGGTCTTTAGAAGTTCCCTCTTCTGGAGCTCTCCACTAAATCCGACTACCTGCCATTATGACGCTGCTTGCCCGTGACCTGGACCCTCTCCTCTTCCTCTTTCCACTCTCTTCCATGTGACAGCACCTACCTATCCAACCTTAGCTCTCCTACTTCTTTCAATCCCTGGCTCTCAACAATTTGTCTTCAAAACAACAGATTTGGTCTCGTTTGCTCTATTATTTGCTTCCTTTGTTCTCCGTGACTTGTGCGTGAACTTGTTACGTCGGTGATCAAGGCTTCTACTTTACGTTACCTTACTCTTTGTTGCTTGTTTTGTCCAAGCTGTCATCATGGCTCTCGGTGTGAAAGACTTCATCGACTATGTCGACTATGATAGGCAGAGCCTGTACAGTAAGTCTTTGCCAACTTGACTTGAGTTGTGCTTCTAATTGCCAATAATGACTGAATCTGACTTGATCTCTTTGCTTCTCTCCAGTCTCTGCTGCGTCTATTGCCTTTAACCCGCTCTTTTGGAAGTGAGTTGCTCAGTCCCAGTGTGATTTTGCCAGCGCTAACTTGTTGCTTTCAAGCATTATCGCCCGTCAAGGTACGCAGAGCTCAATGAGCGTGGTAGCCAATTATTGACTAACACTTCTGCTGGAAAGAATACCACAACAAGGTCCTGACCAAGCTCTTTGGAGGTAACTCCCAGGTTGGCTGTTATGCTCTTGCTGCCACCATCTTCTCTCTCGGTATGGTTCGCGACTTCATCTACAAGAATGCCATTGCCGAGCAACCCACGCATCCCGCTCTCGTCAACGAATACATCCAGGCCGCCGCTGCCACTCTCTTTGTTATCGGTAACGTCCTAGTTGTCTCTTCAACCTGGCGACTCGGAATTACTGGCACGTTCCTCGGTGACTACTTTGGCATTCTCATGGACGAGATGGTGACTGGCTTCCCCTTCAATGTGACCGGTTCTCCCATGTACACTGGCTCTACTTGCAGCTTCCTCGCTACCGCACTCTGGTATGGCAAGCCCGCCGGTGTCCTGCTCACCCTCTGGGTTCACTTTGTCTACAAAATTGCCCTTGGATTTGAGGATCCTTTCACGTCTGGAATCTACGCCAAGCGCGAACGTGAGCGTGCTGCTGGAAAGAAGTCCACCTAAACGTCTCAGCTGTTTCTGTCTGTACTCTTGCAAGTGAAACGAAAATAAGAGTGACAAGACAACATACCAGCGCAGCCTGAACCGCGCATAAACAACAGGCGAACAGAAAGAGACTGCGAGACAGCTCCAATTCGTCAGCTAGTGTGCAGCATTGCGCCAAGTTGACACAGGAAAGCGACGCCTTTCAACAGGCCAGGTGCCTCTCAACAGGCTTAAGGAGTTTTCGGATACAAAAGACATACAGATACCACGCCGTTACCGACATCAATCAGTCGACGAGCATATGGAATTACCCTTGATTTATACCAATACTAAACTCAACATTTATAAACATGGCCTCTTGTAAGAAATATTATCTCACGACAATGAAAAACCACTATCAATAAGCCCTAATCCTAGCAAGCATCTGTACATATTCATTGTCTTTCGGAGCCTCTTGGGTTGTAGTAGGTGAACCTGGAAAGTCATATTTGCGCAGAATCCTTGACTTTGGTCCCATGATAGTTTACCAACCTTACTTCATGGTAAGCTTAACGGTAGAATGTGAAGTAATAGGATACATGTGGAACACTCAAACATTATGTCATACACAGCTTCAAAAGCCTTTTAACTCATCTAGTCATTCCTCATAAGTTGATTTGGGAACCTACTCTACATTCCAACAACACCATAAATCATCTCCACAGGCTGTGCTCATGCCTATTACACAGCCAATACACCGTTCAATCCCACGAGTATCATTTTGTCAACAGTACTAACTCCGATTCTTCTTGAATTTCATTGATCTATGTCTCCGAGGGCTTGTCATCCGGAAGCAGATCGACAGCAGTGGCCTCGACAGGCTTCTTCTCCTCGGCAGTCTTCTCCTCAGCAGTCTTCTCCTCGGCTACCTTCTTCTCAGCCGATCCCTCGCCGGTCTTTTCGGCTTCGCGGATGGCGAGTTTCTTCTGCTTCTTCTTGTCCTTAGCAGCCTTCCTGGCCGCAGCCTTTTCCGCCTCGAGAGCCTTCTGCTTTCGGACCTCCTCACCCCCAAAGGCCTCGCGCCACTCGTCGAGCTTGGATGCGGGGATCTGTGTGAAGAGAAGCTTGGGCTCGCCAATCTTCTGGCCGGGCTTGATCATGTCACCGGTCCATGTGTCGGGGATTGAGACAAGACCGGGGCTGCCGATCTGCTCCAGGATAGCGTCTGAGGTTGAGGGCATGTAAGGATAGACGATACTGGCAAGAAGCTGAAGGTGGTTGATACCGAGACCGATGACAGCGGCACAACGGTCAGGCTCATCGGCAAGAAGCTGGTTGTTCAGCTTGCTATCTTGTAGAAGCTTGTTACCGAGGGAAGAGATGTACATGACGGAGGCAAGACCAGCACGGAGCTTAATGGCATCGAATTGGTCGATGAAAACCTTGAGGGCTTCGTTGACCTCCTTCTTGTGCTCTTCCAAACGCTCGTCGGTATACTTGGTGTAGTCGGGCACAACACCATCAAGCTTTGCCTGAGTAAACTTGAGGATTCGCTGGTTCAAGTTACCAAGGTTCTTGAGAAGGTCATTGTTGTTGCAGTCAATGAATTCTTGCCACTTGAACTCAGAGTCGGCAGTCTCAGGACGTCTCGAGAGAAGGTAGTATCTCCAAACATCAGGATCAACACCAGTTTCCTTGGCAGTGTTACCAAACACGCCAACACCGCGAGACTTGCTGAACTTTCCGCCCTCGTAGTTGAGGTATTCGGTTGTTGACATCTTGTGGACCTTTGTCCAATTCTCTTTTGTGCCAAGCTGAGAGGCAGGGAAGATGATGGTATGGAATCTACATAAATTGGGTTAGTGATTTTTCAAAATTGTTGTCTGAGCAGATCATTGATTTCACTATTTAGGATCACTTACGGCACGTTGTCCTTGCCCATGAACTGATATAGCTTGACGTTCTCGGGATTCTTCCACCACTTCTCCCAGTTTGTACCATCCAAGTTATCGCCATCCACCAAGTTCTTGGTGATGGAAACGTAGCCAATACAAGCATCGAACCAGACGTAAAAGACCTTCTCGGCATATTCCTCGTTGCTCAAGCCTTCGAGGTCCTTGGGAATGGGAACACCCCACTTGAGATCTCGAGTGATACCACGGGGAAGGAGTCCCTTGTCGATCCATGATTGAGTAATGGAGACACAGTTGGAGCTCCAGTCTCCCTCCTTGCTGCTCTTGTGGAACCAGGGGACGAGAAGGTCCTTGATGGCGTCGAGACGGAGGAAGAGGTGCTTGGTCTTTCGCTTTTCGGGGGTGGTGCTATCAACCTTGCAGCGGGGGTTGATCAGGAAGCCAGTGGCCTTGGCCTCAACATGGTCGTCCTCTGAAGCGCTGGGCTCGCGCTCGGGCTCGAAGGGGTCGATAAGGCTACCGCAAGCATCACATTGATCTCCGCGGGCACCGAGGTCGTGGCAAATACTACATTCTCCCTCAACGAAACGGTCCGCAAGGAACTTGCCGTGGTTGGGATGCGAACAGAAAGGCTGAGTAGTCTCGCGCTCCTCAATGTAGTTGTTATTCCAAAGCTCCTTGAAAATGTGTTGCACAATCTGCGTCTGTTGGTCGGTTGGCGTTCGGCCGAAGATGTCGAAGTCAATTCGGAACCAGTCGTAGACTCCCTTGTGAAGGGCGTGATACTTGGCGCAAAGGTCGGCGGGTGAGAGACCTTCTTCGAGAGCCTTGGTCTCGGTAGCGGTACCGTACTCGTCAGAACCGCAGATGTAGATAGTGTTGAGGCCTCTGGCTCTGCAGTAGCGAGCGAACACGTCGGCAGAGAGGACACTGCCAATAATGTTACCCAGATGGGGGATGTTGTTGACGTAGGGAAGGGCACTGGTGATAAGAATGTTGCGCTTGCCCTCTTGAGGGAGAATGGGTGATTTTGAAGCCATCTTGGGCAGTCTAATGTTGCAGCCACTCTATAGATGCTCGTTCGAGATGATTTAAAGCGCGATGTTCTTTGTTGTTGGTTCTTTGTGAGTCACAGAGCCGCGATATCGCCTTTCAGTCAAAATTCGTAGCTGAGGTGGGATGGCGGGGGCGGGGTGATTGGAGATCAGCCAGGGCCGTCTTCGGGGTCAAAAGGTATAGGGTAAGCAGGTTGGGAGCCGCCAAATGAAGTCTAGAATTGGGTAAACATGATTGTTGAAGTTGCTTAATTAATGGTGATTGAAGAGCATTATTGTAAACGTTTGCATGTTTCCTGACTCACATACCGTACATTGCTTGGCGGGGTCTGGACCTGGGGCATAGATAATGTACTTTGGAGGGCATTTTCGGCGATTTGGAGGCATAAGCTTTGGTAGTAAATTAGGCCAACAGCTTGAAAATAGGCATCTGTAAGGGCATTGGAATATAATGCTTAAATCTGTGAAAAAATGGCGCTTTCTGAATTTCAGTTATAACCTTATTCAAAAAGACCACATCATCATCATCACCACATAATATGCTTTGAGGAAGGGTATTTTTGTTCACGAATGTAAGTAAGAGGATATGGCGTTGATTCTGTGGTAGAGTTAAGGAACACTCTTCATAAGTGCTTATAAGTGATAGAAGCAAATGGCTTTCCTAATCGTCTAGAAATTAAAGCAGCTAGACGCTCTCTGTTGGTACCCCCATTGGTTACTACGCTTATGAGAAAGCATCTATACTGAGCTGTGGTGTATACTTTTGGAGTCTAGGTGGCTTGCCTCCTATACACATACTAAGCATATACTAGGCAACTACCTTAAATACTAGGTATTCTTGCTTAGGATGATCCCATGTGGGCTTATACTTCTGACATCTCCAGCAATGGATGTATGACTGACGAGGAACCATGGAGAAAAGCCACTGATAAGCGCCGTGGTTAACCTCGAGCTGGCTGTCTTCCAAGATATCAGGTATTAACTTTCCTCTCTTCTGAAATGTTCATCAACGACCTTTCTTACCTAGGTAGTTTGATATTTGTTTCATAACCTATCACAGAACCTTGCCCAACTCTAATTGGACTTGTCAAGTGCCTCTTTCGGCTAACCTGCTGTGATTTCCTCCCCCATCTTGACGAGTGACGACAGTTGCCCCGCCGAAACTGGGAAGTTGCCCCGCGCCACGGCCCGCAAACCAAGCAAGAGCAACCAAGCACGACCCCACCATCCTCTAACCATGGCAGGGACGACATGTGCGCCTGACTACTCTGTTTGAGCTACCTTCCCTGGTTGTCTTTGTTACAAGAAGCACTTATACCTTCCAAAACAACACACAAGCTGTGTCCCATCAACATCGTGTCAGAGCAACGACTGTGACACATTCATGATTCTTGGCTGACCCCGCATTTCCTGGTCTATCATCACCTGAAGCTTCCCAGAGCTATCGCAGCAGTCTGAGATAGCATCATTCTGGCAACATAGAGCCCGATATCGCAGAGACAGAAGCGCTACAGAAAATACAAAGAGTCTTTGATTACATCGTCCAATATGAGTGTGTTCGCAACGGTAAGATCACCCCATTCGGCTCTCGTGTTTGTCCATGTCGTCCGTTGAGGCGTTCCTCGTCGATATCTAGTCCCATGAGCTATTTATATGAGGCTAGGTTATGACATATCATTATATTTCACCTTACTGACATTTTAGCAGAAGAAGCCGTTCTCGGCTGTTACCGTTACGGTTGAGAACCTCACCTCCGAGGCGTATGAAGAGGAGGATCTCAGTGGTATTCCAGAGCTCGTTGAAGTCATTACTTTACAAGCTACTGGTCCAAGTGAGGCAGCTCGGGCTATTCGAAAAAAGCTCAAATATGGAAATGTCCACCGTCAAATTCGTGCATTGGTACTCCTTGATGGTCTCATCCAAAATGCTGGCGAGAGGTTCCAGCGCACCTTTGTGGACGAGCCTCTTCTTGAGCGTCTACGTGTTTGCGGTACTTCTAACCTTTCTGATATTGCCGTAAGGAACAAGTGTAGAGAACTGTTCCGATCTTGGTCGCAGTATGCTGGAAGGCCCGGACTAGACAGTCTTGCACGACTGCACAAGGTGAGCCGTAATCACCCGACATTTTCTAGATCAGAAGCTTATCGTTACAGGAACTTCCCAAGAGAAAACAAGCCGTCACTCAAGAGAGATCAAGAGTTCTCAGAGAAACGGAGGAAAACCCGTTCGTCGATGATGAACAAGAAGCTGCAGCAAAAGCAGCCCGCGAAGCACAAAAGGCCCCAGGCCCATCTAGTACTGCCCAAGCATCTGGTTCAACATTTGGCCATACCTCTACTAAGTCTTCTTCCGGAGCCAGTAGCTTCTTTGGCAGTTCGAAAGACAAGAAGAAGGAGAAAGAGAAGGAGAAGAACAAGGGAAAGAGAAAGCCTTTCAATCTTGAGGCAGAGAAGGAACAGATGAAATCTGTTATCGCCGACTCCTCCATCGCCGCTACTAATTTGATGAACGCGCTTCAAAGCATTAATCGTGAGGTTGAGCGTATTTCTGAGAACCAGGCTGCCGTCGAGCGCTTTGAAGCTTGTAAGCTTCTTCGACGAAAAGTGCTGCGTTATGTAAGTCATAGCTTGACACCGCAAGAAGGTCATTGAGCTAATTTTAACAAGGTCCATAATGTGGAAGAGGAGCAGTGGCTAGGAGGACTACTACATGCGAATGATGAGCTCGTTCACGCTCTAATGTCTTTTGAGCAGTTCGATCGTTCCATCGATGCGGATAGTGACTCGGATGACGAGCTTGCTGAACAAGCCCATTTGTACCGAAGTATGTATCAACATGGTTTTCGAATAGAATGCAACTGACATTCGCTAGTGGCAACAATCAAAGGCAAGGAGGCAATGGCTAAGGCTTCTGGCCAGTCGCCAACCTCATCGCAGCCTCCGGACCTTTCTGAACTGAACATTTCACATTCTCCTGCTCATTCTGCTCCTCCTCGTCCGCCTCCCATGTCGAAGCCTCACTCAAACCCGCCTCCTCAACCTCCAAGGCCAGCTGTGGTTTCTTCTGCACCTGCACCTGCAGAGGAAGAAGATGACGACGATCCATTCGGGGATTCTCATGCTCTTGATACACCTCAGCACGAAAGTGATCAGCCTAGGTGGTGAGAGCGAAAAGCCTCGTTCGAACATATGTGATTAAACGAAGCACATGAGCTTATGTAACATTATACAATCAATATCAATATCAATGTGTTTCTAGCAGCTTATTTTCCGACATAAATCTTGTATTTTGAAATACTTAATTGTATACTAGCGGGTTGGCGGCAAAAGGTTGAGCCGTCATATGCAATACTCACATGTGATGAGTGCATAGCGTGTATTCGAGGTTGCTGCTTGCTGAGTCAAAGTCGAATACACCTTGTTCAACTGACACAAACACCGCCAGCTTACTATTCCCTTTGACTTGTTTTGTAGTGGTTGTTTCATGAGGCTCTGCGAGTATCAAGTATGGTGAAGAATTTCTCCTGGCGAGCTAAGCGCCGAAAATACATTCACCGAAAAGTTGACCAGTACAACTGCTCCATTATACTTAGGTTACGCATCTCACCGTGGTGAACCCGAAGACGTTAATTCAGTCCATCTAATCACTGTGAATTTTATAAGAGTCTTACAGATATCACGGGTCTTATCGTTCCGAGAAATCCCAGACCGCCTTCGATCATTGGGTAGTTACGGTCTGATACGGCGGTGTCGCGCTGCACACTCCCCAGAAGTACAACGCGTGCATCAATATGCATGAATGAATGCGTGGAGTGCAGGACAGGCCGTTAATCCCCACAATGCAAGCAATAAGTTGCAATCTACAATCTTTCGTCTTCTATTCAGATCTTGCGGTCAGTCAGCCACCACCCACACGACAGTAGGATCTTGTTATGGCGAGTGTGAAAAGAGAATGAAGAAGAAAAACATGGCGAGAGTACCGTGCTGTATCTTGCAGATCTTGTTTGACACAAGGAATGGCCCGTTTCGCGACAACTTTCGAATATCCGTTTACGGGCACTTTATCCGACCTTTGATTGTTGAGGCATGATCAGCACAACATGTCATGATCCCTACCACACGTTAGCCATTGACAGCTGCCTTTCGTTTGACATGGCCCGACGGCATACAATAAAAGCAACGATGAGTCGCGGGTGCAGATCTGCGCGTTGAAGATTGCTGGGATTATGGCGGGTCTTGCTTTCTGGGCATCAATTTGATATGGCGGTATAAGACCTGAACCATGTCTTTGAGAAGGAAGAATGCATCTTCGATAACTCTGAATGCTGAAGCGAAAAAGATGTCGATATGGCACGTTCCTGAACAGCTGGCCGTAGCTTCATTGATCGACATATCCGTCTCGCTTGGATGCGCTGTGCAGCTTGACGTTCGTCTCGTACATCTCAAGGGCATGCATGGTGCACTTGATAGTAATGCCAGCCTGGTAGACCATCATCTCACGACCAGGCCACTCTGACGGTCGTAGTCCATGTACGGACTATACTGCTTGCCCCTGATAATACGGTCAAGGCCAGCCTCAGCTTGGGCGCATCGGGACGGTGACAGGCTGAGACAGACTGTCCAGCACCATGTCTAGCACCACAAATGCGGGAACGGGCAGGCATGCATCCGTCCTCAAACTGCACCGACGGCAATCTCAGCCCGGGCCACCATAGGAATCCACTCGTGGAGTATATCGAGTAATGGAAAGAGGCCGCAGGAAATTACATACAGTAGCAGCCCCGACAACCCAACATAGAACGAGCCCACATGATCAATCAGGGCCTCGTTGCGAGTTGCGAGGATAAAATTGTCAACCTTGGATTACCGGTCATTCTCGAAGCAAGCCCCCACTTCACCGCAGTTTAGTGCAGGTGGTATCAGTCATTGTGACCAAAAATTGAATGAATTGGTGGGTGGTATGCGAGAGTTGAAAGGCTTTCATTTCTCCTAGGTTTGTAGCGTTGTATCCGGGGAAAATGATGAAAGACACAAACGTTAATTCGGAAGAAGCAAAATGAGTTCACTGTACTCCGTAGGTGCGCACATACAGACGTCCAACAGAACCCTCGTGGCAGCCATGGGCCAGAGACATCCCTGTAATGGCCCTGAGCTGGGCCGATATTGGCGTGGACGGTGAGAGTCTACACCTGCATTTCAGCCCTGGAAGAACTGATCCCACGTCACCCATTCGCCATTGACTTCCACTGCTCCACTGCTTCTCGAAGCCTTCCATTGTTTGTTTCATCGCCTGCGCCGCGAGCACGTACCTGAGGGTGAGGATTGAGGTTTGGTACACTTCAGGGTCCACCCTGGAAAGACGCAGGAACACGGTGGGACACCCGGTTGGTCCTGATGATACAAAAGATGGAGCGGAGAGTGTAGTGAAATTCATGCCTTATTAGTTGGTGAAAAACGTACAGAGTAGCAGGAGTTCAACTGGGAGTTATGCGTAATGAATCTGCATGTTCTTGCTGATACTCAGCTGGGTTGTCAGCATCTGTCGAATGTTTCCGTAATAGATGACAGACCCTTGTATTGACTGTTAGGTTTATCCTTTAGCGGACGCGGCGAATTGTCGATCACGGGTCAGTTCTCGTAGCCTCCTGCCCCACGACCCAAGTTTAGAGTCGAGTCATTGCACGATTGCGCCGCTCTGTGACTTGAAAAGCTTTGATGGGATCGACAAAGAGCGTTGTAATGGGCTTGCGACACCCGAGAGCCTTGACCAGCCGTGTTCTACGGCCAGGCGCGGTGAAAGTTACTGAGACATGAACATATGTACATGTATTATTGATCACTTTGAGTTGAAATTAGGATACATTTCGTCATCAATCCTGTACAACAAAGGTGTTTCGGAATAGCGCTTTGCTTGGCCTTGCTAAGAAGATGTGGTTCATCTTATCGGCGCAAAGAAGCGCCTTGCTGTCAGCTTCCAACATGAAGTCAAGGAAGCTTCAGTTCTCAAAATAGAGACTTGATCAAGGCGACGTACGCTAGAGCGGAGAATATAACGTCAAACTGTTTCATCTGTGCTTCGAAACTGAGGTAAGCGTCCGAGCACAAGGCGCGAAAAGAAGGTATTCGTATTGCCACCAAGCGTTTTGCATTCGACTTACAAGCCACAAGTACTCTGTCAGGGACTGTGCGTCGCCTTCACCGAAAATGGCGTGCGGAGGACGGGACGGACTAGAATGAGCCACAGCTGGGCTTTTCTACCGTACTCTTACAAAGCACTGGTACGAAGGGACTGGTAAAGATTTGCTCAGGTCAAGAAGAAGGTCGATATTGAAAATTGTCTGGAGGCTCTAATGGACTGTCAGTGCCATACTTTCTTCCAGGAACTATTCTGTGAGTTTGGTCATACACCTAGTTGGTTGTTGAGACTCGGCCAAGTAGCCAAGGAATTAAGCCAGCAATGGTGGTTGAGCTTAGGCAAGCTCAAGCTACAGGTATTATCCAAAACGTATCAGAGTTACGATACCCCTCGTTCGTTTTCCATGGTTGTCTTTGTCTGGACTTTCTTCGTTGGTCGTTGAGTAAATGTGTCGTCGGTTCGTAACTAGCTTGTAAGCCTCGGGTGGTTGTTCGTAAAAGGCGCCGTATAGGTAAATTCACATCAAATAGAAGGATGCCGCAAGTTGTTTCCACTGGTGGAGTGATCTGTCAGTCCTTCAACTTCAACAATAGTAATATCGGTCATGAAGGCCACATAATGCATGTCTCCATGAGCATGTTCGTAACATTGAACGTTCAAAAGCTGTACGGGACAAGACCTCCCATGCCAGCAAGACCAGCTTTTGTTACAGGGTGGCTCACATGTAGTGAAAAGACAGGTTTAGAGGAAAGCTGAAAAGCGGTGGTGGTGGGGAACCGCGCCGGAGCCGCAACCTGTGTCATGTTTGAGTATTTAGATAGCCATGCAACACCTCCTCTTCGATTTGATAGCATAGATGTAAAAGTATTCGCTGACCTATTTCAATGTCCGTAACAGTATATACTGGGAGGCTCTGTGATTTCTGATAGCTGAGGCTGTAACAACAAAGCTGTAGGTATCAGGTAGCCTTCTCTGTCCGATTTGCGCTAACTAGTTGGGCCATTAACGTTAGTCAAGAGTGCTCTAACGAGCAACAAAATGCCAGTCCACCGCTTGAGCCGTCTGGCAATCCGCTACTATGAGTGTGTAAGTTCGATTTCGGGCGGGTAGTGCGCCATGGCTGCTGCACTCAAAGTCTCAAACCAACCTCTCACTGACTCGACTTCTCAAGCTTCTCGAAGGGCACCAGAACAAACGGAAGTGATCCATGCTCCTGCAGGACGGGGTAAATGAGAATGGGGGCCGGGGAGCATGGGGCCAGGGCCAGTGCAAGGATCATGATCAGGATCAGGGCCAAGGCGGCCGGCAGAGCACTCTTACGTAGCGTAGGGGTACATGACACACGAGACAACAATTAATCCAATGCATGCGAAAGAATATTGTGTGAGTGGGAGAGACCGAGCGGGATTCTGTTGTTGGTTGCAACTTGTAAGAGAGGAGTCAGAGGACTGTAATAGGTAGTGCTAGAGGAGCCAAGCCAAGATAAGGCAGGTTTGTCTCATGCATCGGCTGAATGGGTTACAAAAGGGTAAGAGAGGGAGGGGTAGGTAGTAGGTGGGAGGGAGGGAGGCTTGAAAAGCACGGAAGGTGGGATGGGATGAGATGGTGATGGACGGGCATGATGGAGAGTTGACATGGTTGACAAGGTTGACAAGGTGTACCGGCAGGTACGGAGACGTACTCTGTACTGTATTCTTGCATCGGAATGAGAAAGTGGCATCGAAGGACGGAAAGAAGCTCAATGGAAGGAATAAAATGGTCAAGGGCGCAACGCTACGCTCGGACTTGCATTGTCACACAGGCGCTAGATCCGTCTTTGCATTAGCATTGTTCCAAAGGGTTTCTCGAAACCTTCCTCGGTGAGCTAGCGTCACTTCCCAATGTGTGAGTGCCCCGCTGCTGACCCTTGTTAGCTTCTCAGAGGAGCCAATCAACGGCAAACAGCTGAGGTAAGTCTCTGTCACCCTTGTCGCTTTTGACCTCCAAGTCTGTTAGCCTACCGCGCTGCAATTCCAGCTTCATCTGTTCCACGGCACACCCCTTTCCCTATCTCTTTCTCGCTCCTAAGATTCATCTTCCATCAGCGTCATGGTGGAGCTTGTCCTACATTCGACATCAGACTATTACTTTTACAACCAACATTTTAATTGTCGGCTGGTATATGCGCCTGCACCTGCATCTCTCGCGCGCGGTACTTGCGGGGGTAGTCTATCTGATTACCTGTGGCATACGGCGGCTACTGCAGGAAACAGCCACAATTCCAAGCTAATAAGTCGCCCAGGCGGTGTAAAGCCATTTCTACTTTCTGGAAGGCAAATGGACCTTGATAAAGTCTTCTAAAGGCTGTCAGGTACTGGCAGATGAGTCCCACCTCAGCCCACTACACCTTTGAAGTGTCTTATACAGTGCAGGGATATCGACTCCAACGCCGGGGAGAGCCCAGGGCATCCGCTCCGCATCCGATTGGGTACATAGTATCGCGGTCAACCTTTCACCAAGGAGTTACAAACATCCCACGAACAGGAGTCTCATGCGTACTGCATGCATTAACTGCCTAGTTAAGTTACGGACTATCGCAGGGAAAGAGCGGAATAAGGTGTGACACCGCCTTGATAGAACCACCAAGACATAGTGGGTGCAGCATGCAGTTGAATACTAACCCAGGTTCCAGGGGCAGCCTTTGTTTATCACAACAGTCGACGGGGCAATCTGTCGACTAGCTCCAACACCACCAATCGTCTCATATTAGAGAACAAAGAGAAGCCAACGTATGGCAATCAACTAACAAGACCAGGTGATCAGATATTGAGATTACATCATGTCAAGTCTACCACAGGTTCAGGCAGCGCTTCCTCAAGCGTCGACTGGTCCTGGATCGCTTTCACCGAAATTCAGAGTAACGCGCATGGCTGGAGATTAATTAGCGTCAACCAACAACCCAGCACTTATTGTCGCCAATGGCGCAGGAAACATTTGTCGAAAACGTTGCCAAGGGAGAGGTGGGTTCTTAGGTGAGGCAAGCCACACTAGTCAACGACAACACGACACCGCCTGGGTGAGATGGATCAGGGGAGCATCAGCATTGAACTCTGCCGACCAGATCTGCTCTACACGCAGCTCCCGCCCTGCCTTAGCCTGCCTGGCCCCAGCCCAACATCAGCTCTGGGCAGCTCTGACCGTGCCCAAATTGACGGGACCCGTTTGAACTCCCTGTGAGCAAACCTGGGTTATTTTGAGGGGCGCACACACCATGCCGGCCCTGCAGGGTACAGGGAAGATTCATGACGTCGGGCCTGGCGAGTAGGGGTGAGCAGGGGAAGTGATGCGTTGTACATTAATTACGAGCAGGGGTTCGATTTGGGGTCGAACATCAAACAGCGGGAGCTGGGTCAGAGAGAGGTCTGTTCACGATCCCGAGGGAGAGGGAAACAACATCAAAGTCTGGAAACAACCAGCAGGAGACGTGCCTGATACAGCCTACAGCCTACAGCCTACAGCCTACAGCCTACAGCCTACAGCCTACAGCCTACAGCCTACAGCCTACAGCCTACAGCCTACAGCCTACAGCCTACAGCCTACAGCCTACAGCCTACAGCCTACAGCCTACAGCCTACAGCCTACAGCCTACAGCCTACAGCCTACAGCCTACAGCCTACAGCCTACAGCCTACAGCCTACAGCCTACAGCCTACAGCCTGTAGGCTTGTACGGACCTTGCTCGCTCAGCCCATGGTACTTCATTCATGATAAATCGGTTGTTTGGCCATACGAGGAAATGATGGAAGGTGATGGGGCGTCCACTCACAACTAATGAACAGACGGCATAATATGTCGGCGGCCCAAATGGCACAATGCGGCAGTGGGAGAAACGAACGATACGATCGCCGTCTGAGGATCACTCCAGCTGACAAGGATTGGCCTGTCTTCAGATGCTCATATTCTTAGCAGCGGCCCCGATTGTTCACGACAGATGAGAAGGACCGCAGTCTGGTTCCAATCAGCAGCGAGGAAAGGTTCGATGCTGCACGATGCTATTCAGGAACGCTTCCAAGCCAGTCGTTGACTGATTATCGGATTGTTATGGGCGGTGCATGGTAGGGTGAGGCGCGCCATAGCCGGGGAAGGCCCTGTAGACAGCTGAAGGCACTGTGCAAATTCACTGTATGCTGTACATTGGGACGGGAGATTTCCAATTTGTGCATCGTAAAGCTGCAGCACAACGGGAACCATGCCTTCCGAAAGCTACCTAGACAGCAGGGCACCCATTCGCGTAGATGCCAGTCAGTGGAAGAACCTTTTTCGCTTTTTCCCCTGCGTCCCCATAGCTCCGGCGCTGATTGAAGGGACGTATCTATCTGGGTTGCCATCTTTTGAGGGTTTGTCAAGATGCTGTCTTTGTGGATGATGATCGTGTCTGCATAGCCTCGTTTCATGAAGCAGGTAGTGAGAGTGAGCGCCACTTCAATGTTCTAGTCTGGTCTTCATTCTTTGTGACGTCTGTTACATGCCCATCCTGGCTGGAGAGAGGGACTTGATTATGCCGGGCTCTCAGCTGTTCGCCCTACTGTACTATAAGGCTAGGGCGAAGTAATGTAAAATTTAAGCAGTACGTAGTAAGTACACTTCATAGTGCGTGCAGTCAATGCAAGACCATGTTCCCTTTTCAGCTCAGCTTGTTTACGGATACTCGTGTCATGTTTGCGCGTGGGATGAAACCCTTCATTTTGCAGCCTCTCCACTGTCGCAGCTTGTCGATCCCTCGAATATTTCGGTCCCGTCACGTCGTGCCTCGAGTCGAGTTCGAGTCTCTGCCAACCTCGGTCCTGTGCTTCGATCCATGTCACCGTGTCTTCCGTGAGATCTGGCGCACAGAGCAGCAAACCTTTTTGAAGATCCAGTTCAAACGAAACCTCGATGCAACGGTAACTCGGGAGGAATAAAAAGAAAGAAAAAAGAAAAGAAAAGAAAGCAAAAAGAAGACATGGGACGGGAGCCATACCAAAAGAGGATAGAAAGCTACAGTTTATCCTAGATTGCAGTCACGATGTCAATAACTATTTACACACTTCCATACCTGCTGTACACTGCTCCGTATAATGCGACGATTTTCATCTTCCTTTCTTTGTACTCCAATTACAAAGACCTGACCTTTACCTGCACTACTGTTTCCATTATGATAACCCATTGAATCTATTTCTGGCTCGTCTTGTTTAGGTCAGGTCCAAGTCAGGTCGAAGTCGAGGTCCAGGTCAGGTCAGATCAGGTCTGAGAGTTCTTGGCTATGCTTTATTCTTATTTCCCTAATCCTTGTCTCGTGTCTCTCTCTGCCTTACTCGAGCGCCGGTGTAGCGGTGCAGTGCGGTTTTCGCGGCCACTGGGCTGAAGTGGTGGAGGTACAGTAGTAAATGGGAATCCATTTCAGTGTAGGTTGTTGGCTTGGCCGCTGTACTGAGTCTACGCTTCATTCCCACTACACTACCGCTATTCACGCCCTCGCGTTAGGCCCGCCTCCCCTGTCGTTTTTGTCATTTTTAACCTACCCTTGCCCAGGGGAGTGCACCGCTACTAGTGGAGGTATTCATGCTGCGCACCCCCCCTAGACAAGAATCCACTTCTCACTTCTCACTTCCCCTTCCACACTCCCACTTTCAACTGCCTTCCATGTCACGTCCCGCCATAAGGACCCGTCCTGGAACCTGACATAAAGACTTGGCCCCTACCTGGCCCTCGATCATCACATCAACTCCTTTGGTCTATTTTATCTTCCATACCCGTCTCTCGTTGCCTTCCTCATAAGTCCTGATCTAAGCTGAGCTTCCTTGTCTCGGACCATTGATATCAACGTTGTATCCCAATCTTCCATCCTTTTTTATACCCATCCTTCTTCATCTCTCTCCCCCGACACAGCGGTTGACCCTTCTACGGTACCTGCGTCTAGAACTACTGGCCTGTGAACAGACCACCTCCTGATCCCTTCCTTCATCACAACGAACGACTACATTCATCAACCGTCGCAGTTGAACCGCAGTGTAAATTCAACCTCTGAACGTTGACGAAAAATTATTGTTCTGTTGGATTTTATCTTCCGAAGGCCTGATCGACACTGCATCACTTTGTGGAGGGTACCAGAAAAAATTTGACCATTTTTGCCTAACCCCTGCGGCATTCGTTCATCTTCCACCTTGCGCGTTTCGCCCTTACACGCCACCTGAACTTCGCATATCTGCAGAAGCATCGTGTCGCCGTTCGTAATCCTCAACAACGACAACCTTTTCCTGTCGCCGGTCGACCTCTCTCACTCGCCCGATAACTCGCCGAAAAGCGGTCTGCAAGAATTCACGTCCACTATCTCGGTGCGACTATACACGTCATTCGTTTTCATACAAACACGGAAAGGTAAGTCGCATATTTGTCTCTGGTCATGAGCGCTCGGATCGATCTTGACACCGGCAATCTCATCCCTCGGTAACCGGCTGGATCAGCTGAAAATGCCCTTGCATTCGCTGAACCATCTGCCGGGGTGGGATCGCTGGTGCCAGGTCAGCACCTCGAGAAGCAAACATGGCTTCCATATACTATCGTGACCAAGTCGCTAACTATATTTCGTTCTAGCCATCAGCTTGACCGCCTTCCTGTCGTGACCCGTCACTTGTGAGCGCCCTCGCACATCCTTCCCCAAACGCGCCACGTACCATCTTGAAGATGAGCGGCATGCGATCACCAGCTCCCACGGAGGTTATGGACATCACCAACATGCTCAATAAGAAAGGTCAAATGCAACAACTTACTTCCGGTCTCCTCGATCACCACCAATACCAACACTCCTTCGTTAAGCACGAGCCCAGTATGGAGCGATCCGCCTCTCCCCACGGTTCCGAGCACTCGCAATACTCCAACCCTCACAGCATCGCTCGAGCCTACCCATCGCCTTCCACCATGCACGCGCCGATGCACATCCAAAATCCCATGCCCGCCGCAATGGGAATGCACGGTTATCCCGAGATGCCCAACATGGGCATGCCTCACATGCACATGCAGCAGATGCCTCAACAACAAGCGCCGCCTCAGCAGCCCATCAAGGCCTACCCATGCAGTACTTGTGGCAAGGGATTTGCGCGACGCAGTGATCTTGCTCGTCATGGTAAGTCAACAAAGTTTCGTAGAACAAGGAGCAATGCTAACATTCATCAGAACGCATCCACAGCGGTGTTCGTCCTCACGTCTGCGACTGGCCTGGTTGTGGAAAGCAGTTCATTCAACGGTCGGCTTTGACTGTGCACCAGCGCGTTCACACAGGCGAGAAGCCTCATCATTGTGAGACTTGCGCTAAGGTTAGTACATCGAGTCCTTTCTCTTTTGAAAATTTCTAACATTTCGCAGCCTTTCAGCGACAGCAGCTCTCTTGCTCGTCACCGCAGGACTCATTCTGGAAAGCGCCCTTACAAGTGCCCTTATGCCGATTGCCAGAAGACCTTTACTCGCCGAACCACCCTTACCCGTCACCAGAACCACCACAGCGGCACCATTGAGGAGGCTGCCGCCGCGACTGCTGCTGCCCTCGCTGCATCAAAGTCCAAGGGAATGCACGCACGATCTGATAGCGACCACATGTCCAACCATGGCTCGCCTATGACAACTCCTTCCCCTAGCCAGCGAACAATGTCTATGTCGCCCAGTGTCGATCTGTCCGGTAACAACAGCATCCCTCGCCACCCTGGTGACTTCCAGTATCTGCAGCAGACCGGCTCTTTGCCTATGCACATGCGCGTTGGAAGCCCTAACTCTACCTCTTCCGGCGGCTACAACATGATGCGACCTACTTCCCACCCTACCAGCTACGGCCCTCCCCCTACTCTGGAACCCAACCTGGATAACAGTCAGGGCACACCCAGCAGCAACGGTGGCAGCCCCCATATGGCCAACGTTGGCTGGCAATCTCCCTCGCACATGGCATCACCGTCTCAGAACAACGCCAGCTATGTGTATCCTGATCCTGCGGACGCCTACCCTACCAACCCTGCCATGAACCAGATGTACTATGGTGCTGCTACGCATATGCGTCGACCCCAGAGTGCCGAGCCCGGATTGGTGCACATGGCTTAGTTGGATTGGAACCTTTGCCAGATTCCACTGCTTGAGCAATGCTTCGAGATCATCATGATGATCTGGAGTAAGCTTACTGATGCCCTGTATTAATGAAGCCGTGCCTGAGGCGGGCACTAAGATTACGGTCGCGTTGATTCTATGGACTGGATCCCCATACCTCTACCGAAGCTTGCCACAGCTGATGTCAAGTTGTGTGCTTGTCTCGATCTAATATCAATCTCCCCACGCTACATCACATCATACTCCGAACCAACACGCGGGCTCGCTCCTAGACGGAGCATGTTTGGAATGTTGATTTCTGCATTGTATTGTTGTTTTCTGCTTTTATCGATTCCCCTTTCACGTTATGGATGCTTTTGCACTCCATTTGTTCAAGTATCAAATAGACTGGTGGGCGGCACTCTTATGACGATGGACAGGACATTGTCTACATGACGCAAACATAGGCCGGGAGTTACATTGGAACATTTGCTGTTTTTTTTTCTTTTGCTGAAAACATCAGACAGCAGGCATGGCATCATGGGAAGCACAAGACGCTGGCTTGTTTGTGTATTTGTTACGTAGACTTGGACTTAAGAATTGGGAGCCACATCATAGACTTTGTTTTCATGCGATGAACATTACAATACATACCCTTCAACGAACTTAACTTGACCCTGCATAAGACTATATCTATTGTGACACAATACTAGCCTTTTTGGCTTGTGCTGTAAGTTCAAGACCACAATTCGAAGCCGATCAGCGTCGGCATTTGATCCTCGAGTGATGCATACATATAAACGTTCCGATAGTTTCCTTTGCTTCATATTTTACCTATTGGTAAGTATTGTTATGCGCTCGTTAATCTATATAACCCTAAAAAGTGTTGCAAACCCTGGTCAAACGTGTTCTATTTATTATAGGTTCTGTATCTCTTCATAAGTCACCTTTGTTACTGGAACTTTTGCGCGGAACTCCATGTACCGCTCTTTGAGCCGCATAAGGAGAAGGATCTGGTGTTTCACTCCCCACCAAGATCGACAAATCACCCCTCGTCTAAATCCATCCCCGATCCAGCCCTTCAGACCACCATGACGTCCATCTCGCTCTTTTAAAAGCCACGAGCACGCGAGAATAACGCCAACCGACCGGTCTAGACCAGACCTAAAGGCTTCTCATTCTAGTCAAAAGGGCTGAAACCACGCCATTCTGAATTAAAGAGCTGAATCGATTATGACAGGCATATTATTCCCATTCTCTCTCTCTCGTGCTATGCACCCCTGTGTTAATTCCCCGTAGTGGCCCTCCCCCGCGGAGGGTTTTTGATTTTCTGATTATTCATCGCAGACATATTCAATATTCAATGCTCAGCGACAGGCCACAACGGGGCGGGGATGATGCCTGGTTCTGGACATCGCGCAGCTTTTTCTGTGCTATACCCTCTGCTGATTCACTGGGCTATTTCTATGGCTGCTATATGTGATGGGTGATGCTTGCGCTTGGCTTTTTGCACCGTCAGCCCTGGTCCTGGGAGGTGAGAGAGGGTGAGAGTCACAAAAAGAACGGACGAGAAGCGTGAGAGAGAGGACGTGTTCTTCCTTTTTATACATAACCCGCGGTGAAGAAATTCTTGGAGACGTGATTTTGCTTTGTGTGTCTACTGTGGCTGCTTTGAGAACGTGTGACGGTGATCACCGACTTGACATTGAGATATCGATACCCTCACTCGATCGGTTCACGAACAGGCATATTCACACTCTTCTTTCTACTCAGACTCAGACTCTCTTTCATTCTACGCAATGCTCGTGGATATCGTCGTCCATGGGGACGTACTCTGTCCATGGTGTTTCCTCCAGAAGAGGACTCTCGAAGGAGCCATGGAGCGCTATCAAGCACTTCATCCCGAGGTAGAATTCGATGTCACATGGAAACCCTTCCTTTTATATCCCACATTACGAAAAGGTACTCCCTCACCCCGTCTCTGCTCTTGGTCAAGCTAACCCTTCAAAGGCGAAAAACGTGCACTCTACGAAAAGATCATGTCCCCAGAGAAACTGCGTCTCTTCACCAGCCGTCTCCAAACAGCTGGTTCCCGGCACGGCATCTCATTCTCCGTGATCGGCACCACAGGACCCTCACAGCTCGCCCACCGACTCCTCGCCTTAACATTGCAGACCCACGGGACATCTACCCAGTCGGCCGTGCTGGACGCTCTGTTCCGCGGGCACTTTGAGCATGGCGCTGATATCGCCGACCCAGCGTGGCTGATGCACGTTGGCAGGACGGAGGGCAAGCTCGAGGATGATGAGATGAGGGCTGCGCTGCTGGGCCCAGAGGCGGGCGAGGAGTTGCAGGAAGAGGTCAGGAGTGCGTCGGTTGGGGGCGTAGAAGCTGTGCCGTGTGTTACGGTGCAGAAGAGGTTTCGTGTAGGAGGGTATCAAGAGTCGGAAGTGTTTGCAGGTTTGTTTGACAAACTACGGCGGGAGAACAGGTGATTACAGACGGAGATCATTGAGGACAGGGCAAGCATGGACATGCATTACCAGTCAGGTAAAGCTTGCCATGTAGCCTACACATTAAAATGCGATAAAAGTTTGGGTATTAGAAATATTCTCAATTTGATGACTTATGATGTGTCACTGCCTCGGTTCGCCCTTATGTACTATTCGGTGTCCGTCTCGTGATGTCTTTTGACTTTTGTTGATTTAACCATGAATTAAAAAGTTCCCCAGTCCCCAAACGCCTGAGCCAAATCAAAGTAATATTTCCATCCCTTGAGCCTTTCACTCATTGACCGAACGCCCCGAAACAAACCAGACTGATTTACACAGACTTTATCGTCGCATACCACTGTAATCTTGCATAAGATGCGCCATGTGCACATTGGTCGCCTTTCCGATTCTGTTGCCCTTGCGCCTCTTCTGAGTCTTGGGCTTGTTGGCCTGGCCGTCCTTCGCCTTGCGCGGGTCTTCGCTCGTAGGTTTTTGACCCACACTGACGAGCTTACGGTGCATCTCGTCAACAGGCGGTAACTGGACGCGCTGCCACATGCTCTGGAACTCGGGCTGGACTTTGTGGTGCAGCGAGGCATCATTGGGCCACACGTATCGAGGGAGATTATCCTTCTTCGTGCGCACTACCAGGATTTTGTGCTCGCGCTCCAGTGCTGATATCGTGTCTTCGCAGTCGGGCCAGCCGTCCTTGAGATCCTTGACTGAGACACCCGATGCATCCGTCTTTGCTTGCAAATGGCCCATAAGAGTAGTTGCATTCTTGACACCGGGGATGATGGGTCGGTGGGAGTAGATACCTGTCTGCCAGGTCTGTTCGCTAAGGTTGCCATCAGGTTTCCAGTCAACACGGGGATGGCCTCGTAACCCTTCTGCCAGTTGGCGCTTGTGCTCCTCGTCGTAGCCTCTCAAACTCAGATGATCGATAATTTCGGTGATGGTCTTTGTGTCGCCCTTCTTTTTTAGATAATCGACAGCAAATGTCATTTGCGTCTTGACCTCAGCACCATAGCCTGTGAGCTGGGGCTGCGAATAAGGCACATCGGGCGCGACATCTCGTTTTCGCTTGGCCGATGGGGTATTAGGGTCGGATGCTGCCGAAGGAGAGGGCGAAGCCGGGGTGGGTGCTGGCGGCGCAAGAGTTGAGGCCTTCTGGGTGGATGGATTCGAGATCTTGGTTGCGGCAGAGGAGAGCGTGCCCTTGAAGGCGTTCGCCTGTCTTTCGAGATAGGACGACATGATGGATGTAGAGCTGACCGCGAAGAAGAAGATATTCCTGTGCTTGTTGAAGGGCCTTAATCGTTGATGGACTCGAGATCGTGGTTGCGACAGAGGAGAGTGTGCGCTTGAGGACGGTTGCCTGCCTTTCGAGAGCCGAAGCAAGCAAAACAGAAAGAATGAAAGAATGTAATTTCTCCGTGCTCGGCGAAAGAACCGGCCGAGAGGTTGGGCGTATTCGTGAGGAAAGAGAGACGGTCGGCGCGGGTAGCGAAGAACAGAGGGATAAGGAAAAAGGGCAAGAGTTTAGCTTTGAGGTTTGGTTTAGGTTGACGTTTGGTCTAAGTACTGTATGGATAGCTAAGGAAGGAGGCTGATGGTCTTTTTAGTGTGGCGTTGCAATGAACAGGGGTCGCTTTGCTTGTGCCACTGTCAATCACGAATGAGGCTCAATTGGTGCGAGCAACTGGAATAATTACAAGCGTTTGGCTACCTCTTGTGTAGCCTCGCATAAGAGAGGGGATTTTACAAGAATTTAATTATCTCGAGTTTTTAGTTTCTTGATTTCTCGAAAGTTATATTTCCAATTATAACTTTGTAGAGTCAAAAGTCGATGTACAACACTTTAACGTTTGATCACCCCAAACAAAGACTCAATTGCATACGTGGTCATGACCGTGTCGTCAATTAAAACAGTGATAGATATTTACTTTACTTTACTGGCCCCTCCCCTCAAGATATCATCTCCTTTGTTGAAACATATCCGATGCAACACCGTGCTCCCATGGGTTCGGTCTGTCGGGTCGGTTTGTGATTGACTGCGCATGAGTCGCGCCTCAGAAATGGGTCTCGTCTGCGATCCTTATCTCTTGGGTCGCACGTCCCGAATCCCCAACAAAAAAGTAACAAAGAAAAAAACCCGAAGAGCGGGACATGGGTATGGGTTTGCCAGCCATCATGTCTAAGCTGGGGTAAGCTGCCTTTTAGTAACCGCCTGCCCGCCGTCTATCATTGACCTCTCTTCAGGTCAAAATGAAAACTCCCCAATGCATTAATTGGTCAGGTACCCTCCGACCTGCATTGATGCCGTAGTGTAGTCCAAAAAAAAGAGAAACTCCCTTTTCTTTTCTGTATCCCTCATGCGATTGAGATAAGGCGCTTATGCGGAGGCACCTTGAGCCTCGTTCTGCTTCTGGAGGTAGTTGTAGCCCATGTAGGCACCGAAACCAACGGCAACAACGAGAGCGTATGAGATCAAGCTGCTACCGGTAGGGTCAGACTTGCCGCTGCCCTGGTTCGAGTTGGCGATCTGGCGCTTGGGGCCGGAGTCACCAGGCTGCAATGTCATGTTAGCTATTGATCCTGCGAGGCGAGAATCGAGTCCAACTCACCAGACGCTTCAGCTCACCAACAAGGAGACCGTCAAGAACCTCTCGGGCCTCATCACTGTGACCGACATCCTCGAAAGCCTCAGTGGCGTCCTGGCCGGCAACATCGAGCATGACCTCCTCACCACCGCTAAATAGACGTTAGCAACATGCGTGTATGATTGCGCAGTGCAGCGCATTGGGGAGTAAATCTGTGGGACAAAAACATACGGGTGCTCGTCGAGGAACTTGGTGCAGTCGTAGACCTTGTCGTGAACGACCATGAAGATGTCGCTGGAGGTGTTGTGCTCAGCAACATCCTGCATGGTGAACTCCTTTGTCGCGGACATGATTGCGGTGTTGATCTGTGATCTGTGACGGTCGTGAAGAGAATTGGAGTTGATCGAGGGGTCTTGTCGAGAGCTGTCGTCGCACGAGTGGAGGGTTTTGCAAGCGGAAGAGGGTTGAGAGTGGAAAGAGAAGAAAGGAGGAAGAGTAGAGTAGAGTAGAGCAGGAGGAGAAGAATGCAAAGTCACAGGCAACGGAAACTAAACTCGGTGGCCCGTTAGTAAATTAATTTAGGTCCCCTGTTCTGGGTTCTAGGTGGCCTTCTGGAGATTTGGCGGGCGAGCAGGGATCCGTTCCATTAGATTCACCATTTAGAGTCCAAGGTACTGCTCCATACGAATACTATGTACTGGGTACATGAGCCATTGGGGCGTCTACCTTAGTGCCTGTCTTCCATTGTTTCTTCCTCGGAACGCTATCGGAAGCAATTCTCATAAGAATCGTGCTTTGTTGGAATCTATGGGGGTTACATACTGTCGGGGCAGTTGAACCACCTTACCTACCTAGCTTTTACATTACCGCGGCACAAGCATGTGCTTCTATGAGCTGTTCATCACTTCTGGCCACGTCTTTTACAACGAAACTCAAGCTTCATCCTTCACCCACTTCGAGCCCCGGGTTCAACATCCGACCCCATCCGTTGAAAGGCCCCTCTTCACCAAACTGACTTCCAAACCAATCATAGCAGTTGAAATGACCGTCTCTGTTTTCTGATTCGCTTGTTCCCTTCAATCCCAGCCTTACCAAGGTAAGTAACTTGTACGACCGATAGCGACTGTTGAGGCCCATGGAAGAGCCGCGGGCTTACAACAATGCCCTGTAGGGGCTTCTTCTAGTGCATTGATCACTGGTGTTTTCCCTTTGTTTGCTGTTCTCTGCCTGACCGTGGAGGTACTGTACTGTATATACGAATACGGCGCCCTCTTCCCCCTCCCCCAGGTCGGTACCACACCGTCATTTTGAACTGCGGGTTCCATTGCATTTTCATGTTTGTTATGGTATGATTCTCCGTCTCCCTGACCAGATCGTAAGTCTATATTCCGAAAAGCCTCGGAAAATACTTACCCAGCTGAGTCCATCATATTCCGCTTGACCATACTTCAACAATGGCTATCCGAAGAACCAACATCAACACCAGATCTGCCCCTCCAACCCATCTATGATCTCCCCCGCATCTCAAAATATCATGGAAACAATAGGGATCGGTACTTCAAGACACGGACCTTCTCTCCGTGCGCCGCGCGGGGTCATGTCACCAAATTCCAAGTTCCAACAAGCCCATGGTGAGAATTGCCTTTTTGAGAAAAGTCAAGCGAAACGTCCCTCATGATACCGCATGATGATAATGGTCAAGATACCCGGAGTGCATGCCGACACTCGTCTGTGAACTGCCAAGTCCGAGGAACGTCATGGTACTTGTCAGTCATCACTCGCAAACCAGTACCGATGCAGATGCCGATTCCCGATTCCCGAGGAAGCTATCTCCAATCCTTTATCATCGAGATAAGCAAGATCCGGTAGATAAACGGTTCTCGTAGCCGTTTTCATTCCATGATTCTATTGTGGTTCTAGATCAGAAGTGACACTCGCGATTGTTTAGATAAAAGCACACGGCATCTCATCAGTTGACAGAATCTGGGGTCATTCTCAAACATCCGAAGATGCCCTATATTCGATAGCGATAAGATGGTAGGCTGAACATTCCGGAATCTTCTTGCATCCATCAGACGTTGTCGGTCATAGATGCCCGATGCATCGTCGCTGAGCTTGTCCGCTCTTATTTACAACGCTAGATTTGACAGGTGCAGGCGGTCCGTGGAATTCAACGGCTCCAACTTCACATCATGTTTGTATCAAATACTAGAATCCCATCCCTCTGTAGATGCCTGGCCAGATCTCGTAACCTGATTTGTTTATCAAGTATGGATATTCATGCTCAATTTCACCACCAAGAAGCTGTGCCCACAAAGCTAGACCATACCAGTCAGTCTCATGTATTCTACTCTCATGCTCGTCCATGTCTATCTTTCAAATTCGCGCCTTGCTAAAAACATGCTCTATCGTCTCGTGCTTCCGCCGCCGATATCCTGGCCCAGCCGGTAGCTTGTTACGCGGTCCCACTCGATCTTCTGCCTCGTCACAGGGAGCTGTCGTCGCAGACCCTTGAACGCTCCCTCGCTGAGGCTCACGAAGCCCTTGTTCAGCTCCTCCTGGTACTTTCTCTCGGTTGTAGAAATCTCCTTGACGATGCCGGCGCCGTTGACGGAGGAGATGGTGCTGTTGACGGGCTTGTTGGTCAGGAGACGCACGTTACCGTCCTCGTAGTAGTGCACGTCGACTTTAAGGGAGCCCTCGAGGGTGCCGGATGAAGGGTCCAGGATGTAGAGTGATCGCCAGCGTCCGTTCCTGCAGGGAATTAGTTACATGTACCCGGAACAAGCGGGAAATGGTCTACCAGAAGTTGTTGGGGCTGTATTTGTTGCCGACGATGACAATGGCGATCTTGGAGTCCGACTCAATGGGGAAAACTCCATGCGCAGCATTGGCGAAGTGCTCTTCAACGTAAGGTCCGATGCTCTTGAGAGTGGATTTCCTGCAAAAGGATGTCAGTATCCTCGGTATTCGACCATTGTGATGCGACTTACACAAGATCCGCTTGAGCTCCCTCCAGGACATGGCTTTGCACAGCACTAGCTTTCTGTTCTCCAGTCAGGAATGTTCTTCCGCTTATTCAGTCGTGCGCAGCTTACCTGCGTGGTGTGGTCGAAGGCGAAGCTGGAAGAGCTCTCTACATCGTAGTATCGGCCGTCTCCGAGCGAGTTATGAGAGCTGATGATAACCTATTCCGTCCTATCAGTTCCAAATTGCCGTGTGTTGGATAATCGCTGGTGACCCACTGGTTGGCTGCTACCAGGCAGCTTCACCGTAACAAACTGCTCCTCATTGTACTTTTCGAACGCGGGTCCAAGGTTGGAGAAGAGATCGGGGGTGTCGAGGGTGAGGGACTTGATATCTGCGATGTCTACGTCAACATGACACGTCTCTAAGCAGCGGTGTCTCGGTGGATGATACCTGCGATAACATCGGCGAGCTGTATTATTCTCTATTAGCTGATGACGAGATGGACAAGAGAATGATGCAGGCACGTACCTCTCCTGGAGGAGCCCCCTCTACAAAGGACGAGACAGTTTCGAGATCGGACATGTTTTCAAGAGATCGAATGCGCCGTGGGAATGTATAATGCGAAAGCGACGGGCGATGGCGTTGAGGCTCACGGCGTGGAGATTCTGAGGCACAGCATGGGCCACATTCAAGGGGAGGCGGGGCAGGGAGGAGCTTGAGTGGAGTATGATGGATGCGCCGTGTTAGTGGGTGGAGTATCCATACATAATATGCCTTCAACAACGACTTTATATCCCGACTTTATATCTGATTAAATACTCTATGTAATATTAATCCATATAGAATATGAGGAAAATAGTGTCTGATCTCCAACATAAAGAATAAAACATCCTAGAAGAGGCTTTGCTAAGCATCTCGAACACAAGGCACAAAAGATACCTCGATACAGCACAGTTCAAAGCTTGGCTTTGCTACTTAGAGAATTCAACATCCTGAGTTTCTATTCTATAGAACTTCAACTACGTCAGGCGATTCTGGTATCTTTTTTAGATCACCCTATGTTGAAATCCCTTCTGTTCCCTGTCTCTCCACATCCATCATTGTTCTAAACTCAGTACTCCAATAGCCTCTTGATATTATCATAAATTCCTGAACAAAAGAGTTAGCTTCATGCACCTTGAAAGAGATCTGCTCAAATGACTTACTCGCAACATCAGGAAGATTAAACTTCTCGTATAACAAAGGCTGGTGGATGCTCCATCCAGCAACTCGAGCAACAGGTGCCTCCAACCGCACAAACGTATCTGGGTCTTCTTGAATAGTCGCAGCAACTTCAGCGCCGATACCTGCGTTCACCATCGACTCGTGAACAACCATGACTCGTCCTGTCTTTCGAACACTCTCGAGCACGGTCTGCTTATCCCAGGGGTATAGAGTGCGCAGGTCAATCAGCTCGATGGAAATACCAAGATCTTGCTCCGCTTGCTTGATGGCGTTTTGGCACAGATAAAGGGGTTGGCCGTAGGAGACAATTGTGACGTCTTTGCCTTCCTTGAGAATCTCGGCCTTGGATAGTGGGAGTTCGTATGATCCTGTGGGAACCTGCTCGACAGCAGCGCGGTAGAGGATCTTGGGCTCCATGAAGATGCAAGGGTCGTTGCTGCGGATCGCTGCCAGGAGGAGACCTTTGGCTTGAGCTGGTGATCTTGGCATGATGACCTTCAGGCCGGGGATATGTGTGAACAAGCTCTCGGGAGATTGTGAATGGTAGAGACCGCCGTGACCAACACCACCGCAAGGCATTCGTACGGTCAAACCACCGACGCTTCGACCACAAGATCCATCGCGATATCTGAACTTGGCTGCTTCATTAACCAGCTGATCGAAGGCTGGGTAGACGTAGTCGGCAAACTGAATCTCAGCGATAGGCCGCATGCCTTCAGCAGCAAGACCGATACCGAAGCCCATGATGCCCTGTTCTGTAAGAGGAGTATTAAACACCCGTTCAGCGCCATGTGTGTCGGCAAGGTTCATAGTACATCTGAAAACACCACCAAAAGCCACATCCTCGCCAAAAATGACCACAGATTCGTCTTCCGCAAGAGCAATCCCCATGGCATCGTTGATAGCCTGGAACAGGTTCATCTTCTTTGTCGGCCCATTGCGGATGCTCTCAGGAAGCTCCTTGTGACTTAGAGCCGTCTGCGAGTTATGTGCGAGGAGAGGCGTGGTACTATAATCGACAGGCAGGTTTAGTCTGGCATTCGGCGGGTGTGTCGAGTAACATCTTCGTCCTACAGGAAGCGCGAGTGAGAGTCGAGCAGTTGAAGGGCTGCTGACGACGTGCGCCCTCTTGAATTGGTGGATAACACGGTGCTTCATGGCGATGATTTGACAATTGGTTCACAGGTGGTTATGGCAGAAGATGGACGGTGATAATAAATTCAATTTGGACTTGGATTAGGACTTGGACGGCATAGCAATAAAGTGATGGCGGCCGGAGAAGCAGCATATGACTATACCTTTGATATCCAAAGCCAACCGAAGGGGCTTATTGAGTGATCCTCGGCGAAAGGTGATGTCAAGCTCGGCTTGTTGCGGGGAATTGGCGGCTTTCATCGCCCTGGGTGTAAATGCTCGGATAAGATAAGTAGCCGCTACTATTTAGGGATGGAGTAAATAAAGCTAAAGATTCATTGAAATTAACTGAACTAGACTTTCAAACAGGACAATCGCTTATCTTATTATAACATGAACAGCTTGGTTTTTGTGCTGCTAAGATAACAACAACTGAAATTAATAACAAGCAAAAGCACAAGAGATCAATGGCACGTATCCCAAGCTATGCCAAGTCGCTGTAATTCCAAGAAACATGATTCCGATTCTGCTGTCCCATCAACAGTTTGTCTCAGCTCAAAGTGCCCAGATTTGGGAGACGTCTTGTCTTCGTCTCAATACTCAGCGACTTTTAAACGTTGCGCAGCGTGTTGACAAACTTGATACGCGCGTATACCCTTGCAGACATAACATACTTGTTCCATGTTCTTAATCGTATTATTCGACCAAGTAATTGCACTCTCCAAGCCTTTTCATCTTAAGAAACTCCACGACCTGGTCCATGTCGTCTTGGACAGGTTTGTAGTTACGGCGATGGGCGGGTCGTGTTAGTTGCCCTGTCAACCAGCTTCTAATGACGCACGCCAGAACTAGCAGTGTGTTGTTCACTTAACAGCCTGAGACGTTCGCTAAAATTCAATCTCCAAGAGGCTGCATTCCAATAACGCCCGCGACAGGTCTTAAAAATGCCTCCGCCAGAGTCATCACGGCGATCCAGCTCACAACAACCCAGGACCCGAAACAGAGACAGAGATAGAGAAAGAGATCGACGGAAAAATGGACAACGGAAGAGAAAATCGGAGAGCTCGCGGCGCCCAGTTTCAGAGTCGGAAGACAATCGGGATAGAAAATCAAGAACATTGTCAGCAAATGCCTTAGCAGACCTCGAGAAGGAGAATGCGCGCCAAAAGAAACGAAGCGAACGGGCGAGTCGAGCTTATAGAGACGAATCCAGAAAACCACCACGGACCGAGGATTACCGAAAAATAGCTCGAGATCGTGATCCTGATAGGCCGCGGACTCATGGCAAGAGCAAGAAGAAAAGGGTCGTGAGCGGAGCGATAATGGAAGAGGGGCAGTCAAAAGCTCATCTTCGTGGCGGTGGAGGAAGCGTTGATACCGTTGAGCAAGAAAAGGACTATTATCGATCAAAACCGCCAAAGAAGAACAAAAAGAAATTGTGTAGGTTATCTTGAACCTGTTTGGAACATATGAGGTGCTAACGGCTATTAGGGATTGCAATTGGTGTGAGCGTTGTCGTCCTCATCCTCATCATTGTGGTGGCAGTCGTTGTCAGTAACAAGAATAAGGGCGGAGGCGGCGACAAGAGTGACACTTCCGATGATTCGACCGACGATACTTCAGGCTTGGACGGAATGGATTACTCAGAGATACCTGAAAAGTGGCAGAAGACATATCTCGATCCCTGGACATGGAAGTCAACAACCGATTTCAACCTAACCTTCACCGACGAGATGGTTGGAGATCTGCCCATCATGGGCCTCTACGATGACTGGGACGACTCAGCTCAAGCCAACGAGAATGTTCCGGCGTTGAACAAACCTTGGGGCTCTTACGGCAAGAAACCTGCTCGTGGAGTCTGCATCGGAGGATGGCTCTACTTGGAACCCTTCATCACGCCCTCTCTCTTCAACTACGACACCAAGGAGCATATCATCGACGAGTGGACCTTATCGGAGAAGCTAGGCTCTGATGCTGCAAAGACAATGGAGAAGCATTACGCATCCTTTGTCACCGAGCAAACCTTTAAGGACATTCAAGCAGCAGGCCTGGATCATGTTCGCATTGGCTTCAACTACTGGGCTGTGGAAGTCTACGATGGAGATCCTTATGTGTACCGAACATCTTGGCGCTATCTTCTGCGGGCTATCGAGTGGTGTCGCAAGTACGGTCTGCGAGTCAACCTAGATTTGCACGGTATTCCCGGTAGTCAAAATGGATGGAACCATAGTGGTCGATGGGGATCTATTGGTTGGCTGAATGGGAAAGACGGCTCTAAGAACGCAGAGCGAGCACTTCAAATTCACGATCGTTTGTCCAAGTTCTTCGCGCAGCCCCGTTACAAGAACATCATCAGCCATTACGGTCTCGCCAACGAACCGAGAATGACCAGTCTTGAGACAAGCGACGTCATCAAGTGGACAGAAGATGCATACAAGATTGTACGCAAGAACGGCGTCAAAGCTCTTGTGGTATTTGGAGACGGCTTCATGGGCCTCGAGAACTGGCAGGGCTTGATGACGGGCTACGACGATATGATCCTCGATGTCCATCAGTATGTCATCTTCAACGAGAATCAGATCGACTTTACGCATAAGAAGAAGGTTGAATATGCCTGTGACGGCTGGACCGAGCAGGCTGAGATTAGTATGGATCGGTCGACAGGTTACGGCCCAACCATCTTCGCCGAGTGGTCCCAAGCAGACACAGACTGCGCCAAGTTCCTCACCGGAGTAGGCTGGGGCACTCGCTGGGAGGGCACATACGATACCGGAGATAAGAGCTCATCCATCCTCGAGCCTCGATGTCCAACCAAGGACAACAAGTGCTCGTGCAGCAGCGCCAACGCAGACCCTGACGACTGGAGCGACGAGTACAAGAAGTTCCTCAAGATGTTCGCCGAGGCGCAGATGCACAGTTTTGAGAAGGGTTGGGGATGGTGGTACTGGACGTGGAAGACGGAAAACAACCACCAGTGGAGCTACGAGTCTGGTCTCAAGGCGGGTGTCTTGCCAGAGAAGCCCTGGGATCGCGACTTCAACTGCGACAAGGATGTTCCTGACTTTGAAAAGGAAGGTTTGCCCGAGTATCTATAGAAGAGAAGGGAGGAAGTGTTTTTGCTTTGGAGGATATACCGTGTAAGTGTGGGATATAATGGTGTGTTTTTGGCGTTGGGGTGTATAGAGCAAGCATGCGCGCATGGTCAGTATACGAAGGCTTTCATGAGATGACTGAGCGAATGGAGCTATGATTTGGGACACGCATTGATATAAGTTAGACAGATGGATAATGATGTTAAATAAAGAGAATGAGTTGTTGTGGATCTGCCTGTTTTTGTAACTCTATAGTATTTCGTGTTATGATGTGAATCTGAACGTATCATATTCTAAAGATACTATGTAAGCCGAAGGAGATGTCATGATCATCATAGTATCTATTCAGAAAAGCGTATATAATGTCAGGATGGTATTCCAAAGACGATCACCAAAAGCTAGTCCCAGCAACCAAGTCTGGGCAACGAGTAGAAGAACCCATGATACACATACCAACAAGTCATGAGCCGCCCGATGTGCCGATCGGGGATGTCGGTAGATCTATGACAAATCACATTATTTTGATCTGTTCTATGATTCGTGAATAGTCGAGATACACTAGATTATATGCATCCTGATGAGGCAAGAATTCCCCAAGATTCAAGCCACTCATAGACAAGAACGAGACTTGGAACCAAATCTTCGGTAATAGATGCGATATAGTTGATGATAAAGACAGTGAACTCTAATACATGTATATAATGATAACTATATGGATAGAATTGGTTTGCTCTGGAAACATTGGGTCTGAGTTTTTAGGTTGTCATATCTCTTGTCTATCTAGTTGCACAGAAATGGATATAAACAGGCTAGGATTAGCACCAGTCTAGCAACTAACAGATAGATAAGATAGACATAGCTAACACAGCAGATTACCACGACCAAGAAACCTCACAATACGGCATGTTTGTACCTAACATTGAACAAATGAAATTGGGTCATCATCAAGAGCTACACTGCTGGCTATCCTAGTCACTAGCTTTAAGTCAATTTATACAGAAATGTATTAAGAAATTACTTCTACTATGGATTAAAGTCTATGGCATAGCAAACATGTCACGTCAAAATCACATTCATGGTCTAGACACGTATGTCTCTTGTTTTTATTTATTTATCCTGCATGTGTTGCTGAAGGAATGTGTATGAGAGATTCCCGGTCGCGGTACCCCTTGGCAAGAGTCACCAGTGTCAAAAACGAAATCCAAATAACAAATCACTCTTCTTGTCGTCTTTCATAAGATCACCGTCATTATCATCAAGTTTGCCGGATAGGGGAAGTATTTCGAGTTAGGGTAAGGTTTTCAAAAGCAGCAATTCTCTTCCGTATCAAGTGCCGACGTGCAAGTTCTTCTTCATCAGGTTGTCCGGGGTAAGAAGGGGGTGAGGTCTTCCTGTGCTGTTTGTCTGTTGAGGGAGGGAAGGGAGTAAAGGGGAAAGCCGACCACGCGCGAAGCAATCATCATCATCATCAGAGTCACCATCGGGATCATCAACAGCGAGTCACTCATGCGGACACTTGCAAGACGAGGTAGCGGGCCTTAGCTCCGGCTCCCCTTCGGTAGTCTTGGACCTCTGCGGACAAGACCTTGACCTTGTTCTGCTCGACAAGGCTCTTCACGTGGCTCTCATAACCTCCGCTCTCCCAGATCTCACTAATGACGGTAGCCACGATGTAGCCGCCGGGCCTCACGACACGGACGAATTCACTGATAGCCTCGGGACCAACGTGAGACTGCGTAAGAGTGCCGACACATGTCACGACATCATAAGAGTCATTCTTTGCAGCCAGAGGCCGCGACAGGTCTGTCACGTCCAGGTTGCGATAGGCACCTGTAGTGCGGGCCTCGTCGAGCATGCCAGGGCTGAGGTCGACACCGTCGACCTTCTTTGCGCCCAGGCGAGCCAGGAAGTCACCGACAAGGCCGGTGCCGCAACCAGCATCAAGGATCTCAACATCCGGGTTGATGGTTTGGGTTCCTAAAGCTTGAGGAACGTGTGCAGCGGCAAGGGCAGGGCCGACATAGTCCTGGCCTTTGGCAGTGATCTCCTCGTTGTAGGTCTTGGCCCACTCGTCGTAGACGGAACGAGCATGATCAACAGATGTGAGGGAGTAGATCTTGGGGAAGTATTGGGCTGAGGTTTGGGAAGACATGTTGAGTTGATTGAGGGTTTAGAAAGGGGTAGTAGTGGGATAGTAGTGTGTAAGTGTAGTGTAAGTGTAAGCTTATAGCTTGTAGGAAAATGCTTATTCGTGTTGAAGACGAAGAAGGGGGAGTTGAGTTGAGCTGATGAGTTGATGGTTTCAATCCCAACAACTCGAGGAAAAAGGACGACCTTTTATAAGTCAATTCACAACAAGTAAACCCCGCGTCTCTTCTTGTTTCCCCCCGTCTCCCCGCGTCGTAGGGGTTCCGAGATGACGTTTGAGCGTGGTGCTTTATGCGAATCCATTGGTGGGCAGATATGATTGCGACTCGGCGTAGCCCAAAGGAGTGACCCGAGGTAAGCGCCAGAAAGTGTTGAAGAATAATCAGCAGTGTTTTGAATTGACAATAATAAGTTTTCGTCACAGAAATGTGGGTTGTCAAAAAGAAACCACCATGTTTATGTTCGCTCATGGTGTTGGAGGGGGGCAACTTTGGAGTGGTTAGAGGTAAACAGGTAGCACAACGCAACCCAACGTTGGCGGTTATGATCAGCCGAGAACTCTTGGCCAACTGGGTCAATTGAGTGGAAATATGTGTCCTTTCGCCCCTCGCGTTCTTGTTTTATCCAGGGGCCTTTTCTGTAGCGATTTGCGATCAGTCTTTTTATGAATACTGACAGTATCAGTGTTCTTCCCTACACCAACATGAGATGAAATTGAGAACCGATCGCAACAACCAGATTTGTCTAGAAACAGGTTGATCGGCATACTGAAATAAACACTGACTCCAGGAGAATCCAATAGGACAAGAGCCGGGTCAGCCAGCCAAAGGTTCAGCCGGTCGCGGGCGCATCATGAGTGAGCCTATGCTATGACCCTATTGCGAGAGAATTACATGCAGGGCTGCAGAGCCGCTGCCTTGCCCGCTGCGCTCTAGACAGGGCAGTGCAGCTGCAGTGCCTTGGAAGTGCGTCCTTGAGTTGCAACTGAAGCTCATGATAGAAGCGGGGTGTGTTTGAGTGTCATGTCCTTTTGTAGCTGTTGACTGTTATGATAACTCTCGACTATTTTCGATGCGATAGATGGTTGAGGGTCACCCCTCTCATGACTCTTTAATTGCATCTGTTCGTTAACTACCTTAGCACCTGCCCGCTGCATGGAGGGATCAGCTTACCCTACAGGCCCAACCGCACTTTCTGGGAATCACTGGACGTCTCTTTGTCTGTCGAGTGCTGACGCAGCTATTACTGTGGATGCGCCGTATAGTGCATACCACCCTAGAGGTAGATATCCCTACACGTACATGTAAACCAGTGGTACAGATGCAACCAAGTGACGCCATGTACGCATGTCGTCTTGATCACCCTATCAGAACCTGGGAGAGAAGCCAAGAGACGAGGTAATTGGTTCATATAGGATGCTCAAAGTTGAGCCGTGTCTAGGATGATGCAAGCAGCTCCCCAGTTCCAGCATCTTAGCTGCTGTTGTTATTAACGGAGTCGGGCAATTAATCCACGGGCATGTGAAAATAACTGGATCTTGCAGGGTGCAAAACGTCACTTCATTTGATGTTTGTTGAGGTTGCAGAAATGTCAGCGTGTTACAAAGCACATGCCGTTGTGCCAAGTCAAATATACTCAGAGACAAGGTGAATACTGCACTCCTGGTATTGTACAGCCTACTTCTCCACCAAGAACTTGACATGTTCAGAGATGCGGGGGATTGTCATGAGACAATTAAGCTCATATCGGCTCTTGTGCTCCCCTTGATCCGGGATACTGTAAAGAGTCATCGTATGTAATCCTGGAGAGAGCAAAGACCAGTTCTTTGAAATGCTGCAGGTGGTGGTCTACAGTTTAGGACAAACTATGGCCCGGTCAAAGGTCCTGGCAACTGCAAGTAACACCAGCTTGGCCAACTTGTTCTTCTAGAGAAAGAATTTCCCCAGAAAATAGGATCGAAAGAAGCTTAGCCCAACTCCAAGTTGGCTGTCAATCAATCTCGCAAATAAATGATACACACTGGCAAGCTATTCCGCTAAAAACCGGGCAAACATCTCCTTGATTGGGTGCAGTATTATAAATATCACCCACGATTTGGCCAGCATCGTCAAAACTGGATTCTGGGAGGGATGCAATTAAGGAATATGCTGCGTATGTATTTAAATGGATGAAGATCGCTGTGATATATGGTGGTGACTGCTTTTGAGGGCTGTATATAAAGTCGAGGGGAACTGCATCAGTCAACGACCTCAAGCCTTGGCAGATCGTATCAAATACCGGATTCTTTTCGTTGTGAGGATTTGCTTAACTAGATAGAACTCAAGGTAACCTCAGTCATAGCTGACTTATTACTTCCGCTGCCATTCCACTGATAACCATGGATTGCGACGTGGAGAAGACGTCAACAAAATCAGGAACAGTCAGCGTTGAGAGAAACGAGCTAACTTTTGCACCAATTCAGTTAACAACGCAAGCCACGAGAAGTCGCTCCCAAACATCCATAAATCTATATCGGTGCCAGCCCCAGAGTAGCTACAGCTGCAATCCGTTCCGCAACGAGCCTGCTGACGATGACCTGGAGAAGGATCCATTGAGGTCTGATGGGAAGATGGTGGTGATTATATTTCATGTCCGCGCAGTTTGAAAGAGACGAGGAAGTGGGTTATCATCATCATCGTATTAGTTCGATCCACGCATTAACTTATGAACAGATAGAAGCCGAGTTCGGCAAATCTCGAGAAGTTTCCATCTTGGGTCTTTCCCTCTTCGTTGTAGGAATTGGTTTAGGTCCCATATTCCCCAGTCCCTTGAGCAAGTTCTATGATCGAAGACCCATCTATCCTGTATCTTGGTCCATGTATGTTATTTGGATCATCCCTCAAGCTGTTGCTCAGAATATTGAGACCGTGCTTGTGAGTCGGTCTCTCGATGGCTTCGCCGGTAGCGCATTCCTAGCTGTGTCTCGCGGTACTGTTGGGGATCTCTTCGCTATAAATGATATACAGGCGCTGATGTTGATATTTTCGATTGCGCTGTTTGTCGATCCCTCGGCTGGGTCTCTTATTTGGGGCTTCATTAACTATAACGAGGACTGGAGGTGGACTCATTATGTGCTCTTGATTTGGGCGTTTGCTTTAGGGTTGGGGATTGCATATTTTGTCCTTGAGACGTATTGTAAGCTTGAAGCAGAGGCGGAGTAAGGGTTACCAACACTGACTGTTTTCTAGATCCCATCTTATCCAGGAACAAAACAAGACATGTTCGAAAAGAGACAGGCGATGAAAAATGGAGAGCTCCAACGGAAAATATTCAAAAGTCCGATGTGAGTGCAATTGGACGATCTCTTCTGCGACCCTCTCAACTCAATATCTTCGAACCTATGTGTCTCAACCTGTAAATTTCATCAGCTATTATTCTCGGCATCCCCTACTTTTTCTTCGGCGCCTTTCTTCTTGTTTTCCGCAACGTTTACGGCTTCAATCTATGGCAGACCGGCTGCTCATTTCTCGGCATCTTCGTGGGAATGGTAGCCGCCGCAGGACTCGACTCCATATGGCACCACGACCGAAACAGCCTCGTCCGAAAGCTGACCGAGGAGGTAGGCATCGAGGGGAGCAGTCAGCCCGATCCCAGACTACTACCGGCGATCGTGGGGGACCTCCTAGTGCCTGTCGACATCTTCATGTTTGGCTGGTCGTGCTATCCCTGGGTTCACTGGATAGTGGCCATTATTAGATCTGCAATCTTTGGAGCAGGGCAAGTGAAGTCGAACTCGCATGAAAACAAAATCAATTGGCAGGCCTCAAAGAGGCGCAACTCGGGGAGCGCCGACATTTGGTTTTGCCATGCACAAGCCCTGAGTTGTGTAATCTTCGAGACACAGGGACTGAGACAAGAACCGAACGCGCGGAATTACATTCGTATAAGCAAGACGAAACAAGGCTCTTAGTCACTGCTTGGTCATGCTTCTTGATCTCGTATCCCCTGGATCTTTGCTTGACGAACTGCAGCTAACCGCTTGATACTGATATAGGATTCTCCTTGTGTTTGGCAGGGTCTTTACATTTCTTGCAAGTTCGGACTCTTCTTTGGTCTCTAGTATCACAAGGCCGTGGTAGGCTCACCGCACGTTACACGGCTACTGTAGAGCTGTATTCTGACAGAAGGGTGCTCGTGTCTGATAGGAAACAAAGCTGACCTTGATGGGAACAGGTGGATGCATATCCGCAGTACGCCGCGAGTGCCCTGGCTGCGAATGCATTTGTGTGTTGCACCTTTGAGGGTAGGTCTTTTGAGTTTGTCTGTTCTCAGCATCTCATCCTTTAACACTGTCTATCGGTCATCGTTCCTCCCCCTTCGTTCGAGCTTCCATATACCTGTTTGGGAAAGTCAGAGACGTCAACGTGGGGGTTCTTATATACGGAGACATAGAACGATTGTTGTGAATCATTGCGAAGCCATATTCTGCAGTCGCGTTTCCCCTATTTGGCAACTAAATGTTCAACAAACTCGACTATCGTTGGGCTTCTTCTCTGCTGGCCTTCTTGACAGTTGCCATGATGCGGTTCCCTTATCTGTTCTTCAGGTATGGAAAGAGAATAAGGGCCACAAGCCGCTTTGCTACCTGGTAAGTTTTTGTCTCTGACAACGAAGAGAGGCTATGATGAATAGAGTAGAGTATCTTGTTGTGCTTGGTGGCTGCAGGTCCTGCCTGACCTTGATCCAATATCCGCGCCACTGAAGGTCTTGTACCGCATCTGTAAGATAGTGAAGGCTAGCACACCGAAGTGCTCAACTATTGTACAAAAGGAGGTGTTGATGCTGGTGGATGGAAGTCATCAATCATATTGACTTGATCCTCTGCAAAAAAGACAAGAGTGACATCGCTGTCTACTATAAATAAAGCATCCAAAACAGCAAAAGGAAACTCCGGTACAGGGAATCGAACCCTGGGCTCCGCGGAACTGATCTCTCAGGTTGTGAGAGCGCGAAATGTTAGCCACTACACCATACCGGATGTTAAGGCTTGGTATGCTTCCAGAGTCCAAATTTGAAAACAAGTTTGTTTGTCCAAGCGGTCGTGCATGGGTGAATGGCTCTTGGGTCATCATTCATGAGTTACTCACTGGCTCTTATACCGAAACGACTCAAAGGAAAAGAAATTGAACGGCATTTATGTGCCTGAAGCCTAATTATAGTTTAAGGCTATCTGCAACGGTTCTACTGATACTGCTGGACTAAAGTTTGGAGTTTTACACCAACCATAAAGCCCAGCTGGCAGTGAGTGGCCTGAGGAGTTCTCATACCAAGAACCAAATGCAAAAGTCAGCTAGATCTCATGCAAATATCGTCTGGAGCCTCTCCAAAAAGTGAGATGATTGCATTTAAAACAAGTTCTATTAAGACTATACCAACCAGTTCATGCTTATGAAGATGCAGATCCAATTATTCATCTGCGATCTCGACATGCCCAAACAGATCATCTTGTGGTTCACCTCTTATATCAAACATAGTCAAGGGCACGATATGGACCAACCACAACTTTGGTGTGAAGAGCACCCCCAAGATCAACCAGGGTGTCTCAGCCTCTCGCCGCAACCTAAATTTATAATCTGCAGGCCTACATGATGCTCGGCTATCGCAGCCTCGACTCCAGGTTTTCGGTCAACAGCATGGATCGTATCATCCAACCATAGGGACGCAAGCATGCTTCTACCCGCTGCGAAAAGCAGGTAAGTAGGACTGGGTACATATTACCCAGAACAGGTCAGCAGGTCGTGTTAGAATTGAAATCCTTGCGCTTGATCCTCTAGCCCGCGGCTGTCACGCAATGCAGGCCGCAGCCGCAATAGAAAAAGCAAAGGGCGGATGGGTCTTTGCAGCTTTGTCTGTATGACACTGAAACTAGGGTCGCTGATCAGCTTTATAATTGGAATTGGAACTGCGCCCTGATCACTAATTCTCAACTCTATACTGGTAATTGTGTTCGCCGCGGACAGTTTCTAATCGTGCGATTGACTACTCCGTAGAAATTAATACTCTAAGTTATATCTTGGCATGATGCAAGATACTATGCCCCCAGACTCTCTTACACCACAGCCTTGGCAGTCTCGGTCGCCGAAAGAACACCTCGGATAGCGAGCAAACCAGGATGTCAGGTATTGGATATCCAATAGAGGACCCTGAATATTAACCTGGATGGCTCTGTCTTTCACCGTTAGCAGCAACGCGTAGAATCTCAGACAGGAAATATCATCGGCGGCCTTCCGCTTCCGCGTCCGCCTAAACCCCCACCTCCGGCTCCCGGACTCGGCATTGAAGCAGTTCCGGCTGGCCGGCTTTGTTACAACTTTGCTGGCAAACAATGATTAACAGGACGCGTTACGCATAGAGATCAATTCATTCATAAGAATACGGTAATTGAGAGAGTTGAAGGATGGGCCCACGGCGCTGGTAGTATGGGCGTAAATATGTTCATGTTCTCTCAGTTTCGGGTACCTTGCTTCGACGCCATCCATCGGCGGTTCCACACCGGCCTGTCGGTGACAGACGCCGGCGGATGGCTTCTTCCTCTACATGGATCCTCTTTTCTTTAGTTTTCTCTCTCGATCGCTCACCTTGTGGGCATAAACTGCAAATACGTACAAGAGAAGCGTACATGTTGGTCTGAAAGGCGTGGACACTCTCTGAACTTCGCAAGGAGGTAGGTACAGCATGTTCTGTACGAGGGACTAGATTATCAGTGAGATACAATTGGCATCATGCATCAAGGATCATCTGGCAGCCCGACGCCGCACCTTGTCGCAACGGTACTGCAGTCGCACGACACTACCTCTACATAGACCCTTGTCGTTGACGAGGTACGAATCACCACTGGCATATCAACGCAAAAGAGGCTATGGTTCTCGAGTCAAAGTTGACGTGTACTCGCACAACTAGTTCCAACACAGGCTGTAGAATCCTTTTCTTATCCCCTGTCCGCGATTCACAATGCATCAGCCTAGGCCAGGTCTAGGGGTCGAGATGGAAATGTGGATGGGTGGTTGGGGAAACACAGAATTGGATCGATGGATCAATGGAGTCGTTTTTGGCGGCTCAACGGGACCTTTTTTAGCTGGAGCTGGAGCTGGAGCTGAATCGACCAGGCCCTTCTAACTTGGACTATTGCTTGAGGCGCAGGAGGAGAAAATGCCCGTTCTATTTTTGTTTGCTTGACCGCCAGAAGCAAGACTGAGTCAAGTCAGGGACTATCTACCCCGGCTTCTTTACAAAAATTCTGATGGTTATTAACCCCAAAGCTTCATCACTTACAAATTAGAAGCCATCGTAGGACCAATGGACAGGCTGACAGGGCTCAGATTCCCCCAGTTCTCCACTAGCAAACCCCGCAGTCAAACCTTGATTTTGATTGGACACGGACTGTGCAGCTATTTTAGCGGGTGCTAAACTCCTCGTCGCGATGGATGATGCTTGGGACTTCGGCTTGCTGAGGCATAAACGAATTAGTATCAGCCATATTATTTTATCAAATCCACTCGAGACGCCTCAGGTTAAAATCTTTCATGATGATCAGTGTGTTGGTCTTGTTGTCTACGATAGTGTCCAGTCAATTGACTGCTCTCAATTGATACCCATGTCCTGTCAAGCTGTACAAATAGGTTTCGACGTTACTTTGCTACTACGTAATGCAGCAAAGGGAGTTGGGGGATAGTTACCCACCCTGTGCGAGTTTGCTTGTTGACTGATGTTAGTGAATAAAAACACCTACACGCAGTATTGCTCCAGGCTATTTTATCATCCGCCAGTTGTCCATGTAATTCCCATCACCTCGGGTTTCTACATTGACACATGCCAATGTTGTCCAGACCGAGCCTTGGCTCTTTCAACGACTTCTTCTGATATCGAGGAAGAGATCTTCATCCTCCTGCATGTACTTTCATGCATATTCAACTCATTCCTTGTCCTCTAACCTCATACACTTTCTTTTGCTTAAGGCTGGTCAACTAGACTACCCACTTTGTTGTACTTACCTTACCTTACATCACGTACTTCTGGGCCTCTAGCAAAGTCAATTGCTACAGCATAGAATGAATACCTTGGCCGAAACAAGTGCAGTTAAGCACAGCATAATTACAAGACAACCTTACTTTAGTACTTAGACACCCGCATCCTTCAATTACCCTGCCCTGTCCTGTCTGTGGCGCTCTCTAATCCACCAACCAACAAAAGCCCACAATTCGACACCACTGCCACTACGGATATGGACCACTACCACTACACCTCTATAGCTAGACCAACCGCCCTGTCGCCTGACCTCTGACCTCTCTGTGACTGGGTTCCGTTGGACTGGGTTCTTTTCTAACTGACCTCGAATTCGGACCACTCATTGCTGACGACTTGGTCTGCGAATTGCCTCGTTCGACCTCTTCTGTTACTCTCGACTTTATCTTTCCAACTTCTCCGCTTCCATATTCGACTACTATCGCGATCCATTTCCTCCGCGCACTCTGCGCCCGACTTTATCCCCCCGCGCCGCGCCTGGTTCGCATGCCTCATCTCTGCACAACCTTACCTACACACTGTCACCACAGCCTGCTGCTACGGTCGCCGACGCCGTGTGAACTGCTGTAGTGCGCGTTGTTGCTTAGATTGGCTGGTGTTGGGTGCAGCCACTCCTCATGGCCCGCGGGTAGCTGCATCCTATTCTTTCCTCTTCGTCTTCGTCATCGTCATCTTGGACATCCTCGCCGTCGTCATTCACCAATTTCCCGTGTCGCTGCTGCCATTTTGCCGTGTCGCCTCGAGTCGCCTTGAACAGTTGCGCCTCTGCCGCTTACTCACGACTCTCCTGCGTCGAGCGATCATCGATCTACGTTCGTCGAATCGGACTTCTACCTCATCCACATCCTCCGTCTTCCTCGGTGACGATACTCGCAGCCTCACGACCTCCGCGACCAACTACTGACAGCTTATACGTTGCACGAGAACGCCTTGTTGCGCACCGTATCCAGGCACTTTATTGGCTTTGCACAAGCACGCCCACTTGAGGATACGAGCTTGGCCGATCAGTTTCGGTCCTCATAGTAGCTGAGGCTTGATCATCCTACACGCAGCTGCATACAGCCCTCTGGCCTCGTTTGCGCCCAACGCCATAGTCCTACCGCATCTGTACCGTACAGCTTGGCCTATTCCTCATCTTACATACATCACTTACGCAGCCCGCGTCAGCGAACGGCAAGGGGAACCAGGGGAAGGACTTTGTTGCCGCATCCTTACGCCATCGTGGGGGTTATTGTTCTTGTGAACAGCACACCTTGAAGCTTCAATTCGACGACGTACTTGTCCCTGCTTGGCTGTGATACCGAGGCTTGGATAAGTGTGGTTTCGCAAAGGTGTTGAAAGGAGGACAAGACCAAGGTGAGAAACAGAAAAAGAGTTTTGGGATTCGGAGCTTGCATTCCCGGGCCACTTTGTGTTGAGCGACTCAAACAAATCTTTGGGGTCGACTAAGCTGAGAGGAGGATAATCCACTTGTCGCATTGCCTTGTGACGATCCCAGGCCTTGTATATAAAACCTAAGACACCATGCCGCACGAGATGGATGAGAACAGTGCTGAGGTCTCAGATGTTATGTCTGAGAACGAGGACGACACGGAAACTTTTCTTAAAGACGACGACGAGAAAATGACCGAACAGAGCCCTACCGAGAGCACCGCAGAGGTCAAGAAGAAGTACGACCCTAAAGACCCCTTGCGCCCAAGGAGGAAAAAGGCGCGAAGGGCCTGTTTTGCGTGTCAAAGGGCCCATCTAACTTGTGGTAAGTCTCCTTGCTACAGCTCTTCGGGCATGTTGTTCACGCCGGTTACCATGACTCGAGCTTTTGTTATCTCCCTGTGAAGTCGAGCCCTTGAGTCTACCGGTTATCAGCATCTTCGCTGCGTACTGTTTGCGTACTTCGTGTGATCCATTTCTGTGGTAAAAGAGCTGTGGTTGAGGTCGACGTGCTGGACAATCAGGAGGGACTCAAGCTAACATCTTCCCAGGAGACGAGAGACCATGCCAGAGGTGCATCAAGCGAGGTCTCGCTGATGCATGCCAAGATGGTGTCCGCAAGAAGGCTAAATATCTTCATGATGCTCCTCCAGAAGCCCTTAGGCCTGTTCTTGGTCCTAACTATAATCCCAATCCCAATCCTACACCCTCACGACCCAACATTCAGCGCCAGGACTCGAATGCAAGCCAGTCGGATAACTTGTCAGCGAACGGAAGCAACTTTTTCTCTCAGGCGAGCACTACGACTCTGCCAGTTTTCTCGACGGGAGCGCAGACGCCCGTGGGTATTGATGGCCTACCACCCTTCAATCCTCAAGCATCCCCGACATCCTTCCAGGCTCCAATTAACAGCACACATGCCCCCCTGAGCAACATAATACCTACTGGCAACATGGACTTCAACGCTTTGTTCGACCCCAGCAATCCTGCCCTGTACAATTTTGATCTGGAAGGACTCAACTTTGGCAGTCAGTACGCGGGTTGGGAGTTTGGCATTCTTAACAAGATGGCCCTGGGGGCCGAGACACCCCCTCGTGAGAACTCGATGTCGCAAACTCCGACAACTGAGAGCACCTACGCAGCTTTGTTCGGCAACGCGAATGGAAACGGAAACGGAAACGGAAACGGCTTTGATCATCCCATGTTAGGGGCAGAATTTTCGGGTATGGACCAAAATAATCAATCTCTATATGCCCAGGGAAACCTCCAGCACGGACTACCCCATGCTTATGCGATTGCAGCTGGGCCTACCAGCCTTGCCAGCCCGAGTACAGAAGCTACGGCTAGCCCCCGTTCTGTTGCGGGCATGGAAGGCTCGCCAGGTCATAATTTTGCCGGGATCCCTACAGTTCCTGGTGTGCAGCGACACAGAGCGAAGAATGCCAGACAAGCTCCCAAATCTTATCTCGGCAAGCGACAGAGGGATTCCGCCGCTATTTACGAAAGTGTAAAGGAGCCGTATCCATACACAACTGGATTTCACAACATGGTGGCTGTGTTACGAAATCGTCTGCCTGGCAACAAGCTACTGAGAATCGCCAAAGCCTTGGGAGAGATTCGACCGTCGTTTATATCGTGTACGAAAGATCTGACCCGGCAGGATCTCATTTTCATGGAAAAGTGCTTTCAGAGAACACTGGTTGAGTATGATGACTTTCTACAGCACTGCTGCGCCCCAACAATCGTCTGTCGAAGATCAGGCGAGGTAGCTGCTGTCAACAAGGAATTCACCGCGCTGACAGGGTGGACAAAAGAGGTGTTGCTCGGGAAAGAGCCAAACCTCAACATTAATACGTATAGCGGGCGTTCGACTAATGGTTCCAACACGCCAGACAACAATGCCCAGGCAGACATGCCAACCCCTCGTCCTCAAAAAGCCACTCTTGACAACAGTAGCGGACGACCCCAACCCGTGTTCCTGGGTGAGCTACTGGATGACGACAGCGTTGTAGAGTTCTATCAAGATTTCGCGGAATTAGCCTTTGAGGACAGTCGCGGTAAGGTACAGAGAAGCTGTCGACTCAATAAATACCGGTCACCCCAAAGTCTGGACATGAAGTCAGAACAAGGTCCTCAAAAGGACATGCAGCCTGGCATTCTGAGCAGCCGAGTTACACGGATTGACAGCGAACACGGCATATCGCGAATTGAGAGGGACGGCAAGGTCGAATGTACCTATTGTTGGACCATCAAGCGGGACGTGTTCGATATTCCCATGATGATCATCATGAATGTGAGTTGAGACCTAGCATCACATTGTGAGCCCCAAGCTAACCTTATAAATAGCTCTTGCCACGATACCTACCAGACCAGGGGCCCCAACAATTGGCAGTTTAATTGGAAATGATTACGAGTATAGCTTAAACATACGCTTTTGCTCCCCCTTTTTTGTTATGGTTTTTTTCTACTTCTACATGATGGAGACCTTTTTGCGTCTTTGGGGAGGGGCTATACAAAACCTAAGAGAAAGGTTGAAGCGGAGTACATGTATTCGGATAGAAGACAAGCTATTACGCTGTTCCGTGATTTGTTAGTGTCGGTGCTCTCGAGTCACGACAACGAGGGGTTTCGCATGATACCCGGGGAGTATTTAGCAACAGAAGCAAAACGTTAAAAAAACCAAATCTTCAAAGAAAATCGTCCCTTCTATGTTGCTATTCTATTCAGAACTCCCAACCACTTTTATACCCTATTATATCTCCCATGCAAGCCATATTTCCTCTAGGCATCACGGACTAGCCACTGGACATCCAGTTTACCCTCTACATCCTTACCACCAACAACACGGCCCTTTGCGGGGGCCCAAGCCTCACGGGCGAGACTGTTCTTTGCGACCTCGCAGTCGAAGTTGATGTCTTCAATGAGGGCCTCTAGACTCTTGTAGTCCTTCTCCTCACGGATGAAGCCAAGAATCAGCAGGCGCATAGTCACGTCGTAGAAGTCCGAAGTGAATTTGTGTAGAACGTGAACCTCTGCGCTGCGAACGGTGTTCTTGTAGAAGGGGTTGTAGCCGATGGACATGACCATGGGAAAGATGTGGAAGGCGGGTTGTGCGGGAGCAGCGGCAGCCAGGAGAGCGTCCTCTGTGTCAGTGTTGGGAGTACTGTAGGATGAGTTTGAAGAAGGGTGGTCTGGGTGCGTTGTGGGAAGGGCTAGAGAGGCGTAGCCGAAGTAGACTCCTGAGGGGATGTCTGAGATCCAGGGAGTGAGAGCCTCGTCGACGGGGAGGTTGGCGGTTGGGATGCCGAGCTGGTGGGTGTGAGTAACATGAGATATGAGTAGATAGCTGGTGAGAATATTTACCTCTTTTGAGCCACGGCCAAAGCCAGAAATCACTGTTCCCTCCATGTGAAGAGGATAAGGGGCCTCGATACCGGCGTCTGGGCCAACGACTGAAGGGCGAGAAGACATGATGATATTGTAATCACGGGAGATAGACAAATATTATGTTTGACAGACTTATTTTTCAGCTAAATGTAACATGTGTGAGTATCTTGGACTTTAACGAGCTTATAGCGTATATGGGACTTACTAGAACTGAGTCTTTGTTGAGTCGTGAGAGTGAGTGAGTGAGTAAGTGAGTGAGAAGTTGATAGAAGCTGATGGTGGCTATCAAGAGTGGAGTGGAGTTGATGATGAGATCTGACGAATGGTGGGGCAGCGCGGGGCAAAGACGATGCCGACATGCGAAGGGTCGGAGGAATATATGACACCTGCTTACAAGTTACAAGTACCTAGGCAAATCACATTCACAGTTGCACGACAGATATCACTTCCTCGGCTTCTATTGGTCAATCTTAGCAGGAGGAAAAGGACAGGATATATATGTACTGATAAGGAAGAAAACCATCATGTTAATGTGTTGAAAGACTGTCGTTTCAGATATTACTGTCTCACACAATCGTCTAGCAACGGCCGAACTGATGATGGTTTCCATATAACAAAATGCCAAAAAGGATGCGCAAACCCGTCAGACTCTCAAATACATTATGCTGCTGCCTCTGACTTGGTCTCCGTAGGCTCGGTCTGTTTACCTGGCCACTCAGTCCTGCCCAGCTTGATGATATCACTTCCCTCGATAACCCAGTACTTGCTTGGCGCTTTACCCTCGTGCGCCAACTGCGCAGCTCTCACAGCCGCCTTTGCGATAACATCGGCATCCTGGCCAATACCATCCCGTATGGCAGTACTGAGACGTCCAAGACCATTGACTGCTCCCTGAGCAATCGCCTCGGCCATACGGCCCGTCTCTCTCTGGCCCAGAATCAAACCGGGCTTGAGAATCACAGCTTGCTCAAAGTCCAGCTCCTTGATCGTATCTTCGACTCCATTCTTCATTTTCGCGTATGGTGAGGCCGATGCGATCATGCCACGGGTTCCTGCGCTGGAGATAAAGACGAATGTCGAGATGCCCGCAGTCTTGGAAGCCTTTGCGAGTTCGACATTGAGGTCATGGTCGATCTTCCACTGGTTTGCGATACCGCCAGCGGCAGCGCGAGTGGTTCCAAGGGCAGAATAGACGATAGAGGGCTTGGGAGTGAGGCCTGTGAGGAGGTCTGCCCACTTAGTGGTGTCGGTGTCGACTATCGGATTGAGGTGGGCAGATGTGGCCTTGGGAGCGCGTCGAGTGATGGTATGGATTGGGTTGTAGATCTCAGCAGCGAGGAGTGTTGAGAGGATGTTGGAGCCGACGAGGCCAGTAGAGCCGATGATGGCAGCAGAAGAGGAAGACATTGTGTTGATCAAGGTAGATAGATTAGTTGCTGGATGACTTTGTATGGGTATCGAATTATGAACAGCAGATGGGGGTATCAAGATGAAAATTGCAGATGTGTAGGGGGAATGGAAGAGTCAGGTCGGGCCAGGCGCAAGATAAAGAAGGACCCGGGTCTTGAGGTGCTGAAGAATCAGTTGACGTCAAAAGCTTGACAGCCCAGCCCGGGCCAACCGGGAATCAGCCACAACGTTGAATTGAGTTGAGTTGACATGTGATGAAATTAACGGTTGTTTATTGACGACCGATGGGGCAAGACCTACTCTTCTCAGAGCTTGCAAGCTATAGCAACGTGATAGATAATCCAATATTTCGAGCTTGAACAGAAACAAGCCAAGAAGTGTAAGTGAAGCTGTCAGCATCTAATCGTTCCTTATCCTTACAGCAGACCAGGTCCCCCAATCGCGTGGCTGCCCTGTCTGCAGCTGTGTGAGTGCCACTGAGACTGCTGTGGCTGACCCCTGAAGACTGAAGACTGAAGAGCAAGGGTCCAAGCAGTTCCCGCTAGCCCACTTTTCCTCCCACCCCACAACTTGAGAGCTTGACTTTGACTTGCGACATCATCTCTGCCTGCGTCTTACTGTTCCACGACAACATCCTGTCGCCTGTGCTTCCTCTCCTTACCCCCCAACTTTCTCGTTCGCCCTCTCGATTCTGAAGCAAACAAATAACAAAATATCGAATAAACCAACGACTGCTGTTAACAATGGCTACTCAATACGAAGGTAACATCACTCAACCCCTCCTCTACCCCTCCATCTATTCATCCAGCAGCTAACTTTCCCCTTCACAGTCGAGCACAATGTCAAGTTCGCTGAAGGCCGTCGCTCGGGTCGTCGCGTAGACATGGCCTCTTTCTTTTCCCTCCTCGATCAGATCGCCGAGCCCTCAGGCGACCAGACCCCTCAACACAACCCGCACGCAACGCCCACCCCCGTCGACACCGCCGCTCTCTTCCGCCTCCTCCAGGACCAGCTGAACCAGCTCCACACAACGGCCCCGACGAACGACAACCGCCAGTTCCTCGAATCTCTCATCCTCACCCTCGAGGACGACATCAACGATCCCCCGACTCGGTTGGCAGGCGTTCCGCAAGAATTTCTCGACTCGCTCGATCGCGTGAATCGCAAGACCCTCAAGGAGGACGATGACTGTGCTATCTGCAAGGTGCCCTACTTGGAGGACGAATACTGCCTTGTTGTTGAGCTTCCATGCCAGGGTTCTCACCAGTTTGATCTTGAGTGCGTTGGGCCTTGGTTGCGCAGTAAGGGAAACTGTCCTATATGCCGCCAAGAAATGGGGAAGAAGAAGGAGATCCCCATTGTGGAGGATGATGAGGAGGAGGACGGCGACATGATGTACGCGTAAACAGTGGGCGTGCTAGTGACGATATGCATGGTCTGGCGTTGGGAGTTTGAGCCATAGTGGATTTGGCATTTACAAGAGATGATGAACATGGCCTTGTTTTGATGTTTGAATCAGTCTATGTTTGTTCTTGTTGAACGGTGTGTGTATATTCACTACCCGTCGTGTCCCAAATCATCTATACATTTCCGCAAAGTCTTTTGCCTCTATAACTCTTGTGAGATGAACACGAAAATCTGGAATGAGACTCATACGGAGGCAGATCGGCGTAGGTTAGCAGACACAGTTGCCAGAAGGTTAACAGCGGCCAGCTGATGCAGATGGTACAGTATTTCATTGAGGGGTTATACTCTGACGATTTCTGTTCAGATATGTGCAACGTATACAAGTAACTCCAGATGTCCACCGTCAACCTGAGCTGGACGAGCAGCTCCATGTCAAACATAGCTACCATTTTGTGAATTAAAACATCTCCCTAACATAACGCTTTGAGGGTTTCAGGGAAGTTATACAAAGCTGTTTAGCTTGCTGCCCGGAGATGTGGGGCCGAACGAGTCGGGCGAACCGGTGGCATAAGCCGGCATCATCCACCCATCACCGGAATTGACAGTAACACTCAAATGCTTGTTTAAACTCGGTACAGAGCAATCGAACTAACCTATGTTGCTGTTTGCGGGTTATTAATACGATCTGTCATATCCAACCTTTCGCGGTTTGATGCTGGCAAGTCGATGACACCTTGAGGCGATCCCCAAACTAAGATGTCTCCCCTTGACCATATTTCAGAGCTCATAAAAGCTTGGTTCTCACGCCTGCGGCACTTTGAAGTCAATTCCGTGTTTTTTATTATGCAATATGGGCTAACAGTCTCTTGTCCCTCATGGTAAGGCCGTAATAAGTGTACAAGGTGCTGTCACAAGTGTCTTGACTGTCATTCTCATATCTTACTTGGCCTTGGGAAGATCTCCATCCTTCGGCGCACTTCCACCCCCGCTAGATCCTCCCTTGGAGATCTCCTTTCCTGCGCCCTTGGTTTTGATAGACTTCTCGTCACCCATAGGTTTGCTAATTTCCTGGTTCGCACCGCTCGCGTGTAGAGCATCCTCTCCCTCGCGACCCTTGGACTCGGACTTCTTTCTGGTCTTCTCGGCCGCATCCTCGGGCCGCGTCGTGTTGGGATCAAAGGCAACGTCGGCGTGCTCAGACGACATGGCCTCGTCCGTGCCGGACTTTGAGTTTTCGTTGGCGACCGGCCGGAGAGACTCGCGGTCCTGGTCGTGCTTGTAGGCCTGCATGCGTGTTGTTGTGTGCAGAGGGCGCATGGTGGCTGCGGTTGTGCGGAAGACGCTGCGGAAGAGAGACATGATGGCGGACGGGCGAGTGGATGGTTGATGAGGGTATGAAAATGAGGGTTTGTGAGTAATTGAATTATGAGAAGTGTTTCCTTTGAGTGAGGTTCTTCTTTGGAGCAATTGGATTATGCAATTGGTAAGTTTGGAGCTTCAGAAGCAGCTCGAGTTGGAATGATGTTATTCATACTACGTCATCGAACATCATCTCTTAGCGATCTCCATCGTCATTGTTTTGAGGTTACCCTACACATACACACTTTGAGACGCCTCGTGGTGATGAGATTGCTAGCAAATACTGAGCAACTGACTTGTAATCGCAAAGTATGATCGTCAGTCGCACACGTTCCTTCTAGAAGGGATGATACTCTTCAAGACTATACTATATGGCTCTTATAACCACACAAAATGGAGCTTTTGCTCCGAGCTGTCGACATAGGCCAGATACCCGGCAGTGATATCCATATACGCAGATTTTACTCTAGCATCCTTTCCATACAATGACTAACGGGGGTGTCGAGTACCGAATGTGTGATGACTGATAACTCAACCAATATTGATAATCAATTATGTTACGGACTTCTGGAGCAAAGCTTTGTCCTCCATCCACAACTGAGTTTCACAACCGAATGGTAGCACCAGCAAAACAAAGCTAATGCGTGAACCGAATATGTCCTATCGTCGGTTCAACCTGGATGTACCTGGATTTGAAAGAATGGGGTTTAGTTGCCAAACATCAATGCGTGTTTCATTATCCGCCAACTGTATGTGGAAGCCGTTCGCGAGGGAGCGAGTATTAGCTAGTGTTTAGTAAGAGCTCTATCATCCATTACACCCTTGCTCGAATTGCCTAATATATTGGTTCGGCCGACTGCTTGATTAACTACTAACTACAATAGCAACTGTGGCTTATACCTCATGCTAAGATCGTATCTGCGACCCGGGCGGTTAAGTGCTTTCCCAACTCTTGACAGTGAGACGTACGATTATGATGAAGAAAATAGCATTGTGCATGAATAGCTATACCAAGCTAGCCTGGAGAGCTAGATGGACTAGACGCCGCGGGTTAATACGTAAAAAATCACTTACAAAGGAGCCGGTAACGACGGCGTTGGTATTAACCGCCAGATACGCCGCCAACAATAACTATCGTTGGTACCTGGATTACCGAGAAACAGGACGAAAGAAAGTTCGGCCGCAGGAATGGACTTGTGCATATGTGGCCTTTTGCTGGAAATGTCTGATGTCTATTCAACCCGGAGAAAGTGCCATGAACCGGAGAAATGGTTCTTTGTCTATTCCTAAATTCCATATCAAATGCCTACCGACCCGCGGCATCACCCGAGAGGCGCTTTGCAGCCACTAACGCCGCAAACCATTTGTTCTAGAACAATTTTGATGTTTTTGGTTGGAAGACAAATCTACAGGGTGACATTGCTAAGTTTCAACCCATAATTGCCGGTTGTTGAAGACTCTGTCCTTGAAGTATTTACTCCAAGAGGAGACATCTGAAAGTCTTGGACGTGTGTAACTGCTTAAGCGAGTATCATGTTCGGCCGTGTTCCTCATGCCGTGTTTAAAATTACCCCATAATCAGGGATGCTATACGAATATGGGATCCCGAGCAAAGGCTGGAAAGTTAAAAAAGAAAACGGCTGCGGCGTCAAAGAGAATAGGAGGATCAGCGGACATGCATGGGTCGGCATACGTTCCGGAGGGACTACTAATAAGTTATTGGATGAACAGACAGTTTGTGGCCTGTAGTTTGTAGTGTAAGTAGCATTTGGCCTGCAGCCTTGCGTCTACCATGACGTTCAGACTTCAGAGGCTACAGGCTTTGAAACACCGTTGAGGCAACCTCCATCAATGGGATGAGGATCTTCTGGATCTTGATACGGCTGCTGGAAATTAGTCGGCTGCAGGCTACAGGCCGCATTTGAGAGGCGGGCGCCGTTACAGGGGCCGCAGTGCATGTGGTTTTGCTTTTTTGTCCAACCGGCAACCGTTGCCTTGGCGAAAGAATTGGTGTAAGTCAAGTAAAGGGATATTGCATGTCTAATAAGGTAATTTACACACGACGAACTGCTGCCAATATTGGTCATGCTGCATACCCTACTATCCTGCACCAGAGTCTGACCTGTTTGAACTCCAACTTCCCCATGTAAGCACTTACCCTTGATCATCACAGTCTCTGCCTGGGAGACATCATTCCCAACAGGGCAAACGCACCGCATGTGCATCGGAACGCGGCAGGCCAAGCATATCCCTGGGGATCAAGTAAGTCATAAGGGGCGCCACCCGCGGTCCCTTCACACAACAAGTCTGCGGGCATCTCCGTCGCTTATCTGCACCTGAAAGGCGTTGACGGGCTGTTGAACTCCATAAGGACACGCGCACATGCAGACGCAGCTGAATGGAGCCGACTTGACATGTGAAGAGAGATGGAAGTTTTCCAGAACGATGCTAGGGTCCAGGATCTGGGTCAGATCTTTCTTTCAGTGGTGCTCTCAGCGCACAAGCAAACGAACGACCTAACCACCACTGTTTTCCCATGCAGGGGCCCGGAGAACAAGATGATTAGTGAGATCTGACTGAACGCTTTAGAGGTCCAACCAGTTGGATAGACTGATAGGTAAATATGCTGGTTGGTTGGCCCGTCAGTAACAGCCTTCAAACAGCCCTGTCAACTTTGCGACTTGAGCTCAGCCAACAGAAACAAGGGATCCACGTCTGTCAGTCAGGGAAGGGTTTGATCGTCGCGTGTCAGCTTCTCCCTAGCTCTGTCATGGGGTTTGTCCTTTCTCTGCTACTGTTGGTTGCGCCACGACCTTGAATATTGGAGACGATCACCGCTAGGTATTGTGTGCTAGCAGTGAAAGAGCAACAAATCCTGGCTGAAAGGGGATGCTTTTCCGATGAGCCAAGTTAGTCCCAGGGGCACATCTAAATTCGAGTTTAGATATTGAGCTGATCTAGAGAAGATCTTTACTTAGCCTGCTGAAGATAATTATGTCAAGGACCAATGCCGTGATGATATCTGTTGTGATTGGGGCTTTTCAGCTCCGTGATGGGAATTTGGAAATCAACAATTTCAGCCACCTCAATGCCATACCGATCAAACGCAACGGCCCAATTGGCCAATAAGCGACAAGGTTCACGTTGGCCATGCTGCCAAAAGGATCACCAAGCCAATATTGGCGTATCAACATGTAGATCTCGACATTATTAGGGGCGGTCCTGACACGATCAAGTGCTGATTTGATTCGCCTCGGAGGCGGAGGCCAAAAGTGTATTGGTCGTGGTATTCGGCACGTGTCTAGAAGCACTCGAGATACTCTGTACTGTGACTTGCGTCAACGGACATGAGATGGTCTGGTGTTGGTCGACTTGTCAAAGCTGATCAGTGGTTAGACTGAATCAAATGGTCCGCCACGCGCCGCTTGTCCACAAGCGCTACCCCTTCGGCCTCGCCGAACAAGAGCCAAAATGCAATTATGGGCAAAATGTGGTAAAACAGCAGATTTTGAACATGCCGGCTCTGAATGGCTGCCGAAACAATGAGGATAATACAAAGGTAAACCACGCGCGGCCTGTATTTGACCAGGCAAAAGTGAGACTGACGTGTTGATGATCATGACGGTACTTAGATTTATCATAGTTGCATTGCAGATTCATACCGCTGCTGCACCTAGGGACGTTTATCCACCCTCTTTCGAGCGGCAGTGGAACCAGGATGAGTGGTACATACGGTTCCTGTGGTAGGGTAACCCGTTACAAGAGTCAGGACCCTTGTCGTGCCCATATGAACGAACTCAACTCTGAGCCAGACGAGCACGAGAATGGGAATAACAAGAGAATGAGAGGAGATTTTACCCATGCAATGCGACAGCAACAAACGGATACTCGGGTGAGGTGCATAAGATAGAGTTGGTCAAGAGATGACCGACTGATGTGCGAGTAGGAACAAATCATAGCAATCTGGCAGGCCTGGATACCGATACCCATATCTCGAGTCTGGAGATGAGATAGATAACTTTAAGCCAGCTGACCAGACTGTCTAACTGAATTCGTCCATCGACTTCTCCTCCAGGATCGAAAAGTCATGCCATTGATTCCTTGTAGCCATTGTCGAATCCTCATACCATTGGATCCTACAAGTCAAGCCAGGCCATTCCATCCCATGCTGCCAACGCTTTTTTGGCTGGACAAGTACGGATACACGTCCCGGTCCTAACGTTAGGCGTGTCGTGATAGTAATTGCTGGCTCGGCAGCTTGCAGTACACTGCTGCTGCTGCTAGTCATAGCAAGCATCGGTCGATAGAAAAATACCGGTAGCTGATGTCGGCTACCAATAGTATTAGAAGATCTCTGCCAAGTCGAGTTGTTCGTTTCGTCTTAGACGAGACGACGATAGAAATTCGCCATCCGTTGATAAGGCTAGCTAGCATATTGGCCTGGGCAAACCCCTGCTTCCCCATTGTGAACATGGAATATCTCCTCAGATATGTCAGCAATTGAGTGCTACTCTCTGACAAGCGAACGACACCGACGATAATCACTGCTCCTCTAGACATGGCCTTCAAACCTCTTTGGTGATGTTGCTCCGTCCCTTAGCTTAGTTACGGAGCATGTACTCTGTACGGAGTATCAAGCTTCACATTACTCTCATGTACTCTTGCTCTCACCTCTGGACCCCTGCTTCGTAGACGCGGCTGTCCGTGCTCTCTTACATTGAACTGCAAGGGAGCTAGGGACGTTGAGTCCACTTACAAGACGGAATTAATTGCACAGACCTGATTCACTCTCGGTCGTACTCCTGTCTTCAGGGCAGCGTCTGTCCAGTAGGACAGTACATACATTACAGTGACTGCTATACCTGGTAGATATAAGGGTCCTTGCGTGCATTGGTCCTGATATCGACGCCCGGCAGACGCAGAGTGGTATCATCTCAACTCTTTGTTGGAACGGTGTGGCTCTCTACCCTCTGAATGCTTTTGTACCTGTCTGCAGCAACGCTTGGCATCCTCATTGATTCGACAACTTGTAGATTAAAGGCAGATTAACTACAGCAAACGTGCATCAGGAGGGCAACGAAAAGTCACACCCTAAACGGACACTACCCTACTAGGTGGTTAGCCCCCCTCTTTCTCTCCCTTCCAGTTCCATTTAGTACAGCTGCCCGCTGCCGCTATACTGGACTACCTCTAATTCAGACCCAGTACCTCACTGTCTACGCCTGCTCCGTACCGTACCTACCGGGGATCCTTCTTTTCATTCCATTAACTCTTCTTCTTTTCCCCCTGGAACATTCAATCCAATCGATACACTCTCTTTCTACCTCTCAAAATTACACTCGAGGTAATAATCAGAGGCCTTACTATCAAGTATTGCCGTTACTGCTTGTATTGGACCCTTTTATTCTGGACTTTTACCAGTAGTACATTCAATCTTTGCAAGTGGAAGTCTAGACACTTCACCTCAACTAGAGCATTTTGACTTGGACATCCCACGTCTCGAAACGCCTCCACAAGCCCCCCTCTTCGCCGGGACCTCCTCCTTTTCTCCCCCTCAAAAGGTCCTTCTTTCTCCCCTCTCTCTTCCCCGAAAGTCGTACGCCGTCCCCTTCGAACTCCCGCCGCCACCAGCCTCCGAGCGACCTGCGTCAACCCCCCAAAAACCCGAAACTGGGACTGCTGCCACTACAAGGAAAGGGAAGAAAAAAAAGAAGAAGAAAAAAAAAAACAATCCGATTCTCGCCTCCCGTACTTTGCGCGCCGCCCACTAAGGTCCAGACCCTGCTCTGTTCTCTTCCCGATTCGATTCGAACTTCACAAGCGCCCGGCCAAACCAAACCAAACCCAGCCAAGCCAAGCCTCGCCTTTGCTTCGCTGACTCTTGAGCTGCATTTGCTTCTGCTACAACCTACCCCTGCGAGTTTTTGGTTCTCTTGCCATCATCATTACCATCACCAAGGCCGTCTCACCCATCATCGAAAACACAATCCATCATCGCAACCTTGACCGTCCTCACAAGCCGAGCCTTCAATTCCCTCGTTGCACACGCGCACGCACACGCACACACCGCAACAGACAGTGCCCCGTGAGATACTGCCACGGCACTCCGACTCCACACTGCTCCCATTCCGTACACTCGAGACTCAGCATGGGACTTTGCTATCTTTCACGATAATTCAACGTCGTCCATCATATCGATCCCCTCACGATGGGTAACGGCCAAGGAAAACCCGTCGACCTTAACGGTGAAGGTATGTCAAGGAAATCGGCAGCTACCTTTGATTCTATTCGTTTTCATCATCTTCCTCTTCGATACCGCCATTGGTTCATCTTGGTTATTGTCATCCTGCAGGCCATTTTTCCATCTTTCAGCCGCATGTCACTTGGCGTCATCCTGTCTCCCACGTGTGTTTTGCATCCTTAATCTGTTTGTTATCTGGTTGGACAGCCTTTTGCTTTCGCAGTCATGAATTGTCTAGCTTCCGATTGATTCTCGAAATCATGCCCGGCGAATCACGCTAACAGCTCATCTGTAGTAAACTTAAATCATTTCCGATTGTTGCGAGTCGTCGGCCGAGGTGCCTTTGGAAAGGTGCGAATCGTCGAGCGAAAGGACACGAACTTGTCTTTTGCTTTGAAATATATCCGGAAAGATGAAGGTAGGTTCAATACCCTTATCTGTTGGTCATACTCATGGCCTCAGAGTTGCACTTCCAAAACACGTACTACTTCCAATCTCGGGGTCACTTGTCTGCCAGATCCGAGTTGTAGTATGCCTATCGTAGCACCGAGCTAACCGTTATGATTCCCGCAGTTGTACGATCTGAGAGCGTGCGTAACATCATCCGCGAACGTCGAATGCTGGAATATGTCAATCATCCATTCATCTGTAACTTGAGATACAGTTTCCAGGATATCGAATACATGTACGTCCACAACCGATTCACACCGCCCGACTTTGGCTTACGTTTGACAACAGGTATTTGGTGGTCGATCTAATGACTGGTGGAGATTTGAGGTTCCATATTTCGAGAAAGACCTTTACCGAAGAGGCTGTTAGATTCTGGATTGCCGAGCTTGGATGCGCTCTGCGTTATGTACACGCTCAAAACATCATCCACCGCGATATTAAACCCGACAACGTTCTGCTCGATGCTGATGGTCACGTCCATTTGACTGACTTTGTATGTATTACCTACTCCACATGTAGCCCAGAACTGACCGAATTAGAATGTCGCATCCGATGTCATTCCAGGTAGAACACTTACAAGCAAGTCTGGCACATTAGCCTATCTCGCCCCCGAAGTGTACGCTGGTAAGGGGTACGACGTGCGAGCAGATTGGTGGTCTTTGGGTGTCTTGTTTTACGAATGCATCTATAATAAGGTACGTGATTGTCAAACCATACTACTATGGATCGATTGTGCGCATATACTGACCAAACCAGCGACCTTTCGAAGGAGGTTCTGAAGGATCTCTTAGCCAACAGATTCAGGCCGCTTCTCCCAAGTATCCTGTGACGCAACCACCTGTTTCCCTCTCTTGCTTATACTCGATCGGCTCCGCTCTCGACCCGAACCGCGAAACTCGAATGGGATCAACGTGGGAGAGTTTTATTTATAACGAATTCTTCAAGTGTTACGACTTTGAGCTTCTCGAAGCGAAACGAATCGAGCCTGTTTTTGTTCCATCGTCCGAGAAGACGAATTTTGATGCCACATACGATCTAGAAGAGTTGCTTCTAGAGGAGGCTCCTCTCGAAGCCCGCGCAAGGCGCCAGAAGCCACGAGAACGACTAAAAGATGACGCAACCGAGAAGGAGATTCGAGAAGATGAACTATATCGTATGATCGAGACAGATTTCAGACCGTTCGACTATACAGTTGCGGCCTATAAACGGTAATTCGTCTTGCCGATTGCTCACTATTGCGTTCCGTTGGCTAACTTTAACAGAATTACCGAGAGCGCCGCCGGAGAAGGTGCCCCCGATTCCGAGAACGCTCCCCAGGCGATCACAACCGATGAAGCGACACCCGTGCCCGCAGCCAACGGTGGCTATCAGTCATCGCCTCTTAACCCCAGCACTAGCAACGAAAGCCGAACAGGCCGCCCTGTACGGCCCGCTCCGCCAGTCCCGCCGCTGCAAAACGATTTCCGAGCCCGCCATGTCCCGATTGTCGCTGGTCAGCGCATGACAAGTCCAACAGGAGGAGTACAAGTAACTCTTGATGGTGGTGGTAGCTGGTCCGAACTGGCTCGACAGGACGCTACCTTGCCCACAGACGCCAACAATATTGGCGATGGCAAGGGAGAAGGTTCAGGTGGTATGTTCGGATTCCTCAAGAGCAAGAAGGGTCGAACAAACAGCCCCAAGCCAAAGGAAAGAGGTGTACTGGGCAAAGAAGGCGCAAGAGTTGTCATCGGTTAGAAGAGGATGGAGGCTCGCCATAAGTCAGTCGCGTACCAGAGTTATAAGCTCAGCAACCAGTCGATGAACTGCACGCCAACGCCCCGATCTACACAACTCCATCATACGAGGACATCGCATCCAAGAAACGACTATCAAGCGATTCCTGTGGTACGTGTCTAAGTTATATGGCACATGATCAGCCCCGCAATAGTTGGCAGACAGCGAATCGCTGCACTCAAGGATGGACGAGCTCGAACAGTCACGACGATAGCAGCGATGCCAGGACGATGAGATACGGCCTCTCCACTTCATTCATTATGGCGTTCGGTCATGGTTTACGGCTAGATGCCCTTGTTGCTCCCGGTTATAGAGGGGCATTATATTTAAGGAACGACTGAATTTGTAACAGTGTGGTACAAAACTGAAGAAACTAACAATCAATACGGGGGAGCTATGCATTTGCAGGGGCACTTCATTCATTTGAATCTGCATCATCTGGTGAATGATGCAATTGCGAAGGAGTTTTCTCTTGGGAGGGGCATTCATGGGAAATATCCATATCTTACACTTTATTCATACTGTCGACATTTTGAAAAGTGTCGTGTCTGAAGAGACGAATTATATACAACTGGCTGGGTATTCAGGGCGTGTAAGGAGAGACAAACGGTGGAGTGGCATGGCCATCCTTAGGAGATGGTCCGTATTTATGGTTTGCTTGTTTGTTATTGTGAGCATATTTGGAATAATACCCCATTACATCTTGATTTTTGGTTTTTGGTGATTTATAAACCTATCAACTCCCGATGAGTTCTGAGATATAAGCAGTATTTCAAGGATATATCAGCTTTCACTCGCTCCAGCTGTCTGCGTTTGCGAACTCCATGAACAGGAATAACGATATCGGGATACGAGTGGTCCGGGAAATAGTCCATTCCTAGACCAATGTCATGATTCCTTCCGCTTCGAAACCACTGGCTGAACAGCAGCTTTGAGTTCGCCATCTCGTATGTTGCATGGGTCTTTGATGCCATAGTATCGCATCTCATCGCCATCCTACTTCGAGGTGGACTACAAGGCCAATTGCCGTCATGGTCTACTTGGTGTGAGGCGTTTTTGGAAGACCAAGCAGGTGAGTGCCATATACGAAGAAGACAAAGGGTAACATGGCATGGGTCTCCATCCATTGTATGTGGTGTGCGTATCTAGGCACGATCCTTAATCCTCGACAGCTCTCAATGCCATCTATTCTGGCGTACCCATTTCTAGTTTTGTGATCTGATAGACTTCCTGAGTAGGAGTCCCTTGAGTAGATGACTCCTCCACACTTAGACAATGGGAGATACTAAAGAAAGGGGATTCCCTGACCTGAATATATCATTTGTTTCTAAAGAAGAGCTTATAGGCGCAGAATCAACGGATGAGGTCTTGTAAACCATATCAAAACTACGCCTCCCATATTCAGCAGTTAAAGCTCTCATGTCGTACCGAAACTGTTATATATAAACCTCTATAAGAATCGCAATTGCGATATTATCTTCACTCTAGTCTGCGTTAACTGCTTACGCATGATCTTGTGTGGATATAAAATCAAAGATTTTGATTGATGCGTTTATCTAACAATGTCATAAATCATAGCCCATTCCATTCCTGTAACACCCAAACGCCACACCATGATATACTCTATCCTCTTTATTCTCCCTCTATCCCTTTTGTTTACCACTCCGGCGCACCGCCTCCACACCCATTAGCAGCCATCATTAGATCAAGCGGCTTCGTGGTCATCTTAGCACCACCCGTGGGCTTAACGTAGGGCTTCTTGCCACGCACGCCCACGAACTTGATCTTGGTATCGAGCTTCGCCAGCGGCGCCTCGCCCGCCTCGCCCTTCTTGACCATCCACTTCTTTGTACCCAGGGCACTGTCGAGCTCCTCTACGGGAGGCAGCTTGAGGTAGAGCATACCGTCGGAGCGAGCCTCGGTGGGGAATGTGGCGATGGATAGAGACTCGTCTGTTTTGCAGGCGCCGTCGCTCAGGTCGAAGTTACGCTTGTGGTGAGGGCATGAGACCCATGGTGAGGGACCGGACTTGTCGCCGTTTTGCTCTGATTTGTTGTTCTCTTGGCCGATGAGACCGTCAGATAGGATAAAGGCACGCTTGTGAGGACACATTTGCTGGGTGGCATAGTAGACACCCTTGATGCGCCAGATAGCAAGCTGAGTATCACCACGCTTAATAGTGGCGGATATACCGCTGGGCAGCTCGTCAGCACCGTCAAAGTAGGATGACTCGATGATAGGCTCCCAGTCAGTCGTGGACCACTTGTCCTTGAGGCCCTGGAAGTCATCGGCCGCAGCAGCATCAGAAGGCCAGAAGGCAGGTCTCTTTTGTCCACGCTCATCCTCAAGCTCCACGTTGCGTGTCGTTTCCTTTGTGTTAGCAAACTGCTTGAACTTCGCAGCAATGGCAGGCGTCTTGATAGCCTCGGCCCACTCGTCGAAGAAGCTGTCGACTAGCTCTTCCATCTGCGCCTCAAGGGAGGCATTGATGCCAAGCTTGTCTTCGAGGATAACCTCCTGTAGGTACTTGATACCGCCGGGAAGGTTCTCGACCCAGCGGGCTGTTCGCTGGAGCTTATCGGCTGTGCGCATGTAGAACATGAGATATCGATCCAGAATTGTCACGACGTCGGTTGGAGGAACATCCTTAGCCAATAGCTCAGCATGACGAGGGTTTGCACCACCGTTGCCGCCAACGAAAATGTTCCAACCCTTCTCTGTTGCTATTAAACCAAAACTGAAGCATCGTTAACAGACTGAAGATCGAATAATGGGATAAAGACTTACTCTTTGCTTTGAGCTTCAGCACACTCGCGCACACAACCACTTATACCGCCCTTGATCTTATGAGGGGCTCGGATACTCTTATATCGCTCCTCCAGACGAACAGCCATACCTACACTGTCACTAAGACCGTATCGACACCATGTAGAGCCGACACAACTCTTGACAGTTCGAAGAGACTTGGCGTAGGCATGTCCTGATTCCATTCCTCCTTGGACGAGCTGGCCCCAGATATCAAGGAGATCCTGCTTCTGAGCACCAAACAAGTCGATACGTTGTCCACCAGTAATCTTGGTGTAGAGGTTGTACTTCTGAGCAACCTCACCAATGACAACAAGCTTATCAGGAGTAATCTCTCCGCCAGACACACGAGGAACCACAGAGTAGGTGCCGTCTCGCTGGATGTTACCCAGGAAGCGATCGTTGGTCTCCTGCAGACCGTGAGTGGTCTTGTCCATGACGTGTCTGTTCCATAGAGAAGCCATAACGCTCGCCACCACAGGTTTGCAGAGCTCACAACCAAGGGCCGTTTTGTCGTTTCCAGCCTCGCGCATCACCTCAGCCATAGATCTGAGGCGCTTGACCATGATGATGTTGAACAGATCAGCACGCGAGTGGCTGAAGTGCGAGCAGATGTAGTTTGTGACAGTCTGGCCCATCGAGGCCATGGTCTTGTTGAAGATGGTGGTGATTAGAGGCACACAACCACCGCAGCCGGTACCAGCCTTTGTGCACTTCTTGAGGCTAGCAACGTCTTTGCATGTGCCATCCTTGACAACCTTGACGATATCACCTTTTGTGACGTTGTGGCACGAGCACACCTGAGCATCATCGTCCAAGTCATCGCCATCCTCGTCACCCTTCTTGGCACCAAGGATAAGCTCGCTAGGAGACATTTCAAGCTCCTTCTGAGACTTCACTATAGGCAGGAGCTTGATGTAGTCGCATACATCACCAATCATCATACCACCGAGGAGGTATTTTCCATCCTTGGTGAAGATGTACTTCTTGTAAACATTGGAAAATGGGTCTCTGTAAGACAGAGCCTGCACGGAGCTGGCGGACTTGGCGTCACCATTGACCAGCGTCTTTGCGTATTTGGGAGGAAGAGTGATAGGCCCATCGCGGTCAGCGAAACAGTCACCAAAACTAGCGACGTTGACGCCAAGAAGCTTGAGCTTTGTGCTCATGTCAGGCGTCTTGAAGGTTTGAGGGCTGTGATCTGTGGTTTGGGTGAGGTTGAAGGCGACGACCTCGGCCATGGCTACACCGGGAGCGATGAGACCGTAAGCCATTCCCCGCCAGCTGGCGCACTCTCCAATGGCGTAAATGTCTGGCATGCTTGTTCTCAGGTCGTCCCCGACGACAATACCACCTCGCTGACCGACCTCGATGTTGGCACTCCTGGCAAGGTCGTCCCTTGGCTTAACGCCTATCGCAAAGCACACCGTTGAGCACTCGATCTCTGACTCATCGTCGAAGATGACGCCTGTGAGGTTGTTGTTCTCATCTGTCTTCATGCTGGCCACGCCCTTTTCCAGGTTGATGTTGACACCAAGCTGTGAGACCTGGTCTGCCACCATCTTTCCAGCCGTCTCATCGATCTGTCTGCTGAGAACATGGCGGGACCTCTCAATCAGATCTATCTTCTTGTAGCATTCGAGGTCCAGCATGGCCTTGGCGGCCTCCAGACCTAGAAGACCACCGCCCACAACGACGCCGTTGGTATCCTTCTTGTCGTCGGAGAACTTGATAAGTTTGTTCAAGTCGTCTATGTTGCGGTAGACAAAGACACCGTTGGCGTCCCATCCTTTGATCATGCGAGGGAGGATAGCATCTGAACCGGTGGCGAGAACAAGGATATCGTAGGGGTAACTCTCGCCATTTGCACACTCGATTATCTTCTTATCGGTGTCGATATGTGTGGCTTTTGTGTTGATGTGGCAGTTTAACGAACTCTTAGATTCTGTGTACTGAATAGTTGTTAGTGTATGATCGAATAGTACAGGACTGGGATTTATCATACCCATTCCTCTGGGTTCATATATAATTCCTCGACTTTACGGTGCTCGAAGAAGGTTGTGAGTCCTACACGGTTGTAGGCAAGATATGGTTCCTCTCCAACGACTGTGACGGCGTATTCTTTTGCTTTGGCATCGTACTTGAGCAGCTTTTCTCTGTGCGTTTGTCAGATCATATCTGGTAGAAGAAAGAACGTTTGTGTAGGGAAGTATTGACTTACATGAAAGCAATGCCCACCATGCCCAGGCCAACAACGACCACGCGCTTTTGTGTCGTTGTAGTCATATTGGCTAATTATTGTTAAATGAAGATGTATGAACCTCAGGAAAAGGACAAAAAGGCAGGACTCTCAGGCTTCCCATGGTTATAAGTGATTGTCGAGATATAAGAGCCCTGGTACAAAAAGAGGGTCTCTTCAGTCCTCGAGACCACGGCTATGGATCCCTCTGCTGCCATCTCATGTCATGTTTCCCTTACTTCCTATCTAGAGCAGACATCTCCGGGGGCATACATGAGCCTGTGCCTGTGGCGCAACAAGCATTTCCGCTGTCCGCCATCCAAACAGCGTGAGCGCATTTGCAGCGCTCGGCAGGGCTGATCATGATAAGGAGACAGGCACCGTGGCAAAAGGGCCAATCAGAGGTTGCGCCCGCATGGTAAAAGGCGCTGTAGCTCTCCGCGGAGAAGCATAATTCTAGGGACGTGGAGCTTGTTAAAGATGCCAACGGGTGTCGTACGTCGGAACACACCACGGCTGTTGCATGATATGAGATGTTGGAGGCTGAGAAGAGGTGGTTCTGATGTTGGGGTCCGGTTTCTGGCGAAGTTTTAGTTACACCGTACGGTGAAGCCCTTTGTGGGATGTTGATTTAGGGGAGTCTCGGTGAAGCCATCTCGAATATTGCCTAGTTCAAATACCTTTTTTCTTGGCTCGTCTGAGCTAACAAGGCGTAAAAGTATTGTTCTAGATTTTATTATCAGTAAATAAATCCCAAATACTCGATAACTGACCGAGCTATTTTTGTGAAAAGCAAACGGCAGTGATCGGAATTAATTACTAGTTCCCTTCTCCCCTGCAACAGCCTTTCTCCTCGGAGACACCATCAAAGGAACTCGCCTTATCAACACCTCTAGATAAGCCGCAAGTTCTCTTAATCTTTGCAACACAACGACTGTGACTGGGTGGACGTGTTTGCCTACATAGATAACACCACAATCTGTTAAAGCAACTACAGATTTTCAATTCTTTGGGGAAAACGCGGAGATCCAATTGTCAGGCATTCTCCACGGAATGCGCGCAGTACAACCATGACCCTGGAGTTCGGTGGAGAGTTGAATGGGTTGAGTCGTGCGAATTGAGATGATCTGATTGACAACTCGTATTTAATTGATGCTATGCTCTAGTACACGGGCCACAATGCGCAATAACTTTGTAAATAGCTCCGTCATATGGTTCGACTGATGTGGATGATAGTAAAGGATTAAAAGGTAAAATCATCCAGACTTCCATCATGTAAACGGTCTTGGCATAGATAGGTACCCATAATGGAGGTCCACACGTGGTTGGCTCAAGCTCTACAGGCCGCTACCTCTCACTGCAGTAACTAAGGCCCCTCCCACGTCATAGCCTCAACCCCTCCAACTCTCAACACCACACCCAAAACATCACCAACCACATCCCACGTCTCGACTCACGATGGCTACCGCAACCGACTCCTCCTTCACGTTCCCTCGCGAATACCACTTCCCCGCCTTCTTTACCCGCCAGACAAACCTCACGACTCTGCACGCCCAGCGCAACAAATGGGCCGACCTCATCCTCGCCTATGCGCGCCATAACCGCATCTTCCGCCTATCGCTCTCTGAAGCCGCCGACTCAGACCTGTTCGTCAACCGCAAGCTCGACAGACGGCTCCAGTCTGACGATATTCGCGATGTGGTCTCCTTTATGCACGCCGATGGCCGCGTAGAATACGTTGGGGGCGGTACGTCCGGGGATGTTGTCTTTCTCTACTGGCGAAAGCCCGAAGAATGGGCGGAACTGGTTGAGAACTACGTTGAAGAGACGGGACAAAAGGGCAGTGTGCTTACAGTTTATGAACTTGTTGAAGGTGATGGCACCAAGGGAAATGGTATGTTCAATGTTGCTCTACATTGTCTTGTCTACGCATCAAATTACTGATCATTGCAGATATTCACGGCATGGACACTGACATCCTACTAAAAGCTCTCAATGTCCTTGTCAAGCGAAGCAAGGCTCAAATATTTGGCCAGGACGACTCATTAGGCGTGAAATTCTTCTAATCGCTGAACCCATTTTCCATCTCTACATAAAGTACACGTGCGCCGAGTTACGGCACCAAGAAAGAAAGCAATGCCAATTCCAAGACGGGCAATGCTATGAACCGTCCCAAACGCCACCAAGCAACTCATCTTATCGATGTCTACCACGGATCCTATCCAGAGTAGAATTCCTCCACCAAAAACTTGTCGTCGAATCGCACTTGTTGAGCCATTGCGACGTCCAACAACCAGTCGGGGGCAACAACTCGAGGCTCCATGTTACCCTTGCGCGCCATCTCCCGAAATCTACTCCACAGCAACTTTTCATCGGCACCTATACTGCTGAGGAGATAAACTGGCTCGGGCGGCGCGTTGCCCTCCTCCTCTGCGGTTGTGGGCCGGATTGTTGTCCCACTTCGCGCCCGATAGATCTTGAAAATTGCACCGTTCGCCTCAGCAATGGCCTTGTAGCTGTCTGAGCCGTTGCGGATCTTTTCTGTGCAATAGATTGGGACGCCAACAAGGAGCTTGCATTTGTTTGCTTTGGCGCGGGCTACCGATGTGTTGAGATCGACATTGTATCGTTCCTCTGCGTCCTTGTCTTTGAGGATAAAATCCTCCACATCGGGCGCACTGCCCGTCTCCAGAGCTTGGTCGATGAACGTGGAAGAAATGATGGTTGGGCCACGTGCAAGGGCGCTCAAGAACTTGACAGTGCGGACTACGGCAGGGGCTGCCAAGTAGTCACACGGTTGGTTCTCTTGAACGATCTGGATTCCCAGGTCTCGTAGTTTTTTCTGTTAAACACATTAGAGTATGCACCTAAAAAAAAATGGCTCACGCCGACTTACCCGGTCTTGATCTTCCTTATTCTTATCTCCGACCCATCGAGTGAAACCAGTCAAAATAATGCGCATCTCGACATCTGGGAGTGATGGCTTTGTCTTCTTTGTTGGCCGCTTGGCTGTAGCTTCTTCTTCTTCTTCAGCTTCTTCAGGAGTTGCGCTTGGCTTTCCCTTTGTGCTAGACTTCTCTGCCTGATCAGCAGCACGTTTGCCACCCCAGATTGCCGTGCCTCCTTTCGCATGTCGCTTCTTTTCCTTTTCGTAAAGCGCAATATCGTCACTCAAGCCGTGCAGAAGTGCTTGGGCCTTCGCCTTAGCACTGCGACCCCCTGTAGAAACCACCGAAGGCGTGTCGTTCTCCTTACCGGCATTGCGGGAACGTATGGGTGTCGCCACGGCACCAGCGGTTTTGGTAGCCTTCTTCGCAGGTTTCTTTTTCCCATTATCGTGCGGATCACTCATCTCAGTATCTTCACTGCCGACCTTACCAACAACGACACCTTCTGCGGGCCCTCGTGGATATGCGTTTTCTTCTGCTATTTCAAGAACCTTCCGCTTCCTCTTTGCTTGTGGTGACATCTTATCTTCACCTCCGGGATAGTACGATTCTCGCAATCTTGATTCATCGAAGAACGTTTGACCGATAATCTCGCCAAGATTAGTGCGCGGAGGAAAATGATTATACTTCTTAGTGTTGACTGGCTGCATCTTACACTTGGCATAACTCTCTTCGATCCAGAGATGGTTGAGAACGGCAATACCCCACTCAGGAGCAGCTTTGCACTTCTCACTAGTATCGCGCGCTGTAATGAGGTGGGTGTTTTCTGACTTCATCGTTTTGGTGAATTCAGCCCCTGAGGCCTTGATAAGGTTTTCGAGGTAGATTCGTGCCTCACCTCCGTAGTTTGATACTGTGATGCGGAGTCCCTCAAATCCTTCGATGGGCGTCTTGGGGACGGGGTAATGTAGTAGTCGACGTAGAGGTGATGCCCACTCGTTGTGGACAATAAGCCAGTAGAGCCATGCAAGGTTGCCAACCTGTTTGCAGGCTTGGGAGGCTTGGATATACTCAGGGCCGTCGCGGTATTGGCAGATAAACATGTCGCAGTCTTCGACCGATTCCACCATCTTTCCACCTCCTTTGATAATAATCTCCTCGACAACCTTTGCCAACCTATCGGTGATGCTCAAATCTTTACAAAGCATGAGTTTGTGATCCTGGAAGACAGTGACGGGCGGGCGAACAACATCTCCATCGGGAGGCAAAGGCAAAGACGTCGGTACAGGTGATGTGGCTCCTGCTAGGTTCTCGTTGGCGGGAATCTTGAGCTCATCTTCAGGAGCCTTCTTAAGAATCTCAGGGTTAGGCAGTAGATATGGTCTCTCGTCGATACGTTTTCCAAGCTTGAAGCAATCGTCGAACCTGGACAGTGTTAGCGGATCAAACTATAAAACGTTCAAAACGCAAACTTACCAGTGTGGCAAAACAACTTTGCCCTTCCATCCTTTATTCAGTGCAACTGTGACCTTGGGATGCTCCATAGATAACGCGCAGATATGTGTCGTCGTCCGGTTCACATCCTTGGACTCTTGCCCACCAAGAGCCATCGTAGCTCCAGCAATGCTCTCCTTATCTGTCTCTGGCAAATCTGCGCACGTCACTACTACCTCTGAGAATATCATTCTAGGGTCGGGCGAAAATGGCCGAATCTGCGCCTGCTTCCGACGAGCCATCGATGTGAGAACCCATTGAGTCGTCACAACGGGGATCATGACAGCTTGTGATTCGGTAAATTGAGGGAAATCGATTGTATTAGAAACGATGTGTGTGACTTTTTCGATAGGCAGCGAGCCGTCGCGTCGGGGTTCGCAGATGGTAGCACCATGTTCCTCCAAGATAGTCGATAGCTTAAGAATAACATGTTAGTACATGAGAGGGCCACCTATCAGCGATTCCGAAGTACCTCAGCAATTACTTTCAGAGTCAGCGAACTGCTCGAAACAAACGCGATGGCGCATTCAGCAAAGATTGGGGTGGCCATGTCGCGTGGGGATAGTGCAAAAAGAAGAGATGAAAAAGAAACAAAATCGAAGGAATTAGTGGCTCCGTGATTATGACATCAAGCTCAAGGGTTACTCTATTGCGCTCAAGACCCGAAGTTGTTTGGCAAAACTCAAAGCAATGGTAGATCGTGGGGTTGCCTGCAAGGCAAGGTAGGTCCGGTATTTACCAAGGTGAACCTGGAAGACGCGACGGCCACTCAACGCGAGAGCCTGGCGCAACCACGTGATGGGTCCCCTCGGTAGATCAGAAGTAGCCCCGCTATTAACGTGCCCCTTCTGTCGCGAAACACTTTACGCCACCAGACTGGTAGTTACCTGGTGGTGGCTTGCTAGGTAGTAGGTATAAACGCGAGATATCTCCCCATGGGTAAAGAAGCAGCCCCCTAGTTTTAGGCTTCAAGATGACCTTGTTCTAAAGATTTTCTCCTTTCTCTTAATTATCCTCTTATTGCTCGAAGTTAATCAAGGTCCACATAGATATTCAAAGGTACCGCGATGTGATGTCAGGTCTGAGAACTAATCATAAGTTTGTAACCAAGAACAAACACGCTCTTGCATATGCCACACGGGAATCTTAGAATTTATGCCTTCTCTGAACTTTGCAAGCTGTATGTTTAAGTATTTGATATTATGTTACACCGATCTTATCGTGCCCTATATAATGGGCCGTTCGTTAACTGTAAGTGTTTTCATCATCCCCAAGAAACCATAACGCCAAAACACCAATGCCGTATGCTCCAACGTCTCATTATACGAGACATGTCCTATTGCTCGCAATCAACCAACCACACCAAGCGGTCCCTCTACAACTTCTTCCAGAGAAGCCAAGGCCACTGCCGCTCCCATTAAGGAGCTCTCCTTGGCCGACACAAGCTTGATTGTTTGGTTTCCGACCTTCTCCTTCTTATCGGCTGTTACCAAGTCATCCAAGTATGACTGACAGCTGTCGAGATAACCTGGGTAACTTTCGATCACGCCGCCGTTGTAGGCAACTGTTGTCTCGGCCAGATCCCGGTCCGCCTCGGCGCTGTCTCGCTCAGGTGACCCTGGGATAAGTGTCGAGATGTATTTGTTCTGACTATCGATGCGAAGATTCCAGAATGCGTGGACGCCGGTAGCAACGAGCGCACTCGAACGTTTGGAAATGTATGAAGCAAGTTGTTTAAGGAATGATAAATCAGCGGCTGTGGGTAAGTGTTTTGCTGGATGGCGAGCCGAGAATTGCTCGCGTGCTTCTTCTAGATCAGAGCTTGTATCCCTAAAATTTGTTAGTTCCACAGCCTTGGCCAATGGTGATGTTGAGACTCACCTTTCAATAATAGAAAGTGTCTCAGTCGAGAATGAGTAAGGCTTCTGCAACGAAGCAGGAACCACTCCTCCAAAAACGCCCGTTGACTCGATCGCCTCGGCAAGCGCAAGTCTGCAGATTTCACCCAAGTACATGCCACTGACCATATGCTCTAAAGGTTGAAACTCAGGTCGAGGGTGGTTGGCCAATAATTTCTGATCCCATCTTGTCAAAGGCAGGATATCTCGTCCCATCATGCTAATCTCGCTGTTGATAATAACGTGTGTCGCTTTTTCGAACCATTGTGGAGGGCGTTCGCCGAACTTGACACGACCGATGGCGGATACAGGAAGATAGGCCGCAAGGTTAACACCGGTGCCTAGGATCAGCCCGAACCTTGTTGTGGGGTGGTTATACGATTCTGATAGTAGGCATGCACTCGAGTCGTTGACAATGGCTCGAAGTTCTACGTTGAGGCCGCGGTTGAAACAAGCCGTACGTACGATCTCACCAAGGTCCTGCCCTAATAGCCCGTCGCACGCAGAAAAGCCTTTACCCATTCCTTGCAACTTGCCGCCTGCTAGTGATGTTTGTCTAAATGATATGTTAGCTCGAAACGTCAGCATGAGTTGGGACTAAGCATACTCAATGGGAAAACTCCAGGCCATCGACATAGGCAAAGTTCCGTCAGATCCACCATGCTGATCCAACTCTGCAGAGAGCGTCTCCAATATCCTTTCAGCCATCCAGTCGAAGAAAGCCATTCCTTCCAAAGCCTTGATCTCGGGAGTGATGTGGAAATTCCGCATGCTGACTATCTTGCTCTCCTCCCCGATATTGGACATGCGGCCACATAGTTCCACCAATGCGACTCTAAGGGTTGAACCGCCGACGTCCAAAGCAACAAAACGGCCGACTTCGGTGCCTCTGGGCAATTGGTGACTGTATGACGGTAGCATGCATTCCATATCTGTCTCAAGTCGTTCTAGGAGTTGCTTCCGTAGATTGCGAGAGAGTCGTCGTAGTTCATCTTGGCTGATGGGGTCGAGGAACAGAGCCTCAGCCTCTTTGAGAAAATCTTGGATAGATTTGCGCGATGTGTTACCAGCTCGAGTCTTGCTGTTTACATCATGTTTCATGGAGCTACCCCAGTAAGCCAAGAGGGACTGGACCAGTGATTTTCCGCGAAGGAGGCTCTTGACGATGGCTGCCAAGAGCTTTTTTTGAAAAGTCGACATTTTGAGAACGAGTGATTATGGAAGACAAGAACGAAGGGGGAGAAATGGGGCTCGAGTCATGGGCACGTCGGGACGTAAATAGTCGACGATGATACGAAAAGAAGAGGCCCAAAGACCCAGAATGGAAGGAAGCAATAAATGGGGTGAGGTAAGGTGAGGAGGGTGAGAATCTTACTCTTACGCCCCGAGGGATCTTAGTTGCTACTGTAACAAGTGGAGAGAGGGAGAGAGTTTGATGGACAGGCACAGGTCCTGGATTGGTAGATCAGGCGAGATGCAAAAGAAACGATACAGAGATGGAGACGGAGATGGGGATGGGAATGGGAACGAGCCACAGCTGATGGGACATGCCAGGAGTGAACTAGGTCAAGGCATGAAAAAGAGTACGTGTAGAGCGGAGAATGAGTATGATGAGGTGCTGTAGCTTGACGTTAGGTAGTTTGGGTTGTAGGTACGAAAAAGACAATAGACTCGATGTTGACGTTGCAAGGAGGGAGTCGGCCTCGGAGTCCACGCTCACGTTCAGGTTCACGCTGTGTTATGAGATGATAGTAGTAATGTATCATATTCGGGGGCAATGAATTCAACGTCGCACAGCTCACATCATAGCAATGGGGGAAAGCGCCCGCTCACTCAGGCAATAGACACGCGACAACCGCCACCCGAAATTGAGAGGGTAGAGAGCTAAGAGGGCAGGCGCTACAAGGAGCAAATCAGCAATGAAAAATAGTAGGTGAGCACCTTAATTCTTGACCTTCCATAGAAGATTTGTTGGGTCTGGAACTTGGTCAGACGGGGTTCGAGGATCGATGCCAGATGGGGGGAGTTGTAACGTTGCGTGTGAGTGCCCCGTGAGAAAGTGGATGTAGGTAGCACGTAGTAGGCTTTTTTCTTTTCTGTTAGTTCCATCGCAGAAGCAACAGCCAATCCAAACCACATGGCACATGCAAGGATCACCCTTTAGGTAATTGTTAGTGCCACCTACGAAACCTAACAGGAGGAGGCTCCCAACAATCTCCATAAATAATAAAGGGTTCATCTTCATCTGCATTTTTACATGTTACTTCGAGAGGGTCTAGGAGAGTCTGCATTGTTACACAGACAGATGTATGTAATTGAATGTGAAACATTTGCCCTTTTCGCCATAAACCCCTGTCTCTCTCTCTCTCTGCAAGTACCAAGCAAGTGACCTTGGACAACCAATCCTGTCATCAACTAATGAGGTTCTGCGCTTACACCAACAGCATTATGGATAAATCATCCTTGATCAGGATAATACTCGAACTTTCTCAAAGACGGTGACTCTAACCCGAACAGATACGATATGACAAATTATAAAGATTTAGGCGTATGATCAATACGAACAAACCCAACTTTGTCATCTGTCGTTCGTAAACAAAACCCCGGAATGCCGAGGTCTACAGTATCTACCCTCCCCTGTCTGTCCTTGATCTGATAACACCCGTCAAAAAGCTACCTTACATCGGAGCTAATGCCGGCTACTGCCTGACACTCTCTATATCCGTCCTTGGCCCGTAGAGTAAAGAGAAGCTTCCATTTCTTGGCATCGGCCAATCAACCATGCCAAAGGTATCATGGGCATACAGTGCGATCTCTTGCCAGTGTTGAGCTTGGGATCTGCTGTCTTCAGTGAACGTTTCATTGCCTCCATCGCGAATCACTGCTATCATACCTTACATGCCCACTGAGAAAAGTCGCTGTCCCCACGCTACGCTACGCTACGGTACAACATGGTTGGTAACAGGAAAGTGCTCTCCGATATCGTAGCTTCTGCCATGACGAGATGTTGGCCACGTCCAATGGCAAGTGACTCTTACTTGGTAGAGAGTTGCACCTCTCTGATATGTCCTTCCTCATAAGCAAGTGACTCCTCGAGTGATCTCACGTCTTCAACTCTTCCCACACCCAAACAATCCTTACTATAAACCAATAACTCACAAATATTATCAATCAACCAAAACTCTACATTCATCTAAACTCTACACATAAACCCTGACCAGTCACATCATTACATCATGCGCCTTATCATCCGTGACGACGAGTCCGAGGCTTGCAAATATGTCGCCAATTATGTTGTAGAGCGCATCAATGCGTTCCAACCTACTCCCGAACATCCCTTCATCCTGGGCCTTCCAACAGGCTCTAGTCCCATTGGCGTGTACGATATGCTCGTACGCAAGTACAAGGCTGGAGAAGTATGTTCCCAATCCGCATCTTGCTACAACTGTATCTAACTATGATAGGTGTCGTTTGAAAATGTAGTCACGTTCAACATGGACGAGTATGTCGGCCTTCCTCGAGACGACCCAAACTCATACCACTCCTTCATGTGGAAGCATTTCTTCTCCCATGTCAACATCCATCCTTCCAACGTTCACATTCTCAATGGCAACGCTGCCAGCCCAGAGGCCGAGTGCGATGCATATGAGGAAGCTATCAAAGCAGCCGGTGGTATCGATCTATTCCTGGCTGGTATCGGTGAAGATGGCCATATCGCTTTTAATGAGCCAGGATCGAGCCTCGCCAGCCGCACCAGGGTCAAAACACTGGCATATGACACTATCCTCTCCAACTCACGCTTCTTTGGCAACGATGTGAGTAGAGTGCCAAGGATGGCTCTGACAGTGGGTGTCCAGACTGTCCTCGAAGCAAGAGAGGTCGTTGTCATCATCTTGGGTGCCCGCAAGGCACTTGCCCTGCAAAAGTGTGTCGAGCAAGGCGTCAACCACATGTGGTCGTTGTCATGCCTGCAACTACATCCCCACCCCATGATTGTTGTTGATGAGGACGCCACATTGGAGCTTCAGGTCAAGACTGTCAAGGTAAGCAGCCCTAATCCCATAGAATAGCCCTGACTAACAAATGCAATAGTACTTCAAGAGCATTGAGAAAGTTGCTCGTGAGCAGGGATTTGAGCAAATTCTCCCCTCAAAAGTACGAACTGGCAATGTCACCATCCCCGAAACCAAGATCCAAAGATCACAGAGCCCTACGATTATCGCTCCCGAACCTATTGCTTCCCATCTCCTGCGCGCCACACCCGCTGGTGAATACGCTATTAGAACTCCTTCGCCGGATCTGTTCCCCGATCGAATGGCTTCACGTATCCCAGAACCGAATCTGAACCGCAGACTTACACCCAACCTCGAAGTCCAGACCGATGTGCCCAAGACAAATGTCGAAATGATCGATAGTGCGGTAGCTTTGTCTCCAGAACGCACTATTTCCGACCTACTTCAGCCTATTGCTGCGAATAGTAAAACAATGCGGTCTCCTTCCCCAGACCTGGTTCCCGACCGCATGGCTTCACGTATCCCTGAGCCAGATCTCAACCGCAGATTGACACCCAAGCCCGAACTTCAGAATAGAACGAGCACTATTGGGGCACATTAAGTATAGCGAATTACAAGTGTTAGGAAAGGTGGAATGGTTATGAGACGCAGTCAAAGGGTGTCTTGATCGGTCGTTATAAGGTTTCCTGAGTATTAAGAGTATCAGACTGTACCAGTATGGATTACGAGAATAACAAGATGAACTGCGTATTAAAATTCAGGGGTCATGTTTGGTTAGGCCTGGAGTATAAGATACCACTGTTGGTTTGGAACAGGTTAGGCGTTACAGGATACTGCTCATTATGTATGATGGTGCATTGAACAGAGAGTCGGGTCTATGAGAAAAGGCATCCTCGTATGTCGGCGTATACAAGACATGCCACAAGTACCAGATTACAAAACATTCGAGCAGGATTGAAACATATATTCAAGAGCCACTCGCTCGCGGACGTATTCCCCGGACCCTGATAGAGCAAGGCAAACACTGCTGATTCAATGTGCTGTGAGATAATGTTGTGATAATCAATAGTCTCATTAAAATTCCAGGGTATTGATATAAGCCACCTCGTGCCCTTAATGACGAGTGTGCCATCCAATAAAATCTGTACCGACTTGTCCACAATGCGTTATATTTCCCTGATAGACTCCTCCATACCCAGATGCCGCCAACCGAAAATGTCAACTATAATATACAGGAAATGAACTTTCCACAATTCATGAATCATCAATTGCAACCGCCCATATCTTAGTCCGAAGCGAAGTACCGTTTGGCCTTGCTCTTAATCTGTTGCGCTTTCATTTCAGGCGGCATGATCGTGTGATGGACCACGTGCGGCCGATATACAGCATCCACAGGCGGCATCCTGGTCGAGGTTAGTAACGTCTCAAGTGGGTAAACGCGACAGCAATGGTAACGTACCAATCATCCACTGTTAATGGGAAGTATTCATACAAGGGATCAACGCCCTCATCAGCAGGACTGTTTTCCCTATTCGCCCCCGAAGTGGTGTAACCTTTACCGGAACTGGGACTGTGCAGCTCGGCACTAGAGCGGTTGGGACTTCTTTCGTCTTCGGACAGCGACAGGCTGATTGGAAGAGAAGGGTTCTGACGTGGAACTGAATTTTTGTTGCTATGCGTGGTGGCAGCTTTGGCAGAGCTGTTTGGGTCACTGGACCAGGCTGGTATCGGGGGCCTTGTTATTGATGGTGATAAGGCGATTCGTTTTGCCGGATGTGGACTTGCAGCCGGCTGTGGGCTGGGAAGTGGGTGAGATATTGATTGGGGTGTGGCCCAGTCATTTGGCTGCTTATCTGTTAGTACTTTCACTCGAAGTCCACGAAAATGCAGCTTACTTGAAGGTTGTTAACAGGAGGGAATCTCTGAGGAAAGTTCTGCGAGTTCTCCCGTTCCAGCTTAAGTGTTGGATGATCGGCATTTGACGTCGACGTGCTTCTCCTCTCAAATCTCTTGTCACCTGTGAGAGGAACGTCCTTTCTGCTGTCAAAGTTCCGGGGACTTCGACCCCGCACGATAACCGGGCCGGACTGTATCTCTGCTATCTTGACAAGCTCGCCGGTTTGAGTCTTGCCTAGAAGGCTAATTTTGACTACGTAGTGTTGCTGTAGACCTTTTCTTCGGCCGTTGTTAGCCGTGGCATGCTTGAACTGGAGGCGCTTCCAAGACATAGGAAGAGAGACGCGATGGGCATCGATCTCCTGACCCGTTGAGACATCCAGGGTGATCATGGGCGGTGCTGTGACGCCTTTAGAATCGTCACCCCCTTGGGGGTTGGCGTTCTTCCAAGGTATTGATATGATCTCGGTAGGTTTTCCTTCAATGGATTCGATAGCGGTAATGCCCGCCAGTAGCTCAAATATTTGGATGTGTTGCCCTTGTTCGTTCACGATATTCCTTATCACTCGGGGTAAGGTGATTTGGCCCGAGCATTGCCATAGGTTGCGACGATAACACGTCAATTCCAGCGGGCGTCCTGTCGATTCTCCTCCAAAAACATCTTCAGCAACGAAGAACATGCCGTAAAGTTCAGCAGTCATGCCAGCTTCGATAAACTGGTTGCTCTCGTTGACGATAGTGGCGCTTGCTACTGGGGCAGAGAAGCCGAGGAGCTTGTTATCGGGTTCCTGGGGAGACGATGCCTCATGCAAGGCATCTTGATTTGGTGGAGGATCGAATCGCTGGCTCGAATATGAAAAGGGATCCTCAAACGTTGAAGAAAAGGCATCTAAGTCGTACGAACTGCCGAAAGGCAGAGTCTGCAGTGCCGCCCCATCGCTGTAGATTAAATGTCAGCTTAACAAGATCCAGGGTTGCGCGCGCGTCGCAAGTGTGATGCTATGCAGTACGTACAGTAACGACTCGTCAAAGGTCATATCCTGATCGAACACGTCCATACTCATACTCTGAGAGTGTGCAGTCCCAAAGCTCATCGCCATCGCTTCACTGGAAGAGGCGCCAGTAGGCAGCCCCGACATTGAGTTGTAGGTTGACATGGCATTGTTCAGTTGAAAGGAACCGTCAACGTCTCATTGGATCAAGTGCGCGCGGCGGGGAATAGCAACACAACGTGATCGCGCAAGTATGTGCAACGATGCAAAACGATGAGGATGATCCGGGCGACACCAGCGGATGACGGGTTTAATTTCCCCGGTAGAGCGCCGAGTGTTGTGCTTGAAACGAGGTCAAGCGAGGAGCAAACAAAATGGAAGCTGAAGACTGAAGACAAGAACGGGGAGAGTAGTTCAAGCCCAGGAGAGCGGAGGTGGAGGCGGAGACAGTGGAGGAGATGCTGGAGGACCTGCCGTGTCTTGCAACTGCACTGTAGCTTTGTGGAGAGACCCACTCTAGCCACTGGGCGGCTTACTCTTTTGCATTCAACCATGGGTTCTTATCGTTGATTGGCAGCGTCCGCCTCGTTAATTGGCCGAGACGGAGAGCTTCATGTGAAGACGCTAGACCCCGCGGGCACTTGACTGTTAAAGAAGGGGCTTTGGTGAGCGCTACACAGGAGGAAGCTTTGGGAGTGGCAGTTGGATTATCTTGGCGCACTTCACTATAACAAATTCGGCATGTCATGAGCAGAAAACACAATCTACAACAAAACTCAATCATACGGAATAACGTTTTAACGCGCGGTTTGAACTCTGTCTCTATTGATGCTTTTGATCCATATTTAAACAACTCTGTGTGGTTTAGGATCCTTTCTAAAGTGGAATACTCTTTAAATCTAGGGTAGTTTCTGCAGTCTTATTCGTGTAATGAGGAAACAACAACGCCGAGCTTACCACCTCTCACTTCAACTGCACCTCATCGGCAGAACCCGACACCCTCTCGCCAAACTTCCACACTTCATCCAGCACGAGAATGTCATCTGCCTCCCTGACTTCGCCCTGGTTTTCGTATCCGTCTGACAGAATCACTAGATCTGCGTCAGCCCCAGACTCCAACGAGCCTTTCACCCCCTGTAAACCAAGCATGGCCGCAGGTGTGGATGTCACGGCTCCAAGAGCATGAGGGATGCTAGCCCCAGTCCATTTCATGAAATTGTTGACACATTCGAGCAAAGTGATGGTACTGGAATGTGTTAGTTGCAGTTCTTGACAAGAAAGCGCAGACACTTACCTTCCGGCAATCTTGTCAGAGTTCTCAAGGAGCAGTTTTGAACCTTGTTTGACAATATTGCATGTGTACTCTCCATTTGTCCAAGGATAAGATCCATCTGGAAGACCAGCCAGATGCATGGCATCTGTGACCAGAATGAAGCCGTCGGGGTGAGCGCTATAAGCAATCTTGATAGTGGTAGGATGCAAGTGAATACCGTCCGAGATAATACCAAAGTATGGTCGTGGCAGGCTCTCGGCCTTGCCTAGAACACCAAAGACTCCTGGATTTCTGTGATGCAAAGGGCGCATAGCATTGAAGAGGTGCGTAATCATTGTTGCACCCCTACTGACAGCTTGGGACGCCTCTTCGTATGTTGCCTCTGTGTGACCAATAGAGTAAATGATGCCTCTGGATGTAATCTCTGGGATGAGGTCCATCATCTGCCCGCGTTCCGGTGCTGCTGTAATCATCTTGATGGGCAGCTTGGAGCCGCCAGGGCGAGGTGTTATGTTCTCGTGACCGTAGCATCGCTCGATATCCTCAATAGAGTAAGCTTGGGTAAGGACATCGATATCGTGGATTCCGTTCTTGGTGGGACTCAAGAACGGACCCTCGCAATGAGCGCCGAGAGATTCGGCGCCGTGACTCGGGATCCGCAGTTCCCCGGACGGACCAAGGTATGGGAGGGTCTGCCGGTGGCATTAGCTTCATGTACGATGACCCCACCAAGTGACAGTTTACCTTTTGGTATAATTCCGGCCGTTGACTTGTAACGGTCGGGATGTATGAGGTGACCCCTGTCTGGACCATTAGGCGATTGACTTTTTGAATGTTTTTGCCATATTCGGTCATGTCATCCAGCAAGGTTGAGAAGTTGAAGCCAAATGCACCATTGAGCTGACACTCGATCAGACCCGGCGCAATGATACGCCCACCGAGATCAAGGGTGTTGTCAGGCATGTTGCGACCACCATAGAAGGAAGCCTGACTATCGATAATTTTGCCGGTAACGGAGCTGACCCAAAGGTCCTCCCAGACCAAGTCGTTGCCTTTCAGCAATCGACAGTTGGTAAACTTGGTGAGGCCATTCTTGGGCAGCGTCGGCGAGACAGCGGTAGGCATGGTGAGGTATAGTTAGAGGGGTCTGCAGAGAAGAGTTAGAAGTCTTGAGGTGAGTGTTGTTTTTCTTGTTTGGGTTGAGTGTCCCTAGGGACAATAGTTCATATTGAAAATGGAGGCGATCGTGGTATACTAGTATTTTTGCAGATTCCATCACCAGACTTCTCTAACCCTATCGAACCGCCGAGAACGGCCACGTTCTCCCGATAACAAAACAAGAATCATATCGTCATTACGATTCAGATAAACCGTAGCCAAAGGGTGCCATCGTTGAAGCCGTGATAAAAAGACTGTGTGGAGATTATCAAGCCAGTTTGCTATGTTACTGTGCATATTGACAGACCAGGGTGCTCTCTACTCAACTTGGAATACAAAGAGCATGGCATCTGTCCATTTTGCCTCAAACATTGCTCATCCTTACCTGGTTCAAAATCTGTCGACTCGAAACAGCGTGTAACCAGCCTTATCGTCCTCCGTTAGTTCCGATGCTTTGTTGCTGTTGTTCCATGTAACGTTAACTCATTGATTGGGGAGCAAGGTAAGTAACCCCATCCCCAACCTGCCCATCAATCGCCATAATAACGAGCAGTTGAACCCCACTGACCAGCCGCCCAGCAGCTGGGTACCTTCCGCAACTGGCCAATCAATATACACCAATCACTTGGTCCGAGGTTTAGGCGCTCGGCAAACATTCCAATGGCGCCTCCCCCTCCTGGGTCAGCATCGCTCACCTCGTCGCGAGAAGGCTACAGCAATGCTAATGCATCGCATCGTTACCTCAAGCACCCGGGGCCATCAACCTCAAGCTCAAGCTCAAGGTCCAGGGGTGAACGCAGCCCGCAAAACAAGAGAGCAAAGTATCATGTGACGAAGCATCGTCGTCGCCCAACCATCATGGCCCATACTGACAATAGCGACCTGGATCCATCATGGCAAGATCTCGACCGGTACGTACCCACTCTCTCAGTCCTCCAGGCGGACGGTGCGGAACTGTCGAGAGCCGTCTCTCCACCTTCGGCTCCGAATCTCGGACCATTTTACTCAATCGATTCGATGTGAAGCAGCTCATGCTAACTGGCCCTGCAGTGCCATTGGGCAGATCCTGATCATGGGCTGGGATGGCACTGAAGTCACCCCCCAGATCAGGAGCCTCATTGAGGACCATCACCTTGGATCCATCATCCTCACTGCAAAGAACCTAAAATGTAAGCCTACGCTACAGCCGTCCGTCTAAACCAAACTCTAACCTTCTCAAGCTGCTCAGCAAACCGCTGAACTGGTCCAAGAACTGCAGACCATTGCAAAGAACTCTGGCCATCTGCAGCCTCTTCTCATCGCCCTCGATCAAGAAAATGGAGGTGTTAACAGTCTTTTTGATGAAGACTACGTCTGCCAATTCCCTAGCGCCATGGGAGTTGCAGCTACTGGCCGGGCCGATCTAGCGTATGAAGTCACCAAAGCTACTGCAACTGAAATCTCGGCTTGCGGAGTCAACCTCATGCTGGGTCCCGTTCTCGACGTGCTCAATAACGCTCGTTATCAGCCGCTAGGAGTACGTGCTACCGGCGACGACCCTCAAGAAGTATCACAATATGGTCTCGCCGCCCTTAGAGGTATTCGGGATGCTGGGATAGCGTCATGCGGCAAGCACTTCCCATCATATGGGAACTTGAACTTTCTCGGCTCGAACTTAGATGTGCCCATTATAACTCAAACACTTGAGGAGTTGAGCATTAGTGCTCTTGTTCCCTTCCGAAATGCTGTTGCTTCTGGCAAATTAGACGCCATGTTCATCGGAGGCTGTGGCATATCTAACCCGTCCATGAACGTAAGCCACGCTTGTCTTTCGGAACAAGTTGTGGATGAGCTATTACGAGACGAGCTCGGGTTCAATGGCGTCGCAATCTCGGAATGCTTGGAGATGGAGGCTCTCAGTCACGAGCTTGGTGTTCAAAACGGCGTTATTATGGCCGTCGAAGCAGGCTGTGATCTTGTCCTCCTCTGCCGTGCCTACGATGTCCAACTTGAAGCCATCAAAGGCTTAAAGCTTGGGTATGAGAATGGTATCGTCACCAAGGAGAGAATTTTCACTTCATTGAGAAGAGTACTTAACCTCAAGTCGACTTGTACCTCTTGGGAGAAGGCGTTGAACCCTCCAGGCATTTCTCTTCTCTCGCAGCTCCATCCATCTCACCTTGCGTTGTCACTACGCGCCTATGATGATTCGATAACGATCATTCGGGATAAAGAGAAACTTATCCCACTTACGGCCTCAATGCATCCAGGAGAGGAGCTGCTCTTGCTCACGCCGCTGGTTAAACCGCTTCCTGCTTCTTCACTTACCAAGAAGTTGCTCGCTGCCAAAGACAGCCAGAGCCAAGCAGAGGGCCCACACGAGATGTGGGCGCATAATGGCCGTGATCGTAGAGCCATTCTGAGCGGCGAGGGTGTCTTCCGAGAGTTTGGCAAATCTCTTGCTCGCGCACGGAGTGAGAAACTGCTCCATACCAGCTACACGGCCAACGGAGTCCGTCCAGGTAAGATCACCGTTCTAGTCGAAACGGCGTCCTCTAACCAGTGTCAGTACACGAAAACCTAATACATAGAGCTTCCTGTATCATTATCGTGACTGCAGACGCCAACCGGAATCTTTATCAGGCTGGTTTCACCAAGCACGTTGATATGATGTGCTCCATGCTGAGAACTAGAGGCCAGAAGAAGCAGTTGATTGTGGTGGCAGTCAGTTCTCCTTATGACTTCGCCATGGATAAATCCATTGGTACCTATCTTTGTACCTTTGATTTTACCGAGAACGCCTTGCATGCTCTTGCTAGGACCCTGGTTGGAGATATCACACCTCGTGGTACGCTCCCTGGCACGTTACGCAAGAGTAGGAAGGTGCTTAAATCCAGACAACACTGGCTGGTTGAGGAGTATAGCTCAGAACGTGATGCCTCTGGGCTGAACGATCTTCTCAGAGCTGTTCATCGAGCAAGCGCTCCTGACCTGCAGTTTTTGCGTACAACAACTGCAGCATCCTTCCAGCTAAACAACTCCAATATTGTGGAGGCGCATTTCGTTGTGCGAAACAGTAGTACAAATGCTTTGTATGGATTTGTTGCTACCTACTTTGTTCACGGGATTGGCATCTTGGGTGGCGTCTTTGTTGAGCCTACCAAACGCGATGTGTCTATCGGAAGGTCACTTCATCGACGGGCAATTAGAGGTCTCTTGCAGCGCCGTGGAATCAAGCAAGTTCAAGTCGGCTCGGCGTTTCCTGGAGTTTTCCTTGGCATCCCCATCGATGTTGAGGTCAACACCATCAAAGATTGGTTCGCAAATAGCGGCTGGGATGTCCAATTTCCCCGACGCGTGTCAAACATGGTGATACCAGACTTGGCAAACTGGTCTGCCCCGGAAGGTCTGTCTCAGAGCATACAGAGAGCCGGTATCAGTTTTGATCTAATCCATGATTTGGAAAACGCGGATAGTGTGCTCAGCCACGCCCGTAGTCACGCAAGCCCCGAAGTATTGGAACTGTACCGTCATGCGCTATCAGAATCACAGTCAAGTGGGATTGTTCGTGCCAAAGACGCAGCAGGCACTCTGTTAGGCACAATCATTGTCTGCAAACCGCACAGCCATTTGAGGACCTATGTTCCTTCTTTAGTGTCCCGTTCTGAGGAAATCAGTGGCATCCTTGCTCCAGTTGTCCCGTCTATACCCCTCTCAACCATCACTCTACAGGGCCTGGCGCTTATGGGTGTTCGTCAAGCCAGGAATAGTAAAGCAACAAAGGTCATACTAGGCTCGGTAAGTTGGACGCTCTTTTTTAAGTTTGTCAGTCGCTAACAAATAAGGTTGTGGATGATACCGCGGAGTCCATGGCAGCTATGGGTTTTGAGACGCTTCAAGCGTTCGAAGAAATCACAAACTCTCCAGATAATGTAAGTGACTCGATCTCCTCTCTAGACAGCAACTGACATGCAACAGTTCGCAAATCTTGCGTAAACAATGCACCGACTTGTTGGATATGATGGAGGGATGATGCTGATCATTTCATGATATATAAGTGGTCTATATATAATACATTTCTCGCCCGTGGTGCTAAGCCTTTCATTAAATTACCTCGTACATGTGTATCACAATACCGCTATCCACTTATAATTAGAATGGGTAGGACATTTTAGTTACTACGTGGAGGTCCATCAAGTTCAGGACTATTGGCAAATTTGTGCCATACGCATCTTTCCCATGTGCTTGATCATTAGATATGAATACACCAAGCGGATTAACAATACTAACCTGGATGTCTCTTTGCTCCAGCAACTAATATGACCCAAATTTACCAATATGCCTAGCAAATACAAACTACAAGTCAAAGCGTAATAATCTTATAAAACTATAGATGATAACAGACCTTGAGCAAAGCTGAACTGGCATAAGAAAGGTATAAATAGAACTGAGTGCCGCTCAGGTTTAAATCTGTCTTTATTCTCCCAAGCTCTCACACAGTCTGATAAGCAACTTGTGTATTTTCTCAAGAATTACTTACTAGATATCTACACTTCACACCAAATATCTGGGTATTATAATAACCATAGCAGGTCAGCTTATGCAAAATATCAACTTTGAACATCGTGCGAACTCGGTTACTAGATCAACCATCCACACCCAGGCTGTAATGAAATAGTGAAGATACACCCTTGAGGAGAATTTTAAGTTCTCTAAGATAGTGTTGTTTACTTTGGAGATGTACAGCCCTACAGGTAACTCTCAGTATACAGTCTCGGCAGTATGCCTTTGTTAGTATTCTAGATACTGATTTGAATATTGTGGTTATAGGGCTAGTGCGATACTGGGAACGATAGCACAAGCTTACGCAGCCTCTAGAAATCATATATCAATCCATGTCATAGGCCATCGATATTTGCTGCAATAAAGGGTAAGAAGCCCCGAAACTAGGACCAAGCATTAGTAACGAACCCACTTGGGTAGGGGGGAATCTCAACATCCTGACTCGAGAGTCTTATAGGATCCCAAGTGCACTGGCGCCTACCGGTGCCCCAAACATCACAATAGAACAGTTGTTGAGAAGGTAGCCCAAAGCTGAAGGCACCAGCCGGCGATTCTAAAAACTGGCAGAAGTGGCTCATTCATAATTCACCATATGTCCATTCTATTGGTATTGCTACAGAAATATATAAACTGAAAGGTCCGATACCAAATTTGTCTATATAATATATCTTCGACGGATACTATTTCAACATTGAGGTGTCAGTGGCCCCCCTTCACCTCTACACCAAAACTGGCCCTCAGGGAGCGTGGAGAGAAGGTTATGTCTACATCCATCAGTTGCAGGCTACACAAACTCGTTCTACCAACCCTAGTTGGAACGCGCCGAGTCTAGATATATAAAATATTTAACATCGAACCAAGTTCAGCACTCGGAATGACAATATTCCCTACATCGACACTCGCCTCAAGCCAGGAGAACGCGAGTAGAACAACTATTCCCTCATAGACAAGGGTTTATCGCGACGCATTAGCTTAGTATTGATATATAGGTTATCACTTTGCAAGGGCTTCCAAACACCTCAAACAACCGTCCAGGATTGGGCCTAGCTAGCTGTTGAGTTGTTTGAAACCCTAATAGAAGCAACATAGGGCAACGCAGGGTTCATTTTGAACTACGAATGAGGATTCCGCGTCTACTAAGCAGATCTTTATCCCAGCAGCTTTGGGAGGACAATAACAGAAGAACGATAAATCAAGTTTGAGACAAGTCTTTGATAAATGGACTTTGACCAGGATTAAAGTGTTGAAAAGGTCAAGACGGAAGAGGTATCTGGGAGTAGCAAAAGCAAAGACGTGCTGTGCTCTCTTAAGAATCGCTCAAAATTATAGAACTCGATATAGATGAGAGGGATAGACTTGGCTTATTCATAAAAATTACGAGATGTTAGTAGATCTGGAACGAGAGGGGAAAGCATAAGGAGCAAGTACACATGGGTCTTATATTTAGCTTAGAGCATCAGCACTATCTGTCTTTTCATCCGCTCATCTCCATTTTGTAGTCCCGGAAATCTCTATATCACGGTTATTTCGAGACGTAACCGCCCCTATCTCCGTCACAGCCATTTCGATGCCTTTTCTGGGACCCTTGCAATTAGAAACAACCTACTGTCATCCCTCCTGGTAACATGGAAGCTTCTCAACCATCAACCCAATGTCCTTGCACCTTCAGCCGATGATAGAGCATAGTCCTGATCTTCCAGTAAAGAGCCTGCTGCTGGGTGATACAGGGTGAGTTCTTGAGCTCCAGAATTGCAGGAGCAAGCATAGGACCGATGTACTCCTCATTCAGCTCCTCGTTGTGTTGAATCGCATCTAGCGCGACCCAAGCTTTTGGTTCGGCCGCAGCAAACCTGGTGATCAAATCTTCCCAACTCTCTTTGTAGTTTACCCAGTCGACCTCTTGCATGCGAAGGACCCCAGTGGCTAGGAACATGAGGCGTATAACATCCTCAAACTTTCCTGAGAAGCTCCTTTTGTTTTGGGGGGTAAAGACTCTGTTCACACGATAAAGCAACCGGTTTGACACGTTTTGGAGATATCGTCTGGCTTCGCCAAGGGAAGGAGATGGACTTCTCATGTGGGACTCCAGATCATCCCAGACACTTGACTTGAATTTCATTTTGCACAGCAATTGTTGGATGTTGCTTGCCAAATTGGGATCCATGATCTCTGTTGAATTATTGGCGTCGTCTCTGTCCACTCTCCCCGTCTTGTTGTATTCGAAATTCAGGCGTCCATAATCACTGATAAGAGTTTTTCGTCTCTTGGAGGGATTGTCTTGCAGCTCCATGTTCTCAAGCCGCTCCATGGCCCCCTGCTTCAGGAGTTCGCGGACATGAAACAGCTTGCCTGGCCACTGAAGCTCCGTCGTGTCTTTAGAAAACGACACATCCTCCAACGGGACCTGGAAGTGATCCATAATTCTGAACAACATGTTGTTTCTATGAGCTGCGGATTTTCGAAGCGGCTCTGGAATAGATTTGGCGTACTCTTCCAAGTCGTTCCGGCGGTCTTGCCAGACTAATTGGAATTCGGCGGCATTTTCATACTTCTGGAGCTGTGTTACGTCAGGTGGTCTCTGGGGTTTCACTCGGCTAGTGGTTCGAAAAAAGTATTCAGTCGGTTTGCAGTTGACGGCTGGTTTGACAAGTGAGGTATTGCCCCGAGTGGTTTCGGGTCTTAGAGCAGCGGCTTTGGACCTTTGCGCTTTTCCTGTGCTGCTTCGTGCGGTAGAGGTATTCTTGGATACACGATTCATAATCTTGGCCTTTTCGGTTGTATCAGAGTGCAGTTTTGCGGATTCTTGTTCGACCAGCTGGTGATAGCTGTGAGATGTGCCGCGGTTGCCAAGAGGAATGATTCTTCTTGACTAGTTTATAGGATTGCGGTAAGCTCTCGAGATGAAGCTCGAGGTTGTAGAGAGAAGGTGGGAAACCGAAGTTGTTTCGTGAGCTACGTATTGGGATCAGTTGATGGAACTGAAAAATGGACGAAAATACTGTTGTACTTACCTTGATAGCTAGATCGAATATATATATGAAGAACGGCTCAGACTCGAGTCGGGATCAAAGATCAATAAGCTCTAGTGGCTTAGGTCCAGATATAGAGAAAGATATTAATAATTCTAGAGAATAATAGAAGAATTTAGAGTTATGCTTGGTACTCTCCTAGCTACCATACAAGATAAAACCTCCTAGCATAAGAGGTTCTTGTGTAGCTGCAATACAGGTGCCATGTAGGTGATGAAAGGCAGGATGTTAAGTAGGATAATAATTAGGAATTAGGAATGTGTATTATATGCGAGCGGTAGGATATTAAGGTTAGAGAAATGAGAGTATGATGTGGAGAGAAGAAGGGTTTATATAGCTGACAGAAAGAGATGAGAGTTTCTTCTAGGAGCATGACAGTGAATCATAGCAAGCAGCAGGAGATGATACATGGAATATATAGCCCATATAGATGAAAGAGCTATTTATAAAATAGAGGCACCGAGAAGGTAGTAGCAGTAGGTCATAGAAATAATTCTTAACTTTAGTTGATTCCATCTACTCATTATGTATGTGTGCCCTTGCTTGTGTGTAAAAAGAAAAGATGATATGTATATAATTTTAGGTCGCAAAAAGAGCAAAAGGATAACTCCGGTACAGGGAATCGAACCCTGGGCTCCGCGGAACTGATCTCTCAGGTTATGAGAGCGCGAAATGTTAGCCACTACACCATACCGGATGGTGTTTGTTGAAGATCTCAATCTTTGTCGCGACTGATGTTCGTATTCTCGCTAGGCGGTTGAGAGTTCAACCACCAGTCAACGTTAGCAGTAAGTGGGTGGTTCCTATCAAGTCTGTTATGCGATAGATCGAACATGATAAATTGACGCCGCTATGAACTGAAGAAGTCTTACTTCACTTTGGAGGAGTTTATTTCGACTGTATCCCCACAAAACGGATAAGCCTTCAACGGCCGGGTGAGTTTCACATTTATCCAAGACACAGACAAGAGCACAGATATGAAGTAATAATATACTTTGAATAAGGATAAGGAAAATATTTCTGTTGTTAAATGACTGTACCACATTTCCGTGTACACGCTGTCCACAACAAGCTCCGTCAGAAAAGTCTGTCCTTCGCCACGTCTTTTGTGACTGTCCTTTTACCCGTTCCCAGTTGAAACTCCATGTTAAAAGCCCGGAATTCCCACACCATTCTAAGAAAACAAATACCCATGTTCGTACAGAAAGCCATCCCAAAAGATTCAAGGCAAGAATATTCCTTGGTAAGATGATGAGTGGCTAAAGCAGTGCATCGAGAGGTGTATATCGCTGGCAAGTAAATAATGAAATCGCTTGTTTATCATTTAGCATCCGTCATCTTCGCATTCGTCAAGACTTCCATATCCTGTATCAGAATCCATTCCCACCATGCTCTTGGTGACAGTCAGGCATCGGTCGACGACCTTCTCTCGCACATCAGAAGTGACGCCACACTTCTCGCCGGGAGCACCGCCCATCCATAGACGAAGACCACCAGATAGTCTTTCGAGAGAGGAGCGGAATGTCTCAGCGGCAGCCTTGTTCTCGTAAAGAACCTCCATTATTTGAAGAGCCGCGGTGCATCCAAGGAGCGACATTTGTGAGGTGTTACCGCGGGTCATGATCGATTCGATGATGCGGAGGCCCTGGTGGGTACTTCCGGGTGTACATTCGACGCGTTGAAGGTGGGCGATGGCCATAGCACAGCGGAGGGCGAGTCGGAGATCGGGGGTAGAGGCTTGGAAGCTGGAATCGACAACACAAATAGAATTGCTAAGAAGAGCATCGACCTTTTCGTTGCCCATGGACTGCAAGGCAGAGGCGATATTAGCGCCACGAGCCTTGTCAACCAGAACTGCGCGTGCAACGATGGCTCGAGCCTGTGCGGTTGATCCAATAGGCGCAGCCTTGATGGCGAGTTCGATATCATCGACCTTGGTGCTAAGAACCTCCTCGTCCTTCTCCATCGTGGCGATCAAGGTGCGATGCAGGGTTTGGGTTGACCACCAGGCTGCAACGGCGTCGAGAGGGGATCCAATAGCAGTATCGTCAACAACAGAATCCATGCCGTCCATAGGAGCCGCAACGTTATAGTCGGTATCGGCGTTGAAAGCCAGGTTATGTGCTCGCTGGATAACATCGTCGTTGAGCACGTCGTCACAGTCTTGTTCAACAAGCATAGCCAGGTGGTCGGGCAAATCGTCGTCATGCTGTTCGGATGATCCACGGTGGAGTTGAACAAGGAGACGGTTGAGCTGACGGGCTTCATTCCACTTAGCTCGGGCAAGCTTGGCGGCAATGAGGTTGCCCGTTCCGAGGTGAAGTCGGTTTTGACTGAGGTCCCAGAGAAGAACGCGAATGTGAAGTGCCTTGAGCATGAGTCGAGCAGGGGTGTCAGGGAGAGTACCAGAAGCAAGAAGAGTAAGAACAAGACGGCTGTTATTGATCTCGTCATCGCCGCCGGCCAATTGCGAGTCTAGGGCGATACTCCAGGCTTGAACTCGGGCAGTCTCTTGCTCTTGTGTCAAACCAGTGATGACTTGATAACCGTGGATTCCAATGGCATTGCGAAGGCTGAGTTTAAGTGTCTTCAAAATGAGAGCCGCAGCCTCGAGGAAGAAATTGTGGCGGGGAACCCAAACCGTCTGGATAGCAGTGAGCCAAGCCTGTCGGCGGACATGAATTGGTGAAGCCAGTGATGGCGCTGGCTGAAGAACGCCGACCTGCATCTTCTTGGGTTTTGGTTGAGTCTGGGAGAATAGCGAAGGTATGAACACCCAGAGGAATGTTCCAATCAGAAGAATAGCTCGGAGTGAGGTATGGACATGGTAGCCGTTGAGAGTCAAGTCGAGGCCAGACGCTGCACTCTTCAGAAGTTGAAGAGGAAGGGCATACAAACCACGGCCTTCTGGCTTATCGTTGCTGATCTCATCTTCACGAACTGCCTCCAAAATCATTAGGCCGGCTAGTGAGCCAACCATCAGTTTACCAAAGTAAGGGCCGGCATTATTCCATCTGTTTTGCTGCATCTGCTGTTGCTGTTGGATCTGCTGCTGTCCAATGAGCGCAGGGTTGCCGCCGCGGAACTGTTGCTGAGGCACTGGATATGGTTGACCGGCAGCCATCTGTGCGTTGATGATTCTCTTCATATCATCAGGGACTTGAATCATGCCACCAGGTTGTGCGTTACCATCTTGCGATGCTGACATGGGTGAGCCGCCAAATTGCTGAGAATCCTGGGCGTACTGAATAGGTGTCGGGGGTTGCTGGAGAGGGCTAATGCCGCCGTTCATGGCACCAGCCATAAACAATTTTTCGAAGGCGGCAATTCGGGATTGCATAGCACCATTTTCGTCAAGTAGTCGATTGTTTCGCTTTTCGAGATGTCGGATGTACTCAGTCGCCTTGCTCAGAACCTGCTCTTTGATTAGCATTGATTTTCACATGGACAAGAACGCAACATACGGTGGCCTTGTTCAGCTTGTGAGCAGGGGTAAGTCCGTGAAGCTCTTCGCGATCTTCAGTTGTGTCTTCACCTCGCGCACTCTTTGTCATGATACGAAGACTGGGAACGCTGTCTCTTAGCGCGGCGATCTTGTCATTCAGGTTGGTTCGGTATCGCTTCTCGATCATATTGTGGGCGGTCTTCTTCACTGGCTGGTCGCCATCCTCGTCCTCATCATCATCCTCCGGGTCCATAGAAGACTTGCGCTTTCGTGACGCTTTCGATGATCCATCAGCAGGATCCGGCGAAGAGAGCATGCCTCCTCTCCTGGCGAGTTCGCCGTTTGCTGAGTCGGGGCTCGAGGCACTCTTGGGGGAGTGGTACTGGAGATGAGGCGGCATGGCGATGTTGCGCAACTTCTCCTGCAAAGCAGGAGTCAAATGGCTGATGATGGTTGGCTGGATATTACCCTGTCCCAATGACGGATTGGAAATGGCGTAGATAGATTCGGGATTAAGGGTGGTTGCCGGAAGGCCGTCGATGCCGTCGATGCCAGTAGAGATGGGCAATTGCTGTATGTTCTGATCTGCACCGAAAGAAAGGTTCCAAGGAGAAGGTTGAAAGCTAGCTTGAGTTTGAGGAGCGGTACTGCTGGAGGGGTCGTACGAGTCGTAAGGGGGCGTGCCGGCGAACTGCCATGCAGCGTCGTAGTATTGCTGCTGGGTCTGGGGGCGGGAGGATGAGGAGGGGTCAGATTTCACGACCGAGCCATCATCGAAGGCCAGATTCGGATCCTGAGGATCATAAAGACTGTTTGAGGACTCATGGTCCGCCATGTCGGAGAAGTGTGAGCCAGGCATGATAGGCCAGCACTATGCGGTAGTGATGGGCTGATCGAGAGACCCAGTGCTTGGGGTGACCCCGAAGGAGTCGCCGTACGGAAACGAGGCCTTTCGGGAAGACGACGATATTTGCCGACGATAATATCAAGTGATATCGAAGGCGAGCAAGGGTCTAGTGGACTGTCGACTACCTATCGTCGTCGTGTTCAATTGAATTGGTCTCTATTACCGGCGCGATCTATCTGGTTGTCTCTCGGCCGAGGAGTGGACTTGGCCGCGATAGCGACAGCTGAGGCTACACTGACTGCGACAGCGACCGACAGTGATAGCGTCAGCGACAGGCGGCAATGAGGGTCTGTTGAGTCGACAGGCCTCTAGGCTCTGCTAATACTAAGACGATCGGTCGGTCGGTGTGTAGAGGGTCAGTGATCGGTGGTCAGTGGTGAGGGCGTGTTGCAACCAGATTGAAGAAGCGATGGTCTCAATCTGACTTGAGATCGAATGATTGAGCGGGTGTTGCCGAACGTTTGACAGGTGAGCAAGAACGGTGCAGGGGTTCCGCAGCATGGAAAGGGCAGCGGTAGTGTCGTGATTATGGTTCGAGTGGCAAGCGACAGCGACAGTAATAACTTTTGCTGATGAAAAAGAATGGGCAAATTTGAGTGAGCATTCGGAGGCGAGCGATGGGCGATAGAATGCAAGGAATTCGGTCTGAGGAGAGGGCGGAAAATCGTACGATGGTACCGGGGATATCAGCCCAGTGACGCCAAGTCGAGTCCGCGCTTGGCCAAGCTCCTCTTTTGCACAAGAAGTGGCCTAGATTGGGAGTGACGAGTTTCCAGGGGTTCCACTTGGTTTTATGTCGGTTCCTGTAAATACAGTGCAGAGTTGGTAGGTCTCCAGCTGTTGGTGGACGTTAGTGGCCCAAGTGCACTAATAACCGGGTTCCGGTAACTGAGGTGAGTGAATTGACGGGAAGAAAATCTGAGGTGTCCGTACTCCGTAGAGGAGGGGCTTAGCGGCCTGAACCGTACAGTTTTGGCGATCTGTTGAATACGGTGCGTTCTGAGGGATGTTACCCCTTGAGCCTCTCGGTCACAGATCTCATACACTTTTGTACACTGTGTGTGCACACAGAGGGATCCAGTAACCCGTTATTGTTAATGAGGACAACAGACTCAGCCAACTTTATTGATGGAAATGGAATGAAAGGCTGACCTTGCTTCGAAAGAACCAGGCTCTATCATCAAATTCATTACTCAACTCGCGACTCAACAATCAACTTTAACTTCAGGATCACAACAATACAAATAGTCGGTCCTCCTTCCGTCATCCATTGTTCATGCTCATGCCACACTGTTGCTGTCGCAAGGAGAAACACCATCAGTAGCAATACTAGGCTTGTCTCGGGTTAGCCACGCGAGTCTCGCTTATATCCTTTCCTTCGCGTGGTACACAAGAACTCACTCTGCATTCCTGAGTGCAAATCAAACTAGACCTCGACCCAAATGACGGTATCTCGGGTTCGTTTAAATTCTATCATCCAATGATATGGCATTGTAACGGCTGCCAAGTTCTTTCAGCGTGGCAAAGCCGAGCTGACTTGAATACAAATGCAGTGAATCTGCAATATCCCGCCGCGTATATTCCCGTGTAACCACATTTGCGGTACCAGACTCAACATGTGCACGGATAGCAGCATACAAATACCGGGCTATTGATTTCCGACCAATCTGAGCTGAACGGCAGAGCAATCAGGTCTCACAATGTCACCATTTCCCAGATCATGTCTTGGCTTAGCTTTCAGCTGCTCTTCCGAAGGCTGCCACTATTTCGATAACCTCCACCGCCACCAAATGATCAAGATCCGAGAACGTGGTAGTTCGTACTCCTATTTCTCAATCCTGTGGTTTAGATCGCGTCACTCTTCACTAGCCTCTGATCGCAAAACTTGTTCCTTGCTGAATGTCATTTCCTGCATGGCTTGCTTATGGTGCCGATTAGCGATCGGGATGATTAAATAGCGCGTCGTATTTATAGAAAACACCGCACATGATGTGCGATACAGGTATAGATAAATAAGTAGTCAACCTAATAACCAAGTCCATCGTTTGAGGACTTGATGTACAAATATTTTATGCAGATAGCAATAATCTGGTCCTTGCGGCCGTTACTAAATCCCCGCGAGCCCGTGGGCTAGCTCTACCCAAACACGAAGTATCCAACCAAGAGAATCCATAGTGTCTTAGTACCCGTGACATCTAGGAAAACAATGCAATGCAGACCCCGTAAAATTTCATAACTCCAGTCGTATTTCGTTTACCAAACATCATCCGCACTCTGCACCATCTCCAGTGTGGGAGTCTTGGGCACCATGCGTTTCATCTTCTTCCGGTCCTCCCTGGTCACCAATGAAGGTGTCAACGGCATGCATGGTGTAAAAGGTTGGTAAGGCGAGTAAGGTACTGCACCGGCAGTATGAGGTGTCATTGCTCCGCTAGGTGATAGAGGTCCCATCCTTTCGAAAACCGTCTGCTTGGTGGTCCGGCCAATGGTGTTAGGTGAGGCCAGAGCAGGTTCGTATGCACGCAAGGGCAGAGAGCCACCAGTGCGGACTGCTGAAGGTGCGTTGGCACGTTGGAAAGTCTGGCCAGGCTTGGGCGATGCTGGTAGAGAAGGGAATCGGGCTCCGGGCTTCGGAGACGATGGCAGGCCGACCAACGGCACCTGAGAGTGCTCCGAAGTGGCCGACTCGGGTTCTCGCTCGGTGGGTGCATGCGATACGGTCCGGGCATGACCATAAGGAGGCAGCTGGGTTCCAATACGCTCATCGATACTCAAAACACTCTCGGGCGAGATATCCGGGGTTGGCGGCGCATGAGATTGAGGTGGGACAGCCGGATATCCGTACGGAGCCTGGTTAGTGGGGACCGGAGGCGGAGCGGCCGGAGCATATTGTCGGGGAGGGATCGTGCTCATCTCCTGTGATTCATGGCGAGGAAATTCTCCCGACTGAGGGGTCATGAGGGGTGATGAGATACTGACGCCCCTCATTGCCTTCTTCTTGGGTGATCGGAGTGCTGACAAGAATGAAGAGGTTCTGGACTGAGTCTTTTCTTCACGAGCAGCCGAAAGGTTGAGCGTTGCCGGCTTGCTCCTCTCCTTCTTTGGAGGTGATGACATCGAAGACTTCATGGATAGTACCGAGGCTGAGGCTGAAGGGCGTGACTGGTGGTGAGCAGTGGGAGGAAGAGGAACATCGTAAACAACTCCTCGCTTCTTTGCGTCCTCATGCTCCAGTACATGCTTGTACATATCTTCAAGTTGAGATTGGGCCATGACTCGGTCTACTGCCACAACACGTGGATCAACAAAAGGGTTTGTTCCTGGAGCTCCGATGCTTGAAGATGGCGATGGATGGATATAAGGGTTGAATCCTTCTTGTGAGTCCTGGAAATCTGGTTTACCAAGCGGGGTGCTGGTGATGATATTTAGAGTTGTGGGAATCGCAGGCGGAAAGTCGGGACTGGTGATATCTTTCCGAACGGAGAAGTCGAGTTCGTCAATTCCAGCTGCGATATGCTCGCGGCGTTTCTTGGATAGAGCAAGCAATGTAATGGCGACCAGCACCAATGATACAGCGTATGCTCCGACTATACCACCAATCTGGGCAGGCAGATATGTTGTGTCTAAAGGTCCTCCTGGTATAGGCTTGTCTGTGTCCCGGGCTTCGAGCACCGAGGATAGAGCAGGTCCTGGCTGAGCAGTTGTAATGAGTGACAGAGGCAGAAGCAGACCGAGATGTAGTGAGAAGCGGGCACCCTCGAGAAGCATCGTGGGAAAAGAGGTCCAAGGCGAGACACTTATTCTTTATGGAGGAGCCAGCTTGTGCGATGTGACCTCCTGAACATGACAAGACGAAACACTAAAAGAACATCATGCACGGAAGAGGGAACTTGCGGTCTCAACGGGGTATATAGCGGGCTGGGTCATGATCGTCTATCACTCTACATTAGCCGCTGAGACTATCCAGGGCTGGACGCTGAGTCGCTGAACGGGCTAGCAAGACAACGCCAGTCGTCTGCCACTCGTCGAATAGCAAGCTCATGCGTGAGGAGACGCCTGAGAATAGCTCGCAACCCTTGGTGATGGCAACAGAGTGGTTGCAGGCCGTATGTGAGGGTCCAAGTGTGACGAGGCCATCTACGACATGTGGTTGGATGGTTAACCGCTGGGCGATAAAGTGTGCTAGCGGCTGATTGGCCTTGAGCTGCCACCCACCAACCACCGATATCCACATACTCGACCTCTCGTTGGCTCTAGATTCCAAAATGCCGGGATGCCGCAGGTACGGAGTACACTGCTGTGATTTCTCTCCCGTTAAAAGATTCTCTGTGGTTGTCTTTTTTATCGTGTTGAAGCGTTCCGAGCGGGGCGGGGCGACCCATGCTCTTCAAGCTTCACCATCACAGAGAAAAAGGGTGCTGTCCAACTTGCACGTTCCTGGATCTGCGGATGCATCCACTGGTCAATGATTGGTATGCCACTGATTTATCACCTAACTAACGGCACAAGCGATGCAGTGGGGATCACTTTGAGGCCCAATTGTGTGTGTTGCCTGCATCTTCCAGGCTGTCGGGCCCTGAACCATGTGGAAATATTCCCACTCTACGGAGGCAGCCCTCAAAAGTCCTTGCTAACGCCAAAAACGCATTAAGTGGGGCAAAAGCAAATATACTTAGTTAACTAGGGGATAATCCCTATCTTTTAGGTACTTATTCCTTCCTTTAATAGCTATAATTTTTCTAATATATATAGGAATCCTCTTTATCTACTTTTATATCTTCCTTTAAGGTAGATCTCTTTAAGTAGCCTTTTACTTATAAATAGCTTCCTTTTTATTTTTAAGGGTATCTTTCCTTATTATTATCTTCTTTATTTATAGTTAAGTAGGCTTTATAATATTTAAATCTAGTGAATTTAAATACTAAAGAAATCACTAAATACCCTAAAGATTATATATCTTTTACTATATATAGTATTTATATATTAAAGCTTAGTCTTCTTATATAATAATATTTAATTTTTACTTTATATATTTCTTTATAAAAAGAAGTAATTTTAATAATAAGATCTTCTATTAATATCTCTATTAATTAATATTTTTCTTTTTTTCCTCTTAAATAAGCTTATTAATATCTTTATTTTATTATTATATAGACTTTTTACTTAATAAGTTATAAAGATCTAGTCTTTTTATATTATTTATAATTTCTTATTTTTCTTTTATAATTAGCTTAAGAGCTATATTTATTATATCTATTATAATAATAACTTTCTTTTTTTCTTTTATAGTCTCTAAAGTCTAATAATAATAAAGACCTTTCTTATTATATAAAAAGGTAGCCTAAAATATAAATTTATTAAAACCCTTTTATTTTTTATAAATATAGCTTTAAAGGACTTATTTATTTAACTTCCTTTAGATATAATAGCTATTCTATTAATATAAAAGAATAATAATAATCTTATTTAACTAAATTACTATCTTTTAGTCCTTAAGGGTCTAATCTCTATATATAAGATACTATTTTAGGTATTTCTTATATATTTAAATAGTTAGTTTAGGCTTTTTAATTAGTTTTATTTTCCTATATTTTATAGCCTTTAGAATCCTAATAATTATAGCTATTAAGATCTTAAGTCTCTATAAGTTAAGTTCCCTAGAGATATTAATAATAATCTTTTTTCTATTAAATTAATCCCTATTAACCTATATAATAATTAGATTTTAGTTTTCTTTAGTCTATTTAATTAGATACCCTATATATAGAGTATCTTTAATATACTTATTAATTAGATATAGTAATATTTTATTTAATTTAAAGCCTTAATATATTGCCTTTATATATATACTATTAATTATATAGATAAATATTCTTATTATAGCCTTAATCTTAATAGTAATCTTATCTCTCCTAATTAGGGATTTTAATATTACTATTAAGGTATATATTATAATATTAATATATATTTTAGCTAGATTTAAAGAAAGAAGAAATAATAAAGAAATTACTTATAGTAAGATTATATATAAATCTAGTAGGTAACCCCTATTAAGACTTATAGGGATTAATGCTAATTACTTCTTGGCTAGTAAGGACTTTTGAGGGCTACCTCTGTACCACTCTAGTTATTATTATGTGATATGCCGAAGCCTTTGAATGAGATGTTCGTCTTGGTGTGACATGATGTTGCTCGGCATTACTAGAGAGATGGTCTTGCTGATCCCATCAAATAGAAACACTCGACAGGGCGGCTATTGTATAAGTCGCACTAATATCGCACGACTATAGCTTCATACTACCCTGTACGATTGAGATTAGGGATATGGTTGGTGATTGCCAATGGAAACGTGACTATCACAATTCGATAGCCATACTAGGCCATGATACAAAGGTAAAACAAGCATAATGCGGTGAGCAATTTTATTTCTTGTTAACTGTGTATCGATGAAGCAAAACTGAGCGGCTGCTGGTTACGTGAGGGCCGAGACCGCAGTATCACAATCCTAGAGAAGATGGCGAACATGCAGTTCCAAACACTCAGTCTTAATGAGAGCCCTCCGACATATTAATGATAAGTTATCTTTCTCGGTGCATCTATAAGTCAGCTATAACGGCTGCAAGGGACTTTTGTCGCTCATAGGCAGTGACTGATGTGAAGACCGTGATAGTGATAGTGATGATCAAAACATTAGCGTCGTGATGATGTGACTACGGTGATATGGAGTTATAGGCACATTCAGGTGCAGTTAGTGTAGGTATATCAAATGTGCCAGTTCTATAATGCAACATAAACCGGCAGTTGTTCGTCACTCAAGAGAGTACCAGGATCGTGCCAAGCGAGAAAACATGACTTTGCGGGACTTCACGCATATTCTATGGGAATAATGTCAGGAAAGTTCACAAGAGTATGAACAAATAAATGAACAAATATTAAGCATCACTGAGAGGATCGAATAATTCACAACATTCCGTAATAAAGTGACAAAAAGCATGTTCAACAAGTCGTCTTTGTGTTAAATTCAAGCTGATTACCCTATGTGAGTACAGAAAATGATGCCAATCACGTGATGACGCGAAAACTGATCGCGTCGCGATACCAAGTCCACCACGCGCAGGTCTCTACCAAAAACGATAGACAGGGTGTAAGCGACCTTGTGGCTCAACATTACACGGTAATCCCATTCGAGGTATCTCGCATGGGCTTGTGCATTTCGATGATATCATTCTCCCCGACAGAACGACAGCAACTCGTGGACGAATCCACGCACCCAGCATGGCCTCGACCACGGAGGATGCGATTCTCCAGTCGCTGAACGAGGCGCAACGCCGCGCTGTTACTTCATCCTCATCGACTGTTGCCATATTAGCAGGCCCAGGTAGTGGAAAGACTCATACTCTCACGTCCCGTGTAGTATGGCTTGTCCAACGTGTTGGCTATCGCCCCTCCGACGTTATCGTTGCAACCTTTACCGTCAAAGCCGCCAGAGAAATGAAAGAGCGTATAGGAAAAGCTCTCGGAGAAGAATGCGAAAAGAAAATCGTACTTGGAACATTTCACTCGATCGCTCGAAGGTACTTGTCCATATACGGAAATTGCATTGGACTTGATTCGAAATTCGGCATTGCAGACGATGGTGACTCCAGGGCGATTATTCAGCGAATCTGTAAAAGGTTGGAACTCGGCATCGAACCAATCCACGCCAGGTCATGGATCAGCAAAGAGAAGGCCAAGGGACCGAATCCTGCACCTGCTCCAACTCAAAAGGGCAAAAAGGAAAACCCGGCGCTCAGAACATGTTACCAGGAGTACCAGGCTCAACTCAAAAGGTCAAACTTGTTAGACTACGATGATCTTCTGGTCAAATGTGTCGAATTGCTCAGAGATCACCCGGCTTGCGTCTCCAATGTGCAGACCGTCCTTATCGACGAGTACCAAGACACCAACGGCATCCAGTATGAGTTAATGAGACTTTTCGCCCAAGCAAATCAACGAATCACGATTGTAGGCGACCCTGACCAGAGTATTTATGGCTGGCGCTCAGCTGAAATTCGGAATCTCTACCGTCTATTACGAGACTACCCTGATACGGACGAAATTTCATTGGAAGAAAATTACCGATCGTCACAATCCATCCTCGATGTGTCGCTTAATGTTATTCAGCAAGACAAGAAACGATACCAGAAAGTTCTACTGCCAGTTCATACTAAGGGTGCGCGGCCGGTTCTCAGAACGTTGAAGAGTTCGTCTTCTGAAGGAGAATGGATTGTCTCAGAGATCAAGCGAATCGTTATGATGTTTGGAGAGATGCTCAAATTCGAAGATGTGGCAATCCTTCTGAGATCAGCTGCACTTTCCCGACATATCGAGTCGGCATTAGGAAAAGCTGGTGTCGCATATCGAATGATTGGCGGCCATAAATTTTACGAGCGAAAAGAGATTAAAGTACTGATCGATTACCTCCGTGTCGTGAGTCAGCCAGACAACAACGACGCACTGGCGAGAATCATTAATGTGCCAAGACGAGGTATCGGAGAGGCAACGATAAAAAATCTGCTTGAAGAGGCAGAGCAAACCAACATGAGTCTATGGACCTTGATTTTGAAACACTGCAGAGGCAGTCGAAAAGCGAATACCAACATTAGACCCAAGATGGAACAAAAGCTCAACACAGAACTTATCCGAACCATCAGCAGCCTGCGAAAAGAAGCAGATCAGATCAGCCAGAGCAGTCCCGTTACATTGGTCAATTTGATAGAACAGCTGATGACTCACCTTGATTTCAAGAAGTATTTGGAGGAGGAATACCCAGAGGAGCATGAGCAGCGATGGGCCAACGTCCAAGAGTTTGTCAATTTGGTCAACGATTTCATGAGAGACTTTGGCGCACCAGATGAAGATGCGCTTCCTGAGATTGAGAATTTGAATCAGGTGAAGGGGGATGATATGCTAGGTCGATTCTTGGCCAACGTCTCATTGGCTTCGGATGCACAGAAGAAAGGCGACACAACAGATCAGAAATCCATGATTACGATATCGACTATTCACGCGGCAAAAGGATTGGAGTGGCCAGTTGTTTTCGTGCCTTCTGTCTACAGTGGATCTATACCTCATTCAAGATCCGAAGATACGGACGAGGAACGGCGACTTCTCTACGTGGCCATGACTCGGGCACAGTCGTTGTTATATCTGAGCTGCCCACTCTATGGCTCTCAAGGGATGAGCAGCAAGGTCGAACTTTCGCCATTTGTCTCTCCATTCGCGGCCAAGGTTTTTGCCAAGAAGGGGCCTTCATTCGACCGATCAGTCGTGGAAAGTGTTGCCAAAATCCTTGGTCGAGATGCTCCAGCCGAGAAGACGATTTTTGGAAAGCTTCCTCCCATGTTCGCTGTCGAAGACGACGGGTTTCCCATTGATCCTGTAGATCCAAAGGGGACTGAGAGGTACGACGAGGAATCCGGTCGACAGTATTCTCGAGCACCGAAACGTCAGCGCACCTCACATCCTATTACTTCTTATGATGAAACAGAAGAGCTACCTTGGCAGAGAGAGTATGTGACAACAATGGAACAGTCATCTGATTTCACAGTCGCTGCTTTACCGGGCTTTACAACCGCTGGAGCTCACAGGGTGGCTCTGGATGCAGAAGCAGCGGCCGCACCACAACCGTCCACTTCGAAGCCGGGACCAAAGAAAGGATCGACCAGACGAGGAGTTGGCCAGAAGAGTATGCTTGGCTGGCTTAATCAAGGACCCAATGCTCCTAAACCTCCGCCTGAACCCCAACCTCAACAGCAAGTCAGGTCTCTTGCACAAATGCGATACCAGTCTACACTATCACGACAAAACAGCCTTCCACCAAAACTCCCCGAGCCGCAAAAACCATCTATTGATCCAGAACTGGCGAAGCATAAACTTTCTTCTACACCACCACTGGCGAAACCAAACGTGCCGAAGATAAATAATGATGGTCCACAGAAGCCGTATTCCTGTTTCTCCAGCTCACCACCACGACCTCCATCGAGAAAAGAGCCTGAAGAAGAAAACAAAAAGGCAGAGGAAGATGCAGCGCCCAATAAGCCTGCTTCCAGTCTTCATGCGACAACTTTTATGGCAGTCAAACCCAATGGAGGGGTGAGACGGCCGGTAGGACTTGGACCGGCACCCTCAATGGACCGATTGCGCAAACCGTTCAAACCGCTGACGATGAACCGACCGAAACGGCCAGGTGGTTGATGTAATTATGTCACATATGTAATGGTTTAGAATTATGTAGGTTATGTTTTGAGAGCGAGGCGTTGATGGTTATGATGGTGGGTCTGGCATGACAAGCCTTATTGTTAAGCATAACGATATTGGTGTAAGGGTCATGTTACTCAACAACATATATATAAACTGTTTGTCAACTTTATAGAATTGAGAAAAAGCACAAGCTTCAGAAGATCATTCATCACTTAATTATAACACTCACAAACTACACAATTCCGAACATTTTAACAAACATAAAACAAATATGTTTCCCACTATGACCACCCGCCTGTCCACTTCTGCCTCCCAAGCAGCTCGCAGACACATCTCCACCACCACACCCAAGAAAAACAGCCTCGCCCACGGCGCTCAAGCTGCCGCCAAGAACACAAGCTGGAAATGGAGCAACCTCTCACCGCAGAACCGCCGATACGCCATTGCAGGCCTTGCGGCTGTTGGCTCTGTTGATGTCTACCTGCACTACACCTACTGGCCTTATATCCGAACTTGGTTCACTGGCCAGAAGTTTGTGGAGAACTGATGTATGAGATGGTTTGTTAATGCCGATCTGGGACTATGGAGGTATGGATTGGTTTATTGGATGGGTAGGAGGATAAGATGGAAGAGTCAGGTTAGGTACTTGTATGATAGTTAGGTCTGAAGTGGTCTTGAGATTAATAAATTTCAATATTTTATACCACACCTATTCTCCTGTAGTGGTATACTTGGACGCCAGATTTATTCACAGAATGTAAAACTTAGGTGGGTAATATATTTGCCTGCCATGAAACGCCAGCAACTTATTACAAAAGCATTCTAAGGCCAACCTAGGTTTCGTCATGTAGTTCAAATGACACATATTCAATTGCTTTCCAGTCACTAGGATCAGATATCATGATCACCAGTAACACGGCACACCGCAGGGGCAAGGATTCTGACAGCGGCATAAGCAGACCCCTGAGGGTCATAGCCAAAGTCAAAATGATGCAAACTTCGCCATACGAGGTCAGACCTTCTGGTCGAGCCCCGGATCGCGCGACGTCAAAGTAGCAGAAAGATCTTCAGCCCGAGCTTGACGCGACAAAGTCCTGGTTTAAAAACGGGGTGGCTTTTGGGACCCGTTCCTGGGGTTAAACTAACATGTAGGCGGTCTTGGCAAGCTTGTTAAATGGCGAAAAATGAACGTTTTCTTAGCATTGACTCGTTTGTTATTGAGATGGGCTGCAGGTTGGTGGAGATCCTGTGCGAGGTGAACACTGCATTTGAATCGCCTCTCTCCAAGCAAGCGTGTGTAGACACAGGAGCTGGCCACGCGCTGTAGGACCAATTCTTCTTGCAACTGAGTCACTCTGTTGCTTCACCTAGTCGCAGGTCAAGTCGATAGAAAAAGAAGACAAATGTCGGCATTTGCGGCATTTGTATAGTTGATGGAGTTGGTGTCGCCCATATTATATTCTGTAGAAGCGATAGATGTTTCTCTGAAATGTATATGCAATGGGCAGAATATAATCTCTTTCTATTGAGATCAAAAGATTTTCTAACCTTACATAGACCGATAAAGTTTTATAAATTTTATATAACCCTATAGGCTCTTAGTATAATTTATTAGAAGTCTTCCAACTGCTACTTTTTAATCCGCAGAACTTGAACACGGAACTGTACGTTGTGACTTCATGCTACTAACCTGACTTACTCAAATCATCATAGGCCGACCAAAATGGTAGCCATCGGTAATTTTGATCCATTACATTAAGTATATGTGCTTTCTACACGTATCCACAAGTACATTTTATGACTCCGTAATTCCATTATCAAACATCCAGCGTCGACTTTCCAGGGGTGACCTCGTAAGTACGAGTAACCATGATCCCATCCGGGCCATCACTCTGCCCGCTGGTTGTACTTCCCGCCCGAACCTCAGGCGTGCTGTATCCTACAAACTCGGGCTTGCCGACGATGTGCTCCTCGCTCGAGTTGTCCTCGAGATGGGTCATGTATTTCTGATGATGGCGGTTCGCAGAACGACCACCCGATACACCGGATCCTCCGATTGTTGCTAGCGGATGGCTGTGTTTGTGGATATAGCTGCTTCCTCCCTTGTCGCGGCTGCTTCCCTTGCTGGAGACGAGCCAGCGGGAGGCGGAGAAGAGAGGCTTGATGGCGGCGGCGTTGACGGCGATGATGGCGACGAAGGTCTCGCGGATGGCCCAGATGGTGGAGGTGTTGATACCTTGGATGTCCCTGAGAAACTGTTAGAAGGATAGAGAAGGTTTTGGGATTAGGGGGGCTTTACTGGAGAGAGTAGATGCAGCGAAGAAGTGTTGCGATCATGATGAAGACACCGGAACAAAGAAGAACGCCAATCATTAGTTTTCGCTGGATACTGAGCTTTACTGTCCATAGTAGAGGGATTGGGATAGAGACGATGAGTATATCGGTCCTAGATTTGCGTCAGATCAAGGTTTTCTTTTGTTAGGCAGCTAACAACTTACACAATGTTGAACACCACCAGGGTGAGGTAGTTAGCAACCGCAAGCGTACAGGATTCTGTTCCAAGTTAGAATAGTTATACAATATTCATTGGACACAACATACCGCCTGGGTTAGGGTAAACCTGCCAGTTCTTGTGTATAGGAGTACAATGCCCCCAGATCGCGGCAATGACACCGATATATGCGAGCACTGTACCGACCTGCGTCCAGATAACAAGCTTTCTCTGCCAGAGGCCAAGCCTAGAAAGAAGTTAGCAAACATAAATAAGTAAGTAGCGGTTGTGTATTGGGCCCTGCGTACGTCATGCGGCTGTAGAAGCAAAGCATCACCCCCTTCAAGGTGAAGATGAGGGTCACGTAAAAGTTCCACCCTGCAAGGAGACATTTTGAGCCGAACTCGTGCTTGGCTATCTCTGCGGCTGACATTTCGGCACCCATCTCGTCGGTAATGCCAATGTTGGTGCCGGATTGACCTGTTTGTTGGTGTAGGGATTAGAATGCTGCGCGAACCAACACACAAAGGCGGGTATAAGCGAAAGGGTTCATACCGATGAGTTCCAGCATGACCAACTCGCTCTGTCTAAGTTAGCAAGATGAAGATAGGGTTTTGGTGCTTGAGAGATGGATGCTTACAGTCCAAAAGACCATTGCTGCTAGGGCAAAGTAGTCATCCCCTTGGTATCCTTTGAAGCCGACTGACTTCCATCTTGCAAAGTAACGCAGGAACAGAACAAGAGCCCCAAGGCCATATTCCGTCCAGGCTTCAGTCTGGAAAGGCGTGGCAGGCATCTTTGCGGTTTTGGGTCAGTAGAGATTTGTTCAGTCGAGACACCCAAGTGCACGCCAGCCAAGTTTTGTTCAAGGCCGAGTGACGAGTTCAAGAGACGACAGGGCTTGATATGTAGCTACGGGAATACGGCAGATAACCCAGTCGATGCAGGAACTGGCGGCCCCCTTTTGCCCGAGAGCAAAGAGGCTTTGACCATCTCGTGGCCTTGTCCATGATTGACGATGTCTATGGTTGCGTTGCTGGTGATCCCTGGTAGGTACTAAGGTATAACCGAACGCAGCAGTGGAGCTGGAAACTCGGCCACCCTGACTCCCTGAGTCTGCATGAGTTAGTAGATGATTGGCATAATAACGGGCATCCTTATATGGGACTCGTATCTGAGACTATCCAGCGGTTGCAACGCTGTAGGGGCTCTGCTCCCAAGACTGTTGATCTTCCAGGTAGAGCCATTGATATACAGGCCCAGGTCAAGGTATCTGAATCATTGCTGGGTACCTTGTCTGCTGTAGACACTCGTTTGAGAATGGTTTCTGGCTTGTTCTTCTGCAGCCGAGGCTTGCTTGCTGCATATGCAGGTCCACAATCCTTCTCGAATCCTTGGAGGTGTTGGTTGGTTGGTTTGCTAGGCCTGGCTTGGCTTACAAGGACGTAACAGGCGTAACAAACCAGGTTTACCCACGTCAAGTCCGTGCATTCATTACTCGAGACTTTGGTCCGAGGAGGCTAATGGGGATTGCGTGGGTATTAAATTACAACGGTTAAGCTAGTAAGTAATATTGTTCTGCGGAGTAATGTCAGGTATTGTATTATATCAGTTACGATATTAGGTAGTGTTTTGAACAATTAGAGAAACAGAAAATCGTAACCAGACTATGTTCATGCTAAGCTGCCTGTGTCTACCTGAAGACCACAGAATAGTAGAATGAAACTTCATGATCCTTAGGTTAGGTAGTGTAATCCTTAAAACAACCCGTGTGGTGACTGTGGTCCACTGATGTGTTGAATTTTACTGGAGCTTCCAGCGGCTCAGCCCTTTTCGAGTCCGCTAGCCGCGGTGATCTGCAGCGAGCGGGAGTGGGAACTCGGCTCCGCACACGCTAAACATCTTCAGTAGCGGGCGGGCTTTAGCATGTGAATACGGGCAGGGCAGCACCTCAATTCAAGAGGTGCTATACCTACAGAATTTGTATGGACATTTGTCAACCTGACCATGTACGCTATAATGTTGATTCGACTTTAACTACCAGTTGAAGTTGCGTTATAGTATGTGGCCCAATGCCCCAATGTCCCAGTGCCCTGGACAACAAACCTTTGCATAGTCTCCCGGGCTGTTATGCTTCTTTGTCCCGCAAGTTTTACCCTTGCAACTGCAACGTTGATTGTCAAACGCAATCTGTGAAGACCCCCCAGGGACTTCCCCGATTGGCCACCTATAAAATAGCGAAATGGGGCTCCCGCTTGAGTCGCTGGGTTAAAAGAAAAATGCCTCCTCCTTCCTAGTCTTGCCTGTTGGTTCTCTTATTGTAACTCCAATCCTTGAAAGCCTGGCGTGTAGCAGGTGCAGCGAGCTTTTCATGCTGTTAGTTCCAACTGAGACTAGGTATTCTATTCAGAGTCCTGGTCAGATACGGAAAATGCCCGTGTTTCTAGGGGCCAGGGTCTGGGAATAACCACATAGCAACAATGCTAATGCCTCTTGATTGTCTTTATTGGGTTTGGTACTATGGATCTTTGTGCATAGATGCTACATCTGAATCCTCTCGGTGGTGATAGACCCGGCCAATGTCCCTGAATGGCACCACTTCTAGGGACAGCGTTGGTGAGTGGCTGTGGGCCTGAGTTGTCACGTATAAGAGAAACGAGGACGCTTGCAACATGAGCCTGAGTTATTCACAAAACAGTTCCCCTTTAAAATCCTCCTATTCTTGATATAATTACCGAATAATATAGATAGACGACCATGGCTGCTCCAGACTCCACATACGATTATATCATCTGTGGTGGTGGCACATCAGGATGTGTTGTTGCAGCACGACTCGCCGAGGATCCTAATGTCAAGGTCCTTGTTATCGAGGCAGGCCAACATAATGAGCATCTTGAGAACGTTCACATGGTTGGCGGTTGGTCCCAGAACTTCGACAAGGAGACAGATTGGAATGTCGTGTCAATCCCAGGCTCTGGTGTCAACAACCGTCAGGTGAAACTCAGTCGAGGCAAGTTCCTCGGCGGCTCATCTGGCTGCAACGGTACTCTTATGGTTAAGGGAATGGTGAGTCTGCTACTACATATAACAGAAGTTTATATACTGATGTGATACAGAAACAAGATTATGACGATTGGAATCTTCCCGGCTGGAGCGGTGATGATTTCTTCAAGTATATGGCCAAGGTACGTAATCTATATGGAAGAGTCGAACATGAACTAATCATCCCAATAGGCTGAGCATTTCCATACCAAAGACTGGTTCAAGGAAACAAAAGGTGCACACGGTCACCAAGGTTTTGTCCACACAGAGCCTCATGACCTGGCTCCCATCTCCAACCTGATCGGAGAGTCCATGGTCTCAAAGGGTCTCCCTCTCGACCACGACATGTTCGCTACCGGCGAGAACCCTCACGGATGTGGCCACTCTGTGAGAACAGTGCACCAGGGTCTTCGCACCACCAGCGCAGACTTCATCACCAAGCAAAAGCCCAGAGATAACCTTCATCTCATGGTGGAGAGCCATGTCGAGAAGGTCGTTATCGAGAAGGTCGTTATCGAGAAGGATGGGCAAGGTGACCTGAAGGCTACTGGTGTCCGAGTTGTCCAGGCTGACGGCACTGTTGCCGAAATCAAGGCTAGCAAGGAGGTCATCGTCAGTGGAGGAGCGTACTGCTCGCCCAACATTCTTAACCGATCAGGCATCGGTGCTAAGAGTGAGCTGGAGAAGCACGGTATCACCACACTTGTTGACCTTCCAGGTGTCGGCAAGAATCTTCAGGATCACCTGATTGTATTCATGTTCTATGAAACAGACAAGGAGGGCATCACAACTGATTCCCTACTGTACCACGGCAACGCCTTGGAGAAGGCCTACGCCCAGTGGAAGGAAGAGAAGAAGGGACCCATGACCGTGTTCCCCTTTGGTATCTTTGCCTATGCTCGCATCGACGAGCGTCTCGCCGACTCAGAGATCTGGAACTCTGCTCCTCGCAAGGAGGGCCGAGACCCAATGGGCCTCACACCGAAGCAGCCCCAGGTCGAGTTCTTCACCACAGAGTGCTACGGCGGACCCAAACAATACGACCAATTCCCCATCAACGGCAAACACGCCTTTAGCATGATCGCCGAGCTCTTCTCCCCCAAGTCACGCGGCACCGTCACCCTCCGCAACACCGACGCAACCGCCATCCCCGTCGTCGACTGCAACTACCTCTCGGACCCGCTGGACCTCGAAGTCCTGGCCGAAGCCTGCGCGTTCGGCAACGAGATCGTCACCGAGGGCCCGGCCACAAAGGACCTCGTCAAGGGATCGTGGCCGTCGGAGCTGGCGCACCACAAGTTCAAGACGCGCGAGGACTGGAAGGAGTACGTCAAGGACAACGCGACGACGTGCTACCACGCCAGCGGGACGTGTGCGGCTGGCAGGGCGGACGACCCTGATGCTGTACTGGATGAGAAGTTGCAGGTTCGCGGGGTTAAGGGGCTGAGGGTTGCGGATTGCTCGATTATGCCGACTGTTAATAATGGACATACGCAGATGCCTGCTTATGGAATTGGTGAGAAGGCTGCTGATCTTATCAAGGAGACGTGGAATTCTGTGTAAGGAAAGCTGGCGATGAGATACTAGCGATGAAATTATACATGCCCTATTTGGTATTGAGTTGTTATGTCTAGCATGTGTCTTTGACTGATATTACCTTAGCTATAAGGGTGCTTAAACACTACGGAGTACACCCTTTTTACTAGGCACCATAGGCAGGAAACCTTTGCTTTCCCACATCACAGCCAGTCAATAACTAGCTCGATGATAACTATAATTGTCTATTCCAAAACATCACAAGAAACCACTTACTCCTTGACAAACAGAGTAGTTACTCTAGTACACCACCCTCAACACCAAGTTTCATACCCTACACCGACGAGGATGTCACAAACCACCGTTACAAGGATATGAATCCTTCGGAGTATTGCATCTACACGTTCCTGGTATTATAACATTGGAGATCAGCCCCTTGTCAAGAGTTGTACGTAATGACCGTTTACCCCTGCCGGGAATTAGGAGGAAAGAACCCCAACCCCTGATCCCCCAGAATGGGCTAAAGAACAACTCCACTGCTGAGCGAAAAGTTCCCACGGGAATAACACGAGCAAACTTCAGAAACAGGAGCGGAAACGATGGTAGAACGGAGTTCGTCATAGGACCGAACCACAAAGCGCTTGTCGATCACTCAAAACGCGGCCCGGGCGCGTCGACTAAATTAGGAAGGTCTTTTTTATGAAGCTAACTATGTTGGCTTGTTCGCTTTTGGTGTAGTTTGCGGCAGTTATTCAGCCGTAGATTCTGGGGCTCAACTTTGAGGGTGTCGTATTGTGATATGTGAGGTTTGGCTGAATCTTGCGGGAGTTGGGTAACTTGAGGCTGCATATTTTTGATCAGCAGAGACGATAGGAAATGGACAAAGGCCTGAGAGAAGAGATTGGTCTCCCAGATTTCTCTTTATGCTTGGCATAACTCAAGTCAGTGCCTCCCCCCTTTGAGGAGCGCTGATCTTGGGACTTGTGCGGAGGAGTGACTCCGGAGTCAGGAGTCATTCACTCGCCATAGGGAATGAGGATATGATAAAGAGAATGAGTGCGTATCTCGACTGAAGTCATGATGTTGAGAAACATCGAATCTATAGTCGTAGATATCGTCAAGATCAAACTCAAGGGTCTAACTATACCATGCTTCCACGTGGTGGTTAAGCTTTGTGGCTTCAGTAGTCAGGACTAATTAGCTCTACGTTACCTGTCAAACTAATCCGTAGCCCGCTGGCATTTGATCGACCTTTACAGGTTATCAGATCAATATAGTTGAAGATGGAAAGAAGAATCTTTGACAGTAAATGGTCGAGGGGAGTAGAATGATTAGCAAGATATGAATAAATAAGACCAGTGAATGTTGATAAAGTTCATTGACCAATACAAAATAAATCGTTGCGAAATGTGGTATCTAAAATATGTTGCCTCCTGGCCAACCCGAATTAATAAATATAAATATATCTCCCCAATCCCTCACTCAGTATCATAACTAGCGTTCATATTCCACAGTAACAGTCTTCGTCTGCACAATCGTCGGCTTAATCGTCCCCTCGACGATCCCCTTCTCAGAATCACTATCCATCCACCCCATAACATTCTCATCGCTGTGCTCCACGACAGTGTTGTTGTGGCCCACGACCTTGATAGGCGTCAGGGCAAACTCATCCGGCACCGGTATTGGCTCGTCGTCGAATTGAGAGTATTTTGTGCGGTTGCGGCGATGTTGAGACCCTGGTACGAAGTCTCGACTGGAGGGCTTGGAACTTATCTCGGGTTTGCCGTACTTTGACGATTTTCCTGATTTTCCTGATTTGCTGCCGTATCGTGACTCGCCGATGAGCTTGGGGGCGACATGCTTGAAGAATTTGCGGAGTGTTGGCATCGTAGCGCAGGTGATGATGAGGTTTGCCTCGACGATACTATAAGTCTTGTTAGTTTAGGGTTTCTGATCTAAGAGAGGTTGACCTACATCCAGATACTCGGGTACGCAATAGTCCAAGTCAAGTCCATGCTGCTCATCATGCTCGGCAAGAGTGAAACTCGAACAATCGACGTGATAACTGTCAACGACCCAATAGTAAAGATGCCCATAAGACCGATCTTTTGCTTGGCAGGTAGCTGCAGTTGAAACACCATAGGAAGCGGTAACACGAAGAGAAACACGTCGCTGATAATGTTGACCGCTGCTGTGGCGATATACGTCTTTGTCTGGTTGATACAAACACCGTCGGTAACAGTAATGTCCCAGTTCATGGCCATGGGCTTGCAGGCGAACAGGACGAGGCAGAATAGTATAACGGTGTAGATGCAGATAATCGCGATGGCGGTCCAGACTGCCCACTTGAACCATCGCTGGGGTGAGAGGCGCAGGTAGAAGATGAGGAGAGCGAGTTTGGCGAAAGAACCGCAGAGGACATATATACAGGCGGAGAGATAGACATCCTGGTATTGTTAGTATTTTGACCTTGGATCTCGGTTGATCAAGGTAGGATCTAACCTTGACATAAATGTTGAACGTCTCAATGGGGATTTCCCAGGCGTGGACACCACCAGCTCCATGAGCGAACATATCTATAGAAACGGTCAGTCTTTCTACTTTATATGAGTTCTGCTGTACTCACGAATACAGAATGCTACCGTCGTAACGGCGAGAATCTATAGATACCACTGTTAACTTTCAATTCACACTGCATCTTCCATGATAAGATAGCATCATCAAATCTCGGCTGCACATACATATGAAAAAATGAGTAAAACTATTCCATGTCAGCACAAATTTCATTTCAATGTTGATCGGTACCGACAGCTCGTTCACACCCATGCAGATCGATTGGGTTTACAAGGGGCCATGAACCAACACCCAACACTCAACAAAAGAAAAGAAAGGACTAAGAGTGACAGGTCAGAAACTTACTGTCGTCGATTTGTAACCCTCCTGCAAGAAAGATCTTGACATACATCCTCTGCATGAAGAAGAGAAAACTGATAGCAAGTCCAAACCCGGCGACATAGTATGCTTCATGCTCGCCCTGCCTCGTTGGGTTGTCGAAGTTTACCACCCAGCCGTCTGGCGGTGGTAGAAGCGTGATGACTCCGTCTGTCGAGGCCATTTTGAGAAGAGTCGAGTTGTTGACATGTAGTTGTGTAGGCCGAGGATTAGTCGTAATAGAAGGATTGTTTTTAATAAAAGGACTAGTCTGGGGAAAGGCCCAGGTATAAAAAGGAAAGTTTGAAACACTGGAGTCACAACAAGTTAAACGAGATGCATCTGTCACCTAGTTCTTCGATCGAATTGCAATATGGCGTAACCCTCTCAACCAGACAAGAAGGCTCTCAGACGGCAGGCCGGGGTTAGATATATGCTTCCTTGCTACCATGCGGCTCTCTTGCCTCCACACTCTCGATACCATACTTGATAGGCCCAGAAGGGTTTTGGTGAACTGGTAGTGATTTAAATCTACGAAGCAGGGGTCCGCACAGCTTTCACCGGTCTTCATCTCGCAGTAGCAAAACACCTACAATGGAAACCCATCAACAATGTACCCCTGCGGAACTCCGACTGTCACTGTAACCGAGCATCCTCTGACCCGGAAAGAGAAAGACTTTTGTTTCCGCCCGCTGCGGCCGAGAGATCCACGTGCGAGGCCTGAGCAGTCCCAGACTTGGTATGGAACATGCAGATCCGGCGTAAAAAGCGCTGATGATGTGATTGATGGGGGAGGGGTCAGTGTGTTTCTGTTTCGATATTTTCACATGTTCTGCAGATTGTATCGATATTACGGAGCACGGAGGGTTAGAGGGACAAGGACAGGCTGGTGAAGTGAAGTTGCAGGTTTGTATGGTGAGAGGGATTTTCAGACTCGGGTTATTGGCAAGAGGCCGGTTACGGAGGGCGATATGTGGTTACATTCGGTGTATATTTTGTATAAGAGAAAGTAGTAATTGTCTTCCGGTAAGCTTGTATGAGTTACATTCTTACGACCAACCCGTTGATTCGTTTCACACTCCTTGAACCACGATGCTTCAGATTCTGTTGTCAACCACGTTCTGTCCCTGGCAGTTATCAAGGTTCGCTCATCGTGATATGTGTGATGTGGTTAGATCGTGTATGGCCAGTCATGCGGGATACCAGAAACGCACGGTTAGATGGTGATCTACAGTCCCAACGCGTGGAAGACTCAGATAGTAAAAGATGATCAGTGACATGTCATGTTAGTGCTGTTGAGAAAGAAGATGACGTCTCTCTGTAGCATTGGCCGTAGTGCAATTAAAGTCCCTCTGTCTGTGTATAGAGTCTAGAGGTTGTGGAAACCGAACTTGTACGGCATTGTCAAGGATGGCCCTGTATATCACGAGCCAACATGGGAGTCTTGCAGGCAAAGACGCTGCAGAGTGTTATTCGTTATATTTCGATCAGTATTGATTGACAGCCTAGTTTATCCTACAACATCCAATCAGATACCTTTTGCTTGTCAAATCGCGGAATTATCACTCCCCTGCGACGGAATCTAGAGACGAAAACGTGGAGTTTTCAATGAAGATCAGTATCTGATCAACAGAGCTGAGTCGACGCCAAGTGGAACTAAGTCGGACAAAAGACATAGCGCAGTTTATCCACTGACTAAAGCAGGGGTCTCTCGGCATTCGGATCATCTGAATAAAACAACAATTGATTATTTCCGAAATTATATAACACAGGTTTCAATAAAATCTCGATTTGCGATCCTACACCTTGATCAAAACCTCAATATAACCTCTGAATAAGCCCGAAAACAACCATATCCACGTCAAAAGACCCCTGTTGCCTTTATAGTGCACGTCTGTGGAGAAGATGTCCCAATCTGCGGATCTCCTCTAATGCCGGTTTACAAGGTACACGTCCCCTGTAAGTGTAGCAGCCGGGAGTTGGACCGAGGTCTTTCAAGATCGAAATTAGAACCTGTCACAATGCGTGGAACATGCGAAGAAGGGCGTTCGCTGCTCGTCTTCTTCCAAGGGTTATTTCCACGTGTGACTGACAAGACATGACAAGTTCTGTTAACGAACCAGTAGTAAAAAGAAAGCGTAGCGTGTAACTGAACTACTTCCTCATTCTAACCATGTCGCCGGGGCTTTGACATGCGTATTCGACTCTATCTATATACAGCACCGTGCAAAATTCCCAACACAAACCAAGTGTAAATATATATAATAGTATAATATAAACTATATAATAATTAGAGTACTTTATGTAATATTATAATAGAATTATATAGAGTTATATAAAATTAAGAGAGTTTATAATATCTTATATAAGATTATATAAAATACCTAAAGAAGAGAGGAAATTGTCGGAACTTATGCACACCCACTGTAGCATCTATCCTCGTACGGATACCAACTAGTGGCTTTATGCTTTGTGCTTCACAATTTCCGTTCCGTTTACCGGAAGAGCAAAAGACTGTCAAGTCTAGGGATAATGCCTCCTCCTCCATCTTCTGGGCCCCCCTTCTTAGGGCAAGTAAATGTCCTAGCTCTCGGCCCAGTGTGGTCCCGTCTGGTAGAGATCACCAGGTCTCAGCTTTAGAGAGTTCGTTCTAATAAGACGCGATCCTCCCACGTCAGTCGAGAGTGTAGATCTTTTCCCTTCTCTCAATCTTTCTCTCTTCTGAAAAACAGAACTATATCCTTCACTACTACCCTCCTTCAGCACGGACTTGCCCTGGGAAGTATCATCAGTTTGCAAGAATGAAGCTGGATCATGTTGTCACGGCGGCTGCCTATGGCTCTGCTACGCTACCAGGTGCCCTTGATCAGTGTGTAAGTGTCTGATTTACATACCTCACATCTCTTGGCTCCTTTGTCCCGACCTCGAAGGCTTTTGTACAATGACTAACGCTGCGTCTCAGTGCGCTGCTCTACTAAGTGAGGCTGGTCTCGCCGACCAGGTCGTCACCAAGAACCAGACGCTCTACAGTGACCGTATAGACTCTTACTGGTCCGTCAGTGCCGCTCTGCATCCGGAGTGCATGGTTCTACCCAGAACTCCTGAGGATGTCTCCAAAGTCATCAAGGTTATCACCAAGAACCAATGCAAGTTTGGTGTTCGCGGTGGAGGCCATGGTAACTTTGCCCTGTCGAATTCTATCGAGGACGGCATCACTATTGACTTTGGTAAGTAACACTCTCAGGTTCATGGCCACGTTGACCTATGCTGACTATTCTCAGGCTTCATCAATGGTACATCCTACGACGAAGATAAGAACATCGTTTCAGTAGGACCTGGTGGTCATTGGCAAGACGTCTACGACACCATCAGCCCCTATGGTCTTGCCGTCGCTGGGTATGTTTACTCTCTCCTTACTTGACTCTGTTACTGACATTTATCAGTGGCCGCGCTGGAACTGTTGGTGTCGGTGGTTTCGTAACTGGTGGTGGAAACTCATTCTACTCTGCATCTCATGTAAGTATCCATCTTAACTGTCCAAGAAGAGAAGCTCACATCCACAGGGAATGGCCTGTGATACAGTGGCCGGTTGGCAAGTTGTTCTCGCCAACGGTGATATTGTAGAAGCCAACGCGAATCAGAACGCCGATCTCTGGCAGGTAAGAGTTCAAGACTCACATCTTACCACTCAGAAACTGACTCTACAAAGGCTATGAAAGGTGGCTCCGGTAACTTCGGTCTCATCACTCGAATTGACCTGTACCCCATTGAGTTCGTCGACCGCAACAACCCCGTCATCTGGGGAGGCAACCTCCTCTACAAGCCTGAGTCAGGCCCTGCAGTCATCGACGCCCTCATTGACTTCACCGCCAACGTTCCCAACGATGAAAACTCCAGTAGTATCGTCTACTGGGCTTATCTCCCCGCCATCGCCGGCGGCACCATCCTCAACGCCGCCATCGAGAACACAAAAGGCGAGGTCAAGCCTCCTGCTTTCGACAGCTACTATGCCGTTCCTGATATCCAGGACGACACAACCGTCACTGAGAAGCTGAGCAAGGTGACTAAGGATCTCGGCTCTGGACAGCCTCCTCACTTCCGCAACGTGTGGTTCACAAGCTCATTCAAGCCCAACGCCGCACTCCTGACCTACGTCGTCGAGAAGTTCAACAAGCTCAACGAGGATCTCGAGGCTCTTATGCCCAGCGACAAGTCCGAGCTCAACACGCTCTGCATGTTCCAGCCCATCACCAAGTCCATCGCCGACAAGGGCGTCAAGAACGGAGGCAACGTCATGGGTCTCGACAAGTACACCGAATCTGGCGATGGCATCATGTTCCTCCTCACCTGGGCTGCCAAGGGCGAGGAGAACGAGAAGGCTGCTTTCCCTCTCCTCAAGGCGTACATAGATGACATCGAGGCCAGGGCCAAGGAGCAGGACGCCTGGTGGCCGTGGAAGTTTGTCAACTATGCCCACCTGTCACAAGATCCTCTATCGACTGTTGGCGATGAGGCTCTTGCTAAGCTTCGTGCTGCCAGCAAAAAGTACGACCCCCAGGGTGTTTTCCAGACTCTGCGGTCTTCTGGTGTGAAGATTCCCTGTTCTGAGTAAAGTATATAGACCAGAACATTATTTCGCTCGTGCATAATAGAATTTCATATATCATTTAATAAATAGCCAATAAATACACCCAATCTACCCAGACACCAAATTCGCCGTTATCGATATGTCTATCCCCAAACATCTTCCAACCACTTATTTCCCTTCTTGACCGACTCAGCCCAGCTGCGAGCCTCAGAATCGGTCCATTTATTTAAAGTCTTCATAGACTCTTCAACGACATTTCCAGCTTCTCTCGCCATAGATGCACGGCCACAGAAGTAGATACTAGCTCCGTCTTGAACAAGATTGCATACTTCCTCCCTGCGCTCTGCAACTTTGTCTTGCACATACTTCTTGGGTTGACCATCAGCACGGGAGAACGCAGTGACGATATCGAGCGACCCCTCTAGCTCTTTAGTCACCTCAGCAAGTTCGTCCTTGTAGAGATAGTCCTGATCGGGGGAGCGGCATCCGAAGAACAATATCATCTTGCCAATGGGCTTTCCAACTGACCTGAGGCGAGCTCGTTCAAGGATAAACCCACGGAAGGGTGCAAGACCTGTGCCTGCAGCGATCATGACAATAGGGGTTGAACTCATCGTGGGAAGCTTGAAGTTGGATCGACGCAGGCAGGCAAAGACCTTGTGGCCCTTGAGTGCGTCTCCAGGACCAGACAGTGCGTACTGAACAGCATCAGACTCAGCTTCTGATCCTGTGACAGTGCCGTTAAGGGAGTCGCCGAGAGCATTGAGGTAGTTGGTTGTGATACCTCTAATAGACTTGCTTGGGTCTTGTCGCAGTGGTGAATTGTCGACACCAACAGTGATGGCGAGCTTGCGCGCAGAGACTGTACTTGAGGAAGAGATGGAGTAGTAACGCGGCTGCATATTAGGTAGTGTCTCGACGACATAGGACAGAGGGAGGTTGTCCCAGACAATTCCAGGTGCGACGAGAGACAGTAGACGACCCATAGTAACATGGTTCTTGCCGATATACTCCGCATACATCTCCTTACTCTTGCCCAAAGTCGTCAACGTCTCGGCGACTTCAGCCGAAGGTGCAAATCGCGCCAACTGTCCCACTGTCTCTCGAGACACAGGGGCTGATACTTCTAGATAATGTCGGAACAAGGCCAGTGCAGTTGTCGGACTGGGGATCTTGATAGAAGCCCCTTCTTCGAGAGCCTGGACGAGCAGAGGCTTCTCAGCTCGGTCTTGGAGTCCGAGGGCTGTGAGAAGAAGCTGGATCTCCTGGTCTGGGTTGACAGGGTAGACTGCTAAATGGTCGCCAGTTCGGTAGCGAAGATCAGGCTGGTCTGTGATATCGAGTTCCATATGGAGACAGTTGCGTCCGGGACTTGTATATAGCTCGCGAGATGACTGAACAGTCAAAGGGCGAATAGGCGAATATTGCTTGACGATCTTTGCAGGGCCGCTTCGGTTTTGGATGGGTTCACCTAGGTTGAGGTCCATGATATCGAGAGATTCGTCCTCTACAAGTTTAATGCTTGGCTCATAAGGAATATCCCGCTCTTCATATCCTAGGTGTTCCTGAAAATGAGTGTAAAGATTGTCTTTCCACGAAAGGAAATCTTCCTCTGTACCGCCCTGAGCATCATTGGCCTTGCCCACAGGCATCAAGCGCTGAGCGCCAGCCTTGTCAAGAAACTCAACAACAACGTCGATAACACGGTTATAGTACCGGTAGCTCGTGTTGCCCAGTCCAAAGGCCATGTATCTCAGGTTGGGTAGCTTGATATCAGAGGTTTTGTGTAGCCATTCCCAGAACGCGGCGGTGTTGTCACTAGGGTCGCCCTCGCCGTATGTGGAGATGATGAATATGGCGAGCTTGCTTTGTGGGAGGTTGGCGATGGACTCAGGATCGTAGTCGCAGAGGTCGGCGCAGAGAGTCTGGAGGCCAAAACGGACGTGACACTCTTTTGAGAGTCTGTTGGCGAACATCTCTGCAGTGCCAGACTGAGAGCCCCAGAAGATCACCACATCTTTGCCCTGTACGAGTAAGTATGTAGATATGAACTGCTGAGCGACAAAACTTACCGACTCGTCCAACTTCTTGGCGATATCACGAGTTGCCTTGGGTCCCGAAGCGCCACCTTCTGCTCCCATGCGTTCAAACCAGACATGGTGATAGGGATCTGGCTTATCCCAGACAATGCCTCGGAGGAGATATGCTGCTGAAGCAACGCCAACAGCACTCAAAGCAGCGAGGTCAGAGATTGTCTGAGGTGCAAGCCGAGCAACGGCATCTGTAGCAAAGACGTTGGCCATATTTGCTGAGCTGTTTAGAAAGAAGGAAATGATGTTTTGGTTTTTTTCTTGAAACGCGGGGAAGAGGACGTGATGTTCATATTTATTGTGCTTCCCCGTGGGGTTTCTTTCCTTTCGTAGGAGGAATAATGGAAGTTACGGAATGATTTTCCATCCTCAGTTGGATGGAAGAATTCAAAGTAACAGTCTAGGTACTAGAGTTACTACTAGAGGCTATATTTAACAGTGGTGGTGGGGTTTCATTGGTCGCGGACTATTACTGCTAACTCCACGTCTTGGGAGAAAATTGCCTGATTTGGCATACGTCAACTGCCTGCCAATGACGTTAGATGCAATTGGCCACGAGAAGAATTTAGGATAACATTAGCAAAGATATTCATAAATTTAGAGTAGTTAAAGATTCCTCACTAGAGAATTAGAAGAAGTATTAGAAAAATGGAAGAAGTGTTGTGATATCAGATAAATCATTATAATATTACGAAAACCTCACAAAGTCTCAAAGCCAAGTCCTTTATTACCATAACTAATCGTACAAACGTAATTTCCAGTCTCCCATCTGATGGTGTGCCGATCTCATTCTAGCCTGATTCATGATATGCGGGGTGAAAAACATGGGGTAAAGAATCTAGATCGCGAGGAATTACCCTGTTGAGTTTCTTTCCTCTTTCGTCTTCCCCGCAGTCACCAATGCACTAACAAAACTGCTCCATGCGTTCTCCGAGATGGTGTTGAGATCTGCGGAGCTCCAAACGAGACGAGAAGAGTAATCGCTCGGCCAAGTTGCCTAAACAAGACTATTTCTCTCTCGTGTTAGTTATGGAAAGTGTGCTTCGTGCTGTTGCAGCAATGTGAGGAATTCTGTTAGTGTCGATAGCATAGTGGCTATAATAAACGCTCTTCAATGCATGATATAACTCAGCTTGTATTCTCATCCCCCAGGAGAATCACAAATCCCAACTCCTCAGTTTTCATCATGTACGCACAACTCGTAGCTGTCTTCACAGCCACCTCCCTTCTCGTCTACTTCATCATCTATCCCATCTTCACATACCTCCACGATGCCAAAGGCCTACGTCGTTACCCCAGCCTCCACCCCTTGGCAGGAATAACAAACCTCCCCTTCGTCCATGAAGCTGTAAAGGGCTTCCGCTCTCGTACTCTTTATGAGATGCACAAGACCCATCCCGTCATCCGCACCGGCCCCAACTCTCTCTCCTACGGCTCTGTTCAGGCCATCAAGGACATCTACGGCCACGGCACAAAATGCACAAAGGGGGAGTTTTACGAGACCCTCGCCGGCACGCATTTTCACATGGCCGATGTCGTTGACAAGGCTGATCATGCTCGCAAGCGTCGTGCTCTCTCTGCGGCGTATGCCTTGAAGAACCTCGAGAACTGGGAGTTCAAGGTGGCTGATAAAACAGAGCGATTCATCCGCGCTGCTGATGCTGCTTGTACTTTGCCCCTCAAGGAGGGCTTTGCTCGTCCCGACCCTCGGGATCTCAATTTTGACTACCGCGCCTTTACCAACTTCTTCACCCTCGATGCCATTGCCGATATTGGCCTCAGCGAGCGTCTTGGTTTCCTAGACCAGGGCCATGATAGAGTCAAGGCTGAGCGCATGGACGGAACAATCCACGAAGTCAACTACCGGGAGTGTCTTCACTCAACAGCACGTGCCCAATCAATCCTCGCCTGGACAGAGAACTGGTACGACTTCAACGTCAAGATATCCAAGTGGTTTTCCAAAGACTTCCGCAAGTGGTGGGATCTCAACGAAGGCTGGAACGACATTGTATACCATCGCTCAACTCAACGTCTCGAGCGGTACAAGAAAGGAGAGAAGCTGCCAGACTTCTTCCAGGCCCTGATGGAGCACAGCGAAGCCAACCCTCCTGGCCTCGAGTGGGGAGAGATCGTTGCTGAAGTCTCCATCATGATGAATGCTGGTTCCGATACAACTGCCATTGCCATGAACAATGTCATGTATTGGCTTCTCAAGAACCCATCCTGCATGGCCAAGCTCCGTGAAGAGGTCGACGCCATCCTCGATCCCGAGGAAATCGTTGCTCCTTATGATAAAGTCAAGCATCTTCCCTACCTCCGGGCCTGTCTCGATGAATCCCTCCGCATCACACCCCCCACCACCTTTGGCCTTCCTCGCCGAACCCCTCCAGAGGGCTGGAATATTCTCGGCGACTATATTCCCGGCGATACCACAGTATCTATCTCAGCCTATGTCACACACCGAGATCCCAAAATATTCCCTGATCCCGAGGCGTACGTCCCTGAACGATGGCTGGGAGAGAAGGGCAAGGACCTTCAGCCGTACTTTATCGCTTTCAGCACCGGCGCTCGTGGATGCATCGGCCGAAACATTAGCTACCTTGAGCAGACAGTTTTACTAGCCAGCGTTGTGTATCGTTACGAGTGGGCGCTACCATCTTCCCAGTGGGAGCCAGAGAGGAGGGAAACAATGAACCTTTCGCCTGGACCTATGCCTCTTAAAGTGTGGCGTCGAGATCTGGGGGTGGAAGATATTGCCGAAAAGTAAGGTTAGAATGACCCGGAGATGATTGATGTTATAGATTGACAATAAAACAACAAGTCACATATCATGATCTTTGAGGATATCTTGTGCCATATGATCTCAATGTTGGTGTGAACTTTGTAATCTCGTAAAATACCATACATGATATATACAATATGTAGGCACATATATATGATACACTAGCCGTAAAATGGACCTAAGAAGAGCGAAAAGTCTAGCTTGCTATAAGCTATAATTCCGAGTAAATAGTTCTAATACTAAGATAATATAGGGTACAGAAAGTTATCCTCTGATATTAGTGATAAAGAGACATACCCTTTATAATTATTAGAAGCTTAATATAATTAGGAGAACCTATTATAGTTTATTAAACTTATGTAGAATTTAGTACAGGAAATTATCAGACTTTTGGCACGGCCACTATAGACAAGGCGCCCGTACCATAAGTTCGTGTCATTTCAGGTAGATAAATTAAACCTAAAGTCAATATATAAATATACTTCTAGTCCGCCACATCGCGGTCGATGTTGCACTAGTAAGCCAGAAAGAATATTTTGGATATTTCATTATTGTGGTTACATTAATTGCAGATTGCTATTGAGCATTCCCGCGATGGGCATTCCAGCATTCATGTTCTCCGGGGATTCAGTCCAGCCCCAGGTTTCTTTTAAGTATTGTTGTCTGCGAAGCACATTAGTATTGATGCCATTCATAGCGGTCTTGTCCTTACACGGATCGATTTGGCCATCCAAATTGTACATCTGCTCTTTGGAGAATATGATATAAGGACTCTTGTTCGAACATGCTGTAAAATCTATCACCCGCCATGGTAATGGCTAGGCAAGCGTAGCTAGAACAACTAGTTAGTCAAATACGGTTTCGAAGGAACCTGCAGGGCATACGCGTAGCCGGTTGGATTGCGCTGGTTTGACTATTCCCAAAACATGTGAGCAGATATCTCGACTTTGATCCGAATGCCATACCTCTGCAACTCCACACACCATCTTGACAGTCTTTCTGATCTCTTCGTTTATCGACTTGGCTGCCTTGGCTTGACCCGGTCCCAGCTTTGGAGTTCTAGGATTGTGAGCAGCAAGCAGAACTTGAATCAACAAGTGGTGGAGTACACCCGTAACGACAGCGTCATTGAGATATAGCACTTGAGGAAAGTTTCCCGATGCATCCTCGTTGATATACATAGGGTAGAAATGCCAGGGCCTTTCCGCCCACCATCTTTCTTGAGCATCTTGCAAGCGTTGCCATGCGGAGAAGCTCTGGTCCTCGGATCCGTAGCAGTAACGAAGACAGGCAGCGCATTGTAGGATAGTCAAGTTCGCGAAAGTGCAGCACGTATCATCGTTCTGGACCAGACGAGAGATGTCCTCTAGAGCAAAGTTCGGATGAACAGGACGGGCTTGCATAAACGACATATGTATCTCTTGGCGGAGAGCGACCCAGAATGCTGCTCGTCGCAGACCAGTAAAATCAAGGACCTTTTCTTGAGCAGCGACAAAGACTCGAGTACCAACAAGATGCGACTCGTTGGCCGCTTCTGCTGATAGAGGCACGTCAAGCTCTTCCATGTAACGAAGGATCACAATCGCAGTCAGGAGATTTTCATCCATGACAGCTGCAGTACTGGACAAAGCCGGGATAAGTGCGTCGAGGCAGTTCTGGTGATATCGATCACCAACCAAGCCGTCAAAGCCATCAACCCTACTTAGTCTTTTGGCAGAAGCAGCAAGCACTGCATTCATAAGAGGCGGGCAGATGACAGCTCGGCGTGGAACTATTGTAGCAAAGTGACGTTCGCTATCACATAAGTCGAATAATGGTGCTAAGACATGGATGAAGTTGTAGAATAGCATGGCTTCTTGTGGGTCTTCCAATGGCCACCTAGGCGCATTGAGGTAGATACCAGAAACAGCATCGGTTATGTCGTCCACTGGAATTGGAAGTTCTGTTTGGCGGGAACTGGCGAGTGCAGCTGCAACCTGAGGGCTTCCAATACCTAGAATGATATCGTTATCAAGAGCGGGAGACTTGACAGAGTGAGCTCCTGTGTATCTTGCGAAAGGGCTTGCATTGTCGGACTTTTGACTTGGTGATAGGGCGTCACCAGGATCTGACCGAGGAGTATCCCTCCATGCTGCTGTTGACGACGAACTCAACGCGCGTTTCTTGAAAGGTCGCTCGCCATCCCTTGAGACAAACCTTTCCAAGTTTGCCGTTGCATTTGGTCTGGCCGGTTCTGAATAGGAGTTCGAGTTCTCAGAGAGGATCCTATGCAAGGGTTCCAGAGGTGGCGAAGGCTGGTCACTGTCGTCTCCGATTCCCAGTTCATTATTGATCAATGTGTCAAAGTTGCCGGTGCTGGAGTCGTGAATATTGATGATGTCTGGAGTCTCGTCGACAAAACTCAAAGCTCTTGTCGTCTTGACCCATGGTTGATCTTGGGAGAAGTTGTAATCTCTGTTCTTGGCCTCTTGGGTCTTTCCAGCTCGTATGCTAGAAGGTAATGAGTAACAGTCGCTCAAATCTTGGGATTACAGCATACCTTGGGTTCAACCCGTGACGAAATCTGACACTAAACCCACGAACGCACTCGGTTTCACTTTTTCGACAGTTTGCGCAAGAGAGTTTATCGTTGTCGCCTGCACACTACCATTTAGTAAGGATGGTAGAGTAACACGCATAGGCAACCATCGGGCAATGCCAATACATTCAATAAAGAACTTACACTTCAGATGTCTATCAAAGTCAGACTGAGTAGAGCATATCGCTTGAAGTAACACAATAGAGCAAGCGCCAACGGGCGGTATTGCCTACGTTAGCAGGATAGAGCAGATAGAGCCTCACCTTTGCTTGCAGCTCTTCAGGGCAGTAACTATCAGCAAGTAGTTCGGTCCTCACACACTAAGGCCGGGGCGACTTACTGCACAGGGGTTGAGCGGCCTGGTCTTGGTCGTTGTGGAAGGTTGAGACTCTTGCATAATTCCTGAAGCAGCTGGGACCAGGGGCACAGAACGTCATACCACAGTGAATAAGGACAATGCGGGCCGTTCCAGTAACCAAAAGGGTTGGTGGTGATAATGAGGATGAAGGACGAAAGAAGAGGAAAACGAGTCCCAAAGGGAAACTGCTTCTTTGAGTTGGAAATGGAAAGTCTCGCCGAAGTGGGAAACCCCGCACGGGAGCACTGTAGGGCACCTGCCGCGCAGCATGACAGGGAAGGACGAATCAGAGGCCGGCAATCTCAATTAGCCCCAAACTTTATCGATTGATACCCTGAAGCTCACTGGAGGAGCAGACAAGCGTTCGCCGTTACCCCGTGGGGATCGTCCGGTAATCATTCTGGGGGAAATGACTCCAATGATGCACAGCCGGAGTAAACGAGACTGGCGTGGTCTAGATCGCATCATGATCCAATCGTTTTCGTCCTTGGAGATGGGGAAGTTTAATGCCGCTGTCTAGTGGAATCTGGGGGCAAAGCAAGGCATGGCTGTTTGATACTACGCAATCCCAAACAACCTACAACCACCATGCTAACGTTAGTCTTTCCAGGCCTTTCGTTCCAAGGAAGTGGAAGCTGAGATAGGCAATATTCATCTCTTAACATTAATATTAATCAAATTTGGATATATAAGAAGACCGTTGCAACATCATTCCAACTGTTTCTTATCCAGAGCAGCATCGAGCTTCAACCTTCTCATCTACTATCAATCCCAATAGCTTTTCTTGAATCTTATTCTTTCTCATTTTCTTATCGCCTAAACCGGCATCATGTCCAAGCCCGATACCAAGGAGCAACTCGAGCATCTCGAAGATGCCGGCTCCCCCAACTCTATCCAGGAGGTCAACATCGATGACCTCGACTCCATTGAGCAGACCAAGACCGGCAAATACTCCTGGCTTGTCAGTATCACCGCTGCCATCGGTGGCATGCTCTTCGGTTATGATACTGGCATTATCAGCGCTGTCCTTGTTTATCTTAATCAAGATCTGGGCAAGACTCTCACTTCTCAGGAGAAAGAGCTCATCACATCAATTACCTCCGGCGGTGCTTTCATTGGAGCCATCTTTGCTGGAGCTACAGCTGATCGATATGGCCGAAAGGTGGCGATCTATGTTGGCTGCGTTCTCTTCATCATTGGAGCTATCATTCAAGCCGCATCTTTCTCCATTGCTCAAATGACTGTTGGACGTGTGGTGGTCGGGTTCGGAGTGGGAAGTGCCGCGATGATTATTCCCCTGTACGTCATCTCTAGCATCCAGCTTATCAGTCAAAACACTAACACATTTCAGATACATCGCCGAGGTGTCTCCCGCCAAGTATCGAGGACGTATGATTGGCCTCGACAACATGTCTATCACCGGTGGTCAACTTCTCTCATATGGCGTCGGAGCTGCTTTTGCTCATGTCTCCGGAGGATGGCGATATATGGTTGGTGGTGGTGCTCTCCCTGCCATCCTCCTCGGAGTCCTTCTTCCCTTCTGCCCCGAATCTCCTCGTCAACTCGTTTTCCACGGAAAGACCGAGGAAGCCGCCGTGGTCATTCGCAAAATCTTCCCAAACGGTACCGAGGAGCAGGTCCAGGATAAGATCCGTCACCTCACTTACCATGTCAACGAGGCCAAGTCGCTCAACGCTGGTAAATCTGGGTGGTGGGTTTTCAAGCAACTCTACGTCAAGCCTGCCAACTTCAGGGCTTTGGTCTCTGCTTGTGGTCTCATGGCTATTTCCCAGCTCAGCGGCTTCAACTCTCTCATGTACTACTCCCCTCTGCTGTTCTCTCTTGTTGGCTTCTCGAACCCCGTTGCTGTCGGTACTGTCATTGCTGGAACCAACTTCATTTTCACCTGGGTCAACCTTATGCTTGTCGATCGAGCCGGTCGCAGAAGAATCTTGCTCTGCACTGTTCCTTTTATGGGTCTTGCTCTCGTCGTTGCCGCCGCCTGCTTCAAGTTCATCCCCATCAACCACGACCTCACTTTGGCATCCGATGCCAAGATTGGCTGGTCTGCTATCGTGGTCCTCATAAGCATGGTTGTCTTTGTTGGCTTCTATAGTAGCGGTATCGGCAACACTGCTTGGTTGTCGAGCGAGTTCTTCCCCATGGAGGTGCGCGCCATGGGAACCATGATGCTCACCATGACCTGCTGGGGCTCCAACATCATTGTTGCCTCCACCTTCCTCACTCAGATGGAGAACACTACTCCCTCAGGTGCCTTTGGCTTCTATGCTGCCATCTGTATCCTTGGCTGGGTCTGTATCTACTTCTGTTACCCCGAGGTTAAGAACATGACGCTCGAAGACATTAGACAGGTATTCGAGCATGGGTTCGGAGTGCAGAAGGCAAGAGATATGCAGAAGGAGATGAAGTTGATGAACAAGTCAACTACATCTGAAGCCATCACCAAGGCTTAGGGTGAACGACTTTTTGGAAAGGTGGATATTGTTTATGAATGGAAATGCTCAGAATAAATGGATCCATTCATGGAAGGATTTGTTCGTATTATGCCTTCCTTCATTAGAGTCAGACTCCGGAACTTGTACAGTTAGTTACTTATTAGCGTCAATACCTTCTGTTGACTGCACAACACGCTTATTTCTGCATATGTGAAGAAAGAGGTTAGCATAAAGTGATATAGGCTATGATATACCAAGGCTTCAACTTCGTTTGCGCATTTCCTAGGAAGTTTTAATAAGAATATGGGATATATCTGCCAACCTATCAAAATCCTATGGGTAGGTCATACAGATATTATCTTAAAGTCATCCTCAGAGTATCCAGACTCAATCCCGACTAACCTCTTGATAAATTCTTATTTCGAACTTCTTGAAAGCTTCATAAAAGGAGATATACGAGTAAAGAGATATTCGATGGTGTTTCGTTCTCACCAAGTACTGATAAGTCGTTGGTCCTAGCGAATCAAGCTTGCTTCACAGCAAATCTCATAAAAAGTATATCCAGGAAACAAGTTGAGAAGTGATAAAGAAGAGAATTTGGGGTCTATTTGTATGGATATGAGATACAGGGAAGCAACATTCCTCAGCCATGATAAACAACCCCGACCAAAATAATTTTTATAAAATCAAACCATCGTGAGATCTTGACATGGTGTCTTGTGACCACTTGCCGAATATTTTGAACGAAATATTCCAACGAAATATTTCAACGAGATATTCTAACGAGTTATTCTCACGAGATATTCTAACGAAATATTTTACCAACCAATCCAAAACGATGAATTAGATAACTCTTGTCGAAATAAAGTGGGGAAGAGCCACAGCCAATTTGAACCCAGAATTCAATGGCGGTATGTACAGTGGGCATGCGAAGGTTACTACTACGCAGTACAATTCCCTGACTTTGGTAGATTTTGTCAAATTTTACTAAATTTATGCAAATCTATCAGAAGAGTTCTAAAGATTTACTAGAAGTTCTCTAGCTACTGTAGAGAAACTTAGCACATCTCGAATTACCTCTTGTCGAACCTCAAACTATAAGAGAGAATGGCAAGTTACCGGCGAGAATTTCCTCGAGTAGAAGTCCCCCAATTCTCACTCCCGGTCCATCTTTCCAATCTCGTTCTTCTCTTTTGCGTTAGTGAGGGAGGGGTCGACTTAAGCCTCACCCACAAATGCGGAGGCGATCTCCTTTAGTTGCGGGGAAAAAACAAGGATCAAGGGTTCAACCTGCAAGGTCTAGATACAGTAGGAGGCGCCGATGGATGGTTCGTCGCTACTTACTGTATCAGGAAATATGTGTATTGTGCTCCACTTGTGACTGCATCTTCAACTTGCATGTCTAACATGGGAGGACTTTGATGTCTAACACGAGCTCTGTGTGGGCTATTGATTATCTTGTTAGTTGGGCTTGTCACTGAGACAGGGTGCTATTCATCTTCGCGGTTTAGCTGACAGACCGCTTATACGTCTAACGTGGGGTAGGGTCAATTGAGTTGGACATGACATCCAAGTCCAGTCTTCTAAAGTTACACTTCTTTACCTCCGAATATCGGTGGACGCCGCTGCTAAAGCCAATGGCAGAGTGAGCTGGAAGTATAAGGGTGAGAAGCTCGCTCATGCTTCTCATGATTCAGTCCCTTCCTCCTGATTCAGTCCCTTCCTCCTCAGTCCCATCGCTGCCAGAGACCCGCCAACTCCATTCCCTCGACCCTAACTCTCCTCCATACTCTCATTTCCTCTCTATCCTCGTAATGGCCTCTCCAAAGCTTCAAGTCGCCGTCGCAGGCCTCGGTCGCATGGGTGCTCGTCACGCCTTGAACTTCCACAACCGAACCCCCCGCGCCGAGCTCGTTGCAGCCTTCACCCCGGTGCAAAAGGAAGCCGAATGGGCCAAGACTAACCTCGAGGGTGTTGTCATCTACAGTGATTACCAGGAGATGCTCAAGCACCCCGGTCTTCAGGCTGTTGTCGTCGCTACGGTCACTACTGCTCATGCCGAGGAGGCTATTCAAGCTATTGAAGCTGATAAGCACGTTCTATGCGAGAAGCCTTTAAGTACAAGTGTTGAGATTGTAAGTACACTTTAATTCATTCACTGGATTTATTGCTGGATTATAACTAACTTTCCATTTCCAAATAGTCCCAATCCGTCGTCGATGCTGCTTCCAAGAAACCTAACCTCAAGGTCATGTGTGGTTTCTCTCGCCGCTTCGATGCCTCATACAGAGATGCCTTTGAACGCATGGACGCCGGTGCCATTGGCCGTCCCTCTGTCTTCCGATCGCAAACCTGTGATAAACTCGACCCCTCTGGCTTCTTCGTCGCCTACGCCGAGTTCAGCGGCGGTATCTTCGTCGACTGTAACATTCACGACATCGACCTCGCTTTGTGGTACTTCGGTCAGGACTCCATAGTCAAGTCCGTCGTCGCCACTGGTATCACCGCTGTTCAACCCGAGCTACGAAAGCACAAGGATGTTGATAACGGAGTTGGAATCGTTGAGTTCTGGGGCGGCAAGGTTGCCTACTTCTACTCCTCGCGCATGATGGCTGCTGGTCAACACGACATGACCGAAGTTATCGGCACAGAAGGCAAGCTCGCTATCAATGCCAATCCTATTGGCAACCTCGTTGAGATGCACGAGGCTGCTGGTGTTCGTCGACAGATCCCCGGCGACTACTACGGTCGTTTTGAGCATGCCTTTGTCACCGAGGCCAATGAGTTTACTGCTGCCGTCCTTGATAACAACAGATTGCCATTCAAGCTGACTGGCGCTGTTCAGGCTGTCAAGATTGGTTGTGCGCTACAAGAGTCGCTCAACTCGGGCAAGAAGATCAACTTTGATGAGACTGGTCGTCGACTGGAGGAGGCTAAGCTATAAAAGCATTTAATGATTGGGTGTAATGACGTTTACATAAACCTATAGAGTAATTGATTTGGCGTACAATACTTTCTTTATATGTTTGTGACCTCTAAACTTATATTCCGGATACTACACTCTATGAGAATATTGAAACGCTACAGTTTATGTGTATGTTGAGCTGCAGTCTCAAGTCAAAACACCACCTCGGTGACGGATGTACCGAGACCGAACCTTATTTCTTTTCCGCAGCATTACAGTCTTCGTTCGGTAGCTGTTACTACAGAGATTCAATAACCATATACCTTTTCTATAATTACAAATGTAGTTTCCCAATAAAATGCCTTCTGGTGCACATTGCAATAAGCCTTCGCCTTGCATTGTTCACATCATGGTGAATCACCAAGCTATAGTATACAATTCATAAAGATATCTGAAATTCAGGCTTTCCTTATTCATAACAAAGTCATAGCCGTTCATGCTACTAATAATACACGACCCCATATTTATCGCTTCCTCTCTGGCCAAGCCTCTGCGAGACCCTCATGAATCGTCACATTACTGAAGGTCACCTCACCACTTCCACTGTGGAAGAAGCGGATATCAGTCGAATCGGCATACCAAGAACTACAAAAAAGGTCAGTAAATGATTCCTACATCAGGGGGGAAGTAGACTTACCGAGCCCAGGTCGAAACTCCAAACCGGTCATTGGCATGGACCTCTACTATAGCGTTGTCGACAACAATAGTAAGGTCGAGGGTCTCGATCTGCTCCTCATCGTCGATCACGACGTCGAAGAGACGGAGGCGACCTGATTCGTTTCGAGAGTCAATATCGCTGGTGGTAAGCGCCGCAGCACTGGTGTTGGAGCGATCGATAACCATGGATTCGTTGGAGAATTGGTAGTAAATAGTCGTAGACTCCTTCCCAGAAGCCAGAATCTGGAAACCAGCCTTGAGATCAGAGTCACGAGCTGACTTGGGGAATGTGATGGAGCTCTTGAGAACGTAGAACTTGGACTTGGGACTACGGTCAAACGCGACTGAGCCAGACTTGCTGATGTTTCGGCCAGGCTCGACAAGGGCCTTCGTCTTGGTGAACGCTGTCAGGGCCTCTCGGGCGATGACCTGCTTCATAGTAGCGAGCTCCACGATACCCGACTCGTTCCTCTCAACACGCCATGAGCCCTCCTCGCGAGAAAGCTCGTTGTCGACAACGTTGCTGATCTTGCCGACGGTGAGCTCTCGGGGGAGAAGAAGAGATCCGGTCCAATTCTGCTGTCGAGTAGGGAACAGCTTGAGGTCGCCGTAGTAATCTCCGGTGAGCCACAGGTAGCTGATGAATCGGTCTGGGGCTTTGCTCTTGGATGAAGCCTTGGAGTCGGAAGGCAGATACTTGCCGGCGGCAGCATAAGCAGAGCGTCCCCAGTCATACTTTCCAACCATTGAGGGAGTAAACTTGGCCTTGCCGTCTTCTAGTGTAGTCTTGCCTGCAGCCCAGAGCATGTCACGCTCAGGGGACTTCTGGGGAACGATAGGCGCCTCAGCCCACTCGGCTCCAAAGGTGACAAAAGTCTCGCCGTCGGAGTTGTATCCCTCCTCGTCGATGCTGAAGATGTTGCCAACCTCGAAGTTGTAACCGTAGCGTCCAGCCCAAATACCATCACCCCATGTGGTGTTGGCCTTCTCGTGCCACCACTCACCAAGATACTCCCAGTACTGAAACTCAGGGTCGTGCTGACGGTAGAGGAACATACTGGGGCCCTTTTGCTGCACACCGCCGCAGATGGTGGTGTACCACGTTCCAGACTCGCTCTTCAGAAGGGCGTCAAGTTCCTTGTTCTGGAAGACGTAAGGATCACGGAAAGCGGTCATGTTGAGCGCAAAGGGCGGCGCCGGGATCGCAGGTCCTTGTTGAAGCTTTGTGAAATTGCGGCCTCCATCTGTCGACACAGCCAACGATTGCGTTTCAGCACCTCGGGTGTAGTTGATGGTCCAATGGATGGGAAGATAGGAGACTGAGGTATAGAAAAGCGTAGGGGTTCCATTGATACCGCTTGGAATAACAGAGCCATCAAAGACAGCCACTGGGTCGTTCAGACCTCCAGCTCGAATGAAAGGTGCGCCGTCTGGGTTAAGATCATGATATGTCACCAGATCATCCGTGGTAGCACCAGCGGCACCCTCATGGAGATATCCAACGTGGAAGAGTCCAGTCTTGGGATCAGTGTAATGCATACAAGGGTCTCCGATCTGCCCAGTGGGTGGAAGCACGTGAGCTCGAGGACGCCATGTGTTGTATATAGTGAGGTTGGCTAGTGTTGATAAATTCGGAGGAGCTTTATTGTAGTCTAGCTTGGGAGCTGAGGGACTGGCCCAGGCAAAAGAGCCAGCCGTTAAGAAAAGTGAGAGCTTCATGGTATATTTACTCTTCACCAGATATAAGCACACACGAACAAGACACAAAAAAGGACGAACTCTCACGGAGCACAGTGACGCTATATATCTTCAATGGGTAATAAACCTAGTCTACTCCTGTCGCCCCGACAAGCCACGAGGGGGAGGCAAGGGTAACATCGCCATGAGAAGAAGAAGTCAAAAAGAGAGATCCTCCTCGACTGCTGACTCGGCGATACCACGGCGTGAACAGGGCAACTCAGCATTGAGCCTTGGCTTGTTGCAAATTAACATTAGTCTTTACCAAAGACGAACCTGGAATCCGGAGTTTTGTGGAGTTTGTGGGGAGAGATCGACGTGTTTTGTTACTCCCCAAGAAAAGCGTTTGATTTTGGCCCATGGTGTTGACTTTGGTCATGACGTAGGCTCGGTAAGGAAGAGGCACTAAGAGAATTATACTTTATTTCGATGGGAGTACGGAGTATTTGAATCAGGTTTTGATTAATCATTTTATTGAAGTGAGTGTAAGATGGCATCTCTCTCTATTCTATACTCCGATACCTGAATATTCCCAAACGTTGCAATAATCATCATGTTGTAACGTTATTGCAACATTCGGGGACTTTCAGTAGTCGAATGATATATGGAGTCACGAGTTTATATGCGGGTCTGTTGTCGGTCCGAAGCACGGTACCACTTCCCCAACTCTCCACGCATGGACTGTTTTCCATATACAAAGCATGGGGATCAGACTCGAAAATCGCCTTATTTTCTAGGAAAATGACTCAAATGGAGACTTTTACGTACATAGATTGATTGTTTCGTTACCATGGAGGCAGGGCGGCAATCGGGGAGTTCGGAACCCGAAGACTATATAGAGCCACTGTCACGGACTAGCTACCTTGCGATATGGTATTGTTCTAAGCAAGAGAAATGGTGAGGCTCCATGCACATTCTAACTGGTTAAGATGAGTATCATGGTGCAATGCATGCTTCTCCAGCTAAACTTTAAAGTCGTGCTGTATTTCTTACTTACCTCCTGGCTGCCAGGCGAGATTTGGCTCTGGTACGCTTATGTCTTGTATGAGAAGATACGTGCGTAAGTCGTTGATTTCTCGCCATCCTGAGTATGTAAAAAGATGTGCCTCGGTTCTTCAAAGCAATGTTACCTGCAGATTATGTCTAACTTCTCATGCTCCTGCTCAAAGTATACAAAAACTCAATATGCCATAATACAGCATTAGTAAAACAATGGAACTCTATGGTACTACCGATTGTCGATGACTATGTAACTAGAAAGTTCTCAACTGATCTCTAATTTCTCGATAGTTCGTATAGCTTTGATACACACTAGGCTCTGATCATCAGAGCAGTGTTAAGTAGTAGTTACCTTATAGTATTTCCTTCCAGTTCTTGACCCTCAGCTGCAAATATCATTGCATGAATAGACGTAAATGAAATGTATAAGAATATCTTTCAGCGAGGAGACTATTACTTGATTCGCTAGTAGTTCAAGCTACCATCTATGATTATAGCATAGTTTGAACTACCCTGCAATGATACGCCATGAGCTCCAATCATTGCCATCCATTGTGCAAAGCTTTTGAATGTTTCACTATATGTCTGTGCTCCCATCTGCTAACAGGTCTAGTTCTATTTTAATCAGATGGCTTGGAATAAAACATATTTGTGAGTGGATGGTTGGTTTTACAAGCTCTAACAAATACGGACGTATACCCTCAGGACCAATATTGGCCTTTGGAAATTTATTGCAATTTCCAAGATAACCCGACGAGCCATTTCGTATCACCATATACCACCAGGTCCCTTTTCCGTACTGTGATCCTAACGTTGTCGTGAAGTCCTCTTTCGCATCATGTTAGCATGCGCAACCAAGTGATGGTTACATATCAACTCAATTGTCAGCACGTAGAATAGTCACCCAAATAAGAGTGAAAGTGAGTGGGCATATTTCTTAGTCAACCCAAGTTTTGATCAAATACAAATCCTCCCGATATAAATCCTTAGAGTCCTTTGTTTCCTGCGCGTGGAGGTTAGGTAATGGCCCAAGAACTGCTCTCCTTGTTAAAAACGACGATATTCAATACTACTTACGCAACGACTTCCCTATCGAGAGTCTTCACTGATAACAATGCCAAGGCTCGATAGGAAACCGGGTTATAAAAGTGCAACAGCAACGGGCAACGGCATGGTTGTCCAAAACGGCGAGGCACAGGGCTGTAGGGTATGCGGGAAGCACGCAAATGGGGGGTCACGCTGCAGCTTTTGACGTGGGGATATACGCCAGGGCTCCAGACCGGTGAAGAATAGCTGGACCTATCTTGGGGTTCCACGACGACGGTTGAAGAACCGGCAAGTGAGACGACTTTGGGGGCCGAGAGTTGAGTCTCTGGAAGGTGAATATGATAGGCGCGGCATGTATGCAGTAGCCGGATGATGGGGTCGGTTCCGTCACTTGGGCAGCTGCAAGGACCGGGGAGCTTGTCAGGCATAGAGTTGCGTGGTTTGATCATTTCACCCATGTTTCCCTTGCCTTGCATAGATGATCCGGCCCTGAACGTTTGAGAGATCGCAAGGCCGCAATCAAGTAGACCGAGATGCAATATCACGGCAAAGCTTCCCAACCGGATGTTCCCAAGACTTAATCCGGTAACAGCAAATGCACCGGTCAATGCACAAGCTGATCTGGCATGATGAAGACGAGGGCATGTAGTTGTACTAGTTCAACTAAACCCACGTCAACGACACCAAAACAGACACAGCTCTGCTGTCCAACATGTAAGGCTCCGCAACCGTTTTGGCCTTGTTGTCGCGTGGAAGCGAGAACAAGGCGAGGGGGATGTCGTGGGATGCGGGATGGCAAGCTCAAGCAACCAAGTTAGTTCTTTACTTCATAGCATAGGCGCTAAAGGAACAATACCATCATGGGGGTCACTAGTCTTCAAAGAATGTAAAGTGAACATTGTTGGTCTGGTCAAGCTGAAAACCGTGAACAACTTTCAACGTAGTATCGGGAGATTCAAAGACAAGCATAGCAGAACCGAGTAACACTAACGGGCTGAAGCGAATGTTAGCACCTGCTAGTGTCTGAATAGCTCCGGACAGAGGCTAAGAGTGAAAGGCTGCTGAATGCAGGGGTCCGCATCCAATGCCATCAACCCTAAACTCGTAATGGGCCAGTGTCCGAGAGTGGTTGTAGTGGGCTCGGCAGTCGTTGGAGTTGAACTTCTCAAGTCCGGCGGCCACTAAGCAACTCGGCACTTCAAGATAGGAAGTTGGGATGTGAGTAGGTTGATTGCTTCTATTACTTTGTCGTAGAGATAAATGATAGGCATCGCTCTGGAACACTCAAGTATCATGTTAGTAATCGCCAACCGGATCGCCGAGAAGTTATTACAAAATGACAGACAATAATATCCGAAACCATATAGGAACCGAGGTCCGCAGGGTCGGCAGAAGAGAGTTTGTGACTGCGTAATCGTGGAGATAGCGAGATCGTGTAGGGTTTATCTGTCGCGGTTCGCGGCTAATCCCCTGTAATGGCCATGAAAACTCGCGAATACCGTCCACTCGGCTACTGCATCCTGTCACGCATATCCTCTGGTTTTTAGGTACCAGGCTTGTCTGGTGGGCATTCTCGTTGATATCTCGTTTCGCTTGGGGAAGTCTTGCAAGATTAAAGGGTGATGCTTACGAAGATTCCGAAGTCAATGTTGGCAACTTCCCATGCATCAAAAGGCGTTTCAAAAACAAATGATCTTGATGTCAGGGAAATCAAAGGAATTTAATCGTTTATTACTTTGTTTATAATATAGACTCCAATCTCCAGACAGAAACGCTGGGTCATATGTCACCATCTCATCGGGCCTGCCTTGTCAATTTCAGGGGCGTTAGCCTACGGTTCACCCATGGCAGCTGACAGTCGGTGCGTAACTTAGAGGCTAGAGCCTTCCTTCCCCCACGCGCTCTACATCCGGGCTTCCAAGTGCTCCTTCCCGGCATGTCCTTCCCTGGATAAGATGCCCATAGGCTGAAGCTAGGCTGCTAAGCTAGGCTATGACGCTGATCGTTGTAAACTCCACATCCTTCGAAAAAGAAACAAAAAAGGGAAAAGAAGACTTGGAATTTTCCTCCAAGGCTGTCAGTGTCAGAAATGAAATACGACGCAAAAAGGAGGAGAGCCAAAAGAAGAAAAGAAACAAAGAAACCGGGCCATACCACGCAATGCTCCCCTCCCTTCTGCGAGTCCTTGGCTTCTAACTGTCTTGTCTCCAAGATCGAGTCGCTTCCCTTTGGTTTTGCCATTTGTTCATATTTCGAGACGACGATTGATTGACAACATCAAATCGAGGCTCGTTGGCTGCCTTCTTGGACCCCCTGAGCTGGCTTGGCTTGCCTCAGCTGGTCGAATTCAATTTTAATGTTTTCAGGTTTAAGCTTTTCACTCATATGCATGCTTCCTTGACATGGCCACGATACGGCTGTTATCTCAACAGAGTGGAATGCTGGGGTTTTGTTTCCTCACCAAGTTGTTTGTTCATCTTCTCCCCTCGAACTGGACCTGATGGGCACTTCACTGCACCTACAGATACGTGCCCAACTTCCAATATAGACCAGGTCTTGTTCTTGTGCCTGCAGTCGTGAATCTGCATTTTGAGGTTCGTGTGCGACATCATCTCAAGCACGACACTTCATCCTGCACATCATCCATCATATCCCAGATTCCGTTACGTCCTCCTCTTGTCGTCTCTTTTCGCTTTTACTCAATATTGCCTGCTGTGCTTCTTTTTCTTGTTCCGTCATAGTCAGCCTCACATTTTTTTTTCCCCTTCCTTTGCTTTCCCTTTCTCTTGTCTCCTCAAACAGTTTTATTTTTGCTCTTTCTTGGGGTTGGCCTCTAATTAATGTATCGTATCCGCAACCTTGTCAGCTTTTGCTTTTTCTTGTATCTGACCCAAGCTCTCGCGTGCCAATGCCTTTCAGTCCTTTCCAAATCAAGCCCAATCCCTTAGTGTAAGTCGCCGCAAGGATGCATGCGCGCGTAGAACATCCGTGTCCCCGTCATGGCTTTTTGGGTCCCATTTCTTGTCTGTCCCCTTGCACCTTTTTGCGTTCACGTTCACGTTTGCGCTTGCGCTTGGGCGAAGAGGACAGAGCTCCACGGCCATGAGCAACGCTTATCGACGCCCTGGAATACGTGTTTGTTTTACACGCCCTCGGATTTCTTCTCTCCTTCACCTATTGTGTCACTGTCACCCCTGCCTCCTTGATCGTACCTTGACAGGTTCCACCTGTCTTCGTAAAGTCAGCCTCGTCAGGCCTCACCTTTGACTGAATCATCAATGTATGTGTTTGCATATACGCATACGGTATGTCGCCTCTCTACCCGCTCCCGCTCCCGTGGCCGTTCCCGTAACCGTTACCGTAACCGTTACTGCCTACCGTCCGTCTTAGACTGGCGGGATACGGCACGGCCCATCCTGAGGTCAAACCAGCTTCGTTCACGCCCGTCGTGGAGTGCTGAGTCTTTGACCTCATGTGCCAGATTCCACCCATTGCCCCCTAGGGGCTAAGAAAAAGCAAACCCAACTTGGAGCCCCGTTCTACCAAGTTGCAGGGTCGTAGTAGTGCGTATTGTACTGATCGATAGTACCTACGCTTGTCGATGCGTAGTTTGCTTGTCAGCAAAAACTTCAGTCTTTTCTTTTTGAGGTTTCGCTTGTCAATCCCTCCCACCTCGTCGAGGCTCAAGCTCACGTAGGGAGGAGGGGGGTCACATTCTACAAGATACTTAACTTATACTTTTTCCTCGTCCCTTTTCTTCTCATCTCTTCCCCCCTCCGATCTTATTCTCCTGTGATCAACTTGAACCAATTCACTGCTCTTGGTGTACCATACATTGCTATTGCTAGTTACTTCTAACCCTTGGCGCATCTGCAACTTAACCTCACACAAGCTTTCTGTCTGCTTCAAGTCCGCATTGCCGTCTCGGTCACCCTTCCAATTCACGGCATCTAATCCTAATCTGCCACATCATCGATCCAGCATCCTGGGCCCTAACTTGTCTGCTCGCCTTCGTCTTACCTCTCAGGCCTCTCAGATACAGTACCTCGCTCGTTGGGCTATTTCTCAGGGGATCTGTTGCTGCCAGATTCATTGAAACCTCACACCCGGTGTATCCTCATAGTCTCACTTCGGACAGATCGACTTCATTAAATATATAAGTCCCGTCATCGCCGCTCATTATTCTGGTCAAACTTGTCTATCAGCTCCAACCCGATCTTCTCAAAAGCCGTTTACAACTTACATCGATTCTCGCCTCTACCAACTACAAGTATCCAATTCACCAAAATCGACTTGAAAGCTCAAGTCTTCTTTATTATCGTCTCAAATCTTGTTACAAGCACTCAACAACCATAATGGAGGTTCAATCTGCCACCAACGCCGGTCCCTGGCAGGGTCAGCTTGATAGTGAGGATCAACCGTTGAATCCCTTAATCTCAGGCTTTGATGCTAACTTCTGACTATAGATGTTTGCCGAGATGCTCAACTCAACCCTCCTGTATTCCAAATTGTGTCAGATCGCCGAGGTATGCCTTTTGAACGCTGTACACCAGTTTCACACTCTAACTTATGCTTTTAGGTGGTCGAACTGCTTGGTCCAGCAGAGTTACTGTCCACGGCAAGACTCTCGCAGCCCGATTCTGGTATGACGGCAAAAACCTCAACAATGCCAGAGAAGACGCTGCTGAATGTGCCGTCAAGTGGTTGACCGGATCTGAGTCTGGCTCTCCTCCTCAGTCATATGGTTGGTAGACTTGGAATGTGGGGGTCACTCCCTTTCTCAATCGCAACCCAATCATGCAGCACTGGTCTCTACAAACAGGGTGGTACGGCCATTTACGAAACGAGGGAGTTATCTTTTTGTGTTTACTTGATTTCCTTTCAGTCTTCTCGAGCAGCCGGAGTTTGGCAACAAAAGCTAGCGAAACGGGGAGGATTATATGGTCACCACGCAACTAGCGCTGTAACAGCAGAGGCCTCGGCACAGGCCATGGGTTGTATTTTATAGGTCGGATAACGGGCGGAACAGGATTGTATTCGTGTATGACTTGGGAGAATGGACAGGGAGGATACATTGGTTATTGCAGTTCACGTTTGGTGTTTGACGGAGTCAGTTACACAAGGAAGCTCAGCCAACGGGCCTTCAATTTGGAGGTTTATAAAAGTACAGTACGTGTGACACCAGGCGACAGAACTTAGATATTATACAATTTGGTTCGACATTTCCTTGCAGAGTGGAACAGGGAGTTCTTGTGATATATATTTTCAACAACCTTAGTTATAGGGGGTTTTAACATGAAACTTAGTCGTTGAAGAACTACTTTACCAGATATTGTGTTGAATGTAAGGACCCCCATAGCCAGATAGCAACGTCATATCCATCTCTCCCTAGAAATGAATGTTCATTCTCAAGACATGTACCCCCACTCTTGGTGCAGCCACAGTCGATCCCAGTGTAAGCCTGCACAGCAGATCACATGAAGCCGCGATGCTCATAGCCGCCAACGGTTTGTGTAACAGAGAGATCCGACATCGGAGGTTGGAGAGGGAAAGCCAGTCTTACTAAAGGCCAAAGGTTTCACATGTGTTGTTCACTTGTAGAGCAAGTGTAAGTGAAGGCTTGTCAGTTTTGCGCAACACTGATCAGAGCACAGGTAGGATATGGAATGAAATATTTCGATCTTAGGCTTTCACGGATATATGAGTAATAGGTATCTGAAGCATACTGCCCCAAGTCATATCTGCATTTCGATGAATCCCAAAGTATTGCTGTCTGAAGTGATCAAATCGAAGTTCAACATCTGAATCATGACGCCAAGGTCTTGACACATACCAAAACAGAAAAATACTCCGACATGCAATTGTAAGTCCATCACTTTGATACCAATTTATTTTTATTTAATTTCTCCCATGCAGATTGAGTCCATTCAAGCCTTTATTGTGGTGGTTTCGCAGTTCACATAGGGTTATGTAAGCGGAATGTAACCGCCGGATTATTGCTTCTCCGCCACTATGAAGTGACGGGGAATTTTGCATCGCGAATTTGACTAGCAGCCATTGATCACAAGAGCCACCAGGCTGTTATATAAATTGCTCCACGAACGTTGCTAGCAACGCGGAGCTCAGCCATGTCTCCAAGAACGAGTATTTGGGGCGCATGCAGAGCTCTCGCAATCCGATCGAGACCTGCCGCCCCTCGACCAGCCCCATTCGTCAACTCTCTCCCACGGAACCGATGGTACTCGAGCGAAGGAAACGATCAGCCCCCAAAGGCCATTGACAACGCCCAAAAGGCCCAGGACTCTCAGATTGGCTCGATTTCGAAAGAGGGTGATGCTTCCGCGGCACCGGCAGGAAATGGGGACGCTGAGGTAGGAATTGGTTTTCAGAAAGCTCCCATGTCCCGCAACTAATGGGGCTGCGATCTAGGCGACTTCTCCGACGACCAGTTCCGAGGTTATCGATGATGCGACACTCGAGCAAATGTTTTACGGCGGCCGCACACAGTCAAGCAACATCGAGGGTGGTCTAACACCGGCGCAGGAGGATGTTCTTTACCGCGAGGGCACTATTCCTTCAGCTGAGAAGGCTGAAGCTCTTGTTGCCGCAGCAGAAAAGGCTGAGCTGGATGCGCCTGATAGCACTGAGATGCAGAACCCAGGACACAAGTTTGGTCTGCCCAGGCGGCCTTGGCCGGAAGGCTTCAACCTGAAGAAGCGTTACCATCCCGTGCTGGAGCAAATCACCCGGCTCCTCATGAAGGATGGTAAGCTCAGTGTTGCTCAACGTGTAAGTCTGGTCTATTGAATGGATTGTGAGAGTACTGGCTAAAGAACTATATAGAACATGGCTATTGTCATGAACTACCTCCGAACCGCACCACCTCCGATCTACAGTCCGAAATACCCCCTCCTACCCGGAACACCCCCGGCATCACATCTCCCCCTCAACCCTATCCTGTACATTACCGTCGCCGTCGACTCGGTAGCCCCTCTCCTAAAGATTCGCAACGTAGCGGGTGCCGGCGGAGGTGGCCGAGCACTAGAGCTTCCCGTGCCCCTCGGTGTGAGACAGCGCCGACGTGTTGCGTTCAAGTGGATCCTGGATGTTATCAACAAGAAGCCCTCCAAGGGCAGCGGACGCAAGCAATTCCCCTACCGAATCGCGGAGGAGATTGTTGCTGTCATTGAGGGACGTTCAGGTGTTTGGGAAAAGCGAAAGCAAGTGCACAAGCTGGGTACATCAGCACGAGCCAATGTTGGATCCAACAAGCTCAAGATGAAGAAGAAGATGTAGATTTAGATGGGTACGGGTTGGAGCACTTGCTCCCTTTTAGGATGTACAGTAGATGTGCCAAATATGTAACTATATCCAGCCACTGATGAAAATGCATTTATGTTACCAGTATATCTACGATATATGTGAGTTCCGACGGTACCACTATGAATTTGTGGATTATGATTATGCTTGATATCAGGGCGAGGCCTCACGCAATATTGCGTTTAAGCAATCTGTGGAATTCAAGTTATAATGGAGCATGTTAGTGCCGCTGCGTGCGTTGACACCGTTTTGAGGCTGTGTCCATCCTCTTATTGGTGCCATCGTAATTATTACTAACGGTGGGAACGGAGGCTTGGAAACTGATGACGCCGGAGGAAGACACGGATGCTTCCGAGAATACGGGTCCGGGTCCGGAGTGCAAGGCCCAAACCGCCAAATGTAGACCAGGCATGGATGCTTTGACCGGTCCGAGCTTGTAGCGAGCGTTTGCAGTTCGGTTAGAGGTATCAAGGAGCAAACAATTTGACCAGTTGAAGTGAAAATCGATTATAGTTGACTATCGAGCAGACAGGTAGGCTCTTAGAGTTTCACACTAACACAGGCTACGTGAATCTACCCGTGGATCACACGAGATAAAACCGACCTGCACTCCGTAGACGACATAATGTTACTTTCACATGACGACACAATCACTCGATGGCTTGGTATAGGGAGGACTTGAAATGGAGAGACAACAGCTCAGCTAAACACGGGATAGGAAGAAGAGTAAACACTTATAATCCTTATTCATCACTACAGACGAAGACTCGTCAGGCTCCATCAGTGAACATTAAATTGTATCCCTTGGGTATCTATAATTTCGGTTTGTAAATCCATAGATTTAACCTTACTAGTAAGTGGTGACGGTGTGCCACTTTAAAAAATACCTTAACCGACTGCTTACGCACATCATTTCCACAATGAGGAGTCGTCGCAGGCACCCACACTGACTCTGGTTATCTTAGTGCCCAACCTCCAGGGCATTCAGAGCAAGTAAACTTTACGTTGCAATGACAGGTGAAAATGGTCTCAAAATGGTGGGAACAGCTACTTTATATGTTACAATAGACTGAAGCAGCTCTTTTGGAAGTCGTTGCACTTTCGTTTAGGACTCGCCAGTAATTGATCCCTCCATAAGGTACTAAGCTACCTACCTACTTTACCCCACTAACTCGGTGATCTCCCACACACCTGCCACCTAAATTGGGGGGCCTAGGGGGGTTGTTTGCGCTGCGCCGCTATTGTCTGGGCTTGAGCTCCTCTGACATTTAGACTCCACGCCTTGACTGATTTGCTCCTTCCCCAGAGCCTAAGAGCCTGGGCCTAGATTCCACTACCGCTACGAGCCATCAACCTTCTCCTCTCCTCTCCCCTCTTCTCTTCTCCTCTTCCCAACTCAATCTCAACTTGATTGTCCCGTTACACAACAAGGAAGTTGGGGACTATTCACCACGTCAACTCGAACATTTTGTCTGCATCGTTCCCCCACCCTGCGACCTTGCGGACCAGAAACCTTACACCTCCACTAGGCGTCCGCCAGCTTCACCGAGTTCACTCTGACGTACCGTCCCGAATTCGATCACGACAGCATTCACCTCGACTCACAGCGACCCTCGTCACGGAGTACAACCGTGCGCTATTCACTGACGGACTGAAAATCGAGAGTACATTTCTTTCTACTCAATTCTGGGCACGCGCAAAGCCCCTTTGAACTACACTTACATTTGACATTTCACCGTTCTATCGAAACAACCCCCACCAAACCATTGATCTCTGTGGTCGCGAACCTTTCCGCTCGGTCGAGCTTCCGACGCATTTTGTCCTTGATACAGACCCCTCATACCCACCAATTCACAATTCCATCGAAATTTCACCGTCATCATGTCGCGCGATCAGCAACCCATGAGCATAGAGGCCATGCTTGACATGGAGCGTAGGGAAGTCCTCGCCCTGCTTGAGAACAAGCCCAGGCCTCGTCCTGAGCCTGCCATGCGATCCGCCTCTCCTTATTCCACTCCTCGATCCCCCGTTCGGAGTATGCTAGATATCGATGGACAACCAAACCCCGGCTCTCCTCGCCAGGCGCCAGTGCGAAGTATGCTCGACACCACCTCTCCTCCACCGCCAAAGGTCAGAAGCATGCTGGATTACGACTCGCCTGTCCCTGGCCCGTCAAGGCCTTCCGGTACTAGCACGACACCCAATTCCCCAGTCATGACAAAAGCTAGTCTTGCGCCTGTACACGCCGCGCACACCCGGAGCTTCTCTGATGCTTCGTCAAACCCTGTTGAATTTGGACCTCGAGCAATTGCTGGCCGCAACAACGATCCTACCTCTGGCTATCAATTCTCAGACATCATTACACGCAACACAGGCCAACAAATGCCCAAGAGAAATACGCAGGGTGGTAAGAAGCCATCTGGAAATGCTTTGAGCGAAGCATTGCGCAACGCCGATCTCAGTGGCTTGCAAATCCCAGGCGAGAGTGAGCGCAAGCGCTCTTGGTTTAGCAGCACCGGCAGCGGTAGGAAATCCAAGTCTCCCCACAATCGACCGACCTCAAGGTCCAGATCACCACACGTCACACAGATGCTGTCGCCTGGTACAGCTATGCTTGACGACGGCACTGTGGTAGATATCAGCAATGCTTACCGTCGGTTATCCGATGCTAACCTGGCGTACTCCGGGGGTAGTTTAGCTACGCTGCCAATGCGCAAACGGGAAGATAGCCAGAATGGCCGAATGATCAAGGACTATCTGAGTCCCGATGGCGAACACCTCGGTTCAAGTGAGGAAGACGAACCATACTCATCTGATGACGAAGATCGCGGTCGTAAGAAGGACCCCAGGTCACTTAATCCTGACGTGACGGGTGAGTCGGCAGGTGATGCAAACAAGGACCGGCGGAAGTCATTGAGTCTTCTAGCCGCTGCCGAAGAAGAGCGTACGTCACTTCTTTCCTCGATCCGTGAGCCAATGCTAAACTCATATTTAGGTACGACGGTGGCAGCGACGCAACCTGGATACCGTTCTCTATTTGACGAGCCAGAAATTAAAGTCACCACCCCCTTGGGCGAAAACACGCGACTCAACAAGGGCAGCGGTATACATCCAAAGACAGCATATGACCAGATGTCAACAGTGGCTTCGGCAAACGATTCAGATGAAGAGGCAGATATGGACGATATCAAAAGAGCTCAGAATCTGTCTTGCTCGATGTCGAGTATCATCAACACCCCAGAGTCTCATCGATCTATCCGCATGATTTACCGTGGCGACTACACTAAGATTGCTCAGCAAGCCGAAGAGGAGCATCACCGGTTGCGAAAGTACCTCGTCGCATCAGATCTGAGTGACGAATCGACACATGCCCTTGAGTGGGCTATTGGCACGGTCTTGCGTGATGGCGACACCCTGATGTGCATCTACTGCGTAGACGAGGAAACTGGCATTGGCGGGGCCGATAACCAGGTGCCGGATGATCCAAAAGCTATGAGAGAGCAGGCTGCTGCTATTAACACGGTCGCCAATTCGAGATCAGCTGCGCCCTCGATGTCTGCAGTGCCGGATTTCGTACGCAATACCATTCGAGGTGATTCATCCAAGAACAACACCCCCAACACTTCACCTGCACCGTCAAGCCGGGGAGAACGAGGCAGGGCGGAAGAGGAGCGACGCCGAGCAGTCAAGGAGATCACCGACAAGGTACTCCGGCTTTTGCGAAAGACGACTCTTCAAGTGAGGGTCATTGTGGAAGTACTACATTGCAAAAACCCAAAGCACTTGATAACTGAGGTGATTGATCTCGTCAACCCAACTCTTGTCGTCATAGGAAGTCGAGGAAGAAGTGCACTCAAGGGGTAAGTCAAGCTATTGAAAATGTGATCATGGTAAATACAACAATGGCTAACAATGGATAGTGTTATTCTGGGATCATTCTCCAACTATCTCGTAACGAAGAGTTCCGTCCCTGTAATGGTGGCACGGAAACGTCTCCGGAAGCAGGGCAAGTACATAGGATTGAAGCCAGTGAACAATCTTAGCAATCCAGCAGCTCGAAGTTTGGCCAATGCCAAGATCGATTGATCGAAGAATGGCATTATGCTGGAGGGCGTCGAAAGAGAAATCCGAATCGGTCATGGAAAGCATGCAGGAAACGCTCTACGAAGGTTGATGATTTGTTTTACTAGGTGTAAGCGGCGTAAGGATTGTCGTTTATTCTACGAATTGGGCTACTTATTGAGAAGAGTGGTTGTAGATTTGGTGGTTGAAAGCAGAAGCAGAGGCAGAAACAACAGTATAGGCGAAACGAATTACAGCGCTTTGGCTAAAGATCGCTCATTAGTTTATTGGTAGAAGCTTTCATATCATTATTATAGGTCCAAAGTATGAAGTCTTGAACATACAACCTTGTCTCATGTTCCTCACTCAAACGTTGCCTTGTCACGATTTAAGATTTACTTGAATGAAAGTGTAGACTACAAGCTTTATCACTTGCATAACTATCGTATGGCTATAGCATTTAATACAGTAGTGTATAGAGCCTATCAGGCTTGCCCGGTGGTGACTGACTCGGAACATGCATTTACTGGATTTAGACTAAGAATATTTAAGCTTCGCGGGTTTTCCTAGAGTGCATAACTAACGGGTCGGGGACACTTTTACTGCCTGTCCAGACTCACCGTTTTTTCCCTTTACAGAGCCAACCGACCGCATTATGCCTCGGACTAGCAACCAACAACAGCTTATTCATACACTGGCAGCGAGATTTGCCACAGGGGTTTTTGGATTCCACTCGTCTCATTGGTCTTTCAACCGCCAGCCCTAGATAATTCCCCAGCTCCAGCTCGTGTCGTCTCAGCTTGACCAACCAGCGACGAGGCTGAAACGGACAGCGGCAGCAACAGCATGAAAGAGCTCCGCCGCAGCAATTTCATTTCTACGTTGCGCTGGTTATGAACTCATGAGTTTGAGTATCTTGTTTTATTCTCCTGAGTCGCAAATATGAGACTTCTCAATACCAAAACGCTGCAGCTCCAAATTCTGGAAGAGGGGTCTGAGAAATACGCCATCCTGTCACATACTTGGGGTAACGATGAGGTCCTCTATCGCGACATACAGAATCCCACGCGGATGGAAGAGATTCGGAAGAGGAATGGAGCTGGGTACCGCAAGATAGCGCAATCCTGCGAGAAGGCATTGAGTCGCGGGCACGACTACATCTGGATTGACACGTGCTGCATTGACAAATCCAGCAGCGCAGAGCTCTCAGAGGCTATCAACTCCATGTTTCGCTGGTACACCAACGCATCGGCATGCTACGCATACCTCTCCGACGTCTTTCTCCACGAGGTTGGAGTTGAAGTGGTTGATGGCTTAAAGAAGAGCCGCTGGTTCACGCGTGGCTGGACCCTGCAGGAGCTGGTAGCGCCCAATGACGTTGAGTTCTTCGATCACAACTGGTCACCTCTTGGCGACCGACATACCCTAGCCTCAACGATCCGTGAGATCACGGGCGTTGACCAGTCATATCTTCTCAGGCCAGATGGGAAGAAAGATCGCAAGATTTCGATACAGCTACAGCGTGAAAACGTGGCCACAAGGATGGGCTGGATGGCCCAGAGGGAAACGACCCGCGTGGAGGATATGGCATATTCCATGCTAGGGATTTTCGGTATTAACATGCCCATATTATATGGTGAGGGCACCAGGGCCTTTCTGCGACTACAGGAAGAGATTCTCAAACAGTCTCAAGATCAGTCTATTCTCGTATGGAGATGGCCCTTGTCCCGCAAGCCCGAGGAGAAGGCTCACCGGATGCACTTCCTGGCTGATAGCCCAGCCAACTTCAATCTACGCACATACGCAGGACAGGAAGACTCTGGACTGTTCGGAATCCGGTTGACAGACCAAGGGCTGGTCCTACGCGTCTGGAAGTGCCCGTGCAAACTAACGCGTTGGAACCACGACAAGACTGAGCTTATAGACGCAGGGAATCGATGGCTAGCTGTTCTCGACTGCAGTTTATCGCCGGATACTCTGTCGAGGCCGGCGATCATCCTCGGCGAGAGTCCATACGCCGAAGGAGTCTTCCGACGAGAGCCCACAAGCGTTATAATGGTGATAGAGCACGATCAACTCAAGTCGGGATATCTGGATACCGGCGGTGATCGAAATGGTGAGTAAACGCCTCAAGCGAAGATGGTGCTTCGTTGTGCAAATTTTAGAGCTAACAGTTTTAGCAATCCATTCCATCGAGTACAAACCAGAATTTAAGACAGAGACAATCTTGCTCGAGTCGGATTCAGTTGAACCTGAATCTCGTCTGCGGGGAAGCTTCCCCTTCAAGGTCAATATGATCCTCAAAGAGCGCGAGCTTAAGCAGCGCGCGGCCTACACTGGGTCTCAACGATACATTGTCGCGGGACAGCTGGCGAACAAACCAACACAAAATCCTATCTACGGGGTGATATTCCTCGGAGATGATGAGACAAACACTGAGCTCGTTGTGTGGTGGGGCCTGATAGAAGAAGGCACCGCCATGTACGACGTGCACAATCGCCACAACGGCCCTCGAGTTTGGAGCAACAGCGTTCCGGTGTGTTTTGCCCAATCGTGGAAGAACCTCACGGGTTCCGAGACATGGGACGCCTCTCTCGCTGAGTCTCTAGCTGTGAACATGCTCTGCGAAGAATTTCCCCTCCCATGGAAAGGGACGGAGCGGCCATCGGTGGTGGAAGTACAAGACGGGCTGGATCTGCAGAACGTGGTCAACGAAAGCAAGCCCATGGCGACGGAGACGGTCATCGAGCTGTTCACGCAGTGCGCCCAGCCGGTGATAGAGTGCGTTGGCTGGGGCATGAGGCTCAAGGCGTCGATGAAGAGGGTGGAGTTTCTGGGACGGCTTTGCTGTGAGTTGGATATCGAGGAGAAGAACCCGAACGTTGAGATTCCGTGATGCTGGCATCTATGCACGAATGGAGTTGTGGTGTTTCCTAAGGCTTGAGATGGATTGGATGGGATCTCATGGGTGGCTATTTGTATAGGCGAGCATGTTGATTTGTCTGAGCATGAGACGGTTGTATAATCATAGAAGAGATGAGTGGTGGTGATTGAGTGAGTGTTTATATACTATGTATACTACAGTGAAGTAGCTATGAAACCAAGTTGTGGCATAGTAGTTGAGTGATTAAGTAGATAGTATGAGCAGAAGATTGTGTTTGATTGTATTTATCCAACGGTTTCCGTCACTGTAGATACCAATCATGCAATCTATCTAACTCTCACCTCACCATCCATCCGCTTGATCCGCGATCGCAGTAGCAGTCAGAACCAAGCAGTTTTAGCCTACACCATCAAGACCAAGCCAAAGAATAGACTAGTTGTGCCCAATGAGGTCCACTTTTGGAGCAATTGGCCCACTACCAGTATCAACAACAAAGCATTGCCAGCGTATCAAGGGACGTGACCATTCGAGTCATAATAGCGGTCTTATTGGTTCTACCGGCCTAGGAAAAACAAAACACGGTCACGAACGAAGTGCCTCTAGGGGAATAGGCAACAGAACGCGGTTATGTAATTCATGGCTCGTTAGTAGTTTCGCGTCCTGAATCATATCAGAAAGGCCATAAAACGTGACTATCTTTACAGAGTCCAGACAACAATAAACAAAAGAAAGAGCACCATGTGACCTCTCTTCGCGTTGGCAAGGATTGGAAAACGCGTAAAGTGGGATGGAGGGGATCTGACTAAAGAGGACTAGCACGGGGGTCTGTGAAAACGGTCTTGTTCTGCACGGTTGGCGGGGCTTGATTGGATGTTATGCGTTGTCCAGGGAGGGCCCAACCTCGTTCATTATGAGAGGTTTTGGAGGGGAAGTTGTTCAGTGAGTGAGTGCAAGTACGGACATGTAAAACGGCAAGAGGAAGAGACTGTGAAAGTGGTGCTATAATTCAAACTGTCAGTGACGTGCATCAATAGGTACCTTACATGCTATACCATACCATACCTTACCTTATCTTGGTCGAGTTAGGTATAGGTTAGTAGTCTAGGTAGGTACCTACATTAATAGTTAGTAACTGAATATCGATCGACTTGTGTTTCATGTCTCTTCTCCTTCCCTCTCACTCTTGAACTCTTTCATCCCATTCATCCATCCTTCCTTCCTTCCCTTCCTCCCCTCCTTCCCGTCTTTTAAACCCCAGGTGTCGGTCAAGGAACCTGCGGCCCGCCTTCTTGCCATATCTCCCAGACTACCATCCTCTTCTCCTTCCCGTCCATCCAACCAACCTTACATCATCCTTGCATGTACCTACCTAATCGGAAACTTTGTTTCTGAATCTCTATCTGCTCTTGTTCTCTACAACATCAATACAAGACATATATAACAATCAAGGCTCAGCCTCACCTATTTACACATACAGCAAGACAAGCAACAGACCGGAAAGAGTGTGTGAGAAACTGCTGTAGTGACTCAGCCGTCGTCTTCATGAGTTCCTTCTTTACGGTCAACAACAACGTTTCGCTCGTCAGCATCACGATTGCTCCCAGCACCTATCTCATCACTGTGGCTCTTCTTCTTGTCTTTGCTCTTATCTACGTTCCTCGTCTTCTGGCCTTCCGATTTCCCAATCTGGGTATCCCTTTGCCATCGTTGGCTTCCATTCTACGGCCAATACTTGGAGACCCAACAGATAGCCGACACCACCATCTCAGAACCGACAAGGCTCTTCCAGGAACACCATTCGGGGCAACTGGACTTGTCTTTGAAGATCAGCAACAACTTGTTATCTCGGGACAGGATATTGTCCTTGCGCAGCGTCGCCATTACCTTCAGCAACAGGAATTGGCCCAACAACATCTTCTCCTCGAGAAGCAAAAGCAAATCCAGCTTCAAGAGCTAGAACAACGCCACCGCCGAGAATCTCGTCGCAGCTCTTCTCATACAAAGCACAACCACGACAATGGATCTCCTCGACAACCTAGACGTCTCACTACAGGACTTCGATCTCCCACCAAGTCCCTCCCTACCCCACCCATCAGCTCGCTCAGTTCACCGCAGCGAAGCAGCACTGACAGAAGGGGATCTCGAGGAATCGGAGATCGCTTCCGGGGGATATTCGCCCCCAGCGTGGCGAAGACTGGGAAACGGAGACCGGAGTAGTGGCTTCTGGAGAGGCCCCGATGAGTTTATGCGTCGAGGTATGAGTACGCTAAGGGAGAGTTCGCCTGAATTCGATGACGACAGTGAGGATGATGGGGTCCTTGAGAGAGCAATTAGAACAAGGCTACCCATGGGCAGTCAGAGTCCGTTCAAAGGCCGGAGTATGAGTCCTGAGAAGTCGGACGACCCGACGCTTCAGTTTCAACTGCAGGAGATGACAAGGCCAGTAAAAGAACTGGACTTGCATGAATCACCAGCGGATAACTGTAAGTTAACCAGGTAGTGCTGACACTCTCAAGTGGCTGTCTATCTGACACATACTAGATATACGGTTTGCTGTTCGCGCAGAAGTTCAGCATCGCACCGAACCTATCGAGTCTGCCATCAATTTCATCCGTGAGCACTACAAAGCGCTTACCCGGACATGGTCGACAATATTCACTACCATTATTGTTGCCTTCTTCTCTATCTCTATCTTCAAATCTCTATTACAACCCGCTGCCCCACGTCCAGTTGGCGATCTCGTCAAAGTCGCAGGGCTTGCTCGCTCCTTCGAACCTCTCATCTACTACTCGGAGCATGCGGTCTCTCAAGTACATGACCTACAAGCCACTAGTGTTGCTGTATGGGATCTTGGCGAGAGTGTGCGCACGAGCGATATGCGAGACGCTTCCAGAATAGTGTCAGACCTCGATGCTCTCAGTGAAACCATGAAAACTTTGGCTATCGAGATGACCAAGTTCTTTGCTAGAGTTGACGGTGATATTGATGGGTAAGTCGCTACCTAGACCTGTTCCTCCAAGATTCTAACATTTGCAGCATCTTGAACGTTATGGACTGGGCAAAGATGCATCTCAACCGCCTCAACTCATCCCCTTCGCCTTCAACAATCTCTTCAGCCTACGACAACATTCACAACATGCTCTCCCAAGCTCATGTTCTTGAAGATGCCACTGGTTCACCTACGGCTCTCGGCCGCTTGACTAATCATATCTTTGGCCTCTCAAATCCACAGAGGGAGCAACGCATGGTGCAGCTCCTCTTTACAGAATTCCTCACCGTCCTCGAGGATTCTATCCAGGCTGAGCTACAGCACAGCGTCACCTTATTCGCCCTCTTCGAAGCCGTCGACCACCACTTTCTTAACCTTGCTCGTAGTGTCGTTCGTGAATCCTCTGCCCAGGAGGAGCTACACGCCGATACGCTCTCCAGTCTCTGGACACGACTGCTCGGCACGAGGGCTGCCGAGTTACGGAAATTTGAACAGAACCGTATGTTACTTCGCGATGTCCGGCAAAAGACGGTGCGCAATAAGGGCATCCTTGTCGAGCACAACGGGAAGCTCTTAACTTTGAAGGCATCCCTTGAGACTCTTCGCAGCAAACTTGTTTCTCCTCTTGTTCGTGGCGTCAACTCTACAACGCTCACCCTTGAGGATCAAATACATGGTTTAAGCGATGTGAGTGATTACCTCGGAGATGTCAGGAAGCAGCAGAAGGGCAAAGTCATGGAAACACTTTTCGGTAGTGTTCCAAGCCAAAAGTATACAATTGATGACAAGGCCGATACGGTTGTCGTGAACCCCCTCTAACGGAGAAGATTATTAGTAAAGAAAGCATCAGCTTTCGTTGGATTTCATTTCTTGGTCTAGCATATCCGCACCTTGGTCTTGGATACAGGTCAGTTCCATTTAGCTAGGATTGGTATATCATGTTCTTTCTTGGCGCGCAACAGGCGTTTAGGAAGAGGCGTTGGCTGGCAGCATATCACGAATCAATCAGTCTTGGTTCAAGTACAGAGAATACATCATAGCATTCGTTATTCACCCATTCAATATCATCTTACAAAGCCAACATTCACGTTTCACATCTGCATACATCATAAACGATTACTTAAACATGTCTCTTTCATTAGAAACCCTATCCGCATAAAACCTCTGCGTTGATCGTGCCTGCAAACGAGGACCATTGGTAGGGGGTATAGGCCAACAGCCAGAGTGTCAGAAAACCGTCAACGCCGTCCTGGTGGGTTCTCCCAAGAGCGCCGTCGCCGTTGCTGTGAGCAAGCGACGGTTCGCCATAGGAGCCAGCCACCTTAAAGTCCCCAAACTTTTGAATCTCCCTTCCTGAGAAGAAATAGCAACCAAGTCTATCTGTACATAATGCGCCCCCTCAGTTTGGGTAACACAAGGTCGTAAAGCATGTTTCGTTGCTGATTGTTCCATAAATTGCCTCGTAAAGGCGTTCGTTGTTCCAGTTGAGGGGGTTGCCCAGTCAGATAACCATGAAAAAAAAGGAAATAATAACGGGTCATGAAAGCAGGAGTGGCTTAGGCCTTGGTCTCCTCCTCCTTCTTAACCTCGCCAGCCTCGGAGCTGCCCTGAGCCTTGACGTAGTCATCGTAGACAGCGAGAGCCTCGTCGACCTTGGCCTTCAGAGCGGCATCATCCTCAATACTGTAAAAAATGTTAGTTGGTTGCTTGTTACAGGATCCGTCAAAGAGATTAACTTACAGGTTGACGAGCTCGGCGTTGTCCATCTCCAAGAGCATGCCGGTGATCTTACCAGCAAGCTCACCGTTGATGGCCTGGATCTTGGGGAAGATCATCTCACCGAGGATCTGCTTCTGCTGAGCGCTGTCTCGGACAGAAGCAAGCTGCTGCTGAACCACAGAGGCACCGGCACCCTCGGCACCACGGCCCTGGGGTCCGTTACCGCTGCGGCCAGCGTTAGGTCCACCTCGGCCGCCCTGCTGGCGGTTGTTAGGAGGGAAACCGGGCATGCCACCAGCCATGGGGGGAACGCCGGGCATGCCCTGAGGACCACCACGGCCACCTTGAGGAGCGCCACGGCCGCCAAGAGCAGCTTGCTGAGCCTGCTGCATAGCAGCCATGAACTGAGGGGTACCAGGCTGGCCGAACTGGGGAGGGTACTGGCCGGGCATGCCGTACATGTTGGGGGGCATCTGCTGAGGAACGCCACCACGGCCGCCCTGCTGAGGGTAGCCGGGGAACTGGCCAGGACGGCCGCCCTGGACACCAGGCATTCCCATACCGGGCTGGGGGAAGGGGACACCACGGCCACCCTGGGGCATGAAGCCGGGCTGCTGTCCAGGAGCGAAGTAGACAGGGGGCTGCATGTACTGCTGGGGCATACCAGCGGCGGCGGCGGCCTGTTGCATGCGGAGCTGGTTGCGAGCCTGGATACTAGCCTCAAGCTGGCTCTTGCGGACATCCTTGCGCTGGGCCAAAGCGACGTAGAGAGGCTTGTTGTTAATCATGCGCTGGTTCATCTCAGCGACAGCCTTGGTAGCATCGTCGGGGTTGCTGAAGCAGACGAAACCGAAGCCCTTGCTCTTACCGAGCTTCTTGTCCGACTTCTTCTCAGCCTTCTTGTCGTCCTTAGACTCCTCCTCATCCTCCTTAGGCTCCTCCTTGACCTCCTCCTTGGTCTCCTCCTTGGTCTCCTCCTTGTTCTCCTTCTCCTTGTCCTCGTTCTCGTCCTTCTCATCCTCCTTCTTCTCCTCATCGCCCTCAGTGGGTGTCTCACGCATCACCTTGGCGGAGGTGATAGGGCCGAACTCGGAGAACATTTGGCGGAGCTTATCGTCGTCAACGTCGTCGTCGAGGTTCTTGATGTACAGGTTGACACCCTGGTACTTGTTGGCCTTCTCCAGGCGAGCAGCCTCATAAGACTTGCGGAGCTCCTCCTCGCGCTCGTGCTTCTTCTGTGCTCGGCCAACGTACAGGTCCTGGCCATGGAAATCGTTACCGTTGAGCTCATCAACAGCCTTGGAAGCAGCCTCATGGGTAGTGAAGTTGACAAAGCCGAAGCCGCGGCTCTTGCCCTCCTGGTCACGAGCCAGAGAAGAAGAGGTAACGTCACCGTATCTCTCAAAGAGCTGGCGGAAATCATCCTCGGTAACATCAAGGGCAATGTTCTTGACGTAAACGTTGGTGAAGTTGGCCTTCATCTCCTCGAACTTGCTCTGGCGGTCCTTCTTGGGGATATGGTGCCCGACGTAAACCTTCTTCTCGTTGAGAAGCATGCCGTTAACGTGCTTGATGGCCTGGGAAGCAGCCTCATCGGTCTCGTAGTGAACGAAACCATATCCCTTGGAGTTGCCGTGCTCATCCTGAGCAACCTTGCAGCTCAAGATGTTACCAAAGGCAGCAAAGGTGTCGTGAAGAGCCTTGTTGTCGATAGCGACATCGAGGTTCTTGATGAAGACGTTACCCTGGCCAGTCTTGCGAAGAGCAGGGTCACGCTGGGACCACATGATACGGCAGGGGCGGCCCTTAATGATGGTGTAGTTGAGGTCCTCAAGAGCCTTCTCGCCGTCAGCAGTAGCGTTGTAGTTGACGTAGGCATAGCCGAGAGAGCGACGAGTGACGGCATCACGGCAGACACGGATAGAAGCGACGGCACCAATCTGAGAGAAGAGCTCGAACAGCATGGCCTCAGTAACGGAGGGGTCAAGCTCGCCAACGTAGAGCGAAGCCGAGTTCTGGGGGTGAGGAGCAGCCGAGGTGGGGGTAGGAGCGGCAGCATCGTCAGAGGCGGCAGCGGCAGCGGCACCGGTGTCGACAGCAGGAGCCTTGGCTTCACTGCCGTTGAGAGAGGTGTTGCTCAGGTCGTTGGCGAGCTGGTCAACAGCACTGGAAGCAGCGTTGGCGGCCATTGTGAATATCGGGTTTTCTAGGTTTGTTTATGAACCTGCAACGAACATAAGAGTCAGCAATAGGTCAAGCAAGTGCTTGGGTGAAGAAAATGTCAAAAGTGGGATTTTGAAAAAAAGAAAAGAAAAATGTTTCAAGAGCATGAGGGGTGGTGGTGGGAGGGCCAAACGTACCTTTTTTATGAAGCCGACAGTGGATCGAGTTCGCGTGGTACTGGACCTTGGGCGAACAAAGAAGACGGGGCGACGAACAAAGCGAAGCGACCGCGACGTGATCAAGAGTCTTTGAGTATGTGAAGACTCAAAGATGGAAGATAAAAGAGGTCGTGGAAGGAGGTTCGAGTCACTCGTGAGAGAGACAAAGAGGGAAGATGAGGGGGTGGTGGGTTGTGTTTTTTGGGGGTTTTTTCAAGTTTTTTTTGTGTTTTTGTTCCGAGTGGAAATGAAGTGAGCAGAAACAGAGAACTAGTCAGAAGACCGTACCTCTGGACCGACTCGACTTTTATGGGTTTTTGGGTTGATGTGATAAGGTTGGTTTTCGTGGTTGGGGAGGAAAGAAAGAGAAATTCGTTGCCGTGAATTTATTTTTTTGCTTGGCTACTAGAGTTGCAGACCTGCAGTGCAGACATGACCTAAGGCCTTGGGTACGTACCTCCACTATTATTTGTGCTCCCCCGTCATGGTGGAGGGGGAAGGAGGATGGCAGGATGGCTAACGGATTGGTGGAGTGCACCTGCCACCCAACACAGCGCGCCTACGTAGCAGTAGCACGCAAAATCGAACTCACTGAGTCTCACTCACACCTCCAGGCTTAAGCACCCATCGAAGAAGCGGGGTATCTACCACTGAGTCGTGCTAAGAACCTGGGTAGCGGAAATGTCTGTCACTAACAAAATTATCTGTGCAAGCTCACTCTTCTCAGATAAGATGTGGGGGCACGTGCCCTACTCTTGCCATCTCGGTAGTGGCCAAGGTACTTGCGGCGCTCCCGAGCTTCAACGGTTGAAATTTTCCATTTGTAGTGTACCACGCCATGCCACGCTGTTGTCAAGCTAGCAAACGGCCTAGATTGTCACTACTGCAATGGAACAGGGCAAACTGTGCGAAGAAAACCACATTTGTTTTGCATGTACACATTTGCAAACCTATGTAAATTATGACGATTTCTCTCCCTGTGTAGCACAACTTGTCTCAGAGGTCATCACGATCCATAGTTGGCATACGGAGCAGCATGCATTGTCATTATCCGACTGGGGTACCGATATCAGAAGAGGGAAAGTCGCAAATGAGCCTTTGTATGAACTAAGCGCTTTTAGAGCAAAAATGCCATGATGCTTGGTATCTTCACCGCCAAAGATAGGCACAGTCTATTGCTGCGCATAAGGTAAGGTCAACAAGCAGGCTTGTCTATCGGGGTAAATCCCCTTGACAGAACGATTTCCGAATGTCACATGGAGTCTGCAGCAGTTGAGAGACAATTACAAAATTACAGTGGCAGATATCCACGCAGTTCAAAGGCATGCCACGGCGAGTGTATATCTGGCATCCATGGACGTACGGAGTAGGCCTGTCGAATTATTGGCCGGCCTGGTTTAAGATGGCAGTCGTCTAAGCCAATTCTTTTTAGCTACATCACAGAATTGGAAGGCTACAGTTACTACTTATCCCTGGAATGATTTCCAGCGCCCAGTTTGGCAAAGATATTATAGGAAATCGGTCTACCCTTACAGATCCTTTTTGAAAGGCTGTTGTTTCGGCAACACAACATATATGGAATACCACGTATTCTTTTGTGATGTATAAGGAACCAACGCTCTACATGTTGATCCAACCTTTGTGCTGTAGTGCTCTTAAGACAATAACCTGAGCTGATGATTATAGACACTCTTGATACATACCATCTGTCTCTAGAATTATCCAGTGTCTCCAACTGAAAATGGCGTGTTGTTATTTTAATTCATTAAAAATTATTCTCTTTCGCAAAACTTAAACACGAAAAGAGTAGATTCGCATAAAAGTTCTTTGGTTGGCGCATAATCGTATTCCTGTATGGTTGCTTCCCGCGAATGCGAGTTACGCATATGAGTTGCTCTTATCTTATCGCGACCCCAAGGTGAGGTAGGTGAGGTCACCTCTTCCATCCCCACCAAAACCTCTCCAAACTCCGAACGCGGCATCGGACAAATAGTATCTAAAATAGGCCGCCCATCGCTGACTGAGCCTTTCAGCTGAATCTTCTAGAAGCTGAAGCATCAGGACGAGGATATCGGTATCGACGGCACATGAGACGCTTGACCATGATCACGTCGCCTAATTAATTCCCATTCTCCCCCGTCCAACTCTACTTCCGACCTTGCCCAGTCACTCCCGCCCGTCGAAACCATGTTCTCAACCTTCACGGGCAACTCGAGACGCCCTCGAAATGTTAACCTTAGCGGTGCTGCCGGAAACCCCTTCGCCAACACCTCATGGTCACCATCTGCCGTTTCGAACACCACAAAGACAGTCTCGAACGCCCAGGCCGAGCGTGAGAAGCGACAAGCTGAGCGAACACGGTTAAAGGCTGCTGGCACGATACAACGATCATGGAGGGGCTACAAGACAAGATCCGAATTAAGAGAATCTCAGAGGAATACTTTCGATGCTTTGTATAAGCCAGGATCAGACCAAAACCCTTCCGAAAGACTTCCTGAAGCGTTCACCCTCCTTCTGTCTTTCTTCGCTCTCCGGCGAGATGACGACATTCAAAGAGCTATATCTTATGCGCACGATACCCAATCTGTGAATCTCGAAGCCATCGCCCCATCAAATGTCCATCCATCACGAGTAGGACAGCTTGTTCAACTTCTTTTGCATGCACTGGACAAATCCTTATCAATAGGGTACGTGTAATCATGTTCTCGGGTGTATGGGTCATTCACTAACGAAACTGTTAAGGAACCTCTCAGGTGACACGAACCTTCTTTTTAAACTTGTTGTTCGCATCGTTACGAGTTCTCCCGACTTAATTCTTCTCGCGGCCGACAGTTATTATAAGGTAGTTGCTAAGCTATGTCAGGCTCAAGAGCTTGACGGGCAGTGGCGAGATATCGTGCTACAAGCCATCTCCAGTCCACTCGAGGCTGTATCACAAGAAGGTAAGTTCCACGGTTGCAAGGTTTTGAACTTAATTGACATTGTATAGGTATTTTGCAAGTCTATCAAGCATTTGCATTTTCGTTCTTGACGAACAACAACATGCGATTCTTTGAGGAGAACATATCCGTTCTATCCAACACAGTGACCATTGCTCATCTGTCGAGAGCGATAGTAGCAGGCTACTCCTCCACTTCAGGCGCTCGGGGATTACAGGATGCTCAGCTCTGGCAGCTTGCTCACTTTATCGATTTGAGCCACTTCAATACAAATACCGACACTGCTACTGGCGTCTTGGAAACACTTTACACTCAATTAGCTGCACTTTCTTCCACCATCAGTGTTCGCCTTTCAACAAAGCAAGTCGACGATGACGAGAATGACTCCGAAGAGCCTCTGGTAGCTCCCCTTGATCCCTACGTCACAACTAAACTATTGTCCCTGGTGGACAGCAATGGCATTTCACAAACATTAAATGAATTTTCCACCAACTTGGCAGGGTCCTCCCAGCAGGAGTACCAGAGTACGAGCTTCTTGGCAGGATATATCTTAACCTTGCTTCGGTGTTTTCCTGCAAGTAGCGACGACATTCGTATGCGTCTCTTCCTCGAAGAAATTCCCACACCTTCTGGCCATGTCCCAACAATCAAATTCCTCTGGCACATTATGAGAAAAACAGCGGTATTCCGCAAATTGAGGACAGAATCAGAACCGCCGCTCGATGTTCTTCGTAGATATCTGGGTGCTACAACAGGAACCTCAAGTTCTTCGGAAGAGGAACAAGATTGGCGAATTGCCCTTCTGTTTCTTGAGCTTTACATCTTCATCCTTCGTTTGAGTGATGATGACGACTTTTTCAGTGGCATATACCCCCAAATCCTGCAGCAAAACCCATCAACATCCCGTATTCGAGCTTGTAGCCTCTCCCTGGAAGATGTCAAAATGTTAACGAGCTTTCTCAAAAACACAGCGTTCACCCTTCATTACAAAGCCCAGGAGCTTTCCAGGTCGCGGGATGATTTGGAAGCGGCTTCCAAATATCGCATGGACTCTTATTTTGGTTCCGGTGGACCTTCAGCAACGAGTCGAGGGCCAGAAACACCTTCAACAAACAAGAGCCCGACGAGGCTAGATCTTGACAGTCTACGGAATATTGTTACAGCGGCCATGAAAATGCTGTACGAAAGAGATTCGAGAAAGCAATTCCTGCCCACAGACCACTGGCTCATGACCTCAAAGTTGGACCAGGGGGATTTCATCAATGCCGTTATTGCAGAAGAGAAGCGACAGATTGAGGAGAATTCTGACGATAGCGATGACGACATGGAAGAATATGGTAACGTACCAGGGTTCTACTCAACTATTGCTGGTCAGCGATTGTCACGACATGCAAGACTCGAACGTTTGAAGGCCCAGCAGATACGAACCCAGAAGGAACGTCGCCTAGCAGAGATGGGTCCCAAGCTGGAAATCTTGAAACACATGCCATTTGCTGTTCCTTTCGAGACTCGAGTCATGATATTTCGCCAATTCATCCAGTTGGATAAGCTCCAAAGGGAGGGTAACAACCAACCTCAATTCATGAGTCCGTTTGCAAGGCACCATGCAGAAATCTCCCGCGAGCGACTGTTTGATGATGCGTATGACCAGTTCTACGAAATTGGCGAAGGCCTGAAAGACCCTATTCAGATCACATTTGTCGATCAGTTTGGCGCTGCTGAGGCTGGTATAGACGGAGGCGGTGTCACAAAGGAGTTCCTCATCAGTGTCACTTCAGAAGCTTTCAGTGCTGAACATGGTAAGGGTATGTTCACATCGAACGAAAAGGGACTCTTATTCCCGGACCCAACATCTCTCGATGTTCTTCGCGATACACTACGTATGGACGGGCTTTCGGAAACTGATGGTGAATACCGAGAAACCGTCACGAGCGTGCTTCGGCGTTTCGAATTCCTTGGCAGGGTCGTCGGCAAATGCATGTACGAGGGTATCCTCGTCGACCTCGCCTTTGCTGGCTTCTTCCTCCTCAAGTGGGCATCTACGGGGCCGAACGATGAGAACAACTACAAAGGCAGTGTGAACGATCTTCGCGACATGGATGAAGAGCTATACAATGGAATGCTACGACTAAAGAATTACCCAGGAGATATCTCTGAACTAGGAATCGACTTCACTATCGAGGATCAAGTCTCACATCCTGGCTACCCAGTTAAGACTATCACCAAGAAATTAATAGCCAATGGCGACCAAGTCTACGTCACGAACGACAATCGACTACTTTACATCTCGTATGTCGCTCGCCATCGCTTGGTGGTCCAACCCGCTCCTCAAACTTTGGCCTTCTTACGCGGTCTGCGCTCCATTATTCGCCCGACGTGGCTGTCCATGTTCAATCAGTCGGAGCTGCAGCGTCTTGTGGGTGGTGACTCATCCGAGATTGATATCGATGACCTCCGTCGAAACACCATCTACAGCGGCCTGTACGAGATTGGCGACGATGGCCTGGAGCATCAGACTATTCGGCTGTTCTGGAAGGTCATGCGTAGCTTTACAGATGCTCAACGCCGGGATGTACTCAAATATGTCAGCTCGACCCCGCGAGCCCCTTTGTTGGGATTTTCACAGTTGAGGCCAAAATTCAGCATTCGTGACGGAGGAACCGACGAGGAGAGACTACCGAGCACGAGTACATGTGTCAACTTGCTCAAGTTGCCGAGATATACTACAGAAGCGACGCTTCGCAACAAGTTGCTGTACGCTGTGCAGTCAGGAGCAGGTTTTGATTTGAGTTGAGCATGCTTTTTTCATATAATGGAACGGATGTATGGCGGAGGCAGGAATTATTTTGCATTAGCGTCGGATATGGTAGTTTGGAACATGTGTTTATAAGCGATACTGTTGCTATCGATACAGGAATTGCGCACTTGTAGTTACGATAGACAGCAAATGAAAATAACTGTGTTATAAGAGCTGTGTACAATTCCTATCGTCTTCCGCCTTGGGGTCGAGGGTCAAGGATTGTGAATGGGTTGTCGTTTTTTAATTCTTTCAACAAGCATGAATATTGCGTTTCTCTGAACGATGATCCTACATATACAACCTCCAACTCCGCACTGATATTAGCTTTCTGGTATTATACACATTTAACATCATACACCTCCAACATCCTGGTAGCTCCTGGCTATTAGTGTCGGTTTTCGCTTATACAAATCCAAAATCATTTGGCCAAACAAACCATTGGCCCACGAGAACCTACGTTGTGTTAGTACTTCTTGGTATATCGTTACTATGCAACTTACCATGATCTTGTCCACTTATCCGCATTGTGGCTATTCACCGTCTCATGAATGAGGCCCAGTGAACTTGTAGAGTTCATTAACTGACGTATTCCATCCACGATCTCATCGTCGTCGTCACTCGTCAAGAGCTGGACGATTAGACCCATAGGCCATGCCATGCCTGGTCCAAGATGAGGGCCGCCTGTGGCATTCAGGACCGGTCCTCGCGCGTAGTACGGATTGTATGAACTAAGAACAAATTTACGCGTGTTGTCGTAAACGTGCTGCGAGGCCGGCTTGTAGCCTATGTGTGGGATGCTGAGAAGGGAGGGGATATTGGCGTCGTCCATGATATTGTACGACCCAAATCCGTCGATCTCATAGGCGTACATCTCTCCGAATACAGGGTGCTGAATGATGGCATGCTTGTAGATGCCTAAATCGATATCCGTCGCCAGCGCCTCCATTTTCTTGGCTAGCTTCTCGTCCAGTGGTCGCATGATCTTTGCGCACAATGCGAGATAGTTGGAAAACTGCATATTGGATGGGATCAAGTATTGATAGATGCACGAATCGTCGGACGGTCGGAAGAAGCTGCGCACAAGGCCAATGTGACCCTTCACCGGAGCCCCATGGCCGTGGTTTGATACCGTTTCTGAGGCGCTATCGGAGTTGCGCTGCCATCTATAAGCCGACTTCTGGACCATGCCTTGCTCATCATACGTGCCCTCCTGCATGTGCTCCGCAACCTTGAGGATGCTCTTGATAGCCTCGATCCAGCCAAACTTGCCAAAGAATTCACCGTCCTCTGTCTCTTCGTAGTAGTCCCATGATAGCTGGAGGAAGGCTGCGAGGGAGTCGAGCTCGTACTTGCACTCAAAGACGAAATCGGGGTCGTATTTCGGACTGACGGTGTCTCGGCTATGGAGCGATCGCTTTGCGCGGCGCAAGTTTGCTTCGGGTGGAGGGTGGAAGGCGTTGCAGAAGGGGGACTTTCTGATGTATCGAGCTTGGAGGTTGATGGTACCCCGGAAGAGAGAGGCTATGTCGTTCTCGTCAGACGGGGAGATGCTGTCGGAGGATATGATGGACTTGTACGATTGGAGCTGGTTGGCGCTGTCGCGTAACCAAAGAGCATTGATATCCCCTGTTGTGATGAAGGCTAGCTAAACAGAACATGTCAGTAAGCGGTATACTCCAACATGGCGAGAGGCATCATGCTGCTTACCTCTTCATCCTTGTTATCTGCAGATACACCCCTCCATTTCACTGTCGTATCAACGGTGTTGGGCCAGGTATTCGAAAACAGCCGGTACAGATCTGGATCACCGATGGCCTGGTTCATCTCTTCGTAAATCATGTGCTCAACCTTTGGCACTGAATATGTGCGACAGTCCTTGCTGGGGCGCTGAAGAGGAAACGCATAGCGTCCTTCTGAGAATGGCTCATGCCTCTCGCGGGCGAATTGCTCGTAGTTGGGGCAATCGGCAGAGACAGCTACGACGCCCGCGATGAGAGAGAGTAGACGGTACATTTTGGCCATGTCCCCGTCATTTGACGTTGTTCAATGAGGAAACATGCTGGGCGTCGTTTTTTCTAGCTGTTAACTAAGGTAGGGGGGGATCTCAGGGTCTGACATGCATGGTCTAAGGTAGCGTTTTAGCGGAAACCAATGGCGATCGTTGACCCCTGACTAGGGGAATCGGTAGTGGAGGGTGGGCGGAAGCTGGGGAAGCCTTGACGTGTTGGATGGACATTCAGGGTTGAATCAATGGCTTTCTATGTATCCGTACCTGGAGTATAAGTAAGTTAACGGTGTTTTCCAATTCTCAATGCCCATGAGGAATCATTGTTATCGGGTTTCCTCTTTTACTTCGGAATATCGTTGTTGCTCTTGTGATTAGTTCCTATTGTATTTTATAAGTTCTCCAATAGTTGTGGATATGTCTATATTCTGTCTCTTTGTTATGCTTTATCTTGAAAGACATGGTGTTTTCCTTTGCAGCATAACCTTACGACCACAGCCGTGAATGGACACGATAGCTCTTGGTTGGGGTCAGTGAACAATGTCGTCGTCTTCTGCGATACACGAAATACTTTCTCCGGCGGTGATTGTCCTTGTGCATCTGAGGTTATAAGTAATTGCTCAGACGACAAAGCCCGTGCTACAGGTCAAGCCAATGGTGTATCCTAACACTAAATCAGACATTGACTCTCAGTCTCCAACCTCCACAATGACGCTACTCAATTTACTTGATATATGTCTTCCTCCGAACTACTCCGTTAAAGAAGACTGCCTGAGGCTAATGAACGATCATTTCTACCAATTCTTTGCTGTATCTCCTTTCACCAAGATACAGCCATCTCCTACGCCTATCTTAGTTGATGAAGCTGGAATCATTGCCCTTTGGGCTCAGACGAGGTCCCCTACGGCGGAAGTGGTGGACATGAGCCACCATGAGCTACATGGTACCTTGATGCAACTGGCGGCGTCTGGTGCATCTTGGACTGATTATCAGTCGGTTCGTTATGGGTTTCGCAGTCCTTTTGATATGCCTATCGACTTGGGCCTGGGACAGACTGTTTGCTGAGGACGGAACGAGTTACTGGAGCGATCCAACCGCCGATTGCAATAATAGCAATAATGCAGAATTCATATCAATACTAGAAATTGCAATAATTCTTTTTCTGGATTGCCTATAAACGGCCTATTTGGAAGGCTAGTGTACGATACCGATACCCTGTGTTCGTCATATACAGGGTAGCTAGTTTAACAATGACAACAGTGCGATAAATGTAAAGGATAACCAAGTGCAATGACAAACACGACTAGACAACATCTTGGAAAAGCAGCATTTACAGGTCCTAAGTTTTCCTCTTCTACTAAATACTAGTTATTACTTCCAGTAGTATCGTCACGTTTATAACTGTATGATCAGAGTGATTCGATGACCCATGATGGGGCGGACGGTTAGACACCACACGCCACTTTACAACAGCCTATGACAGGATATAAAACCATACCAAGAGCCTCAATACACATAACGACTATAAACGGCTGATATTGAATGTCAACGAGTAATTAACATGCCAAATTGAAGTGTTGAACGGCAAAAAAGAGGCATTAGACCGAAGCAATGCGACAATACCCCAGGGACAAAGCCGCGGCAAGGAGTTGACTTAAGCCGAACTAAAGCATCGGCCAAAGGATGTTTACATACCGAACGCTCGGGGCACGCACGATTGTCGTGACGTAACTGTTGATGGACCCTAGTAGAATGGAGATTGAATTAAAGAGCCTCGATATTGGTCAAATGATCAATTGAAGATAGTTACAGAGGAATAGCTACCCGTCATCAATACTGTATGTGATACTGCATCATGAAAAGCACATGTGACCATACCGGTACTTCAGTATATCATGACATTTCACTTGCACATGCTAGCCATGGCCACTGCGTACCCCAGGTTCTCTCAATTCGAGACCTAACTTGATGCTGATCAGCCGAGTTCTAACCGCGATTCAGACCTCGATTGGCAGTGAATAGTGGCCTCGGTTATGTTAAACCGAGTGCCGGCCAAAGCCATGACGATACCCAATGACAGAGCTCCTTGACACTGAACCAATGTCAGCAAGCAACATAAGAGACTGAGAGAAGAGAAGACAGTGCCAAAATAAATCCGATAAAATAATAGAAGCCAGCTGATACTCTCCATCTGTAGAACCTACCTAGGTAACGTCCCGAGGATAGGGAACAAGGCAAAGTGAAGACAGAGAGTCTCCCAATCAAGAGCCAATAAAGATGCAGTTAATGGTCAAGGCCCCTCCGTCACTAGAAAACGGCAGCACATACCCACCCGGCGATCGGTCTTCCCCACTACCGGGGCCCTTCTCTCACACCAGGAAAAGAAAAGAGTCAACGGCGGAAAGTTGCTTTAGTTGCCGACCCCAGGACGTTTCTCTCCTAGAGCCGTTTCTCTAAAAGGAATTCTTCCCTTTTCCTACTCGCATCTCACTTAACTACCTAATATCCTTATTCTCTCCGTGGCTGAACAATTCCCAGCCTTTACCCTCCTCGCATCATGCCCGCTCCACGACCAGTTTCACGATGCGTTCAGCGCAGTTCGCGGGTGCTTTCTCGCTCTCAACTGCGTCCCGCCAGATCCAGCTTCTGTCCCGCCACAATCTCTGCTAGATCATCCATTTCGACCAGAACGACTGCAGCTCCATGGTCTACCTCAAGAGTGCCAATTGCCACACGCGCCTTCAGCACTACTTCGAGACTTCGAGACGATGCCGAAGATTTTGACCCCGCGAGTGTCGAGCGCGAGTCCGATGAAGTCGATGTCTGCATCGTGGGAGGTGGTCCAGCTGGACTTAGCGCTGCCATTCGCCTTAAGCAACTCGCCAACGAAGCTGGGAACGAGGACTTCCGCGTGCTTGTCCTGGAAAAAGCTGGCGACCTTGGTGCCCATATCCTATCTGGAGCTGTAATTCAACCCACCTCCATCAGCGAGCTTATCCCCGACTGGCTTGACGAGAACAACCCCAACCGATTCGAACACGCTACTCCCGCCGGCACCGATCGCATGCGATTCCTCACCAAGAATTCTGCCATTCCTATTCCTGCGCCTCCACAAATGAGCAACCACGGAAACTACATCGTTAGTTTGAACCAGTTCGTCAAGTGGCTCGGCGAGCGTGCTGAAGAGATTGGTGTTGAGGTGTACCCTGGATTCGCTGCATCAGAAGTTGTCTATGCTTCAGACGGCTCTGTCAAGGGTGTCGCCACCAATGACCTCGGCATCGGTCGCGACGGCAAGCCTAAGGAAACATTCGAGCGAGGTATGGAGTTCCACGCCAGGGTCACTATGTTTGGTGAGGGCTGCCATGGAAGCCTGAGCAAGCAGGTCATCAACAAGTTTGACTTGCGGAGGGACAGCCAGCACCAGACATATGGTCTAGGTATCAAGGAGACTTGGGAGATTGACCCAGCCAAGTTCGAAAAGGGCCTGGTTGTCCACTCAATGGGTTATCCTCTCCCCAAGGAGGTATATGGTGGCTCTTTCATGTACCACTTTGGCGAGAACTTTGTTCAGATCGGCCTTGTTGTCTCGCTCGATTACCAAAACCCTTGGATGTCGCCTTACCAAGAGTTCCAGAAGCTCAAGCTTCACCCCCTCTTCCGCGATGTTCTTGAAGGTGGCAAGTGTGTTTCCTATGGTGCTCGAGCTCTTATCGAGGGTGGTTTCCAGTCCATTCCCAAGGTCGCTTTCCCTGGTGGTGCGCTCATTGGTGACTCGGCTGGATTTGTCAACGTGCCCAAGGTTAAGGGCACACACAATGCTATGAAGTCCGGTATGCTTGCCGCCGAGGCAGCATGGACTGCTATCAACGAAAAGACTGATGATGGTACTGTATTCTTGTATGATTACGAGAACAAGTTGCGAGACTCTCCCATTTGGAAGGAGCTTAAAGAGGTGCGCAACATGCGACCCTCCTTCCACAACCCCCTTGGTCTCTACGGCGGCATCATGTACTCGGGCCTCGAGGCTTATGTCTTGAAGGGCCGCGTTCCTTGGACATTCAAGCACAAAACCCCTGACCACGCATCTACCCTTCCTGCCGACAAAGTCCCCAAGATTGAATACGAAAAACCCGATGGCAAGATCACCTTCGATATCTTGACAAGTGTCTCCCGCACTGGAACCAACCACGAGGAGGATCAGCCTGTCCACTTGCAGGTCAAGGACTGGGACGCCCACACCGAAACAACATACCCTCCTTACAAGGGCCTGGAGAACCGCTTCTGCCCAGCTGGCGTGTACGAGTATGTTGAGGACGAGTCTAAGCCTCACGGTGTGCGGTTCCAGATCAACGCACAAAAGTAAGTGCAATTTCACTTTGTCAACTAATTTTGAGTTGAAGGCATAGTAACTAACACCGCAATAGCTGTATCCACTGCAAGACATGCGACATCAAGGCTCCTCACCAAGACATTAACTGGCAGGTGCCCCAGGGAGGTGAGGGTCCCAAGTATTATATGACCTAAGAAAGGCAAACACATGTCTTGTTGAAAACCCTTTTTTTTCGTTGTTTACTATGTATGTATGATACCTGATTTATATACCTGGATGCATACTCGGCGTGTTGGGGAAAGCAAATGGGCGCAAGGCCACATTGAAGAGACGGAAAGGCCTTTTGATTTGTTATTTGGGAGCGAAATGGAGTACAGTAGAGGTTAGGGTGGAAAGTAAATCTTTGATATGAACAAGATCTAGATTCTGACTTTGAATACCAGATGTTTACCTAAAGCGCACTAGATAGTACCTAATACGTCTATTTAGTCGGCATCAACCACGATAACAACACTTGAGCCGCATGAAGATTTATCAACATGTGAGCAGGTTGAGATCTAGAACCTCCGACATGTGGAGAGCCCTGGTCCTTGCGGTTCCCGCGGGTGAGACAGCAAAAGAGTGCCCTCATGCACAGTTCAGTTCATGCAAACGTGGAAACTTGCACTTGAACGACCAAGATAACAGAAAGTGTTCCTGTAATAAACCAAGTGCGGCACCAAATCAAAGAAAATGTTCATTGACCATCAGCAGGTGGTAGACATGAAGGTTCATTTCTACAGCCTCATGTCAGCAAGTCAGCACTGAATGAAGAAAGCGTTGCGATCGTGTACAATTGCGGAGTCGGCTCGACCAGCCTGCCAGCGAATGCAAGACTGGCCATGGATGTGATAACAAGAAGCTAGCAAAGACATGGCGGATCCTGGAAGAACCCTAGAGAATCTCAAATGAGGCTGGTTGGGGCCCTAGGGGCCTTTTTGAACAGACACAAGTGGAGTGAGTGTTCAAACCAAGTCTAGGACTGGTTGCAGAATGTTGCAGGACCAGGAAATTGTTAGTGAGGTACTTGTGTGAGCAGCCCACCCGGTAATTAGACGCGTTCTCGTAAGAGGCAACCGTACTTGGCGATCCCTGACAATCAAAATTTTCGTGTCACCATTCGGCGTCAAATTGGCCGTAGCAACCTGGAACGTGTCCTCAATGTAGACTGGGGTTTTCAAAAGTCACAACGTGCGACTCTTCTTTCAAAGCAAGGCCCAGGCCAGAATAGACTCTGCATCTCTGCATCACAAGAGACCTGCTCTTGCATCAAACGAAAGAGCGGTGCAAAAGCAAAAGCAACTGCGACATAATAAATAAAGAATGCATCAACAGCAAAAAGTGAACCATCATGACGACTGCACATTTCGACGGGGGCTGTCAAAGAGTCTTTGTACTGAGTACATGATGCAAGAAGCCACTCAGTGGACGCACAGAGCCAACCTCCCTAGCACTGCAAAGGGAATGATTGGTTGGAAGCTAGTACGTGATTGGTCACAGACTCACATATGAATGACTCACAAGTCAGCGGGCGGCTGGGCTGCGAGATGAGGAGGCACTGAAGGCACAAAAATAAAAATGGAAGAACCCACACAGCTTGCCTCCTGGTAGCCGCCCGCCGCCTGGAGAAAAAAGAAGCTTTTTTTTTTTGTTTGCGGTGTGTTCGGAAATCATGCTTTGTGTTGCAAGTCAGCTGCGCTCCTGCGATGAGCAGTTTCCCTTGTCACTTAGCCCCCAGCCAAATGGCACGATCATTCTGATGAGACGCTTACGAGACGTCCATCGCAATGCAATGAGCACCATTTGACCAGGCTTCTGAGTATGTCAGGGGCGACGCGTTGCGAAGGAGGGAGGGCGCGTGGGCTGAAGGTTATCATCAGTGAAGGGGGCAGAGCGTGTTTCAGGGTCTTGTCATGTTGGTGGTTGGCAAGAGTCGGTGGTTGGGTTGGGGAGCGAGTGCCACGGGGGGCGAGAAGAGGGTTTGACAGGGCCGACCAGAGCTTGATTTTGGAATGGGGTGGCCCGCTCCGACGACAACGGGGGTGCACAATTGCGTTTGGGGCAACAGAGGCTAGGAGACAATCTTGGTGCGCCAACGAACGAGAGCAATCAGACTGGAGGTGAGAGGAGCCGGGTCTGAAATGAGGGAGTGGAAAAAGCCTAAAAAGAACCAACCATGCCTCGTCGGACTAGACCCCGGCCCATAATTTCAGTCCGTATCCGAGGTCCACAGGCCTCTGATGCTCCATGGATGGGCGCTGTGACGCTCCTATCGCCGCCGGATTGCGTGATGCTCCCGTCGTTGAGTCCGGCTTGAGTCAAGCCAGTCCAGGTCAAGTCAGGCTCTGCTCAGCGCTGGGTCTTGGTGCCCGCCTTTCCCACCGTGATCGTTCCCGTCGGTATTGGCCTTCGTTTCCGTACATAGCGAGTCGGTCGATACCGGTTCTGGTGGTTATTCTGCGTTGCCTTGCTCAGTTAGATATATCGATCACGTTTGTCGCCTTCCATTGTTTTCGTCGATGTTATCGCTGTTTCTTGGTTGATCTGATCGTTCGGCTCGGTATGTTCATGGCTGCGTGTTCGACGTGCAGATTGAGGTGAAGTTTGTGGGTTGGAGAGGAAGAGGAGGTGAGAGGTTAGGTGAGGTGACGGAGGAGCAAGAAAAGAAAGTCCAGGGGGAAGAGATGACGACAAGAAGAGAAATCAGCAGGCGATAGGGAGGCTGACCACGCTACCACGCCAGACACCCCACGCTTGGGCTTGTATGCTTGTTTTTTGGTAATGGCGAGCCGGTTCTGCCAGTCAAGTGAGGACGATTTGTAGTGGGAGACAGAAATGTTAAGACGATTTTGCTAGCAAGGCAGCCGGAAGTCTACCTAATCTTTTTTTCCCCTCCGCCTGACGGGCAAGCTTTGATACCCCAGCCAGTACGCGGCCTGCATCGGGCAGCAGGCCTCCCTGTCAAAATTAGTGGCGATCCTCAAGCTTCAGCGCCCTTTGAGGGAGACAGAAACCAGAATGCAGTGACTCCTCTCACTGGAGACACTCTATCTGTGTTGACATTGGAAAGGAACCGTAACTGCTTGGGAGTCTAAGCACCTGATAAATTAGAAATGGAGGTGGATGACTCACAGTGCTAGTGTTACTTATTATTTTGATCTTGTTTAGATTCTCAAGTGGTTTATTGCATTCAGTAGCTGATATAATAGTCCTGGCATTTACTGCCAGTAGAGGGCGTGAATGCCTGCTGCAGAGCGCAGAGCCTGGAAAGTAGCAAAAAGACCGAGGTTCGTATCACAAAGTCGCAAGTACATTGACTTTGAGCTTGTTGCAGCGAAACTTCAGGGGCTCAAGACTCAGACTGGGGTGCGTGGGTGGGAAAAAAGGAGATAAAATCAGCGTCGCAAGAGTGTTTGATTGGATCAACAGAGTTTAGTGTGCATGCTAGCGCGTGCCAAGCCTGCCAGCAGCGACGCCACAGGTTGTGCTGTTGCCTAGGGTGCTCCTGCCTGAGCGTGTTTGCTCAAAATTATAAAGAGCCAGCCCTCCCCTCGCCCGCCTGTTTCGAAAGACCTGCGCGGAAGTCCCGATTGACGGCCCTACGTACCAACCACTTACGTCCGGCCATTCTTTTATTATCTGATCCCCCCACGACGTCACACCCCATACCTCATCTTACCTCATCACCAACTCCAAGTCCATCTCCAAATCTTGTTGGTCAATATTCACATTGATCAATCTCTCTCATACTCAGCCTAGATCTTGATCGGTATCTGGCTCTGTACCTTTCCCTCTTCACTTTGTCACTGTCACGACCCTGCCGCTGCAGACGTGATCCCGCTCTCTAGCCCAGGAAGAACGAACTTTGGTATCGACACCTCTTGCATCCAAGTTTAAAAGAACTGAAATACGTTTTTTGCTCTCTTCGCCCCTTTCGCGCAACCGATAACGTTGAACCCGACGAAGACCGGAACGAAGCGATACCCGCCGACACCGTTACCGTTACAACCGAGTCGTTGCGCTGTTGTAGACAACAATATAAAAAAAAAAGAAGTTGCTGTGAAGTGAAAAGAAGCCCGTGCTTCTGAAAGTCTCATTGTCTGGCCGATATTCTGAATATCACCAACACCCAAAAAAAAAAAAAAATTACCAGCCGACTTTCTTCAGCCACATTCCGTTCTCATTGGCATCGAGTTACATTCGACGCTTTTAAGAATAACTTTTCCAATTGCTGGGTCAGTTTCTTTGTAGGGGACACATTAACTTGTTTCTCTCCCGCTATTGGTAGGTGGCCCCTCTATGATTCACTGCACAGCCTCCCTACCCCGCCTATAAAAGGTTGGCTTCTTCTCCCTTTTCTGAATTTCCTTCTCGCATCATTCGGCGGTGCTGCTCTCGTATCCCGTTCTACCAACCTTTTCACCATCGCATCTACCTCCATTGGTAGGATGCATGACATCGTCATTTCACGCGCGATGCTAACATGGATCCTTTTCTAGATCTGTTCAGCGATTGTTCATCAACGTTGACACTTCTCGATACCGACTCCAATCATGGAAGGCATCCAGACCCACCCCTCGAACGCGGCGCAAGCCAAGGCCTTCACTGCGCCCGGATCGCTGTCGTTTCCCGGAGCAACCAATGAGTTGACACCGCCACTCGTGGGCAACGGTGATGCTGCTCAGCAACCGGCTCTGAACGGTCAGCAGGCGGCAAATGGCAATGGGGTGGCACCCGCAACGCCTGTCGCGACGCCTGCTGCCAACCAAGGACCTAGTGGAATCACTCCCACCCTACAGTATGTATCCTCCTGAGTGACTTTTTTATGCTCAGCGAGGCTTATATGGCAAACTTAAAGGAACATCGTGGCTACAGTTAACCTTGATTGCCGCTTGGACCTCAAGACTATTGCTCTGCATGCCCGTAACGCAGAGTACAACCCCAAGGTACATCAGTCTTTGCGTGTATGCTGTGCCTAGACACGTTGCTAACAAGAGAAGCGTTTCGCCGCCGTCATCATGCGAATCCGTGAGCCCAAGACGACTGCCCTTATCTTTGCTTCTGGCAAGATGGTTGTCACAGGTGCCAAGTCAGAGGATGACTCGAAGCTTGCCTCGAGAAAGTACGCCCGTATTATTCAGAAGCTTGGCTTCAACGCCAAGTTTACCGACTTTAAGATCCAGAACATTGTCGGCTCTTGTGACATCAAGTTCCCTATCCGACTTGAGGGCTTGGCCTCACGCCATCACAATTTCAGTTCTTATGAACCCGAGTTGTTCCCTGGTCTTATCTATCGCATGATCAAACCTAAGATTGTGCTTCTTATCTTCGTCAGTGGCAAGATCGTCTTGACAGGTGCCAAGGTCCGAGAGGAAATTTACCAGGCCTTCGAGATGATCTACCCTGTGTTGCAAGGTTTGTCTCCCCTTCTTACGTATCATTCTTTGTACATGCTAACTCTATTCCAAAGATTTCCGCAAGGTCTAAGGTACTACCTTATACTTGGTCATCTGGCATTTCACATATCATCTTTTCGACGTGTATGATTAGAAAACCGTCACGATACCACGATTGCTTCATCTTTTTTTCTGGCTACCACCTGGTCTTGATGCTCAGGATGGTGGTCAGAAACTTGCGTTTGTACCATTTTGAATTATTTCTGCATTGCAACGGCGTTGGCGGGGGGCGGTTGGGACGAGGGATTTCACGAGGAATTTCGGTACAGGGGGAAAACATAAGAAAGAATACTCATCCCGCGGCACATCATAGATTGCTCGCGCCATTACTGCGGCGCAAGCGCTCAGTTGATTTGAGCGCCTCTAATACTTCAAGGGACACACTGAGTGGGGAGGGTCTGAGGAAACAATGTCGAGCTGTTGCCGAGATGAACCTGTCGAGGGTTCACATAAACAAACACGGACTTGGCAACGGGTTCCGTGAAAACAAGAAGAGCATGCCCCGGCTTCTGCCGGCGGATAAACGGACTTCTCGTGATCAACGCGGCCGTCTGTTCTTCTTTCTGCGAGGTTCACTCCAGAATGAACAGTTTTTCACAGTAGTGAGATATAAACAAAGTTCAAATTCTCCAAAATATCTGAAGCATTTTTGACGTTTTGTATGCTGTGAAATGTGAGCTTGTTTGTGCGATAAGACACCTGTTTCCACCTACTCACGTGCTCAGCCAATAATGGCAACTTTGAAGGTCAAGTTGGAGACTAACCCCGATGTTCGGCAGCGCCAAAAGGTTATCAGCCGATCATAGACCCGTTCTCGAGTGTTTAGCGTCGCCTCCCCCAGTCGGCCAGCGCCGTAATCGGTGTGGGAACGGGGAAAAGTCTTCGTTCGCATTTCATCGGCCAATCTGGACTTTCTCTCTGTTGCTGGCTTCGTAGATAAGTGACTGTCCCTCGTAGGAAGCTCGCTCTTGTCCTTTCTCGTCGTGTGAATATTATCTTTTCCTCGCAATGGCTGCTGGTGCTCCCTCTTCCATCCTTATCGTCGGCTCTGGCGTCTTTGGCCTTGGCACTGCCTGGGCTCTGGCCAAGCGACCATACTACTCCAACACTTCGATCACTGTCGTCGACGATTGCGCAGGTCAATTCCCTCCCGAGGATGCTGCCAGTGTAGACTCGTCTCGAATCGTACGAGCGGATTATTCAGACCCTTACTATGCCGCGCTGGCCGCCGAAGCTCAGAAGGAATGGCGAAAGCAGGGCGATGAGGATGTTGGTGGACAGGGACGATACTCCGAGTCGGGCTTCGTCCTTTGCGCGAGCGAGACACCAAAGGATTTCAAGCTGAAGAAGTCCGGCATGGACTATACCAAGGAGAGCGCGAAGAACGTCGAGTCGATTGCGAAGCAGACCGGTCTGCCCATGGACAAGATCCAGAGACTGGAGAGCACAGAAGCCCTGCAGGAGTTCCTCGGTACAAACGGATATCCTGGAGACTGGGGCTACCTCAACGGTAACTCGGGCTGGGCTGACGCAGGAGAGGGCATGAAGTGGCTATACAAGCAGGTCAATGCCATGGGGCGAATTGAGTTCGTCAACGGCAAGGTGACAGAGCTTGTGGCCGAGGGCGATCGGGTCGTTGGCGCGAAGCTCGGCGATTCAAAGGTTCTCAAGGCCGATGTAGTGATGGTTGCTGCTGGTGCTTGGTCTGGCTCACTTGTCGACCTTCGAGGTAGAACCGAGGCTACTGGCCATGCAGTCGTATACATGGATATCACACCCGAAGAGCAGAAGAGACTGGATAACTTCCCTGTCGTGCTGAATCTCAGCACTGGTCTCTTCCTTATCCCCCCACGAAACAACGTCCTCAAGGTCGCTCGCCACACATTCGGGTACATCAATCCCTTCAAGATCAACAACGCTCTTCCCCCGACACCCGACGACAAGAGGGAGCCTTTCCTCGCATCTCAACCATACACTTCCCGCAACGACTCCTCGAACCTTCTATCCGTCGAGGCCGACAAAGACCTTCGCCGAGCACTCAAGGATCTATGTCCCATCCGCGGCCTAGAAAACCGACCGTGGAAAGAGGCTCGAATCTGCTGGTACTCTGACACGCGAGACGGCGAGTGGCTCATCGACTACCACCCCGGCTGGAAGGGACTCTTCGTGGCGACCGGAGACAGTGGACACGGATATAAGTTCCTGCCAAACCTGGGCGAGAAGATTGTCGATGTTATGCAAGGTCAGGGCGGCAAGCTTGGTGACAAGTGGCGATGGAGAGAGATGGAGAACGACGGCGTCGGAAGAGAGACAAACGGCGTCTATAAGGGCCTGATGACCCAAGACGGCAGTCGAGGTGGACGCCCACTTGTGCTCTGCGATGAGCTGGACAAGGGCCGGGCGCCTGTGGGAGAGTCAAAGGCCAAGCTATGATAGAACATAAGATGGTCTCGATTGTCAAGCGTCTGCGTTTGTTTGTATTAGTGGAAGCGTTCGTAGCAGCAAATAAATGTTTGTATGTAAAGTCAAAGTCCAGGTGTACAAAGTGACATGATCCTCCCTACCTAAGGTACCTGCCTGATCTGATCAGCAAGGAGGGTAAGCCAACAAGTGAGACCACTTACATGTTAAATGCATAGCGGGGCTACTGTAATATCTGACCGACGGCGTTTCAGTTAACGCGGTTTGTCGATATGAATTCGTCACCGGAAATGAATTGTCCATGACCAAAAGGGAGGCTCTATATATAGTCCATGCTCATCATGTGAAAAATTACCGAGGCTGACGACCGATGCTATTTGTTCGCTCGATTTCAAGCCTGCATCCTATGCTTGTACTGAGCAAAATGGCCTTTACCATTAGGGCAAAATAGCGGCGACAAGGGCTCTTTCAACTGAACTGAGAGTTGTTTCTCCTTTCTGAAGTCTTGAGCAACGTGCAGTGCATGTTCCTATGAATGGCATCTTCGTCTCGTCGTTATCAACCATAGTCAAAGGCATTATAGTCAGGTTTAGAGGTCACTAGGACACCTTGAGATTATGATCCTCTCCTCTGAACTGTCTCCTGCGCAACCTTGGTCGTTGCGTTCACGATCAGCTCGTGCTCGTGAGAGTGTACCTTCTCCTTATACTCTTCTAGACCCTCTCCCTTCCACTCAATCTCCTTGACTAGGATAGGAGTACCCCTGTCTACCTCAGCGATCACGTAGTGGGCCATGATACCCGAGCGTGTTAGTCGTCCAGCCTTGAACTCATCGTAGGCACGCTCAATAGCACTGGCTCCGTCAAACTCCCCAGGTAGAGCACTAAGTAGTCAAGTTAGAATCTGAATCAGATCTTTACGCAAATGGTGATAGGGCACTAACGGGTGAAGGTTAATCACGTTAATTCCCGCCTTCTTTATGGGATCCAAGAAAGCAGGTGAGAAAACATGCATCCAGCCAGCCAGAACGATCAACTCGGGCTTCTCCTTGTCGCCTGACAGAACCCTCTCGGCCAGAGCTGCATCGTATTTTTGACGTCCTTCGACTACCTTCTGTTCGTCTGTTTCTCCCTTCTTCAGGAAACCATTGCTTATCAGGTTGAAGTATTCCCAAGGAATGCCTGATCAGGAGTTAGTTGGCTGCTGTCCCCACCAATACATGGTGTACAGATTTCCCTACCTGCTTTCTCCGCACGAGCAGTCGCATGTGCGTTTTTTCGGTTCACGATGAGAGAAATGATACGGCTGCTAGGAAGTGAACCAGTAGATATCGCATCTATAAGAGCCTGGAAGTTAGAGCCAAAGCCAGAGGCCATGACAAGAATCCGGCATGGTGAAGTTTCTTGTGTGGACATATTGACTGATGTGACGATAGAGTAAAGAAAGAAATGAACGGTATGCGTGAGTTATAGCTTCATGTGCATTAATCCTTCAACTTCAAAAGCTTCAAAACTTTCACCCCTCCAAAGGCTATCACGTGACGCCGATAGCGGCAGACACACATTTGTCGAGAAAGTGGTCCGATGGAGTGAATAAGGCACGAATCTTTAGGCTCAACTGCATTTTGATATTTTACTGTGATTTGTTCCACTTATTCCTTAATCATGTGCAGGCTGCATGGTGAACCAACCTGGTCCTACCATCAACCTTTCTAAGTCAGTTGGAAAGTAATTTGAGGTTTAAAACCACACTTGACTTCGCATTATCGAACAACAGCAAATTTCCCAACCTAAAATGTGTACTCTGAGAAGCAATTCAGCGGATGCTTATGGCCCGTCCTATATAGAACCAAAATACTGAAGCTGGGGGATGATGAATAAGAAATGTTGTACTTTTGTTAGATTTGATTGTAAGATATAGGGTAAATGCATGTGAAGAAGTCTTGAACCGTATCTGTACTAGCGCTTTAAGGCTTAGATGGACCCACGTCCTTCAACAGCCGAGAACTCTAGGTTAACTCGCGGCGCCTCAAGTCACTGCGATGCGACAGTCCACCTCTAGCCGACTTCATCCTCAGACTTTCCTCCAGTCGACCCCCGACGCTCCCTTATTCGAACCTCGCTATTTTTTGCAGTCGCTGGACATGTACAGATAAAATCGACAACGAAACGAACCCAATCATGTCTTCCGGCAAGGGTGTGTCCGAATTCCCAAATTTGGAAGCTAAGCTCCAAAAACCGACCAAGCAGTCCCTTTTTGAGAAGCAAAAGGCAGAGGCTGAAGCCAAACGACTACGAGAGGAAGCAGAGACTGCTGCCGTCTACAACGAGTTTGTCAAGAGTTTCGACCGCGACGATGGTTACGATGGCCACAACGCGCCCAGCTCTTCAATGCCTCCGCGCCCGCGACCTGGGTTTGGAGGCCCGCCGCCTCCATCGGGACCTGGTAGACGACATTTCGGCACGTCAGGACTAAAGAGTGGCCCGGGAAGCTTGGGGCCGCCGCCGCCTTCGTTCGGGAAGAAGCGCTCTTTCCAGGACTTTGCGCGGGCGCCGCGCGATAAGGGAGTATTGGGTTACGATGAGGGCAGTGGTAGCGGAGGGCCGATCCCAGCATCTAGGGCCTTTAACACGAGCGATGATGAAGACATGGGCGATGCAACAGACCGAGCTGAAGAGAAGGCCATCGCGAAGCCCACGTTACGACTTTCCAACATACCTCCTGGAACATCACCAGCAACGATCAAGGCGCTGATCCCTGAGAACCTGACAGTAGAGAATGTCAATATCACACCATCCACCGGCTCCGGGGGCTCGGAACGAAAGCACGCTGTTTCAATTGTGACATTATCGCAGGATACACCCGCCAACGAGATAGATGCAGCCGTAACTACATTACAGAACCGATATATGGGCTACGGATACTATCTATCTCTTCATCGCCATCTCTCGTCGGCTGTCGCAAGTTCGCTAGCATTGCCCAGCATTGGCTCTTCCTCAACGTCCCAACCATTTGGGGCAAAACCAGTCGAGCAACCATCAGGACCGCAGAACCCGCATACACAACACGGTTTCCAGAAGGGATTCGCGCCTCCGACTTCATACGCCCCCCCAGGCGCCGGGATCAATCGGTCAAACCTGCTACACGTGCCAGTGAAGCCGCCATCAGATGTGAAAACCATCCAGCTGATCAGTAAGGTCATCGAAGGAGTTCTTGAGCATGGACCAGAATTCGAGGCTCTATTAATGTCGCGACCCGAAATTCAACGAGAAGAAAAATGGGCATGGATATGGGACGCAAGAAGTCGGGGTGGTATATGGTATCGGTGGAGATTATGGGAGATCATTACAGGATCGCAGCAACGGCAGAAGGGCAAATATGTCCCTCTCTTCGACGGCTCGCATGCATGGAAGGCACCGGAGAAGAACCTCAACTTTGAGCACACGACTAAACTCGACGAGTTTGTGTCAGATTCGGAATACAACTCATCAGACGATGAGGAATTTGAAGACGAGAACAAACGGGAAACTACAGATGCCGAGTCTGAAAAGACATTTCTCAATCCACTGGACAAGGCCAAACTCACACATCTTCTCGCGCGATTACCGACATCGATGTCGAGGTTAAGAAAAGGCGACGTCGCGAGAGTGACGAGCTTTGCGATCACCCATGCCAGCCGTGGAGTTGACGAAGTTGTGGCAATGATCACATTCAATGTCGAGAAACCGCTTGCTCTTACAGGCGCTAACCCCAACAAGAAGTCGGATGCCAGAGAAACACAACCAGGCGCACAAGAAGAAGCCTCAAGTAACGAGGGCCCTGACGTTAGTGGTGCTAGTCTGGTAGGGTTATACGTCGTTAGTGATATCCTGTCGTCTTCATCAACAAGCATTGTACGACACGCATGGAGGTTTCGACAACTCTTTGAGACGTCGTTGAAAGATCGCAAGACGTTCGAAACGTTAGGTCTCATGGCCGAGCGACTTAAATGGGGTCGTCTACGCGCAGAGAAGTGGAAGCGCAGCATTCATCTTGTTCTAAATCTCTGGGAAGGATGGTGTGTCTTTCCGGCCGATACTCATGAACTATTTGTTCGCAGTTTTGAGAACCCTCCTTCATTGGTTGCTGTCGAGAAAGAGGTTGTTGAAGAGAAGAAGGGTAGGTGGAAGTCAGTCGAAGATGGGCAAGCGCGCGTATTACCGGTTTCGACGATGGAAGAAGAGGACGACGTGCCGGGCGAGGCCATCGAAGAAGACGATGTAATTGGAGAGCCAGTGGAAGAGGACGATGTCGAAGGGGAACCCATTGACGAGGATGACATCGAGGGCGAGCCTATCGACGAGGACGAGTTGATCGGGGAGCCAATGGACGAGGATGAGGCTACAGCAGGTGAGCCGCCATCAGCGCCTTCAGAACGACCTGCTACAGAGAGCGAAAGCAAGACCCTGGAAGAATCGCCTCGAGCCGGCCAGCCTAGAAGGCGAATGCGCGCAGTGGATATGTTCGCAGACTCGGACGACTCCGATAAGGGGGCGTAGAGATAGGCGAAGCTCATGGGAAACCATTTATGTTAGCAATGAATTAAGCGTAACCGTTCCGTCTGATCGGAGATGGCGCAATCCAACGGCGTAAGACCCGACCAGACGAAGAAACCGGATGCCTTTTTAGCTCGTGTGTGACACAGGGCCTTTGAAGATCACTTGAAGTGCATCCAATATCAAGACTGGGGCGTTCATGATGGCCAACCGAGGGTGGGCATGGCATAAGACTAGACGAGGATCTCACGGGAGATGGACCTATAACAGAGAGACAATGTAACGTAGGCACGAAGTACACATGCTCGGGGAACTCTGCTTATGATATCAACATTGTCGTTGGTCAGATGAGGCTGGTGATGTTGGGACCTGTCCAAGACTTCAAGTTACCCAAACCAGCGGACCGTGCCTCTGACGCCTGCCAAAACGCCTATTGTTACGTCACTTGGATCAATAGTGTAGACAATTGATATATACCCATGAGGTAAAAAAAGACGACGGGAGACTTGAGTGCATGAGCCTTGACGGTGTTAGTGTTGGTGTTGATGTGGCCGGGGCCTTTGAGCCAATGGAAACTTGCTCACTCGGCCGGGTTGGCTGATGGAGACGTCCGGACATAGTGGAGAGGGAGGAGGGAAGCGGCAAGAAGGGTTGGAAATACGGTAAAGAGAGATTTTTTGGTATATTTGAGTTATCGATGATGTTGCTTTATTGATATGTTTTTTCAACGTGTATTTTTGTTTATTAGATCGCCGTGTGAGGCTCCATTGTTTCGTTTATCGGCTGGGGAACGGAGGTGATCAACCGGATCTCCGGCCGATGAAATGCGCTGCTCCGTGTCGGCGGCCGGAGGATGGGTAGTTTCTTTAGTTGTTGCAGCCGGGATGGATGGTGTCAGGCTTGGCTTTTGGGGCAACACCGTCATTAATATTACAGCGCATGGTAAATCCACAATCAATTATCTGTCTATTGAATAAGGATCTTCTGCGGAATATTCATAGTCGGTGCTTGAATATATCTTATCACGAAACCTTATTCCAGCTTCCGTAATCCAACTTCTCTCCCGAAGCTGAGCTGAGCTGAGCGGGCAGTAAAAAACTAGTGTCGCAATGATCTCGCACAGCAAGTGCCTTGCTGGGATTAGGCGTGGAACCCTCTGAAGGCGCTTCTGCCCGCTGCAGCCCCCGCATGGTGGGGGGGGCCCGATGCACCTTTGCAGGTAGAATATCCGCCGTTCGCTCCTGCTGACAAGGGAAGTGAAGAAGGTTGGGTCCCTGAATAATGTGGCCTGGGCTTTTGAATCAAGATCGCACCTGCCTCTACCTACCTCTGTATGCTTTGTTTCATCTTTACTTCTACTTCTACTCCAGCGCCAGCGCCAGCGATATTATCATTGCATATTGAACCTCACTCTATCATTCGCGCTATTCTCATTTCGCATATCATCGACCGGTAGATTCGTCGAGCTCAAGTACGAGAGCCTCATATCGAACGACCACGACCCCCGACTCCGACTAGACTTGCGCTACATCAGCCAAAATTCATTTTTTGTACGCCCTTACTTATTGCGCAAGCGTTCGAATCTTCGAGTATCGCCGACTTTCCGCGTCGCTCCATCTAGATCCTCTCAACTCCATGTCGAATTTCGCGAGATTTGCGCTCTCTTAGGCTCCTGTTACGGCTTTGAGCCGGCCACAACCACCATATTCATCCGCATTGCTCCACCTCTGTCCTTCGTCGCACACATACTTACCCGACGACATCTTCACTATGCCTCTCATTAACGGGATAAAAATGGCCTGGTACGTCTAATTCTGCGTATGCCGCGCTTGTACTCGGCAGACTTGTCTAACTCTCGACTTCGTAGCGAGCCTTGCATCCGAGGCCATCGCTCTACCAAGTGTACGCACGCCAACGAGCGACTAATGGTACCTGTACGTAAACCGGGAAGACCCCTCAGTACATGTCCTCACCCGGCCTCTCGCCCATGCTCTTGTGGTCAAGTCACAGCTGCCATACCAAAGAAGCAGGCATGTCACTGCGGCCCCAGCAAGGATGCCGAATCGCCGACTCTCAAACCTGAGAATGGTGACAGTACAAGCAGTTCTACGCCCCAGAGCCCTGTTGGCAAAACACCAGGATCAGGCTATCGGGTGCAGAAAACGAGCTCCAAGGGCAGCAACCAGAGCAGAAGAGAATCTGTTGATCCAGCGGCCTTCCAGCGGATGGATCCTAAAATGCTCAACATCCTGCCTGCTTTCGACGACATATCCCAAAAGTCGGTCACGCCTCTTCCTGATATGTCTCCTTACGGAGGTTTAGGAATGACTCCAGCAGAGAGCCCTTTCGGACCAGTCATGTACCCTATGTTTCAACCCCATATACAACCTCCTATGATGAGCCCAGGCAGCTCAAAAACGACAATGACCAGCCAGTCTGACTCAATAACGGGCACGCAGGTGCTAGAACAGTCGGTCCAGTCTACACCAAAAATGGGCTCTTGTTGTGGAGGAAGAAGTGCTGATAATGCTGCATCTGTCCCTATAACACTGGCTTCAGTACCCAGTCCTCCGAAACCCAAGCCTAAGAGTTGCTGCTCATCTAGCAACGACTCCCCCAAAACTGACCACAAGAGCGATACCATACCGGCCAGCGACATATCGACGCCTAACAGCATGATGATGTCGCCCTTCCCGGCCCCTATCATGATGCCCAATGGCATGTACGCCTACTACCCGCAGCCTACAGTCTTTACCTATCCACCGCAGTATGGCTCGTACTTGCAACCTCTCCAACCGGAACAATGGCGACAAGTAATGGCTACGATGACGTTTGCTGGTCAAGGAGGCATGCCTTCGCCGTATGGAATACCTGGTGCGCCATTCCCAACTCCGACTGCCCCCCAAACTCCCCATTCAGCCGCGGGTACTTCTCACCAATGCAGCTGTGGTGCTTCGTGCGAGTGTGTCGGTTGCGCAGCTCATCCTTACAACGAAGCGACTCAAAGCTACGTGCGATCGGCTTGGCAGAGCATGATGGATACTAGTTACACCCACGTCAACGGGCACGGGCACGGGCACGGAAACGGCGAGGTGCCAGCAACAAACGGCCACAGCGTAAGCGTAAACGCAACCACGGATAATATACCCCAGATTGGTTCTGCAGATGGCACCGTATCACCAGCCGCCCCGCAAACTCCCTCGGAAGCAGCCTCTGGCATGAGTGAAGAACAAGCACTGTCGGCCAACGACTTCTTCTTCGTCAGCTATCCATTCGGGGATTCTTGCGCGGGCGAGGAAGCAAGCTGCCCATGTGGAGATGATTGTCAATGCTTAGGCTGTGTGATTCATGGGAACCCTGACCCGGGGGTGGAAATAGGAGCCGAGGCCTAGAAGGCATATAGCTAGGATGATGATACTTTCGTGCTTCTGAGGCAATTCCCCGAGACCTTCAGAGGAACTAAGAGAACGAAAAGCATGTTTCCAACCGGGGTTTCATGATAAAAAGATGTATCACAAAAAGACGGAGAATTTGAGAAGAATTTGGGTCGGACGAAGAAGACGAATTAGAAGCGGGTCGCAAGTTCACGATACAATATACCCAGCGGAATTTTGTAATGACGAGATAGGTCGTTGAGCGACTGCCAAGTATAAAATAGCTTTACCATATCAAGCATAGGAACACTATGAACTCCCGTCCATGTTGGTTTATATTGAGTTATTAGCGTACGATAGAATAAGCGGTATACTACACCACTCCTGCCTGTAACTTCGTCTTAGACGCAGTCAGGTTAAAGCGACGTTGACGAAAAGCGGGGCGCACTGTGTCATCCCTTCATCTCAAAATCTCGTCTTCAAACGGTTTGAAATTGGCCTGGCTACTTTTCAACATCTTCCTAACAAATTTAATACGCGTATTTCCTTAGTCTAGTATACTCAGACATAGTCTCACAGTCTCAGAATGGAACGCTATAACCAAACCCGAGAGAGGTCGCCGCGCCGTGACTACAGCTCTCACAACAGGGGAAACCAGGATCGCGATACTCATCGCAGAAGCACGCGCTCACGCTCACCGGCTCACAAACGTTCGAAGACTTCATCATCTCGCCACGACAGACATTCTACTGAGCCAAGCGGCCATCACTCAACACCAAGACATCACCATCGTCATCATCACCGTTCGTCGCACAGACATCGGGATCATGATACCAAAAGCCGGCAACCTGAAGCTGCGGTCAAGTTGCCCTTTGATGCACGACCCCTGTCAAAAGCGGACCTGGACGCCTTTGAGCCACTCTTTGGCGAATACCTCAGCCTCCAAAAGCAAAAAGACATCACCCTGATGGATGACCATGAGGTCAAGGGACGCTGGAAGAGCTTTGTAGGGAAATGGAACCGAAAGGAGCTGGCAGAGGGATGGTATGACCCGGAGACCTTCACACGAATTTCAGCAGAGAATCCTGTTGTACCTCGAGCAAGACGCGCTTCTGTGCATCAAGAAGAAAGGGAACAGCCTGGGAAGGATGCCAGAGACGACGGCAGCGAAGAAGAAGAGGATGATGACGATGATTATGGCCCTACCCTTCCAGGTTCAGACCGTACGCGCCGTTCTGGACCAGGAATTCCCACACTTCAGGATCTGTCTTTACGCACTGAACTTAACGAAGAAGATAGACAAGCGTCCATTGCCGATCTTCGTAATGCGCGCAAAGCCGACCGCACTGTTCAGAAGGAGCGCCTCGACGACCTAGTCCCTCGCGCTGAGGCTGGCACCCGGGAGCGCATGCTTGAGAAGAAGGCAGAAGTGGCAGACAAGATGCGTTCATTCCGCGACAAGAGCCCTGGTACCATGGAGGTCGCTGATGAGAAGGAGCTAATGGGTGGCGGAGACTCCTTGGACGAGTACAAGAAAGCCAAGGAAAGGGAACAACGGCGCAAGACGGAGAGAGAAATTCGCAGGGAGGAGATCGATAGGGCTAAGAGAGAAGAGATGGAGGAGAGGAAGAGGGCCTGGCAGGAGAGGGAGGAGGGGACTGTTAGTATGTTGAGAGAGTTGGCGCGACAGCGATTTGGATAGGAGAGATGTTCGTATTTTCTCTCTATCTTCAAGTTTCGACGATGCGATGGCTGGCGCATTATCTATCTTATTCTTCTACATTTATGTCTTCTCGGCGCACCTATTGGGGGACGACTTTTTAGCGCACTGTGGGAACGCACATTTGGCCCACCCAAATCAAAACTCTTTTTCACGACGAACACCAGAGGGCGACGGCTTGACTCTGGAACCCGGACCTTGAAGATACTCACAAGGAATCTCGAGCGCAAGGATACAGTCACTGGAATTTAGGTCTATCCACTGGGGCCAGCATATTCAGGCGACTCATACATCAACGTACAAGACCACATCGACAGAATCTTACTCCAACTTTCCAGATTGTTACTCGTTCACTCATTCTTGAACCGCCGTCTCACGACTCATATATCACAATGTCGGGAGAAATAGACTACGGCTTTGGCGACCTCATGGACGACCCAGAGGATTACTGCCCACCGACCCCTCCTCCCACGTCCCAGGTCTTCACCATGCAGAGCGGCAAACCCATAACGCTGCACCTCGTTGGCGCCAGCCCTACCGAGGCTCATCATCTCTGGAACGGCGCAAAGATGATCGCCGACTTCTTTGAGGAGGATTCTTCTCGGGTGCGCGACAGGACAGTTCTCGAGCTTGGTGCTGCGGCTGGTCTGCCTAGTATTGTCGCTGCTATCCTTGGTGCGCGCAAGGTCGTCGTGACAGATTATCCAGACCCAGATATCGTCCGGGTCATGCAGAAGAACATCGACGAGTGTGACGAAACAGTCGAGCCCCGTGGCCGTATCGCCAATACTGTCGACGCCGTAGGCTTCGTATGGGGTGCTGATCCCATTCCGCTGCTCACCCGTCTGAACCCAACAGATGAGTCTCACAAGGAGCGCTTCGACGTCCTCATCCTGGCCGATCTCCTCTTCCGCCACAGCGAGCACGGCAACATGGTCAAGACGATCAAGGAAACACTGAAAGTCTCGCGCGAGAGCGTCGCCTACGTATTCTTCACGTCGTACCGCCCGTGGAAGAAGGAGCTCGACATGGGCTTCTTTGATATTGCGCGCGAGCAGGGCTTTGAAGTGGAGCAGATTGCCGAGCGAAGACTTGACAAGCCGTTGTTTGAGAACGACCCTGGTGATTTGGATGTGCAGAAGACTGTCAAGGGATTTGCCGTGCGATGGTCTGCTGAGGCGTGTAAGTGAAGAATCGTGAGGTTTTGGGAGAGAAGACGGTAGATAGATAAAATTGTTCACTGAGATTGCTTCAGTGAGCTTGGGGATTGGTATAATGAATGACGATTATGACAATGACATTGATACTGTGTGAGACTTATTCACATGCGAGAAAACATGCGACAACGATGTCTACTCCAACTGTTACGTTACTTGACTTCCATATTAGTAGATGCAACGAGCCGCGATGTTTCCCGTTCCCCACACGCCTTGATAAAGAGGACTCCAGTCACCAAACACGCATCTTCTCTCCAACAGTTGCACAAGACCGAGAGTGTTACTGCAAACATCCGCACCAAGTCTCGTTTCGTCTCGAGTACGGATACCCCGAAACATCTCCAACCATCCTTTGCTCAGTTACAGAGCCAGTCTGGCCGAGGTACTCCGTACTGTCAGCAGCTTATATTCCCCAGGTACCGTAGCAGAAGCTCGAGAGGGGTAACGACAGGGACGGAATTTTGCCCTATTTTGCCGGCGATCCACAGGCCGCATCCCATGCTGCAACGCACCCCAGCCCGCAAGCCAAGCTACGGACGAATTTCCGCACTATTCACATCACATCATGCCGACCTCGCAATACCTTCAAGACCTCAGCAGGGATGGTTTTGTTGTGGTAAAGTCGATTGTGAATAAAGACAAGCTCGATGCTTTACGCGAGGCTAGCTCAAAGGCTACTCAGCTGGCTCGCGATGGGCAATGGCCGTATGTACGTAAAAATAATACCCTGACACCCATCCTTTTTTAGGACAGAGATACTAACTAAACAGATCCGTACAGTAGGTAAGCAGTTCCCTCCATGGGATGCGAGCCAAGCGCGTGAACATGGGATATGGGGCGTACAGCACCTTATGAACCCTGGGCTTCCAGGCCACGAGCTCTTCACCGAACTTTACTTTTCTGAGGCTATTCTCGGCATCGTCAAGCAACTGCTGCAGTGTCAAGATGGGGATCTTGTTATGGAGCTGTTTAACATGCTTGTCAGGCCCGAGAAGGACTTTGAGTTAAGGTGGCATCGCGATGATATTCCCGCCGAGGCTAGTAAAGAGGAGGAGATGGAGCGCCTTGGCAAGCATGCCTACCATGCTCAGTATAACTTTGCCTTGTGGGAAGATGCGTCTCTTATTGTTGTACCTGGCTCGCATAGGCGCGCAAGGACTTCGCTTGAGCGAAGTGCCGATCCTTTTGCAAATTCCTTACCTGATCAGCTTATCGTTGAACTGCAGCCTGGGGATATTGTCTTTTATAATAACAACATTCTTCACCGCGGAGCTTACAGCAGCAGAAAGGAAAGAATGACGCTGCACGGCTCCGTTGGCCATGTACAAGGCAGCGCTCTACGAGCGAGGAACGTTTTGCAGCACGGGGTTGGTGACTGGGTTGACAAGTGTGTCCTCGAATCACTCCCAGAGGACGATAGACGAAGGGCCGAGGGGATGAGACAGCGTCTTATCCACCTTGGCAGCGAGAGCGGTCAGGTTGGTTACTCACACCAAGGCTGAGAGGGCTGAGAACAATGAGGCCGACAATTTGATGTCATATGGCTTGATGCTCGCGTATCGATGCGGGCCTCACAGTTATAGGAGGGCGCCAGGAGGGGTATCCTTTGTAAACAGACCTTGCTTAGAGTTGAGGATTTAAGATGCTAGGTGATACAGAATCACACTTCAATACTAATTCCTCATTAGTATAAAGCGTTTGCCATCGAGGTTCGTTCGAGCTAGACAACAATGTATCACAACTCGATTTCCCTGGCCAATTGGACTGCATGCCAGTACCAGTCAGCCTGAGAACCATTTGAGTCTCAGTATAAGACATTCTCTAGAGTCGTCCAGGTATCAGCCAGACAAATACAAGTTCTCAGTTAGGTGCTTTAAGTCACTCTTGTATTGCTGTGATAGGCCGGTAACCGTAGCAAACCTGTGTGGCTGTCAACCGCGCATAGACACGACCGAGGTTAGCAATAGTATCCGGAATAAAATCCGACTTCCCGATCATCTTCTGATAGTGCCTAACAGAGATATCTAAAGGTTGCTACTTGACCCCGCATTCTTTGACGTCGGATCGAAAGGGTTGTTCCCTCCGCGGAAATCATTTGGGGATCCCGAATCTTAGAAACGTAAAGTGTTGAGATGACTGAACTTGATGATTGGCGATCCAAGAGCAATGCCGATAGTGCAACTGCCGCTGCAACCCGTAGAATGGCATGTGTTGGATCGTTGACGAGCCAGGTGGATGTTTGAACAAACCGGGCCAACCCAAATCGTCAACAAAACCTTCTTTCTTGGGATTCGGTAACATCCCGGAGAAGAGAAAAGGGTGGGCTCGGCTTATTATACGGGGTCTGTTGAACAACCCCATGGGGAAATGAAGCCTCATGTTTTGGAACGCGGGGGCATGCCCGCGACGGTTGAGTCAGAGTGTTATTATCCGCCATCTAGCGGTCTGCACCTTCAGGGGGGTCAGAGCAGAGTAAAGACTTGCATAGTGTAGGACAGACGACAGGGGATGGCCATGGCTTCATTTTCTGATACAGAAGAGTATGAGAGAACGAGAAAGTTGAGCCATACTCCGAGCCTTGGGCATGACCATCTCAGCCTAGAGTCTAGAATAGAGTCTGGTCTGGGTGCCAGATCCCACATCTAGACTACCCCACACGCACCGACCAGCAGTCCCCGCACCTCCGCAGGTCACAGCACTCGCTTGTCTGAACTAAAACCTATCTATTAGTAAATACCCAGGTCACCTACTGATAATTCGCATCTGTACTTGGTAAAAGAACCCGCGAGTATCTCCGAAAGGGTTGGTACGGGCGCGTTCGGGGTCAGGTTGCTCAACCAGACTCTTCAATTCAAGTGATCCTGTTGTTCTTGACAGAGTCGACAACCCAGATAAGAGTTATTCAGGCTGGTGTACAAGTTGTGTAAGGACGCGAGGCTGGCTGACATATATCGTCCAATAATAGATCAGTATGACTTTCTGATTTTATACAGCAAAGCTGCAGAAGGAGACCCCCAACAAGACGTTATGAGCAGGGTAGGGACCCTGGACCTTGGCGTGGAGGTGATCACCACCTTTTCTTGTGGTGGGTGTCGTACCCCGTAGCTGCAGCTCTGTTGCAGCTGCGTGGAGGCGAGGGTTGAGCCTTGAGGCGCAGGCGGTGATGGCGGCAGAGAAATGAATCAAGATGGAGGAGTCAGCGTTGTTTCCCTCCTGACGAGATGAGACAAGGACCAATTGTTGCAGGTCCACAAGGTCAGTCATTGGGCGAGCAGATAAAAGAATGCTCAGTCCTAAACCCCCAAGTGCTTCAAAGGGCTGTCAAATCCCACCATGCTAGAGATCAGAGTTTGGGGGCCAGCTGAGCTGTCGTTTCGGTCATCTTGTTGCTTTTTTGGAGTCTCAGAGTTGGCCTTTAGGCTTTGCTCCTTGCATTTGGTCTTGGTGTTGTCGTCATGAGCCTTGATCATGAGATAATACAGAGTATCCGTACAGCATTGATGAACGAGCATGGGCGTGCATTTTTGCAGACAACGAAAAAGAAAAAAGATGTGCAGATTCCATCAAGCTAGGGAGTACCTTAATGCTCCGTGTTGCTCAAGTTCCAAGCGCAAGTTCCCTTGCTCCGCACCGGGTTTGTCTCCGCTTCCCACCCTCAACAAGAAGTGATTTTCTTCTCCGTAAGGTTATTTTGTAGCGTCTAAAATCTCCAAGTCATGGCGCGAAATGCGGCACGAAGTAGTAGTGAAGAAAACAGGAACAGCTCTGATTGGATGAGCTACGTGCAGTTAAAACAGGTTGTCAATCAGATCAGTGTAAGGACGAGGGGAGAGAAGTTCACACACAAGGAGAAAGTTCCGATTTGGACCTGAACAGCCATATCATACAGATGAGGAAGGCACGTTGAAGAAACACATCAGAGAATAATACCTGCCGGTTACGTAGGGTGGTGAGGGCAACTGCAGCCCAACCTTCAGGGGACTAACACCTTGAGGAAGGCATATGGGCCGAATAGATTCCAAGTTCAAATTGAGTATTGTGTTCTCTGACGTCGGAATAATAGGATTGGACGTTAGACATGAAAGGACGACAGTATGTAGGCCTGCTGGCCCTGTCTAGGTAGGTAGGCAGATAAGATGTTATCTTATCAATTCTCAAATGTCAGTTATTAGCTATGATAGTTCTCACAAAAGCTGTGATATTGTCGTTGGCGGAAAACGCGATTTTTCGCCGAATATTGCCAGTGCCTCGAAAGGTATGGCGGCGTCATAGTGTGCACCTAGGCCTAGATAGGAGAAACTGGGCTCCAAGTTCAACCTGACCCTGATCTCAGAAGTAGGGCAGGACCTGCCGTAACCAGATAGCCTGGGCCTGAAGCCTGAGGTCCATGAGAGCTGCTCTCATTGGCTCGGAAAGGCACTTTAAAATCCTGCTTGCAGGGGCTTGGGCCTCAAGATGGGCAGGTCTGGCCGCGTCTCCAATCCCCCATGGGGGGACAGGCGCTCCCCCCGCATGTACCGGACGGTACTTGGAAGGTACGGTCAAGCCGGGTAGGTGGACACTGTGGGCACCTCACCCGCCGACGGTATGGTACCTGCTTAGCTGCTCTAGATGGACGCTGGGGAAATGATATTAGATGAAAGGGAAAGAGAAACGGCGGCACGGCACCACTTAACCCGAGATCAACAGGGACCTGCTTTGCAAACGCTCCTGTTGTATTGGGCAAGAACCTGCTACATCAGAAATAGCGATACGTCTCACAGTCGATCTCAGCTGCAGCAAGGATGGTCAAACATGAATCACCAAACGTTTTCGACATTGCACAGTCCAATCCAATGCTCTTAACCTATTCGCTTCTCACTTTCACATGCCCTTGATCACTGTGGCTGACGACAACAACTTGGGCTTGTAGGCTTGGAAACCCTCTATTCACATCACGATTCTGACACATGCCCAGCATGGCTTAGCAAGTTTGACGGGGTGATAGTGACTTGGCTGCCCGTGCTGAGTTGGGCGATGACGAAGACCGCAAGCCTTGCAGCACGCCTCAGTGGGCTGTCTTGGTTTGAACGGGCCGAACTCTGTTGAGGTTATTTGGACAAAGACTCTGGCGGCCCTGAACGATTCCTTCAGGCTATCTCGCCCGTTGAGCTGAGCTGGAGTGAGAGAGAACGGCAAGAATCCCCGTATCCTCCGTTGTCTTCGGATACACGGACTCGTTTTAGTATCTATCTACTAACATTGGCAACGCATGCTACCTTGGTTTCTCCGTGCATAGTCTGTCTGATTTTATCGACTTGGGGTGAGTCCTCCTCTTGATATCTGTGATTTGTATGCTTTCTTCTTTCGCCGTCTGTTCCCTTTGTTAATACTATCGCTTTGTGGCTTATTACTTCTTTTTTGGCAAATCCAGTGGCTCCTTGGAGATCCATTCCCCCAGATTGATGCAGCTGTTGCCCACTCACACTCCCCGCAGTCTGTTTTCTTATGACAAGGGACAAGAAACAAACGGCAAAGTTGCGGTCCTTTCTGTACAAGACAGGTTGATATTTTGGTATCCGGTCTGGATCTTTTATTCTCGGTACAATCTCGTCCTTTTTACTGACTCTCGCAAACGAGGCTTGGCACGATCAGACACGCTACGCCAGATAAACTCATTAATAAGTCTAGGTTCCATTGTTCTCCTATGTACCGAAAGTATCTGAGAGTACCTTATCACCTCCAATTTCCCCGCCCTGGCCCTTGCGCCCGCGCTACGCCGTCATACCTTGTTCAACCTTGAGGTCGCAGCAACCCGAACATTTTCACCTATCTTGAAGCGCTATCCGAACCGATACACACAGACAAACTGTGCTGTGGGAGCCTGTAACCCGTACCGCACCGCGCTGTGATGCACCTTTGCTTGCCACACCATTCCTGCCGGACTTGTCTCCTCTCTCCCCTCTTTGCCCTGTTTCGCCACGATCTGTCTCTTTTTTCCTTATTCACACCCCTGCTGTTTTGCTCTCTCGGCGTATCGACGTGGCATGCTGAAGTTGTCGTACAGGTTATCGCAGGCTACACCTCACTTGGTGTGCTCCGCCCGCCGAGCTCTGCCACTGACACCGACCAGGGGACAAGGCAATTACACTTACTACGTACAGCAAGCTCTTAGTTGACACGAGTCTAGACCTTTGGTGTCGTTCTTCAGTCAATCAGTCACTACAATATCACCCTCAGGACTGCAATCAATTCGTGCCCTAAGCTACAATGGTCTTCATCCATGCCCTTGTCCCATCTCGTCATGAATCCACAATCTACTCCATCTTAGCCGATCCGGTCTCAGTGCCAGTTCCTCGGGAGTATAGCCGATGACTTACACCGTAGACTTTGACACACGACACTCCACGCCAACCCAAGCCCAACCATTCTCGTTTCTCCATTTTCTTCTCCATGTCCGGGGCAAAACCCCTCCTCGCTTGCCTCGTTGTTTTCGACTGTTCTGGCGCCTAGCTGGGTACCTGAGTTCTTAGCTTTCTCTTCTTTCACATCCCGTTCATAACTACAGTGGTGAATCCCCGGATGAACCAACACACAACAACGAAAGTATCGTGTCAATTGGAAACCCTTCGAGAGATCGATCCCGGGTACATCCAATACCCCGATATCCGTGCTTCGGAGTTGTCCCCCGAACGCCTCGCTCGTCTCTTCAAGCTGCTTATCACTTTGATAATACAAGTCGACCACTACAACTACAATACTGCGCCGTCTTGGATTTGGGAAGAACTGGAAGAACGGTACAGGACCGTTCGACACGGATATAAATCTGATATATAATCTCAGCCCGAGCAGGCCAAGTACCTTTCTCACTGCATCGGCTCGAGAGGGGAAGCAGCCGAGATACAGTGGTGTAGTGTATGTAGCACATGAGAGGGGAAGCACTAAAGGGGGTGTTTTTGTTTTTGAGGCTTGTCCTTGACCCTGACCTTGACCTTGACCTTGTTCCCATCCATCTGATCCCATCCCATCCAGCTCCTTGGATTCATTCACTCGCCTTGGCCTAGGCTTGGCTTAAGCCCCCCTCCCCTCCTACTCCTCCCCCGGGCTTCTCCCGTCCACCCCATTCACCCCCATTCCCCGTCTCTCCCGCGGAAGACAAACCAAGCCAAGGCAACTGGCAACCCTCCTTCTCGCTATTGTAACTGCACTTGCAGTTCACGGGCCACCGTCTATTTTCTCCTCCACATGCCATGCTCTACCCTTAACGCACCCCGCAATCTGCCTGCATCTATCTCCCCAGCTCCAAATCTCAATCCGAATCTGTCTTTCTCCCTATCTCCATCTTCTTTATCCATATCTTTTCCCTCGACTTATTTCACCCCACACTTTGTATCAGACAATTAAGCATCAAACGCGGAACCCGCTCAAGGACTTGCTCTCTGAGCATATACCTTCACGATGCTTGCGATCCAATCTATGGAGGGCCCTCCTCGTCCTCTTCCCGGTCCTCCGCCTTCGCTTGTAGGCCCAGAGCCTGCTGAAGCTCGTCAACCAAAGCCAAAGACTCTCCCATGCAAGTACTGTAGCAAGCGATTCAGGTCAGTCATCTCTCTGCCTCCGATAACCCGCCTACAGAGTTTATGCTGACCGGATACCTAAACATGTAGACGTGTCGAGCACGTACAGCGCCATGAGCGTACTCATACCAAGGAGAAGCCATTCTCATGTGGATGGGATCGCTGCGGAAAGACATTCGGGCGAAGGTACGTTTTTTCTAGTTACGCTATCCCCCGTCCTTCCGTCCCACCTGGTCACTCATATACAGTACTCACCACTCACTCATCCGCCCAAACCCCAACTCCTGTCCCCGCCCGCTCATCCTCTTTCTCCTGTTCCTTTTATGTGTAGTCCCAACAGAGACAAATCTATTCTCGTAGCTTTGTTAATACATATGCTTATATGGATATCAGGGATCTTCTCGTCAGACACGAGAAGCTCGTGCATCTCAACGAAGGTAGCAAGGACAACAACCGACCAAGGAAGTTGTCGTCCAATACGTCTTCTACTTCACATAAGAGCTCAATATCTGATGGTCAGATAAATACTGAGACTATTGGACATCAGCACCTCAATGTATCACGACCACCACCACCTCAGCAGCCCTTACCGCAGCCTCAGTCGTTTCACCATGGCCCCCATTCAGTTCCCCAACAAGGACCTCAAGATCCCCGGACACAGCCCAGATCTGCAGCATGTAACCTGGATCTTTTGTCTGATGCGGCCCTCGCGAGCTCAGTGACGCCTGTCCAGAGGAATGCTAGTGCAGTACCTCTCCCTCCACATTCCCCGGAATCTCGAAGGAAAAGTAGTTATGGAGAGTCTATCGTCGCGTATACAACGGAACGTCCCCGAGAAGATCAACCTATGGGGTCTGGATATGTGCCTCAACAACCGCCTGCTAGCTCTTATGATGACTACAACCCTTTTCTCGACGAATATTCGTCTTCTTCGCATTTCTTACCGCCGAATTTCGAAACCGAGCAACAGATGTTGTATTCCAGAAGTCAAGGAGCGGGCGCTGCGAGACGACCATCAAAGTCCTCGTTTCTCCCAGGCCGGTTCCCTCCTATGCAGACTGAAGCAAGAGATGTTGGGGACACTGCCTCCCGAGGCATCGACGAATCAGCACGACAGTCAGCCCTTCGCATCTCAGTAGCTGATCATACTGTTATTAAGAACAGACTTGACGAGTTTTCCGCTGTTTTGCCCAACGACTTTGTATTCCCATCTCGACACACCTTGACGAGGTTTTTGGAGGGCTATATTAGCGGACTTCACGAGCACTTGCCTTTTCTCCATCTTCCAACCTTCTCACCTGCCGAGGCTTCTCCCGAGCTACTGCTTGCTATACTCGCCGTAGGAGCACAATATCGTTTTGAGAAGAACAGAGGGTATGCTCTCTGGTATGCCGCCAAGGCTGTAGCAATGGAACAGATTCGACGAAGGCGCATCTCTGAAGTCCACGCTTTGTTACCAACTGCTGCTGCGTACAGCCCTCACTCTACAAGACCCTCGCCTAGTGCCACATACCGCCACTCATTTGCATCTGCGCAGTCTGAGCGACCAGCTACACAGGATACTCACCGTGAGCCATAGTAAGTCGCAGCCTAATTAACTGCCGCATGGGTCCTAACTGCGTGTTTTAGTTCTCCCAACACTCCTCAGGCTCGGATTGAGACCATCCAAGCAGTTTTGCTTCTTTTTGCCATCGGTCTTTGGAACGTGCCGACAATTTTACATGAAGCGTTATCTCTCCAAAGTGTTTTGGCGATTCTGATACGAGAAGAAGGCCTCGTGGCGGAAGTTAACCAGAGTGCTGTCAATGATTGGGAAACCTGGATCCGATTGGAGACCGCGACGAGGACGAAGCTCGTGGCCTACTGCTATTTTAACCTTTGCAGCATTGCGTATAACATGCCGCCATTACTGTTGACATCCGAATTAAATCTTCTCTTGCCCCAAAGAGGCAAGCTATGGAGGGCCGAGACGGCATGGCAATGGCAAGAAATGCGGCAATCGACACCAATGATAGAACTCACCTTGCACGACGCTTTTTCACGACTCTTTGGCCGCACAAATCAAGGACTTCCACAGCATATGTCGTCTTTGGGAAGTTATGTCCTCATACACGCCTTGATCCAACACATATATCTGTTGAAGCAGACCTCGTTTGCAACTGGCCTCCCATATAATATTCATCGCACCATGAAGCCCGAGGATGTCGAGGAGGTTTCACAGGCCCTCCGAGTCTGGCAGACCAGCTTTGAGGATCAACATCAACTTAGAGCGGCGGAGTCAGGGCACTACAGCGTATCGGACTCGATCGAGGGAGGAACCCTGGACTTTACGGCGACGGCGTTGTTGCGTCAAGCCTATATCCGACTCTATACCGATGTGACCCCTTCGACCGCGCTGGAGACTCGGGACCCGCTTTTGGTGGCATCGGCCCTGAGCAGAACCCCCTTACTAGTACGAAGTCCAAGACTGCACCGGGCAGTGTTCCAAGCGATCCATGTCCTATCTATATTGGTCAAAGAAGGAGTCAACTATGTCGCCAGCACCAAATCAACGGAATGGAGCATTCAGCACTCACGTGAGTTTCGATATGATACATCCTCTTGAGCATTCTGGCCAAATTACTAACTCGAACTTATAGTGTGCAACTTTGAGTGTGCCATACTGGTCTCTAAATGGCTTCTGACGATCGCGGCGATTGGACCGCATGATGCTCCTGCTTCCCCAGAAGAGAAGAACATGCTTGATATGATAAGCCGGATGGTTGACGAAACCGAGTTCGCAGTACCACCAATTGACCCATCACTTGCGGGACAAAACGAAATGCCATCAAGCGACAGCGCGAAGCTGCGGCGACTGGCAGCGCAGGTTGTTCGACTCTGGGCCGAGACTTTTGGAGGGAGACACATCTTTGAGATCGTCAAGGTCATGGGTCAAAGTCTTGAAGCATACGGCCACTTGGTCGAGAAGCCGACAGATAGAAGCCCCCAGGGCCGATTACTGGAGCCTGGTATCAACTAGTAGAGGCATCAGGGGAGCATTGCGAGACTGAAAAATAATTGTACCGACAGAAACACGAAGTGTTTCAATTTTTGAGCGTCTGATTCGAAAGGCGCATGAGCATCAGGTATGGGATCGACAGCCATTTAGAGCTGTATAAAAATTGGGAAAATCAGGGTTATCACGAAGGTCTACGATATGGCAAATTCTGTACATTACAAGGTGTTAGGGGTTGCGGTTATTTCGGTTGATATAAGCATGCCGTTGTGGAACAGGCGTTGGCCGTTACGCAGGAAAGGGCAGCGCAGAGCAGCAGGCAAAGCGATTGGTTCAATATAAGTTGAGATTTAGTTTATAAAACAACATTGCTCATCTAAAGCCACTTTCCACCCAAGCTATCCGTATCATGGTAAAACTTTGGTGTTCTTATTTGGAGATGGTTAAACGTCGTCTTCTTTTCCCCGCAAAGATTGGATGCAAGATCCACCGCACGACGCACGTGAGAATGGAGGGGCCGAGCCGAGTGTGGGGGAATTAGTGGGTCGAACATCATACCTCGGCACCTCAAAGTTGGTACATACCGAGTCTTGGTCAGGAGGTTGAAGTACTCCGTAGCAGTACCTTTAATAGAAGCAGCCTCGGGCCATCTTCTCCCATTTCTTATGTGAGATCGACTAGACTGGACTGCAGGTACAGATATAGATACAGATATTCCACATACAATATTTTCCCCCTTCTTTCAAGTTTGGTCTTGTATCTTGTTCACTTACCTACTACTCGTTCAGCCATCATCATGCCTTTCGCGACTGAACTCACCAAGCGGCTGGGCATCAGAGGTTCGTAACACAACATTCCAACAGCTGTATCTCATACTAACAATCTACCAGTGCCCGTCGTTCAAGGCGGCATGATGCACGTCGGTACCGCCGACCTCGCCTCTGCAGTCTCCAACGCCGGCGGCTTGGGCATCATCACCGCGCTTATCTTCCCCACGCCCGAAGACCTGCGCAAGGAGATCAAGCGATGCCGAACACTGACAAAGAACCCCTTCGGCGTCAATATCACCCTCCTGCCCTCTATGGTCCCCCCCAACTACGCCGCATACGCCCAGGCTATCATCGACGAGGGCATCAAGGTCGTCGAGACGGCGGGTAACTCTCCCGGACCCGTGATCACACAGCTGAAGAAGGCTGGCATTACTGTTCTTCACAAGTGTACCACGATTCGTCATGCTCAGAGCGCGATCAAGTTGGGCGTCGACTTTCTCAGCATAGATGGTTTTGAATGCGCAGGCCACGTCGGTGAGAGCGACATCACAAACTTTATTCTCCTGAGTAAGGCGAGACAAACGCTCAGTGTACCCTTCATCGCCAGCGGTGGCTTCGCAGATGGATACGGACTCGCTGCCGCTCTATGTCTTGGCGCCTGCGGAATCAACATGGGAACCAGGTTCATGACAACAAAGGAGGCTCCTATACACGTCAAGGTGAAGGAGGAGATTGTCCGCGCGCAAGAGACCGATACAACGCTTCTTCTCCGTCGCTGGACAAACACTACGCGACTGTACAAGAACAAAGTCGCCCTTGACGCGCTTGAGATTGAGACCAAGAGCGAGAGCGGCGAGTTTGCCGAGGTTGCGCCATACATGAGCGGAAAGCGAGGAAAGGAAGTGTTTATCAACGGTGACACCGAGTTTGGCGTAAGTTTAACATCTCGACCATGACGATGGGATTTGGCTAACTGAGTTTGCAGGTTTGGACGACAGGCCAGGTTATGGGTCTGATTAATGATATCCCTACATGCGATGAGCTCCTTCATAGAATCGAGAAGGAGGCTGAGACGGCGTTGAAAGAGAGACTCTCGTTGCTGGTGCCGGAGTCCAAGTTATAGAGCTAGAACAGAACACTAGACTTGCGAGATTTGACTTTTTGTTGGAGCTTGTATGAATATTTGCTATCTTATGTTGAATACATTGAAGAATTACTCTAAATTTTGTAACATGTCAGAGAATGAACCATCACTCAGTGCTTGTGCCTGGTCGAAATCCTGCGGTCTATGAAACGCGTAGTCTAGACGGTGCCTCTTCACCTGATCCGATGAGCCTGTCCATCTCTGTGGCTGCGGCTGCTGGACGATCAGCTCAGGAACACCACGATTCTCTAGATGCCATTCCTTGGCCTGGCAAAGGCTCACGCCTGTCTCAATAAGCGAAATCTTGCCTCCAGGTCTTCCCATGCTCCATCCCGTAGGGACAGTGCGTTGGCTGGGCTTGTGAGCCGCGTCGTCGGTGAGATGCAAGTTCATCTCGAGCATCGCGCCGCGGAGACCGCAGTACAGAGTGTCCGATAGATCAGATGCTTTGGCTAGACAATAGATTCTGTCGTACGTTGAGCTGCCAATGTGAAGCGTGGCATCAGGACGCCAATAGTTCCGTCTGGATGTGCTGTGCCAGTTACAGAACAGACCTGTTTGAGGATCGCATTCCTGCGGCTGACAGTCCGGCGCCCATCCCTGCTTCCACATCTTATGATCGTCCTTCTGACTTGGAAAGGGCCATTGCGTGGAGCATGAGAGGGCACTTGTGTGGTGATATGGCTTTGGATATCGAAAGTCAAAGAGACGGATGTCCGGTGCTGTGTTGCTTCCTGCGACGAAACGCTCTGTACCGTAGACGAGAAGGGAACTGCCTGCTTCATAGGGCTGGAAACGGTCCCTGTAGACTGCGTCTTGTGGTGAAGGCGTTCGAATATCCAACAGTCTTTGAGAGGGGTAAGTGGCTGATCCTAATAGATAGTATGAGTAACTCACCGATATGTCCCGTCATCCCATGTACTCAAGAGAAGTTTTTCATTCCCTCGAACAGGCTCAATCGCACGAACTGTAGTCTTCTCGCCGACTCTCACATCGGTCAACTTAGCAGCGTCATCAAGAGGCCTGGGGTTGCTGGCAGCATTGGAGAAGACCAAACCCGTAGGTGTAAGTTGTCCCCAACGCAGAGGGGTTCTACTTCCACCTAAAGCACAAGCGACGACATCTTTGCTCATGAACTTGGTGCTTCGTAGGAGTGAGGCTTCATCCGAGGGGCTTCCCTTCGAGAAGTCGTGGAACTCCAAGGGATTCAATTCTGACTCGTCAGATGCGGCGAGATCGTAGAGTGTGAGGATGGAGCCTTTGCCGGATGCTAGCAGATTTGCTTCGGGGTGCCACTGCAGAGATGAGACGGCTACCTGACCTGGAGATTTCCTCATGGGGTCCGAAGCGTGGTTCTGCTCTGCTTCATCCGCTGGCTTTAGACGTCGCGTGACCGTTGCAAAGTTGTCTTTGCCAGAGAGAATCTGGATATCTCCATTGGCTCTTCCAACAACTACACCCGATGCCTCTTCGTGTTCTATGACCGAGACTGCGGTCGCGTCGCCAGTACCAGCTCGATACCCATGAGTCTGGCCCTCAACTTGATGCCAGACATCCGGCTGGCCGTCTACAGGCTTCATCCGAACCATTAGGTTCTCGCCTACGCCTGCAGCAACAACTTCATGCTTGAGCGATGACATTAGCCGCGCATCGAGAACAGTGTGAAACAGCACAGATTGACTGCCCGCAACTCTGCGTTGGAATCTCCCCGGTTGCTGCTTCTTCTCGTGGAGAACATTGACCCAAAACCCACGCTTCTCCCAGCAACGGTCCAGATACGTTGCACGTTCCGCAATCGAACTCCACTGGGTTTCCGAGTTTGTGGCAATATCCAGTGAGGAAAAGCGAGTCTTGACGAAAGTACGCCAACCATCCTGTCGCGTGAGGCTGTTGATATGCTTCGTCAAGGCCGAGACGTGGGCTACGTCACGCGCCGTGTCGAGATGCTCGACGATGTCGAGAACAAGATCATCTGGAAGACTTGCCAGAGATGTTTTATCCATGATTGTTTCTTAATCGTGGCGTGAGCTGTTGTTGTATTAGGGGCATTTCGCCGAAGAAGGGTTTAGTAGTGATGTCGTTTTTTTCCTGGCTGCAAAAATTGTAGCAGGTGTTTCAGTGTTTATTGAGTTGCGAGTCTTGGCTTCAGCAGCTCCATGAATTATAAGGGGATATGTTCAATCAATTCTGATTCTGATATTGAAAATTTGAAGATTTTTGTAAAGAGAGGAAGTAAGAAACTTATCACTTCCATATAATAGCAACTACTGTCCTAGTGAGTCAGTCTTGCCCTGTCTGCCTAATATGTTGCTAGGAACAGAGCGTCATAGCGGGTCTTTTTTTGTCTGGATAAATGCATACGTAAGACAATAATTGGAAGAGTTTATCTTACAAACATTCCTCAGTTAAAGCAAGTAGAAACATTTCGCACGCAATTTTTTGTTTGATTTTCTAGTTACAGAGCTGTAGAGACTGTGTGATTTGAGAGACTAGGCAAAGAAATAGATGCGCTACCCCGCTGTTGACAATTTGATTTCTCCCATAAGTTAACCTGACACCATGATAAGAAAGAAACGTCGTATATAGTAGGAAAATTTACATGAACTGTCGTTATTCGTACTTCACTGTTTCGAAGTCCCTCACTTTCAACCAATAAAGCCATTTCATTTCAGTCTCTCAGAGCACCACTTGGGCTTTGGGACCGTACGGCTCCTGGCCTAGATGTGCACAACCGAGATGGCAAAGAGACACTTGGTCGGTTACGGACATCTTCAGAAAGACGTCTTGCCAGTAGAGGGATAGGTAAGAGATCGTTCAAAAAAACTGGCCCTCTGAGGATGAGGGCAGCTAACGTATTAGTATCGCCGTGGGATAGCGAGCACATACCGCGCAACTGGTTTAAGGCTGCTGCTGGGTTGCTTGCTGAACCTTTGGGGCAAAGATATTTTGTGCGCTTCACATAAGCGCTTGCTCCTCCAAAGTAGTAAAGTAGGTATGGCCCAAGGTTATCTTGGCATCGTCTACAGCTCCTGTGCCATGATATACCCAAAGACAGACCCAACTGGGCGGGAAACGAACACTGTGCGATTCGTATTCAAGATATACCCATAGGTAAAATTCCAGAGGGGCCATGACTCCGCCGGGGGTAAAAGCCCATCTTTCGTATCCAGGGGGTGTACGGACAACGTCGATGGGGCTCTGAGAATCTTCTCTTAGCTTGGAGAGGAAGGCCTGTGAAACGAAATTTAGTTGTAGCAGGCCGTCGAACTGCAGGACTCCACGGGATTGGTGTCCGTTTATATATGTTGCCTTGACACGGAAGCTCTCACTCTCAGGACACAACTCTTGGGCAGGCGGTAGAGCAGATTGCTGGATATCTCTGGTAATATCTTGGATGTGTTGTCCAAGCGCAGCCGGTGCCATGGCAGATGGGTTGTACCAGTTCAAGTAGTCTTGGTATGATGTGCGGCCCAGACCCTCCTGAATAGACGAAGCCTCTTGAGGCCTTTTGGCGGTGTTAGTACAGCCACGGAAGCGAGTGTGTGGGAAGAACGAACCAAGGTTGTGTCCAGGAGGCAAGTGGACTTGGGTCGGATAACTGGCCTTCGTTATTGAGGTCGGACTCTGCGATGTTTGTAGACTGTGTAGTGAATGAGGTCGATGTATCGTGGCTGTTGTCTCCCGATGTAGATCCAAAGGATGTTGCTGCAGTGGTTGAATGATGACTGGTGTGAAAGAAGTCGTGATGCTCGAAGCTGTTCTGTAAGAGGGTATTCGGTTGTATAAACTGGTTGTTATGTACCGCAGCTCCGGCTGAAGTTGTGTTAAAACTCCAAGGGAGAGACGACGATAGACCAGAAGATTGAGTAGGGACCCTCGCTATAGAGCTTGGTTCAGTTGCTGGCCGAGCACGAGGGACTGCCTGGGGACGTTTCTGTCTAGTTCCAGCCTTCTCTCCACACCTCACTTGCTTTCGTAAGGATTCAAGCAGACTTGGCCCAAGAGACTTTTCTTTTGAAGGCGGCTTCTTTGGGTTCCGAGACTTGCACCTTTCCCCCATAGTAGCATACGAGAGTGGGCGTAGGTATAATACTTGACGAGTATTCCGAGTCAGTTCAGTAAATCGATGGGGAGGTCGACTCACCATAGGCTCGGAACACACAGAGATAGATACCTTTACTCAAACCAGAAGCTCGGTCTCCTTGTGCAAAGAAAAGATATAGTAAGTGAGCCTTATAATGTGGCCTCCCATGTCACCCACAGGGGTCAGCAGAGCCTCAATGGAACTGAGTTATGTGGTAGGCTACGCAGGAAGATGAGTGTTAATTCCATCACTAATGTCGGGGCAGAAACCACAAAGACAATACTTGATTGATATACAGCCCAACAGCTTCCTTGCCATACTCTACTGCATGTCAACAACACAGCACGGTCTGTCTAGCATCGGTGAGCAAGTGGCTATATTTTCATCCTACCCATCTTCTCGAAACCAAGAAAAGTGTGCCAATTGTGCAGTTTTCCAAGTCCAAAAGCCCATGTCGCATGGTGGTTGGCTCGATTGGCTGGGTTGAGGAGGCTATCAAGTGACAACACAGATCAATAACAAGATATACGTGGGGACCGACCATGAGGGAGGTCCCTATTAGGGGAATTGTAATTGTCGAATTCTGAGTCTTGACAGGGGCATACAACCTGTGACGTCTGGTAGTTGATGGTAAAACACAATAAACGTAAACTCGTCGACTCCAAGACTCGAGGTCTTATCTCGTTTGTAATTCTAATTTAACCGCCCTCTTGCATTAGCTCTTGGGGCTGATGACATGCCATGCAATGCAAGGTGATGAGATGTGATGCCATATGACAACTCACATGTGGGCGTCCCAACTATTACGTCTATGTCTCAATCAGGAATGCCCCCCTCATCTTCTACTCAGCCTGACTCGAGACTTGATGAAAATATTCACGGCAACGTTTTCCTTCTAATCGGGCGATCAAATTGTATTGCAGAGAGGGAGAGTTCTCTCATACCACTTGAGTAAAGTATTATAAAACCTTGTCATCCACCATGGTATTAAGCCCCTTGTTGCCTTGTCATCATGTCTTTGCCAGTTGAGCCTCAACCAAGTAAACTCCTTATTTCCTCATCGGGGCTCCCCAATTACACTCATTTGACTGTTCGTCCTTGAACACTTTTATACCCTTTATATGTCAATCCTTATCCCGAGGCTGTGTAAGTTGGAGTGCTCCTCTAGATACTGCTCTGGCCGTTGACGAGTCGAGCATAGGAAACCGAAGCAATGACACATGCCGCACACGCCATTACCATAACAGGCTGTTGGCAACCTTCTACTAGCAAATCAGATCCAAAACTAAATGGCTCTATTGTATCATGTCATATCACTGCTGTGTCATATGGAAAAGGGGCATTTGGCTTCATCTCCAACGACATTGCAAAGCAAATGCCTGGTATATACGGCAAACAATCTTCCAACGTTCCCATTGTTGTAGGTATATCATGGGCTTTCTCAGGCCCTGAACAGCATGAGGATCTCAAGACAAGCCAGGTTCAAGTCCTCCCTGATTTGGAACAGGACCTTGTTCTCGGAGACAGCACTGAGGACCTGTACCAGAGTGTTCCTAGCCTTGATAAAAGCTTTCCCCTTCAACTTAGCACACGGCAAGACTTTACAAATCACGGAATCATGCCTATGAACCAACAGTCTCAAGACAAGCTGAAGTATCTCATGGGTCTTTACTCCCAAAAAGCACAGGCTCCCCTTCTCCGCCCTGAGACTTCAGATTCGAGACCAAAAGAGGTAGAAAGGCCATTTAAAGCCAGAGAATATCGTCATGTTTCATCAATGGACACCAAAAGTCACGCTAGTTCAGATGAGAACTGGGTTATGGCCTTCAAAGGCAATGCAAGTGCACAGAACTCGTATTCTCCACCGCCTGTTTACCTGAACAGCTCGGATGCCAACAGCAAGCAAGATACTTGGGAAGCGTCTACTGATGCGGGATCCAGATACTCACGTCCCAATTCTCCCACCTCGGGCTGGTCACTGGTGGGTGGAAATAAGAGCATTGCCCCTGAAGAAGTGGCAGAGCATCGAGGGGAAACTCGCAGTGACTTCGAGATGCACCCAGGTCACCAGTTCTGGGAATGGGATATCCAAAGACAACTATGGCGCCGACGAGGGCGAAGTGGACTGGACGAGAAGGATTGGTTTACAGAAAAGCTTTTGCAATAATATTTCTTTGCTTGTAAGAAGCCCTTCCAAGGTAGCCAACTGATCTTCAAAACTAAAGTCAAGATAGTTTCGGCGTCATCCTGAATTTAATTTCGATTATTCCGTTACTCTCTTGGTTTTCTTTCACTATCCTGTTTTCTCTCAATCTCCTCATTTTATTTATGTATCAAAGTTATAGACGGCCCCAATCTTATATCCAGTATGGGTTCTTGTATTCAATGTTTATTTGCATTAGTTTTACGTTCCTTCTACCGACTACAAAAAAGCAGTTTATACTGTATTGAACAATCTAAGCGTTTCAACGTAGATTATGACGGGAATATAAGCCAAGGTGTATTTGCATCATAAGATAACAACCAATCGTAATATATGCACCCACAAAGCAAAAACGCCATACACCAACATTTCACCAGCCAGCTGACAACGACGCCTCCCAATGCCTGAATCATTATAGCAACAGATGCAGCGCCCGCACGCCCTTCTCCGCTGCAGCAATATGCCAAGGCCGAACATCCATCTCGCCATCAACGACACCTCGTGCCCTGGCCAAGGTCCCCAAGCCCCTGAAGTAGCACAGCATTTCTCTCAAGAGAGGTTCATATGCACGAGGAGTGGCCTCTGTATGAACGAGATTGACCTCCATCACAACAGGTGGATCCTCGAGTTTTATTCCCGTTCGTTTGATCAAGTAACCACTAGCAAGTGCTGGTCTCACCTCCAGCAGCGTAGTAGAGTTGCCGAGTCTATGTCCGACAATAGCGCCCCATGTCTGATCAGTGGCGTCAATCAAGAAAGAATCAGCATCTGCTTCTGTAGCAGTGTCCGCACCTGGTGTAGCAGCCATGGTCATGTTGTCGCGCATGGGGGTCGCTGGAGTCGTGGTCTGCTCCGGCGAAACGATACTGGCCTGAGGCGTAGATACTGGAGTCGAGTAGAACGCCGAAGTTGCCGCATGAGGAATCCTCACAACCGGTGGCACAAGCTGTAGAGAGGGGTTCGTATCTACAGACATCAAGATCATGGTGAAGGAGTATTTGTCGTCAAGCGTCGATGCTGTTTGCCACCACTCCACCTCGTTCTGGTCCATAGGCCCTGACTTGGTAATAATCACCCGCCAATGAACTTTCCAAACCGCCATCATAGTCAATGTCGTCGCCCAAATTTCAGCCATGATGGCCTGTTTATGCGGAGAAGCAGTACGGTCGGGGGTTCTGCTCCTGGTGATTGAGTAGGATGTAGTTGCTTGCCGCTGTCCGCGGTTATCAGTCCATGCAGCTGTAATCCACCGGCCATCAAGACTTTCAGCATATCCAACATGAAGACACGAATTTTCATGCATGAGAGAGTGCGAAGGCGAAGTTGTAAGCTTGAAATCTATCATTCGAGGTGGAGGCTGTTCAAGCATAATCGCTGGGGCAGGGGTAGGGCCGCCAAATTCAGAATCTAGAAACAGCGTGCATCTGTCGTATGTCTCCAGACATAGCTTGATCATCTCTGCAGGGCTAGGCACAACCAGCGACGCTGTAGATGAAATCAGTTCCGACGAAACCAACTGCAGTACCAGCTCATTTTGTGGAGATTCTCGACGAGCTGCCAAGAGATCGCTATACTCGTCGAAACAGCGGTAAAAGGCGGTGCAGGCTTCGATGATAGACGCTGGGTTGTCGGGCGAATAGACAAAGTAAATGACCAGGTTCTTGTCCTTGGACTTCCACTCCGATAGAGAGCTTCGGAGCACTTCCATACTCTCCACGAGGGCAGAGCCATGGCCCGTTACAGTTGCGTCAGGTGAGGTCGAAATCCTATCTACCTCATATGGCAAGACGCCATCGTCCCAGTCTCCAGATAAGGCTAAGTTATTGAAATTGCCCAGTTTTAAGGATTCATATACACTCTTCAAGCGGCTGATGAAACTTCCAACATGATCGGCCATTCCCTTCCAGCCTGGAAATATGCAGAGTGCGGTGATGTCTTTGGTTCCCCATGAAGGTGATAGTCCAAGGCCTTCCCAAAATGATACTGATGATGGAAGCACCGAGAGTTTCGTCTCTGATCTGCGAACTTCAAGATGAGGCACAGGAATTTGATATAGGTTGTTGGCCCTCAGGTGCTCAGAGTTAGGATCTCTGCCTGGTATCGGTCGGGGCTGGAGACGGTTCGGTTGTCCTACAAGCGGAAGATCCTGAATCTCAAGCAAAGCTTTCAACCGCACGGCTGTAGCACTCCCCAGATTGGATGGGATAATGTCATGAAGCAGTTGAAGGGAGCTGCGGGCAATGCCCAATTCATGGCCTCTCAAGGTCGCGAGCGACAGTGAGGAATCGTTCTTGTGATCAATGCCAATTTCAAGTCGTCCAGTGGCAGCCTGCTCGGTGATAATTTGTGCAACCTCAACAAAGTCCTGGTTGGAAAGTCCTACATCCGCATTGAGTGGCTCCGGGTCCGAAAAGAAACGGTGTAGTAGCATTTCTGGTGACTCCGCCTTTGACAGTTTGGGGAGCTCAATTGCCAGTTGCTCTTCGGCGGCATCATCTACCAGATCTGCTTCTCTCGAGGTTGTAGCCTGCGAAAGAACATCATCATCAACCACTGTTCGTTTCACGCTAGACTTGACAGGCGAAACGGGCCCGCCAGAAAGTGAGCTCAAGTTATCCCCATCGGAATCAATATCGCTGTCCTCTGAAAGAGACGCGTTTCCGTTCAGTCTCTGAGAGCTAGCATGAGCAGTGGGCCCATCCACACCAGTCAAACATCGGATCAGAGAGCCGCCCGGGAGCGACTTCGAATCAGGCTTGATTTTTCCTTGTCGTTCAAGATACTCGTCTCTGGAAAGACTTGGAGCATCGCGTCTGGAATCGCCATTGCTCTGATCCTTTGAAAAGTCAAAAGCACCACCATGTTCGTACTTTTTATTAATCAAGGGGATCTTGGGGTCGAACTCGACCTTTTCGAAAATACTGCTTTTTCTTCGAAGTGGTGGCTGAAGACCAAAGCCCTCTTGTGTAGGACTAGCCAAAGAGGCCCGAACTCGTTTGAAAACAGTGGCTGGGTCAAAGGGGCTTGATCCGCGTTTGTTGGAGTGCGGCCGCTCAATTTTAACCCGATGGTTGATCTCGTCGTTAAGTGAACTTCGGGCATGCTTCAGCTCTGGCTTAGCAAACACAGAATCGTTCGTCTTAATTTTTGGCTTGACTTCAGGTTGCGGCACAAGAACGTTCTGGGGCTCTGGCTGTGATGCTACCGGTGGAGGCATCGCTTGGGGAGGAACTGGAGGATTTGGCTGCAAATCGGCCATATCAATGTCCAAGTCATTGGCGTCCGGGCCATCGAAGAAGTTGAAATCATCCTCTGTCACATCGTGGTCGCCAAAGACGTCCTCGCCCATGCCGTTCATTATGTCATCAGAATCGGGGATGGCGTTGCTATCGCTTCGCTCTCTCTTTTGTTCATGACCTCCCCATCCATCATGATCAGCATCGGCAACCGGTGTCGCTGTTGGTATCATGATATCAGCATCGACAACTGCAAGAGTTGGGGGCGGGTTGTTGGGGCTTGAAATCGCCCCGTCTATAGAAGGGGTGACGCCAAGATGTTGCTGGATTGCATCCGGAGGTGTCGGGTACATGACACCAGCAGCAGCGGCAGTACTGGGTCGCCGCATTGCTAAGGGGGATTGTCCATTGATGTTGTGAGCTTGTGTGTTAGCACCGTTCACTTCCCTGGGGACAGCAAGAGTCCGCTCGGCTTTACGCTTAGAGACCCTCTCTTCCCTTTCCGACGAACCCGCGAACCATCCACGAGCATCACCCAAAGGATCATGGCACTCCTCGTGGCCACTTAGTATAGTATCCCCAATACGGTGGGTCGTTGACACCTCCATAGGCTTCTTTCGAAAGCAGAGTGAGCTAGGCCATGGAACGGTCACTCGGGACCGTTTCGGTTCTCCGTCTGCATCTTGCGAAGTTGGCTTAGTGATGAGAAGATTGACCCAGGAACCTGCTTTGAAGCTGGATGGGTTGAGTCCACAATGCTCAAGTGCTTTGAGGCATGAATGCTTCCAAAGAGAATCAGTTGTGTCCGGCATACTTCTGACACTCAAGGCTTGGGTGTTTGGCGTCTGTGCATAACTTCGATCCCCATCCCCATTAGCAAAGTTCTGCTTTGTTGCAAAGACACCATAAGGGGCAGCTAAAATCGAGCTGCTTGGCAAAGAGGAATCACCAGTATACACATCCTCCACCATGGCCAAGTTCTTGCAATGCGAGAAATAAAGACTAATGACGAGGGAGCCAGTGGTTGTGAGATAGGTTTTGAATGTACCAATAACGGGATCGGCTTGCAAAGAGCCTCTTTCATGTTCATTCGCATCGGCTTGCAATGGTGGAATTAATATTGTCCTGTAGTTGAGAGGGATTGCCATAGACTGGCTGCAAAACGAAATTGCTACAGAGGATATTGCCGCGATTATGAATTGTTCGTAAACGATCTTCGGTGCTGGCTGGGTCATTCGACTGTCGGCAGCCTGGATTAAAGGCTGGATTAAAGGCTGGTTTGAAGGCTGAGAACTAGCTTCTAAGAACCCCCCAACAGCGGTCTGTGTCGGTGAGATTAGGGGGGTACGCTGGGTTGTCTCCGAGGGAGATACGGTCGAAGGAATCGAGGAGTTCTGCGTCGTGTTGCTTGGGGTACGGCTCTTTTGTAAAGCTACAGGTTCGAGTGTGCCCTCCTCTACCATTCCTAGCGTGTAGCCGCAAGCTTCGAGACTGGCTCCTTGGGCAAAACTGACAGCCTTGCTTGCTCCATCTTTGCTAACAATTTGGAAGATCCATATTCCTATTCTATCGGCGTCATATGAGACAAGTTTCCCCTGATCACGCAGCGCACTTTGTATCTCGAGAGCGGACGATTGGAAGGTTTGCAATTGGTCAGAAGATGGCTCGTAAATGCGAAAGGCTATTGACGCGATGTTGTTCTTGAAGATTCAAGGGTCAGCCGATAAACGGTTCACTGGGTTTATGTGACTCACTATCGATAATGTATTCGTCTCATATTCACTGGTCTCCATTGCGACAACTTCCTCGCCGTCCCAAAGTCGCAACTGTAAATGCGGCTCAAGGCACAACGGCGAGGCGCAAGCCTAAATGGGCCTAACGCTACAAGTTATCACCGTTGAGTAATCGAATCTTAGGTTAACTCGGGGCTCCTCGAAATATGGTTGTTCGAATTGTATTTGTTGGGGCCGTCGACTCGCCGGACTCCATCTCAACGAGCAAGACAGTCGTGCCGAGCAAGTAGCTCGGGGATGGCGCCACGGAAACTGGACTGGCCTGGTTGGTGGGATTGTCCTTCAAATTATAGTGATGGAAATAGAAGCTATTCCATTAGGTCGATGTTGCGGTGTTTTGTTGTAAAGAAACGAGTTGACAATAACCTAGATTAGAGCGATGTTTGATGATGTCTGTCGCGACCAGAATAGGCGTTGGCGGAGACAGAACTCAGTGGAGGTCGTCGCGCGGAGGAGCCAGGGCCTTAGCTAGGATGGGGGGCCCTGGGGAGTAATCAGGGACACCTTTAGGGGGTCCCGGACGGAATGTCAAAGGACGTCAGTGGTTTGCTCGCCGGATTCGCCAGGGACGTAGGGGCCAATTTGAGTTTATTACGGCAAATAGGAGCAGCCCAGGTGGTTCTCTTCACCGAGAGTCACCGAGCTCACCGAACAGAGTGGGGCACGAGTTTTCTTCACCTTGATTTTTTTCCAAGTCCAGTCGCATCCGCCAGAAAATCGCAAAACTTCCATTAATTGTTCGCTCAACCCAAAAACGAAGCCTTATTCGTGCGGCTCGCCTGGAACACCGCCGCTATGAAGCTTTCTAATCCGGGAACCGTTCCCGTGTACACAATCTCGGGCGCATCCTCAGCCCGGCCTCTGCCTGACTGGCTTGCGCGACGCAGAAAGAGAAGTTTGAAGGACGACGCCGAGTACCAGAACCGTGTCGAGCTTCTACAAGATTTCGAGTTCGAGGAAGCCAGCAACTGCATTCGTGTCAGTGAGGATGGTGACTGGGTCATGAGCACCGGCACATACAAGCCGCAGATTCATGTTCACAACCTATCTCAGCTGTCGCTGTCTTTTGCCCGTCACACCAACGCCCTCAACCACTCATTTGAGCTCCTGTCATCCGATTACTCCAAGTCTTTACACCTTCAAACCGACCGCCGTCTCGAATTTCACACTCCCATGGGCTGCCACTACGAAGTTCGCCTTCCCAGATATGGCCGAGCTCTTGTCTACGACCGACAGTCTACTGAGGCTCTTGTGCCATCAGTCGGCTTAGACGGTGATGGTAAGGGCGAGGTCTTCCGCCTGAACCTTGAGCTGGGACGTTTCATGAAGTCCTACCAAGTTGATGTCGGCGGCGATGACGAATTGACTGGTGGTGGTCTGCAAGGAGGTATTGGAGTCGGCAGTGTCAACACAGCCGCGATCGCGGAAAATACTCACAATTTACTTGCTTTCGGAACTTCCATAGGAACGGTTGAATTTTGGGATCCACGATCGAAGTCAAGAGTAGCCATGCTGGGCGGCCACGAAGGTGAAGTCACAGCACTTGACTTCAGCCCCTCGGGTCTTTCTATCGTCACTGGCTCGTCAAGTGGCATGATGCAAATCTTTGATCTACGACGGCCGGTGCCCCTTATGAAGAAGGACCAAGGTTACGGTTTCCCCGTACACAAGCTCATGCACATGACGACAGCGTCGCAGGAGAAAAAGATCATGTCTGCCGATAAGCGCATCATCAAGCTGTGGGATGAGCAGACTGGAGACCCTTGGACATCTGTGGAGCCTATTGTGGATATCAACGACGTCGCCTGGTGTAAGAACACCGGTATGATCATGACAGCCAACGAAGGCAAGCAACAGCACGCTTTCTTCGTTCCTCAGCTTGGCCCCGCGCCCAAATGGTGCTCGTTCTTGGACAACATGGTTGAAGAGATGGCAGAAGAGGTACACACCGAAACATACGACAACTACAAGTTCTTGACGCTGCCCGAACTGAAGCAATTGAGCTTGTCTCACCTGGTTGGAAAGACCAACCTGCTCCGACCATACATGCACGGATACTTTGTTGCTTCTAAGCTATATGAGCAAGCCAGATTGATCGCCAACCCATATGTCTGGGAGGAAGAGAGGACGAAGCGTATCAAGGACAAGGTTGAGAAGGAGCGTGCGAGCAGAATCAGAGGTACCAAGAAGGTCAAGGTCAACCAGAAGATGGTTGACAAGCTTCTCAAGAAGCAGGAGAACCGAGAGGAGGTTGACACCAAGGTTGGTGTTCTTGGCGATGATCGTTTCAACAAGATGTTCGAGGATGAGGCCTTCCAGGTGGATGAGAACACTGGAGAGTTCCGTGCTCTCAACCCAAGTACTATGGTGGAACAACACATGGATTCCAAGGCTCCAACCCGGTATCAGGGCAAGGATTCTGACGATGACGACTCCGGAGATGATGATAAGGACAACAAGCCGGCTGCAGCACCAAGGAAGAAGGACAAGGACGACGTTGTCATGCGTGTTTCGTCAACCAGCAACCAGGGACGGGCTGTTAGGGACACAGCACTTGGTTCAAGACATCAGAAGTCCGGGCGAGCCAACAAAGCTCACGGCGAGATTGTTGGCGAACGACAAGTGTCGTTCATCCCAGAGTCAAGGAGAAAGCAGAAGAAAAGAGAGGAGGAGCTTCCTGCCGAGCCCCGAGACCACCGAACTGGAGCTGCTCGGCGAAGCGCCAGCGGTAACACGTTTAGAAGAATTTAAAGAAGGGAAAACAGGCGCTTGGAATTCATTATCAAAAATAGCAAAGGCGTTATTGCTCAGTTCATGGAGAAAGATGAGACAGCCCACGCATGAGGGCTTACTATTTATACATGGATGATACCCGGATCCTGTCCGTTGGAAACACCAGTTTGAGGCCATTACCATCAGCCACATCCCCCAACCTATGCAACCATTTCCCGCCATCGTGACTGCCAACCGCATACCACTTTGAATTGCCATCTTGTCCTTGGGCTACCTTTCACTTCCTGGACCACTTCTTCTCTTTGCGCTTTGCTTTGGCTTGAGCTAAACCTTTCTCGAGATCTTCAGGTCGAATTCTAGGTGTTGGTGGGACATCATCATCAATCCGTGTGCGATTCCGATGAGATGGAATAGGCCCATCCTTTACCGAAGAAGGAAACTCTGTTCTTCGAGGAGTGAGGGCGGTAACAACTTTGCGGGCAGACTTCCTGAGTGTCTCTCTGACTGTCCATTCGCGTCTCTTGGCGAGGAAGAAAAGAACAGCTGTGGAAACTATAATGAGGTCAGCGCATACCGCAGCCGGTCACATACGGGAAATACATACTGCCAATGATACTGACGACGACAACAACAACAATAATAGCAATCATGCCGCCTTGGGAGATGGAAACGGAGTTGCCTGAACTGTCACCAGCAGCACCAGCTTCGGTACCAGAGTCGGTACTTGGGGCGCTGTCATGGTAACTTTCTGACGCCAGTGGGAAAGGGTTCTCTGTTGAGGTCATCGTGCTTGTATGTAAGACTGGCTGATATTTGGATTTTTGCTCGAAGAATGGCAGAAGTAGGTTCACAGAACCTAGATAATAGAAGAAGGCAACAACACCATGTAATTAAGATGGAAGGGCTAGACTTTTCTCGAGAACAATGCCCATAATGCGAGGACAGCCACTTGTATTTACATTTATCAATCTCTATATTTTCATCCCCCACATGTGTGGTACCCAGTTCAATGACCCCCTTGATACAGACCCAGCTTTGACTCCCGAAGGTTCAAAACGAATCGTTATTGGATCTTCGCCCAGGGGTCAAGACTCAAGCACAACAGCAGGAACCGCGATATAACATCATGCACTCCTATGATTGGTGCTGATCCATCTCGAAGCGCTGAGCGGCAAAGCCTCAAACAGGGGTCCAGCCAATGAGGTGTCGTAAACGCACTTATACAACACCAATGCCTGTTTGTCGTCACGCGCCAGAGGGTGATTAATGCAGGGCCGTTTTTATGCCCAAGAGAATACTCCCATACCTATCTTTCACAGTGACGAGCCGCTGGATTGGTTCTGCGACGTCTTAGTCTGGGGATTAAGTTGTAGTGCATGTGGGTGTTGGAAATGCGTTTCACACCGTGATGTTGGCTAGTTGGGTCGGTGATAGCGGCGGTTGCATTTTCAAAGTGGCGGTGGCCCAAGCTTTGTCAACGTCAATCTTGCAAGCGAAGCGCCAGGGACCATATTTAGCCCTCGATATGCTTCTCTTACATTTTGTGGTTAGGCTGTTAGGTATGATGTTGACGGGCGTTAGAGTTTCGTCTGGAAGATGAGATTTTGATCTTTCCCGTATCGAGCCTCACTTCTAAGCGAGAATACTTGGATGCGATAAGACACAATTTGCAATTAAGCAGGCGCCAGAGTTTGTTTTCAGGATAAGTCAAAAGGTCGGCTTATGTGCAGGAGCACCTTGTGTGCTGATAAGCGAGGCCTCCATGATTATCATCAATCCTGGCACAGTAGACGAGGTTTGACTGGAGACTAATGTTATCACATATGTATACTACGATTACGATATCGACCCGAACGAAGCATCTAACCATTCTTGGTCATATCACTAGCACGATGGCCTAGTTCATTTGAATAGCTACACATGCAACCCAATGTTACAGTCATATGCGGTTGCAGAGATTCCCTCCCTAGCCTCCTCGCCGAGGAACAGGCTTCACAAAATGACATATCAGTGACTCAGTATGTAGCTCAAGACAACTTGACAGAGAACACAGTAGTAGTTCTTGCTATGGTAAGTTTTATCTTGTAAGTCTAGGGAAATACTTCCATTCGAAACATTAGAGTTTTAGTCAGTACTAAGCAAGGCAAAGAACAGGAACTGTATAGAGAGGCAAACTAGGAACATATCGAAGATAGCAGCTACGGTCACCGAGGTTCTCGATCCATGAATTGACATCTTCTAGTCGGTTTGTTCACGTGCGAAGACTCGGCCGTATTTTCCCTTTACGTACATATTACAGCACTCGTACTTCATTATCTGTGTAGTGATTCTATTAACTTGATGCATTACAATGGAGTACACGAACATTTTCAAATGGATTTATGAGATGACCTCACTGGTAGTAATAAGATATCATATTTAGTGTATATGATAGGTACCTCTTGGAGCATGAATCTAGCAGCTTTTGTAACGGAAGTCGCCATTCATGTAAATGCCGTATTGGCCTAGGCAATTCGTAATTGCGATGTTGGCTCCTTCCCTTCAACAAATCATGCATGGGGACTATCTGTAAGTTACGACACAGATATCTTTCCTTGTTCTAAAAAACTACATTCAGAAAAAGGAAGTCGAGAACGTGGAAGGACAAGGAGGAGCTCGACCTTTATCTTCCAGGTATCTGCTAACTTAACATGTCCCATCTCGCATCATCCCAACACATCCAGAATCAGACAACACCAGCTTGTTCTTACTCATATTGGCTTCCATCCCTTGCATCATACCCATTCCTACAGGGCCTAGCCGGCCAAACAGCTACTCGATTTCCTCATGGATGTTTCGCCGGGATCAAAGCCCACAGAGCGCCCCAGCAGAGAGAGCAGTCTTGCCTCCCTTGGCCATGTTGAAGACGAGAGAGACTTCGACAAACTTGGCTCCGTCATTCCTGATTCCCAAGTAGCAACTAAATCTCTCACGGCCCATCCACCTCGAAAGCGGTTCTCCGTGCCTGAAGAGGAGGTTTCAATATCCACCATCTCCGAAGGTTTTTGCTTTGGTGAGAAGAAGCCTCCCCGCCCTGGACAATTCTCTGAGAGGCCCAGAGCAGAAAAGTCTCAAGCAGCAGAGACTTCTTGTTTCTTCTCCAACCCGTCGGACCTGCTCCCTCAACGCCCCCTGTCTGGCCAACGACATGCTCCTGTTCTTCAAACTGCCCGAACCGCAGCACCATTGGATCTCCCTGAGATAGGACTGGTGGGCAGAGGTTCTTCCCCTGAAAACGCTCCTGCTCCACGAACTGATGATCTTGTTGGCTCATCTGGTCACACCCCAAGATCGTTACCCGGAAAGACCTCTTCTACAGGGATAGTTGATGGCGCTACGGTCACGCATGTCGACAGTCCAGCGGTCTCCCGGTCTCGCTCTCCTTCAGTCACTGCCATAAGTCAGTCACCCACAGAAGTTAAATTGTTCTCAAGCGCTCCAGAATGCCTTGGAATGGATGATCAACACAACGACCCTCGACAGACAGGGGAAAGGAGCGAGCTTCCATCCTTCCAACCAAGTGACCGTCGTAAGTTGGTAGTGGTTCGCTCAGGTGTTTGTTACTGCTAAGAACTTGAAACCAGGACGTCAATTGGAAGAGCTGAAACTTCCACTTCCACATATCGTGCGTGCGGAGCGAAGCCAACATCATCCATCACCTTCCAGTGCTTGCGGTGATCTGGAGACCCCTGTCCCACAGACTCCGAGAGCCACAAGAGCCCGGGGCTACAGTTCCCGTAGCCATAGGTCCAGTCAGCCGCCTCCAAAGTCAGAGTATTACAGAGATTGGGACAGTTGTCGTGACCGCTCGCAATCCAGAGCTAGCAACATATCCAAGAAACGCTCCACAAGACGAAAAGTCCGGTCTCAGCCCGCAAACGATCCGGATAGAAAGAAGGTTGCAATGCAGAATGTAGCTCAGCACTGGAATGAATGCATCCAGATTGCCGAGGCTGAGCGTCACGAAGCTATTCAAGAGATTGTGCGTCTAGAGGATAAAGTCAGCCATGCAAAGGAAGTTCTACGGAAATCAATGCAAGTCATGGCCGAAAAGGATTCCAAAATCCAAGAGTCAGAGACCCGTTGTCATGAATTGGAAAAGGAAGGGTCCCTCGCAGAAAAGGAAAGACAGAAACTGCATGTTGAGCTGGAATCTTTGCGTTCGGATCTGGCCAAATCCCAAAATCATGCGAAATCGATGCAGGAAAAGTATCGCAAGAACCGAGCCAAACTCAACGAGGCAATCGAAGAGCAGCAATCACTCTTCTCGCGGACTCGTGTTCTTCACCAGGAAACCAACGAGGAGTTGCAAAAAGAGAAAGACAGACGTGCAGTCGATGCCAAGGCAGTTGAAGTAGCACTTGAAGCCAGTCAAAAGAAGCGTGAGGAGCTCAGAAATTGCATCGAAGAATATCGGGCTGAGGCAGAGCAAGAGATGAAGCAAAGTAAGATCCCTTAGTCTTCTCTTCCAAGCCCAATAACTAACAGTGCAACCCAGAGAATCACACCATTTCGGAACTGCAGACAAAACTTGAGCATCAACAGAAGGAGCTCGCTCGTGAGAGAGATGTGGCAGTCGAACTTCAATCCCGGCTCGAATCGGAGTCAACCCTTCTGGATAAGGTCACAAAGATCCATTCTGATATTGGATCATTGAAAGACAGCAACGACAAGCAGAATGAATGGAGCGAGAAGAGTGATAAGATGGCCGGCTTTCTTTCGGAAAGGTTAGTTATCTTCGTGAATATCAGCTCTTTCTAACAAATTCGCAGACTCGATCTGATGAACAACCAGCTAAAAGTGCGCACTGAGAGCCAATTGACTAATGGGGACTTCAAATCAATGATGCAAACTTTGGAGACCAACATCCTTTCCCGGTATGAATTGTCTTCGTTCAATCTTAGATGTTTTACTAAACCTTCCAAGCCTGACATCAGAACTACATAACGTTGTTTCGTCCCAGGCAAAGGCGGAGCAATCAGCCATATCCCTCCAAGACACGTTCAGCGATCACTTCAGGAAGCTGCATAGCAGTATTATTGACCAGCAGAACGCTCACTCAAAGGACCAGCAATGGCGTGAGGAGACCCGTCAGGCTCTTGGTGAGCATCTTGATTATATATCCACCAAAACCCTCGAAACCCAAAAGACCTGCAACGAAACCAAGAACATCTTAGCTAAGCTTGCCAACGGTCACTCAGCTTGGCAAGAAGATTTTCAAAGTCGTTACAGTTCTCAGGTCATCGACCAACTTGAAGACCGAGAATCAAGAATTGGCAAATTAGAGGAGACTCTGCGTCAGGTTTCTCAGGACTGGTCCAAGAAGCTGGACATTGTGAGATCTGCCATACATGAGAGCGATGAACAAGCCAAAGAGTACTTACAGACGGCTATTCAGGAGATCAGAGTCCAACTTGAGAAGAAGCTTCAGGGGGAGAAAACGGCGTCTGAACAGGACATTTCCAGGTCTGAAGCCATCCAGACGACCATGGAGACACATCTCGAACAAGTCAAATTGCGTCTTGAAGGATTGTCATCATGTGATTCAGAATCGCAGCTCCTGCGCGAGACGCTGGCTGAAGAGCGTAAGAAGATCTGTGCTTTGCGAGAGCAGCTCGCCAAATTTGAGAGCGATTCTGAGGCCAATGGTGAACTGTGCCAAAGACAACACCAAGACCTCAGGGCCATTGAGACACTAAAAAGCCAGCTACAAGATATGAGCGAGCAAGTACCTCGAGTGGAAACCCTAAATACAACTTTCAACAAAATGGTTGACCTCAACCAGATGATGCAGTCCACGGCATTATACCTGAGCAAAGAACGCCATTGGGTCAATGAGCAACTGAGCACCACCTCTCAGGATGTTGACATCCATAACCCACAGGCAAACAATAGCGAAACTGAGTCGGTATACTTCAGCGAAAAACGCTCAGAAGAGCCTGCTGCCTGGGTTCGTACACAGAGTACTGATACCAAGCTGCCAACCAGTCTCAGTGATCTTTCTACACTTGATGTTCATTCCCAGGGAGAAAGGTATCGCCGCAAAGTAATTGTCGCCAGTCCTGCGTTGGGTGCCTCTTCAACGGCTCAGCCGCCCTCCGTCACACAGGAACAACTACGAAGACGTGAAGCCAGCGTTCCGCGACCTATTCTTCGGCAAGCAGCTTCTTCCATCCAGGATCCCGAGCCTATCAGAGCGCCCGTGAACCATAGCCAATACAACAGGCCTGTGTCGGCTAAAAGAAGTTCGATGACAGGTTTTACCAATCCAGCAATGGTAGAACAGATTCGCTCAGGCCTCATCCAATCCAAGACAAAGCTTCCGGATTGGGAGTTCCCTACAATGGAAGATTTTGCCAAAGAAATTCACCCGAATGGGAGAGACGATGTCAAACCAGGCAAAAAGCACGGCATTACCGTCGTGGGCGAAGTAGAGGACACCGCTCCAGCCATGAAACGGGTCAAGTCAGAAGAACCACAGGATGACTCTGCAGATGTGGATGCAATGGGCAGACATCGGCCATTGATGCTTCGCACGCAACACATTATCCGAAACACGTGCTCGAATAAGCAAAGCGACTAACTTACTCACCGTTGAAGGTGTTTCGGCAAGATTTTGAGGATTAAAAGAAGCTAGGGTCCGAGTATGCATATCTAATTGACAAGCTTACAGGAATTGAAGTGAAGGTACAAGTATTGGGGAAGAAATCAAGGTCGAGTTTGCCTGTTCGAGACGGACGATCTCTGAACAAGGAACGACGACAGAATGGCAATTTGCTCCACTCAGCTATACTTAGGAAGAGATAGTTTATAAACAGGAACCACACAGTATTATGGGATCCTGATGATTGAATTCAGTGGTGTGCCGATGCAGCCATATCATGAATGTGGTCTATGTTGTACATATATAATTGCATCTCGAGGAGCGAGGATCCCAAAGCCCAAACTCCAACAATGCTCTTTGGTGTGGTGTTACATGGCGCGTAATTCGTGGCTGCCGGCTGATGAGCTGTTTTTAGCTCGCGCAAGAGATCCGATAGTGGGATTTCTGGTATGGGTGAAATATTGTCGAACGAGGTTGGAGGGCTCTCATTTCCTTTTTTTGGACTCGAGGAAAAGCACCTTCTTGCGCACTACCATTGACGACATTAGCTAGGAGACTTGAATGCATTGGATCGTATGGCCGTACCGATGGGATCGTATTTTAACATGCTCATCATGGGTGCGGTTCTAGGTCGCGTGAAAGTGTAGAAGAAACCAGTCATTGCCATTGACACGAGGCGGGCATGCACCAGACGAGCCTTGACTGTGATAGAAGAGTCAGCAAAAGTTTAAAGAGGTTTAAGCCTAGCAAAAGATCGTCTGCATACCCTTCTTTGCCATTTTGATTGACGCGGATCGAATGGCTTGATCTTGCTGTACGTCAGGCACTGGCTGTGATAGTACGTAGGAAATTTACGGATACCAAGGACGTTGGTCGGTGATACGGGAAAACAAAACACCGAGGAGTGCGACCCTTGTCAGATCTCGGTGAGATGTAGCGCTGGAACCCCTCACCGAGAAGCTGTTAACTTTCCGATTGACCAATGAGAGGCTGTGAGTTTAATACCTTATCTGGGTAATCAGCAATACCACAGTTATCACGATATGCCTTGCATGATGGGTGTTGTCGCTGCACAAACCAACGCGTTTCAGAGAAGAGATGCTAACCAAGATGGTTTTGATCCGAGACCGGTGCTCGCGAGTGTTTTAACCCTTGCACAGGATGTTACCCAGGCACGATATCGGGTAAATTTTATATAGCCACAACAAACGGTATAAAGAGGTTGCGGAAAGGTGAATGACAATTTGAAGAGTAACGGTTATTTAACAGCCAGTGATTACACTACACACCTGCAGTAGCTGACACCAATCTTAACTTTACAATCCCAACGAAGCCCCATTTCCCCTCCTTCTCTTTACTCGTTTCTTACTACATTCGTACCGCGCCGGCTTTTGCTAAAGCAAGGCCTTGTCTCTCTTATCGAGATTGCGTATCATTGCGCAGCATCGGATCTGCGGTGAACTCTTGGATATTATCGGAGGTCACAGCTTACAGTCACAAAAATACCCGCCGCGGGAGTAAGCGAAACGAGATTTTGACGGAATCCGATATCTAGGTACCACTCGGGGCTACTGTTACCCCCCAACTACGGATACTTTTCAGCTCGCTTCGAAGTTGGTTTTCTGTCTTTTATCGCTTCCAACTCTTTGTTTGTGTGCCTCAAATTCTTCGATCATCACACATCTCTCGAGCGGCAGTCACTCATTCAACTACCGTGCCCAGCGCTTAACTCACCCTTGTTCCGTTCCGCGTCACAGCTCCACGCCTCCACAGATACAGATACAGATCCGGCCAGGACAAGATAGATTGGTTCATCGCCCGGACACCCAATGTTATCACGTCGAACTCCCGTGGCATCGGTCCGCCTCGGTCAGACGCTACGATGTCAGCAGTCTTTGCCCCTGAACTCGTCGAGGTTGGCTGTTAGTGTCGATATCAACGAGTCCGCTGTCACTAGGCTACAGCAGCGACGGGCGAGCACTCAAAGCCCCGCTATCGCTATCTCAGGTACGTTTTGTCATGGAACTTCTATTGTGGATGAGAGAAGATTTTTCTTTATGCCTTTTCCTGTTACTTCAACCAACCATGTGCTCTGCCTGGAAGTCTTGCATTTGCGACCCAGTCTGTAGGGCCGGTCCGGTCCCAATGAAGCGGGAGCAAGATGTTCTCGAGAGGTGATCGAAGAGACAGAGACCAATGCACAATTTGGCGTAAAGAAAGGCACTGGATTGGATCTCTTGTAATCCTTTTACACAGCTTTTTCATGCACCTGCAAGAGCCCTGTCCCTTGTTCTTCTCAAGCCCCGTTCGTCCATTTCGTGTTTGATCTATTACGTTTTATCATGTTTATCTTTCAGCCGTCTTTGCATTTTACTTTTTTTTTTCTTTTCTTCTGAACGACACTGGAGTAACAGCCGAAGAGCGGCGGTGTTATAGCCCCGAGCTAAACTCGGGGATAGTCTCGGAAGAGTTTCCATTATCTTATTCTATCTATGCTCGGGACCCTCCGAGGGTTCTTCGGACAAGCGACCGGAGACCGGGAGGAAGAGGAGGAGGATATCATGAATTTTCATAGGGTCATAGTCACAGACTCGGTACGGTCATGTGCAAGTGCAAGTGCAGAGCCCTGTAGCAGTGCTACAGCAGAGTCCTGTGCCTCCCGGGGTCCCGGCTCCGGGCCTCCACTGTCGGCCATCCCCCATCTCTAGATGGTTATAGCGCATTTTGGAGTACCCATGCTTCTCCCCATCCACATGCCACCCGACCTCCAGCTCACCCACGCTCTCTCCGCGTTACCCCCAAAAGACAGCGACAGGGGCGTCATCCGTTAATTGGATTGAGGCGATGCATTTTTGTCTCTCTTCGTCATGGACGATGCGCCCCCGGGATTCAAGTCAGGCAATCGCTGACAAAATGCGCTGATTTTGGGGGGAGACCCCATGATTTCCTCTTCATTTCTTGAGGCGTTTTGTTTGTATGCATCCACCCGCAATCCACCCCGGGTCTCCATTCCGTCCCCAGACGTGGATGCGGTCGTGATGGTTCAGAGCCATGTCGTTGTGTGAGTGGATAAAAGTTGAAGGCCCAAGGGTTTCGGGCCTCTCTTAGCTTTGACTCTTTTGTTGTTTGCCTTGGTTACAGTGTTGAGTGTACCAGTATCGGTACCTACATGTTGTATAATGCCCGCATGCTTGTGTCTGTATACGGATTTCCATTAGACATTAGTTAGCTCTGAGTCTTTTTTCCTACTCTTCTACGCTCTATTTGTATCCAGTCTGCCCTCTCTACCCATTTGAAATTTCCGTTCCTCTTTATTTTCTTCAGTTGCATCTCCTATACCCTCTTACACAACTGAACAACAGTGTTGCGCTGTTGTGTGGTACCTAACTACTCCAGTGTATGCTCTTTCTCTCCTTCTCTCACTCATCCTTGTCTGATACTCTTCCCCCCTCGACGCGAAACTCAGGCCTCAAAGCATTGACATTGTTACTTTATTTGGCTATCGAATATTGTATTGGATGATTTGAAAACTAACTCGTTCGACTTTTTTTCTCTATATAAAGTTAGTCCCCGTGCTTGGAGTAAATCTATTACTGCCACATCTACCCCACGACCCTTAGTTGCATCGGCATCGACCTGTACCCCGCCAAAAAGTTCTACTTCTCTCCTCCCCCACTACAACCTACAATTCCAACTTCACCGTCACCGTCACACCTCTTTCACCTCATTTTTCTCTACATATCCCGCCAAAATGAGATTGACTTCAGAGAACATCAACCAGCGCGTCGTCGCTGCCAAGTACGCCGTCCGTGGTGAACTTGCCGTCAAGTCCGAGGAATACCGAGCCAAGATCGCAAAGGGCGATACCAACGATCTTCCTTTCAAAGAGGTCATTTCCGCAAACATCGGCAACCCCCAGCAGCTCGATCAGAAGCCCATCACCTTCTTCCGACAGGTCGCCAGTCTTCTTGAGAACCCTCTGCTGCTTGAGAACGAGGAGGCTCTTACCAAGCACTTTGGCTACAAGACCGATGTCATCGAGCGTGCCAAGTTCCTCCTGAGCAAAATCGGCTCTGTTGGTGCTTACAGTGCCAGTACCGGTGTTCCCGCTATCCGCGATAGCATTGCGAAGTTTATTGAGCGTGAGTGATGTCGTCGCATAGATCGCCTCTACTGTGTGTCCAAACTAACCTGACCCCAGGTCGTGATGGCTTCCCTGCTGATTCCGATCACATCTACCTCTCTGCCGGTGCCTCTTCAGGTGTCAACACCCTTCTCAACGTTATCTGCGCCTCTCCTAAGACTGGTATCCTCATCCCTATCCCTCAGTATCCTCTCTACACGGCTACCCTCTCGCTTCTTGAAGCCACTGCTGTTCCCTACCTCCTCGATGAGTCAAGGAACTGGGGTACTGATGTCGAGACCATCCGTTCGTCTTACGAGAAGGCCAAGGCCGACGGCATTGACGTCCGATGCATTGTCATCATTAACCCTGGCAACCCTACCGGTGCTTCTCTCCCTGAGGAGGATATCCGTGCTGTCCTCGAGTTCGCCAACAAGGAGAACCTAGTCGTTATGGCCGACGAGGTCTACCAGACGAACGTCTTTGTTGGCAAATTCCACAGCTTCAAGCAGGTCCTCCGAAACCTCCAGAAGGAGAGCCCCGGCAAGTTCGATGGTCTCGAGCTTGCCTCTCTTCACAGTGTTTCCAAGGGTATGGTTGGTGAGTGTGGTCACCGCGGTGGTTACTTCGAGCTTGTCAACTTTGATGACGAGGTCGAGGCCAACATCTACAAGTTCATCTCCATCATGCTTTGCGCCCCCGTCATCGGTCAGTGCATCGTCGAGTTGATGGTCAACCCTCCTAGACAGGGCGAGCCTTCCCATGAGCTTTACAAGAAGGAGTACGATGGTATCTTCAAGGGTCTCCGAGAGCGCGCCACCGCCCTGCACAAGGCCTTCGACGAGATGGAGGGTGTTGAGTGCGCCGAGCCCCAAGGCTCCATGTACCTTTTCCCTACCATTAAGCTCCCTGAGAAGGCTGCCGAGGCTGCCAAGGCAGAGGGCCGAGGCGCAGATGAGTTCTACTGCATGCGTCTCCTTGAGGCCACCGGCATCTGTGTCGTTCCCGGTTCCGGCTTCGGCCAGAAGGAGAACACCCTGCACTTCCGAACAACCTTCCTCGCCCCCGGTACTGAGTGGGTTGGCAGTATCGTCAAGTTCCACAAGGAGTTCCTCGACAAGTACCGATGAAGCAACGACAACCATCAGAAGGAAATATGATCATAGATCGGGCCCCCGCTGTGTTAATCGCGGGCCCGATCTTACGGCGGGGTCCCCAGAAGTGTTTCGGAGATGTGGAGCCGAATGTTCGGCACTGCGCCGTGACACGACACGACATGCAGAGGAGCGAAAACAAGGGAGAAATCAGGTGTTATCAACGGTAAATCATTTTGCATCTTTAGCGCACTACCTTTACTAGATACTGGATAGACAGAATTTCACCAATCTAGCATTTTCATGATACGTCAAGATCGCGTGTTCCACCCACCACAAGCAAGTGAGCCTACCGGATGTTAGAAACTTGACCCCAGAATGCAATACCATGTGGTCGTGCTGCTGATCCCCCGATACTAAACCTTGTTTGCATGCGCAGGTACCGGAGACTTAAAGACTGGGGTAAATCTGGTTCTCAGTTCTACAACATCAGATCATGCCACACATTTGCAACTCCACAGTAGTCACCTCGGTGTGGATGGGGGGTACCAGTAACATCAGCCCATTTTTTTGGTTTCCTCACCGGGACCCAGCCAGTCTATTACCGCAATGGCCTGTCTAATACATATCATACAGTCAAACAAATAGGTAAAGGCATGGGCGCTGTATGTCTTTGTCTTCCCCCCATTCCATCCCCCACCTGCGTTGTCTATCTGGCGTGATTCTGCCAAAGCCAGCTTCCTAATCAATGACTTCCCCAAGTCTATGCTCTCTCGCTACCCCTCAATCGTACGGCCTGGCCGTACTTTTGTAGCTTTGTGATGAGCTGATCGCCCTGGCGCACAACGTCCTGATACTGCTTGTTCTTGTCATCGGGGCGGTTGGTCTCAATGACACCCTTGCCTGTTACGCGGTCGATAGTACAGGGGATGCGGCCAGCAGCAATGAAGCGAGCGAGGTCACTAGAAGGTCAATATTAGTCTTTATTCATGACAATGGCGAAAACGAAGCGATGACATACCGGTCGAGGAAGTCGACAGTAACTCCAAAGTCGCTAGCCATGCTCTCGAGGCCGACAACACGATAACTCTGGAGAAGCTGCTGGTAGGCACGAAGTCGCATCTCGCGAATGAACCAGTTCTTGTGCTCGTGAAGGTAACGATCCTGGTTAAGGAACTGCTCCTCGACCTCGGCAAGAGACTTGAAAAATGTCTTATAGTTTCCGTTGTACAGACTGCTGACGAGGAGTGCCAATGGGCTAAAGTCAATGGCCATCTCCGCTTCAGGTTGCTCCGTGCTGGTGCCCAGTGTGGTCAGGTTGACAGCAGCAGTTGACTTAGGTGCCTTAGTGCCGGGGGTGTCGTCAGCACCTGGACCAGCGCTGAGGGCGCCGCTAAGAGCAAGCAGCTTGTCCTCTCCATCACCAAGAATAGCCTTGATCTCGGGCGCATCGACGACCTTTGACTTGAAATCGACTCGCTTGAGGGAGACTGAACCAGCGAGAACGGAGTAGACGACGAGGTTGGAGTAGGTGCAGAGCTCGTAGCTTGTGAAGGTGGAAAGGGAGTCGAGGAGCAGAGGAGCTGCGAGGTTGTAGGAGCGCACAGTGAGCAGATGCAGACCCTCGTAGGCCTTAAGGCGGTTGCGACGGTCCCAGTCACCACCTGTATCGACAAGAGTCTTGGCGCGCTCGACGTGCTTCTTAACGAGAGGCTTGTCGCCATAGAACAGACCCATACGTATTATGGCGAGAACCAGATCGATCTTGTTACCCAGGATACCCGTCTTTTCGAAGATACTCTCGTAGGTGGTGATAGCCTTGTCCTATGGGGGGGTTAGCGGGAAGAGCTCGAAGTATTGCCAGAACGTAAAGTTTCAAGGAGGAAATAAACATGCCTTGTCTCCTACACGAGCCCAGAATTCTGCCCTTTTGCCCTGCGCAGCCATGACCTCAGTGTCACCAGCTTGCTCGTTGGCGTCATCCTCTTCTTTCTGGATCTCTTGCAGCTCGCGGTCGTTGTCCTCCTTCAACTGGTTGTACAGACCCTCATCCCAGGGAAGGTTAATGTTCGTACCGACAGGCTTAGTAGCGACCATTCCAACGAGGCTTGACTTCCTACTGAGAGGCCTTCCGGGAGCGGTCGAGCCGCCCTCGCCAACGGTGTTGAGGACACCATCGAGAGGGTGGGCAAGGTATTTGTAAAATGGGGCCATCTTATCCTGGGAGATGGCATCTTGCAGGGCCTTGACAGAAGCTTGTTGCGCATTCTTGGTGGCGTAGCCGTTTGTGAGGGTGAAGACATGCTGTGAAAGAGGCAGCAATGGCCATTTCGCGTACTGAGGGTCGGAACCCATGATGGCGTCGGTTGCTTTCGTCGGGGTTTTGTATGTGTTGTATGCGCAATTTGCGATATCGGGGAATATTAAGAGTTCGGCAAAGGTGATGCTATTTGTGTTGGCAGTTGGTGATGTTGTCGTGGTTTTGGAGATGGATGACGAGAGAAGCTCAGAGATAGGTCAGTAGAGCTCAGTGTTGTACGGTAATGTCAATTGGATGGCAAGGCGATAGTGGAGTGGTCCGGGCGGTTGCTGCAAGGCTCCAGCGAGACACGCACTGATGGATTGGTACGTACCTCGACTAATCAACATCCGATCCCGTTCCAACTCAGCCTTACTCGTGCCAATTCATGCTTGAGGAAGGCTGTGAGAATCAATATCATATACTATTCAATAATAACATATTACTTGTAGGAAGGCTGTTTTTCAAAAAAGAATCATGAAACTCAATCGCATAACGATGTAAACGAAAAAAAAAAAGGCAAACTGAAGATGCAATGGTATACGCCGACGAGGAATGAACTCAAATATGAGATTTTAACAAAGAGAAGACGAAGGAAGCTAATTTCAACATGCCACGCAGGTATTGAGTTTGATAGTACCGTACAAGAGATAGAATTGCAATCCTCTTGCCAATTAACTTATCCAAGTTGTACACATCAATATATTCATAAACCGCCGAGTCGAAGTGTAGGGTAAGCAAGCGGCAGTTGTATGGTCCAAGCGCCTGCCAGGGCCATCGAGATTAGATACGGATACAGGACTTCATCTCTCGTCTCAATCTTTCACATTTACATTCACACTCAGATCACATTACAACACTAAATTGCACGAATACTTACCGAGCCCGCTTGCCAAGATGGTCAGGGACTCTGATCGCTCGGACGATCGCGATCGGAACAATCGTAAACGCCCTGCCAACGAAGAACACCAGGATGATCTACCGCAGCCATACAATGCGAAGTCACTCCAGCCAGCAAAGCGACGCGCCCTTTCACCATCCGATCAACCCCGAAAATTAAAGCGCCCCGGAGCGCGTGCGCGTATTTCAGAGGCCGAGCGCGAAGCTATTCGACAGCGCCAGCTCGATCGAGAACGCGAAGCTGCTGCCGATGAAGCTGCAGAAGCCGAACAGGAGAGGATTCGAAACAACAGTGATCTCGTCAGACAGCACTACAACAATGTACCAGAGCGCGGTCGCGACTGGAGGACAAGGGATAGCAAAATCAAGGGACTGCGCGTTTTCAACAATTGGATCAAGAGCTGCATCATCCAGCGCTATTCACCCGACGAAGACCATACTCCAGGTTCGCGCGAGGCCGGCCGCTCTAGCGGGAAAGACTTGCTTGTGCTCGATATGGGATGCGGAAAGGGTGGCGACCTCAACAAGTGGCAGCAGGCCCCTCAGTCTATTCAACTTTACGTTGGTCTTGACCCTGCTGACGTGAGTATCGAGCAAGCCCGCGACCGCTACAGAACACTGGGTAGCCGTGGTGGACGAGGAGGAAGGGGTGGGCACCGACGACCGCCACCGCGATTGTTTGATGCTCGCTTCCATGTCAAAGACTGTTTTGGCGACACCATCGAGAATCTTGAGATTATCCAGCAAGTTGGATTCGACCCTTCACCCATGAACCGTCGAGGTTTCGACGTTGTCAGCATGATGTTCTCCATGCACTATGCTTTCGAATCCGAGAAGAATGCGCGCAACATGCTCCGCAATGTCGCTGGAGCACTCAAGAAGGGAGGTCGATTCATTGGCTGCATCCCTAACTCCGATGTTCTCGGCGAACGAGTCCGTAAATTCAACGAAGAGGCAGCCGCCAAGCGCGCTGCTAAGCAGCAAGAGGAGAAGAATGGCGACGGCTCAACAACGCCACAAGAAGCAGAGCCAGAGGACGGCGAGTTGGAGGAGGGTGAGGCTGAGCCGACCGCTGAATGGGGGAACACCATCTACCGCGTACGGTTCCCCGATAAGACGCCGGACGACGGTGTATTCCGGCCCGCCTTCGGATGGAAATATAACTTCTTTCTAGACGAAGCTGTGGAGGAAGTACCCGAGTACGTCGTACCTTGGGAGGCCTTCCGTGCGCTCGCTGAGGACTACAACCTCGAACTGCAGTTTCACCGCACCTTTCCCGAGATCTGGGAGGCTGAGAAGGACGATAGGGAGCTAGGTCCCTTGAGCGAGCGCATGGGAGTACGCGAGCGTGGCGGTGGTCCCCTTCTCGTGTCTGACGAGGAGATGGAAGCTGCTAGCTTTTACGTCGGCTTCTGTTTCTACAAGGTCTAACGTATTTTGTACCAGTATAGGGGGTGGCATTATTGGCTTGGCGTTTGGGAGTCTCGCTTGTATTTATAGGAGAAACAACGCCCCTATCTCGAGGGCAGGTTGATCAAAAGAAGAAAAGATGATGCCTGTTCATTATGTTTCAGTGTGACAGAAATGTTTAAACGGAGCTGGGTATCATAGTTTTCTCTAAACGACAACTTCCAACCCTTCTCATGCGGCAAGTGTACGGCTCCCTCGCAATAAACCCCTTATTGATGATTCCCTTCAAAATCCAACAAAACTTTGTCTCTATTAGAAAGCGTTGGCTGCACGTCGCCAGATTGTCAAAGCAGCGACTCCCGCACATGCTGTAGCGCCAAGTGCAATGTAAAGACTTGTTCTATCAGGTCCCTCCTCATTGCTCTTGGGAAAGGCGGTGCTGGGGTTAGTAGCCGCAACTGCAAAGCCGACGAAAAGGTCATTGCTACCCCAAGTGACACTAACGTGTAGTGGCAGACTCATACTGAGTGAGGAGGTGTACTGATCAGGCTGGAGCTCGCAACGCTGGTTGGTCTTGTCCTTGTCTGCCTTGAGCGCAGTGTAGATGGATGGAAGCTCATCGAGGTATGCATATTTCTTTCGCAAGTCAACGATGTGGGAGAATGAGTCGGGGTCAGACGAGTCGTAGGCGTAACAGATTAGATCGCAAGCATCCAATTTGGCCTGGTTTTCAAGAATTGCAGGTTCCAACTCTCCAAGCTCTTCGAGAATAAGGTATACTTGCTTTCCACCAGGCAGCTCGACACTATTGACTGCACGGCGGGGTTTGATAGTGGGGTGATATAAACCATCAAAAGGTCGGTTGAGGAATGAGTCGAGTAGTGCGGATTTGCCTGCCCCTGATGCACCTAGAACGTAGCAGAGTACCACATTACGTTCGACTCGCCCAGGACGTCTTCTCCTCTTTCGGGGTTTGGTGATTTTAAGCGCAGCCGTGACAGGATCCTTGTGATTAGGAGGCTCAAATCCAAGATAGGCAAGATATTCAATAGTAGTCTTGGGTTCAATGAATGTGGTCATACTCCATTGCGCCAACCAACCTTGTAGCGTAATGTGACCAGCCTCGTTTCTGACCGTTGAAGAGGGGAACGATGAGTCAGTCCAAGAATTGGGAAGCCCTGGAGCTGGAGCAAACAATGCCTCAAGCTCTTGGTCGTTCAGACCACCATCATTGTCTTTATCGAAGAGGAGGAAGAGGTCCACGAAGAACCTATAGCCAGCAGGACTTAGCTCTGCAGATGAGTATTCTGGAACGTCAAACTTTGGCCGAATGAATTTGTCTTCAAGACTTAGACTGTCAGTGTAATGGTATTTTCGAAGGATGATCCATATAGTCTCGTGGCGTCCCTTTTCGGCATAGAGCTTGTTTAGTTGCAGAAATCCTGGTAGGTCAACACCGTTTTCTAAGTCGGAAGTTGGTAATGATTTCGAGATACTGAGTTTGATATTGTCTAGGTCGTCTGCAGTCAAAGGTTTGTCAAAGCAACGGGCTTGGAAATCACGCATTTCTTGTTCGTTGAGGTAACCGTCCTGGTCTTTGTCGCAAAGATAAAAGATCCGCTTCAGAGCATTGATGCAGAGAGGCTTCAGATGGCCCTCCTTGTAATCGAATAGAGCAGCGATAGGGTGTGTGACGGCCTTTTGGCAAAGAAAAAAGACCTCATTTACGTTCCGATGATCCCGAGCACTGGTACGGATACAGGAGTCGATCTCACGAAACTCGTTCATCACAGGTAGCAATTCCTCATCGATAACTTGAGGCGTGGTACTCTGACCAGCCAAGTCGGATTTGTTGGCACACAGGACGACGGGAACGTTGACGCCCAGTGATCGGAAATGTGGCATCCAAAACAATGCCACTCTTTCGTAACTATAGTGGTCGGCGTAGACGAGGAGGATGACATTGCATTTTCGGACTTCTTTTGCTAGTGTATGTCGGTCCTGTGGACGGGCTGAAGTGTCGACAATGGTGGTCGAGACATTTTCGGGGGTGCCAATGCTGGGAGGAATGGTAATCTGGGGAAGGACAGGTTGAATCTTGTTGTTGACAAACTGATCCTTCACGAGAGATGCGATGAGACTAGATTTGCCAGTGTTTTCATCGCCACAGACGCAGATGCGCACTGAACAAGGGAGGTTAGTCATTTAAGATCAGATATAGAAATGGCCGTGACCAAGGTATGGTTGTTGAGATAAGGCAAGAGTAGGATATAGGTATGTTGAAGCTGATTTTAGAATTGTCCGTACCAGTGGTCATGACGAAGATATTATTGGAGTCTTTGGTCGAAGTATGTCGTCATTAAGGTTCTATGCCTAAGAGGGGACGTAGTCAGTCTGCTGATATCGTGGGTTCGGTCGTCGATCGTGGGACTGAATTCGTAGCGGCAGTAGCAACAACGAAAGCTACTAGCTGAATGAGGGTGAATACTGAAGAATATGGCGACTAATTGAAGATATATGAGGAGAGGATCAAAGAGATGAGCTTCGTCGGGGAGGCCAGGTCAGGTCGGGACAGGCCGTGCCATGTCTCAGTTAAAATAGAAACAAAACAAAACAAGAAGAGCGGTGCAGAGTATCTTTCAGGCACCAGGGGAGGGCAATGCAAAGAAGCCGAGACGCAGCTAACTTTGGACAAGTGCAGAACTAGAAGGTGATGGCAGGACAAGATGTGACGCGACGAGCAAGGATTGGGTGGTTTTGGGGACGATCAATTAAAGATACGTCCCGCCTTCTGAAGCATGTGTTGTCACGATGGATGGTCGCCGTACGCGCCTGAGGTGGTCTTTTAGGGCCTGAGGGCATAAATGATCCCTGATATGGAGCCTGTGGTCCACTAATATATACTGTAGTTGGGCGCTTGTTCATTGCTTGACACTCCAACTCCCATTACATAGACTTCGTCTCTTCAAGGCGGATTTGGTATGAACTTCAATTTCAAATAACGGTTTCGTTTGCATGTGAAGTTAATTGGATTGTAGCAAGAATACGGCCATCGGCTAAACGATCCAGTGGTTCGATCAATGGTTCTTGTGTGTCTGTACTTGCAGCAACCATAGGTAAAGATATATTTCACGGCCTTTCTACAAGGTTCGCCACCTGCAGCATATATCTAATGTTATAGACCCTTGAACTTCTCCGCCGCCTGCGGCGTACGGCTAGAACGTTGAAGTATACTTGATTGAAATGTACATGTTGTAATAGCTCGAGGTCTGCTTGTCCTAGCACTAAGATATGAATCGTACGAACATTTATGTCACGTACTACAGTTCTGAATCCCTGTTCACCTCATGGAAAGGATGGCGCTTTCCCCAGTTCTTACCCCACACTATCGTTGTGGCTGCACCTGCGCGCCCTGAGGTGCGATGATCTAACCTGCTTCAATAGTCCTCGGTTATTTCTCCCAACCTCATCTTCCCATTGCCTCAACCTCGAAAGAGAGACTGGCAAGTCTTATCATCTGTCATCTGTTCCAGACCTCGTCTAATTCTGCTATCTCAGGGGTCCTCCTTTCTCTGATTTGTTGTACAGCACCTGCCAATTCCGACGCCCGATCTGCTGTGCCTCTGTCGTTTAGCCACCTCCACCTCTACCTTCACCTCCGGTATCCGACTTCACCATCGAACAACTAAATATCGCGAATCCAACTGCCCTGTACTAAGGCCTACTACTAGACTCATACACAAAACACAGCATAGCAATCATGTTGTAAGTACATTATCTCCATTGCGCTCATCTCACGGATGAGTCTGTAATTGCGCCTGCGCCGCTGTCCACTGCCACTTGCGCCTGACACAAACTGACGCCATGAGATTCACAGTGTTTTACCCCCACCACCAAGGTATCCCACTATGGGGCCTTATGGCGTTGGTGGAATACATCCAGTGCCCATGATAGAGACGAATAACACACTGTCGAACCCAACTGGTCCTGAGTGGCAGTTCTTGGTCGGAGAAGGTAATCAGCATATGCGACAATTGACTCCATCACTTGTCTTAAGCTCTCTGGGCTAACACGGATCGAAAACCACAGGAACGTACACTCTCAAAGAAGATTTGCATTTGGCGACACCTCCGCCTCATCCTTCCGAAGCCACCGTTCCCAACCCAAACCCTCTGTCGACTCTTCCCCAGCCTGCCAGCGCTGGCACTTCGGTTTCTCTTATCGCCCTTGACAGCCGGCCGGCCCCAAACTTTCTCTACAATAAACTCTCGTCAACTACTATTGCTTTGAGTGGCGCCCCATCGAGTATACAGGAGCATCCCAATGAGGGCCGCTACTCAGCAGAGGGGGGTATGACCAGCGAAGATGGTCGGACTGGCTCGACAAGCGATGCTCAGGCTGCTTCCATAACTATAGGCTCTGCGCCTGCCTTTGGCGAGGGCAATGCTTTGCTTGCCCAGGTACCGAACAAGGACGTGAACAAGAAGAGGAAGCCTAAGAACAACATGACTAAAAGCAACTCCTCATTCATCTCCCGTGTCATTGTAAATGAAAGCCTCTCCAAGAAGCTTACAGAGCGATCCAATGATGGCATTTTTGCGTTCGCGAATATTAACCGCGCATTTCAGTGGCTCGATATGTCATCGTCCTCGAAGGTATGTTCGGTTGTGAGAATGGTAGCCTTCAACATGAGGACTAATATCATTTAGCAAGATTATTTGACCAAGATTCTTTTCACGAAAGCGCACTGCTTATGCCATGATGTGAATGTCCACACAAAGAGCGTCTCGCATCTGGATGTTATCATGGGCTTCTCAACTGGCGAAGTTATTTGGTGGGAGCCGATCTCACAACGTTATACTCGATTGAACAAGAATGTGAGGAGGCAGTCGTATATGAACCTGATGTGAGAGCCTACTGACACAATATCTAGGGAGCTATTAACGGAACACCTGTAGCATCAATTCGATGGATTCCAGGGTCGGAGAACCTATTTCTCGCTGCCCATATGGACGGGTCGCTTGTGGTCTATGACAAGGAGAAAGAAGATGCCCAATTTAACCCCGAAGAGGAAGCAGTCAATGGCCATGCGAACGGGGCCAGTGGTGAATCGTTAGATGCGAACAACGGTGGAACTCATCACAACACTATTCGCATCAACAAGTCAGTGCATTCCAAAAACCAAAAGGTGAACCCAGTTGCCGCCTGGAAACTATCGAACCATCGAATCAATGCATTCTCTTTTTCGCCTGACAATCGACATCTGGCTGTAGTCTCCGAGGACGGCACGCTGAGGATTATCGACTATTTGAAGGAAGAGTATGACCCCCGCACTCTAACCTATATTTCAAGAAGAATTCTCTGACATGTTTACAAGGCTGCTTGACGTGTTCTACTCCTATTATGGCGGCCTCACCTGCGTTTGCTGGTCCCCGGATGGTCAATATGTGTTGACTGGCGGACAAGACGACTTGATATCGATATGGTCACTCTCCGAGTCGGCACTGGTAGCCAGATGCCAAGGTCATCAGTCTTGGGTGTCGGCCGTTGCTTTTGACCCATGGAGATGCGACGAACGGAATTATCGATTCGGCAGTGTTGGTGAGGATGGACGTCTTTGTCTGTGGGACTTCAGCGTCGGCATGCTTCACCGACCCAAAGCGGTATGTGCTAATACCAACTCCAACTGCCATAATCGTAGCGATGTCACACTGCATTGTGACATCCCGATAACAGCATCTTGTCGCCAGTAGAAGCCGAAAGCTGACAATGTATCTGTAGCAATCCGTCAGACACCGTGGATCAGTCTCATCTCGTTATACGGCCTTGCAGCGGGCTGAGACAGCCACCACATCCAACTCGCGCTTACGGTCCAATTCGAACCTTGAAACCGAAGATGAGGATATGGCTATTGCCCATCCTGTCGAACCTCGAGCCAGAATCCCAATGCTCCCTCCTGTACTTGTAAGTACCAACACCATCGGCTGATGTGTGATGGAATTTGGTGTGAAGGCCTTGCAAGCTAACAAGATAAACAGAACAAGTCAATTGATACGCACCCAGTGTGCTGGCTGGACTTCACAGAAGACGCTATCATCACAAGCTGCAAGTCAGGTAAGCACCAATATTTCCATCAAGTCGATCTGCCGGCCCGATTGGACTACGTATTGAGATCAGCGATCATTTGTTCCTGGCATGCGCTGACATGTGAATTTCTGAAAATAGGACACTTGAGGACGTGGCTGCGACCCGGATCGGAGCTTGCGGCACAGACCAAGGGAGCAGAAGCCCCGGGAGCGTCCTCATAACCAACGGGTCCATACTGAGCGATAAACTTCCATCAAGTCCAAAACGAGGGCAAGAACGGATTGGAGTTGATGACGAGTCACTATCCTGCTTAGCCATGAAACGCCCGCAGAGGCCCATTTATCACTGTATGCAAGGGGAGTGGTAGTTGTCGTTTCAACCATTGGTCGTTCAAGGAGAGCTCGAATTCGATATATGATCTGAAGATAGTACGGATAGAGAATCGGAAAATCCACTTTAGATCTTGGCCATCTGGCAGGTTTCTTAGCCCGTAATCTTTACAGATAATTTCTCCAAGGCAGCTAGCAAATTTGCTTGGGCGCGGCTGGGATAGTCAAAGAGTCATATAGCTGTTGGAGTCCGTTTTGGGCCGCCAAGTAGAAGTAATGAGTCGGTCCTATCAATCAAACGTACCCGTTGAGCCCACATGGCCAACGGAGGCTCTTCGGTGAACAAGAAGCTGCCGGGTTTGAGGTCCACTATAGCTGCAGGACCCTGATTTTAGGTGTTCGATTTTTTTTCTTTCTTCCCGTCTGTCCCAAGGGTTATCAGTGGATGCCATCTAGCGCGCGTAACGATTACATACATCCAATTGCTGCACGTTTTGAGATAAGCAAGGAGCCAATAACTCAGGAGTAGGCGAGGAGGCTGAAAATGAAATGTGCCTTGCATCGGTGAAATATCTGAAATATGTTACGGAGTAGAGATGACGAGAGGCGTAACCAAGATTATATTGGGTCAGTGTGTTGTCATTCTACACGAATCTTGCTGAGCGACGCGTATGCGGGTGTGCAACCACTGTAATACTACACAGCAACTGTTGTCAAGACTTCCATCCCAGTATTTGTCTGTGTCTCTATCAGTCATAACTGTTGAGTTGCTCCGGTAGTAAGGAACAAGTCACTGACTTGTACATACCTTGTATGTGCCTATGTAGACTAATGCAAGCTTATACGCTCATCGCGGCCGGGTGTTGTCTACCGAGTCGGCGGTACCTGTGCATCAGAGCAAGGACCAGGCTTTGCGAGGGCACGGCTTGATCTTTCAACATGCAGGGAGAGAAGCTTGAGAAGGTACGGATACAAGTTGGATATCGTTGTGTTAGACGTGGCAGGCTGAATCAGGAACAAGCGTTGCTTTCTGATCCTTGCAAATCGGGAAAAGTGCATGGGGGCCGCTCAGTCCACTAAGACGGCCGTTGCCGAACCAAACTTGATGGACAGGGGCCAGACAGGACAGACCATTATGCGGTGGCTCGTTTGATGGCGTGGACTAATTATTGGACACCGCCAGCAGCATAAGATGTGCCGCTAGAATTCGACTTGTCGATAGATTATCAGGAACAGGAAGATGGGGAGTGCTTCTGGCGAGAAAAAAGATAGTAGAAGATTGTAAGCAAGTTACTCATCGCGCCTATGATAATCATGAAGCTGCGAATCATGAACTTTCATGCGCCACAAGCTCAATACGAAGCACTATGTAATGTAATACTCGAGGAGGCTTTAAATTAAGTCGGAAATCAATTTAGGTTGTAATTCTTCGTATTCGTCGTCCGGCGTTGATACTCCGGATCATGCCTGTTGATCAATCAACGAACCAACCAAGACAGAGCCTCAAATCTCCTGCTTAGCACGGTTATTGCGCGTCTTGCGAACCCAGGCATGTATTCCACAAGGCTGAGCGCTCTAATGGGCTAGGTGTTCTAAACTTCCGGATTGAAAAGGCCCATTTTTCGAGAATAAAAGCCTCAACAAAAGACTCCTTCAGTAGTTAAGCGAAAAGGTGCCGTTTCACAGTCCTGAGGTTTCGGGTTACTACGTGCCTGCATCGCGGAAACGTAAAGCAGACTTGGGGCAAGTCCTTCTGTGATGTGCCGATGCAGGGCCGTGGTGTCTCCGGGATATGCTGCTCCCGTTACTCCGTAGAAGTTGGTTTCTTTAATGTTTCCATGCAGGGACATAAAGTTTAGGGTACCTGAGGCTGAACAGAGGTAGCACAGCCACATATACACGATCTGAAGTCTGACAGCAACCTACCCAACATGTAGCGGTAGGCCCAACCCAGTCTTTGGGCAAAGCAGCGGTGGAACACCTCTTGAGCTAGATTTTTCTGTTCACCCTCTCGTGCTTTGTTACGGCAAAAAAAGTGGTCATTAACGGGCGCTTGTTAGATGGAGACAAAGCCAGGGCCACCCAGTCAACGACATGGTTGAGGCACGAGCTTGACTAGGTCGTTCGCGTGAGAGGCACAGCCGACGGTATAACCGCACGAGCAACAGTTGAGCTTTTGTCTCTTGTCAGCCCAGGATTCGAGACAAACAGAGATCATAGGACCACCACGAGGCTGCATACGCAGTATAAGCACACACAAAGAGTGTTGCTTAGCTCTCGTTTGACCGGCTAAAAGAAAACCTGGATGCTGCCCGTATGCAGACTGGCATAAGTTAGTTATTGTGACTGAGATCCAGCCTTCAGCAAGCCCTAGTGTAGATTCACTGGCCAGGGGTACCAATAGGCATGACCATGTAGCTGAAGGATAAAAAGGGCTAGACCAAAAGCAGGTTATCTTAGTCCTGAACTTGTCTGAGTATTTCTGTCCCCCAATCTGAGCCAGACCAAGTTTTCTGATATCTATCTCGAGGGCTGATTCGACCTGCATACCGTAATACCTACGGACAAGGATGAACCTCAAAAGAGGTTCAGGACCAGGTGTCATTTGACTCAAGAGTCTGGCTTGATGATCCAGACTTGCCTATGCCGAGCTTGAAAGCCGTCTTTGACTGGGCATTGTTGCGGCCCTGTAAGAAATCAAGGTGTTGTAACGGTTGGTCGCATGGTCCATTCCATATTCCATGTCCTGTGTTCGTTCAGCCCATGCTCTCTGGATCTGTAACAGGTAGTCGTACGAGTGCCAGGCATCACTGCAGATTTATGAGAACCTGCTGAAGAGTAACCCCTCATGGTAAGAAAGCATGCGTGCATATGAGCTGAGTGGCTAGTCTATGATAGTCTGTCGAAACAATCAAGGCTCAATGTCCCAAAATGGGAACCCGATGACAGGCCTGGCTGCTGAGAGCCCCATTTCTCGAGAACAAGCAGTGAAACGATAACGGATATTTCAAACAGGAAGAACAGACACTCCGTATTATGGCCGTGCGCCACAACTGGCACGTCCTAATAATAAAGCCAGGAATTAATTAGTGGAGCCGTAAGAATGAAGAATGGTGAATCAGAGTTTCGAGCTTTCGTCGCTGAGTTGCTGAGTCGCTAATAGGTAAGCTTGATTGATACTGTACATTCCTGGCTCTACCCTCCAGAATATTGTCGCTGTTTGCAGACATAGTCGTCGTCGTCATGAGCTCAGTATCTTCCAAACCGTTCATAGCAAAGCAGCTTTTAGCCCTGAGAGCTCGAAAGTGCAAGTTATTGGGGGCTTAGCGTGGGGGTTTTCGAAGCTGCCCTGCCTCTGGCCCTGCCCCATGGGCCATTGCTCATGGTGATAAAGAAAGATACGTACAAGTTTTGAGGACATAGGTATGTACTTCTGCTGTCCATTTCACGATAATAGACCGGCTTCAACGTTTGCCGTGTGGAAATTATTCGACGATTCATGTTTATTGAAGAGGTGCATGCATTATTCAGGAAGAGAGGAAGGCTGGAGGTAAGTATTGGGGCTTTGTTGGACCTATGGAAGGTGCACATCCAGTACCTTCCATTTACATGCTTGTGTGTGTGTGGGATGCCAACCATGAACATTTCTCTCTTTTCCGTCATCTAGACCACGAGCCCGATCCCTTTGATCATTTGGAATGATAAAGCGATTATCTCGATCATCGACACCAAAATTGATTGGTGTTTAGATACGTAGTCCAAGTTCTGCCCGCAGAGAATAGGTACGTATCGTCATTCCGTTCTCGGCGTTACGGCGCCACGCAGCACAGACGCTCGGCGCATCATCGAAACGCAGGCAAAGCTTCTATCGGGCTTCGATAACACGAATCATCCCGACTCATGCACCAAACTATAGGACCGCCCTGTCAGTAACCCAGCCAGCCAGCCAACCTCGAGCCTGTCCACCGGCGACTCCGCCCCACCTTTGCGCATTATGTACATGCCCTCAACCGTCTTGGCCTTGATCAATATCAATCGTTCAAGCTCTTGCGTGCTTTGGCCTAACCGTGGTGGCTCTCGCTAACGAGAAAAGCGGCCGAGATTGAATCTGAACGTAACAGGCCTTTCGCGGTTCTCTTATCTGCAGCAGAGATACGAATACAGAGTCGAGTTTTCTTCTGTCTTCTGACTTCCGTATTCAACGCTTCCAGCGGTTTACCAACGTTTCGTCGTATCCCGTTTCCACCGGCCCGCCATCATCCGACGGCCGTTGTCCTTCGCAACTTACCGGTCACGTACGATGTACGATGTACGAAATACATGGTACATGACACTTGGAGCCACAGCGGCAGGGCTGTCCTGTCTCGTCCGTTATTAACGTTGCAGCGCATCATGTACCTTTGCTGTGCTGTGCTGAGCTCGCTATGGCAATCTAGGCAATTGCTCGGCTTTGTGTACGGGAATTATGGAGGCGAGAGATTCCTCATCAGGGCAGACCAGACCCTCTTATCAGTTATCACTACCTAAAAGAGTTGGATCATGCCCTAGACGTGGGCGCGACAGGGGTGATAGAATAGAATTGATTGATCGATACTTACTCCGTAGTGATTGACTGACTGTCATGATCTGGTGTGCCTATGGCTAAGCATGTCCGGCCGGTCATGATCAAAGCCAGATGCGAGTATCGGATGTCATGTCAATCAGTTACCCCTTCTTTCGACTTTTTTCCCACTCTCCCATGTTTCTTAATGCGCATCTGGAAGCATCGTCAAACAAGCCCCACTCTACTATTAAAAGCAAGACGATTGCCGCCTCCAATCGTGGCCCAATCTTTTACGCCTCTCTTCTTGCCTCTTGCTCATATCTTCCACAATCTACCTGGACCGCCTGGATGTGAAATCTTCTAGTGAGACCGACACGGCGGGCGTCTTATCAGAACAAGACCCTCTTTTCTACTTTTGTCACATTGCAATCAAGACTCCACTAAACGCCGCGCCGCTTGATCTGCTCTGCTTTGCGCTATCGTCTCTCGCCTCCCATTGCATGGAACATCCATTACCTACCCTTGCGCCTTGTTTAACCTGACCCTCGTGGGTTTTGGTTTTGCGTTTGGCTTCGGTTTTCCTGATCTCACTGCCCCACTCAACTCTTCTAGAGCCTGTATCCGCTCAGTACCCACTACATCCCGCCGACTCGTGCGTGGCTTGCGCTGCTGTAGCTCGTCACTTGCATGCGCACTTGCACTCGACTTAGCCGTGATCCTAAATAAAAGCGTTCCATCTCCTCCAATTTATCCTTTCTTTCCTTCTAGTCTCGTTTCTTGGCAGATCACCTACCAAGTTTTACTTTTGTCCCCAATTTTGCTGCTTTGCAGCAAACCATTACAACCACCTATACGACACAGGACGACGTTATCATGCCGTCCTTCAAACCATTTGCTTCAGTGACGGGGCGGAATTCATACAGTCTCTTTGACATTCGGTGAGGACACATTCACAATCACTCATCACCTCGAGGTCAAATACTAACTTAATTCATTATCCAGTCTCGACAGCGATTTTATTGTTTTCCGCGGAAGTGACCATGAATCGTCTGGTCAGGTCCTTAAGGGCACATTAGTCTTGTGCCTACAAACATCGCTAAAAATCGAAGATGTACGCCTGAGACTTGTTGGAACCCTGCGCCATGCGTAAGTTTTTTCACTGTCAATTTGTGAAACCAAAGCTCTTTCAAGGCAGTGACTAACCATGTATTGTTCCACAGCTGGGCCGATCCTAGAGGAAGCGCTCCCGGTGTTTCGGGTCAAAAGGTTGACAAGACGACGACGATCCTCGAACATCGATGGGCGCCTTTCATAGGCACTCACGGTAAGAGCATGACGCTCCCCGCCGGAAACTACGAATGGCCTTTCGAATACATGCTCCCGGGCAACATGGCCGAGAGTGTCGAAGGAATCCCCGAGGCATCCATCACTTACAGACTAAGAGCCACCGTCGGACGCGGAAAGCTGGCATACGATCTGCACGCAAACAAGCACCTTAGAATCATCAGAACATTAGAGCCTGGCGCTTTGGAGTTCCTGCATGCCATGAGCGTAGAAAATATCTGGCCCAACAAGGTCGACTACTCCATCATCATCCCACAAAAGGCTGTGGTCTTTGGTGGCCTCGTCACTATGGAGATGCGATTCACACCTCTTCTCAAGGGGCTCGAACTGGGTGATATTACAGCCAGGTTGATGGAAGTTCGCGAATGCTACGTTCAAGGAACTGGCTCAAGCTATGGCACTGGCACTAAGGAGCACCGAACAGAACGCGAGGTATCAATGTGGAAGTTCTCGGTATCAAGAGAAGAGCATTGGCAGGATATGATCGAGGATACTGGCCAAGAAGGTTGGGCATTGACCAAGAAGCTCAACTTGCCCAAGAGGTTGCGCCAATGTGTTCAAGACTTGAACCACCATGGCATCAAAATCCGTCACAAAATCAAGCTGACTGTTGCGCTGTGCAACCCCGACGGTCATATCTCCGAGGTAGGTCATTGTCTGGTAGAATTGTTCTGGACTTTGGTTCGCTAACAGTTTTTCCTGCAGCTCCGAGCGACACTTCCTGTGTCTATCTTCATCTCCCCTAACATGCCCCTCGACGAAGAAGGCAACCTAGTTGACCAGTCCCCTACCACGCCCAACAACGAGCGAGAACTCTCTACTATCGCTCCTCCAGGATATGGCGAGCACGTCCTTGATCAGCTCTATGAAGATGTTGACGTTAGTGGCTTTCAAACACCCGGATTCCAGTCAGGCCTTAGCAGTCCCTTCTATGCTCAGTCGCGGGCCGGCTCAAACGAAAATCTCGCAGCGCTTGCTCACAGCCGACCTGTTGCTCCTGCGGCACTTTCATCTCGACTAGCCGACGTATCGCTTGATCCCTCTCAACGAACTACCTCATCCACCTCGCTCCGCTCCCTGGGCTCGTCAGGATTTATGTCTCCCATTTCAGCACCACAGGTCCCAGTTCCGCGATCAGAGCCCGCAACTACGGCGCTTACCAGGACTAACAGTTCTGAAGACTCGTCGCGCAATTCTGCCGAACATGTTGATCTCGACGCCACTGATCTGGTTGAACTAAGTAAGGTTCCCAGCTACCAGACAGCAGTTAAAACCCCAGCGCGTTCTCGGGCTGGTACCGGAGACCTACTTCTGCCAGATTATCAAACGGCTCTTAGCGCTCCCCGGACGCCTCCTGCTGTAGACCACCCGGCGGATCCCCTCGGTACAATTTCAGAGGACCAGGATGGTGAGGATCGCACTCAGCATGTTTCACGCCCAACCAGCTGGCTTGGTGGCGGTCGTGCTTTTACGGACGATGCCTCAACATACCGAAGGATGCAGGCCGCACAGAACCGCAGCCAAGTCTTCTAGATGGGCGGCCCATCTTTTATTACAATAATTTGGAACTATCACACGCGTGATATGGTTAAGAGCCTTAGGGCTTACGGCGTTTATGTGCTTATAACAACTGTTGGACGGCGTTGAATCATGGGAATCATAGACACGGCGTATTTTGGATAGCGAACTATTTGGTTCAGATGATACCAGTGTTGTATCTGAGAACAAAATAAGAACAGGGACGACGATGGACGAAGAGGATGACACTTGTATAATTAAACACCCTGAAGAATATGATAACAAAGAAGGACGAAGTACGAGACAAAACATGTTCAAGACAATTCTACTGTGCCCTTTGTGATATCACTGTGTATAGCATCAAGAAATGACATGGCAATTGAAAAGCTGGTGTTTTGAAACCACTAATATTAATTCAATATCAACAATGACATAGGAGGCTTTCAACGATGGTGGCGAAAGTGTCGAAATTATTCGGCATTCGGTGACATCCGAGTAAAAAAGCATATTACTAGCGGGAATCATGACTTTGCAGTTAATGGTGGTGGTGTGTTTCGAGTTGACGTGGGAAAGTAGCATTTATCGCAGGAATTGGTAACTCGATGGTGACTGAAATGGGTTCAAGTCTCTATCGTGAGAATGCCCGGTATTCTACAGACTGACCTCCATACTTGAAAAGAAGAGCAAGTTATTTCGCTCAAGGAGCCAAGAAAGAGCCAAGACTAGAGAGAGAGCCAAGTCTCGATGCCCCTATACCAAACCTGTCCTAGTGTTGATGTCGGCGCGACACAAAATCAAGGGACCACAGACAGAGTTTGTGGTAGCTCGAGGGCGATTGACGTCATCACATCATTCGAGACTGGTCTGGTGATGATTGATGTTGGTGTTGATGATAGCTAGGCCCTGCCGCTAACTGCCCAGGTTAACGGGTTTGGTTGCCGGAGATTTATTGCTTGGTATTTTAGAGGATGGCCAGATCTGGAGGTGATGTTTGCTGATTTTTGCTGATTTTCGACCCTTGGATAGCTGAAACTGGAACCTCTTACAGATAGATATTCGGATGAGGGGTTACAGCATGTACTTACTATACCTCGCACAAGCAGGACATGACCTGGTGTTTAGCCGGCCGACAGCCAAATAGGATACATATTATAGGAGTTTCTAGTGAATTAGATATATGAGTTGTTTTAAACAAGAACACATTATGGTAGTTGGCACAGCCGCTCTTAGTATATGTTGGGCCTTGTATTGTCTTCTCGCAGACACCGACACCTATCGGGCGTTCTGCTTTAGCTGTCTGCTTGCTGTCTGCTGTCTCCTGTCCAGCTGTCCAACCTTGTCTGAACAACCCCTCACACTAATTAATCACTAATCGATTGGGTTGCAAGCTAATTCTCGACGTCATCTGAGGTCTCCTGGCGATCCCTCATCACGACGTCAACATTTAAATAAATTCCCTCCATCGTCAAAGATAGTGCACCATTTTTACCTCTTCATATAAAACCCACTGATCTTCCGCTAAATACCTTAAAGCCCGCCCTTGGCAAGAAGCGCTGAAAGAAGCTTCAGAACCCTTGACAGTGATACCCCTCTTCGCACCTCCCTCCCTGTCCGCCAAGCTTGGACAGTCGAAATCTAATCTCAACACTACAATCTCTCGTCTGTATCATTATCGCCGTTCCCCTTTTACAAGCACAGCAACCACCACAAGACGTTGTGATCGCCCAGCATGTCTACCGCTCCTTCGCCCACAACGACCAACCTGCCCTCAAGGGCCACAACTGGCTTTAGCACCGCTAGCGACGATGCCATCCCTGAAGTTGACCCTTCAAGCGTATGTCACCACGATGCTTCCCTAGGCGACGCGCTATAGAACAGGCGTGTTGCTTGTCTAGATTTTCAGACTAACATTGTGTGAATAGACCGCTGGTTTGCTCGCCGAGCGACTCCAGGCATGGAAGCACGCTGTCGGTTACATCGAGGAATACATGAAGGCCATGGAGAAGGTCCATGGTCACCACGCCAAGGAGTACGAGAGAGCACTCAAGGTAAGCTTCATTTTAGCATCCGTGTCTTTTACATCACTGGGATATGTACTAATCCAGTGCCCAAAAGACTATCAACAACCCTCTTAAGGAGGGCCACCACTTCGATCAGAGCCTGGGCGGTGTTGCTGGCTTCTTCGAGAACATGCGAACCAACACCCAGTCCCTTATCAATACCAACATCGAGACCGAAAAGAGCATAAAGGGCTCCGTCCTCCCCGTCCTCGAGCGTCTGCACAAGGAGATCAAGCACAAGGCCAAGGAGCTTGCCCATGGCGCCGAGAAGGGAGCTAAGGAGGTCGATAAGGCCCGCAACACCACACAGAAGCAGATTGAGCTGCTAGGCCAGCATGCCGCTTCTTTCGACTCAGCTGGAGGTCACCTCAACAGCCACGACGATCCCTACGTTGTGCACCGCGGTGTCCTACACCGTTTGAACAGTCAAGTCATTGCCGAGAACAACCACCGCAATGACCTGATTGCTGTTCAGAACAACTTCCATAGCTTCGAGGCCCACGTTATTGAGGTTGTCCAGCAAGCTATGGAGGCCTTCACACAACTCGCCGGTGGCCAGGCTGATAAGACACGAGCTCTGTACAACGATCAGCTTTCCGCTATCCAGCACGTTGCTCCCGATTTCGAGTGGAATGCCTTCACAGCTCGCAGTGTCGACCGTCTCGTCAACCCCAATGAGCCACCACGCTCTGTTGAAGCCATTCAGTTCCCCAACATGGATCACCATGCAACCAGGGCTATGATCGAGGGCTCTCTGGAGCGCAAGTCGCGTAACAAGCTGTCGTGGGGCTACACAACCGGCTACTACGTGGTCACGCCCTCCAAGTTCCTCCATGAGTTTAAGGATTCGGATAACAACCGCCAGGACCCTAAGCCTGAGCTCTCGATCTATCTCCCCGATGCTGTCATCGGTACCGTTCAGGGTGAGAAGTTCAGTGTCAAGGGCAAGGACAAGTCCAAGACCATGAGCAGCAAGCTTACAGGCTCCACTGAGCTGAACTTCAAGGCGCACACCGCTGCTGATGCCGCCAAGTGGTTCCAGGTCCTCTCGGAATGTGGCAAGGCTACGGCTCCTCTAAGCACAGGATCTAGCCCTGTTGGCTCTGCGCCAACATCGCCTAACCCTCAGGTCACTGCCGACCCCCTTGACGCCAAGGTCCAGTCTCCTGTAACTCCTCCGGTTCAGCATGGCGGCCAGGAAGCTGGTGTTGTAGGCGGCGAGGCTCCTGCGGCAGCTCCCGTTGCAGCACCCGTGGCGGCGGAGAAAAAGGAGACAGCTGTCTAATCATCTGAACGAGGCGGACGAAGGTGACAGCCATTGCGTGCTAGGCCGTCACAAATGCTTTGAATGGACGGAGTTTTCTATACCCAGTCCTGCACATACAGGCAACAAATGTTTTTCTCTCTCGTCTTTGATTGACTGTGTCTAAAACAAGGCGGACGATGGCAACTTTACAACACTTTGGCGGTAGTGCTATTGACGTGGCCTTGGGTGGTTTGAGGAAGAGAAGGATGAAAACAACCAGTTCGAGTTTCTCACTTTGAATTTCAGCTGCGTCTCTGTTGCTCTAATTACGCTTTGAGAAGTTGTACAGGTGGAAGGGGGTGGTTTAATGTGGAAGTGGTTACAGTTGTTACGTTGTGAAGTTGGCTTATACCTACCTAAAATACCTTTGTTCAAACACATTTATTTTTATTCATCGTTGCATGATGCTAGACTTTGAGGCCGGCTCGCGGAATAGGTGCTATCATTGTGAGGAGTAACGATCCGATCGAATTATGTCTTTGTTAATCACATATACCGTACGTCTTGTCCACCATTATCAATCTTACGAATGCATACCCGAAAAGGCGTTCACTGATAAGAGGAGCTCGAAAGGAGCATATCTCGAATGTGAGAGATATAAGACAGGCATTGTCAAATCACGGAATAGTGCAAATGGGCCGCGAGGGTCGGAATGACTCCTCTCCGACGGCACTGAAGCTGGGGTAATTGCTCCGCGCGTGCCTATGTGCGATAGATGATGCGGCTTACATATATGCATTATTGGCGTTTTCCCATCATGATGGCTGTGATGAGACACATACTCACGACAAACACACCTAAGTACAGTCGCAAAATGGGTCAATGACCGCGATGATATATAAAGTGCAAGTATGAAGTGAGGCGAACGTTCTCAGAAGCATTCTATCCGTTTAAAATCGGGGAGACGGGCTAACACTTTTATGTCTTGGTTGACAACCGTTTCGAATGTCTTGGACCAATGACGAGCCCTGTTGTTGGCTCTGGGGAGTAAAAGCAGGGCGAGAAGATGATGGTGAGAGAGCCCACGCGCTTGGGACGCCTTACGGTGGGCAGCCAAGGCGATCGGATTAGATACATGCATTGCAGGGGAGTCGATTTGATTGACCAGGCTCTGGGAAAAGGGATCAAGAGATGTCAGTTGCAGTTGCAGTTTGGTTGTTGTTGTCGTTGATGAGTTGTTCTGTCAAGGATTCGGTTTGTGTAGATTGAATACGATAACACATGCAAGTTTTTTGCCTTTTTAAAATAATTAATCGAATAATATCTTAGGCAAACTTGTATCGTGTCATCTACGCAATTGTGTGAAGGATGTGATATCGCAAGCGAGATACATGAGGCTGAACCAGAGCTGCCTTAGACCGAGACTCTTCTCTTCTCCTCTCTACACCCTCTCGAGAGACATCGGCTCTCTCATCGGGCGCCTCCAAGGACGCAGCCGTTTCAGAAGGATGTGTCGCAGGTATAATCTCGATGCGGCGTTTACGACACAGTTAGTTATAAGACAAGTCGAACAACTCAAGCTTGAAAGATTTGCACAAGTTCGCCCTGTTTTGAAACAAGTCGAGACACTTTGAGTTTTTGACATATGCCGCAGACTCACTTATTCCTCTCTGTCTATGAATATCGTCGTGCGCCTTGCTGCGGACGCCTTAAAAGCCCCATCCTCCCACCTTCATCTTGGGAAACGAGGCTCTGGAGAGAATACCTCAACATAGTAACGAAAAGTGACTGCCGCCAAGTACCGAATAAGGCTCAGTCTGACCCAACGCCAAAAATGGTTCGAAAACAGTAGACTTACTGGTCCCCCTTATGAATACCTAGCTCTTCTCTTCTATCTAGTCTCGTTTTTATTCTATTTTACCTGGAAGGATTACAGCACTTCCACCTCATTACTCACTTCAACCACCATACTGAGACCAAGATCAAAAGACTCAACTCTCACATAAAACAGGTACACGGAATCCGCAAAAGCTCACAAGGAAAAGGAAAGGAGCTCAAAGGTTCATTGTTCTACCTCAATGACCTTCGAGACCGTTACCATTGCCGCCGCCTTGATTGTCCCGGGCTAAACGCAAGATAACAAACCCACCAACGCAGCTGCAGCTACAACTATCTGCTTCAGGAACACACACGGACTCAATTTATTCTTCAAGACCACAACCTCGGAACCAACAGCAAAGATGATGGCAAAACCTTGGGGCGAGCACCGCGGGACTATCACAAAGTTGTACATCCACGAGGGGAGGACACTCGAAGATGTACGAAACATCATGAAGGTGCAACACAACTTTGAAGCATCGTGAGTTTCTCCCTTCCTCCCTGTTTGTGATGTTCATCAAAAGCACCTTGAATTTCTGTTCCTCGAGGATATGCTGCAACAAGGATGTATTGCTGACTTTGCTAGAATTCGTTCCTATCGACAGCATTTCGACAAATGGGAGATTGGCAAATACAACTGCAAGAAACGCGAGACACGCCGTCGTCAATCTCTCAGCTATAACATGCATTCTCCTCCACACTCCCCTTCAGACGTGGCGGTAAAGAGAGAAGACATGGGCTCGCCAATGTCGTCCTCGAGCTCCATGAGTCGACGTTCATCAGAGCAGAAACCCTTGCCGATATTGAAGCAGCCTCCTATTCTCTACCCGACCTACTTGCAAGAACAGATGCGACAACAAGATGATCTGCCGGCCAAGACCGAGAACAGTCGAAGATCGTTCGCAGGGGGGTTGGACATGTTCCGCAACACTCAAGTTGCTCAAGACATGTTTTCATCGTGCGTATCTCCCTTTCTCGCATCTTCCAGGCCATTGGGTTAACAGCATGTTGAAGAACTATGCCTCTCCAGCACTACTCGGACTCTGCAGGCTGGCAAGTCCCTCGAGGAGCACCATCGAGCTACATTGGTAGTCCTCCAGCGTCGTTTTATCGGCCATCGTTCCAGGACACTGTGCCGCGCTGTATGCCTGAGCCATTGTTGTACCCTCGCAGCAGTGGACTTCGGTCAGGACTGCGAGCTCCAGACCTATCTGTGGGAAGAGACGATGGGGGTCCAGGCAGCATGATGCACCCGTTGGTTGGGTATCAAAGCGTTGCGCAAGGATGAACAATCAACGGCAACAGTGCGACTGAGTACCAACACGATCTCTTTGGCTAGGACAGGACTTGGTTAAGGATAGGGAACATCAGTGGATCACATTCCTTTCACAGCAGATTAAGCCAAGCATTGGACAAACACTCGAGTATCGACTCTAGACTTATGGGAAATAAATACGTTGTATTATATATGGTATCAATACTATCTTAACCTACCGGTTCAGCTCATGATGTAATTATGATTTCATGTGATTACAACGTAATCCATAAAGGTTTTGCCATCACATCATCTAAAGATTAATGTGATTAAGCATGCTACGGCTTGTCACTCGACAAGATCATTCATGACATGGGCAAATTACCAGCCCAAAACCGAGCGGCATGTCATGGCACCATGGATTGGCATGTTGTGACAGAGAACCTTGAGAAACCATGTTAGTGACTCGTAATACACAGTTTGGCAGATAATTAAACGAGAATGTGGGAAGATTTTCAGGGTAAGGTGCCTTGTCACAGGCGTTATCGTCAAAGCAATATGGCTACGTTGACCGTCGTGATAAAATAACATCATATAAGGGTGATTGGGATGAGACAAAGAATAACTAACCTGTTGGGTCTAGGCAAGTGCGTGGGTGGCACGAGGCAATACAGATGAGGATACTTTCGAAAGGTCAGCCGCTGTCGTTGAAAAGACTGCATCGACGTGACGTGAAGCATCTCGATCAGGTAATAAATGAGTGATCGTCGTAGCGTGAGCTCGGACATATGCTTGTCGTTTTCATTTTGGATCATCACAGAGATGATATGGGATACGGATGGCAGGACCAAGTGGTTACTCACGTTGTGACTACCTGATGATTGGTTAGCACAAGTCAATTGGTGCTTTCAAGCAAAGTTTGCAATAGAATCGCATGTCAGGTAATGCATGAATGGTAGGTAAGGTTGTGTCTGCATCGAAAACTCGGATAAGACTCGTCATCTGAAATTTCATCAGGAAAGCGAGGGTGCTGTTGATGTGTGAAAGAAAAATTAAATACTTACAAAGTACATGCAGCATGCACAGGAGATTGAACAAAAGGCGAAGTGACAGAGCACTAGCACTTGAGGTAGGTTAGCCTCAGAGGCTCCATAACATCCAAAAAATGAAGGTAGAGCGTGACGAATCAGTGGGCGAGGTTTTCTAGGCCTGCCGCAAAATGGCTTTTCGTGCTCATGGGTTTATTTTCGGAGCCCAGTGCCGCTTCATCATAAAAGTCGAGGGTGTGTCGATGTGAGAAATCGCATACCTTGCTAGTAACTAATCTTTGGTTCATGTTAGCGCAAGCGACAACATGGATGACAACAATTGTGAAGAATGAGTCTCAATCAGAAATAGCCATTTTATATCGTCAAAGAATAACTCAGCCGGTAATTTCCAGCGTATATTGTAAAAGAAAATGATCATCATGTGAGAAGGGGGAGGAGAATGTATCGCGAGAGCGAAAGCTTTGAACGTACCATTTCAGTCCTTGTCGGACATAGAGAGAAGCTTAGGCATCCTCGCAATGATCCACCGCTCGGTGATGAGAGGGCTATTGAGTGGTCAGCGCATGTTCAAAGCTTGTCAAATGCAAAAGCGAATGCGTGATCGTCGTCTTTCAGACTGACGTGTAAATACAAGAGGTTTCATTCCATTTCGGTCAAAGACTCTAGTTTGCGGTATATTCTGTCATCAGGAAGAAGGGGTATAGCAGCGCGGAGCACTGCGTGTGCAAAAGCTTACCTTAGCTTGAATGTTTGTTTTGTGTTGTTGATAAAAAGTGAGAAAGAGCTTGAAGAAGTGAAAGTTTTTGTAGAGAAAAAGCTCGGACAAAAGCTGTAATGTGGGGGCTGCGGGCGCTCATTCTTCCGCTGCCGGACCTCCCTGGCGGAGCAGAACTGTGTTCGGCGACGAGCAACCATGGTCCACCTCCAGAAAACTCAGTCAAAAATGGATCATTTTGATGGAGTTTAAAATTGCAAGTCGACAATTGCAAGGTTACTGTGGATAATCAGACTTTATCTTACGTGAAAGGCTGGTAACCATGGGTGAATAATTCTGAGGCTGGTCATGACTTTAAATTCAATGACGTCACGTGATATCGCGTCTGTAACAGACGCCATTACGCGCCTTCAAGGTCAAGCTGAGAGTCTCTGACGCAATGAGTTCTCCTTTACTGCTCGTAGACACAATAGACTGGTCCTAAACAATATCTCAAGATGCCTGAGATTGCAGAAGGTCTGTTTTATGCTTCGACTTCGGTGAAATAAAAAAACAACTACTAAGATATCTGTATAAAACAGTTGCACGCATTGTCCACTTCCTTCGTCTTCATGTTGTGGGGAAACGCATTGTTTCGTCTACCGCGATAGATGATAAGAATGTGTTCGGGAAAGTTGGGACAAGCGGCGAAGAGGTGGAAGCTGCTTTGAAAGGGAAGAAGGTAAGTAAATCTTTCTTATAAACACCATTCGAAATATTAATTAATTGTAGATTATGTCCGCTGGAAGCCAAGGAAAATACTTCTGGTAAATTGGTTGCAAGAACTACCCTACGTTAAACTTGACTGATCAACGAAAGGATCACCCTCGAAAAGCCACCACATCTGGTTATGCACTTTGGAATGACAGGTAAAGAACTACAAATACGAAGTTGACGAGCATTCACTCACATACTCAGGCTGGATGCATATCAAGGACGAACAGACAGCATATACCAACTACTACAAGAAGATGAAGGAGGGTGAACACGAACAATGGCCACCAAGATTCTGGAAGTTCCAGTTCAAGACTGAAGGTTCTCCGGGCGTTGAAGTGGCCTTCACAGATTCGCGTAGGTTCGGGCGCGTACGACTTGTCGACTGCCCTGGAGATCAGATAAGGAAACATTCGCCCCTAGTAGAGAATGGCCCTGATCCAGTCGTCGACATTGATCGCTTCACAGAAGAATACTTGCATAGCAAGATGCGAGCCCGCCATGTCCCCATCAAGGCTCTTTTGCTAGACCAAACTACGATAAGCGGCATCGGTAACTGGGTGGCGGATGAGACACTGTACCAGGCCAAGCTGCACCCTGAACAATATTGCGACCACTTCAGCGATGAGCAGATCACCACTCTCTATAAGATGATTCGCTACGTCTGCCAAACGGCAGTCGACAAGCTAGGAGACTCAGACGAGTTCCCTGAGCACTGGCTCTTCAACTATAGGTGGGGCAAGGGTGCCAAGGACGCAGCGACCAAGTTGCCCAATGGAGACAAGTTGGCTTTCATCACAGTTGGTGGACGAACGAGCTGCTATGCGCCCGGCGTGCAGAAGAAGACTGGGAATACAGCTCCTGGTATCAAGAAGGAGCCTCTCGAAGCCAAGGCCGACGTAAAGGTCCCGAAAAAGTCAAGGAAGAAATCCCCGGATACGGACGAGGAGAGCACCCCGCCCCCAAAGAAGAAGCAAGCAAAGAATGTCAAAAAGGAGACAAATGGGGATGGCATAAAGAAAGAGCTCGATGTGGAGGAAGCCCAGGCAGATCTTGGACGAAGGCGGTCTACGCGTCTAAGGAAGTAGATGTGTACTGCATGCATATATTATTCTTGCATTGGGTGTCGATGTAGCTTTGTGCATAGTGTAGCAGGGAGGTTGAAAGTAAGGCGTTCTTTGGTTATTACACTCAACTTTTCGTCACTATCCTGTAATCAAGGATTGATGGGGTGACATAGAGCCTATTGGTCACGAAACTGTGCATACGAGTTTCTCTTGTAGGGTCTCATGTTGAACGACATAGCAATAACTCAGATTGAGAGGTATAGACAGTGCCTTCGCGATTGCCAGCTCACATACAATACCACACCAGACAAAATCAAAGACAAGAGCGGAGGAGTGGGATGATGTCTTTTCTTTTTCTTTTCAACCGCCACTTTTCGAGCGCCATTTGAAACCCAGTCTATGCCAAATACCCCCAGGAATCCAGAAACAGATGCAAGAAACACATCAAGTAACTACCATAGCATTTCGTCAACCATCAACCAGCCATGTGCGCGTGTACATAAATCAAGCGGAACAACCTGCCACTCGCCAGCCAAATTTCCAGTCAAGGCCACCGAAGGGCCCTATGTAGATATCCGTTTAGCTACCGTTGGACTCAGCACCATTAGCCTCAAGCTTCCCCTCGGTCTTCTCAACATAGGCAACAAGATCGGCAATGGTGCAGACCTTCAATCCCCACTTTCGGGCGAAGGTGATGCAGTCCTCGCCTCTCAACATGCCGTGGTTGTGACGGAGGGCTTGACCGGGAGTTTCCTCGCCATCGTCGACAATCTCGCAAATCGCCGCAGCCTGCACCTTGCCAGCAAGTCGACAGAACTCAGTAGCAGCCTCGGTGTGGCCTGGTCGCTGTCGAACGCCACCAGGACGAGACTTCAGCGGGAGGACATGGCCGGGGCGACGGAAGCTATCAGGACGGGCGTTGGGGTCGGCGAGGGTTCGGCAGGCGAGGGCGCGGTCACGAGCGCTGATTCCGGTCGAGACAGAGGGGTCGGCCGAGTCGACAGAGATGGTGTAAGCGGTGCCTCGGGGGTCCTGGTTGTTGGGGACCATCTGAGGGAGTTCGAGAGAGATGGTGAGTTCGGGAGAGAGAGGAGCGCAGACGTAACCAGAGGAGTGGCGGATGAGGAAGCCCATCTTCTCAGTTGTCACATCTTCAGCGGCGATGATCAGATCGGCTTCGTTTTCGCGGGAAGGGTCATCGAGAACGACTAGGAACTCGCCATTGCCTGTCGCAAACCATTAGTATGCGTTACGCAAGATACCCAGAGCAAATGTCACATACGGAAAGCCTCGATCGACTCGGGGATTGAGTCAAACTTGTTCTGGGGGATTGTGGCAGGCATCTCGGAGATAGGATATCGAATAATGAAGGAGGAGGAATTGAGCAGCGCGACGTATGAAAATGCACGGTAGTAGCAGTGATTGGCTTTCTTGTGAGAAGGCTTGGCTCTTCGACCTCGGCTTGTGACTGTGTGAATGCGACGGTCGCGAACGGGACGCACGAGAAGAGCGGGTTTCGGAGGCGGAGACGGAAGCGGCAGCGGCAGCGGGGGATGATGAAGGAGGGGAACTCTTTTTTTTCCTCTGGGGACTTAATACTCAATAGACGGGAGCCGATCCGGTGATTGTTAAGCACCGAGTATAAAACAGTAAGCAATTAATTAGAGGAGTTAATATTAAAATGAGAAAGGTATCGTATCTGTCAAATATGGTCGGATACGGCCTTCAATTCTCGCATCGCATGATTCAGCCAGACCTTTTTCTAAGTCAAAACCCCCGCTCCGCTCTCCGGTCTTAATCATAACCGCGCGGTGAATTTCCCGCTCTGTTACAGCTTATGCCGGCGTATCCGGTCCAAGTACTATGTAAGCCATGGTTTTATATGCCATATGTCAGAGCGATCCAAGTACCGAGTAAGTTTATCCTCGGATTTATTGGTTCTCTTGCCGCGTTGCATCGGCCTTGAACTCACATGTCAGAGGGCATTGGTGAGCATGAAGAGTCTTTACTTAATCGGGCAATTCGGCTACTGGTCACTCGACCAGGATTGGTTGAAAGTGGTACCGCGATTATGTAAGCTTTATCAAGGCGATATTCGACTAAGAAATTGTGAAGCATCAGTCAGCGAATATCATAACGAGAGAGAACAAATTCTAGATCACGACAGTATAGTAGTGGAACCGACGGCGGAGCTGTCCGAGTGTTTTCTCTGAATCGAATCGGAAAACCCCTGCCATAATCAATTCGAGCCTCTTTCAGGGTCCATCTTATCTTTCTTGGCTTGCAGCTTTGTCATCTGTCCAGTGATCCTCGCATCATCCACACTTTACCCATTTCATCACCTACACCAAACAACCGTAATCTCCCTCACCTCCCTCCGAAGTCTTGACTATGCCGGCTCCGTCCCGGCCGGCGGGTGCCCTCTTCCGCAACCTCGTCCGATCAAATCGTCGGTCATTGTCTCTCCCATTGCCGGTGAGCCGCATCGCCACAACCTCTATCGCGCAATCGCATACTCCTCGATTGCACTCTACCTCCACAGCTTCCTCGTCCAACAACTCGTCGCAAAACTTCTCCTCTGTCAACCCTGATGAGGTCTCACACTTCAATGCCCTCGCCGCCGACTGGTGGGATCCTCACGGCTCCTCCAGACTACTTCACCTCATGAACCCTTTACGTCACGACTTCATTCGTGCTTGTCATCGCACCGACCCCGATTCTCCCACTCGAGATCTCACATACCTCGATATTGGCTGTGGCGGTGGTATCTTTGCTGAAAGCGCTGCTCGTCTACCAACCACACGCCATGTCACAGCTATCGATCCGACTCCCGAAGTTCTCACCATAGCACGCGCGCATGCCCGGAAAGACCCTGGTCTTCGCTCGAAGCTCGAATACCGTCAAACGTCCATCGAGAACCTGCCGATTCCTAAGACACCGCAAGAGGCTTACGATGTGGTCTCGCTGTTTGAGGTTATTGAGCATATCGATGCTCCAGGCGCATTCCTGGAAAGGGTGCACCCATTTGTTAAGCCCGGTGGCTGGCTTGTTATGAGTACGATTGCGCGGACTTGGATGAGTTGGTTCACCACCAACTTTATGGCCGAGGACGTTTTGGGTATCGTTCCCAAGGGAACGCACGACTGGAACAAGTATCTTAATGAGGAAGAGCTACGGACTTTCCTTGCAGGTCGAGGCTGGAGTCATCCCATGGTGCAGGGTGTTATATATGTCCCTGGACTGGGCTGGAAGCAGGTCGATGGCAGCGAGAAGGTTGGAAACTACTTTTTCGCAGTGCAAAAGTCCGAGTCCTAGAGGGCTTCAGTATAAATGATTTATGTGGCTATACGGTTATACAAAGGTAGAGAGGGCGTAAAACTCAATTGTAGTCTAGTGTAACAATATGATATAAATGTGATCGGCACCCCAATCTGATAATGAGATAGAGAATACGGATATGACTGTTGATAATGAGCATCAAGAGACTCGATAGCTATCGCCATCAAACACACGTCAGAGAGCACCATCCATGTCTCACTGTATATCTTCACATGATTATTGCTTGATAGCTAAAATATCTCTGTCGCTCAGCTTACCTATTATGGAATGGAAGTCAGTTGAGGCATAGCTGAGAATAAGCTATTGGTTTGCCAACTCAGAGCCATCATTTCCTTCTGTCAGGATGAGAACCAGTCACATCAAACTGCGGCTGATGCAGCTCCCGGTATTGACATTATAGAACATAGAGCTAAGGAGCTGTAGCCAACCAGGTATACAATCCTTGGCGCAACAGGATGCGTGTTTCACATACATGCACGCACAAGAAACGGAAAGTCAGGACAGAGTTATCAAAGCTCATCAAGAGAGTGAGAGAAGAATTTGATTCAACAATATAGTATCGCACATATCATCAAATCAATGGACCTCATCAGGTGGCAGTGTGGCACCCCGCTAGGCCGAGGTTTGGGTGCTCGAAAGACGCCCGACTCCGCTAATGTTAACGGACAGCCCCAGGGCATGGACCGCCCCCAAACACCCTAAAGTCAGCCCTGGGGGCGATGCAAGTCCATGCAAGTCCATGCCCCGGGCGGCAGGAACGAGGGGGATGGTGGCTGTAACGGTTCAAGATCCACCCGACTTCGCTCTGTTTGGGTTGGTACGGGACATTCCAACCCATTTCCTCTTTCTTCTAGCTACATCAAATTAAAGGTCAATCTCATGATGCGTACCTAATCGTTGACAAGAGTTCAAGGTTCAAGGACATCTCTTCTCTTGCTTTGTTTTTTCTTTCGTTTATTATCAACAGTCGTTTATCTTATATCTTTCTGTTTTTGTCCCGGCAGTTCTTGTCCACGTCCCTAGTCTCAATCGCTCACTTTGTGCGTGCGTGTCTTGCCCTTTGCCGTTGTTGTCTTGCGATGGGTTTGCTTATTTGCTGGATGACGACGACTTCTACGATACCCTCTCACCAATCTTGAAAGACTCATCAAGTACTGCCAAGCCTCACTTCACTTCTTCCGCCATTATGGCGACTTCTCGCCTGTTTTCTTCTCTTTCTTGTATACGATTTCTTGTTGTTTTCCCCTTCATCTCACTCTCCTCCTCACAATTCATTCCTGGCTCCGATGCAAAGGCGCGTAACCTCACAGTTGTCCACTCACCTGCAAACCCGGATGTGACTGTTTCTTATAAAACACCCGACAACGTGTGCTCCACAGCATTTAGTTCTCAAAAGCAATATACAGGCTGGGTGTCAGTTCCTGGCGATTATCCGACCAATTTGTTCTTCTGGTTCGTGGAGGCTCGTGAGCAAACCGACAGCCTCACCATCTGGCTCAACGGAGGACCAGGATCCAGTTCACTGTATGGATTTTTCACCGGCAATGGCCCTTGTGAAGTTGTCGAAAAGGGACTGAACGAATATGAGACGCTTGTGCGTGAATGGGGATGGGATCGAGCTTCTAACATGCTCTTCATCGACCAGGTACGTGACTCTAGGCTTGGTATCAAACTCACGACAACTAAACTCACATGTGCTCTTAGCCCAACCAAGTCGGCTTTTCATACGACACACCTACCAACAGTACATACAACCTTCTTACCGACGAAGTCGTGCCTATCGGTGCCGATTCGGACTTTTCAGAGTGGACTTTACGCAATGGCACATTTAGTTCCTACAATGGAAATTTTACTGCCAACACCACTGAGACGGCTGCCATAGCTGTTTGGCACATGGTCCAGGGCTTCTTGACCACTTTTCCTCAGTACCAGGCTTCATCCTCTTCCCGAAATGACTCAATTGACATCAACCTCTTTGCCGAAAGCTACGGTGGTCGCTATGGCCCTGTCTTTGCGGAAACCTTTGTGGAGCAGAACGCTCGTCGCGAGAGTGGTGAACTGCCACGTAACTCAACCATTGATGTTCATCTGAGCTCTCTGGGTATTATCAACGGGTGTGTCGACATGGAAGCCCAAGTCCCTTACTATCCTATCTTTGCCAGCGAAAATACGTATGGCTATGAGGCTATGTCCTCAGGCGATGCCCAGTTCTATCTGGACAAATTTTCTGCTGAGGGTGGTTGTCGTGAGCTTTTGGCAAAGTGCGCTACTGACGCTTCTTTGGGAGATCCCGAAGGTGAGGGAGATCAAGAAGCAGTCAATGATGTCTGTTCCGAGGCTCTCAATAACTGTCTCGAGATCCAAAACGCCTACACAAGCGCAGGCCGTGGCGTCTACGACCTTGCTGCCCCTTCCGCCGACCCTTTCCCACCCATGACCTTCATGGAATACCTGAACCAGGACAGTGTGCGCGATGCTATTGGTACTCCTATCAACTACACAATGTCTAATTACAATGTTAGCATTGAGTTCCAGGATACAGGTGACCAGGCGCGTGGCGGAAACATACAACGCCTGGCTGCTCTTCTGAACCAGGGAGTACGCATTGCGCTTATCTACGGAGACCGTGATTACATATGCAATTGGCTTGGGGGAGAGGCTGTTTCTCATAGCCTTGCTACGGAAGCGGGTGGTGAGTACACCAGCCGTTTCCCTGAAGCCGGATATGCGCCCATCATCGTCAATGATTCATACATTGGTGGTGTCGTCCGTCAGTTCGGCAACCTTTCGTTCAGTCGTGTCTACCAAGCCGGCCATGCCGTGCCTGCTTACCAGCCAGAGACAGCCTTCCAGATATTCGCTCGCGTGATATTGGGCACTTCTGTCTCTACTGGTAAGGATATTGATATCACCACTTACAATACTACGGGTGATGTCAATGCTACGCATACCGATGATCTACCGGACGAACTTGATCCTACGTGCTACGTCCGCAACTTTGCAGGATCCTGCGATGAAGATGCGAGGAAGCTAGCCATAGATGGCAAGGGCGTTGTTGTCAACGGCATACTATATCCCTCGAAGGAGGATTGGCCGTTGATGGCCGAGAAGACCGAGGAACCAACAACATCCACGATAGACCCTAGCACTACATCAGACATGACTGGCATCTACACAGCAACCGAGACACCTGACGCTGCAGCATGGAACCCACCTAATCTAGGCTTGGTGGTTGCCATTGCTGGTATGATGGCCCTTCAGGCCGTCGTATAAAGTTCGTCATCATAATGAACAAATCATATTGATCGCACAAGAGTGCGGCATTGGATAACAAGGAAATATTGGAGTTACCGTCAGTTTTTTAGTTTTTTTTTGGGTTGGGTACAAGTTAGTTTCGTCGGGAAAAGCATTGCATGGTTATCTGTTATTTGGCACGGCACGTTGAGTCAATCGACGAAGGTAGGAGAGTAATGAACCGCTTGAGATACCCTACATTGTATATATCTTATAGACCGAATTATATTCCTCATGGATGGCATTCCGGTATCACTTCCTGGTGTAGGAAGTCACTCAAACCCCAGGTAGTGTTCAAGCTGCTCACATGCAGCACTCGGAGTAGCATCGCAGGTTTGGTGAACTTTACTACCATGCCCGTTCATCCAGGACTGAGCTATGGCGGGGTATCATTTTATCGTCTCTTCGTGTCTAGTGTACAGGTTCTTCGTCCCACAAGGACAAAGCCTATTTACACTCCTGCTCACCCAATGTTGCATGATACGGCAATCATGATTCCCTTCTTTCCTTCTTCAGCGATCTTCCGGGGACGACTTTCTGGCCTCTAACCCTTACATCGTCATCACCATCGGCGTCATCATCGTCCTCGTCCATCTCTTGCTGTTCCTGTGCCTGGCGGACGCGCTTGATGCGGCGCACCATAGCTTGATCGTTGAAGAAGTCTTGGTCAAATCTTGAACGGGAGAAACTCTGCAGCTTTTGTTAGTTGCTTTGCAATAGTGATTCGGAGGTGAACGAACCTGTGAGCAGCCTGCCTGTGGACATTGAGATTCTCCTCGCATAGGTAGATACTCGAGCAGAGCGGACTTTTCGAAGGTGTGTTTGCAGTTCCGGTTGGTGTAGGGATCTTTCAAGGGCTGTAGTGTCAGAGGACAGTTGATACTGATGACCTCGCGGGCGACAGCGATATCATCGTCGTCGTCATCGTCGCCGGCACCAATGCCTTGTGCTGTTCCAGACATAACAGGTTCACCATCCTGAGTAAACCATCGCGATGCATCTGGTAGCGGAGGACCTTCCTCACCAGCCATGGCATCGTGCCAGAGCTTCTTGAAACCAGCATAGTCGTTATTGCGTGCGTACCGCTGAAGGGCGGACATGCTCTTATAGTCCTGCTCCTGCTTGGCGCGCAGACCCTTGTAGCTTTTGATAACACTCGACGCGGCGAGCTCCTCTCTCTCCTCCTCCTCTCTGTCTTCTTGCGCCTCTGCTTTTTGTCTTTGTTCCTGAGCCTCCGCGGAAGCCGCCTCGTACACACCCCGAAGTATGCCATCTTCATCTTCCAACTCGGCCCTTCGATCGATCAAATCACGGACTGCTTTTTCGGAGGACTCGGTCAGGGCATTGACGCGCTCCTCAAACTCGACAAGGTGCTCTTCTAGGCGTTGTTCCTCTTCAGATTTCTCAGCCCCTTTGTCTTCCCTCCTTGCCTTCTGGGCCGCGAGAGCTTCACGCTGTGTCCGCAGACGCTCATGTATATCGCTAACGCTGAAGCCGAGAAGTCGGATTGACTCGTTGATCTGTTGTTGGTAGACGGCGGTTGGGCGGGTATTTGAAAGATCGTTCAGACTGCGACGGGCAGCGTCTGTGAGAGAACATACTGGCGGCTCGTACTCGGGTAGTGCTATAGCGGAATTTGAGGAACCGCTTGGGCGATTAAGAGTTCTTCGAGACATTTCGAAGTGGTTATGTGGATGCTGGGAGAATAGTATAATGGGTTGTCGTTATCCGTGAAGTGCATCCGTACTCTGCAGTTCTTTCTTTGTCTGCGACGCGACACGCGTAAAGTGAATTGACGCGAACTATTGGGGAAGTGGGGCATCTGCCAGGCACTGTCCTACCCTACAACAAACTAGAGCTTCTCAATGAAATGGCAGATATCCGGAATATCTAACGGCTATTAGTTTCCCCGGGAAAGGTCATCATAAATCTCGATGGCATATGAAAGACGAAATAATGACATAGTTTGAACGAATCAAAAGCTGGCAAGGGTCCCAGCAACTAAATGTGTGCCGATCTCAGGATTTGGTGAAATCGATGTCAATCAGGGTCCCTCCTTTACAAAATTCGTCATTGATTTTGAGTATGGTTGGATCTACCGGTAGTTACCTCGATACGCATTTTCCAACCTCTTTACCACGCAACAACGACGTGGCAATCGCGATGGAAACAGGAGACATATGCGGAATAAGAAGAACACAGTAGTATCACAGTCAATTAACGGCTAGTCGGCGTTCTCAGCGCATTGTTCACTGTTCACCAAGCGTCACGACTGAGAACCACGAGAAGTTGGTCCATGGGTCTAGACTCTAGACTCAGGAACAGACTGCAAGGTGAGGAGAACTAAGCCAGCGGGATCCCTGTCTCAGACGTTGCATTTTAATTGGAGACCAGAGAAAAACGGAAGCGGGAAATCCCATTCTGGCCAATTTTTTCCCATCTGTCGTTTTCTCGATATCCGTTTCGGTGGAGGCCACCAAGATCGGGGGCTTTGGGTCGCATCGCGCCTCAACACCAACAACAAGGCATCATCAATCAAGTAATCGACTTCAGCAATCGCGATGCATTGTAATATGCAATATGTGTTCTGTCTTAGCGAGAAGGTCTAGATTATTTGAGAGATGCTGCGGATGGGGAAAGCTGCCGCATCGGAAACAACATCGTCGATGAGATGAATAGGATCGTGATGCATCAGCACAACAACACAACAGCAGGGTAACTTAAGTGCTATTTCTTTACAGGCAATAATCAATAGTCCGAGCCAAGAAGAAACATAACGATGTACTACGTAGTACATCTCAGTATTATTTTATCGAAAAGATCAAATACTATGTACGGATACGTATAAGCACATTGTTAGGTGTCCGAAAGCTGAAGACAAAAAAACTGCCGATTGAATGACAGCAGCAAAACGAAACGATTGCGCCGATCGAGAGTGACGGTCTAAAATATCCGACGATCTTAGGAAGACGTACGATTCCTACCTGTCCAATCAAATTCACCGATTTAAGGCCTAGAGTGGAGGATCTCGATCCGCGTGTCGGGAGACGCTGCCCTGCGATCTCTCCAACTGTTCGGGGATCTTGAGAATCGAAAATCTTTAACCAATCATCATCAACTTAGACTTTTCCCCCTACCCTGGTTCTGTCGATACTGCAGATACACCCCCAATTTGCTTACCAGTCAACAAAGATGAGGACGGTATTACAGGCCTTGGAGCACAAGAAAGCAACTGAAATAAATATAACATTACAAGATTCATCTTCCAATCCGTTGACGGCCTCCCGTCATGTCGAAAAACAATATCCCTCAAAGATCTACACCATCTAACTTTGCAACATTACAGGCGACCCCATATTATAGCATCATCATGACAGCCTTCTAAACACACCCCCCAGCATCACCCGTGTCCCCGTCTCAGGGTCCATCACGAATCACGATTTGCTCTGCATCTCAAGAGTCAAACAAAGGCTTCAAAGCGCCGGCGCCGGCTCTGTCTCCGCTCGGTCCTGGGGCCTAGACTTTGGACTTTGAAGCTTGGGCTTTAGGGTCCTGGGATAACTACCAACAGTTCCTTCAACCTGTTCGCTTACATTGCCTTGCCTTGTCTTGCCTCGCCTTATCTACCTACGACTCAACAATCCTCCACAGCCATAATAACGCCTTTGCCGAATCCAATACGACCCTCTTCGATTGATACCTTACGACTCCAACAACAACCATCGGCCAACATCCTGCAACTGCAACTGCAACTCTCGGCTTACTTGCTCCGTCTTACCTCTATACCTTGTCGACCACGTTTACACACCTGTTTGGTCCTACAGGACCAGCCCTATCTCTCTCTCTCTCTCTCTATATATATCACCGCACGCTTCCTTCTCCTCAACATGACCGCTTCAATGCGCTCCATCTCCTCACCACTATCTCTGGGCATCTCACCCTCCCGCTCGCCTTCTCCTCACTGTTCGTCCATGGCGTCAAAGACAATCCCCGCCATGAATCCCTGGGAGGTCGACGCTTTAAACGTAAGTTGCCATCACATATCACATTTTCTCCCCATGACTATAAGAAGCACATACTAAACCTCAGTAGTACGAGTTCCCCCAAGAGGGCTCTTACAACGTCGACGGCACTGTGAACCCTGCAGGCACATGGCGTCAGGTTCAGGACCCCGTCATCTATCCCGGTCTCTATGCTCCCAGCGGTATTGACATTATGTCCATCTTGGTGAGTCTGCTTACACAATATCACCATGGTCCGTCAGTTGCTAACCCTACTCAGTTCCGTGTCATGGGTCGACCAAACCCTCAGGTTGTCCTTGGCCCCGTCGATTGCTCTGTCGCCATGGTTGTCTGTGATATGGGCCGCAGTGATGCTCCCGTCATCTACGTCTCTGAATCCTTCTCCGACCTAACCGGATACTCTGCTCGTGAAGCTCTAGGCCGAAACTGCCGCTTCCTCCAGTCACCTCCCGGACAAGAACGTCACCCCAACAGGAAGGGTTCGGACAAGGTCGCCTCGCACCGCATGCACCAGGCTGTCCTTGCTGGAAGAGAGATCCAGACTCCCGTTACCAACTACAAGAAGTTTGGCCAGGCTTTTAACAACCTCCTCACCATCATCCCGGTGCCTGTTGACAACACTGGTAGCCGCCACTGCATCGGCTTCCTGTGCGAGATGGATTAAAGAGAATATGTTATCAACGACATGGCGACACTCGACGACAAATCACGACGACACTCCGACGATGCAAACACATTGTGCCAAGTCACCTTTGGCTTATGACGTTCGCATCACATCAACACTGGCCAACGAACTTTGACAATAAGTTCGTCTGCGCCACTTCCCATCAGGTTTCGGAACATTCAGTTTCTTCCGGTATCTCACATCATTGCTTCAAGGCATTTACGAACATTTACGATACCCTCTGCATCAGCATATTTCTTTTCCTTTTCAAAAACGGTTTACGGCTGGCTCATTTACGTCGCACGCACTTCCAGGTGTTAGGGTCATATTTATTAGAACAAATGGTTTAGCGCTGTAACGTATCATGTTTTTGGTGTTTTCTTCTCTGTCATATTTTGATGATTTACGCTCCCCATGCAAGACTTTGTGGATTTTTAGATTTTGAGATTGTGCTCAGCTGGAAGTCAAGCTCGGGCTTGGAAAGTACAGCAGCATGGGTTGGGAATAGACACCGCTTTCAGGCATATGCATGTTTTGCCAGGCGCTTGTGGAGTTTACCTTTGTTCTCCTTTGTTTATTATATGCATTTGATATCGCGGGTCCCGGATCCGAGGACAGGGTGCAACTTAGTTACGAGGTCAGACCGGTATGGTACAACATGGTCGAGGATGAATGGACGGACCGCCGAACTCTGCTCAGTGTCTCGTGCCAAGTTGAATGATCTGACACTGACTGTCATGTCAGATCATATAATACAAATAACATTTGAACCAATGGGCTTTCTTCCTTTCTTGCACTCGGCAATTGTGACTGATCTTCATTCGCAACTAGCAACCTACAACCCATGCTCTCGATCTTCAACCCTCCTTGTCTGTCCCCACGATCGAGTCTAGGGTCAACCAAACAAAACCCCAATCACATACAGATAATGTGACTTTACTCCGTACTGTCCACGTAAATACCCAAATAGCTAAAAATACCCGGGGGTAGTAGGCAAGTCGGGTCTCGGCCGTTTCCTGTCAACACCGCATGTAGTAAAGAGCCAACAAAAGTCTCATGCAAGAACCCGATGGCTGTTTCACGAGAATATAACCATGATCGGCCAAGCTGCCACAGAACAAGACCCTGTTGGTATTACCAACCCGCTAACACAGTTGTTGCTAAGACTTCTACTCTGCGACAGGCGAAAGGAGACATTTGGCTAGCAGTCACGTTGCAAGACAAGCTATGATAGAACTAGTACTTGTGACTTCACTACATGCTGAGTAAAGACAGTCTTGGTAAGAGCTGAATCAACATTTAGTTGTTGGACAAAATACATCCAACCCGTAGTACCATGTACTTTCACAGGTAAGAATATTTACATATCTGGAGAAATCCTCTATTGCATGACATCTATACTGCGAAGTTATCTACCATCGTCCTTATTATTATTATTATTATCATTCTCCTCTGGCCCAGTCTTAAAAGATGCAAGAACCTGCTCAAGGGCAAGTTCAAAACATGCCATGCACTCGTTGCCATCCTCGCCGGAAACGTTGGTTGAATGGATATATGTTTGAGGTCCAGACTTGGAGACCTTGGATGCGCTGACTGGTTGTAAATCATGCTTTCTCTTTTGCGGCAATGGCCGAGAATTGTTTGCTTGGTCCAGGGTTGGTGGACTCTGCTGAGGTTGTTGAACGATGCCTTCATCTTTTGGGAACAAGTGTTCCTCGATATGCTGGAACGTCTGGGGGGTTTCTGACTCATTCGAGGGAACCTTATCATAATGTATACCTAGAGGCTCGAGTGGCTTTATCATCCGGGTGGATTCGAGTACACCTGTCCGGAGAGGGTTGTATGGCCCCTTCGGTGGAGGTTCGCACCAGTTCGTCTTATGTGACTGGGGATTCACTGGCTGATTCTGGGCAGCTGGAGGTTGGCACTGACTCTGAGGTGACTCCGCTGGGGCAGTTTAACCCCTGGCTACCTAAGCACGAGGTATTGTCGTTTTAGGGGAAATGTCAGGACCCCTTCTTGTTGTGCGTGTCTCGCCTGCTGGGGCTTGCCATGGAGATGCAAACTTCATTTCAGGGTTGCTGCTAACCTCACGGATCGGCCAGCCCCCGGACATGACGATCCGTGAAGGGTTGACGGCGGGCGTTCTGACTCGTCCGAGCCCGACCGGAAGGAAGGTGGCAGGCAACAGTCGGTGGGGACGGGGTGGCTGCTGAGGAGGGGGAGGTTTCTCAACACTTTGACGTGGACTATTAGAAATCGTTTGGCGGAATGGTGGTTGGAATAAGGGAACCGTATGTGTGCTTTGTGTCGCCGGCTGCCCGAGATTGTTGCACGAAGGAACCGGGGCGTTCCCAAGGGTTTCTCGCCGCTGCATTGTAGACAATTCTTTGCTTCAGTGTCTAAGTGACGGTTCAGATGCTTGGGTAACAGCGACTGAATCGATAAATCAGGACGAAAGGTAACCAGATAGGATGAGGAATAGCATGAACCAAGTCCTGATGAGAAGATACAATGATTATGATTGCAGCAAGAAAGACTTGGGGAGAACAAGATGCTGGTGACGCCTCGTCAGCGGCTGGGGATAAAGCCGTAGATGATATGTTGGAGCGACTGTATCGGGATACTGATATTACGGTTGATTGGTTGGGTATGGGAGTTGCTGATGTTTTGAACTGACCGTTGGTGTTCCATAGATGCGTATTGGAGGAGCGATAGAGAAGGTGAAGTCAACCCCATCATTTGAATAGAACAAGAAGGAAAGAGCGATGCTCCGTACAAGCACTCAACCCCCTTGGGGTACCTGTTACCTTTACTTTGGGGAACAGTAACTACTTAGGTACCTAATGACACTTTAAATGTCGAAGAATACCGAGGCATTTTGGGCGGAGAACGGACACATCCCATGTGTTGGTGGTTCGTCACTATATACACGCAGGTGATGCGGTGACTTTCAAGTGTTCAATATTCCATACACTTGCAACTCTAATAAAGCAACTCATCTAAACTCCAGCCGGATGCAATATTCAGAAACTAAACAGACGCAACTAATCCTCTTCAAACTGGCGGAAGACATGTCTAATGAGATCCATGTCAGTGCCAAACCATCACCCATCCTTACTGTAATGCATACTCAATACGCCGCATGTTTTTCATATAACTCCACATTCCTTCCCTGATGGTGTCCGTCATCTTTGCTCAGTCGTCTATGCCATAAAATCATCCTCAATGTTGCCTCGCCCACTGGGTTTGTTGAGATCAAGTCGTCCAGTACCCTCCACGATGTCGTTCGCTACCTGCTCTCCTGGTGCAGATGTGCCCGAACGGACTTGTACCTTCACTTCACCCTGAATACCATCGACTCTGATTGTCGAAACAGTCGTCCCACCCGGTGCAGGTCGCAGATTCGGTGGCGGTGAAAGGTTAACGAGCTCCCGGAAGAAGTTGTTAGCAGCTTCGCAGCCATCTAACAGCCACTTGAGACAAATTGTGACTCGTTCCTTGGCAAAGGGGTTGTGGTCGTCGTAGGCACAGCAGTTGAGAAGAGGCACGATTCCGTTGTATTTGACCATCTGCATCTGTACGTCAGGGTTGCCCGGGCTGCTTTGGCCGGGAGGTGGCTGCAGCAGGGTAGCCACAATGGTGAAGATCTGCCCTTTGACTCCAGACCAAGGGAACTTATGCGCAGGCTCCTGCATAGGAGGAGGTGGTGGTGATGGTGGGAGGCCATCGTCTCCAGCTGCGTATGGGCGCTCGACCATGGGGCTACCGCTGTTCTCACCATGAGGTGATCGCTTAGGTAGCTCGATCAGAGGTTTCTTTGGAACACCGGCCTCTAGTCCGCTCAAGATAGTGATAAGATCGTAGACAGCCTCCCATTCGATCAGCTTCGCCCGAGTATCCATCATCTCAGCGACAGTTGTGAGGAAATCAAGGTATTGAGCTAGGCCATCCTTGGCGCGTTCCATATCCCAGCTGTCGACTGGAAATTCCGAGGGGTCGCAGTTCTCTTCTCGAATTTGAGCTTGGAGATGCATCAAAGCAGCGCACTCTGGGACGATGCGGCTTCGGAAGAAACTCAAGAAGAAGTGCACGAGCTTGATGTCACGAGCGTTGTCCTTAGTTTCCTGAGAAGACGAGTTGTTAACTCGGGCTCTGAACATGTGGTTGACAAGTCGTAGCAGAACAGTTTGTGCTGGTGAAATAATATCCTTCGGGATGCGTAATGAGTTCCACGCGTAGGGGATCAAAGCGCTATGATGGAGAGCTTCCACAATCTGAGTCGTCACTTGGAAGATGAGTGATTGCTCATCCTTCTCCCAGACAGCAATGAAGACCAGCATCTCTCGCAGTAGGCTCTTTCCGCAGTCGAGCGCCAGGAACATGCGACATCGGGTCTTTTGGAGGTTTTCGCCTGCTCGAGTCAGTCCTGAGCCGGCATTGTCCAATATGCACGACTTGACTATCATGTGTAGAGCCTCAATCTGCTTGGGATCCAGAATGTTTGGCACTTCAGTCAGTAGGCCGGTCAATGGGCCCTCTCCATAAGATTCGTCATCGTCGGCATCTTCGTCGTCCATTATATCCTCAACATAGTCGTGGGCATACTCGTGATCATGATGGTGATGGTGGTGGTGATGATGGTCGTGATCGTGGTCATGATCGTGTTCATGATCACATTCGCATTCGCATTCATGGTCGTCTTCATGGTCGTGATCGTGGTCATGATTGCATTCGTGATGATGTTCGTGATGGTGATGCTCATGATCATGCTCGTGTTCGTCGTGCTCGCAGTGGTGGCAATGCTCGTGGTCTGAGAGCTCTTCCTCCTCGACAACTCCTGGAGGTGGGGAATGATCTGTCCCGCAAGAGTGAGCGTACCGATGAACAAGGTTACTACGGCAATGCTCCAGACGGCTCTGGGCAAACTCCACAGAGGGCATCAGGACGAACCAATCCTCATAGTTCGGGTCGCGAGCGTTCAGCCACCAGGTATCGACCTCTCTTGATACGCGACCATAAGCGCGATCCTGTTCGAATTTGTCCTTTTCATCCGGCTTCCACACTGGGTTGATCTTATCCTCAGTGTTAGCCACATCTCCAGGGACATCCACTGAACCATCTGGGAGCCAGTTCCAGGCCAGTGGTCGAATCGGCGCCAGGTTTCCAGGTGGTTTATCAGCTCTGTTCTGGGCGTAATCCCTAAGAAGATTCCTTGCGGTGTCGCATAACCTAGAATTTCGGTCCAGCCAATGTTGAACCTGTCTCTTGGCTACCTGTGGCCGGAAACCTGAGCCGTCGCCTAGGTTTTCTTCAGGGCCCGTGAGTGCCCCATCGTCATCAAATAAAACATCGAACCAGAACGACATTTTATTTCGGTCATGTTTGGCTGTCCAGTTATGAGCCTGCTGTAGGGATGTCACAAGCAGTTTTTTGTCTAGATCACATCAGTCAGAACGTTGCAGTATATATCAACGCTGCCAGGGCACATACAAAGTTCTGTAACATCGCCTAGTTTTAGTCTCTGCGTTTCATCTAGGATCTCTCCATCATAGCCTTTGCTCGTAACGTTGACACAAAGAATGATTGTCTGATAGACCATCTGGTCGAAGTGCACCGCCGCGCAGATATCTTGTGGCACCTCGGGCTCAGCGTTGACAAGGAGGTTCCGCGCGATATGCATAAGTTTGATAAGGGTTCCAAGGTCTTCTTTTATCGATGCATGATTCATAACAATCAAAGCTGTGCTCTCCTGCGGAGTGACGCCTTTATCTGGGTCGTTGAGACTTGACAGAGGCCCTACAGATCTTGTGGTCAGACTGGGTATGGCCGCCGCGAAAATTCTGGTGAGCCAAATCCAAATTGCCACATTTCTTGAGATTGCTTCGCTACGCACTGGTCAGTAACGAGACTCGATGAACCGCGTGAGAGAAACTTACCGAGCCTTTCGGAGAGTATGCGTTTTTTCTAGTGTTTTTGTGATCATGGAGCTCACTCTGGCAGCAGTTTGCGGCCCCATGGGCGGGGACTGAGTGTAGTGCCCTTCGAGGCAAACAAGGGCAGCTGAGAAGCATCGCTCCTCGATAGTTTCATCGGGGCCATCTTCTTGGGCCTCATCTAGCAGACTATCGTTATCTGGAAGTCGCGTCATTTCGTCCTCTGGTGTCATGACATGCACAGACGGTTGATATGATGCGAATCGTGGTGGCTATATTTGGATGGTGAGGTTGTGGTGGGCTAAATTTTGGCGGAGCTCGGAAAATTTTGGCCGGCTTGGTCAGCACCAGAAGTTGGAGAAGGCGAGTTTGAGGCTCTGAAGGCTGCGAAAGAATACAGCGTTGTTCAGCGAGAAGCGATGCGGATATGGATTTGTAATGGTGTTTTAGGTAGCAGGACTGGAATATTTTCTACCGTTAGGGTGAAGTTTGGGAATCATTTGGGAATTACTGCTGGTGGAAGACAAAATTCAACCCCACCATGAGAATGGATGTCATGTAACACACATTCTTTGCATCCTGCCCTTTTCATTAGGTACACTTTGTGACGATACAAATCCAAAACAAGCTACAGAGGAAATAACTCTAGAACAAACGCAATGGAATCTGGCTATCTGTAAACTCTGCGTGCTGGATCAAGAGAAAACCGGACTACAATTCAACAGAGGCATGGGTAATTATCATGGGCTGAAGGGGATAAGAGCCAAAATACCAGCAACAGCCTTCATTAGGTATTGGCCTTTCCCACATCGCCTTCACGAGGACAATAGCACATCCAGTATATAACGGCGACAACCTCATATTATTATCACCAAAATTCTAAAACACTGAGTATCTCGAAATGACCTGACCAATAGCAGAGCTCCCAAGGGTCCACGACCCCTCCATCATGACCAAGCTTTCGTGCTCAGCCATGGCGGGGTAGTTCTGAGGTTTCTTACCAGCATCGGGCACGATAAATCTTTCCAAGCGACGACGATAACTCTACCTCGTCATTAACGTTTCAACTTTCGCTCCAATAAACTTCAGCTTCAATTCGCCAAAATGGCTGACCTGCCAACCACATTTGACAGTATGAAGATTCACCTCGTCAAGCCCGGCCCTGCCGAATCGTTCCAGGCGCAATGCTAATTGATTCCTTACTCCCATAGAGCCCGTCCCTATCGCCGTCATTGGCGGTACTGGTCTTGGCCAACTCGAAGGCTTCGAGCCTGTCGCTGTTCTGAACCCCGTTACACCTTGGGGTTCTCCCGCGTCGCCGATTCAGATTCTCTCCCACAAGGGCAGCTACGTTGCCTTCCTTGCCCGCCATGGTGTTCATCACCAGTTTGCTCCCCACGAGGTCCCCAATCGCGCCAACATCGCTGCTCTACGACACATTGGCGTTAGATCCGTCATCGCCTTTTCCGCTGTTGGATCGCTACGAGAGGAGATCAAGCCTATGGACTTTGTGGTTCCTGACCAGGTCATCGATCGCACGAAGGGTGTTCGTCCCTTTACCTTCTTTGAGGGAGGTGTGGTAGGACACGTTGGTTTTGCCGATCCATTCGATGCAGGCCTGGCCAAGGTTGTCAAGGCTTGTGCAGCCCATATGGATGGTGAGGGCGTTGTCTTGCACGAGAAGGGCACAGTTGTTGTGATGGGTAAGATATCAGCTGCAGCGAAGGTAATCTGATCATGATCTGACATACATTCTAGAGGGACCTCAGTTCTCAACTCGCGCCGAGTCGCACATGTACAGATCGTGGGGCGGATCGGTCATCAACATGTCGACGCTTCCTGAAGCCAAGCTTGCCCGTGAGGCTGAGCTGGCTTACCAGGTAATTGCCATGGCGACTGACTACGACTGCTGGCACTCATTTGAGGATGTCAACGTTGAGTTGGTCATTAGGTACATGAAGTCCAACAACGAGAATGCCAAGCGTCTGGTGGCCGGCGTCCTGGATCGACTTGCTGAGATTGAGAACAGCGACCTGATTCAGGCTAAGCACTTGGCTGGTGCCTCTCAGGGAGCTGTCAAGTTCATGACCAAGCCTGCAGGCCGTGACCCCGAGGCTATGAAGAAGATTGAATACCTCTTCCCAGGTTTCTGGGAGGAGGGGTAGGATACAAGAGGTGGACGTTTGAAGGTTAAACAAGGCTAGATGGACATCTTTTTGCTAGTGATAGAAGCGTTAATACAAAGCGGCAGAGCAGTCATTGGAGATCGACGTCAACGGGGGTTCAATTCATCTGTTTGGTCATTGACGACATAAGGAGGACAATACCATCATCGTTGGGTGTGAAAGTCCAATTGCTGCCAGAATGCTGCCAGAATGCTGCAAGCTATTAAGATGCCAAACTCTGCTCGCTTACTATTCATCCGCACTTTCTGATAGGATGGTAAAGTATGTTGGCGACGTCACCATACCACGACTCAATGGTGAAAGGGTGTTGAATGACTCCCGGCCCCTGACAAGGATTTCTTTGCTGTACCATTCATATCCGAGGTAAATGGCTGAAGATGGCTTTGTGTGGCAGTTGATATTTGCTGTCGCGATTTGACGTCTTCTTTCCTCCTCTGTTTTCTCAGGCCCTGCATATGCCAGTTGATGTGGCAAAAAAGCGGCTCTTACACATGCTGTCTTGGCCCACTGTGTTGCATGCATCAATGGTTCTCTTGAAATGCGCATTCGCCATGAAGCATTGAGGCCTGACGACAAAGGCCAACAATATCCATGTGCTTAATAGACTTTTATGCTGCAAGAGCCACTCATGGACACAAGTCGTGACTTTGTTGGGCCGTGACTTGGTTTTTGAGTATCCTTGTGCTGCTAATGAATCATGAATCGGTAACGGCCCGTTCATGGGGGCAGATGTCTACCAGGGCCCTTGTCAAATGTCCCTTGGCATTTCTTGCAGCTTGCATTTGTGTTGCAGTGCAGAGGTTAACGACAACCATGACGACTTCCGGCTATTTCGAAGGAGCTTTGTTTTCCCATCCTTCTGCACACCTTAAGTGATGGCACTTTGGGTTATCAGAGTATGCGAGTCAAAAGAGGGTCCGCATTGGTTCTCGTTTGAACATCTTGTACAATATTGGCAAAGTTTGAGAGACATGATCGAGACAAGGTATTTGGTACAAGACACGGACGTGGCTTCCTCACACCCTCTTTGCTGCGCGCCCTTTACGCGCAGACGCCGTCTGACTGCATCTCGAAAGAAGGTCGATCACTAAGATTCATCTCGGCCGGGGTATTGGCACAGAATACAGTCACAATTTATGCAATACCGGCTCCGACTCCGCCATCCCTAGGAATTCTTGTCGTCTCAGTTGTTTTCTCTTGATCTCAAATTCTGCGCACCCTGATTGGGTGGTTAGAAAAACAAGTATCGATGTCTCGAGGGCTATACCTCAGTTCGGGCTGAGACCTGGTACAACGGAGTGTCTCTTGGATGATGTAGGTGTTGGTGACTGATTAGGTTGTTTGCCCATGTTTGACGAGTTTGCCGTGACCAATTGACTTGCTATGATATGATGCATTGAGAAGGCGCTTCAGAACAGCTTTAGAAGAAGGATCTTCATCATTATTGCGGTGCTTGACGTACATTCTTCGTCCAATAGTCACATTGTGTGCTGGTATTATCGAGTTGCACTTAATGGTAGCCTCAAAACAAGAGCTTCCGATGACAGCGCGAGAATAGGAACAGCCGTCCGGACCTGCCGATCCGGAGTGGCGAGTGCTTGTTTCAACCGGAGGGTTATCGCAAATAATGGTACGGGGGGTAGGGTGCTCCGTCGTTGTCACGGCCGAAGCACGGGCCCCCGGCGCGGGAGAGCGGAGTGGTTGAAGCTAACCAGAGTTTGGTTAAGCTTGCGGCCGAGGGGGGCCATAGTTAGCTGCCGTTATTATAATCGTCTGGTGCGTGGTTTAAAGCGCCTTGATCCGGTGTCTGCCGACGTTGCTCAGTAAGTGAAGTCCACAAAACATACATATGCAGGAAGGCAGTTGAATAGAGTTGACAACCATGTTCCCCACTATAGAACATGTGATGTTTGCTTTTGTGCCATATTTCGGTTTTTAGCTGCCAGTGCTCACAGGTACTAGTCGTTGGAAACCCCCATTTCTCAGGTCAAAGTCCAATACAAAAATGTAAGTGCGTTGACAGTTAAATGGGCTCCTGCGAAGTTGCACATATTAGCCTACCTTTCATCATGTACTCAAGCAGATCAGTGGCCCCGTAGGTGAGTTGTTGGTAGGAAATTATGCTGACAATGTACTCATGCCTATCTATACCTTGACTCGCGTGCACGCTGCATACGTGGGTTTGCTTCCTGTTCTTGGCTTGATGTTGGTCGTCGACGAACCAGGCATTCATCTTTCTTTGGGTGACACGTCTAAGCTGCATGACCAAGCGCTGTCAAAAGCAAGAGCCTGCAGGCACATAAGGCAGTTGGGTCGGCTCCCATCTACCGATCTCGCAGTGGATGAAGAACTGGATGTGGGTATTGAGGATTGCAGTTGATGCTACATTAGCAGTCTTCGGGTCTGTTTCCGAAGTGGGCTGATGATCCCTCACAGCTCTTGCAAGCCCATCGTGTTTCTGCCCTGGAGGCCCCTTGTGGTGTGGTTCATTGCTACGTAGAAGGGCTTGATGCTCCGGCAGCTCTAGGTTCGTGATATCAAATTACGGGTATGATACTCCGTAGCCGGACTAAGGATCGACGGGAGTAAATACCCATGTGCCTCCCTACTGGACGTTAGCCATCAATCCCACGTGGCAGCATGTGACAGTTGGCGAAAAGCAAAAGTATAATTAACGAACGTTGGTGCTCAACCATAACCAGGCAAGGGTGTTTGTCAGCCGACTCGGGTCGCACAAATGCATTTGGATCATCTTCCACTTCTGCAACACCAATATCCAGGGATCTTGCGAGACTAATAAGCGATGGCATCGTGGCTTGCTTGTCAGGTATCCCCAAGTACTGTAAAATCCATTGCACTGTGGTGACAAGGCCTTCTTATTTGCCCATCATAACTGACAGAAATGCATCATTGAAAGCCACGGAGCTTCCAAGAAGAGCGGGTTAGTTTCCGGTCGAATGGCAGTGTAAGCATCTCGGTAATGGTCCAAGCAAGCATCAGTGACTGTTGATAATGTCTTGGATCTCGGATCACGCTTAGCTCAGCCGTGTCCTTGTGATTGGCCGTCAGTCTCGGCTAACGATTCAACAACCACGATCGACAGCTCCTGCTGTTTCCGTTTTAGGCCCATGGAGCATCAAGTTTTAGCGTCCTAGACATCACAAAAGGCAGCAGGAGCAGCAGGGGCAGCAGGGGCAGCAGGAGCAGCAGGGGCAGCAGGGGCAGCAGGAGCAACGGCAGGACATTAGCCGTGCCGTATTTCCTTCCATTCTGTCGAGAATTGGAAGTACTCGAGACAAAGGATCTCCATGTCTAATAAGAATGATCAACATCGCTATTGCTTTTTCTTTCGGCGGCAAGCGGGAAAATTCAAGGTTAATTGCCTATTCCCCTTGATGTCCTCTTGGCAACAATAGGCTCCAGTTACACCCGCTTCTGCGCTTGCTTTTTTGAGGCTCCCTGTATTAACATCACCACTTCAACCGGACAAATTCTACCCATCCGCAATATTTGGAATCTGTCTGGAACAGGCTTTGCCAAAAGATTTATCATCCTATTCTCGGCTTTACCAGGGCGATCAAGGGCTAGCGAGGTGTTCTCATGCTGTTTGTTACCCCCATGTTCATGACCCCGGCTCCCTGCTTGATTATTATGCTGTGGCCAAGGATCTAAACTTCACCCAGACACAACCACGTACAGAGTACAGAGTACTCTGTACATCATTGACGACTGCAGAGCGGTTGATCGTAGAGGGTAATTGAAGCGATGGTGTCACTGTAGCAGCCACCCATTGGAACGATAACTGGCTGTGACCTTACCAGTCTGTCGGGAGTGTTGAATGAACTGAATGGACTTTCGATTGCCCGACCATCCTTCCGGCCCCGAAGCCCGCCAGGAATAACAGCCCAAGGGTACAGTACAAGGCAATGTCAGCATAAAGTTCCCTCGGTAGTGCCACACCATCTTGCTTTACCATCCCCAAGACGCAGGATGACAATTATCAATCGCGATCTATCGGACTCAATCCAGCCCCCAAGATGGATCATTCTAGGGGACCTCATCATCTCTCGAGAACGCCATGGTCGCTAAATCCGTGGCTAGCATTTATTTAGACCTACCAATGGCATGATTATCTCTGAACAGGCCACCTTCGTCTTTTTTCGTTTCTTTTTTCTTTGGGTCGGAAACCTCCCTGTCGGGAGTGTCTCGAGACTTGCTGTACGTGCTCCGGCAGAGTCTGGCTCCATCATAAGGCTGTCAATGTAGTGTGATATGATTGTGGGCGACCCTCCATCAGCTTAAAGGGGTGTCTGCAGGGCAACCTGTCGATCGAAGTGCATGAATCCACCATGGACAGGTAGGAGGGGTAGGTGTTCTTGTAGTAGTGCCGATGGGCGTTGACAGTGCAAGCTGTATCCTGCTATTGACCGCGATGAACGTCTTGTGAGGGATCGGAGCGTACTGGGTCGATTACGCTATGCTGCCATTTTAGGAAGCGACTAAACCTGGTTGATAAAGAGACAAGTTCGACTTAACCCCATTGCGTATAACACCGCAAGCTAAGCTAGCTAGGTAGGGTCCCAACATGGAGGTGTCTGAATTGAGTTCATGGCCTGGCGGCTAAGATGCTGGAGGGGTGGTATCGATGGCGAGCTACGCAACGGGTGGTTGCGACGTCACTAGTCAAAGTCCCTGACAATACCTTTGCGCAGTTATTGTTCGACATTCTTCCATTGATCCAATGCAAGTCGACTGAATATGTACGTATGGAAGAACGAAGTAATGGGCTGACAAGCGATTAAAATCATGAGAATGGATCATTTGATTGAGGTGGCGGTATCCGTACAGCCACGACGTAAGACTCGTAAGGACCAACACCTGTGTTAACATGGAGATTAGACTACCTGTCTTACAAAGGTAGGCACTACAGAGCGAGCTCATCTAAGCATTAAACCATACTATCCTCAAGATGGCATTTGACACTCAATCGTGTCAAGCATCGCTCCAATGGAGCTTTTGTGGACCTGCGGGACACAGACGTACCATTTTTAGCATCACGGGAGTTCCCTCCCTCGCCGTTGGCCGAAGTCTAAAGCTTGTCTTGATCCATTAAAAAGACACTGGAGCTTGTTGCTCGAGCCAAGAGACACTCAATCGTCATGTCTTTATACAACAGTCAGGGTTCAGGTAAGTAAGTAACCTTGAAGGTATGGCAGGCAGGCAAGCAGGCCCCTCTCTCGGGTCTCAGAGGTTCACAAACCCTTGTACTAATTAACGGCGGGCTATTTTTTCTGCATCTCACTCTTGCAGCACACCTCCACTTACAACCACATTAGATCAAAAAGGTTTAGTGCCTACCTGGGGGTTCAGGTAGGGGAGGACCTAACAAAGCTTGGCTCTTGATATTTTACAGGCAAATACCTACTGCGACACAAACGTGAGCGCACACGCACACGTAAACATCCCCCAGCACGCCCTCACATGCAGGGTTTCTTGATTGTGCAGAATCTATCTCAACCCCAAGACTGTATGCGAGCCTATACCTGCCATGAGTGAAGTGTTACCTCAGATACGTGCAGAGGCAGGACAGGTACAGGTACGCGTCCCCCCCCCACCGCCTCCATGTGACAGGACAGGCCTTCAAGAATGCAACAATGATCTGTGCCGCGGTGGAATGGGGCAGAGGATGGGGCCGAGCCTGGTCGAGGAGAGGAAGAGCCATGCTCTGTCAAATGTTAGACCAACAGGCGGTCAAGGTGTTGAGATTTAACCCATGGGACAGTGACAGTAACAGTAACAGTAACAGTGAGAGTAACCGTGGCATGCCCATGCTCCATCTTCGGAAAGACTCGCCTTTGTGGCTTGCGATTCACGACATCTCAGACGATTTGCGTCAAGGGGCCTGAATAGAACCGAAGATTGGGCCAGGAACCGTTGTCGAGATAGCACTGAGGATCAACGACGCCATCGCATTGCCCTTGTGCTACACACAGATCACAGAGTAGGGCATACCTCAAGTTCCGTGACCAATCGAGTCAGACTTGGGAAGCACACTATCTCCCCCGGCTGTCATGCTCATGCTGCTTGTCTCTAGCTCGGACGGGATTCGTCTGGAACCATGACGTGCATTTGCCTTTCACCATCCGGGGCCGGGGCATGGGGGGAGCTCTAGAGGCTGGGGTGAGCAGGTGAGGTGCACTGCATTGTGGTGCATTCACAGGTCCACGACTCCACCCTGATCAAGTCATCCTCAAAGGCTCTCCTCCCTGCGCCAACATGACCAGTCATCTTGTCAAAAGTTTGCTAATGGCCAACTTCTTGTGATAGTTTGACAGCAGACACCATGACAAGACTGTCCAGCTAAGTAGGTACCTATTAAACTTGACGCCCGAGGCGCGGAGGGGACAAATAGTGCCCGGCACGGCAAAAGCGGGTGAAGGCGGGTCTCGTGGGGTTATAGAGGGGTTGTTGGAAGATCCAGTGGGTTGACTGAGTAAAGTATCGTATCGTATCGGTAAGAACAAGTAGAAGGCAGGACTGTATTAGGTAGTATGCTGGTTCGTCTCTTTTTACGAGTTTTGCAACATGTTCTCTCCCAGTGGAGGGGACAAAGGCCCCAAATGCCTAAACGGGCTCCTGTTTCTCACCACATCCTGGAGCCTCATTAGCGCTCGTGCAGGGGCACAACCCAGGTACCGCGAGGGTTGAAGCCGACGATGTCTAACGTTAAAGCCTGGACTCGTCCGTTGGAGCACGATATGAAACAGGCATGACTCTTGAGAGAATTATACATGAGTAGTAGTAGCACAGCATATGAAACAATTACCCAACAACATGAATTCACTTGGGCTACTAAGGAAAAGGAAGCAGAACAAAAGGCACTAGAAAGTAAAACAAGGGTCTTGATATCTTCTCCAGTACACAGCGGAACCACACCCATGTCTCATGGTGGAGAGGGTTATGGTTGAAGCATGGGAATGTCACCCTCCACGATTCCGCCCTAATGTAGGATGAACCACTTCTGGCCAGGCCCGGTCATGGCCAAGATCAGTCCCATTTTACTTTACCACCTTACGCACGCAAATGAAGTCGAGTGCTGGGTATTGGGGGCTGGGGTATAGAATGGCAAGAATGGCGAATGGCTAGAGTGGCTACGCATATGGGTCCGTGGGTGTGTTATCGAACCGCAGGAAGGAGCTGCCGCGTCGCAGTGCACTGATACTGGCTTTTGGCGACCTCAGCAAGAAAAAAAAAAGAGAAAGAAAAAAATGCACCTTCTTTGTTGTCATTGAGGGGCAGTCTTCGTTTCAACCTACAGATGGGATCCACGGCTGCATTTCTCTTCCTGAATCCCCTCAAATCACATCACAGGCCCTTGCTAGTACACGGGTGGCCTATCTCTTTATCCTCGCAGCTTCTTGCCGCCGCCGAGCACCTGTTTACGGGCCTTGTTCAATCCCCCGGGTAGTCTCCATCGAGCACTGACAGCGGCAGTGACGGTGACGGTGACAGTGACTGACACTGGATTGCCCGTGCCTTTTTTTGACAAGAGCATCTGAGCTGCCGGCCGCTGCAGTGCGAGGGTGGGTATAAGAATCATCCGGCGCAGGCCATCGATCGCAACTTTGCCTCTTCTTCCTTCACTCGCTAACATCGGGTTGACGTCGACGATTTTGGCCTCCAGTATTCACAAACAGTCGTTGCAGACGCCGCTGCCGTATTTCGGTCGTGTCCTATCGTTTCACAGCACTTGCGTTCCGTATTCCATTTTGGTAGCCTGTCGACCCTCATTCGCGGCATCGGTTCGCGTACAACAAGTTTTGGTCAACAACTCACACACTTCCTCTCGATTTCGGATAGCGATTTTGAATAACGGTTTTAGCCGTGCGATTTCTTGTGTAACGACTCGGGAGACACAACCGCCACCATGAATCTCAAGAATGATACTCCTGTTCATGGAGCTGTCGTCGATATCGGTGGTAGCAACATGTACGATAACGTTGCCGAAAGACTCGAAGAGGCCCTCATGACCCCGTCGTCGTTGACAAACAAGCCAACACTCCCTGATGAGCTGCTTTATGACGATGTGGGTTTGCCAATTTGGAACCAGATTATTTTCACCCCAGAATTCTACCAGACTCACGATGAGATCGCGCTCTTTGACAAGCATGGCGCCGACGTTGCTGCACGTTGCCAAGCTGGTGTCACCATTGTCGATCTAGGAGCAGGGTTAGTTCATCCTCTGTTACCCCCGCACCCTGCCCACCCCTTCTTGTGTAGCGCCCGTAAGCTTACCCTGTCCAAACTAACATGATCTTCTGTAGCGACACACGCAAGGTCAACCACCTCCTCGCTGCCTTTGATAAAGCCAAGCTTTCCGCCAAGTACCTCGCCTTGGATATCTCCAGATCGTCGCTGAACCACAACATCAAATATCTTGAGGACCAGCACCCAAGCCATCAGTCCTCGGTGACTTGCGCAGGCATCTGGGGAACCTTTGGCGATGGCATGAACTATGCTCGAAAGATCGAGACATCGCGTCTCTTCCTTTCTCTCGGCTCCGTACTCTGCAATGATCCCTGGCCTGAGGCACTGTCCCATCTCAAGTTCTGGGCAGACGCTCTTCGACCTGACGATCTCCTCCTCATTGGAATGGACGGGCACATTCTTCCTGGCAACAAGGACAAAATCTGGGATGCCTACCACTCCTGTGATGAGCTCTACCACAAGTTCTTCCTGAATGGCTTCAAGCACGCCAATCGGCTAGTGGGCGAGAATTGGTTCCGAGAGGAGGATTGGGAGTTCCTTGCACAACTGGAGGAGGAGCCCACCACTCGCCATCGATTTTTCTTCCGAGCCAAGAAGGACGTGAAGCTCGAGAAGATGGGCCGCACCATCCAGAAAGGCGAGGAGTTCGACTGGTTCGACTCTCACAAGTACGGAGAAGACAACGTTCGCCTCATGTGCTATAAGGCAGGGCTGAGCGTGATCGATGTCTGGCAGGCGCCCAACTCGGAGTTCCGTGAGTCCATCCTTATTCTTATGGCGTTTATTTTCTTTTTCTCTTCTTGTTTTTCGTTTTCCTTTCCTTTCTTTTCCTTTATTTGTTTCTTTTACGATTCTCTTACTAATTGGGTAAATCAGGTCAATATCTTGTTCGCCGCAAAGACAGCAAAGACCAACGGGACGACGCAGATAGTGCCGTCTCAGGAGTCAGTTAATCTGTCCCTACAGCCAAGCATCTTCTCACCCTATCAATTCCTAAAAGAATTATTTACCAAAAGGTGGGCAACTATTGCTGCGGTTATTTGCTACCATCACGGGCATCGAAGCCCAAGAGTGGATAGAGAAAATGGGCGGGTTCGTCAGGTTAAGCATAAGGTTTCCTCTTCGTTTTCGACGACCTTTGCGACGAGGTGTTCCCACCAAGGATACCTCTTGCCGAGGGACTTGGGGAGAGTATTAGGGTCGGGTGGGATCTCAACATCGCTGTAAATCCAACCCCAGATGCGCTTGAGCGCTTCGTAGAGCGGAGGGACGCTCTGAGATGGTTGTCAGCACCCTAATTCTGTACTAGAATAATTTGCGGTAGACTCGAGTAGAGGCAGAGCCAGCCTGCCTCTTGCCATAGATACCTAAAATGGGAGGATTGCGTTTCTTTTTTTGCACTTACACTACGAACTGGCGTTTGCACAACCTTCTCAAACCAATCCTCTGACACCTTTTTGTGCCAAGGATCAGTCGCAAGTAGGCCCAGGAAGAATACCGGCAATAGGGGTGCTTGAGCTGTGAAGTGAGATCCCGATGTCGGCATAATCCGTATGCATTTGGAAAGATCTTCCAAATTGGCAAGAACCTCTGGATGGTTTCGCGGTAGCCTAAAAGCTGGGTCAGCGCTCTTGCCTCCGTAGTGATAGAGTGTCGTTGATAGAGCTGCAGAAAAGGGAAGGAGAGCAGGAAGAAGTATAACTGTTACACGTCCCGTCTTCAGCTTCCCTCTCAGCCCCTCCCCCTCCACTTCCACTTCCACTTCCCCTTCCCCTTCTCAACAGTTTCATACCTTAGAAGACGGCATTGAAAATAGATGATCGCCGCAATCCTCCACGCCTCGGCTGTAACGTCGGTCATGTCTTTATTCGAGTCGATAATCACGTCGTCTGCCTTTTCGCGTACCCAGTCTATCGTCTGAGGGACCTTCTGAGCCTCCTGCCAGTCATTGCCTTCACGACTCCACTGACGCATAGTCGATAACTCACGGAACAGGAATTTTGCCGTGATTGGAACGATGGTGCTCTCTGGCTCCTGCTGAAGACGGGCGGCACAATATGTCACCTGGCTCAGTGTGTGCAGGAGTTTCTTGGAGAAGCCGCACCCGCCATGGATCTCGAAGAGGTCTGTTTCTGTGCCATACAGCAGCCAGCTGAATCTACTAGCTTCGGTTTCGGGGTTCATTGTCGCGGGCGAAGGAAGAGCCATCATCGGCTGAGCAAGAATTACCGCCCGACCAACGATGATGGATTGCGAGATGCGGAGTTCGTCGAATTGCACGTTGCCGTTCTTCCAATATCGTCCACCAGGATCTGTCGCTTGCAAGAAGTACTCGCCCTGCTTGAAACCCTCTAGCCATCGGGGTTGGTAAGGCTTCTTACGACGCCGCTCAACCAAGACGATCTGCGAACCAGTCAGATTATATTACTCTAAGGCAACGAAGCATGCCAGTATAGAACTCAAGGCAGTCGGTGATACGTACGTCTTGCATCGAAAGAAGTACGGCCATAGTGATGACTTCTTTTCCTTTTCCCATTACTTTGCTCTCGGGTGCATTGAGCAGTTTGCAGAAATACTCATCAGCCATGTGATACCGCTGATTAATCCGTTGCCGAATACGCTCGTCTGGCAGATAGTCGTATATATAAACACCAGCCAGGCTCTGAATGGCATGTAAAATGCCTTCGTTCTTGTGCATTGGGGCCAAATCCTTTAACCACAAGTTCGTGTTGCTAAGCACACTCCTTCCAGGGCACCAGTTCTTGATATCTGTTACAAGATTGTCAGCAAACATCAAATCGAACACAGGGGCCGACAAGCGATCTCCAGAGTGTCAGTTCATTCGGCCTTACAAAATTCAAACAATCGCCTATCAATATTATCCATCTTAGCCTGGAATCCGAACTGCGGTGGTAGCATCTTCGGATCACCTGTGATCACAGCCTGCGAGTCCTGGGGGGAGATCGGAGAGTTTGCCGCCATCGTCACTGACGAAGCGCTTGACCATGATCCTTCATTACTCAAGGGTGACGCAGTCCCATTCGCAACAGGAGACATCACAGGCGCTGGCCCAACAAAGGTTGTCAAGTTGGGACTGCGACCAATGGTCTGTGATCGCGTCACATTTGGCGTTATGTCTTCCACATCCTCCTCAAAGGACATTGGTACATAACCAGAAGGTCGTCTCGACGTGGTTCGCGATGGCCAGTGAAACTTGACATATCCATTCACCTGTCCATTCTCGGGGCGTGCAAACCGAGGGAAAGCGGCGACAATTAAACGATCCTCATTTGCGGTGAAAGGGCTCAGAACAACTCGACCTACAGCTGTCCCGTCTTTAGAGTTTTGTTGTTCGGCATTCCGCTCTGGCACCGCAGGTAAGAGTCGAGGCAGGCGTTGTTGCGTTTGAGGACGAGGTAGTTGAGGTTGAGGCTCTATGACTGTGTTAAGATCCAGAGCCGCAGGCTGGGTTGCTGCATGGAACGTCAGCTCATACACTTGATTGTCTACCATGGCATGGTCGGGTCAACGGGAGGCTTTGATTCCTTTTTGGTTGGAACTGGAACAAAGTCGGGAACATGATGGATGAAAGATGGACTTGGTCGAATTGTGCAATGGGTGAGGGTAGGAGTGAGAGCGGGGTGAGTGGGTGGAACATGTTCTCTCTCCTCTCCTACTCATGGTTGCACCTCTTTTATTCAAGATCCCCAAAGTGGTTCAGCCAGGAAAGTGTTTGAGAATGAGTAGAGTGGCGTGAAAGCAAACGCATGAACGAGAAGAGAGCAAAGGAGTTTGGCAGGAATACTGGAAGAAGGACGCAGGTTGACTTCCTCACCTGTGAATGTTTGGGGCCAAGGGGTGCCAAGGTCGTCATGAAGGTTGAAGAGTACTTGCGAAGGAGACGACAGGTCTGTCGTGAGGGCCCATGGATTATCGAACATCGGGACATCGGTAGCCAAAGGCCCGCCCATGCTCTCCGGTCCCCTTATATCGGATGCGGTCATGTCCACTGGGACCGTGTCGTCCTGTTGCACGTATTTGACGCGCTTTAGAGGACGAACTGACTCTGGCGAACTCTCCATCTGAGCGGCTCGCCGCTTTCAAGACAGGCACGCCGGAGGGTAAGTCCGATGGACCCGCGTGTTGCAGTTAGTTATTGAGCAGGATGAGAGAACAAGGCGGAAAAGTCGTTTCGGAGTCAGCCGGATGGATCAGAACACTAATGACGGCCAGCAGCGGCGGCGGGCGGCGGTAACAGGAAGCGGTACCAGATGTTTGAAGATCAGAGCCGCCGGGCCCAGGGGCAACGCACAACCGTTGCGGCGCGTCGATTCGAAAGCCTATTAATGAGATACCAGCAGAGTGGTTCGCTTCAAGGCAAAAACCACGCCTACCAAGAGTGGATTTTGGGAGGGTGAACCACCAGGATAGCGGGGACAGAAAGGGACAACAAGAAGCGAAGAGAAAACAACACAACCACGGGTTCAGCAGAGGGGTGTTGAAGCAGAGTCAGGAAGAGCGTGAGGTCATGGTGTGAGTCTGGGGAGAGTACCTGCATTAAAAGGCACGTTGACAAGGTCCAAACTCTCTGTCTCTCTCTTGGACCCGTTTAGAACTTTAACTGAGAAATCTCTAGGAGCTGTCAGACAAGGTTAAGGTTGATGGTTGGATTGCAGCCTCCCCCACTTAGGACCTGACCAGCTTTAGAGCTCTTAACACAAGGGAAGAAACGCTGCTCCAATGGTTAGCAGTACGCCGCCTCACGATATCAGATGCAGTGTCGCCTAGTTACGATCGGTAGGGCGGGCAACCTGAAGGCGAATCTCACCCACCATTGCCTCACACGCCTTACGCGCCTGTTGCCGCCGTCGAGGCAGAGCTTGGAGGGGATGGAAGGGCCCAGCAGCTGGTAGGTACCTACCTAGTGGCGGCCCACCGGTGTGATGGGCTTGTCGGATTGGGGTGCAAGGACAAGGGGCGACTTACGAGAAAACCCAACATGGGCTTCTAGCGACAGGGAAAAAGCGCCATGGCGCACCTCCCGACCTAACCACCCGCCCCTTGCTTTTTCAGGGTCGGGAGGGTCAATGGGTATTGCGACGGCCCAGTCAACATCAACCTGAACCACATGCGTGAGCAACGGTGCTGCGGCGTGATGCGGTGCAGTCCAGTGCCAATAGTATTACAAACGGTGCCTGGTACAACCTGTGAGACGGGTTGCGGCAACCCCCATACGCATTAGCGTTACCTAGACTCAGTTGTCTCTTCCCCCTGGGCTTGTTTTCTCTTGTCTCGTCACTTGCTGCTCACGCGAAAAAAGCTGTGCTTCTGCCCGGCACCGCGTGTCTTGCCTCTCTACCGGCCTCATAAGGAGCAGGTTCCAAGATACTGACCGAAGAGACCACAACATTCACATTGTCGACCCCGACGTTGGGGTTTCGCCGTCGTCCTCCTACGCGGGTCCAAGACACAGGACACTCACCGAGCACCTACGTGACTTCTATCCTTCACTTCTCAGCTCCGGCTTCTAGGCCAGAGTACCAAGCAAAATCGCCCTATGAGTATTCCCCGACGGTTACGCTGCATCCTGCCCTCTTTTGCCCGACGCATGCGCATATCTTTTTTTCTTCTGCTGTCTTAAGAGCGCGACCGCGAAACTCTACTACGTAGTAGGTGGACATAGACAGTTTTCTAATCGCATTTTCCCCTCCCCTCGGTCGCCCCAAATTTTTACCTTCCCGGCGCCGCCGCCGCGCCGTGCCGGTCCGGAGCCCTTCATTAGCTTCCGTGCCACAACTTGCAACACGCTACTGCTAGGTCCCGTGGTTGGTCAAAACTCTTGGGTTTATGAGTATAGTGCGGAGTACATAGCACAGGCTCGAATATCGACGCTAGTCTACAGTACAATAGTATCACGAGAGGTACAGATACTGGCACCATGTCAATCCCTTCAGCGGCACTTGTCTTTGAATCGGGAATCAACACCATACCCAGCAATCCTATGGAGCCTAATTCTCTGGACACTCTAGTTCGGCGCCAGTTGGAGGCAGCTTCAAGAGAGCTGGCATCAAGGGCAAAATTCACTACTGATTCATCACCCGAACAGCGCCAGAATATCATCAACGATGTCGGAGAATATCTTGCTCAAACTGCCCAGATGTGGTTTTCTTTGACGGAAAGACTGGTCCAAGGACCGCATGTGACTTTAGCTGCGGAAGAAGCACATGAGCAATCTTACAACAAGACTCACATGGCGGATCTACAGCCTATTGCAACTATGGATATGAACATCAGCAAGCTTGGGTAAGTCTCTTTCGTGTAACCGAATGTAGTATGCCATGGCTCACCTCTCTTGATAGTAAGATCCGCGATCTCGCAGAAAGGTTCTCTGCAGACGTTCGAGAAGTCTGGCGGCGTACACCTGAGCCTGGGGTAGTGGTATCGGCACCGACTTACCAGACCGCCTCTTCTTTCCATACTATCAAGTCTGATGAGCCTGTAAGCTGGCCACAGCCGTCTTTTTCAGGAAGTGATGTAGAAGCCGGAACCCGAGGTGGTCAAAGAACTCTGCTAGCATCTCAAAGCACTGATGACATGCCATCACCTGGCGGAAACGTGTCCGCTTCAGATGATTCAGGAGAAGATGAGGATGAACAATTCGGCAAAATCGACATGGACGCTCTCAAACAGAGGGGGAAAGGCTCTTATTACTGTCCTTTAGGGCATCGATGCGATAAGGGCGGTGTTGACAAGGAGGGAAAGCTTGTACTTTTTGATCGAAACTCATCTTTCGCGTATGCTTGTCATCTTGATTTGGTGGCTCTTACTAATCTTGGCCATAGACAACACTGCAATAAGCATCGAAAACCTTGGCGGTGCGACGTCCCTGGATGTCCAAACCCTCCCAAGAAACGAAAATTCGCCCGCAGAGATGGACTTGAAAGGCATAAGTTGACGGTCAAGCATCGCGTCATAACATCTTGAGGCCCTAATCACGAGCTCATGGTTGCGCTCGATTTATGGATGTGTGACCTCGACCGGTCAGCTCCCTTACATTTGAAGAGTTGTCTCTGATTGGAGGAGAACTAGCCGGTGAAAGTGAGCCATGCGGCTCAAAGTACCCGAGCTGCCCAAATGCTTCATGGACCAATCAAAACGTGCCAAGAGATTATCTGGCCAAGACTAGGTCTCCATCTATCAACGATTCGAAGTTGCCCGTCATCACGAAAATTGCTGCGGGCCCATGCATGGCCTTTGAGGCAGTATGCAGCATTGCAGGTTATAACGCGACCATGACCGGCCTCTGCATTGGGACATTTTATTGGTTTATTGTTGGGCCTCGAACGACTCAAAAGATACTTTTATCTGGATATCTTTGTTTACCGGTCGCCGTTTCGGGGGTTTAACCGGTGATTCAGTTTTTTGGAGGACAGCTCATCTTGTCTTTGACCGGTGATGCGCAGCTTGCATATGATTGCATCATCCCGACTCAGAGTCATTAAACACATAATCGTTCACACGCAGCTAGCCTTCGGACAAGCTGCAAGCAAACCTTTCACAGCAATCACAGCGGCATCCTTCTAAATAGGGAATGGCCGGCTCATGAATACTATATTGGGCAGTCGAGTTGGCCATGGCGGGCCTCAACGACTTATCAGAGGTCAAAACGGACAGTGACACGGAGGAGGTCAGAAATGGATATCGGAACTTGACGTTGTCGTAGAACGGGTCTGCTGATCGACAGTAAGTCGTACGACGACACCATACATCCAGACCGTTCGAGAAAAGGAAGCACAGCCACGTCTGAAAGTAAAACAGATTGGAGTCTCACAATAATAGTGGAACAAGCGACATGCTGCCGGCTCCCGCGCGATGTAAGGGTTTACTAGAGAACGCTCGCACAATACAGTACTAGACTGTTTGATCTTCTGCGAGAAACGGGGGTGGCTTCCCCAAATTCGTGGGACGCCGGCCATTAGCCTTTCCTCAGCAAGACATATATGACTTGCAGACATACGATCTTACACTGCAGCAATGTGACATTTCAATTTCTATGTGTTTGACAATGGGAGAAGTGAGCATCGTCTTCTTTTTTCCTTCTCTTCGACAGCCTTAAACGATGATCCCGGCACTAGGGTCAATGCTCGGATGTATACCCTGACGATCAAAATATGAATCGGCCAGTTGGAACCAACGATCATGAGAAATCACATGTACGGTGAAAGAGTCAGAGATTGCGATGTTGGCTCATGCCATTTTGATGCGGATCAAGATAAGCATCTCAATCATTCATTGCATGGTATCGTGATATAGCCTCAATTCGGCAGTACGATCCGATCTCAAGGACAAATCCGCAATCCCCCACAGATGTTTCCCCTTCCCATCCCGTCTCGAGTCGAGATACAAGACAAGCAGGCTAGACAGGCTCCGTGCAACACTTAGTGGCGCACGTGGCTTCTTAACGGTGCGGGACTAGGGCGTTAGCATCTGGGAACTTGCATGGATTGTGTGAGGGGAGCTTCCACCCCAGGTATAGATTGACTGACTGGGAGACGAGACGAGACCTGTCGAGGCGAGACGGAAGGAAAAGAGGAGAGGAAAGAAGAAAAGAGAAGAGAGGAGAGGAAACAAAAAAAAAATTAAATGGATGAGCGGTGTGTTCCGGGAGACGGGAGACTAGGAAAAGGCACTCTCCGGCTCCTGTCAAAGCGTCAACTTCAGCTTCAGTTGTCGATTATTCAACTCAGTCAATCCTTGGTGTACAGTACCAGCGACGACGCAGTGAGCAGTGAGCGACCCATGAGGTTTTCTCCTGAACCGGCTGGTGTCGGTGGCAGAGCATAGCGCGCTCCGTGCTGTGCCTGTCAGATCCAGGGTTCGTACTGTAGCCGTTACCCAGCGCTTGGGTACGATGGGTACAGTACGATATACAGTATCAGCATTCCGCATCCGTGCCTGGACCAGTGAAGCAGATCTTGTGGGGATCCTGACATGCCAACGAGCTTAATGGCGATGCATGGCGTTTGGTTCATGGACTGAGCAGACTGGAAGGCAAATTGCGTACATGCATCTAGGCGCTGCGAGCGGACGACAGCAAGCCGGGCATTGTGTGTAGAACATATCAGCAAAATCCTTATCAAGCTACTCGAGCCATCACATAGAGGATTGTCGTTTGTGGTTTGTGGTACCTGGTACGGAAGAGCCAAGAAATGCCCCGCAACCAACCAGAAGCATGATACGGTTTGAGATGAGCCCAAGCAAAGCTACAGTACGTACAGTAGTGTTAGCTGGGTTGTTTTACTTTTTTATTTTATGTTTCCCTTCTGGCCTCTGGCCTCTGCCAATTTGTTTTGTTTTCGGGGGAGTGGAGAATGCGATGAGAGAAAAGACCATGTCGTCTTCTTTTCTCATTCCTCAATCAACCAAGGATCGCTCGGGTGGACAGGACAAGCGACAAGGTTGATTACTCTGTGAGAAAAGTACGACACAACCAGCTTGTTTGTGTGTTTCCTTTTCATACCAATCCTTCTTTTTCCTGATACGCCGAATGCACCCCCCTTGCAGCCAATGGCGCGACTCTCCAGGGAACAACATAGTGAGATCCATGGATTAAACTTTTAGTCCGTAGTTGTCGACTTTTCTTTTTGGGATATTTCTCCTTTTTGTCGTTTCTTTCTCGATCAACGCCCCCCTTGCTGGAGCTGTCAAGATGAGACAACTCCCTTGGCATACGTCCAGGTCAATGAGTTCATTGTTTGATACTGTATTATACAAGGAGTGTGGAACTAGGCGGTACAGTCGGCGCTGGGACCAGGGATCATGTACTCAAGCAAGCTGGCAAGCTGATTTCTATTCTACACTACAGTACGGATACACTATACTAATGTACGCTACGGCTACGGCTACGCTGCGCTACAGTCTTGTACTGTATGCAAGTACGGACACCTATTGGATGGTTGGACGCCTTGTCCTAGCCTTACCTTTGCGTATGCCGTATGCAGACGTGACGGTCAGTACTCTATGTACACTACACTGACACTGACACTGACCTGACCTGACCTGACCTGACCTGACCGGCAATTGTTTTTGCTCAGCGGTTACTAGTTTCGGGTTACTGGCATCTGTGAGTCGACCGCTTTTTGGACATTGGCCTATGCCTACCTACAGCTCCCGGCCCGGTTACGTTACGGGCTTGGGTGTTGAAAGTCTGCAATATAAAGTTGCAGTGCGCGCCCTCAAGAGCTGGAAGGGCGCCAACAAAGTCTCACTTTTCTATACACCCAAACACAGCACTACAAACTCATTCCTTACTGAGCATTTGGCTTCTGAAACTTCAATTGAATACAACGACACTCAACTATGGCCATTCCCTCCGTCCTCATCATAGGGGCTGGCAACTTTGGTGCTGCGACTGCGCTCTCTCTCCTCAAGAAGGGCAACGTCAAAATTACCATCGTTGACACGGCGCATTACCCCAATCCCAGAGCCGCCTCCCACGACATCAACAAGATCGTCCGTGACGATTATCCGGACAGACTTTATATGCGCCTGCTGAAGAAGGCCATGCCCCTCTGGAGAGAGGACGACTTATACAAGACATTCTACCACGAAGTCGGCATGCTCCGTGCCGACTCTACCTCGTTCGGTGAAGAGAGTATCAGCTCTTACCGCGATATGGGAATTCCCAACAGGTCGGAGCTCTTGCCTGTCGACGAAGTGCGCCGTCGTTGGAACGGTGCCTTTGAGACGGCTGACTTCAAGGGAGTGGACAAGGTTCTCTGGAACCCTGACGTAGGGTTCGCAGAAGCGGACAAGGCTCTCGGCGCGATAGTGCAGGCTGCGGTCGATCTCGGAGCCGAATATGTCGTGGGCGAGGTGACGACAATTGAGTTTGGGCCCGAGGATCAATGTACAGGTGTCGCGCTCAAGGACGGCACAACGCTGCATGCTGACAAGATTCTTTTGGCTGCCGGAGCTCGAACTGCATCACTACTTGCGCAGAGCGCACCGGAAAAGCCACTGCTCCACGCTGGCGAAAGATTGTTGGCTACAGGTGCTGTGAGCTTCTACGCGAAGCTGCATGGCGCACAGAAGGACAAGTTCTCGACAATTCCTGTTCTCAAGAACTGCCTGCCTCAGGTAAAGGGTACGTTGCCAAGTCCTGGGCCGGATACTGTCGGTACACAGCTAACAGCGCATGTGCAGGCGAGGGCATGTCAATACTCGAGGATGGAACTATCAAGTTCAACTGCGACCTTTGTTTTACCAACTACCAGGTATTCCCGCCGACCGGTGAGGCCATGTCAGTAGTGCCAGACCAGTCCATGTACAACACGTGGACGGGACCTCGCTTCCTCAAGTTCTTTGAGGATCGGGCGCGACGAACATTCAATGGTCTCTATGGCAAGGAAGTTGAGAATATAAAGATTGAGGCCTACCGGATGTGTTGGTAAGCAAGGCCACCCTCACCCTCACCCTCACCCTCTGATGATTGCAAAGTAGCTGAGCTGACCGGTCCATGCCACAGGGACGCATCAACACCAACGCATGACTTCCTCATATCTCCGCACCCGCAATGCGACAAGCTCTATATCGCGACTGGAGGTTCTTTCCACGGCTGGAAGTTCCTGCCTGTCATTGGCGACTACGTCGTGGATATGATGCAGGGATCCCTTGACAGCGACTTAGCGGATCGATGGGCCTGGGACAAGAAGGGCGGCGACGGCCACTCAGCGAATCCTACCTATCAGATTGTCGGGGACCTGCAAGACTGGACGCGTGGGTGGGCGAACTAAAAGCGGCATTTTTGTTTTTTTGTTTTCTCCAGGCGCAACAAAAGTCGAGAAACGACAGCCAAGGCTATGGCGTTTGAACTTCCCCGAAGATGCGTCGGAGGATCGAAACCAAGATTACCCTTAGCCTAACCTGACCTGACCTGGCCTCTGGCCTGTGGCCTGTGGCCTGGTCTGACGGTTCTGACCCAACGGGCTGTGACAGCGCAAGGGGCAGGGGTCACAGTCAAAGCTGTTGGCAGGGGTGAGACACGAGTGATGGAGTAACCCCATGTCCAGCATTGGATCGGCGGCCAAAGTGTGAAAACTTGGTGGGGCCAATGCCTACAGCTATGCTGAGTGTTGTTGTGCTGTATTGCATTGCTATCTATTGCTATTGCCATTGATATTGCGAGCACAACAACCATCATTCTCTCAAGCTATGTTACAGCTAGTCACGCTCAGCCTGAGCTGTGCTGGGCTGGCAGGGGCTGAGCTGAGCTGGGTTGAGCCGAACTGGATCAGCAACATGGAAACGACGCCCTATGATGACGGATGACGGATGATAAACCCTTGGAATTTGAGTTTGCTATCGCTCATTCGTTGGCCCTTGGTTCTCATTTCTTTTATTTCCCTTTTTCTGCTTTTTTTTCTCCTACTTCGGCATAAATAGCATGAACATTGGCAGATCAGGAGGAGTCCACGGTGGCTATGAACCTGGTTTTTTGTTTTATTGCGATATCATATCCATTATTCGTAACATTTTGTGTTTTTTTTTACATTTTCATGTCTTCCATTTGGTTGGAATTTCCTCTTCTCTCCCTGCTTCATACTGCTTTGTTTCCTCTTGCTCCGATTGACTAGAGATATCGTAACATATCATATTCTTCTTCTCTCACACCATCTATTACGGCTTACCATCATATCCATATGAGAGTCCTGCTCTCAGTCGTGTGTTCTGCGCTCATTTCTTTTCCCATCAGTGGTATTGGGGGTCATATCTGGACGGCATTATTTCGCACGGGAGGTTCAAGACGGCGTGGAATTACCATGAATTTTATCGACGAGCATAGCATTTATGGAGATATCGTGGGGTTCTATATTCAAATATCATGCATGCACTTGCACACGCATACGCACATCATGTTGTTTTACATGACTCGTTGTGACTTTGCGTCCGATACTTACTTGAGGGAAGGCAGTGTCATGATCCGTACAATCGCTTTACTTTCTGCTCTACCCATCGGTGGAGACTTATATAGTTCCCCGGCTGTATCATTGCTTGTGCATAGAATGATCACGAGGGCACGAAGGAGAGTCCAGGGCCCTCTATCTTTATACAGCCAATACAGGCAAGTCCCCGGTATCGGTAGTTGATTATCCTTGTCGAGTGTTTTCGTGTTTTCGGTTAGACGGAATACAGATTCAGCGCACGGTCTAGAAGTAGAAGTACGTACTCTGTAGTCCTTCTTTTCTCCAGAGATGCCAGGGGTGCTGCAGATCTCGCCTTGACCTTCTCTGGGCCCCTGATGGAACATGGCTCATGCTTTATGGGGCTGTGGATGGCGAGGCTGCTCGTCTTGAATGTACTCCGTACTGTACAGTTAGTACTTTGCGGTGGTGATGTGACGAGTAAAGAAAAGCCTGCAAGATATTGAGAACAACCATGTCATACCCTGTTAGAGCAGGTATATCAAAACTCAAATTAATCTTGCCTTGTCTGATGTATCACCTCAACGACCGGCCCTTGCATACTCTAGCGGAGTGGTCTGTGGTCATTTGCAGAAAATTCTTAGTACGCCAATACATACATATCGTATCCGTACTGCATATACAATTAGTGCATGTTTGCATCTCAAAGAGATGAGATCTCCATACCGGTCTGTGAAAACTCAAACATTTCATGCAGATATATCTCGATAGAATGAGACATGGACATCGAAATAAGATAAAAAGAAGATGCGAGAATTGGGACTGGTTATATTGACGCCTAGTAAGGTTATAATCCTTTACACGGGAAATGCCGTGAGTATTTCAGCCAAGTTCCACCAGTGCAAGAGCTATACCGGTAAAAAGAAATATAGACAAGTCTGAGAAATTGTGGTTTTGACAAGGCAAACTCAGACTTCAACGGTCAAGGGATCGCCGTAGCCTCACGAAACGGCAATACCGTTCTTGAGGAAACTCCATGTCGATCTCTTGTTTTGTAGTTACAGCCTCACATTCTCGTTCCAGGAGTAATTAAGGCAAGGTCGCCTTCTGGCTTCTGTCATATCCATGTCGTCGATCCCTGATGTGACAGACAAAAGAGAGTCCGTCGTATTCCAGCCAGTTGGCACCATGCAAGCAATTACACTGTGCTGTAGGGGCGATGGAGCACATGCAATCGGTGAGATCGTGCCTTATTTTATTTCTGTTTCTCAATTTCAGCTGCGTGCAGCCTCATCTAGTTATCTCATCGGGACCGATGTGTGTGTGTGTGTGTGTGTGTGTGGTGCGTCTTGGCGAAAAAGGGGGCCCTTTTTCTTTGCTTTTTCCTTCTCGATTAAAGCAAGCCCGAAACCGAAACCGTGTGATTTTTGACAATGTTCGCCCTGCAGCTTGCTTGGCGTTGGCCGCTGCAAATTAAGGAGGCTGGATGTATGTACTCCGTTTGCAATCCTGGCAGTGTGTACAAACACATCCGGGGATCTGAATATCCGATGTGATCTGCTCTCACACGCTGGTTCTTTAATATGATGAAATATCGAGATCTAATGTGGATTGTCTGAGATCGATAGGACGATCGAGCCATGGCCACGGGTGTCTGGTACCTGAGGGAGCGGAGTTGTTGTATGTATATGATTTCATCAGAGAGGGAGAAATAGGGTAGGCAGTTTGTGACAGTATTTTTGTCTGTATAGAAAAAGTCTTACCAAGATATGGTCCAATTGTGTCTGTTATTGAAGTAAACTTAAATATTCCATGCTTTGTTTTTCTCTATCTTACCTGTTGTACAGAAGGTGTAGTCCCCCAGCTTGATTGTCACGAAGCAGATATTATTATTCGTCACCAAACTCCGTTGCTTGGTAGTATTGGATTAAGGAAGATTGTTCTAAAAACTCAACAACACAAACTACATGTTACTAGACATATTCGTACATAAATGAAAAGGTAATGAGAGTAAGAAGAAGAGTCTAGTACTTATGAGCGATTGTTAATGTCATGCCTTGAAATATTTGCATCCTCTCGATGTATCGACATATTTGATTCAGGAACAGTACGACATGTATGTCAAGCATGGTCACTAGCATGTATAAGTTATAATACGAAGACGCATTCTAACAACTGGCTCTTCCCCTGTGGCTTAGTTGGCTAAAGCGTCCGACTGTTATTCATAGACAATCGGGAGATCGGAAGTTCGAGCCTTCCCGGGGGAGATGTTTGACATCTCAATCCTTCTTTTGCTCTGCTCATGGAATGGTAACTATCATCTTACTCTTCATGATGGTGATGTTTATTTTTTGTTATTTGCTTTGATTGTTGCTGTACTCCATTGTCTGCCGCTCCTTTGGCGCGAGTGCCGCGAACAACTCTAAATGCCTCAGATCCAACAACATCGGATTTCCTTTTTCGGCATTGCTTTGACGAACCTAGTCGATATGATTTTCTCTATTTGACTTGTTCGCTGACTTGCTGGTTGATTGGACGTTATTTAGAAAGCATATACGATTTACAGACGCTCATATGCTTCCGAGTCTAGCTATGTCACCCTTTTACTTCCTCGTGAATAGCTGGCCTCGTGTATTTCGGTACCAGACCGCACCCGAAGCCAAGATCCCAGAGATGAGGCGCAGACAGTATCGAAAGGCAGATATAGCTGACTGATCATATTCCTGATCTATCTTATATGCATGGGTATATAGCACGTGCATTATCAGAGATGCTGAATCGATTCCCAGCTGCTGGAATCAAACTGTGATATGCACAACTGTAGCATCTTGCGCGGTGACGATAGAGGACAGCAGTATAGCATCAATAATAAATACCAATCATTCAAGCATACTGACAATGGCCTCAAAACACACCGAAACCCTATTGTCGACTGCCGCTTACATCTCTTCCTATCCTTCTTGACCGGTCGCTGAAACTCCCAAAGGATCGACCGTCAGCTTCCAAACCCGGATAACTCTTTTCAGTATCCGTATCACACCCATGCAATGTGATTTGAAGATTGAAGATTGAAGACCACAAAGATGGAATTCCCGCGGCCAACCCAACCCCCCCTTTTCAGGCTCTGTCACCAAAAAGAGGCCCTTTCAATTTTTTTCTTCCCTTGCGCGTGAGCAATGTTGGGCCTTGACCGGTCAGGCCTCAACTAGGATTGCTGCCCAAAGGCGATCTGCAGAAGTTCATACGGTTCTACTGCGTACTAGAGACAAAAAGAAAGGAAAAATGGTATGCTCGGACTTCCATTTCGGTTCGTACCGTGGCGGAAACGCATCTTGTTCGGTCGCTAGTCGGTTTCAATGCGCTGATATTTGCTTTTCGCTGAGGGCGGTCCCGTGGTCTAGACTGAGTACTTGTTGCAGCCGAGATGAAGCTCTCAACCGCTTGAATTTATTGTTAAGGCGGGTAACAATTTCGAAATAAAAAAGATTTACCGGTAGTCGCGCGCGTAAGTGGCCAATGTCTTGGTTATGAGTTGTGAGACAGGAGATTGGTGAACCAGGGCTGGGGAAACTCCGATGTTTTGCTAGGGTTTGAGTGGCCAAGAAGGATATATACCATGAGCCTTTTGAGGGAGGCCCCAGTATAAGTGTCAAGTATAGGAAAACATGCTGAGGAAGAGCTTGGAAACCAGTGCATATGGTCAATGTGAGGGTCATGTCTTCTTTACCGCGGTCCGGAGGCATATATGTCAAATAGGACATGGACAAGAATAGAGATCAACCTGACCAGAAGGAACAGATATAAGTAGTAGATGATTGACCAAATTATAAGGTTATATTCAAACGCTTCAATGCTTTCTATGCTATCCTAAGCACCGTTTTTGACATGATTCATAACAAATGCGCTCGTCGCCTAGTAAACCTCGAGGACGTATCGTCCCTCCTCCTTGAGCTTCTCAATCTCCTTGCGGGGATCAATCTTCTTGCCAATAGCCTTGGCCTCGTGGGCGATAGCCTCCTCGAGAACCTTTGTCACGTCAGGCACAGGCCATGTAGGACCGCACAGGTAGAAGCTACCCTCATCCTGAACGTAGGCCTTGGCAATATCCTTAAGAGTTTGGCGCATACGGTCCTGGATGTAGATCTTCTGAGGCTGGTCACGAGAGAAGGCAGAACCGATAAGAGTAACGACGCCAGCGGCCAAGTATGCCTCCCATTCCTCACCGTAGAGGTACTCCTCACGCTGATGACGGGATCCAAGGTACAGGAGAATGGAGCCGATCTCCTTGCCCTGAGCCTTCTGCATAGCACGGTACTGGACAAAGGCACGGAAAGGAGCGAGACCCGTTCCGAGACCGGCCATGATGAGAGGCGCGGTGTCCTTGGTAGGGAGCTTCATGACGGAGGGCTTCACTGAGGCGGTGACCTTGGCGCCAACTGGCAGACGGCTGAGGTAACGGGTAGCATGTCCGTATCGGGTACGGCCACGGGGGTCAACCCAGTCGACAACGACAATCATAAGAGCCACCGAGTTGGGAGTAACAGCCTGCGCAGAGGCAATAGAGTACTCTCGGCGCTTGGCGGGGCTGACAATCTTGACAAGCTCATGGAAGCTAGGACGAGCCGACTTGAACTCCTCAAGAATGTCGACGTAGGTAGCAGTGTCGACCTCAGTGCGGCGCTTCAAGTCCTCAGCACCAGTGGGGCTGGCGAGAGCCTCGAGCGTCTGCTTCTCGGTCTCATCAGTGGCAAACTCAGCAAGAGCCTCGTAGAAGCGCTTGGGAGGCTTGCCAAGGACGTCGATGTTCTGTACAAGGGCTTGGAAGACGGTACGGGTTTCGAGCAGAGCCGAGTCCTCACGAGCAGGAACCTGGACCAGCTCGGCGGGGTTGAGGCCGTAGAACTCGATGAACTGGTTGACCTCATCCACATCGTTCTCGGCGTGAATGCCCAGAGCCTCACCAATCTTGTAGGTAAGACCAGAGTCACCGAGATCGAACTCAATGTGGAAGATGTTACGGTCATAATCCTGAGGGGTGAGGCGTCGGTTCTCCTTGACAGTGATAGTTGATGTCTTGACAGACAACTCGGGTCGCAGAACATTCTTAGTGCCATAAGCCTCCTTGAAAGCAAGAGACTTGGCGGCAGCCTGCCAATCGCGGAGAGCGGAAGTCTCCTCGCTCTCCTCCTTGTCGTGGACGACAAAGCTGTTGCTGTAGATGGTGGCGGGAAGGTTGGGGTCAGCAAAGTCAGCATCAACCTCAGCCCATGCGGCAGGAACCTCGAACTGGCGGAGGCAAAGGCCGACAGCATCGATAGACTCCTCCAGAGTAGGAGGGTGGCCCTCGGCAAGGATGTGCTTTCCGATCTCCTCGGGTGAGTAGTCGGGGAGAGCAACCTTCAAGAAGGACAGCTCTACGAGGAGCTTGGAGAAGAGGGGGTCCTTCTCGAAAGCAGGAGAGTGGGTAGAGTCAAGAATGAAAAGCTCAGCGGCCTTCTCCTGAAGTCCCTTCCGGAAAGCAACAGGGAGACGCTTCTCAACCTCATCATCCTTGAAGTTGGAAAGCTTGACGATGACCTTGCCACCATCAGTCAGACCCTTGAGGACATCGATTTCCTGAAGAATCTTCTCGTTGCCAACAACAATGGTGTTGGCGTCATCGATGTCGTAGGGAGCCTCAAGAGCCTTCTTGGAAGACCGAAGGTCGCTGCGGACAACACCACCCTGTGTAAGGTTGTCAAAGATTTCGTTGACATAGACGTTGGAGGCAGACTGCTTGGAAAGGATGTTGCCAATCACACTAGGGGAGTTGAGGGCAGAGGAGCTATCGAGGTCCCAGAATGTGAATTGCTGGGCCTGGACGAGAGAAGGTAGCTTCTTGGCCTCACCCTCGTTGCCAAAGATCTTGTGCAGAGTGTTGACTAGACCCTGAGGAGTGAAAGTCTGAGCAGGGGTGTACTTGATGTCAAGAACCTCGGGCTCCTTGTCAAACTTGCCAGAGAAAGTAACAGCGGTCAGGACATCGCTGTAAAGAGCGGACTGAGTAGCCTCATCCTCAACAGCGAGCTCGTCCTTGACCTGTCCGAGAACAGCAATGGTGCGAGCAGAAGCAGGGATGGCCTTGATAAAAGCCTCCTCGATGAAGGGGCGGTAGATTCGTACGTTGATGACACCGACCTTAGCGCCATCGGCGGAAATCTTGGCCAGGACCTCCTTGGAAACTTGCGACTCGACGCTACCAAAGGCAACGAGAACAACATCAGGGGTCTCATGACCGTGGTACTCAAAGGGCTCGTATACGGTACCGAGCTCATCGTTGAAAAGCTTGAGAAGCTCAACAACCTTTCCAGCGGTATCAAGACGAGTGTTGAGCTTACCAGCCTCAGCGGAGAGCTTGCTGTACAGATCGGCAACACCGTTCTCACTCAGGGCATCGACAACACGGAGAGTCTCGCGAGCAACGCGGACACCATCGTAGATGTGAAGAGTAGGGAGGAGGGTAGCCAAGAGAGTGGCAAAGATGGACATGTGCTGGGCCTCATAGGTGGAGGTGCTAGCAACAAGACCAAGGCCGAGGTCTTCGGCAATGCGAAGAGCAGTGTCGTAGTTGGAAACCAGGCCCTTGCTGTCAGAGTAGTCGAGAGCGGCGACATGGGCAACGAAAGGGCTGGAGACGCCGTAGAGGAGAGAGAGCTGGTCGAGAGTTCCGCGCAGTTGCTGGAGACTGCCTGAAGGCGCAACCAGAGACTGGGGGATGTGGCGCTTGGTAACATCAAAGTCGGGAGAGAAGATGTATCCGAGAGCGAGAGCACCAGCGCCAATTCGGGTCTGGAGAGGAAGAACCTCTGTGGAATAACCATGGATGTTTTTCTCGTTCTTGGAGGCCCATTCCTTGAGTGCGATATCGAGGTCGAATGTCTCGGGAGAGTATGAGAAGATCTTGTCGGACAGCTTGTAGGCGATCTGCTGGACAAGCAATTGGGCGGTCACGTATGTCGGTCCGGAGATGGATGATAGAGAGACCTGTTGGCCAAAGGGAAGGCTCGACGACAACTTGTTGAAGTCGGCTGAGTTGGTCTTGGCCACAGGGGCCGACTCTTGGTGAGGCATCTTGAGAGTCTTGAGTCCTGGGAGTTCCTGGAAGTCGAGTTGGAGAAAAGAACAAGACCCCGCGATTGACCTTTGACTACAAAGTCAAAAAGATGATGATCTAGTCTGGTCTACCGACTGAAACTCAAATCGCTGGCTCTGAAGCGAAATGAGATACTTTCAGGGTGATGCGAGGAGAACTGAGGAGGAGAGAGGACAAGAAGATGGAGGCGGAGTTGAAGAAGAAGAAGGACCCTTCAAGAGGCGACTCAACGGGGACTGGTCTGTAACGGTAACGAATTCCATGGCGCCGATTGCTCTATTTTTTTCCCTGTCGCTGCCCTTTACTCGACGGATGTTGCTCGGTCTTGAGAATTGTTGATGCTTTGACAGAATCACGCAATTGAGCTAGGCCGACTTCGGAAAGGACGTCGATGTCGCAAGATGGGAAAGTGGGATGACAAAAAGGGCAGCGGCAACCGACACAGCTCTTTCCGCCATTGAGTGTGTTTTTATTCTACTTGCTACCCCACATCAAAGTCATCAAAGTCTAGGTCTTAATGGGGACCCCGAAATCCCGATGCTCCTGCTGGGGATAACTTTTTCTTTTTAGCGCCCCCGATGGCCCGACCGGCACTCGGCGGTGTCGCAATTCGGTTGCCGCCGTCTGCTTAACTAAGGTAAACATCGGAGGCAATACCGTAAAGTTCATGGAACCAATGGCGTTGAGCTGTTTAGTATTGTCTTTGTCGAATAGTTCGTGGAACCAGGAACATGAAAGGTCAGCCAACATTGGGTATAGATTAACCCGAAGTCCATGAACTGATCAGCTCTTCAACAGATGAAACAGGACAGTCGCCAGTGCAGGTCCAGCTTGTACAGGCGACAATAACTCAAGTGAAACTACGACGGCTGCACATTTATCCATCATCCTGGAGTTACTCATGGTATTTAGATGCGAGACAACAGAGACATGCCCAGAAATCCCTCTTGAGCGCAATATCCAGGGTAGTTGCAGCTGTTCAATATAAGGTCTATGATAGATTCTATTGATAGCCACGGTATTGTCAGGGCCATTATCCGCAAGGAACATACTTAAAAACCCTGGTCAAGCAACAGACGGCCTTCTCAACTCCCGCGAGTCATGACATTGTCCGCGATCTTTGAGTTTGTTCACTTCTATGATTACTGAACTCTTGGCAATGGAATGTTTGTTCTTTTACTCGTCAGCGCTGACGAACAAGTCTACCTCGAAACAGCAGGGCACGTCATAGAATTTCAAGCGTGGCTTAGAGCTTGTTCGCTATACATGATCCTTGAGAATGAGGGACCTTGATTATACGGCTATATGAACCGGCAATAACCTGCCATTTGCCATCTGCCACCTGTAACAGAACGAGAAATAGTTTTTCATATGCCGAAAAAGCACGGTACCCGTTTCTGTAGACAATGACGTTCGAGACTTCGAGTCGCGCTAAGATTATGCCACATGAAACCAAAGCCTTCAAAGTCGGTGGTGTTGGTTGTTTTCTGGAAATAATTCAGATCGAGGCGTTCGCGTATCGGTATAGAATGACAGAATGACAGATACGCTATTTACGCCACGCTTCCAGGTACCAACAAACTCTTGTCGACTATTGAGACATGTTTCGGATAGCAAACAATAACTGCCATCAGATTCCTCTCATGCCGCAATAACGTTCACTGGCGTATAAGTTCTGTGGCTTACCATCAAGCAAAGTCTTTATTGTTCGAAAACCTACCCTAGAAAGGAACAGTGTGACGGCTTGTATTTTCTGATGAATGTTTGTGACGTGCTTGTGATGAGTATAGGAACCGCATTGAGAACATTGGGTAACATTCTTGGATATTGGCGATTTATGATTTGAGTGCCCGACTGATATCGGCAAACATCCAACGTGGTTGTGACTATGTAAGGCTTTCATGAGTGATAAAGACAAATACTCACGTCCAAAAGCTTGGCATCTGATAATCATTTGCATTGCGGAGAAGGCGAGCAATGAAATAGAGAGCCTCATAAGCCAACTCAAGGTTAGCCTCCCGGCACGGAGGAGTTGCCGTGAATTGAAATACTCATTTGGTGTTAGAAGGTCTCCGAATTTCCGGAGAGCTTCGGCGACGTCAGCCACTTACTCGGGTCCTCTTGACAAAGTGAAACATTTGGAGAAATATTTGTCCCGACAGAAGGGGACTGCGTGTGTCGTCGTGGTCTCTCTGTGGAGGAATGAAGCTCAAATGTCTAGATCAAAGTATCGAGGCGGCCAACCTTAAACCTACTGCTAAACTATTTCCGGACCACACAGGCACATTCTATTGGCTACTATCAGAGTATCTGTTATTGAGCTTCTCCGAAGGACAGACGGAGGCTATGCAACTTTCTCTATTACCACTGTTTCCTTCATTCCGTATGTTGGGGAACATGCTTACTAGACTTCATGCGAGCTTGACAGATGGGCCCCGGGGACGCCATCGCGCTGGAACACAATGTCCACTTTGCCTATAGAGGAAATCTTTTGCCCGTTGATGCCAGGCTAAAGCGGTATCCACGCGATGGAAGCATTCTCCGGTTTCTTGGAAGCATTGTTCCTGCGTCAAAGTGCTACGCGTGGCGGTATTACCGGTCCCTGGCTACGACGAGGCGTCTTCTTGATCGTGAAACCACGAATGAGAATGACGCCAGTCAAGGGTCTCGTCCCGAAGATCGCACACGGCTCGAGGGCCTGGCATACCGAAGGTGAAGATCTTGGCGCAGTCCTCATTTTGTATATAAGTCTGAAACAAGAACGTCCTGAGTAGAACTTCTCTCCTCCTCAACCAGCACTCTCATTTCCAGTATCACACTCTCTTACAACGCTTTGTCTCTCTTTCCATTTACTTCATACTATCATTTGGACCATGGTTTACTTCAAGACTTTTGCAGTTACTGCAATCACTCTCCTTAGCTGCACACTAGCAGCTCCCACAAGCTCTTCCGGCGTCGACAGTACCATCCCTGGCAGCTACATCATTACTCTCAAGCAAGATATCATCCCCCCTGTTGCAAAGGCCCATATGAAATGGGTTGGCAAAGTTCACCAGCGAAGCCTCGAGAAGCGTGACGGTGACAACGGTGTTGAGAAGACATACGAGACCAAGGCTGGCTTCCGTGGCTACTCTGGTACCTTCGACCCTGCAACAATCAAGCAGATCAAGAACAGCCCTGAGGTAAGAGGCATAGGTCATTCAATCGCGCTCATGATATCTGACTATTTACCTAGGTTGCCAGTGTTGAGCCTGACCGCAGAGTCCAACTGACATGGAACCCGACCAAGCGTGCTGCCCAGACTTCAGAACAGCCTGCTGAGCCATCAACCAATGGAAGTCAAATCGAAGAGCCTAGTGAAGGACAAGAGAGCGACGACGATCTTGAGAAGAGGGGTGAGATGGACCAAAAGAACAGCACATGGGGCCTTGCAACCATCTCGCACCGCAAGAAGGGCTTCGGAAACTACATCTACAGCAAGCAGAGCGGCGCCAGCTCCTTTGCCTATGTCGTCGACAGTGGTGTTCGTGTCACCCACCAGGAGTTCCAAGGCCGCGCTCAGAACGGTTGGACCGCCTTCAAGAAGGATTACACCGATCGTCTGGGCCATGGAACCCACGTCGCTGGAATCATCATTGGCAAGACCTTCGGCGTTGCTAAGAAGGCCAAGGTTGTCTCCGTCAAGGTATTCCAGGGCGATTCTGCCGACCTATCTGTTATCATGAACGGTATTGAGTGGGCCGTCAACGATATCCTCAAGAAGAAGAGACAGGAGTTCGCTGTTGTTAACCTGTCTCTTGGCATCGATGGCGTTTCTAGTGCCCTCAACGACATGATCCAGAACGCTTCCAAGAAGGGTGTCATTTTCGTCGTTGCTGCTGGTAACCAGGGAGAGGCTGCTAGCACCAAGTCTCCTGCATCTGCCTCCAGAGCCATCACCGTCGGAGCCGTCAACAGGAACTGGAAGATGCCCGAATGGTCCAACTATGGTAGCTCAGTCGACATCTTGGCTCCCGGTGTAGGCATCACTTCTGCCTCTTGGTTGAGCGACAACGGTACATATGTCGAGGATGGCACCTCCATGGCCTGCCCTCACGTGTCCGGTCTTGTGCTGTACGCGCAGTCAGTTTACGGCATCACTGGTGTTGAGACAACGACACAGTACCTCAAGAAGTATGCTACTGCCAACAAGGTTTCAGGAAGCCGCCGAGGCTCGCCAAACCGGATCGCCAACAACAACAACATCGCTCAAAGCAAATAACTGTCAATATTCACATAGCCTGATTTCTGTTACAACAAGGGACTGCATACAAGAGGATTTGATCAAGCACGGTGTTTTTGGGAAAACTTATAGAGCCGGATTTGTTTTTGTACTAGACTTAGATCTCTATTCTGTCTTTATCCATATCAATATCAATACCAGTTATCTTCTGGACCTGCATTCCAAATGTCCCAATGTTGATGTGATTGTGTGCAACTTGCAGATTTTAGCCTCGACTAATGTTGATTACGGAACATGTATTAAATGCGGCTTAAAAGCGTAGTATAAGTACGAGAGTCGATAGTCGAGCCCCAAATATCATAGAAACTCGCTGTATAAAGAACTTCTACTTGAAGAATGAGCGGAAATCAAGTCCGCTAGGACTTACACGGAAAAATGGGCCCTGCAGGTAAATGGGCCAATTGACATAAAGTCCCCCATAATTACTCCAAGTCCGCAACAGGTCGGACTCAGCCGTGCTAAGTCCGAGACTTGTCATGGAGATAGTTCATCACTTCATATCTCCCGGCTCCAGCCATATTACTTAAGTAATTCAGTTCAACCTCATTCTCAAGTTAAACTGGACATTTGAAATCTCTGACAACTCATCTCAACAATTATGCATCTCATTCTCACTGGGGCCACGGGCCTGGTCGGCTCTGGCGTTTTGGATGCCATGCTCAAGTCAAAAGACATTACCAAAATTTCGATCTTGAGCCGGAAACCGGTGCCTCTGGCAGCCAATGACCCAAGAGTCAATGTGATACTCCACAAAAACTTTGCAAAGTACGAACCTCAAGTTCTCGACCAGTTGCAAGGAGCCAACGGAGTAGTTTGGGCATTGGGTATTAGTCAAACGAAAGTATCTAAGGAGTTAGTTCACCATAGTCACCTCTCGTCTTGATAAGATCTATAGAGCTAACAAAGTTGGAAATAGGGACTATGTAGCCATCACCAAAGATTATACTATCGCTGCTGTCAAAGCCTTCTCTAGCCTGGCAACGACCAAAGAACCTTTCCGCTTTATCTACGTTTCTGGTTATGGGGCGACCTTCAGTCCTACCTATTTCACCCCGATCTTCGGAAGGGTCAAGGGAGAGACTGAAAAAGAACTATCCGAGTTACGCACACCTCAATTTCACATCGAGTCTGTACGTCCCGCTGGGGTAGACGCGGGCAACCACGATGCCATCAAACCATATATCCCCAACCCCGGCATGCTCTTAAACGCTACACTCTTTTTCACGAGACCGCTCATGGGAACTGTGCTCGCTTTTTTTCATAGCCCGACAGAGCAGCTTGGGCCCTTTTTGGCCGGCATGGCGATGGGCAAGTATGATAAGCAGTTGGATGCAGGTGGTGAAGGCATCGCAAATCTGAATGGTTCGAGAATATTGGAGAATTGGGCGTTCAGAAGGTTGTATCAACAGGCGCAGACTTTTACTTGAGAGAGTAGTCAACAGTTTACGCATATGCCTGTTTCTTCAACCCCCATTGAGGTTGCCGCCGAGTATCGGAGCGTCGGTGTGTTGATGACCAGGTGGTTGATGGAGGGAAGACTGATAGGCTTAACAGCACTGTAAAGTTATGTTTGAACCTCGGGCCAGTATCGCCCCAGCATTAATCCATCATTCACTCATCTTTATAAATATAACTATCCCCCGCTTGGCTCGGTAACTCTGTTGATACGAATGGCTGCGCCTCTTTTTCGATGAGGGTCTAGAAGCAACAGGGAATGAGAGGACAGAAAGAAGATTGAGATAAGGACCAGCTCCTAGTTTGGTACCTACCCAATTCGACTTGGCGCGTTCCTACCAATCAAGCCCATTTGGTCTATATATCTTTTGCACCCTCACTTGTGTGGTGCTTGGCTTATTCTTCTCTGTTTCCGTCTTTTTATTTTCCTTCTTTTCTTCTACCCAAGGCTTCTACTCCTCCCACCACTTGAGATCACCTCTCATTTACAGCCACGTCTGCAGCTCATCAGTCTCTGCGATTATATTCTTACATTAAACAATTCATCATTAGAGCTCAATTAATCGGGAGTTTTAAAGCACTTACAATGTGTCGCTCCTTCGCCAAGCTCTTGGTTCCCCACAACATGGATCCTGCCACTCCAAGACAAGCTTTTGATGCATCCGCACCTTCCCTGTTGACTTACTCTTGGCCTGAGTCGTCACATTGAGTCACATTCAGCGATCTATTCATTTCATCAAAGATCGTGATGATTCATTTTCTTTTTGAACTATCTCTGCTCAACTAAGGCTTTCCAAAATGCCAATGCTACAACGCCTGCTATACAATTGCTCTATCTTGTTCATGCTTAAACCTTGTTGGAAGCATCTTTCTCTCTCATATCAGCTTCCTGCCCATCCTGCTCGATGATCTCAGGTGGGTCCTCAATCTTGGTCATCTTGTAAATGATCATAGACGCAAACAGATCACCAGAAACGTTAACGGCGGTACGGAAGCGGTCAAGGAACCAATCAATGGCCACAATGACGGCATACATTCCAGTGAGCTCGACGTTCACGGAGCGGGCGATCATGATTGACAGGACGAGCGACGCCGAGGGAATAGGAGACACTCCAATCGAGGCCAAAGTCGACAGCAGAGCAACAATAACATAATCGGCGGGGCCCAAGGTGATGTCTTGAGTGGCAGCCAGGAAAACAACAGCAGCAGGGAGGTAGATGGCGGTACTGTCATCACGTCAGTCTCGCAATTCGAGATTGGAAATGGGACAAAAACTTACCCGTCCATGTTAATCAGACAACCAAGGGGGCAAGTGAACTTATAAATGGTGGAGGGGATACCACGATCCTTGGCGCACTTGAGAGTGACCGACAAGGTGGCAGCAGATGAGGCAGATCCCCAAGCAGTGATCCAGGCCGGAGAGATCTTGATCCAGTACGAATAGGCGTTCATTCTGGTGAAGGCGAAGAAGATGATGGGCACAATGATCAAGATGTGGATCAGCATGGTGGACAAAGTGCCGCCGATGAGAAGACCCAGATTTGTTCCAATCGTGGCAATATCGAGCTTCATCAAGTTGGGTAGAATCAGGAAGAAGACACCAATTGGGGCCACCGCGATCAGGAAGGTAATGACCTTGGTGATCATCCGCTCGATCTCCTCCGTGACACGGATGATAGGCGAACGAGGGGATTCAATCAGGTATCCAACGATGATGGCAGTGATAATGACGGCGAGCAGTTCGTCGTTAGCCAGAGCGGAAATGATGTTGGAAGGAATCAGAGAGAAAAACATGTCCTCCACCACTTTGTGAATAGGACGCTCTGTTGTATCGGGAAGCGACTTATCATTCTCATCGACAGCAAGAGATTCCTTATCCACCACGGTGTATTGCTTGGACCAGAGGAGGCCCTGCAGAATACAAGAGAGGCAGATGGAGATGAGGGTGGTGATGATATAGTATCCGACGGTCCATCGAGCGAGCAAGGAACCCCCGTTGGACATCTCTCGAAGTCTGGTCACAGCGAGCAACATGGAACAGACGATCAGTGGAAGGACTGTCAATTGTCAGTATGAAACGTCTGCGGGAAGCAACTGTTGCTGGGCTCCTGTTTCGGAAAACTTACCGACTGCCTTGAGAGCTCTCAACCACATGTTTCCAATGATACCGAGGATAACAGGAACAGCTGGAGGGATGTTATCGACTTGTGTAGCGATGATTACACCAATGGCAATAGCGAGCAGAGCGGCGGTAATGATTTGCAGAGCCGAGCCGGGCTCTTTGAAGCTGTGCCACCATGGCTTCTTGACGACCTCTGCTTCAGCATGGTCGTGGGCAATTTCGCCGCTGGAGTTGGTAGGCACCTGCACCGGATGTGTCTCGGGCAGGTCCTTGGCCTCATTGGTAGCCATTTCAACAACAGCACGCTGAGCTTGAGTCTGGATGACGAACGACAACACAGAGTTGCTGCAGAGCTTGACAAGTAATGGAAGAAGAGGCAAGGACTGGTAATGGGTATCCTAGACAAACTCCAGGAGCGCCCTCCAGCTTTTATACCTCACGATTCTCCCCCCTTCGCCAAGCCAGATCCGCTACATGGGAGCAGGTATTATGGAGTATCAAGTGATTCTGTCAAGAGAACATCACTAGGGCGTGGAAGGAAGTGCCCAGAGAAGCATGTACCAGAACCAGCAAAGATGCGACACATCGAAGGAAACACTCGAGCTTGGCCTGGCTGAGAAGAGAAGGTGGGCGTTGCGAAATTCTTTCCCCAGCGCCAATACGACAAGCATCAACTCCTTGTTACTGATAAGTGGCGGCGCGGGTAGGCCGACCCAAAGTCGCCCGTTCCATGGCAGACAATGTGGAGAAGTCCAAGGAGTAGCTGGTGATTGAGGGTTGAGATTGTCCGAGGAGGCGGCGATGCCAAGGGGAAGCGCAAGCAGGCGAGTCGCTGAGAGGAAGAGCCAAGGAAGCCAAGGAGTCCAGGCATTATTCCAACCCGTAACATGTTGTACATTCTCCCCAAGCCAAGCCGCCACACACGACAGAGTACCATGCAACACGGGGATGGGCCCCACGCCGCAAAGATGGGAATTACAAGCCCGCCTGTTTGTGTTATCTGGCCAAGAATCTAGCGCAAGCAAAAATGTTGCCTGTCTACCTGTTTACGAAATACCAAGAAGTGATAACGCAGTGCCGAGACTCTGTCAGCTTCCGCGTATCTCAATGAGAGATAAGGCTTCGGGGATCAAACGCGAGAGATTTTCAGTCTAGGTGATCCCCACGATTATGGCAAATTCGATGTAGGTGAAGCATCACGTCAAATTACAAGAGACACGATAAAATGGAGGATAAGCAACGGCGGTGGTGTGTTAGTTCGGGTTATTCGACTAGCCTGTTTCAAGCGCAGGATGACTAACAGTATGATTTGGCGTTGTTGCCAACATTGCTCACTATCCGTACATTTTTTGTATTTCAAGAGCCGCAAATGCTCTATCCTACCCCCACGCAATTTTGGGAAAATAACACACCACCTTGAGCTTCTCAAAGCTACGCAAGGTTTTCGAGATCTTTTTGAGCAGGATTGAGTGGTGGATGGTTGCTAACTATCACAAGTTGTAGCCAAGACGGCAGCTCGCCAACTTGAGGTCTCCAAAAGCTTGCGATATTGACGTCCCCACCTCTTGAGAGTTGAGGCAAGGGTCTCGATATGCCTGCCCTTGTTACCCCCTGGGGATGGAACTTTGAGCTAAACCCCTGTTGCCATCTCTTCACAGCCAAAATTGGAGATCCCGGTCCGCTGTTTTTACTCCTCCCGCGCTCTGGAGTCCGCCGGGAGATTGCTTAGTTTGCCTCGGAGTGACTTGGCGGCTAATTTTTTGGTCTAGGTAACGGCGTGTCGAACGGCATATCGTAACGTCAATGGTTCACTCTAGGCTCTCTTGTGGGTATGTCTTCTGCCTCGTTCTCTTGGCTGCCCGTGTCTTGAATCATCACGCGGGCAATTGCTACGTTCCATCGATGCCCATGTCGACCGTTGCTTCGGAACGATCTTGTTGTTTGTTGACAGGTCTTCTTGATCCTGTCTTTCGTCTGGAAAGGTGCATGATGCCGCATGGCATTTCCGATGCGATTCAACGCAGGCGGCGTCAGGAGATAACCGGACATGATCATCCTCCTAATGGCCACATAGGGCGGCTCAACGTGACCGGACCAATGTTCCGAGCGAGTTAACGTACTGTAGATGCGGCTGGTCGGTATGGAATAATTAGGCAATCCTCGCGCTAACGGTGTGCTTGGGGGAGCTTCAGGGCAATGTCATGATACCCCAAGAAGTTCTGGAACCTTATTTAGAATGACAAGCACGCCTTATGTCGACGCTCGAGGGGAGTCACCGAATGCCTGTTCGGTTGTAATAAACGAGGATGTCGGTCAACGCACGATGTTCGGAAGTTTCCCCATCACAGGGCGCGATAACTCTCAAGAATCCGGTGCCTGGCTTAGCTTGTTTTGTTTCTCTACGGTCGTTGGTAATATTATCCATCACAGTGAGGCATATTTGAAGGTGGCCATGATAGCTGAGCCTATCCATCTACGGTTCAATGTCCGGACGATCCTACGACCAACGCACGACACGTTGCTTCAGCAGCCCATTTCGCCTTGGGAAACAATCCGTAGCGTGACTTACAACCTTTTGAATAGTTGCGTTTTCACCCCGCAGAATATTGAGTTATTACGTTTGAATACCCACCTCTGCCCGCTGAATAAAGTAGGCAAATAAGGTTACTTGACTCGCCACGTTGAACCATTTCAATTTGCTAACAAGTCGCGCATTGGCATTGTCTTACTTCTCTTTGCGAGATATAGTCTCCTCATGTTGGCTCTACCGAATGTTGACGGATAATAAAGAGGACCTACAATGTACTTGAAATTACAAGAGGGCTGAGAGCAGCAAGCACACTCACTATATCACAATCTCGCCTGCGGGCGTCAGCATGCTTGGCAAGTAGTGAGATGGAACTGATCGTTCCGTAAAAGGGATGTGGGAAGGTCTTGGAAAAGTCTTGGAACTTGGGATGGAAGGTCTTAAAAAGGAGACTGGAGAAGTGGAAGAAGGTCTTGGTATTGGGGTCGGAAATCTGATGAATGATGGAAGTTGTTGACAATCCGTTCATAGCCGTCTCTGGCCTTTTGGTTGCCTTTTCTTTTTGCCCCTCCCCCAGACGAAAGCCAAGATAATATCACGCTGCTGATTGGCCTCTCCACAACCCAAGAAGGCTTCTTGCTGCTGCTGGGATGGTAGGTAGGAGCTGTGCGTAATAAAATGATGAGAATCAGCAACTTCTCCGCAATTTCCTGGAGTTGAGACAAAAGCTTGGACATATGGATGAAGGAGTATCTGAGGATATCCTAGGTGGTCAGGATGTGTCCAAATGGACGTTGAACGTCGCTTAACTTTAATAGTATGACAAGGATCATCTTGTTGATACATACTCCGTAGCGTCGATACATTTGTGTATGAGTTCAGAAGTATAGCATGTATTGTAACTATGTGACGGGTGCCCCTAGGGAATAATTCACCAAAGGAGATGCATCGCCGTCGGCTGTCCTGATACAGTGATACTGGACCAACCCCATGGAATATCGGGTGGATATGACCCTGACCAGGCCTGTCCTGAATACGGAGTACCTGATATCCAACCGGCATTCAATAGTAATTCCCGCTGAGTTCGGTGGAACATACATAAGTATATAGATCACGCGGGCTGACTCGAGCTTGACAGACGCGAGATGGATCCGTGCGTGCACCTTGTTAATCTGGCGGTCGATACAAAGTTGGTCGTGCCATATTTTCGTCATTCGTTTTGGTAATGGAATCTCGAAAAAGTCTTGGCTAAAATACAGGTAGTTTGGCTTCTGCTCTTTCAGCTGTCACCGACCTCGACGTATCGCAGTTATGGACTTAATAGCAGTCATCGACCTAACAAAAGGTGATGCATGATATCAGACACTTTGACATGATCATCTTGGCTGAGTAGAAGCTTGGGGAAGCTTCATGCTATGTGCATTTCTGTGCCGGACAGGTATTATCTCCATTTGTCACTTTGATCTTGACTGACACAGTTGATCATAGAATCAGTTTCTATCCGGGGATTATGTTATTCTTCCGTCAATGGCTGATTCACGCTCATATGGCAAATACTGCAATTGATTATAAAGAACTTTGCCTTTCATTCAAGTGCAAGCGCACAATTGACGCAGGAGGCTGCAGCCCGCACAAAACGCTCATGGGAGCGTTACTTATTTAGGATTAGCGTCTTATCACTGCCACTCAGGTGTCTTGGCATCGTATCTTCTTGAGCAAGAGGAAAGCGCAAATGATGCTCGATACCTGCCTTACCTAGGTATGGTCTTGAACAAAGGAAGGTATTGAAATCTCAGACAGAGACTTCTACTTATCCCATCATTCTTTTACAAACTCGACTAGATCCTCCGCATGATCTTGATACCTATACTCAAGTGAAAGGTTTTTCAATGTATCATACGCTGACTGACTGACCGTGCGTTAGTGATGGAGACGGCGATAAAATCATCATTTGCGACATTTGTGCGGTTTTTGGCCACGACCAAATTGTATTAATACCGGCTCTGGAAGCGACTCGAGACAAGTAGAAACCTTCTACAATTCACTTTCAAATACTCACTATAATTTTCTGTCGTCTTTAATACCAAAAGTGCCCCCAAACAACAAACCTTTGCTCATCAATCAGACTCAGTGAACCATCAAAACTTCTTCACTGAGCGCGTGTCAATTTCTATCATCCTTCACGACGACACATCTTCACTGTGACGAACAGCACCAAGATGACGTCCGCAAACTCTGTCGTGACGACTTCCTACCTCTTGGGTAACCTCCACTGCCCGACTTGCGTTACCTTGATTCGTACTCTCTTACACAATACCTTTGGCGACAATGTGCTATGGGTTTCTCCAAACCTCGTTACATCTGTTGTCACAATCGAGCACAAAGATAACTCCCCGGTATCTGTCCACAGCATGCAAAGGGTTCTTCAAGATGCTGGTTTCGATGTTTGCGGCCTTAACACCACTGCAAACTCTGCGAATGACCTCTACCGCACATCTCAGGTCGATGGGGAAAGCAGCCGTGTCGCTGAAGACTCAGACGGATGGCTAAACTCCTTCTTCCACTTCTGGCGCCCTCAAGTCTCACCCTTGGCTTTGGAGGCAGCTCGTGCAGTTCACCTTGAGAACTGCGAAGCATGCAAATCCGAGAAGACCCCTCAGAGGTCGTCACCATCTGATGATAAGCGACAGCTGGTGCGAGTCTCTTCCACCATATCCGAGACCCCAACAAGACGTCCTTCCCTACCTTATCCCCTGCAGCAAGTTGTTACAGATACGGCACCAACTTCGAGGTGGCGAGTAACACTCTCTATTGGCGGAATGACATGTGCTGTGTGTGTCAACACAATCACTCAGGAGATTGAGAAGTATCCCTGGATCACGAAAGTAGCCGTCAACCTTGTGGCCAACAGCGCAACCATCGAATACACCGGTACGGACCGGGCTCAAGAGGTTGCAGATGCCATCGAGGATCTGGGATACGAAGCTGCAATCGATCAAGCAGTCAACTTGGAAGAAGAGCAGAAGGCGTCGATCAACGAGCGTGAGGTCGAGGTTCGGGTTGACGGTATCTTCTGCCCACGATGCCCAGAACGAATCATGACAACCCTCAAGAGCCTTGCTCCCGATCAACTTCAAATCTTCCAAGAACCTACTGTTCAGAATCCCATACTAAGACTTCGGTATGCTCCTGAGGCTCCTAGCTTCACCATCAGACACATTTTGCGGGCCATTGAAGCAGCCGACGACTCTCTCAAAGCATCTATCTACCACCCTCCAACCCTCGAAGAGCGGTCTCAAATCATCAGGGCCAAACATCAGAGAGCTCTGTTGTACCGCGAAATCCTCACCATCATATTCGCCATACCTACCTTTATTCTTGGTATAGTATATATGAGCTTATTACCTGATTCTAATCACGGAAAGATGTTCCTCATGAAGCCTTGGGTTTCTGGACTCAGCCGCCTCGACATTGCCCTATTCATCCTCGCTACCCCAGTCTACTTCTTTGCCGCCGACGTGTTTCATATTCGAGCAATCAAGGAAGTACGAACAATGTGGCGCTCGGGAAGCCGCATGCCTATCGTGCAACGGTTTTACCGATTTGGCAGCATGAATATGCTTGTGTCGTTGGGAACCAGCATCGCCTATCTCTCCTCAGTCGCACAGATGATTGCCGCAGGGGCATCTAGACGAAACCACCACGGATCAGGAGCAGAGATGTACTTTGACTCGGTCGTTTTCTTGACTCTGTTTCTCCTTGCGGGTAGACTCATCGAAGCTTACAGCAAGTCCAAGACCGGCGATGCAGTGGAGATGTTGGGAAAGCTTCGACCAACAACAGCCCTTCTTGTAGAGAAGGATAAGACGGGAGGCCAAGTTACTAGTACTGTACCTGTTGATCAGCTTGACTCTGGAGATACGATTCGCGTTCCTCAAGGTGCATCTCCGGCTGCTGATGGTACCCTTATTAATGGAGAGACCAGCTTTGATGAGTCAAGTCTCACTGGCGAGTCACGTCTCATCAAGAAGTCGGAGGGTGATCAGGTTTTCGCTGGAACCATCAACAAGGCAGCTGCCATCACTATACGTGTCACTGGTACCTCTGGGAGATCAATGCTCGACCAAATCGTTCAAGTTGTTCGAGAAGGTCAAACGAAACGAGCACCTATAGAGCAGATTGCCGATCTCTTGACCACATATTTCGTACCCGTCATCACTCTCGCAGCAGTACTCACCTGGATTATCTGGATGGCAGTTGGCTTTGCCGGCATTGTTCCGGATCATGAGGAGACTTCCTCCGGCGGCTGGGTTGTCTTTGCCCTCCAGTTTGCGATTGCTGTCTTTGTCGTCGCATGCCCATGCGGTCTTGCACTTGCAGCACCTACAGCCATCTTTGTAGGCGGAGGCATCGCGGCTAAGCACGGTATCCTTGCCAAAGGTGGTGGTGAAGCGTTTGAGAAGGCGAGCAAGATTGATTGCGTCGTGTTTGATAAGACGGGTACCCTCACTGAAGGCGGAGAGCCACAGATTACTAAATCCGTCATCTTCCCAGACACTGAAACAACCGAAGAAGAACGCCAGGTACTCCTTTCAGCACTCAAGGCTGTTGAGGAAAACAGCAGTCATCCTATCGCCAGGGCCATTGTTTCGTTCTGTGGCGATGCCACAGCCACCAATGTCGATGGTTTGGAGGAGCTGGCTGGAAGAGGTATGAAAGCCTTGTTTAGAGGCATCGACAACCAAGCAATGGACATGGTTGTCGGCAACGAACTTCTCATGCGAGACTTTTCGGTCACGCTATCGCCGCGCGTCTGCTCTCTCCTTGAGACTTGGAAAACCGAAGCCAAGTCTGTTGCGTTAGTGGCCACGAAGCCATCATCCGCAAAAGCCTGGACACTGGCTGCGGCACTCTCCATCTCTGATCCCATCCGTCGGGAAGCCATTCCCGTCATCAAAGCTCTTCTCTCCCGTGGTATTCAAGTTTGGATGTTGTCTGGTGACAATGTCACGACCGCCCGCGCGGTGGCGCAGCGTGTAGGCATCTCATCATCTAATGTCCTAGCTGAGGTCCTCCCTTCAGACAAAGCAGCTAAGATCTCATACCTCCAAGCCTCTCTCCACGCAAGCGGCTCGATGAGCAGACGCGCAACTATCGCTATGGTCGGCGACGGAATCAATGACTCTCCCGCGCTCACAACAGCCGATGTGGGCATTGCCATAGGAACGGGAAGCGACGTGGCCATTAGCAGCGCAGCCTTTGTTCTCGCAACGTCGCAGCTGACGGCTATAGTCACGCTCTTGGACCTCAGCCGCGCCGTGTTTCGACGGATTCGTATCAACTTTGCGTGGGCCCTGGTGTACAACATGCTTGCCGTGCCCGTTGCGGCTGGGTGTTTCTATCCGATAGTGACCTCGGGCGGAGAACATGTCAAGCTGGATCCCGTGTGGGCAGCTCTCGCGATGGCATTGTCAAGCATCAGCGTAGTATTGAGCAGCCTGAGCCTGCGGGCACGGATTCCCGGTGTCGGATTTCGGTACTGCAAGGTTGAACTGGATGAGGAATAAGCCAACGTTTAGATAGTATGGGCTCAGCCCCCAAAAAGCCCAGATTGGGGTAGTAAACCAGGGTCTATAAGATATGCAGCTTGCTTATCCGTACTCCGTAGGACGGTAATTTGTTCTTTGGACATCTCACACGCCCATGCCATGCATACGCATCTGCCATCGTGTAGATCTCTACAGAGTAGCCAATAAATGGATTCTCGCAATCACCATCTTCTCGAAACACTTCCCAAGTCTGATGCTCACTCGGTCCCCGGCGGAAAATGTAGTAGTGCCAATACGGCACACCATCTCGTAACGTCTCTCACTGCAACGCGTCGTTTTAGAAGTCTCACTGTTTTGTCTCGCTCTTCGCCCGAGGGATCCGCGATGACTTCACAGCCACAAGCAATCTCCCCAATTTATTTAGTGTTTGTGTAGGGCATAACACAGGATTGCATTGCGTTGTAGCGCAACTCCATATTAGATATCCGTAAATGTGTGCCAAACAAGAAAAATGCACAAGAAATTCGATTAGCTAAAAATATATTTCGTTGACTAAATAATCAAAACACGTTTCAATCAAGAATGAAACATGACGCTTGTTTATGCAATGATTAACCTCGTATCAAGCAAACGCAAACTCCATAAAACAAGCTCGACCCCCGTATTAACCCTTCTGCCCGCCACCCGCATACGCAACCATGCTACGTTATCCAACTCCGTAGATCCCGGCAAGTTTAGTTTTTAATCTTTTTTAGTTGTCTGCTGTTGGTTGAGTCATTGAAGATAATATTCCATCATAACACATATTCCTTAACTCGGCAGTGCAAGCAAGAATCACAATTTCTCCATTTCTTTTTTTTCTTGCTTACACCCGTCGGACTTGTGAGATTGTGAAAGGATTTGACTGTTTGCAGTAAAGACGATGACATGATTGGCTTTGGAGACGGGAACATAGTCAGCCTACCTACCAATTTTGGCAACTGGCCCCAAGAGAAGGGAAAGCCCCTGTAGATTGATTACGGGCGGACAGTCAGGCTGTGAGAAAGGCTTATTTCCTTGTAGATCTAGTAAAGTATTTGAAGGATCTTACTCTTCCTTGTTCGGTGAAATTCACATTAGGGTTAAGGTACTGAATGTTCTAGATGGTTTCAATGTGTATCTAGGCTTTTCGCCCGATTTGTATTTGATAATTGATACTGTAAAAAGGTATATCTGTCTTATTCTTGATCTTGTTGTTGTGCCAAATGATTCCCAATTAACTCCACAGTCCCATCCTTTGAAAGTGAGGCAGTGTCTGCTCCCAGTTCCAATCCTAATCCTAATGCTGTTCCTATTCCCAGCCAACCATATAACCCAACCGTGGAGCGTAATACTTTGTAAGGCCGTCAAGCAACGTTGATGAAGCGTAATCCCGATCAAAAATAAACCAACCACCCAATAACACTCCATATTTGTAATGCACACACCCCCCTATACCTGGGTAGGTCCTGTCTTTCATGCAAACCCAACGCCCGGTACTCCGATATGAAATCCATGAAAATAATAAAATTGTGACGAATTGGTTCAAACAAAGGGAATAAGGTTGGGTGGCATATGCGCCGAACCCAAGGTGTATCTCGGTAGATATAAAAAAGATCAACAAAAGACGCCACCCAATATTTCTTTTTCAATGTGAAAAGATATGCAAAGTTGATGCGATGCCCAAATACTGGTCCGTGTAAACGCCAAGACTATGCATTAGGTATCAAATCTCGTGCCTTATTGTGGCTATTCATCGCGCAGCGACGCTACCACCGAGGAAGCGACCCCACATTCCGCGCCTTGAACGCTGCTGCTGTTGCTGCTGCTTCTTGGACGACGTCTCGTGGAGTTGCTGGTAGTGCTGGTACTCATCGGCGGTGATCTCGTAAGGAAGCATGCGGCCACTAGGCATGTGGGCCTTGGCGTAGTCGTTATCGAGGACAATCTGAACGGGTGAGTCGTAGAGGCTGCCCTGTTGCGACTCGTAGTAGTAAGGTTCGTGCGAGGAAAGCTCTGGAGGAGTAGAAGCTTGCGAGTAAGCGCGACCAGAGGAGACAGATGAGGCGTAAGAGCTAGAAGAGCTGCTGTGGCTAAGACCAGGAGGTGTACCAGCTGCAGACAGGTTTCGAACGTGTTCGGGTGTTGATCCTCGAGATCGAGAGTGGCCACGGGAAGAAGCAGGGCTGTAGTATCGAGCTGAGGCGTTGTCGGCCTCCTTCTGTTGTCGCCTCTCCTCGCGGTGTCGCATCTTCCTGGCATGTCGCTCGGCAATCTTGTGGCGGAGGGGCTCAAGGAAGTCGTCGAGATCCCGGTAAAGGTCCTGCTCAGAAATGCGAAGGTCCCACTCAAGAAGGAAGAGGAGCTGCTTCTCCATCAGGTTGACCTCTGTGCGGCTGAAGCCAAAGTTGTAGCACTCTGTGGTGATGTGGCTGTAGTTGGCCCAGTGCTTGTTCTTTGGCGAGCTGTCGTTGAGGTACTTGGCGGAGAGGATGAGAGCAGCGAGGAAGATGCGGTGGGCGGTGCATCGAAGACCTCGAGCCATAGGCTGAAGCTTTGACTTGAGGCGGCCGAGGTAGACAAGAGTAGACATAAGAGTAGGGACCTGAACATTAGAGGAGACAACAAGTTGTGTGATGAACTCCTCAAGGGTAGGAAGAGCTCCGTCTTCGGATCGGACAGTTCGGGGCTCAGGACTCCGGGGAGGTGTCGGGAGGTTGTGACGAGGTTCCGCGGGAGCCGGAGGCATGAGAGTCGAATCGCAAGCGATGACGTTGTGGGCGGCTTGGGCGAGGTAGGTGATCATGTCACGGCTCACAGGCTGGTAGACAAACTGGTCGAGGGCAGTCTTGTTGAGCTCCTCCATGGTGAGGTATCTTAGTGATGATGTGGAAGACATTGTGAATATGTGTGGATGGGATATATCCAAGAGGTATGTAAGTGAGGAAGGAGTCGAGTATGTATATAACACGGCAGTGGGGGCCGTGTGTAAGTGAAGGTGGGGTGAGTGAGGTGAGGTGAGCAGGCCGACCTCTGATGTTTAAGGCTGTTTTGACTTTGACCTTTCCTTCTCTTGCAAACGCAAAGCAAAAGCAAAAAGCGAAAGCGAAAGCGTGATTAATACTTGGAGTGAATGTGACTGGAGAGTAAAACCAGGGGTGATGCGAGGTGCGTAGTGCTTGATATATCAAGAGGCTATGGGCTCATGTGAGGAGGATGGACCCTAGAGAAAAAAGACTGGAACTTGACTTCGTAAGTAATGGAGCTAAAGGTGACGTTTTTGGGTGGAGGGGCGTGTCTTTTGGAGGCTGAGTGCGCCGCGTAGCTGTCTCTCAGGTCCTGTTGGGACTGAGACCTCTGAGTCTTAGGCGGACAGGGGTACATAAAGTGCCACAAGCGGGCTGGCTTGAGGTCGGGTTCGGGCTTGGACTGGGCTGGGTTTGGGGGGGGCGTGTAGGGGGCAGGGGTAGTGGGGTTTGTAGCTGGAGGTCTTTTTTGGGGGGGTCACTCACTGGGCCTTGCAGGGGGGATTTGTGGTTGTCGGCGATGCCTCGAGACTTGATCAGGTCCACTGATAATGGATAGAACCGTCTAACAGTTGAAGCTGTAGCCGGGGGCGGTCTGGCCGGGAGGGGATAAATGCTTTAGTTGGATGCCTTCAGCTTAGATCGAGAAGCCAGATGCCACCGAATTGGAAGAAGCGGTCTTGGCCTTTTGGATCTTTGATGTTTAAATCTTGGATCTTGGATCTTGGTGGCAAAGCGAGAGCGGTCTGTGGCTTGTACCGTAGGGAAGAAACCTCAACAGTAACAGAACAAAGCAGAGTCAAGATCCTTGCGGTGCGTTGCGTTGCAGATGCGGCGTAGCAAGTAGCAAGTAACAACCAAAGAAGGAAAAAATACCAAATGTCTCGCGCGTTGCTGTGCTGTGCTGCGTGCGTTTCGGTATTGAACAATGTGTGTCTCAGTTTTCGCTTTACCGAAACAACGAGATTGTATTGTCCTTTGTCGTTTGTTTTCAGAAAAGTTCCCGTTAATCCTTGTTTCGCTTGCTTTTTGATATTAATTAAAATACCAAGACAATCGTTCCCGAAATGAGTCCAGATTCGATGATGTGATTCCCAGGTACGGGATAAGGCGGTCGAGGCCTTTGTTTAGGGCGGCAGCAGCGAAAAGAAACAATGAAAATGAAGCCTTTCCCAAGCCGATCAGGAACAAGATTTAGGCGGGAATAAAAGTAAAGCGATTTAGTCTCTAGTTAGACTGTCGAAGTGGCTGTGGCTTGAAGCTCGATCACGGTCGAGGAGCTTGTGGGGGAGGCGCTGAGTGTGAGCTCAGATGCAACCGGAATGGTGGTTAAAGTGAAATGATGAGGAAGAATTCCGATTATTTGAAATAAGTGACGTGAGTGGAAGAGATCAGAGACAAGGTTGGCCGCTTTCTCTTTGAGATCGGTCAAGTGAGTTGTTGTTATTGTTGATGATGATGATGATGATGATGAAAGATGCTGATTGATGAGAGAAACCGAAATAGATGAACAGTTGCAAGAGTTATATAACCAACTTTCGTACCAAGACCGGCTTGACAAGGGAAGAAATATTGGTTCGTGTTCTTGATTAATAGTGAGGGTTGGAGTTTTGACTGGAATTTTAAGATTGCATACAAAGGGAGAGTCTTGCTCATCCACAGATGTATTGGAAGGGTGAAGTTGCTTTTGGTGGTTGGCGACCGGCACCGGGAGTGGAAATCGATAGCGCGGGGGAATTAATGAATGATGCGAACGGTGGAAAATCGTCAAGACCAAGACCAAACAGTACGTAAGGTAATTATTGTTGTCCAAGGGATATAGGTGAGAGACTGTGTGTACCGTACCTGCCAGAGGTATGCGGGATGCGTCGAAACGTGGCAAACAAGAAACGATAAGATCGACCTGAGAATTCCAGTCCAAGAAGGGGAAGAGGATGAGGAGAAGGATGGTGGAGTCGGAAGAGAAAGGATGAAGATGATGTAGATAAAAAGTCACAAGATGAAACGGAAGTGATGAGCATTAATTAATACTAAGTATCAACTCTAGGACTACAGCTTGGCGACAACGCAGCAGATAATAATACCAGACAAGAGATGATGATATTCATTGGCTGTAGTATCATGATTACACCAAACAATGGACCCTCGAATCTCTCTGCTCTTCGCGCTGGGCTACGAATAGAAGCACAGCCAGGCCCTCGACTTGAGGAAAACCAATCTCCTCCAACCAAGCAGCATGAATCTGCAATCCTCAAGAACCGCCCAACCCAATCCATGTAGACTGCGAGAGAGTTTTTAGAAACAATGCCCTCGCCAACCACTCACATGCGCGGGCAATCTTTAAACGCTGGGAAGCAAAATGGCTAATAATGGCCCTGTAGAGAAAATAGAGCCACAGGGGGCCGGGGACAGGGGGTAGAGGCTGTCATGTCGGGCGGTGATTGGCTGACGGGAACATCAAACACACGAAACGGGTTACAGGCCGTTCACTGGGCGGCTCTGCGTTGCACGATTGGCTGGGGGGCTGCTTGACATGAAACCAGGCTGTCTGAAGCAAAAACTGGGGCTCATGAGGGGGAGGGGGAGGCGAAGAGTTGATTTTGGTTTCTCGTTTCTTCAAGAGAAAGAAAGATCAACAAAGACGGAGGAGAAACTAATGAGGACCCTGCATCTCAAACTCCAGAACGCGTACCACGAGTACCAAGATCTACATAGCAAAACCCCTCAGTTGGGGGTTACAGACGTGTCCATCAGCATCTCATATCAAGTAATTGCCTTGGACGCTATCATCTTGCATCAAACCGTTGAACAAAGCATTGACATTGATAAACAACCCCCGTTTGACATGCACCTATCGACAGCGGGCCGCTCTCTCACAGGCCTCCTCTCCCTCTCAGTGGAGAGAGTGAGTGAGTGAGTGGTACAAGTCGTGGCGGTTTACTCTCTCGTCCCGCTTCGGCACAGACACGGACACACAAAGACATGGTCATTTCGCTCCGAAAGTCACTGTATCTTGCATTTCTCATCTCTGTATCCGTATCGCTTACGCGTTTCATCTATATGAGCCCTGAGGGCGAGCCTAGACGGCCTCTCTTGATAGCTACTATGTACCTGGTCTATAACTGTGGCTTTTGTCTTTATGTACCTGCCTGGCCTGGCTAAGGCAGGTGGAAGAAATATGTCAAGGTTTACCCCAGACCCTGCATTAGATGAATGATAACATTTAACCACCAGATTCAAAAGAACAGAAAACATTGGTTGATACTGCTTGATTAACTCATTACCACAGGCCATAGCAAAGGTTACCCTACGCGAATCAAACAAACATAATAAGCACGGTTAGAGAACAACAATTACTCCGAAGCTATTAAACAAACGAACCCGCAAAAGCAACGAGATGTGAGACGCCAAGACGAGCTGACTTGCGACAATTGCTGAGATCTTGTCGATTTTTTTCTCCTGCGTTACGGAGCACATACAGAGCAGGCTCCCCCGTCAATCCTGAAGCGAAGCCAGCGGAAACACAAAACGCAAAATGCAAACGCCAGCGACATTTCTCAATTTCTCATACAGTTCGGTTATCATCCGCCCCGGGCTCGTTAATATTTAATCCCGGTAGCCTGGGATAGTCCACTCAGAAAGAAATGCGTTTGACGCTCTGTCCACGTCCACGTTGTTTGACCTGGTCAGTGTGTAAGTTGAACTCGTTAGTTAGTTATCAGACCACTTTTGATGCCCTTTGCAGAGCTTCACTGCTTCACTATTTCAAATACAAGACAGCCATCAAAGCCTATATCTCCTCTATCCCTCTCTAGTCGTGACGCCTCACTACGGAACCGAACCCTTGGGTTCAAGAGACCCATAACGTTAACGAGAAGCGGACTGGAGGCGTTTATCTTGGCGGGCGCCCGTCTTGTCGTCCCCCACCGAGTCACATTCCTGTGCCTGCCATCACCGACCGTTACTTTTTCTTTGTTCGGTTATATCTGTTACTTTCACGATGGCTTCGTTCTAGGGGCCGATGGCTTTCGGCGATCGGCCACAAGGAGATAATCGTTAATGACGAGAAATGCTGCTTATTTATTCAAGAGCTCCTTCATGGGCCATCTTGAGATGCTTGTTAATCGTGGTCTTGGCAATCCGCAAACCAAACAAACCACGGGTTGAGGTCTGGATACCCACAACGGCCAGCCCGCAATAGCCTCGACTCGTCTTTTTTGTCTTGCAGGGCCAAGAAGGGCCTCCCATATCGTGCATATGCATTCCTAGCTCTCGACTGTCTTCAGCAGCTTTATCGACTGCGGGGAAAGGATGGATGATCTTCACCTTCAACAACCGATATTCCTATCCCTTACTTGTGGTGATAGTCATAGTCTTCAATCACCGACCTCCTTCACCTGACGCTATCAGCCAGCCAAGCCCACCAAACAACGAACCGTTTCATCCCTTGGCCCTTGGCCCGTCTGGCTGTCTAGCCGTCCATTGTGTGTCTGTTGATCTCGAGGATCAAACACCAGTTCACAACCGTATTGCCATGTGTCTCAGTCCTTGCAAATAGTTTCCCTCCAATCCCCAGTCCCCATCCCGTCCCCAGAGCAGACACTAAAACACCCCCTGCACTTGACAGAGTGGTGAGTGTGCTGCAACCACCAGACTTGAAGAAGCAGTTTGCAAGCACCAAAACCACCAGAAACCACCAGACACTGACAGAACTGATCCCGTCGGCAGACGCCACTAGCTTGAATGGTTCGGGAGCAGCCCGTTTGAGGAATGCACATGCACATGTACATGCACCAAAAAGGGTCAACATCACCACCAATGGTAGGGTTCATTGTTAACTGTCACTGGCTCACCTCCACCTCATGCGAAGGGCGACAAATATCAACTCAATAGCCAAGCTGATGATGAACTTTGCCCTGACAAAGGCAAAACCCAATCAATATTTAGATTTACACTTATTCAGGGCGATAGATTGAATTCAATAGGTACAGAACTTTAACTAAGGCACCTGAAATACTATTTCATCTACAGAAACCATCCAGAAGCGACCAAACGATTGGAACCTACATGCCAAAGAACAACGCCAACACCAAACCCAAACGCACCTGCCCCCCAAGAGAGGGGCCTGAGGGGCTTGAAGGGGAGGGAGCGTCCCCGCCCTTGCCGCTAATTCAAGCCCTTGGAGATCTCCATCGAGCTCGACAAGGATCTTCGTCTCCATTTCCCATTTTTAGTCTTGGACTCCATTCAACAGCAAACAACAGCAGAGCAGAGTACTCAGGCACTGCAGAAATGCGCTGTAACTGTAGGGCTGCTCTGCTATGTCCAATTCACTCTCGGCCCGTTAACAGTCAATTCAATAGCCAGGTCGAGATTGACTTGGCCCATTCGATTGACCCTGCTAGTATGAGGGTATTGAGGATCGGGCGGGTGATGATCATCTGAGTATATCGCGAGATGCAGTCAGTGGCCTGATTGAGTTTATGGCTCTATCTTGTTCAACATGACCGTTTGCATTCTATTCCACGTCTTCAAGAGGCAGCTCTGTAACAATTAATGGAGGCGTCCAACCAAGAAGAAGAAAAACTCTGCTTCACCGCTGTTGGACGTGTTGATCTTGGTTGGAGCCCATGAATCAAGAAAACAACCTCTGGCCACTGACAGCACACAGGGAGTCATTCATCCATCCATCCTCTCACGATAGTAGGCATAGACTATCATAGTCAAGCCCCTGACCCCTGACCCCTGGGCCCAGTCACGGCAAGCCACTGCACCTCTTCTGAAGCCATCTGCCATCCCGCCATCGACATCGTGTCGTGCTGCCAGCTCTGCACGCCCCCCTAAGAGACCAAGATCCATCTGGATTTTCAACCATCTTTCGCTCTTCTGGTTGGCCAGCCCCGCATGTGGCATCCCTGGACCTGGACGCCTGCATGTCAAAAGCCCTCGTCCCAACGCGTGGCTCTGACTCGCTGGCGTAAGAGTTTTTGCTCCGGTTTTGAAGTTGTGGCTGACAAGGTACGCAAAGAGACTGTGGCTCAGGCACGGGAAGTGGCATCTGTGGCGACGCCGACACGTACGAGGCCCGGCTGCTTTCGGGTACAGTTAAACGGTCCGGTCAATCGCTGGCTGGTTTCGGTCTATGACTTTATAGTATGTTTACTCCTTACTTATACAACTATTCACAGTCAAAGCACTCGTCACTTTGTGATATAATCTCCTGGTTCTGGGTGTTTCTTGGTAGATCTCAGGTTTAAGCTACTCTGGCAGTCTGGCCACTAGCTCGTGATGTCCTCCACACGCACTCATGCGCACGAACTTGATTGTACCCACCAATATCTCGAACAAGGCTTTCCCGCAAGAACAAATCAATACCACCATCGGTTGACCTTGAACCTACTGCATTGAATTAAACTGAGTTCATGGATCACATAGCCACTACCTCGGCCCTTCCATACTATATCCCAGGTCCTTCCCAGCTGAGGTGGCTGCGAAGTGGGAAACCATCTCATGACCTAGTTTTTTAAACATGTCCATGTCCCATGTCCGCGTGGTTGGGCTAGGCTAGCCTCAATACGCATGCTCACGTCCATGCTCATGCCCAACATCAACAAAACACCAAGCGTGACGATGCGGGGAAGATGCCAAACTAAAACATGCACTACTGTGCCTAATGCCTTGGATACGTGATCGGGAGCCAAGAGATCGAGGGATGACTCCTCGTACTGTAGATTGCGGTGAAGGGAACCTCAATTGAAACAGTCCACCCAACACGAACTTTCCTACTCGTATTCCCACTGCACCGTTGGAACTACCCTTAACCGGGCCTTGCCAATCGCACCGATAACCCGAGAAATAGAAACAAAGAAATACCCATGTTCTCCCTTCCTCCATCTCTGCTCTTCCTCGTTGAGGTTCAATGCTCCGCGGTCGCGTCCGAAGCTTTCCCCTTCCGCTCCGCTCCGCTTCGGTCGGTCGGTCGGTCCGGGCGGTTCTCCACCTAAACTCCCGGGCTGCCTCCGGCCAGGTCGAGGCATCCCCACTTTTCATACCTCGGCTCAAGCCGCGGGATTGGCGCTTCCCGCATTAAACCCCGGTCCAGCTGTGCACTGCCGCTGAAGATCGCCTGAATCTAGGGTAATATTTCAGCAATGTAGGGTTTTAAGCTTGAATGCATAATAACATAGTCTAAAGAAGCTTCTCCATGGATATTATAACAATTTATAGAGGGGTCTATTCAGCAAGGTGCTAGCATCTTTAGTGGTAAGGGACAGTGTCAAGAGTCTATTGGTTCCTTGGTAATCTCTCTCTTGGATGCCTCTTCATGTCCTTTCTCCCAACAAAACATCACAATTATGACATAACAATACAAAAGAATAATGATTTGACATACGCATAGACACAGCCTCAATCCATATTATTCATCGTTTCATAATTACTAGTTTGCCTTTACTCTCGCAGCTGAAACCGGATACTTTGATATCTACCCTGCACCCCGATTAGGCGCTTACGTTCATCTCCAAGCGCCGCGTTTCATAACAACCCTGGTCGCTATTACTGTCGGGCGGCTATCACACCAACTATGCCATGGAGCCTACCTGATCCTACAGAAGTAAATATGGTTACCGTAATAGAAACGAGCTGTAATTAGTACCGGCGGCTCTTCAGGTCGAGCCGCCTAGCTAGTTTAGACTAGCTACGAGCGTTTATTGTAGTGTTATGCGACGAAGATAAACGCCCGTCGAAGACTCATTTAGACAATGGTCTTTTCTTTCACTGTACTGTGGCAGTGCAAACATACCAAGATGGCTCTGACCAACAAATTGTTGACTGCGAGATCCAGATGGATGACGATTAACTTGTATGGCCGGCTGCAAGTCTCGGGCCTGGTTCGTACCGAATATTCGGTAACCGCTCCCAAACACTTCCGTTGTTGTTGCACTGAAACGGGCTGTGTCGCGATGGTCCACGAGTTGTTGGCCACACCATATCGCCTCACATCGCCACTATGCAGCCCCGTTGGCCATCTAGTATGCGCCCAAACTCGCAGCGTGACACCGTAACACCCTACAAAGCAGTTGCCAGCCAGTCACCATTTTTGCACAAGGTAAGCAAGCCGTATACAGCAATATCGTAGTCGTTTAATCAATTGTCCTGCCTTGCCATGCAATCCCGGATATCAAACCGCACGCTGAGTCGTATCATCTACAAAGCACATTCAAAATCAAAGCCTTCCGAATAAAAGATCTGCCGCCTTCCCTGGGACTTGCTTTATCATGTCCTCCATTCGCCTGCCAAACGCCTAAAAGTGAGGCTACGCCTGCCGGTCTCCTTTTCTGCTCTGCCACACCGTGATCCCATCAGTTGGCCAGCCCTCAATAGCTCTCGCCCCAACAGCTTGAAAAGCTAGGTGCCCGTTGTTGGTCGAGAGACTTACTCAAAATATTGATGGGTGTTCTGGTGATAGGCAGGTCGAGTCAAGTAAGGCGGCCTAAGGTACGGCTGTAGCCTAAAGTGCCTCCCACTATGCCGTATTGCTTGGGCATCCTGTTGCTATGACCACATCCGTATCATCGTCCACGTAGCCTTGGCCGAAGCGTCAAAGTATCCTGGAAAGTAAAGAATACTTTACTTCGCCCTCTCCACGAGGGAAGCTTAGTGCATCTGCATCTGCATCATCTGGTATGGAGCTCCATATCCCGTCTAGTGATAGTAGCCATTCGCCTGAGCGGATGCCTGCTCCCGTGCAAGGAACGGCTCAAAATAGGGGTGGTTGAAGGCTCCCTTTGCCGATATACGCCCAGCAGGGTCGTACACAAGCATCTGCTCGAGCAAGTCGAGACCGTGGTCATCCAGGTTGGTGCAAAGGGGGTTGTTATAGTCGCGCTGCCACTTGGGAAAGGATGGTTTGAAGTCGGGGTAGGATGTGACACCAGGCCAAGCTTCCTCAGAAGGCGTGCCCAGAATGCTAGATAGTTGTTAGTTACGGAAGCATGTTATTATGAGGCACAATCATATTGCTTACCGGAAGATCTTGAAGATCTCATCAATCTCAGAGTCACCAGGGAAAAGGGGCTTCCGGGTGCACATCTCGGCAAAAATACATCCAACAGACCACATATCGACACCAGTTGAGTATTGGCGTCCTCCAAGTAGAATCTCAGGGGATCGGTACCAAAGGGTAACGACTTCGTGGGTGTAGGTACGCAGAGGCACGCCAAAAGCGCGGGCAAGGCCGAAATCGGCGAGCTTGAGGTTGCCTTCCTTGTCGATAAGCAGATTCTGGGGCTTGAGATCACGGTGAAGGACACGGTGAGAGTGACAGTACTTGACACCGTCGCAAAGCTGGTACATGAATCTGCGAACAATCATGTCGCCGAGACCGAGATGCTGCAAGTGCGGCGATGAGCCCTCAGGCAAAGCCTTGCCTCGACCTCCATCGCTCACAGGAAGGGACTCCATGTACTTCTTGAGATCGAGGTCAAGAAACTCAAAGACGAGGTATAGTTTGTGGCCATCCGAGTGGACAATGTTGAACAGACGAACGATGTTGGGATCTTTCATCTCCTTGAGGAGAGAAATTTCGCGAATGGCGGTGCTAGGAACACCCTCATCTTCAGCTTCGAGACGGATCTTCTTTAGAGCGACGATTCGACCTCCATTGGCAAGGTCGCGAGCCTTGTAGACGACACCGTAGGTGCCTGCAAAGTGTCAGTCTTGAACCTCAGCAGAACCGAAGCTAACAATAATGAGCACACGTACCTTCACCAATCTTCTCCAACTTTTGGTAGTTCTCCATGGTTATTGTTGGCCGTGTATGCGAATCAGGAAACGTAGATGGATGATCGGTTTAGAGAAAGGATGAAACGCGCGAACGGGCTTTAGAGAGCTTAAGCGAGAGACACTCTGCGTCGGCGGCGTAGATGGTGGCAGTTCTAGGTTGGAGAGCTGTTTTGATGTTTGAGATGCGGTTGGTGCAAATGCGACACAGTTCAAGTGTTGGAGAGATGGGCGGTGAATGTCTTTTGTGTTGTTTCGGTTTCGCGATGGTACAAGAGGAGTATGTCGCACCCGGAGCCAAGTCCAAGTTTCTGTGCTCGAGGTAGCAAAGAAAATGTCTTGTCGGTGACGGTAACAGTAACAGTTACGGTGACGCGGGATCTAAGAAAGAGGTTCGACGGATGGTGGGGGAGAGAAGAAGAAGAAGGCGGGGGAGGCAGAAGAAAGAAAAAGGGTCCAGGTCCGTTTAGTTACAGAACAAAGAAAGTTGACGCCAGCTAATGCAAGGACTTTTTGGATGGCGCTTTAATAGACGTCGTATTACGAGGTGAAGAGTGTATAAGAAGAAGTGAATCTGATTGGGGTTTATGGCGGAATTTTTACTGATCGTGGTGCTTCTCGCTTCCCGCTTCTCTTGCGATGCATCCATGAAATTATGTTTACTTTGGACGAGATTGGATTGGCTTTGTTTGGTTTGATTCAGTTTAGTCCTGGCATGGTTTCCACCGACAATGCGTCAAGTTTACTGGTGTACTACAGTGATTGTCGCTATAAACAGCAACCTTCAGAAGGGCCCCTGTAGCGATCACAGAATGCATCATGTGTCTCGTCCCGTCGCCATCCAATAGCGCATTCCTATACGCTAGTTCGCTTGCTTGCACAGAGTCTTCTGGTCAGCCATTGGCGAGAGCTCTTCCATGTTCAATCAAACCAAAAGAGAGCATCTTGCTAACTTGATCTCGGGGCGATGGGCTCCGGTCAGCTTGGAGGTTGTGTCGACTACGCGTCTTAGTCGCGTTTCTTTGTCTCGGTGCTTGGATGAACAAGACAATGAATGACATTCTTGGAATGGTTATAGACCAGTTTGAAGTATCAGAAGTGTCACAAGTCCTTGTTTTAAGAGACAATCTATTCAGGAATCCGGCTGAGTCAATGATATCAGACTCAAGGCTTCTGACTGCGATATCAGTTGATATCCGAAAGTCAATATTATACTACCTATCCGTAGCCACCTAGCAACGTTGTAACGTCAATCTATCAACACAAAGTCAAGCATCCTATGGGTCAACGAGGAGCGTTTGATGGCAAAAAGATCGTATCTCATACTTCTATGAATCGAGACCATTGAAATGCAAAAAGTCAATTCGACGCAGGCCTGATTCGAACAGACGCCTCCGAGGAGAATAGATTTCTAGTCTATCGCATTAGACCACTCTGCCACTGCGCCTTGATGAATTGATAAGGGTGATCCAGAAATCAGAGCCTATAGTTTAAGTGGCCTGTAATGCAGCTTGCTGAAGCATCATCTGCCAACGACAGAGGGACAACAGTATGCTTGGGATGTGACTGGTATTGGAGATAAGTATCGTTATAGCCAATGGACAATTACGAAAACCTAAACCATAAAGATCTGGCACTTTGACGGTTTCCATGCACCCCTCAGAAATAACTAAGTTTAACACTCAACGGTTACAACGACAACGAAACAAAAGAACATATGCAAATATAAGCTACTAAATCTTCAAAGGGTCCTAGACGGTACCTATGTAACTCTAAAATGTAACGATGACATCAAAATTGGAACTGCTGATACAGAGCTTCATACAAGGTGAACTTCGGGTAGTATGTCGAGTGAGAACATAAGTGGGTAGTTAGCGGTTTCGGGAGTGTATATCAACGCTGCAGCGATATGTACTGGGCTTTTGAACCATACATTGGTTACGAAATACTGGTCTGGCTCTTCAGCCATGGGATATGTAGGCTGAATATAGCTAATAAAAATTGGCATGATATCGTTGTAGCTTGGCTGGAAAGCCCAAATGATACATACACAATGTACATGATACATGAGCTTAAGATACGTCACTTCAATCGCTACTGCATGAGATTGTTAAAGAACCTTTGATACGAGATCTCAGCAACAAGATCATGACCGGCATATCCCCTAAACCTCAGTCTTGTTATCTATCCCCGAGCAACCCAGATGTTAGGACCATAATATGGCCGAGTTTATTCACGGCACTGCTTAAACCAGATCGAAACCATCGTTCATAATACTATTCATGACAGCCATCCCAGATGACATGAAAAGTATATCCCTGGAGGCTTGTGTTCTATCAATGCTTGGCTACAGCTGTGTGGCCATGCGTGTGCATTATGCACCGTCTTTTCTCCTCAGATCCAATATTCTCCCTAGATTCAACGTACCCTTGGCCCCCCATCCCGCTGGCCCAGCGTCCACATCTGGTCGAAGATTCATGTACCAGCTCCATGCACGTTTATCCAACTCATCACGGCTCAGAGTACCAGCCCAGCTAGCAAATAACAGCCGCAGCGCACCAAGCACACGGCCCAGATTCTCCTGCTTCTCTTCATTGGCTGCTGCAACTGTCTTCTTTCCGCTATCCTCCACTGGTGCAAAAGCCCGGAGTATGTAGTTTCGCGCGCCTTCTGGTCTGTGGATTGGCATGCCTACCGTCGATGTCGAGGGCTTCTTATCTTCTAGATCGAGAGCCCATACTGGTTCCCCATCAAGACTGGATGTGCGCTTTTGTGATGATAGAGCATCGTTGAGGCATTCCCTCATGAGACGCCAACGGTCCGGACCAAGCATGACACCACCATACCATCTTGTAAGAACAACAAGTGTGTTGCTGATGTCGAGATCGCGCAATTGTTGAAGCAAAAAGACTCCACAGCCAGATTCTCCATCATCGAAGGATGCTTCCTGCTTAAGTGGCGAGTTTCCAAAGCTGGTTCGGATTGCCCACGCATTATGAGTCGCAGTCTCCAGCTCAGGCTTCTCAGCCATGAGTGCCTTGAAGACTGCTGGGCGTGTAGAAGGCGAGGTTATAGGTATAGCATGGGCTATAAAAGTTGACCCTCTTGAAGTGAGTTTCTGACTCGTAGTCCAGCCTTTTGGATTTGGTTGGCTGTCCTTCCTCGTGACCGAGGAAGCATTTGACGAGGGTTGAGAGGACCCTGACCAAGTATACCCGCTTCGTTTCAGAACTGGTATAGGACGGTTCATGATAGTAATCTTCGGTTGACCCTCGGGAGCTTTCTCCTCACCCCCGGTTTCGATACCTATGCTTACGGCTTTGGACCTTGAGTTGGCACTCACCACTGCTTGCGCTAGACTCAATCGACTGCTCGGTGGCTGCTCTGGCATAGTGAATCTCAACAGTTCGATAGCGAAGGCCAGGAATAACGGTGCTCGGTTCGTGACAATGGTGGTGTTTCGAATGACTTCTTCATCCTCCTCCAGTGGCAATTCCAGAGCTGTCTCGAGGTCATCTCCAGACATGGCACTGTAGTCCAAGTCCCGCCGATGCGTTTCTAGTTTGGGCTTCTTAGCTTCAGTAATAACAGGGCCATCATCTGCCGACCGCTTTGTCCCTGTCTTCTTTTCATGGTTCTTGCACGCCGTGTGCAAGCTCTTTGCAGCCTTGGCATCGCCACCGAGTGCTTCCTCGACTGTAGCCAAAGGCGCATCCGCAATTTGTGCGATACTGTATTACACGCGTTAGTATAAGGCTAGTTTTGTCGGATTATGAGGAATCACCTTCGCAAGTTCTGTGACTGTAGAGCTTTAACCTGTGTCATGGCTGCCATCATGGACATTTTACGCGCCGTGAGCAGGCGTATGAGCTCTTGTAGGTCATTCTGAGTTGCCATTCTTTTTCTTTTTTTCTTTTTCTTATTTTCGGCAAGTTCAAGAGTTTTAGAGATATCGAGAACCTTGAGTTGAAAGTGGTATTATACTGCTGCTTCACTGGAAGCTTGAAAATAACGAGACGATGTTGTTGTAAGTCACAAGTTCACAGCCGTTAACGCATCGATGAATGCGCCCCAAATTGAACCCCACCAGCCCCGGACCCGCTCCACGAAACCCTGTGCTTTGACTCAACTTAGCTTTCGATATTGATATTTTTATCGCTTCCACATGCAAAAACTACACTAACAAAACAGCTCCAGCTGATTACACCTCACACAGATACCCGACCTCCATGAAAAATCAGCTATAATGATCTCCCCAAGTCGAGGCCTCGTTATGAGAGCCACCCGCACTCAATGCCGTTTCGCGAGCAACATTCCTCGATCTCCCCGCCCTAATATCAAGACACCAGCATCGAAACCTCCACCAAAGATTTCCAAGACATATAAGCCGTACGACTTCCTCCACACAACCGATACGAAAACACTGCGAATACTAATACGATAAGATCAGTAAACCTCAACCTCAACATTTACCCAAAACTTCTCCGACTCCGACATCCCCTCCACAAGCCGAAACTCTTCTTGACCTCTGGCGTGTTACATGGCTTCCTCTAACCGGCGCAGCTCTGCTGGCCGGCGCCCTCGGCTTTTACATATTTGGCACAGCTGCCGCATCTTTCAAAGCGACACCCTGCAGCGGCGCATGCGAACATGCTACCCCGACCGGTCGACCACCGGCCCTCGATGGCGATAACGCAGAGCAGTTCGACAAGGAGCTAGCTCTCCCCGAATGGTGGATGGGTATCACGAAATTACGAAAGCGAATAGCCGAACGAGCGAACGGACATGTGTTGGAGCTGGCAATGGGCACAGGTCGCAACCTGGAATACTTCAACTGGGATCCATTAAACGAGCGCGCAGAAGGAAAGGTTAGCAAGGCCGGTGCCAAATCGCCCCAGGGCGTCGTGTCCTTCACTGGCCTTGATATTTCGGTGGATATGATGGATGTTGCTCGAAAGCGCCTCGTCAAGACTGTTCCGCCCATGGAGACATCCGCTCCCATTGTTCGCGCATCGACCATGGCCGACCATACAGGTGGTCAGCTATCTTACCTCGATAACCAACTCCGACTCATCCACTCCGACGCACACCACCCCATTCCCGGTCCCTCGACCCCTACGACGACCAAGTACGATACAGTTATTCAGACATTCGGGCTATGTTCCGTCTCTGACCCGGTCGCTGTAGTGAACAATTTAGCAAGGGTCGTCAAGCCAGGATCAGGTCGTATCATTCTCCTCGAGCACGGCAAGGGTTGGTTTGGCATCGTTAATGGCCTCCTCGACAGGAATGCCGGAAAACATTTCGAAAAATACGGCTGTTGGTGGAATCGAGATATCGAGGCCCTTGTCGAAGAGGCCGCGGCTAAAACGCCAGGTCTCGAGATCGTCAAGGTTGAACGACCAAATATACTCCAGATGGGCACCTTGGTTTGGGTCGAGTTGAGAGTTAACGACAGAGGCTCACAGCTATCCAACTAATCACCCAAAGGAAACGATTCATGTCAAAGAATGAGATGGGTTGTGCAAATATAATCTTATGTACAATATTCAGAGGTCGAAAGCAGTATGAGCGGCATTGCATTTTTTTAATCCCATCATAGACAACCATTTGCGCCAAATAAATCAAAACCACGGGGATGCTGTGATCCCTTTTCCTGATATCCCAATCAAACCAAAACACCAGACTAGTATAAATATACAAATGTTTTCCAAACTCCTCTCCATGCAATTAGTATGTAGTATATGTCGTATATCCGTCGTCGCAGACATGGCGGAATTATCATCTCAATCATCTTATCCCCAACCATTACGCGTGCCCAGAGAAATCATAGTCGCTCAGCATGCATCAAGCAAGCCATCAAGCTCGTCGATTTCGATGCTCTCAGCACCTCGGTCCCATTCCATAAGCTTGCTGAACTTCAACCAGTTCTCACCATCATCATCTTTGCGCAAAGCTGGTGTCATATTTGACATGGAGCTAGGCTTTACCGAGGGGCTGGTAAGCATAGCATTTGAGGTGAAGATGCGATGGTCGCCGAACCAGAAGTCGTCGCGGTATCCATACTCGGAGGTGTGGGTGGTGCGATCGGCAGTCTCGGCAGCAGGGGTGTCCTCGACAAACTTGCGTTTCTGCAAGAAGTCGGCCGTTTGGGTAAACTCACGCTCATCCTTTTCCAGAGGCGGCGAGTTGTGACGGCTGTTGCGACGGTTTGGTACGTAACGATGGTGAGAGGGAAGAGATCCAATGGGGGTGATGGGCATCATGATTTCGTCGTCGCCTTCCTCGAACCCGTGGTCCGACAGGTCAACCTCGGGCGATGGGCTAAGCTCTCGTCTGCGAGAATCAACATCGTCAGAGCCGGAATCATCCGTCAGCGATACTGAAGGGGTGTCCAGAGCGCTATGTGAGGACAGGATGGAGCTAGGCTCGGGAATAGGTTGGCGAGGACAGGTAGTGAGGAAATAGTAAGTCCTTCGAGGATGAACGCTTTCAAGCTCCTTGGCAAGAGGACATGGTTTTGAAGCACTCCAGCATGAACGCTTGGCATATGAAGCCAGCCTGGAAGAGATGATAGCGCAAGGGTTGGCAGAGCTGTGATTGGAATGTTAGCGCCCGGGAGGCTGAGGGGTTGAGAGGGAATGGCAGGTGCCTCAAACTTACTGTTGCACAGATGTGAGACGTTGAGCCAGAACGGTAGCCAGCTCCTTGACCAGGTGAGGACGGTTTCCGGTCGATTGTAATTGAAGAATGACTGCTTCAACAATATCGTCCTTGATCGTCTCGAAATCGATCTTGGACTGGCTTGCGTCTGAATCGAGGCTCGAGTTTGGTGTAGGTGAAGGAGGTGGTGTCTGCTCAATGGTAATGTCGTCGGCTTGTGATCGCTTCTGTCGCTTGCTAGGGTGCGCTTCGCGGGCTTCAGAGCTTGATGAGAGCAGTGATGAGGCAGAAGAGGCACTGGAAGAAGACGAAGATGATCTTGAAGCATGCCTTGAGGCAGCAGCAGCAGCGCGAGCAGCGTGTGTCATTGGAACGTGAATACCGAGACTTGGTAAAGAAAGCGACTTGCGGCGCGTATTATAAGGCATTGTGATTGTGTTGAAACAAGACGAGGGTCAGTTTATAGAGAATCGTGTTCCTGTACTCAAATAATGAACAATCGACTTTTGTAGATCGGTCACGGGAAGGTCGCTGCAGTTGTATCCTCAAGTGTTGAAACAGATCGAAAAGATGTCTAAGGGTCTATCGATCTAGCGAGGGCAGGCGATGATGTTGTTTAAGGGTATGGTATGGTAAGGATATGGGTACGAATATGGATACAGAAGAGTGAAGGAGGAAAGATGGCAAGGAAGCGTTAATCGAAGGGGGGTGGGAGTGTTTGTTATGGAAGAGTTGGACTTGAAGCCAAAGGTGGAGGCGGTCTACGGGTGTGTTGACGACACAAGAGCAGGCAAGAGCAGGAGCAAGAGCAGGAGCAAGAGCAAGGGAGCAACGATGGCAACCACGAAGTGGAGGGGGCAAAGGTGGGCGATGGAGAGAGTAGAGACTTGTAGCGGTACTGGGGAAGGGACAAACGGGGAGCTAGCTTGGAAGGGACATGCAATGAATCAATTCTTGTAAGCTGATAGGTGCGGACAGAAGGTGCTAGTCTCCATCACAGGCTCGTAGCCTTTGCTCTTTACTTACAGAAAGCAGGAGCGATGATCCATTTTGTGACGAGGAAGAAATTCGCTCTGAGTGCTGGGTGCTGGCTGCCACACTTTCTGGAGCGTACTGAGAAGAGCACGAGAGCTTGAACTTTTTTTTTTTTTTTTTTTGCGTTTGAGCCAAACTCGATTGGCTGGGACTGGCGTGCATGGCTGCCGAGAGGTGGGTCGCGCTAAAGATCGGTGGGTCATGACTGTGGATATCTGGGCACATCCTTGTAATTCATGTACGTACAGTTTTCCAGCCGCGAGACCAAAAATGTGAAAAACCACCTTTTCTCTCTGCCTTTCATTTCGTTGGGTTGCTTCTGAGGTGAGTGAGGGGTCCCAGTGGACAGTTTTCAGCGCACATTGGCTGGTAACTCAAGGGTCAAGCTTACATGTAAACAGGCAGCCAGCGCCCTTCTTGTTCGTTTTCGCCAATGAACAGTGACCATATGTAAATATCCAATGAGTCGATGATGACCACAGAGGCAATGATACTTACGCAACCAAGCATGATGGATCAATCATGGCCTTAATCATTTCTGTGCAGACTTAACTTTGTTGAGTTTAGCCATCTTGACTCGTCAACGTCTTCTGTTTCTTTTCTGCTTTAGGCTTAGATCTGACATTCTGTCTACTATGATTGGCCGGCTGCTGCAGCCTCTCACTAATAGCCTCGCCTCATGCTGGACTCTCATTTTTCCGCCTCATCCGCCTCTCGAACTTGAACCTCCGGGCCCCGGGCCACTTCGGGTCGATGCTAGTTAGTGCCGTGCTCGGAGGACCCTGAAATCTTTTTTGGGGGAACCACCGAGAATGACCGTGGGTTCGAGCTCAGGGAACAACGAACAAAGAGCAAGGGATCGGACAGGCATTACCTGGTCGCGCTGGGCTACCAACGTGCCTACCTGCCCACTGCGTCTCAAATACCGTACGGCCTTTGTACCCTGGCCGCGACCTTTTTTTTTTTACCCTTTCCTTCCCTTGCTTTGCCTACAGATCACACCGCATCTGTAACTGCATCTGCATCTGCAACCGCATCTGCATCTGTTTGCTCCGTGCGACCATATTCTTACACCGCATCTTAGTTGCTCCCTGGTCGCTTTTGAGACGCTTATGCTGTGCGAGACAATCAAGTCAATCAATGCATGAGCGGTAATAATCGCAATAATCCCAATGATCAGTGCAAAAGAGTCCAGGCTCAGTCCTCAATATTGTAGTTTAGGTACAGTACCCACCTCATCTTGAGACTCCAAGGTCAATGGAGATGATGAGTGGGCCGAATCATCAAAACAGTCCCGACAACTACGGCGAGGCCCTCTTGTTCCCCCTTGTCCGGCTCCTCAGCTCCTCCATCTTGACTCCATTCAAATCGTCACCCATGGCAATCCAATCTTGGGCAACTGACAACATCTGCATTTGGCCTGAGGCCGAGGCGCAAGGCTACGACTCAATGCGAGTGATGTGTAAGTGTCTTGACTACACTTGTTACACACATCGCTCGGCAGCCAATGGCAACATGGCTATTTCGCCAGCATGGATATTTACCTTTGTTCAATACGGACGTTGCAGTGGGTTTCTATCCACTATATCCGACCGAGGCTTTCTATTTCTCTCACTCATGACTTTTAGCCGCGGTGCCTTGATCGGCCCTCCACTTCCCTTGTGTAAGTGAGCGAGCGAGCGCCTTGGGATCATCGGCAATTGACTGTTTTGATGGGTTGGAGGTTGATGTTTGGTATAAGCTTTTGGCGTTTCTTTTGTCCCTGTCGAGCATAATCATTCCCATGTCTGTCTTGCCATGGATTGCGCTTGATTACCGACACACTATGGCGATATCCAGCCCTTGTACGTCAAACTTTGACCACCTCGCTCTACGTAGCACGTTGTCCAGGTTATTGTCCCCCCTGAAACAGATCTGCCAGATCAAATTCCATAACCGTTATATACATACTACCTGCCATCCAACCTTCCTATACCTACATTTGCATATTCATGTCATTAATTGCAGTTGCTGCGTCATTATCTGGATGCACGAGTTGCCACCTGATGATCCAACAATCCACGGATTTACCCTACAGCCCACAGACCTTGCTGACACTCACTGAGTCGCATGTCACTAGAAAGCTGCATGCCACGAGGTGAACATCCACTATTTCCACTGTTGCAGCTCTAGCCCTGCCCCTTGCTGCGCCAGCTGCGACAAGCGTCTGCCACTAACAAGGATGCTCTCCACTTACGCCTAGACCTTGTCTAAGCTTTGCCTGCTTCGCTCATCGTGAGACTTGACCACAGCGAAGGAAACCCCGAAGCCGCATTAATAAACCATTGACGAATGCATGTTGAAGTTCCTCACTTTGCTATCAAGCTGAGATTATCGCGCATATGCAATCACAACAACACGAAAGGTCATCCCCAATTCTAGATTATTTTTATTAATCATTTCCCTCCCAACCATCCTCGATCTACCCTGCTCATGTCCTCTCCGCCATGAAGTCATTGGCAGAAACTAGGCTGCAGATCCCTCGAATCCCAACCTACGAAATATCTCCCTTTTCCTTGCAGGTCCCATCGTTCGTTGAATTATTCGTGTCTTGGCGCCTTGCATCTAACCGACCTCTTTCTTGCCTGAGGCCGCCCTAGCCGTATTGTTTAATGTTGTCAGGCTGGAGGAGAGGGAAGGTGTATGACACAGGATTCTACGAGCCAATGTCTTGTAATACGTGAGCTCTGATACGCTATCTGATGTTTACGGAAACCTACGTTAATATACGCAGAATTTCAACGAGTTGAGACCCTCTTACTAACATATTCCTTCAAGTCAGTACCGTAGTTGATCAAAACCCATCTGCTTTCCTGGGGAAGTCAGGTCTGGTCAGGTCAAGCCAACAACCAAAGGAAGCTAGAGAATCCTTATTATTTGATTGGCCAATTGGTCAGTGACAGTATTTGCTCCGCTCCGCTAGGCTTTGTGCCTTGCCTAAGTGCCAAAGGCCACACTCGGCACAGCAACCTGAGTTTGTTAGTGAATTAGTGAGTTGGCTACCCTAGAGAAACTTGATTAACAAACTCTCCTGACTCAGTTTCTGCTCCTCCATCCAGTTAATTGAGTCCCACCCCACCACCCTTTTCCCCCTCCTTCGTCATACCTTTCGCCCAAGCTCCTGTTATCGAGATCACAAGTTCCATGTCAATCACTGTCCCTGCGCCCACCTAAATACTTATCTATCAGATCTCATTACTGCTACAGAAGCCTATATTCCAGCCCGAGAAGCCACCAAAGCTTAACCATGGAGCTTCCCTTTGTCACGCTCGACGTCTTCACGGAGACTCGATATCGAGGAAATCCCCTCGCCGTCGTTACAATTCCCGCAGATAGCAATAGACCCAAACCCACTCAAGAACAGAAGCAAACAATTGCGCGCGAATTCAATCTTTCCGAGACAGTCTTTATCCACGACGTCAACCCAGATGTCGACAGTGATGTCACCCGTCGGGTGATCGACATCTTCACATCTGACACCGAGATACCCTTTGCTGGCCATCCCACTATCGGCGCTGCAACGACCCTGATTTCTCAGGGCGTCAACACCGTCGTGACCAAGGCAGGCCCAATTGCCCTCACCCAGACCCGCCCTGGCTATATCCAAGCTGCCATTCCGCACAATACTCGCTGTCATCGCAAAACTCTAGCCCATCTGTCTGTGCCCGCGCCTGGCCAAATTTCCCCAGACCCTGCGATACGCGAAGTTGAGCTTCAGGCCCCCCTGTTCAGCATTGTCAACGGCATGACGTTTGCTCTCATCAAGCTTCCCGATCTGGAGCACCTCGCCAAGGTGCAGACGAGCGGTGTGAATTTGTCTCTAGACGAGCTTCTTGACGAAGACTGGAAGAATGGTCTATTGTTGAAGTACTACTACGTCGTCAACAGCCAGCGTGAGGAGGACGGCGTAACAGTTTACTCTATTCGCTCAAGGATGATGGAGGCTACCATGGAAGACCCTGCTACGGGTAGCGCTGCGAGTGCGCTCTCGAGCTATCTTTCGCTTCAGCAGTCCAGCTCTGGTGACCACGCCTTTCGCTACGAGATTGACCAGGGTGTTGAGATGGGCAGGGAAAGTAACATTATAGTTGACGTTGATGTAAAAAATGCCGAGATCGCTACGGTCAAGCTCTCAGGAACAGCCATTCCAGTAATGCGTGGCCATATCAGCATCTAACATTAATTCAAAGTACAACACTCTTCATGTGCGGGCTTTAAGGGCTGATCAACATTCAGATACCTCACATGGTTTGAACGGAAAGCAGGGTTGGTAAATCCAAGACCAATCATGCGCCTGGTATTGTCTTGCGACACATCATAAATACTATCGTACAGTAATACAGTATTAAAGCAATTTGTGCTCGGGCTGAAGACACCCTCGCCCCCCCGGACGAGGTCGCCAAGAACCATAGAACATCTGCTCCTCTATAAGTCTGAATAATTTTTGGACCCAACGCCCCGTTCCTCTCTCAATCAATGATGCACCGCCTGAAACCCACCCAAAAAAGGTCAACCGATGAATAGTGACGGTTCTCCTATGTTTCTGTTTTTTATCGTCGTGTAACCAGTCGGCCGGTCCACAGACTAAGCTCGTTGGAGGACATGTGCGAATTTCTCAGCAATCTAGCAATGAATGTTAGTACAAAGACACAATGACGGCACTAGTTAGAACTAACCTCTGAGTTTGCCTTGATAAAGGGAAGATCAAAGAACATGTACTTCTCATTCTTCATAAGCTCCACGACAGTATACAGCAGACCCCATGGCTGAGGCCAGAAACTGACTAGTCTCTCCAGAAGCACGCGTGTGATCTCCTGGCGAATTTCAGTCTCCTCAGCGTCGTTGAGGTCCTTGCCAAAGATATAGAGGAGTGTCTGACTGAAGAAATCGGTGTGCAGGCTGGGGTATCGAAGTTGGTTGACCACACTGACGAGGAGATAATATCTGGCCTCAGCAGAGAGCTCATGCATGATGAGAGAAAGGAGGAAAACTTCATGCTCATCGCCAGATACAGACACAGGTGTGCCCGCCTGTCTTGATTTCTCTGCAGCGCGTTGCCCGATGTAGACGACGACAGCATCGATCACCTCAGAGTTAGCGATGACAGGCACATGGCCATAGGTGGTTGCCTTGGGAGAGTCATGTGTCATAGCATGTGTGATATTAGCAACGATATCTTCTGACGGGCCGCTCTGAAGCGCTTGGTTGATGACATGTAGAAGACTGCGATTCTGAAGCGTCAAGGTAGCCTCATGTATAAGACGCGGATGAACATGAGTCTCATCAGCTTGCTCCTTAGGGTTAAGCTCGCCGAACCTTGAGTTTTGGGGATTGGCGGCTAGTACAGCATTGATCAGTTGAGTGCAATGAGGTGGAATACTACCACAGAGCTTCACGTGGTTGGCGGCAACAAACTCGGGGAAGTCATGCTGAAGAATGACAAGGAGCTTGAAGGTGGCTCGATAGATGTCTTTAGCAATGTTCGAGACCTCGAATGTTTTCAGCTGATCGCCAAGAGTGTCCAGCAGTTGGCAGACTAGACCGACCAGAGGGCCCCAGCCTACACCGTCAGCCAGCTGTATGATTGCTGGCATGAAAGCACGGTGCTGAACAAGCGATAACCAGCCATAAATAAAGCCAGGAATATACACTGGGCCGATGTTGGTGAGTCTTCCGGCCATCTTTAGAAGGACCTCTCGTCGGTCGTCTTCAGACAAGTCCTCTGAAATAGTATGTATCTCGTGGAAGAGCATAGACAGCAGTCGGAAGAAGACCCTCTGATTCAGATGCTCTCCTCGCTTGACATGGTGGTTAATCAGAATGAGCTCAATGAGTGACAAGATTGAATCGATAAAGACTGGACGAGTAGAGGTTGGCTCGAAACCCATGCCGATAAACGTTCCAATGAGCTTGGCAAGAGCATCGACCACGATGTACGCATCGGTCAGTGCACCGGCATGCACAATGTATTCAAATCGCTCAGCAGTAATATCAACTGCAATGCGGATAAAGACAAAAAGATCGTCCTGGTTTTGCAAGACCAGGTTGGTCTTCAACTGTTGCACGAACGCGACCACGGCCTTGTCGGACGCATTATGGTTATGGTAAAGACGAATCCATTCCTCAAAGACATACTCGATCTGATCGTGTTGGCTTAGAGCATGGTTATCCATCTGGGTTGGGCGCGTGAGGCCGGAGTTGGAAAGTTTTGATTTGACTCGTTGGCCGGCAGGAGAGTCAGGCTCGTCTGATATCCATACCCACGCTGCCTCAAGAGTAGAAGCAAAGTCGGCGTACAGAGCAATCGGACGAGAATCGAGAAGTGTAAGATCGAGTAAGTGCTCCAAAAAATCGAGAGAACCCTCCTTACGGGTCTGAAGTGCTTTGGACATGGCAAGATCGATGTTTCTCCATTCCAATAAATCCGTTCGAACCAAGGCCGCGAGCAGAGGCAAGCTCAAGAAGGCGGAACCAGGCTGCTGACCGAAAAGTGCCCGGACACGATTGTTCAAAGCAGGACCAGAGATCTTTCGAACTGTTTCCAATACATGGACTAAGCTCTCGAGAGTTAGGTTATCCTCAATCTGCGAGAAGATGAGCGTAGTGATCTGTTCCGCAGCAAAAATGGCAAAATCCTCGGAGTTCTGCGATGTTTTGATGATGTGCTGAACCAACGCATCGACTACATCCAGAACCTGATGAGGTCGTGGCAGACCCAAGAAGTGATCCTCAGGAGCTGCAGTGGCCGCCCTAATAAGTTCTTGAAGCAACTTGGTGACTCGGTTAATTAGACCCTGGGCATCCATCTGAAACCCAGGGGACCTTCCATTCGACATTGAGCTGGCACCAGTGTTGACAGGAACGTATGGTTGCATTTGGGCACCCAGATGCTGCTGGATCGAGGGAGTTTCTGTAGGAGTTGGGACATTGGTGATGTTGGCAGAAAATGCGGAATCTCCCAAGACCTCATTGGCGATAGACCTGGTAGCGTCGGATGCCGATGGACCATGAGAAGGCGTGGCTAGAGCAGCGCTACGTGGTTGCCGGGCAAAGTCTTCGTATATGGCCATTTGCTCAGAGTTTAGTCCGTTGACGTTCGGCGATAGCTTATAAGGGTTGGGGATAGCCATCGCCCAACGGCTGAGACTTGCGTCGTAGTAAGCCTCACCAGGTCTTTGGATGCGGTGTCGTCGACGAGCTTCAAGCTCGGGCTCGATCATCTCCTCGATTTCAGGCACGGCCCTCTCTTCCGCCTGCTTCTCGATGATGTTGCAGGCCAGGTCAAGGTTAGAATTAACACACATGATAATCGTGCCTTCAGGGAGTCCCTGAGGAAGATCGTTTGATAGATTTCGCATGTAATTGGTGAAGTTGGCACGGAGGGGTTCTTTGGACGTAACAAGTGCAAGACTACCAGCCGTTGCCTTCACCATACTGATGGCAGAGGTTCGTACGCGATTCTCGTCCGGCTCGATAGCAAAGTCCTTGTGGATCATTTGCTGGGTTGAGATTGCAGCAATGGTAACGGAGCGATCAACCACAGGTTGGATGATGTCCTGCAGAGCACGGCCAAGTGCTGTACGTACGATCTCGTGAAGTCGCGTGGTGCTGACAACCATTTCATTAGCAGGGGGGATATTGATTAATGGGCCGAGATCAGGAATAGTCGGCGCAAGAGCTGGAGGCGCAAGCCCACTGCCGACAGCAGAACCTATGCCATTCAGAGACAGATTCTCGAAGGCGTCAAGTTGTTCTGGAGGTAGGACATCCGCCGTTTCTTCAATGACAGGTCGGTTCAGAATTTCGCCGGAGGGTTCAATGCTCTTGTGATCCAGATTCAAGCCCTTACACAACACCTCAATCTCGAACTTGAGATTGAGTTTCAGCTCAGCGTGATGATACAGCTCGATTAGCAGATGGATGATATCCATGAGCCAAGGATTCGGAGGTCTGAACACCGCTGAGGTAGCGCCTTGAGTCAGCACTTTGCAAACAAAAGGAATAACAACAATAAGCCTCTTCGTATCATGTGCCTCGATCAAGAGCTGCTTGAAGGCGATGTTTTTGTGCTTAATAGGACGATCTCGCGCCAGGGTTAGAAGACCAAGCCAACCTCCAAGGTTTTTGAGATGGGTCCTTTCGGTGGAGTTTTGCATCGTTGCTTCAGAATTGAGCATGCGGCATACACTAACATACGTCTCCCGGAGAACCTCGCTCCAAAGAGCTTTATCCTCAAAGAGCTTAACTAGTTCGAGGTACACGTGGTGATAATTGGGTTGCATCTTGGCACGCTCCTCAACAAGGTGACTGGCAAACCACTGTTGATGCCGGCGTTCCACAGTTTCCCGGAGGTCTTGACACATGGTTTGGATCGTGCCCTCAGTGATATTGTTGAGAACGAACTGAACCTTATCCTGGGAATCCTCATCGGGATCCTCGAACTCAACATCCGCAGGTGGCGGATCGACATTGAGAGATGCGAATGCAGGCGCCTGACGATCGGTGTTTGGCAGTTCCTCGGCATTGCCATTCGGAAACGCATCGCCCTGGAAACCTAACCCGTGAGGCGTCCCTGCGCCGTTGCGACCGCGTGCAAGTTCTTCATCGTGCTCGCGAATGACCTCTTCTGCCTTCTTGAAGGCCTCTGTGTTATGTAGACCTGGAATCTGGCAAAGCTGCCTACAAAAGGCAGGCCACTCTCGGAAGCGAACAAACAACTGCATCAGTGCCTGGAGACCAAACTTATACATAGGATCGTCTTGAGAATGGTCCCTGACAGCTTCCAAAATCATGCCCAATCCGATTTGAAGGGGCAAGTTGGAAACAAGTTTATGCGAGATGATACCACCGAAGAGGACGGCGGTAGTAGCAAGGGCCTCCAATGGATAGTCCGCATAATGAGTATACTCGTCGAATAGCCCGTGAATCATGCAAGCAAAAACATCTTGGTCGAGAGGGTCTCTGGAGTGCTTGTACTGATCCAGAATCTCAACAATGTGCCGGACCTGTATCTCGTCGCTGTACATCTTTTTGTAGTGCTCCTCCATCCTGCCATTGGCGATCGGGGATAGAGAGTTCCCGTCCCTTCCGTTGGCGTCAATTACGTCGTCGTAACCTTCACCATAGTTGATCAAACGTGGATAAGCAATGATACAATGGCGTTGAACCACTATCAGTTCCGGCACAGGAGGATTTGGCAAGTAGTCCTCGAGGATTCGAAGAAGCGCCGACACGGTACGAACGTGAAGTGTCGTAGTGCTCTTAACAGGAGGTTGACCGTCAGGACCACCTCGTTGAAACTGGTTCTCCATGTTGGCTTTGATCATTAGGAACTGTATCAGGGTACGGGAAACCTCGGTACTACGCTCGGCATTCAACCGCGCCCACTTGGACAAATCCAGATAGCCTTCTGCATGCGCCAGAGCAGCCAGATCGATACCAAACCCGTTAGGAAGGTACACCAACGACTCTAGCCAATTGTGCTTTAAAGAATGCTCAAGAACAAGCGGAAGATCTGCTGGCTTGATAGCGTGAGCATCGATCAAGCGTTGAATGACCCAGTCCTTGTCCTTCCTCCAAAGGCTGTCGAGAACAAAGTCGTATTCGGGGGATCGCTTGTAGAGGAAATTTTCGAAAAGGGAGCCGAGAGTTTCAATAGCCATTGCCGCCCAATGCTGTCGAGGAACTTCAAAGGCGGAAACCAGGAAGATGTCGAGATTAGGGACCACTACTTCTTGGAAGAGTCTCTTGGCTTCGATACTAGTAGAAGCCAAGACAGAACTTAGCGCCACGTTGAAAATTGACGAGAGTGCAGCAACGGAAACGAGAGGATGTTTTACAGCAACAGTTGCCCGCTCTTGTACATTTGCAGGGGAGTTGGCATAGTCCTCAATGGTGATACTGCGCTGAAGCCCAGGGATCGTTGTCGCATCCAGCTGGTCGGGAGTTAAAGAGGCGTAGGCACTAACAAATGAGAGCTGAGCCTCTGGATTCCTCCAGACACCGCCCCAAAGCCGCTGAATATCAAGGCCAGAGATCGAATCTTGGGCGATAGGCAAGAGAGCCCGATAAAGACGCAGAAACTGTTGGGAAGACACACGAGCTGACGGTTGGTCAAATAAAACAACCACCTCCATCCAGTCGAAAGGTTTCGGCAAAACTCTTCTCAGGGCGGCAACCAAAACACTAGGATTTTGTTGAGGGGTTTGACTAATGGCGGTAAAAGTCATGGCCACCGAGACCTGTTCGGGACCTAGTTGAAGGCTGCTGGGACGGTTCTGTAGATACGAGACGCATGTTTCCTCGTCTCTGGCGAATTCTACACCTGTCTTTTGAATATATCGGACCAATCCGTTGGCAGGTCGATCAACAAGCACTCTACCCAAGTCCAAAGCAGCAAGGATCTCGGAAGGCGGTGTCTGCTCTGGGGACTGACCGAGCCATCGTTTGGTAACGGAAGTCTCGAGATCGCGCCTAGAAGAAGCATTGAAACTTGGAGGGTGATATTGTAGAAATCGATCCAAGAGCAAGGCGATAAAAGGGGGGCTCAGGTCGGAGTGGGCCTCGAGATCAGGGCGGGAAATAATATCGAGGAACGACGGAAAGTTGGTCGATAATATAGCGTCGGCTGAAATAGATAAGTACAGGCTACATTAGATCTCACAAGGAAATGCATGCTTACCTTTGGTCTTCAAATCTGCTCGAGAACTAAGTTTGAAGGCCAGAGCTAATAAAGTCTTCTCCAGGGCGTCGAGCTTGAAATGTTCCATAAAGGTTGAAAGGTCAAAGTCGCGAAAGATATCTTCAGTCCCACTTTCAACCGATTCGGCAATTTTACTTGCTTGGTCAATATCATGTGAGATCTTTCGCATTTCGCCTACGAGGATATGGTAGTTGCCCGGGTTCGAAACAGGCCTGTTAAAGCCGGGGAATATCTGCGGCGCATTGCCGGCAACGAGCCGGGTGAAATACTTTGAGAAGACTTCCATTCCGTGGTCATCGATGAGCTATAAAGAGGATACATCGTCAGCAAATTATGGCCTCTGCAGTAATGGTGGGTAGCCAAACCTTCTTCAATTGGTCGACTTGAAGCTCCCACTTGGCACGGTCCTTGTCCTCCTTGATGGTACTAAGCAGAAGATAGACTTGGGCCACGACAATCTTGGTCAAGGAGTTGTTGCCCGTTGGACTGCTGGCGCTTGGGCTTGCGCCAGCACTGAGAATGGCAGTCTGCGATGGGTGAGGGGAATGGCTGGCACCCGTCTGTAGTGTCTGCGCAGGATTGGGCGAAAATGATCCCGCTCGAGGTGGTGGGACCATGGAGGTGTATTCGCGGCGGAGGGAGATGTGATAATGGAGCGCCTGCTCTCGGTGTGGTGGCAGGCCGGAGGGCTCACGAAGCGAGCGAGCGGGGAAGTATGGAGAAGGATAGTTCGGTATATAAGCTGCCTACATGGAGGAGCGACGAAGAAAAGCACAGATCAAGGGTCGGAGAGCGAATGCAAGAGGCTGCACGATCATGCAACCGTGGTCGACAAGATGGGAACTCGCGAGCCTGACTCGACTTGAAGGTGGGGATAGAGGTACGTGTCGAACTCGATTATTATCGTCGTAAAGATTTCGCCGAGGACGCAGCAAACTATATAGCTCGGGGGGAAAGCTTGCAGCAAGTCGGCGTCAGTTCAACGAACAAGATCGAAATATGTATGGCGCGTGGTGATGCAAATATTGATATCGTCAAGACAGTCCGTACACAAGGTGGTGGTTCTTGGTTTGAACAAGCTGAAGGCAAATGCCGATGCGTCAATCACGTGCCCTTTGGGGCCCCTTGCTGGTCCAGGTTCAGTAGAAGTGGCACAGAGGTGGTCAATGCTCGCCGCAGTCGCCCTGCCAACGTACGGGCGCCGCCAAAACAATACAGCTAGCTCTCTTTTGACGACATTGCTCTCTTTATCACCATTGAATAAAATACATGCCCATACCTCTTTGTCTCGCTTCCTCCCTCTTTAGCGTGAAGTGCGGTATGATTCAGGCTGGACCTTTACCTTAATCATTCATGTTATTTCGAGCAGCACATTCTGACAAGCTATCAATTTATCTTACTTGCTATTCTCGTTAGGGAATTGAGATAGTTGGGCATCATGCCTGGCTCAACGGTCGACACCCCAGGCGTTGCGCTTTCTTGTAAGTAGGCTTTGAAGTCCATGCTATGTTTCCATATCTAACCTTTGATAATGCAGTCGCAAACAACTTCTGGGGGAAAGAAGATGCTGGAGTTACACCGCTCCTGAGTCGCATGACTGCGGCCAAGACAACATGCGATGAACTCAGAGCATTCTACGGCGGTACGTCATATAAATCACTTATGAAGCCTGTCTAACAAATACAATATAGCCCGAGCGTCTATCGAAGAAGAATACTCCCGTAAACTATTAAATCTTGGCCGCAAACCGTTGGGGTCACAGGAATCTGGTACACTGAAAACATCTTTGGATACCGTCCGAGGCGAAGTTGAACAGATGGCCAAGCAGCACCAACTCATTGGCGCAGAGATGAAATCCGAACTCGAAGAACCACTTGCTGCCTTCACTGGCGGTATGAAGGAAAGGCGAAAGATTATACAAAACACTGTTGAGAAATTGCTCAAGGTCAAGATGCAACAAACACAACAGGTGAACAAGGTGGGTTAATATTTTCTTCGACTTTGACCAAACACAAACTAACTCGAGTAAAGACACGAGACAAGTACGAGCAGGAATGCTTGAAGATCAAAGGTTACCTAGCTCAAGGCCATATGGTCATGGGTCAAGAAGAACGTCGTAACAAAGCGAAACTAGAAAAGACACAGATCAGCCTCGCGACTTCAAACACAGAGTATGAGAATGCTGTTAAAGCACTCGAAGATACGACAGCAAGGTGGAATAGGGAGTGGAAGGCGGCGGCCGACAAATTCCAGGATCTGGAAGAAGAGCGCCTAGACTTCTCCAAGAGCAGTCTGTGGACCTTTGCCAACATTGCCTCCACGGTCTGCGTTAGTGACGATTCGTCGTGCGAAAAGATCCGGCTCTCGCTCGAGGTCATGGATGTGGAAAAAGACATAATCACATTCATCACCGAAAAGGGAACTGGCCAGGAAATTCCAGATGCTCCTAAGTATATCAACTTCTGCCGCGGAGATATAACCGACAACCAGTCCGAGGCATCAGATGATGACAACTACTCTGTGGCACAGTTCCCTCGAATGATTAACCCTGCATTCCGATCATCTTCACCGCAGCCATCAACCTTTGAGTCGCACCATGACCCGAACTCTGCTTTAGCCAAGGAGCTGGCTCACAAAGACCTTGCTTCAGCCAAGCGCGAGGCAGATCTTGCCGCTCAAAAAAAGGCTACGCTGCCTCCTGATGAGATCCTCCAGATCGGTCAAAAGCCTCAGCCTCAGCAGATTCAAGCTCCACCTCAGCAACGTCAACAACATCCTTCTCAGATGCAGCAATCTTCTCAGCTGCAGCATGCTTCTCAACAGCAACGTCCTTCCCAGCTGCAACATCCCTCTCAGATGCAACACCCCTCACAGATGCAACATCCTTCCCAGCTTCAACATCCTTCTCAGATGCAACATCCATCTCAGCTGCAGCATGCTTCCCAACTACAGCATCCCTCCCAGCTTCAACATCCATCTCAGCTACAGCGTCCCTCTCAACTCCAACACCCCTCTCAGAACCAATACTCCCAACGCCACAACCCTTCTCAGCAGGTTACTCACCACATAGGTCACCACATGAAACAGCCAATGAGGCCTCTTGAGATGAGGCCTGCTGATGGTAGATCAGGGGACATGAGACCCCCAAATATGCGACATCCAGACATGCGGCAGCAAGAACCCAGGCCTTCTTTGGAAATGCGTCATTCTGGAGAGGTGCGGCCTTCAATGCAGTCTCGGCCCAGTATTGACTCTAGGCAAACAATGGATGCCAGAACATCTCTTGAAATACGACGTCCCATAGAAGACCCCTACCGTCGTCAACAGCCTGTGGCTCAAAAATCATACGATGCTAGTCAGCATGGTCCAGTTGCTGCTGTCCCCCACGATCCCTATCCCACAGATGGCATGACAATGCTCTGTAGAACTGGCCCAAGTCCTATTTCGGACCACAGTTCGCAAGTGACATCTGCTCGACCTTCAAGCAGGGACTCGCATAGTGATTATTCGAACCCTAACTCGTTCTCTAGTGTGGAACCACCGAGCGGCAAGACTTCGCCCGTCAAGCAGGATCCTATTTATCAAGATTCGGTACCTACTCAAGCACCAGCACCAGCTCCGGCACCAGCACCTGCACCAGTACCAGTGCCAGTACAAGCACCAGCTCCAGCCCCGGCGCCTGCTTCTCCCGCTCCCGCACCTAAGCCAGCTATTACACCAATGGCTGCTACCACCACTCCTAGCCCGGTCAAACTAGTTGCCAAGAAGAAGAGCGGCGGTTTCCTGAAGAATCATAGTCCTTTCAGGCGTAAGAGCAACAAAGATCTTCAACAGTCAAACAGAAACACATGGCACGCACCAAGCACCCAAAACTCGGGTAGTCCTGTCCGCCGACCACAGTTGCAGACCCAGGAGTCAGCGAATGTGGTCACAAAGGAACGTACTCAGAGTCCTGAACCTATTGATGCTAATGCTAGCCTGGCTCTTGGTGTTGGACAGAATGTTTTCGCTGTGTCAAACACCGACACCAAGAAAAAGCTTGGGGCTCCCGCTGCTGCAGAGACTCCGGAGGAATCAGACCCTATTGCACTCGCTCTTGCTGAGCTGAAGGGTGTGACATTGGGCAAACAGTCAACGAGGATGTCTGCCGACCACTACTCAGGCATTGCTACTCCAGCCCCCGGATCTGAAGCAGCTTCACGACAAGCTTCCGCGTCACGGGCAGTACCAACAGCTGTCAACCCGGATATCGCGGCAGCAAAGAGAGGAACGCCGCCTCCATCGTACCAAACCCCGGTATCGCGACTTGGTGTCCCGCCGCCTGCTGTTACTTCAAGGGCAATGAAGGAGGCTACCAAGAAGGCTACGTCGCAGACTCGAAACATGTTTGAGAACGGAGGCAACTCCCCAGGGGGCTACGGCAGTGTTGCTTCGAGGTCCAACGCGCGAACTACTGAACCATCTTTAAGCCAAAGTGTTCCACCAACGTCTTCCCGACCTACAACTAGGACCCCTACCCACGGCAGAGGCGAGTCCGGAAGCTACAGTTCTGCTTCCATGTCGCGTCAAGGTACCAGGATCGCAGACAACGGGCGTGGCGAGTCTGGAGGTTATAGCTCAGCTTCCATGTCTCGACCGGGCACTCGGGGAACCGAAATGGGTCGGGGAGAAGCTGGCGGCTATAACACTCCACCTGTCGGACGCTCAGGTACCAGGGCAACCGATATACCTCGTGCGGACACACGTGGTTTCAATGCTACTCCCATGTCCCGACCTGGCACAAGGGGAAGTGATATGTCCCGCGGAGGCTCTGGTATTTATGGCACATCGCCAGGCTCACGACCAGGCACTAGAGGCTCCGACATGCATAGAGCAACTTCTCCAGCACCAGCTCGGAGCGTTTCACCCCAACCACCTATCAACGACAACATGAGCTATAGGTCAGTGTCGCCTAACCCCTATGCTGCCAGTCAACGCTCTCCTTCTGTTATGAGCTCGCCACAGAAGCATGGCTCAGCTCAGGGGTACTATCCTCAATCACCTCAGCAAACTGCCAGTCGTGGACCTTCGCCTTCGCCCTACGGCCAGCAAAATCGCCCTGGAAGCAGCTATGCAGGTAGTGACATGGCAATGCAGCTAGCACCAGTGGACGACATATATGGCTCGCAAAGGAGTCGAGACAGCCGACCTGCCTCTAGGGCTCAGAGCTACTATGAAGATGGTAGCACTCGCCAACGTAGCCAGAGTGTTGCTGATCCCTCACGACTATATACCGATGATGGCAGAGCTATTCTGCATTATGGTGAGTTCTCCTACAATCTTGATATTTGAACTAAACTAACATGATTGCCCATAGCACGCGCATTATACTTGTACCAGGCCGCCATTCCTGAGGAACTGACCTTTAATAAGGGCGATTATCTTGCTGTCCTCCGTCACCAAGACGACGGATGGTGGGAGGCAGAAGTCCATGGTGGAGATGGAAGTATCGGGCTGGTTCCAAGCAATTACCTCGCGGAATGCTAATTTCCTCATGATATGTGCGATATGGTGGATGACCCGTGATACTTTGTTGGCTGGCTGTTTAATTGAATAGGGATTGGGATATTGACGACTTGATTTTATACCATTTGTTATGCTGTTGTTTTGTCATGGCAGTTATGTGGTTATGGAGAGCCTTGCTTATGATTCTACTGGGGTTATATTTATTATGATTTGTTCGGGAAGATTGACACGACTGTTCTTTTTTATTAGTACGATTAAAGAATCTCTTTATGTAGATGTTTGATTTGAACAGGAACTTTTGTTACAATGAAATCCATGTCAACATTATCTTTGCAGCATCAAATGGCCCCGTGATAGTGTAACTTAATGGATACGTACCGAATTATGACGTCCATTGGAGCTGCCAGAGCTCCCCTGTCCCTACCTAGGTACCCATTCAAGCTCATCTTCACATGCCACCTCGTTCGACCTTTTCTCCCTTCAATTTGCAACTCATATCCTTCACAACCGACATTAATACTTTCGGTTGGTGCGATTGCACTCAGCATGGTGAGTCAGGCATACTTGCGATACCTTCCATGAGCGCGACTGACTTTGCCTGCCAAGGAAACTCTACAAGAGACCGCTCGTGTCGTCACGTCTAAGCCCGTCCAGCGAGCCGTCGTTAATACCGTACTCCTTGTCTCGAGCGCCGTGACGCTCTTTTGTACAGCCGCGATCGCTTCGGTTCTATTTTTCCAGAATTTCCTTCCTCGCGAGGTCGTTACTCTGCCAGTTCACCTCCAATATGGGTATGTAGTATCGTGATATATGCAACACCTGGCTACGTGACTAACACGGTTGGGTGTAGCTCCGGCATTAATCCATACGGAATCGCTTCGCTTCAAACGCCCCCCATGAAGACGCAACAAGAATACGATGTGTCGCTGATGCTATCCATGCCGCGCTCGAATTCAAACGTGGAACGTGGCAACTTTATGGTTAGCCTGCACATGCTCGACTCGAAAGCTGACCTTGGTCTTCTCACTGAAGCGGAACGTCACGCATCGTTACACGAAGGGTTTCCAGGAGCCAATGTCCTGTTTAGTTCCCGCAGGCCTGCTTTGTTTCCCTACGTGGATCCGCTCGTGTCTGTGGCATCCCGTGTTCTCTTTCTGCTGTATCATTTATTTACACCTGGCTCAAGCACAAACTCGATGATTATCCCACTAGCCGAACGAGTCTCGTTTTCGAGGGGGTCAGAACTGCCAAAGTCGGCGTATGTGGAGGTGGAGGCAGGACAAACCATTCAAATTTACCATGCCAGCTTGCAGCTTACGGCCCAGCTTCGTGGACTGCGCTGGATGATGGTACACTATCGTATCTCGACATTCGTTGCCTTAACCCTGGTCTTTTGGGCGTTTGAGGTGATATTTATGGGTGCCGCCTGGGGAATCTGGAGTATCGCCTCTGGATCACCACCTGGAGATGCGAATCTTAAAGCGAAGAAGTTGGAGGGTACAGAATATGGTCACGAGGGTGAGGATACGGACCGTGAAGAGACTTTTCCTACGTACGGAAAGCAACAGCCTCTCAAGTATGAGCCGGACATCAAGCCAGAACTGGACCCTGAGCAACCCTTGTCGGAAATTCCTCGAGCAGGAGCCGACGCTGACGACGAAGACGAGGAAAGCTATGATGACAAGGATGATGAGGACGTACAGCACAAAGACTCGGGTATTGGCACGAGCTATAGCGAGGATGGGGCCACGAGCATTCGAAGACGAACGTCGCGTAACATATTGTGAAGTTTTAATGTAGCGGAGCATTGCATCAGTTAGTAGAAGCAGATACCCATGTGATCAAGATATGCATGATAGACAAGCATTGTGTTGTCAGCATGGCATTTGATGTTTATGCAGGGGAATATGTTTGTGTAGATTAGGCTCTGCTGATCTGATATGCATGCCAAGTTGGCTGTAATTCTATGACGAGCTCTAAAGTTTAACTTTAAGCAAGGTACGACTTGACATGAGTATGAATACGGATACTAACGTTAGCAAAACTTGATGGCAGGGTTGTTTGGCGTATCTATCGACCTTCCTTAAGGGAATTTCAATTCATTGGGTTTTCATTGTGTGTGTGAAGAGCGGTGAATTGTTTTTGTAGTGGATTAATATGAGAAGTGATGGAGCATCTAGTCTACCTATTTATTCATATGAAAATTATTCTCAAACTGCATAGGCAGATATACGTAGATATAACAATTTCTGACGAAATGTATTGAAGGTAAACTTAAAGCCGGAAAATGACAAACAATCCAACGTTTTAACTCTACGACTCTTGTACAAAAATATACCATCTCGTCTCATGTTACAGGTTAGGTACAAACATATTGATTCACTGACTTTTCAGGGCAGGCCTAGATCCTCGACCCCTCCAAAGTGGCCCATCTTGCCCCCCCATTGTAGGGAGCACCCATGCTCTGGCTGATCGCTCAGGGCAGTGGAGGTTCTCCATCTTGGTCTGGGCTGGTGAGCCCCTCCTCCCGCTACCATGAACAAACAACTCCTCTATCCGTTTTCTGTGCCAATTCAAGTCGCTAGTGTTCATCATCACGAACGGTTCGCGCCGCCTCGGCTACAGCTGATTTCCCTCCCTTTCTCCTACATTGTCACTTGTCTTATCTACTTGAGCTATCTCTCTCTACTTAAAAGCATGGCTCTCGATCGTTGAAGTGCTGTTCGTCTCCACCACAATCCACCTCACCTTACCATCCCCGACCACCCCTACTATTGTAGGTAAGGTACCTGACAGTACCGTGCCGCTACCGCTACCGCTACGTACCGACCGCTATTACTAGTTCGATTCACCTGGACTCTATTGCGGGCCAACAACTGTGACTACTGCGACTCCCTCCACCGCCCGCCCGCTTGTTCCTCTCGACGTCTCCCGAATCACCTCTGGACAACCACGACGAGGCCTGAGCTGAGCACACCGACCTGACCGCATGTGCTGAGATTGCACCAGCAAGTGACCGACCGACTGCTTTTGCTGCTCGTTCTTTGCGACTACACAGCTTTGCTTAGCCTCCAGCGAAACATAGACGAGACGTCACGTCCAAGTCTTACACTTCCGTCGCCGTTATCAACTTCTCTCTACCTCCCCTCACTTCGATCATATATACCAACCCCCAGCACATACCGTCACGATGCCCTGCTTCAAGGGCATTGCGGTCAGCATTCATGCAAACTCTGCCCCGCTGCCAGAGCATGGCATGCAGAAGCAATCTCGTCTCTCGCGGATTAGTACCTACATTCCTGTGCCCCAACCTCAGCTCGCCGAGTCCAACAAGCCTGAGCCTGCCAAATTCGCCATCTCCATTACCCTCCTCACCCCCGGCCTGCCTATCCCATACTCGACCCCGAAACCCAGTGATGATAATCCTTACCCGAAACCCCAGTTTGTTGGCGGTCTAGGGGAACGGGGAAAGTCTTCTGGCGCCGTGAGCCCTTACATTCCCATGACCAACTCGGAGAATGAAACTATCGCTGCCTATATCTATTTCGATGGCAGAGCCAAAGAGGAAGTTGCAACCCTTCTTCGACCAGGTGAGGAAACCTGGGTAAACAGCCGTTGGGTGCAAGTTCCAGACTCTGAGGGCGGCGGTTTGGCCGAGCGCGAGTTCCTGTTCCGCGAGGTCGGCTTGGAACGCTGGCTGAATGGCCTGGATCTAAAGGGACATGATGCCGCCGAGAAGACCGAGAAGCGTCGTCAGAAGTTTGAGAAGCGCCGACGACGACAACAAGCCCTCGAAGGAAACGCCAGTGTAGACGTGGACCAGGGTTCCCCTGGTCGCAGGAGTACACTACGCTATGGCGCCGACGACAAGTCTCCTATTGAGGCTGTCGCAGACGATTCCGACTCTTGGTCCGACGATGACGATGAACCCCCTGAGGCGACTGGACAAATCAAGGTGGCTATGTTCCGCGTACTTGCCTCTGGCGAAATCAAGAAGGGCGAATATTCCCCCCAATTCGATGCCCACGATGGTGACGAAGATGACATGGGCTCAAAGGAAGGCAATGGTATTGACGCTGACGTCGAACACACAACGAGCTTTGCTAAGCCCAAGACCCTTGATCCCAAAACCATCAGTACACAGACGGTTACAGGTATCGATGGACCCGACAAGCCTTATGCTGTCTTCACCTTCTTCTACCGAGGAGAGCGTAAGTTTTATTAAATGCCACAGCATCCCCATGTACTTACAAACATCACAGGGCAATTGCAAAAGATTGGCGTTCTACAATCGTCCAAGAACCCCCAAACAACACCCGCTTCCGTTAAGCGCAGGTCAGGCCAAATCGACTTTTCCAACCTGGGACCTCTCAAAGCAGGTGGTACCGTTGGATTCTCTACATTCCGCGACCAGGCTACCGAGGTCTCAAGAAGGCGCAAGGCTAGAAAGAAGAGCAATGGCAACATTGCTGACGACAGTGACGATGACGACGAAGAAGAAGACGGAAACCTCGGCAAGATGGAGGAGGCGTACGATAAGGATGTGAACACCAAACTCGCGCCAGAAGATGCCAAGTTCCAGGGCGAACTTGCTGACGGCGTGGACCGTATTCACGTAAGTTCAGCTATGGACTTTCATGGGCACCTCAAACTGACAACACGGATATAGCTTAAGAGGGCGCATTCCGCAGACCCAGATAGCATTGCTGCATCAGAAGCATCACAAACCCCGAATGCCGGTAGCACATCCACGTCACAAGCACCCACGACGGCAGGATCGCCTCCCAACAACTTTCTTTCAAACTCTTCAAATCTCGACACACCTAGCAAATCAACTTTCCAGAGCCCGCTCAAAAAATACCGACCCAGTGTGGATTACGGAGTCGAGGGTTTCAGTTTGGGATCAGGCTCAGGTTTGAAGACTGAGGTAGATGCAGGCACTTCTGGCGGCTCAGGCTCGGGAACACCCTCCAATGTCGAGGTGCAAAAGCCCAAGGTTGATGATGAAGAGGAACTATGATCAAGAACGAATAGACCGATTGTGGCTCGGTACTACAGACTTACTCGAAGTAGTCTATTGAATTACGAAAGAAAACGACAACACGCCCAGCTGTATTCTAAGCAGGAAGCTACCACTAGGTGTCGCCGTGGATGGTATGAGTAGATGTGAGATGAGATGGGGAATTCCCATGTCGGATAGACTTGCGACCTGAATATGACGGTTATTTGGAACAATATGAATTATGTTTCACTACGAAGACTATGGCAGGTCTATTGGCGAGACTCGAGAAAGCATTGGATGGTTTCACCTTCTGGTAACATGTGGCTCGGGTTGAATCGAAAGGATCTCGTTAGGTATCGGTTTCTTACCTCGGAAAATTAGGGACTGGGTTTCGAGGCACGGCGGGCTACTAGAGGCTAGAAGGTCAAACAAGCAAGTATTTTGACTCAGAGATCAGCGAGAGGAACCGAGGTGTTGCTCAATACGTAAACCGAAATATGTATCCGTATTTACGCTATATTGCCTGTGAAGGGGGAAAATGGGATATTGTTTTACGCCAATGACTGATAAAGTGAAAATTCATGTCACCGTGCTAAAAGGTCAGGATTGCGAAGGCAAAGTTTTCTTTCCGGAAGTTCTTTTAATTGTCGCCTTGTCGTGGTTGATCAACGACATGAAAGATCCAGGGGTATGAAAATTCTTCACTTCATTGTTCGTACATGTTGCAAGTCACGAGTAGTCAAGGACGATGGGAAATCCGGAGAATGGAAGCATGTATTGAAAGCATTCTAAAGCTTGAGTAACTACGAGACTAGGCAGATATGCCTTTGTTGCTCTCCAAAAAAGAATGGACGAAATCTACTAGACTGATTGCCAAGTTAGCTTATGCTTCTGGCAAATTCGTTCGTGCTTAAGTAATGAATGTAAGGGTAAATGTGTCAGACTGTTGAGCTTGATAATTTTTGAAATCAACATGGAGATTCAGTTGGCCGTTCTTAATGGAAGAGTTTGTCATCATACAAAAGGGGAAGGGGAAAGATGCAGACGCGTCCGCGATGTGTTGGACGAGACAATTGTGTCGTGTCGTGCCGTGTAACGTACCTTACTGTTATTGGGTAAATTTGGACCCGTTGCTGTGATGATGATGATGATAATAATAATGCAACGATACGTAACGTATCAAGCAAATTCCTAAGACATTTCTGTTAGAGAATCTCAGCCTGGAGGCAAGAGATTGTTGTTGTTGGAATTGTTGTTGAAGATAGAAATGGATTTCCAACAGCAGCTGCGGCGCAATTTTATTTTCCAGCGGAAACGGGGTGCGGGTCGAATATCGCCTTATCCAAGCTCCGTCCCGCGATTTATGCATATACCGAGGCCACACTGTACCAGCACAGCCCTGGGCCCAAGAGGTAGCAAGTTTCCATAGCAGCTGCCCACTGATCATTGACGTGGTGCCTAATCTACACTGTGCCCCCTCAACCCCACCATCGATCTCATCTCGCTCTCTTTCTTGGTTGCTTCCCCTCGGGCAGACTTTGCGACAACCCAACGACTCTCGTCTCCTCTTCAAAAACTCCCGTTTTCCCTTTACAAGACGCATTAGCGATTTACACGACCAGAACAGGTCCCCATATCTCAAAATGGCCAACAGTAAGTTTGTGCTGTTCGCAGATGACGGAGAAAACACGAAAAGCTAACCACGCACACTTGTAGACTTCGAGGATATCGCCAGTATGTTTACGATCCTATTGGGCTGATTTGGAAGCCCCTTTTCCGCGATCTAGAGAAGGTCTCTGACATATTCCCAACAGAGCAGTTCGTCGAGTACTACTACAACACCTTCGACAGCGACCGCAGTGGACTTGCTGCTCTCTACGTGAGTAATCTGCTATTACGTGGTAGCTGGCAATGATATCAGACCGATGAACTGACTCTTGTGGATAGCGTGAGAACTCCATGTTGACTTTCGAGTCTACCTCGACCCTCGGCGTTGCCGCCATCACCGAGAAGCTTACTGTATATCTCCCCGTTTTGCTATGATAAAAGTCGGTCTCGTTAACGATCTTCACAAACAGTCTCTTCCTTTCGCCAAGGTCAAGCACCAAGTCGGCACTCTCGATGCCCAGCCCTCCAACGAGCAGGGCGGTGTCATCATCCTCATCACTGGTGCTCTCCTCGTATGTACCACGTCGCTCGCCAATTGCGGTTGTTCAGCAGCTAACAGTCTCCCTCTAGGTCGACGAGGAGGAGCGTCCCATGAACTTTGCTCAGTCCTTCCAGCTTGCCCGTGACGCCTCTGGCAACTACTTCGTCTTCAACGATCTCTTCAAGCTTGTTTACGGTTAAAAATATGAACGCGGCGAGTTTAGCAAGTGGGGCAAGAGAAGAGGGGAAGTTAAAGCAGCAGTAGCAATGGAATAGCTTTTTGACGATATGATGAATTTAGAGCACAGACTGAGGCCAAGCAGGATATAGTTTGGCTCCACTGTGGTTATCATTTGAACTTGACCCATGCTGCGAGTCAAAATTCGACTGTTGGGACTTTTAGTTAGGCATGCTATCAGCCTTGTCTTGATGACGTGACGCAGACTTCAAACAGCTAAGGGCCAGTACCAGGTCTGCAAAGGCTTGCTTGTTGTGATTCTAACCGCCGTATCCGTTGTAGTGAACTAGAACTGGAGCAGTAACCATCAACCATATTCTGAGACTCTTGAGATTCAGCTTGTCATAAGCACAGTTCAGTGACAGCCTGTCGGTCTCTACATAGGCACACACAGGTACGCAGCAAACAATATGCAGGGCATATCAGCCTCGCGTGGAGAGAGCGGGCACAAGTTAAGCTTGATCTATTGATTGTCATAAGTAATTCACTCAGAAACAACAGATTATGGCGACAGGACATGTCTTGAGACATCATTACATTCACATTTTACACTGAGTTCTTGTCCAAGAAGCAAGCTCATCGTCTATTTTAGGAGGGTCGGAAGACCGCCCCCACGAGTCACTGCGAGTAGGATGGGACGAAATATAACCCGAGAGAAATCATTCATTTTCCATGCCGTGAACCGTGCAACTCCGTTTGATCCCAGAATCGCAAATGCGTTGTGAGGGGTATAAACATATATCCTTAGATCTTGGTAGCAGCCTCAAGAGCCTTCTGCTTCTTGATGATCTTCATCTGAGCCTTGGGGCCCATGATACCACCACCCCATTGTCGGCGGGCCTGGTCGTGCTTCTCAAGGTAACCGTCCTTGACAGCGGAGATGAGCTTGGAGAGCTCGTTCTTGTCCTCGGAGCGGACCTCGGTGACGGCGAGGACAGCGGCGGTCTGATGACTAGTTAGATAAAAGTTCTGATAGACAAATGCACAATTTTACATACCTTCTTGTGGACGACCGTTCCGAGACGAGCCTTGCCCTTGACAATGGCGTAAGGGATACCCATCTTCTTGCAAAGAGAGGGAAGGAAGACGACGAGCTCAATGGGCTCGACATCGTTGGGGATGAGGACGAGAGAAGCCTTCTTGTTCTCAATCAGGCCGACGACGTGGTTGAGACCGTACTTCACGGTGTAAGGCTTCTTGGAAACATCCTCCTTCTTCTTACCCTCCTTGACGGCGGTAGCCTCCTGGAGGAGACGCTCCTTCTTCTCGGCCTTGGTCTCAGGTCGGTACTTGTTGAGGAGCTTGAAAGCCTGGGCAGCAGTGTTGCGGTCGAGGACGTGCTGAAACTGGGCGAGAGCCGGGGGAACCTTCAGGCGCATCTGAAGGATCTTCTTCTGTCGCTGGAGGCGAACATACTCGGGCCACTTAACCATGCGACCGACATTTCGCTTGGGCTGGATGTCCTGGCCGATGCCGAAGTTGCGGGGTCGCTTCTCGAGAAGGGGGTTCTAAAAATGTCAGCAATCCTCGCGGGACAACAACAGGAGAATGGAGTACTAACCTTGGCGGCCTTCTTGCCAGCCTTACCCTGAGGGAAAGGGGCGGGAGCGACCTTCTTGCCGGACTTAGGAGGCTGTCATTGAGAAAAGAAGACATCAGCAAGGCGTTCAAGCCAACAAAAGATCTTCTCTGAACTCTAACGAGAATAGGTCATGGCATTTCTGCACACGCCGCATCTCCAGCCAAGTCTTCACCAGCTCGATACCCGTGAAGGTGATCGAATACTGGCGGAATACCAACAGCATGTGTCGCCCACACAAAAGCGGACGACGCTGTGGCTTCAATTCGCATGCGCGGTAAAGCACATTTGAATTTGACTCACAAAACTGTGGCCATTAGAGTCGAGTCGATTGTTTATGCACTCACCATCTTGAATTGTTCGGGTTAGTAGTTGCTCGAGTTGAAGAACAAAGTCGGAGGAGAGAAAATCAAATAAGAGTTTTGAAGCCCAATTTCTGTGCTAAGTTAGGGCTTCTAAGGGATCCCCACATGTGGGGCTGATGACTGTGGCGGTGCGCCGCAATGGGACCTTAAGTCATCGAGTCAATCACTAGGTACTAGTTAGGAGGCAACTTGGAAAAGAGAAACTAGAATTTGAAGTATAATAAAGGAGAATTCTCTTGTATTTACTTGAGGGCATATCACACGAAAACGACACGTTGAAATCACGAGCTCTTCCATTTGGTCGCTTGCTCACCTACAGGTACTTAGAAGCACTCATCACTCATCAACCTCCACTGCAAATTCGACATACCTACACTAACAGCAAAATGGCGCCCACTCCCTGCTTTCAATGTAAGAACAATCGAGCTGTTGTAAAACGTCCCAAGAACCACCACAAACTCTGCCGAGAGTGTTTCATTTCTGTCTTCGAAGATGAAGTCCACCACACAATCACATCCTCAAAGCTCTTCTTTCGAGGTGAAAGAGTCGCTATTGGTGCTTCGGGTGGCAAAGATTCCACAGTGTTAGCCTCTGTCATGAAGACCTTGAACGAACGACATGATTATGGCCTGGACTTGGTACTGCTGAGCGTTGACGAAGGGATCAAGGGATATCGTGACGACTCATTGGAGACTGTCAAGCGAAACGCCGTTCAGTATGAGATGCCACTGGAAATTGTCGGCTACGATGAACTTTACGGATGGACGATGGACCAAGTTGTTGAGACTATTGGAAAGAAGGGAAACTGCACCTACTGCGGTGTCTTTCGTCGACAGGCTTTGGATCGAGGAGCGAAGAAACTGGCCATTCAACACGTCATAACTGGCCATAACGCCGACGACGTTGCCGAAACCGTTCTGATGAATCTTCTACGAGGAGATATGCCAAGGTTATCTCGAAGCACCAGTATCGTTACTGGAAACGCAAGCAGTGAGGTGAAGAGAAGCAAGCCCCTGAAGTACGCATATGAAAAGGAGATTGTACTCTACGCATACCACAAGAAGTTGGATTACTTTAGCACCGAGTGCATATACAGTCCAGAGGCGTTTCGAGGAACAGCTCGTGGACTTATCAAGAACCTGGAGAAGGTGCGGCCAAGTGCAATCTTGGATATTGTTAGAAGTGGAGAGGACATGGCCCGACTCACACCCGACAAGGGCCAAGGGGCATGCGGCTGTGACGAGGGCGAGGGACTGGGAGGTTGCGGTTCAGCCAACGGACGAACTTCTGGCAACGAGATGGCCCAGGTAGAGGCTAGCTTGAAGAAGCAACACAAGCCCGCGGGTCTCGAGACGGAGATCACATCAAATGGGACCCCCAAGGATGATATTGTGCCTTTACCAGTGAGGACAAAGAAGCAGAAGGAGAAGGAGACAGCGCCTACACCAAAGCAGAACCTGGGGAAGTGTGCCAAGTGTGGATACATGTCAAGTCAAACCATGTGCCAGGCCTGCACACTGCTGGAGGGTCTGAACAAGAATAGAGCAGAGATAGCGATATAATAGAGATACCCCTGCTGTCAAGGCCCAACCCTTTTGGTATTCGATATTATGGCGTTACTTGAATGAATGATCGAGTTTCATGTTGTTTTGATTCTTTCTCTTAGCACTGCCCATTCTTAGGCCTCATTGTCTTCAGCTTCTGCCCCAAATTGTATATTTACAGTAGTAGATTTGGGCTTCAACAGCTTGGTTGTTCGTCCTGTACCGCCATCTCGCCGCTCAAGTAAAGCGTGTCTCCAACTACGTTGAACAGTCAGCAATTGAGCCATCCGACAGATATCAGTGACTCTTACCTTCCAAGGGTTGTTCAACTCGAACCCTAAGGGCGCCACCGGTTTGTCTGTTTGTCCTCGTAGAGTTCCCGTGAGTCGACGGTCACGGTCCATCACTATATCATTCGTCAGTTCATCGGGTCATCACTAGAATTCGTTCCTGGATGTCGTACTTTGCTGAAAAGATGTTAGCATTGGAAGATAATTATGGAAGCGCAATAACTTACTCTGTCCCACTGGTCTACGGAGTAGCGAGGTCGCTTACCCTCGTTTTGCCACGTCTTCACGACGGCGAGACCGGTACCAGAGATACCGAACATCTATAACTCAATGAGCTTCCATATTGTGCGGCTGCGGGATCGGATGGTGACATACACCAATCATGATGGCATAGGGAAGAAGAGTCTCAAAAGGGACGGGCATCGTGACGACGGCGCTGCCTGGGCAGACTTTACTGTATTGTCCGTGTTTGTAGGAGGTTGATGAGTCGAATTGGCCAGGCCTGTCCTGTCTTCCGGGGTCGTCGCGGTGGTCGTAAGTATTTCGAGTGGCCGGGCCTTGAATTGAAGCTCACGTCGAGCCGAGCCATTGACGATTCAGCGATTGGTGATGGGTGTTGAATGCCTGAGGCATAAATTTAGCTCTATCCTTATCCCTGCATGATGCTACAGTGAGCGCGCGAGATATCTGCACAGTGTATCACCCAATCAGTAGTGCACCATCTCCGCGCTGCCGTCGCACGCACTGTGGCAACTAGCTTCCGCGGGAGCTGTTTGATATCATCCAAGTTGACGCGACTTGGGCCAGTGGCTTTACTTATTGCAGCTCTACGAGATTTCGACTCTTTACAGACGCGTGGTACTAATTAAAACCACCTGCTTGACTGAACCGCATCCTATTTTTGGACCTTCCCACATTGCGCATTCCTTCCAAGCTGCCCCTCGGGTCAAGTCCGCGTCTTCAGCCGCAACCGCGATGAACAGGACGTGACTGTACTGCGAGAATCCGCCGCCAAACTCCGAGAACGACCGATATGCAACTTCTAGGCTCTCGTTTCAGAATCTCTACTTCTGGGACGCGGGGGTAAACTATGACAAACCTACAAACAATGGAGGAAGAGCTTCAACAAAGCGTCATGGTTTCAGACGAGGATGCCGAATACGAGACAGCAGGCGAAACAGGAGGCGATGCGACAATTATTGCATCTGGGCCGAACGGAATTCAGGAAAAGATGGATACCGATCCAGCTACCACAGACAATGGCGATACCGAGTTGAGCGATCGCGATGCGTCAGGCGAGGATGTAGACGCATCAGGCGAAGAGGACAACGACTACATGGCGCACCGGCAAATATCTTCCCATAATAGTCGCCAAGCGACCCTGGACGATGACGAAGATGAAGATGAAGAAGACAACGAGGACGATGAAGTTGCAGCAGTGGAGGAAGGAGAAAGGGAGGAAAACGATATGGATGTTGATGGGGATGAGGATGTTGATGCTGAAGGCGAAGAATACGAGGACGACGAAGGCGTGGGCGCTGTCAAATTCCAGCCTGGGACAAGAGACGACGACGACGGCGAAGACAGTGAAAGCGATAGATCCGAATCACCGAGCGCTAATGAAGAAGAGTCAGACGAAGAGGCTGCATGGGAAGACGCAGTAGAAGCGGAGGAAGACCATGACGATGAGGAGACAGCGGCTTCGAACAATTGTGTTTTCTGCGGCCAAACCGAAGATGACGATCCAAGCGAGGAATTCGAGACGTACTTGGCATGCACTCGTTGTGGTGGTAATGGTAAGTTTTCCCATCATCTTGATGTGCTTCTTGGAAACTTACAGATATAGCTCATCAGCAATGCGCACGAGACGCTGCAGCAATGAGTATAGATAATAGTGAGTCCCTGTAACCTTCAAATACGACAAGCGCTAATAGTTGAAGCACCCGATGTTTGGAAATGTCCTCAATGCTTTAACACAGAGTCTGATATAGAGGCCGAAGACGAAGAGATGGAGGAGGATCAAGATATTGACCACGATGTCGAGCAACCCTCCCAGCAATCCGACATCCCAGACCTCTCAGGCGAACATCAATCCGAACAGCAAGTGGATGACGAGGGTGCCAGTTCGCAGGACGACGATGACGGTGAGCTTGATGAGGAGCCAATGGAGGCGCCTCGAACCTTGAGAAAACGCAAGTCCTCATCCTTAGAGGACGACGGGAATTCCATCTCTCTAAGAAAACGCCGACGGAACCAATCGAACGACGCAGCGTCCGAAGGTACAGCACGCACTGGAAGCGTGGAACCAGGACGGCATCAACCTTCTAGAACTCTGCGACTTAAGGTTACACGGCCCCCACCAGTGGCAGTCGAGAAACACACACGCACATCACTGGTACTTAGACTTCAGGTCAAACCTGGCAACCTTAAAGAAATCCTCTCTCGTAAGAAAAGAGAAAAGAGACGACAACGCCAACCTGGAACTGCCACACGACCTCCTCCTCAACGACCAGCTCCGCCATCCAGAGCCACTATTGCAGCTATATCTGCGCTCCCTACCCCTTTCACCTCGGACAACTATTCGCAACCGTTCTACAACTTTTATGATCGAGAGACGGACGAGATGAAGGGAAAACCTTACGGGGGTGTCCTGACTGAAGCAGAGGCCGACACAACCAAAACCGCTCCAACAAATGATGATCGGGACAAGTTCGTGGCGGCGAAACACAAGGCCGAGGACGAATGGAGGGCGCGTCTTCTGGATGCGCAGGACGAAACAGTTGTCCCAAGTCGCAGACCAAAGAAGGCGAACGATGTTGCTAGCAAGATCGAGTGCATCGAGTTTGGTGGCTGGGAAATCGACACTTGGTATGCTGCGCCGTATCCAGCCGAATACACTAGGAATCGCGTGCTGTTTATCTGCGAGTTCTGCCTTAAGTACATGAACTCGGACTATGTTGCGTGGAGACACAAGCTCAAATGCCCGGCCAAACACCCACCGGGCGACGAGATCTATCGACATGGATCTGTATCAGTATTCGAAGTCGACGGCCGCAAGAATCCGGTCTACTGCCAGAATCTGTGCCTTCTTGCCAAGCTGTTCCTGGGTTCGAAAACCTTATACTACGACGTGGAACCCTTTCTCTTTTACGTTTTGTGCGAATACAACGACACAGGATATCATTTCGTGGGATACTTCTCCAAAGAGAAACGAGCCAGCAGCCAAAACAACGTCTCTTGTATCCTCACATTACCAATACACCAGCGGAAAGGATACGGCAACCTGCTTATCGACTTTTCGTACCTACTCACCAAGGTCGAGGAGAAGACTGGCTCACCAGAGAAGCCTTTATCAGACATGGGTTTGGTGTCATACCGTAATTACTGGCGCCTCATTTTGTGCCGTTATTTCTTGAATCTCATGGAGAAGGAGAAAGGCAAAACACCAGGACTCAGTGTCAAACAAATATCCGCCGACACTGGCATGACCGCAGACGATGTTGTCTCTGCCCTTGAGGGTCTCAGGGCGCTCGTCAGAGACCCACAAACCAAGATGTATGCCTTCAGAGTCGATTTGGACTACTGCCGACAATACGTTGACAAATGGGAGACAAAAGGCTACGTCCAGCTAAAATCAGAAGCTCTTGTTTGGACCCCTTATGTCATGGGCCGAAGCAATGCCGTCAATTTTGAGCTGGGTCCGCCGATTAACACTATTGCACCCAGAGAAGAAGACGAGGCAAAAGTTGATGAGGGGCAGGGTGTGGTTGGTGCTGAGGATCAACCGATGCCCAACGCAATGGTCAATGGCGAAAAGCATAGCGAGTCTGCTCCTGATGCAGATACAGAAGGAGATGCTGTTGTTGAGGCTAGCGTTGACGCTGAAGCTGAAGCTGATGCCGATCCCGACACTCAAATGAACGTTAATGAAGAGAAACCCCAGGACCCGCCAGTCGAAAACGGCGATGCTGAACCCACACCAGTTCAGTCTATCGAGGATATTGCACAGGGGCAAGAGAAAGACAAAGATGCCGAGATGGAAGACGCGGAAGTTGATGGACCACCGGCATGGTTACGACCATACCAAACCATTCCATTTACACGCTTCGAAGTGTTTCCTGCTGTCCCGGCCGGTCGACGAGATCGTACGCGAACAAGCGTCAGTCGACCTACCGCCCCGCGCACTGTTAGCAGCACATCGAGACCAAAGCGCCCCAGCAGCAACCGTCGCTCTTCGTCATCCAGACCGAGAAGTTCATCGAAAAAGAAGTCCGGTGGAACGGGTCGTGGGCCTGGCAGATGGCCAAAGGGAACCAAGAAATCTGACTACGGCAATGCTGCTAGTGGCCCAGGCCTGCCACCCGGGTGGAACGACAAGCATTCTAAGTTGCAAGCAGTAACTGAAGGGAATGATCCGGAGCAGGAGGTCGCAGTGGAAGAAGCAGCAGAGGATTCTGTTGTGGTTTCCACGCGAGTTAATGGGACAAAAGTTAATGGGAACGCTAATGTGGATGACGCCTCTGGGGCGGAATCAAGCGGAGAGCAAGCCGTCGAGGATACAGAGGATGTGGATGCAGAGGGAGAGGAGATTTAATTAATACCTACAGCGGACAGCAAACGGTTACAGGAAGACTGGGGTTACGGTTGTATCATATACCTTGGCAGGATTGGCGTGGGTTGCTTCACTAAGTAAGGCAGCTTCATCTCGCTTAAGATGAGGGCCGTTGTTTGCAGCAAGCGCATTGATATTGAATTGTTTTAGATAAAGACAGGTTATGGGACTCCATCATGAAGCTTAGATGCATGAGGAACAGGATTTTGAACAAAGGGAATTTGATTTAGCGATTGTCTCTATGAACGGTTGAAGAAGGATTGACTTAGCTCGTGTCTAGTTTGTGATCATGATCATGGAATCGATGGGCTTGCCAAAGACGTCCAGCGCCTTTTCCTGCACCAAGTCGAGGTAAAGCTTGTACAGTCGTTGGAAGTGCGCCCTCTCAATTTTGCCCTCAACAGAGCACTTTTGGAACATATTGTGAGTGGTCTTCTCAGTCAGCTTGATCACTGTCTTACCTGAGATGAAGGTGTTTTTACCAGCCCATTCCTTGGCGCGAAAAGCTAGCAGCGGTTCGTGGGGAGTATCGCTCGGCTCGTGATACTCTTCGTCAGCATCGCGGATGTCGATATACTCATCTACCATGCCCTGGCGATTCTCGAGACCTCGGCCGTTGTAGCTGTACATTGGCAGACAGACGACGTGGTCTGCCCAGGTCTCGAGGATGACCATCTTGCGGTATTTGGAGTAGACGGCGCCAAAGCCGGAGACAGCTGTGTTGTAATTGCCGGTAGAGACTGTGTTATCACGGTATTGGCTATGGAAAGGCGCAGAGATGATGGTGCCGGGTTTGAGCTCGTAACGGTTGCGCTTTAGATCTGTTGGACGCATGTGGACTGTGACTGACTCGCCGAGACTGAGGTCGAGATGAGCTTGGTGGACTCCGTAGAAGGGTTGGCCGTTCCCTGCGTCGTTTGTTAGCGTTTGACGTTTGAGACTTACAATCTCGTCAGGAAGAGGACTCGATGGTCGAGAAGTATCAGAGCTTGGGGGTGTAGGTGGTGAACCTATAGCCAGCGATTCAAGATCTGGGGTCTCATGAGTAGCCGGACACGAAGTTGGTGCTCCATTGTTCTTTGTATGAAACTTCAAGTTAAACTTGCCAGCAAGCATGCGTAGTTTCCAGCTGCAGTCCTTACACTCCCAATCATCAGCGGCCGAGTTGAGAGAGGCCACCATGAGAGTTGGTGAGTCTCTGTGCTCTGTGTGGAAGGATATCCCCACGAGATCTTCCACAGAGCGATTAGGCTCGGAAGGAGAAAAGTGAGTGTGGGCGAAGATGCTGACTTTTGTGTTGATGTTTGGAGTTTTGAGGATGTTGTTCATGTTCTTGTTGCGGAAACGAGAAGAGATTGGTTTGTTGATTCTGTGATCTTGGAAACGAGCCATTTTGAAGGTGATTTCTAGTTTTTGTTAGGGGTTCTGTGTGTTTGATTCGGTTCGTTGGAACGAGTTATATCAATGGTATTGATGCTTGAATGGAGTGATTGTTTTTGATTTGGATAGTAGAGGAAGAGGATAATTGCGGTTATATATTTCTGGTGTTTCTGATTATGATAGAGTTGTTCAGGTTGAATATAATACATTGTCGTTTCTGTTCGCATGTACAATATGTGGTGTTCGACTTGATGATTATTCGACAAAGGGATGCCATCGTGAAATGTCTTCTTTGTTGTAGTTTTCATGTGCAGAACCCGTAGCCTAATCTAATACGTGTGGCTGCAATATGTATAATATTGTGTTTATATCTATCCAAGTGGTCTCATTATTAGCTGCGAACAGGCAACTTTTTCTTTGATTCAATATTTCCTGAATGTTGAGTGTTCATGAATAATACAAACCTCAAAAAACCTACACTACTCTGTTAGTGTCGTGGGGCAACTTGGACCTTTCATTCAAGTCCATGTAAGCTCAGCTCAACAATGTCGCATCGAAGTAGAGGCTGTCTCCGCTGCCGTCAACGAAGAGTCAAGGTATTCTCCAAATAAGACACTCGATGCTTATTATCTGACTATTGTTTTAGTGCGATCGCGGCCGTCCTTCATGTCAACGATGTATCGCCCGCAGTGAGCTGTGTGTTGGTTATCGAGATGAAGGCGACCTCATGTTCCAGCATGAGACAGAAAAGGTTGTATCAAAGAGCCAGAGTTTGGCCTCTTGCAGTTCCTCTGCATCTCACAGCTTCAACTCGTCGTCTCGAGACCGTCAAACCAGAAGTAGGTCGGTTGAACGTACTTCTGAGGGCTCCTTTGCATCGACTTCTTCTATCAATCTCCCACCAGCCTTCCCATGGCTCAAAGATCGATCTAACACACGAAACATCTCTGAGGATGATCAAGTAGCAAATCTATTTATAGACAAATATGTACTACTTCCTTGCAATGAATCATCCTCTGCGGGCTTCCTCGAACACCTCCCCTGTTTGTTCAAAGAGGTCAACATCCAGGGCCATTATGCGCTACGCTTTGCCGTTCAAGCGTGTGCATTTGCAGATCTCTCACGAGAGCAAAAGTCCAAAGACCTGGCCAGGAAATCTCTGGAGGTTTATGGTCATGCTCTCACTGCACTTGGTCAGTCATTGGCAGAAAAGCATAAGACTCCAGACGACTACGATTTGATGACAACAGTCATGCTGGACATGTTCGAGGTATACAACTATTCAAAGACACGAAAGCACATGCTAATATCCCAGTAGACCCTGTTCATGCCTGATTCTTTAATGGCTGGTTCTCATGCTCAGGGCATGGCGCACATTCTTCGACTCCGTGGGCACGAACAATTCCACGACCCCCGTGGATGGGGTCTATTTCGTTTGGCCCACCACAGATTGGTATCTTGACCTTTCAGTCTACGTCAGAAACAACGTTGAACTAATAATGCACAGCAAAAACAACAGCTCGCAAAACAGCTAAGCCCGCTACCAGAGTCGCAGGACTGGCTCGATGCATTGAACGATGATATGGCATCTGTGAAGCTCGAGAAAGATGGTCTTGAAATCAATAAGATTTGTCAACAAGCCAACCAATTAATACATTCTCTAGATATACAAGATTTTGATAACGGACAGTTATTGGGCCTGGTTGATGAGATGCTGCGCCTTGATCACGAAACAACCCTTTGGCGGCAGAAGCCGGAATGGGCATTTAGAGTGATACATAGGAGCGAAATACTCGATGGCGAAGCTTCTGAGTTATGGCTGCCAGAAACAATTCAACTCCATCCCGATCTGTGGATGGCATATGAGTGGAATTACCATCGAACTGCTCGCATTATCCTTCACCAGAAACTGGTTGTCTGTCTGGAGAAAGCAGCTTACAAGTCACCACTGGGAGAAGCTTCAGAAAACCGGGTTACAGATTCGATAAACATCATCCAGTCGTTGGCAAGCGATGTCTTGTCGACTGTCCCTCAGTTATTTGGCGACATCGATCACTTGGGACGATGTCGCTCAGGATCTAAGCCAGCTCGGTGGCAAGCCGTGGGTGCATATCTTTTACTTTGGCCAATAAAGATCATCAAGAGCTCTAGCACGTTAACAACAGAGGGACAGAAGAAGGATGCAAAGAGAGTGTTTGAGAGGATCAGGGAGTGTACGGGTATGAAATCAACATTAGGAGCCTTATCTGACATATAAGAGTACGGAAAAGGCCTTTATATAAACCAAGAATATCCAGTCAAATCAATCTTTATTCATTAGAAAACAGTCTCCTCCAAAGCCGTTCCGTCCTCGAGAGTAAGAGTCTCGGCACCAATCATCACGAATATGATCTGGCAGGTTACTTCACCACGATTCTCCCAGCTGTGGTTCACACCCTGCTGGACAATAATCTGCCCTTGCCTGACCGTCTTCTCCTCGCCACCATCAAGACCCAGCACGATTTCACCCGATAACACCACAGCGTAGTCGAGGCTCTTGGTCCGGTGCATAGGTGCTTTGCCACCAGGCTGGATCTGCGTCATACAGAATAGAGCCCCTTTGGGAGGGCATCTAGGGAGAGAGTTTGCAAAGGATGGGATATTGTCTTTGTTATTGACAGGAACGCTTTGACGGACGTCGAAGATGTTGAAGCCGCTGCCCTGGGGACCGAAGGGTTGGAAGGGTGCGACGTGGGTTTCTGGGGCAAAAACTGAGGTTCCATCCTCAGAGTTTGTGGTTCGTACCAGGAGAGGAGAAGAGTTGGTTTGGGAGTTCATAGTTGCAAGTAGATATGCCAATATCAGATAGAGACTGGGGTAAGAGAATATGATGATGAGGGAATGCTGGAGAGATGATTTTAAGTGCCATTTTAGAAGAGATTCAAGCTCTTATTTATACATATTTCGGTCCCATCGGCATCTTTGGCAAACGCGAGCATTAGCTTTACTTTGATCTTTTGTAATGCTCGTCAACTTGGATGAAACAAGGTTGCTCGCGCCGCTTTCCCAATTAGGAAACCTCCACGAGATGGCGATTTTATGGTGGAGTTGTAAGCGGACGGATATAACATCAAGTTATATGTAACAGCACCAAATGTTGGAATAGAGCTTTTGTTGACATAGCCATGTCATAGCTTTGCAAGGCCATCCAGATTTGATTGAAAACCTATCAAGTGTCCTGGGCTTTGTATACAGACACAGAAGAGACACCCCCAGGGCCAGAAAGCTGTGGCACAATAGTACCATAGTCTTCAAAGCCTAAATCCCCTCCCCAAGAGACCGATTCCATTCTCGCGGGGGATATGGCGTCCTCTTCATCCGTGAAGTCATCATCCACCAAGAACCACTCGTCTCTGCTGATTTCGCTCAAATACTCAAATGGAAGGTAGAAAAAGTAGAGAGTAACCAAAAGTTGGGCACAGCATAGCCAGTATATAATCATCGGGGGCCCTTCGATTGACGTGACGACCATGGAAATGTAGAGTTGGACTGCCACCAGCACGACAGCAATGAGGCCGATACATACTGACGTCTCCATGTAGCGTATATAAACGAAGGTTGTGGCTGAAAGTGTCAATGTAAGAATCCATATATAAGAAGGGGTTTATCTATACCTTCTCTGATCTTCGCATGGTGTGCTACCGCGACAAGAATAAGTAATATCTGCGCAATAGCTACCAGAAAATAGCTACAAACTAGATACTGAGTCAGTAAAGAGTTCATACAGAGCATTTTCTAACTCACAGGCGGAGGGCCAGCAAATTTCTCCTTTTTCTAGCATGGTGATGGCTTAATCACAGAGTGACTATGAGGGTAGAAGTGATAGAGGGATGCGCCTGGGCAGTAGCTTTCAGGAGGAGAGATATGGACTCGCAAATAAGAGGTAAAGATAAGAGAAGGAAGAAAAAAAAAGGTAGTCTTGTTAGAATTCTCCTTCATGGTTTCCAGGTGAACACTCCTCGATGCTTATGTACGTAGGCCCAGGGCTTGATCAAGCCTTGCCCAAACAAGCAGTGGCATTTATGGTATCCAAAGTCAACTCTTTTTTACTCAAGTGATGCTTAAGTGTACTCCATGAAGTCATACAGTTTAGGCATGGGCGAATAGCATCCAATCTCGAACAGTTGGGTGGGCGCTCGGCTATGGGGGGATGAACTTAGATAGCTGTGGCATAAGAATACTCACTTTGCTGGCTTTGTGGGATAATAGACATAAAGTGTCTTCGAAATTTCTTCTTTGCAAACCCTGTAAGCTTCTACTAAATGACCTCTACTTCTATTTGAAAACACCAGAGTCATATCACCATGATGGAACATGTAAGGACGGGCTGAACTGCCCTCATGGAAGCTGTCAGGGTGTGTCCCAGAATTGTACTTAGTAAGTGTTTATACTGTCGATAGAAGATAAAGTGCTTGTAATTACCCCTTGAGGAAGCTTGTTATTCTAGAAATCGCTCATGAAGTGAGTTTGAGCCTCAGAAGTCTGTTTCTGAGGAGAAACTTAGAATGGATTTTCGGAGGATTTGCTGAGAAACATTTAAAAGGGGAACTCAGATGCAGGCTGCCTACCTACACATAAATCAAGACATTTTTTCCCTTTCACTCTTGCTCATACCCTTTCTCTCCTACACATCGCCAAAATGGAAGTTGTACTAAAAGCGCCATCCACCATCGTGAGTAACACCACGTTTGGTTTGACCAACTCGACCGACATGATAGAAACGGGATATGATTACCGGAGCTCGACCCAGGCTGAATGTAAGCAATCATTCGCTTTACATTCATTCAAGAGTCTATCAAACTAACCAGCACGTTTAAATAGTCGTCGTTATCTTGTCCTTATGTACGGCTCTGGGAGCACTGAGCATCGCGGCCTACGCCTACGACACCGCCACTAAGATGAAACGCATCCGACACGATGATCATGTAAAAGACGCCAAAGGTATCTATCTACTTCTACAGACCTCCACTGCCATATATACTAACAATATTCAGTCACGCAGGCTTATGAGATTCACAGATCCGCGCAAAAGCACAATATCATTGCCATGGTTTGCGTGTGGCTGTGCATGTGCTATCTTTTTGCCATGTCTTGGTTCATCGTCGTTCAGAAGAGAGATGTAGATCCTATGGTCTGTATAGCCGCTGTTTCTCTGGGTCTTGGCTTTGCCTTCATCTTCCAATTACTCGGCTCATGCGGTTCCTTGAAAACGTTTCGAGTTCTTGCCAAGAGTTCAGATATGGAGCTTGCCGACCGCCCCAAGCCCTGTGATAATAACACGGAAGAGAATTGCTGCTCTGGGGGACTGGTAACGCCTTGTTACTAGGCTTTGAGGGAAGGTCTCTCAACACCACAGCTCTCGGTTTAATATCATGACTTGATATCACCACCAACCTCACCATCTTCTTCCCCTTCTTTCTCACATTCATACTCAAACTCGAACTCCTCTGCCTTCCTCTCCCCCCAAAATCCCTTCCCATAACTAACAAGAATCTCCTCCCCCTTCTTAATCCCTACCCCCTTCTTCTTCTTCCCACCACCGAGCACCCAGACGCCCACACAAAGCTCTCCCCAGCGCTCACACCATACCGTACGAAACTCGGCATTCGCTCTATCTCCTACACCTCGAAAATCATTCACGAAGCGTCCCTCGTTCCCCTCGCTCGCAGCATCAACCGCCGCGTCGATCTCACGGTCCAGCCACAGGTCGTAGTCGCTCTCTGTTGAGGACGCTGTGCCTGAATGCACCCGGCCCAAGTATGCGAGGATGAAACTGCCAGGAGCGAGGTTTTGGGCGGCGAAAAGACCGCTTTGCCCGTTGGCTGGATGTGAAGGGTTGGAAATCGGTTGGATTTTGACGAGGTTACATGGTATTGTTGTAGATGATAATGGAATGATGGCAATGCCGCTTGAGGCTGAAGGTTTGTTCTTGAGAGCTTGTATGTGTGTTGGAGTCAGACTCTTGTCGTGAAGAGGTGCTCTAAGATATGGAAAGCCGTCTGGCCAGTTCTTGGGCTTGGACATCACTGGGCCTGTTGTTGTTTAATACAGTGTAAATTGGCTTACAGAGAGCAGCTTTGCAAGTCCCAAAGATCAACGATCCACTTGACCCCACGTATAAGAAGTCAATACACCAAAGAAACACTCAAAGCCATCACACTCAAAGTCTTAGAAATACGAACCACAATATCAATAGACATCACAATTAGCTGGCACAAAAGTCCCAAAATCAACTGTCCTTGATGCTCCATGCAACCGACTATTTAACTATTCTACAATTTGATCTTCTTCCGAGACCAAGTATGCTCTTCTGACACATCTCCAGGTGCACCCTTTTTCATAACCTAACCCAAATATTACTAAACCATCGTGTAACCTCCCCAATACTGCCTTGTTCCTATACAATCATTGTCCGCCTTCTAGTGGGACATTACTTCCCGGTATCGGTCCATGCTCAAGTCCACTGAGTAAGCCAGCAGACGATCTTGTGTCAACGGCAGGTTCAATATTCTTGACCTAAGTTCCATATCCTAGAATTAACAAGTTAGTCATTGTTCACATCAAGTCATGTATCTGTCAACATACCTGTTTCTTCTTGCTAGCTTTGAGAATCTCCTTGGCAGTCTCATCTGCCATGTCTGACACTGCGGCATATCGTAGGACCCCTGACTCTCCTGCTTCTTCATCCATAGCATGGAGACCAGCGAGTAGCTTTTCCAAGACAGCCTGCGGGGTAGTCTCGTGTCGGGCGCGGTGTTGAACAAGAGAAAGGAAGAGGCTGTAAATCTCTCCTCCAAGACGCCAGTCCGAGATGACTTCTTGTCGACCCTCAAACTGCGAGATAAGAGCAGAGAGGTTGGCGTAATCGCGCTCAACAACGGCAAGCGGCGCAACCTCGTTGACAAGAACGCGGTGAGCCTCCACAAACGAGCCAGCGCGCAGGAGGCACTGCACCTCGGAATACGCATCCTTCTTAACGCTGCGCATATACAAAGCCAGGGCCTCCCAGACCCACAATGAAGGAACTTGGAACTTTTCTGTTAGAACAACAAATGCGGCCGAGTTCTCGTCTCCAATGAGACCTGCGTGTCGGGCAAGATGTTCTTGAATAGCCATTTTTCGGGCGAGTGGCTTGCTCAAGTGAAGTAAAACAAATACAGCCTCAAGCCACTCACCAGCGCTCGTGAGCTGCGAAGCAAATGCAAGAGTAGCAGCGTCGGCCTTCTCAGTACTATCATCTCCGAAAGAGACCTTGCCGCTGGACGCAAGAGCAAGACCAAGTTGCCATGTGAGTCGCATGTCGAGTGGCGAGAGCTGCGAGTTCTCGGGGCGTAGGACTGCCTCAAGATCGGTTGTTTCGTTGGCATATAGCTGCAACAGACCCCACAGGAGGTCTTGTCGGCGCTCAGAATTAACATCATCCCACAACGGCTTAATGCCCTGGTCAATGTACCATGGCAGTGGTAGGTATTCTTTCTCCTGGTCGATGTCGTTCTTGAATCCTTGTACCGCGGTCGCCAAGTCATCCTGCTGAGCGATTGAGTACCATAATCGAAGGCCAAAGGCCTGCTTCCAATCGAGTCCGAACTTCTTCGAGATAACGAAAGAGTCCAAGCGGTCCTCAACAGGAACACCCTTCATACCTTCGCACACGCATGCATTGCCAGAAAGAAGCTCATATATGGTACGGATTGGCTCAGAAAACTCTGAGAGCATTTTCGACTCGTGCCAAGCCTTGAGTTGTTCTCGCATCTCCTTCTTGGCATCATCACTGGTGCCAATAAGGGGGACTAGAGTAGCAAGCCGAAAGTTCTTCCCATCGAGCAGGTGCTTGCAAGCATCAATAATGCGATGGCCAGCTAGACAAGCAACAGCCTTTTCTTCGCTTGATCCTGCAAGACCGACAGTCGTTGAAGAGGCTGAGTCAACGAGAAGAGACCAGAATCGAGAGAGCTTAGACCTGCGGATAAGGTGTTCGGATTGGCTGGCATTGTCAATGGGGTCGAACAGAATACTGGCCAGCTCCCAAACGTGCTTCTCCTGCATACTAGAGGGGTCATTCATATCCTGTCGGTGGAAAACATCCTGTAGTTGGGAAGCGTTGAGTGACGCATAGGGAACATCGTCGACGATTCGGATATCTGTGAGCTTGTCCTGATTACCAAGGTATCGTTTGGATTGCTATAATCACAGTTTAGTTCATGTTCACATGTGGTGGACGGATTCAAATACCTCGGTTGCGAATGTCGCCAGGCGGAGCTCTTGCCTCTCTGTCTGGATAGTAGAACGTTGGAAAGAAAGAAGGTCGGCATTTTGGATGAGAGATCGTCGACCGCCCTCGAAAGCGAGAGGTCGAGGAACAACGAGAGTCTCATCAGGTCCCCACGTGGGTCGCCCGGCGTCGTGGAAGGTCTTTTCGTAGCCTTCCAAATTCATTTTCTTGTCTTGTCGCTCGTAGGGCCACTAATCAAATTCAATCTTAGCATCAATTCATATAGTATAAAATCATAGATACATAAACCTCCAGCATATTACATTCTGGGGTCACTCAGGTAACAACTAGGGAACCGACCTTGGGAAAGCCTCTGCTAGGAGTTGAGGCTTGTAGATGTTGAGGTGCCGGCTTGGGCTTCTCAAACAGTGAGTTCATCAGGTCAATGCTAGTCGCAAACCCACGACCTTTATCCATACCAATGGTGCTTGCCGCGAAATTATCCAACCTATCGTTCTTTGCTGTGCTCTTCCTCCAAATAGAAGACTTTCGAAGAGTGTCAGGTCCACTCTTGTCGAGGTCGATCAGCAGGCCGGTTTGTCTGGAAGGGGAGTCGTTCAGCTCTCGCAGAAGCTGTCGGTCCCGCTTCACCGGGCTGACGGTTTTTCTCAACATCTCCATCCAATCGTCGCCATCTGCAACTTCGAGCTGAACCGGACCAGCAGAGTCCTTCACAGCTCGCATTCTAGCTCTGAGGATGCCTCCAGGGGTGGCCTTTACGGCTTCTGGGATACCCTCTGACGAGTTATCGTCGAGCTCCGCGGCAAGATGCTGTTCGAGTGAAGACCTCGCCATGTCTTCGTCCTCGGACAAGTCATATTCATCACCCATGTCATCGGCGTACTCCTCTTCGAGGGACAGCCTGACATCGTTGGGTGCAGAATCCGCGGAGCTAACCCCTAAAAAAGACTGGGTGCTGGGGAAGCCAGGTTGAAAAGCTTGCGGTTGGTCATCAAATCCACCAGGCAGAGCTCGTTGCCTTCGAAATTCGAAGGTATCGTCTTCCATGGGGGAGTTGACAGAGTTGATAGAGGCATCGAGAGCCATCTCCTGGGCAGGAGCAGACTCGCTCTGGGTGATGTCCTCATCGTCAGAATCGTCATCATCGAGGCCGTAAGTGGTAAAGTGCTCAACCGAGAAGACCCAAATGCCAGTGTCCTTGTCGTAGCTCTCGAAAGTTGTGTTCTCGATTCGCTTAAGACGCTCAATATGTTTGTTAAACTTCTTGGGGTCGCTAGCAACGCGCTTATCACGGCCACCTCGAGGCCAGGACTGCTCAAGGGCAATTCGGGCAGGAACGTTGAGGCCCTTTCCAACAGGAGGTTTCTTGGCGGATATGGGGTAGACAGTAGCGGATCGGGGCTCGAGCACAATCAAGCTACCACAAAGGTCGGCGAGATCAATGTTGCTAATATCGACAGGCACTTTGAAAGAAACGTATCCGACATTATCGCGTCCAACAGTGAACCCATCAACCTTCTGTCGCTGCATACGGTTAAGGTTCTCAAGATCTTCCAACGGAGGCGACATCCAGTACTGGCCGGGAGCTTTATCAAGGGCGCTGGGAGAGGCAGCCTCCGGAGTAGCAGTGTGGTCCTCCTCGTGAACGATAGCCAGTTCGTTGCCCTTAACCTCTTCCATCTCAGGAGTCTTTGACCCAATTGAACCGTTTGAGCTGTTAGTCGCGCGGGTCTGGCGGGGAGTCTCATCGTTGGCAGGGCTATCAACATCGCTAGCAGCAGGAAGAGCACGAACGGGCGTGCTATCCTCCATGTCGACATTGCTAGTGTCAAAGCTAACGCGCTTTGACAGCTTGCGGGATCCAGTTCCGGAATCAGTTGCCTTGTCTTTCTGCGGTGTAGAAAAGAGATCACTTCTAATATCTCTGTTGATGACAAGCTTCTTTGAGCCAGTGCTGCCGTACCATCTAGGCTGCGATCCATTAGAGAAAGCTCCTGGCGCTAGAATGCTATCCTCAGTATTAAAGCTGCGACGAAGGTTGTTGGAAGATAGGCTTTTGCTCAGACTTCCTGATCGGCTGGAACCTAACAGGCTGTGGCCCAGGTTGCCGGGTGTGCTGGAAATACTGCTGGCTGGACTGCCCGAAGGAGTTCCATAATTGCTGTAGGAAAAGCCGAATCCTCGCTTTTGGGGAGTGGCATAGCGAGAGGCGGAGGCAGGGGCTAACTTGTACATGGGCAGAATGGAGCTTCTTCGGGGCTTTGAGCCACCACTCAATGGTGTAGCAAGAGGGCCAGGGTTCTGAACCTCGTTTCCACCCAAACCAGCGAACAGGCCAGGAGAACCGAACGCAGAGACATCGTTGAGGTTAGCAGTCAGACTCTGAGGGGCATTGGCAGGTTGGCTGTTGCCAAGGATCGAAGATCCATTCTGCTGTTGCTGCTGGTTTGTGCTGCCGCCGAATAGGGAAGAACCGGCGTTCTGGTTGGACTGGCCACCGAACATACCGCCCCCGGTGTTGTTTGTGCTTGCGCCGAACATACTAGGCTTCTGTTGCTGGGTAGCAGTATTGCCAAACATGCCTGTGCCGGTGTTCTGCTGGGGCTGGTTGTTCGAGCCCACGCCGCCAAATAGTCCAGTGCCAGTCGTGCTGGGCTGGGCCGCTGTGCTGCCCCCAAACATACCTCCACCGGTAGCAGCAGGCTTGTTACCGAACAAACCACCCGAAGCGTTGTTGTTATTAGCGGCACCGAAACCAGTCGTGTTCGTCTGTTGCTGGCTGTTGCCAAAGAGGCCACCACCAGTGCTAGCTGCAGCAGTGTTGGTATTGCCAAATAGCCCAGAGCCTGCAGGCTTCTGTTGGTTCTGGCCAAACATTCCGCCCGTCTGCTGAGTTTGGTTGTTTTGACCGAACATCCCCGTTCCAGTGTTTTGTTGGGGTTGGTTGTTGCTCTGACCAAAGAGGCCACCGCCAGTACTGGCAGCTTGCGTGTTGTTGTTACCGCCGAAAAGACCACCACCAGTATTCGTAGCGGTGTTGTTGGCTCCAAACGCACTGGGCGTCGTGTTGGCGCCGAAACCACCAGTAGTAGCAGTGTTGTTGGTATTTGTGTTACCAAAGCTGAACCCAGTACCGGCAGGCTTGTTCTGGGTGTTTCCGAAGAGACCACCACCGGTGTTGGTGTTCGTCTGACCAAAACCGGTTCCAGCGGTGTTCGTTTGACCGAAGCCACCAGTTGTGTTGGTGTTTGCTCCTCCTCCGAAAAGACCACCGCCAGTCTGGGGTGTCTGCGTGGTGGTGCTGCCAAAGAGACCTCCAGCAGGCTTGTTAGCAGTGTTGCCAAACAATCCTCCGCCGGAGGTGTTGTTGTTGGCGGCTGCGCCGAAACCAGTGGAGCCAAAGCCAGTGCTCGCAGGTGCGGTATTGTTGTTTGTGGTAGATCCGAAAAGGCCACCGCCTGTGTTGGTCGCTGTGTTCGCTCCGAAACCTGAAGTAGCAGTGGTGTTCGTGTTAGTGCCAAATCCTCCACCAAAGCCTGAGCTCACGCCAAACGCACCACCGCCAGTAGCATTGCCATGCCGCCTTCCTTGAACGTAATCGGCGAGTCGAAGTTCGTCAGCTGACCACTTCTTATAAGCATCCTGGAAAAGCAGGTTCTGGTAGCTGTTGGTTGAGGTGCTGTTGGCCTCCTTCTCGGTGTGTGCTTGGAAGGGGGTAACAGCGCTACCAGGAGGATCGCCTGCGGCACCGCCCAGTGTGTTGGTGTTTGAAGCTCCAAACCCAGTGCCGAAACCACTTGCAGTATTGGTCGTGGTGTTGGCGCCCCCGCCAAAGAGCGAACCGCCAGCAGCAGGTGTACTGCCAAAGCCGGTCTTGTTGGCCGTGTTGCCTCCAAACATGCCGCCTCCTGTATTGCTACCGAATGCTGAAGTAGTGTTGGTTGCAGCGCCGCCTCCAAACCCTCCAAATCCAGTGCCTGTAGTGGTGTTGGTGTTTGTAGCAGCACCGCCAAAGAGACCGGTACCTGTGTTGGGAGCAGCAGCTCCAAAGGCGGGTTTGGCTCCAAAGCCGCCTGCGTTGTTTGTTGCTCCAAAACCTCCTAATAACTGTCAGTATGTGTATATCGGCGTGGTTTCTCGCCCTTCGTTTCCTCTCTCTAATCGTGGATGACAGCGGTGCGTATAAGCAGAATTTGCGTACCGGTCGTTGAGCCGAAGCCGCCTGTGGAATTATTATTGGCACCTCCGAAAAGGCCACCAGAGTTGGTGCTGGTTTGGCCAAAACCGCCAGTGTTGGTAGCTCCAAAGCCTTTTGAGCATTCCCATCAGCACCGCTGTCATCCGCCGTCCTGGTGGTTGAAAAAAAGGTATCTTACCTGGAGTGTTGTTGTTATTATTTGTCGCACCGAAACCACCAAAACCTGTAGACTGGGTGGCGGTGTTGTTGTTGTTGTTAGTCTGGCCGAAGCCTCCGAAGCCGCCGCCGAAAGACATGATGGTCGTTACGAAGCTGTCGCGGTTCGGGATATGTGGGTTGTCTGTTCGAATGCAAGCGAAGCAGTCGTCGCGCGTTTTGGTTTTGACGCTAAGCAAAGAGCTCTCGTCGCGAAATCGATGAACGGATTGACACGTATCGCGGGTACAAAGGCACTAATTGTCGTCGAGGAAGCGATGACTGCGAAGTGTGTGCTTCGTGACAGATGGCGCAAAGCTTTGTTAAGAGCTGCGATGTGAATTCGCGAAGCTACGTTGCAGATGAAAGGGTTAGGGGAATGCAGCTGTAATCAGCGCTGGGAAAGCGGCAGGGGAGACCGCAGAAGCTGGGAAAGGTCGCAAAAGAGACAGGAATGTAAAATTAAGTTAATGAAAGAGATGAGCGTATGTGAGAGATAGACGAAAGAGCGCGGACCAGAAAAGGCTGCACCCTTATACCCTCAAGAGCTCGTGGCGATGAAGTTGATGGTGAGGTCAGTCTGTCGCTGCGTCCAGCCAGCCAGCTTTTTTTTCGGGGCGAACCTCTGGTCTTCAGGCAGGTTGGCTGCAGCTCTGTTGCTGCCTCAGACAAGAACTTTGAGCTTGATTGGCTTCGGCAGACCTGATGGCCAATGCGAGCCAATTAAACTCGGCGGTCGGGCTACCTGCTGCTAGAGTCACTGTTGCCCGTGGGCTGCCTGGAGTCTACCTAAATCAAAAGTACCGAGGCAGATTCCGCACAGCGCGTCTTGGTTGGCTGTTGCTGCACGCGACTGGGACGATAGAAAACATAAGTAGGTATGACTCCAAATGGCTTGACTTGACTGTATTTCTAATAAGCAATAGCTTAATAAAAATCGGCTTTCTAATCAGAGTCTCCAGAACGAGTGTTTCCTTTTTCTTAACAAGAAAAAGTCTACAAGACGTCTGCGGCGCCGAGATTCCCCTTTGCGCACATCTCTTTATCTCCACAAGGGGGAGAAATAAAACACGACCGTTAGTTCGCCACTGTGATATCTTTAATCTGGTGTAATAACTTAGAATAAATTCGTTTATCTTCAATTGAATCTATAATAAAACTCGTCGAAGCTCTCTCTCAAAGCGTATAATCTTATATACATTTATTATTCTAGTATTATAAGGGGGTTCTACTACGTACGTGCCGAACTGCCTATTGTCGGAGGACCATAGCAACCTACAAACTACCAGTATTAGACAGGTTATCTTCCACCACCACGCATACTACAGTGATGATACTCGAATAAACATCAATTACGTTGAATAGTGTGCTATAATTCCAACTGGGCATCAATTCCATAGCTATTTTAGTCGCAGCGAAGCTCCTATTTACCCCAGTCATGGGTCCTTCATACCTTCAAATGTATTAGTGTGCCAATTTTTCCCACTGTCGCGTCTGCCGTCGCGCGTCGCAACCCGAGCTTCTACCTCAAATCTAATTGACCAAGAGCAACAACACCAAGCTCATCCTTGCGCCACGCTTCTCCAACATCTTCACCACACCTCACTTGGGGCATTTGCTATTCTTGAGCTTCGCGATCATATCTAGCCTCGAATTTTAATATTTCGCTTTCTTCCTGGTGCGAACATATCTCACACCCAATTCCTCGACCACCGCTTCCTAGGAATCCTCCCAGCCACAAGCCCACAACACATCCAGCATTCGACATAATGAATTCGCATGCAACGCCACGCACTGCCTTTCAAGGGCGCTCGCTGGGTGGCTCAGGTCTCCCTCCGCAATCAAGACAACCTGTCGCTCCCCAGGTGTCGTCAAATGAAGATTATAGCACGATTCCTGAAGAGGATCGCGAACATATCGATGAAGTTGTAGGTTGAGCCCGAATCTCGATGCCAAGAACCTCCACTGACCTCGGCCTCTATTAGTTCGACTTGATGGATATGAAAAAGAAAGGATGGCTCAACAGTTACGAATTTCGACACTCGCTAGCCGCTTTAGGCTTCGATATGTCCAAACCAGAGTACTTCAGAGAACTACAATCCTACGGCTCAGTGCCGCCCGAATGGCAAGATCCGCACAACTGCCCTGTCAATCGCCTTTACGTTTACCTCGACCAATTCCGATTATGCGCTGCTAAGCTACTTGCCAGCCGAGACCCCCGGCAAGAAGCCACAAAGGTGTTCAACATGTTTGATTATGATGGAGACGGTGTTATTTCCTTTGAGGACATGCGGCGGTTGGCATCCGATATCAAAGAAGAGAGAACAATGACAGACGAGGAGATTCAAAGCATGATTGAACATCTGGATCACGAGGGCAAAGGCGGTGTGAACTTGGAAGAATTCATTCAGATGATGGAAGAGGCTGGTTAAACACATCAACAGATATCTACAAAGGACAGACAGCCAGGCATGCCATAACATGGCGGTAAACCAGTCATGATGAAAATGGTGTTCGGCGTATGGGTTGTGCATTGATCACACGCTACATCAGGCCAATGCCTGCTTGGCACGCTGGCAATGGCAATGGCAATGGCATCAAGGTGTTTGCGCCAACAACGCCATGTTTGTGACAGTTGAGCACACACAACGGTCTCGAAATGTCCTTCGCGACCCAAAGTTTTGCGCCGCATGCGCTGAAAACTTGGCTGGGCAAGTCAAGTCGCATTGTCAGACAAAGACTGGTTCAAGCGGGGATCTTCTGCAGCGCTTTGAGCATAGTAGTTAGCTACATGAAGCATTGAAAGAGAAACAGGGAATGGCGCAATAGGAATACAACGGAGTCAGGAGTAGATTTCAATAAGATCTAAGAATTGTTTTTTGAATGCGTCAGGCGCGCTGTCTAAATTCCCAGAGTCCATCACAAAAGCTTTCCCATTCTCCCATCACAACTAAACCTCCCAAATACCATACTCAACGTTGGTCGAAAGCCACAAAAATGTACTGAGAACAGGGGAATACCATCCTTCGCCTGCGCAAGAAACGGGAATCAGGTTGAAACCGGGAGATGAAGATGAACGTGCAACAAAGAAAAGTCAGGGGTAATCAAGCAGTTAGTCTCTCAGCAGCGAGCTGATGTGACTACAGACATAACAAAGGCGTAAATTGGACTATCAAAGCTAAGCTTAGAATTGAATCAGATCTTGGTTCTGCTTTTGTTGCTGTCCTGCCTGTTGATGAGCAAATGGGTTGTTGGTCTGGCCATTCATGCCTGCAGGTCCAGTAGCGGCGGGCATTTGAGCACCATAGTTGACCGTAGGCATTCCTGTAAATTGCTGTCGGAGGAATGGGTTGTTTCCCGTAGCCTCGGCGTTAATGCGGGCAATACCCGCACCAGCGCTGTTGACGAATGTGCCAGGGGCTGTGTGTTGAGCAGGAATACGAAGATTACCTGTGTTACCATAGGTATCCATGCCATCGCCACTGGCAAGGAGAGTGTTGAGTCGAGTCTCGTGCTCAGACATCTCCTTTTGAGGAGCATTGAATGAGGGCTGCGACTGAGGGAAAGTGTTTTGCGATTGCCCTGGGAAGCTGCTCTGCTGTTGCAGCTGGGGCTGGGGCTGGGGCTGGGGCTGAGACTGGTTACCAAATGTGTTAAGGCTCTTCTGCTCAGGAAGTGCGCCCAGGGATGACATAGGGTTTGGTCGAGCGGACTGTGGGCGGCTGAACTGGGCGAATGGGTTGTTAGAGCCGGTGGGTGTTGGCTGCAAGGATTGCGGCTGGCTGTTGTTGGTTGCCCACGGGTTGTTGCTGCCAGGCTGGACAGTGGGCTCAGGAGATGCTGGTGAGGAGAATGATGGCTGTTGCGGCTGTTGCTGCTGCTGCTGTTGTTGCAGGTAAGGGTTGAAGCCAGTGGGCTGGGGCTGGAAAGCTTGCTGGTTCTGCTGTTGCTGCTGTTGCTGCTGGCCGTAGGGATCGAAGCCCATTCCTGTCTGCTGGCCGCTGAATCCAGTGTTGTAGTTTGGCTGGAATCCGGTGGGCTGAGGTTGCTGGAAGCCAGTATAGGCGTTGTTCATATAGCCAGTAGGTTGGGGCTGGTTCTGCTCGATAGGGTTGGCGAAGAAGTCAACAGGGTTGCCCTGCTGATATCCTTGGTTAAAGCCAGTAAACTGCGGCTGGTTGGTCTGCTGCTGAGGCACGGGATCGTCGTCGAAGAGAGAGGCAGCGTTGCTGTTCTCAAGCTCCCTACGCCTCCTTTCCTCTTCTTCCTCACTAAGCCTGATGGCTTTCGCCAAGTCGTCATCGTCGTCGGGCCCGTTCTGTCGGCTCTCGCGCTTCTTCCTGTCTTCCTCCTCTTGGTACCTGCTGGCCTCCAGAGCTAGGCGGTACTCAGCATCTTCCTCATCAGTCATCTGTCGCCTTGGCTGTGTCTGTTGTCGTCGGGTTCCTTGGTTCGATGGTTCAGCTTGCTGAGGAGCGAATTCTTCAAGGCCAGTAACGCGCGACTTCCATGATCTTCGGTCGCTTCGCTCGGCTCGTAGTCTTTCTTCGTCCAGAATGAGGGAAGTTAACTCCTTTGCAGCAACTCGGACTATATAGTTGTTAGTAGCTGTTTTGCGATGTTCACGTTGTGCACTTACCATTCTGTCCTACGTCGCGACCCTCCTCGTCAACATATTGGAACTCGCGGAGAGTCTTAATGATATAGATACTCTGGCGAGCCCATGTAACAACAAGTTCTGAGCCCTCATGAAGACAGTAATCCAGAACTTTGAGGGCTTTAAGGACGTGACGCCAGTTCTTTCCCTTGTCGTTCAGACGCTTATCGATCATGTCCATAATCTCGTAAAACTCGGTGGATCTGATCGCGTCATGCCAAGTCAGTACTTTCCCATTGTTCCAGAGATAATTTGTCAATGCGCAGAGCGTCTACATACGTGTTATATGTCATTTGAGCGATCTCGCTCATCTGAGTACCGGTTGGGCCCCATGGGTCATTACTGGTAGCTAGGTGTCACTCCGTCAGCAAGGATGGTCCCGCGACACAGCAAGAATCGCAAGTCAGTTCTCACCTTCTCGTACCTTGACCTGGGCGCCAGAGTAACCCTTGGTCACATTTTTGACACTTCGCATTACCTTCGACATGGTGGGCGATTTGTGATGTCTGCTGTATAAGTTCGGATTGTTGGTTCAATATGTAGGGGTGCGTTCTGTGCACCAATCGATCGGCCGAGGTCCGATTTCTCTGACTGAGCCGATTAAGCTTGGTAGAAAGTTTGTCTTTGTACAGTTTGGATTGCGGTAATTTCTGCGACACAATTCCAATGCGCGCCTAGGACGGAGCCAGCGGAGATGTAGGGGGGATTGAGGGGGTTGAGCGAGCTCCAGGGATCACGAGATAATCACTCCCGGTCTCGGCGATGGTTGCGAAGCGTTTGCGACGAGTCTCAATCAAATGGACAGTAATCAGTTGCCGTTTGCTGCAAATTGGCGATTGCGAGGAAGAGCGTTTGTGGAGGAGGCTGGAGGACACGATCGTGGGGTGATTAGGTCTCGATTTCAAGAGGTCGGGGAGACCGATCGGACACGACGTTGTAAAAGGTGGTGATTAGGAGGGAGGCGAAGCACCAAAGTTTGACGTAGCGACGGATTCAGGTGAAGATATAATTCTAATCTGGCCGTTTAGGAGTAGCGATTAGAGGAACAAAGGGCGCTCTTGACGCGACTCAGTGAGGAAAAAAGAGAGTGAGGGCAAGATGATGAATTGGCGCTCTCATGCGGGTTTGGGAGCGGCAAGCATGGAACCAAGCATGGAGCCAAGGCCAAATGGGATGTGGCTCTGCAAGCTGATTACGTATCCATTTTCACTTGCCAGCGCAGACAGGTCCAGACACAAGCTGCGCCAAGGTTTGCGGGGATCCTTGGGTTCTGTGATTGTGTATAATGTGTATATTTAAATCTAATTAACCAGGCATTATTCACTCAACAGGCAGTCATTGCTTTCCAAGATCTCCACCTCATATAGCATACTTAACTCTTTTCTTTGTTGAGAAATCTTCAACTGTTCAAGACTTCGTAAAGTGTGGCTGACGTAGAGCTTACACAGGCGTCAAAGCGTCTTTACACCCGCTTCCCCAATAGGGATATACATACGTCACGCTCCCAAAAGACCCTAGCCGCGTCAATTAAGGACCGACTTACACTGTTCTGGTAATTTTATGCTTGATCCGACTACCCTGTACTCCTCACGCACAGGTAAATAGTCGCATTCTTTCTCAACTGGGCCTGAAGCATCTCATCGAACTACGATTAACCAGTACAGTTCCAGTGCAAATCAAGTGTTATCATTGAATCTTATAGTAGAAGACTATCTACTTCCATTGCGTTGTGTTAAGTTGATGGCGGTCGTCGTCCAAACTAGGACCAACCATATATACCTCTCGTCTCAATTTCGTTTCGATCCCAAGCCAATCAATGAAATATGAACCGCAATTTACGCTAGTTCAATAGCAGATTCCCCAAAATGTTCACCCTTCCGCCTGTACGTTAGCCCGCAAAACATAAGCAAGATATAGGCAAGATTCAAGTCGGGTCAACTTCAAAATAGTCCTCTCCCAATTCCAATTCCACCGCTACCGTTGTCAGGACCACGAGGTCTCTTGGGAGATCTCCCCAAAAGGACACAATCATCCTCCTCACCAGAATCGCTGGTGATATCTGCCCATGGTCGTTTGTTTTGTCCCTGACCTTGACCCCGACCCTGGCCAGGCGAGCTGGAGTGTGAAGCTCGGGCAGAAGTTGTCACATCCAGATCTTCAGTGAGATCGATTGGTGATGCCCGATCTCCAGCTTGAGGTTGAGGAACAATGTTGTCATAAGGTGTAGGGCTGACAAACAAGTCACTCTCTTCGCGTGTTTGTCTCACAGGAGTAGCCTCATCATGGACTGCTCTGCTACTTGATCGCAATGAATCCGCCACGCTCCGAGCAGGGCTTTGTGGTGGTGGTGGTGTTGGTGTCTCTACCTTGGTGACAAACTCAGATTGCCGCTCTCGGTCAGGGCTTCTTACAAAGAGAGAACCAGAACGCTCCCTTTCTCCATGTTGTTGTCCTTGTGCATCTTCAGAGGACCTGTCCTGAATAGGAGCCGGCGGCGGAGGCATAGCAGCCTGACCAACATCGATTGGTTCAGATATGGCATCTTCGTTCTCAACATCGATTGCTTCGGATGTGCCATCTTCATTCTCAACATCGATTGCTTCGGATGTGCCATCTTCATTCTCACCATCGACTGCTCCAGGTGTGTCATCTTCGTTGTCACCATCGACTGCTCCAGACTCTTCGTTGTCACCATCGGCTGCTTGAGATTCGTCATCTTCGTCCTCATCATCACTCGAGAGATTGTAAGTTGCCCCATTATCAGACCAGACTTCATTGCTTGATCCGGGCTCGTACTTGTGCTCTTCCGGATCGTTCCTGGACTCACCCAAGAGTCGAAGAATGTACTCTTCCTCTTGCCCATCATCATTTTCATGAGGCTCAGGAGAATGGCTGTTCGCAGAACGGCTTCGATTGTCGTGGTCGGCACCTACAGCACTGTCGCCGCCGCCACCACCACCATCGTCGTAGTCTTGGTCGGGATCGTCATCAGGGTCGGAATCGCCTTGGTCGTCATCTACATCACCACCAGACTCTTCCTCACTCTGATCCTCGGCATCAGAGGTAAGAGAAACAGGGCTTTGAGGATGTGGGTACATATTTTCACTCTCCGGTGGCGGCGATAGGAGCCCTGTAGGTTCAGGCGGAGGGTTGACGACTGCCTCAAGTATCCGAGCAAGATTTGTCGAAGGACGTAGGCCATTGAATGGCGCCAGATAACGGAGCTCAGAGAAATGAGCATCCTCACGCACCTTTTCACGACGCACGGATTCGTTGATATCGCGAACAAAGGTCCAGTCTCGAACTGGTACCTTCTGCCCAGTCGTACGGTACTTATCGTAGTCCCAGAAGGTTATCTCGTGAACACCACGAAGACAGTAGAAATAATCCACCCCTTGCAAAGTGCGGAGAGCGCGAGCTTTTCTGAAGTTTGGCTGCAGTTCTGTCTTGTCTGCCATATAGGCGACGATATGCGGTGGTTCATGCCTACGCCGCATGTACTGCTTGGAAGACTCAGGTAGGTATACGGCAATACTCTTGAGACGACGAGCCTCGGTAAGAGGAGCCAAGTCATCAGTCCGGCGAGATGTATACTTGTGTTTCTGGTCGATCTCGTACGTGAGTCTCTGTGAGCCTATCAACAACATCTCAATATGCTGCAGATGCTGAAGCTTGCACCCAATTCTCTTCGCAAAGCGACCCTATTCGCCGATAGAAGAGAAATTGAATGTGTTTGCTCCATAAAAAAGGCTTGACCCGATCAAGTTCCACTGCTTGCACACTAGAAGAGGAGCGAGAAGCTTCTGAGGGTGGATGGTCCCAAAAGTGAGAGACACTTGCTCGCGTCCGATATGGAAGCGGTGGAGGAGCGAGGTCTGCTGGTTACAGTTCAAATGGTCTGAGTCGGGCTCGTAGTAAGGGTCCAGTCGAGAGACAGCATGAACGGGCTCTCCGTCGAAAACCAGAACGATTCGGAGGATCTTGACTTGAATGTCGTCAGGAAGGTCGTTGAAGCGAAACGGCTGGAAGTCTGGTTCAGCCGGTAAAGACAAACACCTCCGATAAGGTGGCGGAGTGCAACATTCACCTTCACCTCCGATCGCCTTGGCTTCTTCCTCATCAGTTGGCCGACATAATCTCAGTAGAGGATGCGTGTTTGGTGGTTTCCCTTTGCCGAAAGCCGATGACATGTTCTCCTCTGTGCACGAGAGTTTATATATATCTCCCCAATCGTTATAGCCACGGTATCTGCCAGATCTGATCCAACGTCGATAAACTTTTGGCCACACCTATAACACGTTAGGAACCCAGAAGTTGTAAAAGCCATGGATAAAGAAGTACATACACGTTTAGTCTTCCGAGGTTTACGTCGAGAAATGCGTACATAGTTCCGGAGGTTAGCAGGGAGGAGGTCTCGCGTCTCTTGAGACACAGCTGCTTCCATATCACTTAGAGGCAAATCAATCGCATCAGGGAAATCACCCAAGTCCTCTTCGGATACCAAGCCCCTAAGGGCTTCGTTCTCTTCGTGGAGGTCTTGGTTAATCCTGGTATTTTCGGCATTTGCCCTGTAAAACGCTTGCACTACCTCAAGGTAGGCCAGGTTTTGTTCTCTCAGTTCTCTGATCGTTCGGTTCCGGTCAGTAACTCTAGCTCTGTTGGTGGCTTTGCAACGTGCAAGAGTTTGTCTTTCTTCAAGAAAAAGGGTTCGAATGTCCCTGAGTGTCTGCGCAAGTTTCCACCACGGAGGGTAACATGTTTCGAGGCAGTTGCCATAGAATTCCGGCGCATTGACACGCTCTTCTTCCAGGCACTTCGATACATCTGCAAGTACGGTCTTGTGCCCATGCAATGCATCACCTTCCACATCAGGGTCGTTGATGGGGTGGTTATCTTGGTCGGGATTTGCCTCGGCTTCTGAACCGTCATCGCTAATATCATCGTCCGGATCGTCGCCCGAATCATCGCCTGGATCATCGTCACCACCGGGATTCCCCATGTTGACTCCTGGTTGGTTCGGCTGGATAGGCGCAACATCTTCATCGTTGTCATCATCGTTAGGCGGAGAGGAGGGCACATCACCGCTGTCGCTATAGTAGCCGTCGTTGTCGACAAAGAGACTTTCTTCATTATTGGCCAAAAGCTCATCATCCTCGGCCTCAGCGTCGTCAATGTCCATTGAGTCAGCTCGCTGAGGCCCATCGACCATGTGCGGGATTGGCGAGCCTTGCCCATTCACACCCAAGATGATCTCTTGAGGAACTGGTGTTCCAAAATCCTGATGGTCATGTATTGCTTGACCTTCTTCGTCTGAGTTGAGATCAATAACATCGATGTCGGAATCGGAGAGGCTTTCGTCCGACATGTTGTCAGTCCAGTCACTGAACTGGACAAGGAAGGAGGTTGATATGTAGCAGCTCAAAGATGGAGTTTTAGGATGAGATTAATGATGAAATGTGTCAAGAAGATACTGAGGGAGTAGAAGAAGAGACAAGAAGAAGGCTCAAAGAGAAGCCAAGTGCCCAAGAGGCATGAAGAGGTTGTGGTGTTGAGAGAAGAGATTGAAGAGGGATAAGAGACGAAGGACAGCTTTTATAGACGTGATGGAAGGCGTCGATGAATCACTGCCGATGGAACACTAAGGAGGAAAGAAGAAGAAGAAGCTTTAGAAGAGAAAGAGTCGAGATCTTGAGGTGTACCAGGGAAATTATCGAGTGTTGGAAGGGAGGAATTGGAGAGTGTGGATGAAGAAGGATAGGAGATCACGTATAGCAAGGTACTGTAGAGAAAGACCAGTAACAGTCAACAAGAGAAGAGAATAAGAGCAAAAGGAAGAGGCATTGGAGGACAGAATAAAAGTAGAAGGAGGTTTAGGAATAGGGAGAGGCAAAGGAGTTGTGCTGCGGTTCGGATGATAGGGGTGGAGTTGAAAAAGTGCTGACTTGTGAAGCTCCGTGTAAGTCAGCAGCTGTGTAGAGACGAAAGCCAGACTGAAGTGAGATGGAACGGACGAAAATGGGACAATCACACCGAGAATGATAGACATAGAGACAGCGTAGTCAGACTAAATTCCTATTGTAGTTAATGAGAATTCACGAATATCAATATTGAACTTTCATATATAATTCCCATGATTCCCCATGGTAGCAATAATATTGACATTCATCTTTATATATCATGGCAAATATTGAAAGAAAAAATGGTATAATTGCAGAAACTGATTGACTCGACTCAAGCTCTATTCAATACTGTAGCCTATATCAAAGTAAATGACCTGCCCTCGACCCTGTAAATTATTTGGTAATATTACAGAGCGGAAGAGACGTACTAACAGATGCGTAGATAGCAATCAAGCTCTAGCACCGCTTTTTAGTACTTAATCTCCTCTGGAAGCCGTCTAATCGCTGCGTATGTTGCATAGTGTGGCCTGGTATCTTTTAAATGTTCTTTTTTAAACCCATTTCCGCTTTATAACCTAGTTCTTAAGCTCAGAAGTGATGGGGTAGTGCCAGCCGCGGAAGGTATCCATGACAGTTGTGAACACGACCAGGAGGATACCACCTCCGGGACCCAGACGAAGAACCTGAAGGACTGTCAGTGTAGCTCACGTTTTACTCTTAATGCAATAACTGACCTTGGGCAAGAAACCCTTGTAGAGGGCGCTGAAACCCTCCTCCTTGAACACGGTACCGACAGCAGGGAAGGCCCAGTTGTACTTGGGAACCTGGCCAGGGACCTTGGGGGTGTTCTGAATTCGGCTCTTGACAACGTCCAGGGGAGTGTTGAGAACGGTTCCGAAAGTACCACCAACGGCACCAGAGATCATGTCATTGGTCATCTGGGCCTTCTTGTTCTCTGCCTTGGGGAGAAGTTGTCGGACCTGGAAAATGCAGCCGAAGTAACCAGCGTTCCAGAGAATGTGGCGCCACATGGTGCTCTCAAGACCCTGGTACAGAGTAAGAGGACCCTCGTTCTTGACAGTCTTGACAACACAGTCGACCATGCCGTTGTACTTTCCGGCGGAGGCCTTGTCCTGGAGACGAATCTTGATGAGCTCGAAGGGAACGACGACGAAAGACTCAGTGGCACCGGCTGAGGCACCGGTAAGAATCGAGAGCGGCTGGTTCATCTTGTCGAGGCCAAACATCTTTCGGTAGACCTTGCCCCATTCGTCGTTGGCAGCGAACTTGGTAGCTCGCTTGGGAGCCTCCATGAGGATGGGAGCGGAGATACCACGGTAGAGTCGCGAGAAACTGGCGTATTTTGTTAGTGGTGAGCGCAATGGTTGGATCGCAAGCGCAAAGCGTACCCCTCCTGCTTGATGATCTTGCGGAAGCAGTCAAGCATGCCATTGTATTCGGCGGTGGCTCCGGAACCAGTCTGCAGTTGACTGTTTGTTTAGTTAGCAAATGGTTTGTTTTATCGAAAGGCGCAGGCAAGGCTGGTCATACACTCGGGTCTTGACAACGTCAAGAGGGTACCTGTGGTCCTATTAGCTAAATGTCTCGAGCACGCGACAAATGCTGTCATACATCACCAGAATCTACAGCCAACCAAAATTAGCAATAATTCTCAAAGAAGCATAAATGGCACGGGCATACCTCCGAGACACCGGCAATAGCGCCTAATTACCAAACGTTAGCCATTGACTCCGGAATAAATATCAAAGTTGAACAGGATAACGGGAGCGCAATGCGTACCTGCGGCGAACTGGTAGACGAAAGGGAGGGGTCTATCGTCGGGGTTGGACATGGTGACGACTGTACTGGCGAACCGAATAAAGAGAAGAAGCTGAGCAGAGACGGACGAAGAGAAGAGAAGAGGTTGAGTGGAGAGTTGTCGCAAGTTGACAAGACAAGACAAGGAGCTGGAGACTTAACGGAAGGGAAGATGGCGACCTCCGAGCGAAGACCGGGCCGGGGAGTGGAGGGAATTTGATTTTGGTGGTGCGTCTTTCGTCTGGGCCTAGGGTGTCTTATCGGAGAGTGCGCTTAAGTGATAAGATTCCGTAAACTTGGGTGCTAACGACGAGAAATGCAACATGCGAGCCTTGTCTAGCTTGTATCCGTGGGATTGTGGAGATGAGACCCGGGGGAGGGGTCTAGTTGATGCTCGGCGAGACGGTAAGCAACCGATCCGTGGACGTTTTTGACGTCGCCGATTCTTCTCCGACAACGCGAGTTTCTGTGTACTATTGCTATTTAGGGCAAGTCTTTGATATGTAAATCTTAGCTACCTCTAGGTATGTCTATTTAAATGCTATTAACTGTCTAGAAAAGAAACAAAAATACCTACATTGTGCATTCTCGCATAATTCATATGCTTCAGCTCCATATCCTAAACCGTCATCCGCAACCCGGATGCCCGATATCTGCCGCTAGGTCTGGAACACCTTCAAGCTTGTATCCGTACCCAGCGGTAAATTAGACCTTGAGCCGTTGGTACCTGAACAGAAAAGGTCGGCATCGGTAGCAGCATCAAGGGCTCCCTTGTCCTTGGCTACAGGTGGCTCATTCTTGATAGGCTCTGCTATAAACAAGAGCCCGCAATGATGCAGACGCGGCTCCACGGAGCTGGGACATTTAAGAGCTCAGGCCATTGCTAAGCTTGCTGTAACAAGGGAAGCCAGCTCGAGCTTTGGGAGAAGCCGAGACAAATACCTCTTGGAAGTATCAGATCAATAGTTGGACGCAATATCCTGCAAGTCATTCAAAGTCATAAGCCAATCCGATCAGGGAAAGCATTCGGAGACGTCCCATTTAGAACTTCTATCTAACTGTTAGTGCTCTGCCATAAACCGTTTTCGGTCTGAAAATGCCGCGGAAACTTGCCGTTGCACATTTGAAGCATATTTTTGCGGTTGCATCTTTGACATGTACCTGACTGAGATATGGCCTCAATCAACCCATGATGCTGATCACCGTGCACCGGCCTCCATCCCCGTCGACCGAGCGGATCCCACGACTTGGCCCGTGATGGTCAACACGGCCGAACCCCGATGCCAGAGCGTTTGTGTATTAAGCTTTATATGATAGTGACCAGGCTTTACCTGATTATGTATTCATTTAGGCTTTGCTGTTAAGTCTCCTGCTGATTTGCGCTAAGCTTGCGATTTTCTCTGGGACTTTCGTAGCCATTGATATGCGTAACTTATCTTCTTGTTGGTCATTCCCATAAGCTTGGCCGCCTGGCCGTATACCAAGCGCTCTACTCATTCCCGTTGCATTCATAAGCAATCGTCTTCTTGCTACTTTATCTTGTACAGTATTTCGGGCTCCGAGCTCGAACCAGACTCAGCAGCCCCAAACAGCTGTAGACAATACCTGTGCCCCGGACTTCCGGAGCCATTCCTCACCTCAACCTCCCATCTCGAGAAATCCGTTCGCCCTTCGGATTGTATCCGACTGAGCGTGCGTGTGAGAGGCTCGTGACAAGGGAAATTTGTTCTCACTTCACGTGAATGAGTTTGCTCGTCCGTCATAGGTATTCGGTAACCTATTACGGAGTACTTGTTTTGAATCATTTCGACTTATATCACCCTTGTCCGTACACATGGACAAGCATGCCTGAACCCGACAGCTTCATTTTGTCCAATCGAAGACTTCCGCAGGAAAGAGTCTTGCGTTTTCGATTCTTCGTGATGGAGATTTGAGTTGCCATTGTCTATGATGCCGAAAACGACACAGCCTGCCCGGACGCAGCCATCAGCAAATATCCAGAGCGACAAATAAAAAGCGTTAAATGAAGCCATGTGCTGAAGCCTTGGATTGTGTTGTAGAGCTTTGGACCTGCACACCTGGAGACAAGAGCCGTTATTGGTTCAACCAGCAGTTTGCTCTCCAGCTAATGGCGGGGTTGATTGTGCCTGTATTGGGGCACGTTTTTGGGGCATGCTCAAGGCACTAGACTAGGTGGCTGACGCGCACAATTGGCCCCTCGGTATGGACCTTCAATCTTCAAGTCATGAACGACATCGCTTCTTCACCCTTCCAAACCTGACAAATCGTCTCTATTCGTCCCTTGAATTGGAAGTTTCTTATTGGAACTATTACAATACTTTCGAGACTTCCGACTTCAACTTTAATTTTTCTATTCAACTTCGAAACGACCTACGCCCCTTTCTGTCCTCCCTATCAGTTGACTGAATCCGCGCTCGGTGGCAACTTATACAATCACAAGCAACCGTCGCATTCTGCTTTGCTCCAGCAACACCACTTTTTGCACCACTCGAGAGCTTGAAGATACATCAAGCTCTCCTGCGCTACAAACTGCACCTTTAAATAAGCCGTGACCCATCGAGAGTCACAGCGAGGTGCCTTTCGCGCCCGGGAGAGTCCTCTTACCCCCTGCTCATGAGTCACTTACTGTGGAAATATTACTGGGAAAACGATGTCGACCGATTTCGGCGTCTGCTGGCCCCAACCAGCTACAATGCCCAGGCAGTTTCAAAGAGTCCTGCGATAGGAGGACCCGGGAGCTTCTTGGGAGGAAGTCCTGGACTTCCGGGCACTTCCCCACGACCAGCAGCCAAGCAACGACGAGCATCCGGCCATCCGCAGACACCTGGTAAATCGAAGGACGGACATGCGCATCTCGGACGAACAGAAGTCAACAGCCGCGACCATGCCGGACTTACAGTTCTACTTCGAGCCGCCTCATCGACTGATCCAAATGCCCACGAGTTTGTCCGGACGCTCGTCGAGCACCCTGCTATCGATCTCTACGTCCAAGATCCCGAGAGTGGCTGGAATGCCCTCCATCGATCCTTATACGCCGGGAATGTTTCGATTGCGCGCCTGTTGCTGGAAAAGGAGCGGGTAGATTTGACCAGTCATAACCTCAGCGCCGTGAACAAAGTCGGACTTTTGATCAAGACCAAAGATCATGAGGGTAACAGTCCCTTCGATGTCTACAACTCGACAATCGCCGAAAGATCACTCAAGAGCATGGAAGATGGGCACACCTCGGATAGTGATGATGATAGCGTTGATAGCGGAGGGGATGGTTTCCACCAGTGAGTCACTTAAAAGATACTGGTCAGGACTTGGCTGATTATTGTTCTAGTACGGTAAAAGTCTCACATGGGCTGCAAAGCTCCATCGATGGCGACGAACTATTTGTTTTTGGCAGCAACAAGAACGTGTCTCTTGGGGTTGGCGATGAGGATGATCGACAGTATCCTGATCGTGTCCATCTTTCAAGGCCAGACCTTCTTGTGCACCGATTATATCACTCTCACTTGGATGAACAGGATGTGGAGGCCCCCTCCTCATTGAACCTGGAGGAGATTCCAACTTTGGTTCGAAATCGTCCGCTTGTCATTCAAGACGTGTGCATGTCAAAACTGCACAGCGCTATTTTGACAACCGACCCAGTCTCGAATCTCTACATCTGTGGTGTTGGCCGCGGAGGTCGACTCGGATTAGGAGACGAAAACACACAATTCAAGTTTGTGCCTGTCGAGGGTCCGTTCATGGACAAGAAGATTCATCAAGTTGCGCTGGGTCAAAATCACACCATGGCCGTTGTCGATAATGGCGAGCTTTGGACATGGGGCCTGAATTCTGTCTCGCAGCTCGGATATGCCCTTCCTCCACCGATGAAGGCAGATGAAGAACCCATGAGCCTTACTCCGCGCCAGGTCTTTGGGTCTTTGAAGAAGGAAATTGTTCTGGGTATTGCCGCATCCGCAAACCATTCCGTTGCTCATACAGGATCTTCGCTTTTCACCTGGGGCCGAAATGTTGGCCAACTCGCTCTAATGGATGCCGATTCAAGATCGCTTGATGTTCAACATACTCCCAGGAAAGTGGCTGCATCCCTTCTGGCCGCATCAATTGAGATGGTGTCCGCGATCGACAAGGCTACAATATGTCTGCTATCAAATCACACAGTTTGGGTGTTTAGCCACTATGGCTATAACCTGGTCAAGTTCCCACTCCCTGATGTTTTCGCGAACAACGTTTTCATTACACGCTATGAACCTGCAAGCCGAAGGGAAATTGATTATATCACTGCAGGTGGCGAGACAATCGCCGCAGTAACTGCGCGTGGAGATCTTTTCACATTGCATTTGAATGAGAGGGGCGACTCAACTCAGTCAGCTGCGTCCACTACCAATCCGGTCAAGATCAAGAATGCTTTGACTCAACCACAATGTATTTGGGACTCTCGCAAGGACGGGGTTGCTTCTGTTGGTGTTGGAGAGCACGGTTCAGTCATCATTTGTACAGAGTCAGGGGCTGTGTGGAATCGCGTCAAGCGTTCCAAGGGCAAACTGACCGGGTTTTCTGGGTCTAGTGACTTGAAGCGGAAAGACGTCAAATTCCAGCGAGTACCTTACATCACGAACTGTGCAGCTGTTCGTAGCTCCATTTTTGGCGCTTTTGCAGCCATCAGAAAGGACAGCAAAGTCATGGCACAGGAGATCAACATCAGCGAAAAGACACTCCGTGACGACATCGGCTCTCTCTTATGCCTTAACGACTTTGAGGCTCCGCAACACCACGTTGTAACAAAGGGCGCTCGGAAAACCTGGGAGGCAGCTATTGCTAGAGAAAAACGTGATCCTGTCAGTTACGAACTTCTTCATTCAGTCGACATTGAAGCAGACTTGCGGCGCTGGTTGGAAATGAGCTCCTTTCAATACGATGACCTCAACATGGCAATTTGTTCTTCATCTCTGCCTGATATCAAGATACCAGTTCACAGTTGGGTTCTTGCTGGAAGAAGTTCAGCTTTGCGACATGGATTATCCGAACTGCGCACCCGAGGGACAACATTCAGCACAGACACTTTCAGTCTTGAGCTTATGGGCGACAAAGCCTTGTTGACACTATTCGAAATCGATATCTACACCGTTCTCAATGTCGTGGTCCATGCCTACCAAGACAGGTTCGTCCCAGTATGGAAGTATACGCGCGAGGCACCTTCACTTGCGGTTCGTTTCCGACATGTTAGGACAGAGTTGATGAAAATTGCAACTGCTCTCACTTTACCACAACTTGAGACAGCAGTTCGCTTGCAGACCGGGGGTGTGGAAGAATCTCTCGACGGCGATTTCAAGCAAGCAATCTCTGATCCTTCATTCTTCGATGATGGCGATATCATCATTGAGTTGGATGGGGAAGATATAATGGCGCACAGTCAATTATTGTGTCAGCGATGTCCTTTTTTCGAGGGTATGTTCCACGGACGATCCCAAGGCCAATGGCTCGCTGGACGTCGTGATGGCATGGATTCGACAGAGTTGATCCGAGTTGACCTTAATCACATTGATCCCGAAACTTTCCACTATGTCATGTCCTTTATTTATGCGGATATCGGGCAAGAGCTCTTTGACAGTGTCTCGGTGTCCAACCTGGATGAGCTATCAGAGCTTGTGCTTGACGTAATGGGGGCTGCAAACGAGTTGATGCTCGACAGATTATCTCAAGTTTGCCAAGGTCTCATTGGCAAGTTTGTGACGACAAGAAACATTTCAAACTTGCTTAATGAGATCAGTCCATGCTCCATCACAGAGTTCAAGGATACAGGACTTGAATACATCTGCCTGCAATTGGAGTCGATGCTTGAAAATCATCTCCTTGATAATTTGGATGAAGACCTTCTACTCGAACTTGATGAGGTGGTCCGGGATAATCAACTTGCACGGTTCCCCTTTGTTCGGAGCGGAAGAGCGGAGCTACTACTGCATGAGAGCTTCCCTGAATTGGCTGCTGATATCGAAGAGGAACGGCAGACTAGGATAAGAGAGATGGCATACAAGACAGCTCAGAGAGATGACGAGAAGAAGCTATCATCATCGTTCAAGGCACGTATTGGTAGTTTGGACGAAGGTAGCCCCCTGCAAACCCCAGATACACTTCGGCGCAAGTCGAGAGGTGGGCGTAACGAGCCTTTCAGCCCTAGTTTGCGACCAAAGCAGTCACAGGCAGATATGATATTCGATATGGATGACGAAGACGGCTCTTTGTCCGCCAAGCCTCGATCACCGACAAATGAAGCTGTTAACCTTCGTTCGCCGCTGGACACAGATGATATACCGCAGCTTCCTAAAGCATGGCGAGAGTCGAAGGGTAAAGAGGTTGCAGGCTCCGCGCTTAGCCCAACTCCCCTCGCTTTCTCCATGTCTCCGGACTCCCAGCCCTCTGAACTAAGTAGCTTGAGGACACCGGGCCGTACATCATCCAGACCTGGTGTTCCATGGTCGTCATCCAAATTGGCCACTTCAAAGTTAGACCTGAAGGATATAATGTCTGAGGCATCGTCTACGTCTACTTTGACAGCCGGATTGCAAGCTCAAAAGGCACAAGACGCAGCTGGGAACAAGCCACAGACCAAAATATCACAAAAGGAACGGAAGAGACAACTTCTAGCACAGGCAGCAGCAGAAGCGGCGGTCAAGGGCGAGTCGACGAACCACGTACCTTGGGAAGCAGTTCCAGAAGGGGGACGAGCGGCTCCTTGGAAGGCAGCAAGTCCAGTACCTAAGACGTCGTTAAAAGAGGCTATGTCTGCGGAATCAAACATGCCTAAAGGGGTATCTGCAAACGCAAAACCCCTCGTCGCTTCAGAGACCAAAACAAAGTCAGCAACACGGCGCACTGCGTCACCCGATACAAGGTTTCCGGGACAGGTTCGAACCAACAGCTCCCCCGCAATTGTCGCAGGACCATCGACAGAGCAGCCTAAGAAGCCGTTGGTGCCACACTCCAAGTCTTACTTTACACCGGCAACAAAAGCGGAGCCAACTATTGGGTTCAGCATGGCCGATATCATTGGCCAGCAGAAGCGCGAGCAGGAGGCCGTCAAGGAAGCGGTTGCGAAGCGGTCACTTCAAGAGATTCAGCAAGAGCAAGCGTTTCAAGAGTGGTGGGACCAAGAGAGTAGAAGGACACAAGAGGAAGAGGAAGCTCGGCAAAAGCCGAAGAATGGTCGAGAGAAAGATCCCAAGGGGGCGAAGAAGAGTCGACGAGGACGAGGTGGTAAGGTTAAAGGTGCTGGTGAAGCGGCTACGAACGCCGAGCAGAGCGGTGCAAGTGGAGGTAAGGCCGGAGGGGCTCCCAGCACAAGCACCAACAACCGGGGATCTAGAAACGGACGAGGTGGAGTTGGAGCTGGCGCTGGTCGAGGTAGAGGAGGTAAGGGGCGTGGCAACAAACCCCAGACTGCATGATGTTGCAGTGAGAATGTTGGTCTTGAGGAGCATAGAACTCAAAGAGACATTGGACAGGTTGGGGCTGGGCAGCTGCATAATTGACAGGCCTGTTTTATTGTATGAATTAGCTGATTCTTGGCTTCGAATGCTAAGTATAACGTATATATGACCATCTCCGGAATGAATAGAGAAACAGTAGAACAAACTATAGCCGTCTAACGTTTTAACTTGCACAATCGGCATCGACAGATCATGATAACCTTGAGGGGCCGGCAATGACCTTTGAATAAGAGGCATCATCAATGGGTTTGTTGAGAAGAGAATTTGTTGCACGAAGATGAAGCTTACTCGGCCGTGCATATGTGACACAATATATGCCCAACATGCTCTCATCAAGGTGATGTCTTCATAACATTGACTCTCAAGGTTCGCTTCACTGGTATAAAGTTGCCGTATGCGCATATAGCTTTATAGTATTTACTTATCCGCTACCGTATGCATCAACCTTGTACGAGATGCAATCTGCGGGGACGGTTTGATCAAAAGCGCAAAACGTTCCGGATCTACAGAGCTAGACTGGATAGAGCAGGCTCCAAGAAAGATGCATACCAGAGACAGATAGATGCCGCGATAAGAGGGAGGTGTTGGCTTTGTTTGTTGCGGTTGACTAGGTTGAGCAGGCAGCGCTGCTTATCTTCAAGTAAAAGGGCTTATCTCATTTGCTTGTGTCGTAGCAAATGCAAGGCAATGCAATGCAATGGATACTCGGGGCGAGAGGGGAAATGTCATGACTCAATATCGATTCCATCTATGACTGTGACTGTTGTTTTGCAGCCACCATGAACCAACCAGAAGAGAAGAGGGAGTTGGCGAAGGATGCCCTGCCTAAAGCTACGAATGGGGTTATTTGAAAAAGAGCAAATAATAACAATGGAACGCAAATGCTATGTATTGTGTTAGATTGCGTGATACGGTACGGAGTAGAGAGAGAGAAGACCTATTCTCACGAGAACCTCTGTAGGTATAGACCCTGAATTAGGGGATTCAGAGTGAGAGCACTGACCTACCTTAGCCTAGATCCCCTGTTCTCCATCTAGGCTGTGGCTGTTTGAGGTGCCGGAGTGTTTCTAGTCGCTACCTTACCTTAGTCTCATGCATTGTTATTGATACGGGCTGAATCGTTATCTTGGATAAGATCCATTCGTTCTTTGGTCACGAGACAATCAACAGATTAGAAAACCCCTCTCATCTTTTATCTTGGATATCGACAAACAGCGTCAGATCTCGTATTTTATAGAGATCGAATCAACTTAATACTGTCACTGACTCGACTCGACTCAGGCGCATACAGCACTGTAGTCCTATGAACCCTCCCTGTGACGTGAGGCTCTAGCCGATGACGACAGCCCGTCCACCCAATCCACTCCTGGTCGCTCATCACGAGGTCCTTGGTGGTGACCTCTTTCATCGCCTCTAATCTACAGTAGCATTTCATCTTATCTCGGTCTTCGGCTCAGACAAACAAAACAGCCAATATCTCTTTTTAGCTTTTTGACTCAATCTTGCTACATCCAACAACGGTTTCCGTGCTGCAGCAACCCGCTATCGTCTTGTTTAATCCTCTTCTGCGCACACAAGAACACAAACAACCGCGGTACCTGTACTCTAGGCTCTCTACGGAGTGCCCCCATGTTAGTGCGACATTAGTCCTCTACTGTGCTGCACCGTACAGTGCTAGACCCTCTTCGCTCACACCTCGTCCAGACCTATTACATCGACAACGAACCCTGGGAGCTGCATCTGTCTGCCTGTCCTGCCTTGCCTTGCCCGGCTTTTGCGTTTGCGTTTGCTTTTGCTTCTGCTTCGTCTCTGATTAGGACGTGTCTGCATCTCACCGACAATACAAACGACCAACCGCCCAAGCTTTAATCGAGACGCCTTGTCACTTTTTACACTTTCCGCATCAACCTACACTACAACCTGCCTCCGCTCCCTCTCCGAGCCCGTATCCAATCCCGATTCCCTTAGGACTTGCCGCCGAATCCATCGATCGAGCCTCCCTTTTATCGGTCTGCCCTTAACGATATGAACAATGGATGAGCAGGTCTCGTGGCCGATTAAAATTCCTATACGTTCGTGATCAATCCATCTATTATACAACGACCGCAAGCATCATTTGCGCACACGATATACAATGCATCAACAACCCCGTGGCCCGGCCCGGGTGTCATCACCGGCTGGAACTCCTCAGCCAGGTGTACCATCCCGATCTAACAGCACCCGGGAAGCTGTTCTGGGCTCCCGGCCTCGAGCCGGCTCTAACGTCGCCGGGAGAGATGCCCCGAACTCGCCAAACATCGAGAACCCGCCGACACCGGCACCACCCGCCGAGTCTGTCAAGAAGCTTGACCAAATAATACAGGTATGGATGGCATGGGTTGAGGTGCATTGGTCAAGGTCAAGTTTGAGGTGCTGATACGTTCCCAATCTATAGAATTTCTATGCAAAGACAGCTGTGCTTGTCCTCGACTCTCGCATCAAGACTAAGCCTGCGCGCGGAGCCAACGGTGCCCGGAAACCCAATAAATGGGTAGGTTTTATGGTTGTGTATATAACTTCAGTGGCTGATTCTTCATTAGTTCCAAATCGAGACCGATGAGATCGACGATTTTAGGGATGAGCTCAAGCTTTGGAAGAATTGTGGCAGCCTCGATAATCGCCCACCCCCAATGATTATCGAGGTCTACCTAGATACCTCCCGATTAAAAGATAGCCAGAGCCTTGTTATCGTTGATGAGAGCGGCAAAAGATGGGATGTGATGGAACAGCTGAACTCGTCGAATTCCTCTACCGATAGCTCATCAGGTGCATCGCGAAGAAACTACGAAGTCATTATTGAGAGGTGGCAAGTTGACCTCAAGTACTCAGGCTCAACGCCTATCGACTTTGGCCCGATCCTACCGACCATCTACAAGAAAGCCATTGTTTTCTTCCGGTCTTTGTTCACTGCAACGCGCCTCCTTCCAGCATGGAAGTTTGCTAGTCAGGGACCTGCTAAAAACTCTCACCCGGCGCTCATTCCACAATGCCGGATACGTTCATCCCAGTCTGATCGCTCGCGTTACGATCAGCTGCGTCTTCCCATTGATGGCAGTCCTGAACCCGTGACGGAATACGTGTTTGGAGATCTGGAGGTCCCTGTCGGGCGATTGAGCACAGTTGTCACGTATCGCAATGATTGTAATTTCCGAGTGGATGACTCGGAGGCTCTTCTAAGCTCTCGCTTTATGGGCGTCGACGAAAACTTCTTCAGACCCTCCCTACCACAACAGGACGACAATCAGCGAGGACCTGTAGCTGAGGTAGGATCATTACGTGACCATCGCTCGCGCCCGAATTTGAGTGATATGCAGCAACCTTATGGAAGTTTATCAACGTTTCACGGAAATGTCCCAGTGGGGACCAGTCCGATCTCGGCTCTGAGATCGGTGCGACCACCAGGTTCTGATACAAGCTCGCCTCCAGAGTCACTACCAGCACAGAACGATGGAGGTGGTCCAAGCTCTATGCCGGTCCGCCAGAGTACGATACGACCATCATTGCGAGAGGCTTCAAGCAGACGACCTTCGGTGTCGTTTCAGCCCTTCAAGGCGGGCTCATTGTCGGGCTCGCCTATACCTAAACATATCGATACTGAGCCAGCTTCCCCTCAGTCGTTGACACGACCAGGTATTCCTTCGCTCAGGCAAGCAGGAAACCGGACATCACTTACTGCTGGCATGCCAGCTTCATTACGTGGTGGCCCTCCTCCAACATCTGTAGATCCTGGTACTGCTAGTTCCCCACGACCTGCATCAACTAGTCGCTACAGTAGCAGCTTCGGTCATCGTCGTGGCCGCCTTTCATTTGGAGGAGCCAGCCGGGCTGGAGATGATGAGCAGGGCAGTAGTGGAAAGCAGAGTTTGTCTTCCTCGGTTGCGCAGCCTGGGTCTGGTCTTCTTGCTGAGGTGGCGGGGACCAGCTCAGATTCGCTCCAAGAGGACGAGGAGCAACTCCGCCTCTTTATAAGTGCCATGGAAGATAAGAAAAATATCGTCAGTTTTGATTCGACGAAGAAAGGCGAGTCCGCCACGAACAGAACCGTTGCGCAACTATCGCGGTTTCACCAGATGAAGGATTCGAATAATGCTCTTACCGAGTCAATGACATCTTCCGTACAGATGCAAAGGTCATCAAGCTCATCTAGTCGACAACTGACGAGCGTACCTGGAATGTCTGCACCGGCATCAGTGTCTGCTTCGTCGTCTCCTGGCAAGCCGCTCTCGCCGCACACACCTCACACGCCAGCAATTCCGTCAAGACTCAGTGAGAACTCGATTATTGACTATACTGGACAAGGACGGATTACTTCACGACAAGGGCGAGCCTCTGATAACGCGCCACCGGGTACTATTAGGGAAGGTACAGTGACGCAGGATGGCACGACAGCTATTGACATCCCTCTATCACCACGACTGGCAACATATCAGCGACGGGCAAGCTCGGTGGCACTACATAATCGATCTATGGTGGATGATGATGACGCGGATCTCGCTTTCGCGCACCGAAGTATCAGTTTAGGTGCTGATGATAGAGAGCCTCCTACGTTGAGTACCCTGCTAGGCAGGCAGATGCAGCTTGAGGAAGATTCCACGCAAGGCGAATCGGATCGCCTTCAGCCCGCTGCTGAAATTGAGAGCTCTGATACACCTGGGATGCTCCAGCAAGGGCTTTCGGAGGAGACCCCCCCTGAGGGACTGATTCCAGCAGCAGCATCTAGCTCACCATTCGGTCGACGACGTTATATGGGCATGACTTCGCACAGACAGACCCCGCCACAGTCATCGCGGGGGAGCTTTACTGGGTCTGTCAACCGACAAGTTCGGGGTGACGATGACTCTGTCAACGAGGAACCCCTTGTTTTTGACTTTTCGGAAATGGATGCTCAAGGTCGACGAAGCATCGAAGAGGCGCGTAGTAGCGCGCATGGGGCACCGGGCTCTGGGTCGGAGAAGGGAAGATATGAAAGCCGCGGTGTTTCCAGACGAGGTTGGTAAGGATGTCATTGCACATACGCAATGTATTTTGAACATACAATACATACAGCATCAATTTGGTTGTAGCAGCGGGACGAATATTCATGAGCTTCATTTACACCATGGGTTTTTGTTTCAAAGGAAGTGGAGTTGCCGGTAGGACGGCTTTGGGTTGTCTTTTAGTAGATTGTTTATGGATGAAATGAGCGGCGTACATGGATTTGCATTCATTATTCAGTTGGAAGTTTGGTTCATATCAGCGATGAATGTAGCTATAGCAAGCGGCATCCTTCATTACAAGGCAGGCTCTAGGGAGTTTAAAGTTAGGAATATCAATCGCCAACATCCAAGCACTTTTCTAGAACCTCCGCAATGGCTTGTTAGTATTATCCGATGGCACCCAATCCGAGGAGCCACGCCACGTAAGGACGTCACCCTAATGACGGGGACGCGCAACTGGCCACGGAGTTGACGGTCTGTATTGTGTATTATTAGCTATTTTACAATCACGGCCAGCAGAATTATGCAACTTGGTCTTTTCAGTACTGATATTTGAACAGAGGAGCATACTCAGCCTTGTGTAACTGGGTATAACTTTCACTTCTAGGATGGAATTCATGTTGATCGCCATCCATCTTGATCATCTAACGTTAGCTCGGCTCTAGGTAGAAGTTGGCTGTGCACGTGTGAAATGAGGTACTGTGGCGCACGCGTGTCCCTCCAGCCACATGAACCAGGGAGCTTGTGTTGGGGAAGGTCTTGACCAGGTTACCCAGTCCAGGTAAGGTAGCTCAGCCCCGCTGCTTCCTTCGCCGCTCGTTCGTCATCAGTGGGAAAGCGAGAGGTAGCTGGAAGGAAGCCTGCTTGAACTCTACATTAGTTTCATTACTTTACCTATTAAGCATTCACTATATCCTTGCTGTAAGGACAATACCAACTACAAAGGCGTATACGTACGACGATTCACATTTGTCCAGAAAGGATTCTACTAAAACGGTCCAAGTGACGTGCCCGTGTGGAGTGCGACAGCCGAAGACGTAACCCAGGGTCTTGGTACGGATACAGAACCTCTTCATCTCGCATCTCGCATCATTGTCGCCAACCAACTTCCACACCAAACATCCGCATCGTCGCTATCGCTTCCTCTGTTCTCCAGTCATACGACCGATAACCGCACAATATACAAGGCTTTTAGCCAACGAGGCCACTCCGCGTCTTGCGCTTTGACAACTACCCCCGCCGATAACTGATACCCAAATCACCACCATGTTCCGAGCCTCAGCAGCAGGCCCCTATGACGATGCCGTCAGTATGTTATGCTTTCCATTTATATCTGTCTGATCGTGCAGGCTTGTTATGACTTGCATATGTCTCGATGTGTGAATTATTGTGGCTAACCCCAGCATAGCCAAGGCCACCGACGAGAACCTCACCTCCGAGGATTGGGGCGCTATTATCGAGGTCTGCGACAAAGTAGGCAACGATCCAAACGGTCCTAAGGAGGCCGTTCAGAGTATTATCAGACGTCTTGCGCACCGCAATGCTAACGTCCAGCTCTACACTCTCGAGGTATGTCGACCACCGTATCCTTACCTTCACCATCTCAAGCTTCCTCTACTGACCTCAAATTAGCTTGCGCATGCTCTCGCTCAAAACTGCGGAAAGAACATGCACCGCGAGCTCTCCAGTCGTGCTTTCACAGATGCACTGCTCCGCCTCACCAGCGACCGCAATACCCACACACAGGTCAAGTCGAAGATCATTGAGCACATGAAGAGTTGGTCCGACATGTTCAACAACGACCCCGAGCTGGGTATCATGAGCGATGCCTACAACCGCGCCACACGAAGCAACCCGAACCTCCAGCCCCCGAGCGCTCCTCAAAAACAAGGCCTTACTGATGTCGATCGCCAGAAGGAGGAGGATGAGTTGCAGATGGCACTCACGCTGAGTCTTCAAGAGGAGGAGCGCAAGAAGACTGCTGCCAGCAGCCCAGGCGTACAAGCCGGCCCCAGTGGCCAGGCAGAGAGTCCTGCTCCAGCAGCGCCCGCCGGCACTACAGCCGCGACTGTTAGCCGGGTGCGCGCCCTGTTCGATTTCGCACCCTCAGAGCCTGGTGAGCTGGAATTCAAGAAAGGCGATGTGATTGCTGTTCTCGAAAGCGTGTACAAGGACTGGTGGCGAGGTTCTCTACGAGGCAAGACTGGCATTTTTCCACTCAACTATGTTGAGAAGCTTGCCGATCCCACACAAGATGAATTGCAACGCGAGGCTCAGATGGAGGGCGAAGTGTTTGCTGAGATCAAGAACGTCGAGAAGCTACTCACACTACTGAGCACTTCTAACACAGCACCAAGAGAAGAGGATAACGAGGAGATTTCCGTACGTTGTTTCCGCAAACTGGCATATGCAGATGAAGCTGACATTCTATCAGAAACTATACCACCAGACACTCGCCATCCGACCGAAGCTCATCAAGTTGATTGAGAAGTACTCTCAGAAGAAGGGTCAGTCTTGAGATGGCCGATTTAATGAACATTTGCTTACCTTTTTAGATGACTTCACACAATTGAACGAAAAGTTCATCAAGGCTCGACGGGACTACGAGGCACTTTTGGAGTCTTCCATGGCTCATCCTCCTCAACACAACTACCAACAGTACGCAATGCGACCAGGACCAGGTCAAGGCTATCCTCAAGCTGGTGGTTATCCTCCTCAAGGAGCACCTGCTCAGGACCCATCCCGATATTATACTCCTGGCCCAGGAGGTTCGTTGTCCCATATAATAATACAAGTTTTCCATGCTAACCATTCTCAAGACCAACCTCCATACCAAGCTTCCTCCCCACCTCCCAACTTCCAGAGTCAGCCTCAAGGTCAAGCACCTCCCTTTTATGTGGCGGGAGCTGAAGTACCTGCTGGCTCGCAGCCTTACCCTCCCAGAAACGAATCTCCTTCCAACGGCAAACAGCCTGCCCCCATCAACACCCAGGCCCCTGGTCAAAACTTCAACCCCTATAACCAATCTCAGAGTAACAACCCGTATACGCAAGCACCCATGGGTGGTCGACCTAGTAGCACATACGGAGCGCAGGAACTGGCCACCTCTGTTTACGACTCGCCTATTGCGACCAACAACCCACAACAGCCAGCCTCAGCTGCCACTTTCTCAAGCTCGGTCTATTCTCCCGAAGACCAAAATAATGAGAACGCCAGCGCGCCTCCTGGTCCCTACGCTTCTCATCAGCAACAGCCCCAGCAATACCAAAGCTACAATCCTTCTCAAGCACCTCCGATGCCCACAGGGTCAGCCCCTCCTCCGCCTCAGAGTGTAATGACCCCTCCCCCTCTTCAGCCTGGAAATGCTGCTGCGTATGATGCCCGTCATGGTCTACCCAGCCAAGGTACTCCTGGCGGCCAGACCCAGTACAAGCCCTACAACCCTCCTGGAGATGGCCCTTCCGCCCCAGCACCAGATAGCTACTACCAGAGTGGTGGGGTTTACTAGAGAGCACGGTAGTGTGGTGGATAGTCAACTTTTGCTATAGCTTTCAATACAAGCCCTGTGCTTCCTCAACTTGGAAGCTTTTCGATATTACGATTCAATCATTATCGTTGTCTTTAATCTAGCTGTCTGGGCGGACTATGCGCATTCTCGTTACCAAACAGTCTTGACGGCTTAGCTGTGTTTCTTCGACGATGTGCTGGGATGGGAGCATCTATTATCAACTCAACTTGACTCAAATGTACATTACTGTAGTCAAAATTTTGTTGTTGATTTTTACAGTTGAATTGACCAAGAAAACATCTCAAGCGCACCTCTGTTCTTCCTTGTGTGTATTTGGATATAATAATACATAGGCTCAGTGATATATATCGTACATAATTATCTACATAGACGCGGACGACATCTCCATATTAGTTGATAGTGCCTTCGTTACGAACCAGTCGTGCCCTCGTTTCGTTTCACAACCTGAAACCTCGACCGTCGCGCCCCTGTAACAGTCCCTTTTTTTGCCGCCTCCCGCCCCATTTTCCCTCATTGATTTCCCTTCCTCCTCTTGATTCTTTCTTTGACCATATCAAAAAATAAATTAATTCTTTACGCTACTGTTCATTCTTTCTTCAAAGCCCCTGTCGGCAACTTTAATTCATTCTCCTTGTGGTTTCAGCTGGTTCTGTAATTACACGCCTTCAACTCTCTTATCCAACTTCCACCGATTTAACCACACCACTTCATATCATACTCGTCAAAATGAAGACTACGCTCTTTGTCACGCTCCTCTCTGCGACTGCGTCTCTCGTCAGCGCCGGCATCGTTGTCACGCCTGTTTTCTTCAACCAGATCGTTGAGAAACTATCGGGCGATTGTCCCTTTGGTGTAGTTACTCCTCAGGGCTGCGCGTATGTATTCAGATCATCCAGGTTGTCTAGGTCTTTGGGATCATAGTTACTAACTTTCTTGTAGGCCTCAGCGCGGTTAAAGAGATGGTTCTTAGTGTGGATGGTTAGTTCGATAGCGGTGATTGGGTTCGGCGTTGGAAGAGACGAAAGTCTGAGAAGCTTTTCAGTTTGATCGGTGGGCTTTGCTAGTAGAGGGGGTTTCTTTGATTAAGCGTACTTTTGACCAGCCCCATATGTAGCTGGCTATACAACACAACATTGACTGAGGTCAAGCCTGTCTTGGGTTTGGTTGGCTTAGCTGAATTGCGTACTTACAGAGAGCAATTGAAGCCCTTCATAGTAACTATTACATTGTCAAAAGCGCTTGAGTGAACTTGATGCATTCCACAGTTCATTCTATATACGATCTATATATGCATAACCTCATAGAACATAAGACGAATCCCAGGAGCCTACGTAGTTGATACCATCCCAACTTGCTATAACTGACAGCCACCGCTCACACGGTATTGGATCTCGTTGACCTCAGAGTTAGACTTGCGGAAGCCCTTGTCCTGGGGCCGCTTTGCAACATCATAGGTCAGGAACTTCTTGACCTCTGGAACAAGGCAGGCGGCAATCAACATGATGCATGAGAATGGGATGGTGGCGGAGAGGACGGAATGTAAGGAGGTGGTATAAGCGTTGACGACAGCGCCACTGGCTGAATCAATAATATCTTTGTTGATACCTAGCACAGTTGAATAATCGCCGCTGGTGACGGCCTCGAAGAGAGAAGGCAAGGACTTGGTAGGTAAGCCGGATTTGACCGCAGCTGCAGTCACATACTCAGGTATTGTCTTAGCCAATTCGTTATTCAGAACGGACACATATAAAGCTTGGGCAACGGCACCACCCAGCGAACGGATAGAGCCAAGAACCCCGGTGGCAATACGGATATCTTGAGGCTCCCAGAGAAGAGTGACTCCTGTAAACGCAACATTTTCAATGTATCCGACACCAAAACAGGCGATAAGTCCAAAGGCGATGGTGTTGGCCCAAAGATCTGGAGATAGCGAGCACATAGCGGTAACAAACGTCAAGACTAGAATAGCAGCGCAGATGCGTTGAATCTTGAGACGGGGGATATAAGATATTGCGATACCTGAGATAGCTTGGCCCAGAAGAACGCCACCACCAATGACACAACTCTGCCAGCCAATCTTGATCGAATTGGTCGTGTAGAGTGTGCTGATAATGGTGGGCCAAAGCACGGTCAGGGAGTAATAGACCATAGAGGCAACAGTCGCACAGGAAACAACAGCAACATATCCGATATTTTTGAAAACACGAGGGGGAACTAAAGGCTGTACACGGCAGAAATAAGCCTCTGGCATAGTGTTAGCGGGTATACCTAAACAAGGGGGCTGTGATGAAAAGAGACATACCATGGACAAAGAAACACGCCAAAGTCGCGATACCGATGAGGAGCGTACATAGAACCTCAGCACTCTTCCAGGGATATGTAGTACCACCCCAAGAGAGACCAATGAGAAAGAGGACACAGCCGGCGGTGAAGAGAAGCATGCCAATCCAGTCGAGTTTCTTGGTCTGCTGCATTCCATTTTTTCCAATATGAAGTTGAGCAAAGGTGGGTGGGTGGTAAAGCAACTGATATAGGACGAGTGTAACAGCGTTCAGAACAATCCCGATGTAGTAACTGCAACGCCAACCTTCATGTATGTTCTCGATCATCGTCCGGGCAATGATAGGACCAAAGACAGCGAATGGGAGGGAGGTCAAGAAGACAAAGCTCATGACAGGGCCACAATGTTTGTTAGGAACAAGTTCACCGAGAACGATGCCAAAGGAGAGCTGACCAGCAGCTGCGAAGCCATTGCACCCGTTTGAAGCAATGAGCATTCCCACGTTCCTCGCGGTGCCGCCAATAATGCAACCAACAAGACCAAGCACAGTGGTGCTCATAACCATCCATTTCCGTCCATACAGATCGGAGAGCCGGCCAACTATGAGAAAGCCAATAGAAGATCCCATAGTCCAGATAGTGGCCGCCCATACGATTTGGTTAGAAGGCCCAATATCAGCGTTTATAAGTGCGCTTTATATATAAAGTTAGTAAGTCTGATCTGATATGGCTCTCAATGAGATTGGATTGGTACGAGGCATCTCATAGACATGGGCATGTTTGCGTATGGAAGACGTGAGATATCAAGATACATACAGTGTGTTAGAAGGGAGTACCCAACCTAGATAAGCACAGATACTGGCTAAAGATTGGGCCTGTGAGATAATCAGCGACCTTCGTTGTCAAAGACCTTGAGATTTAGCTTACAGCAAGACTACCAAGAAACTGAGGGCTCCAGTAGTAACCGTATGGCATTTGGTCGAGTTCATCACCCAAAGCATTTTTGTCAACATATTCAACAGTCCCATCGGCCATGGTGATCTTGTTTGCGCTGCCAGCGGTTTCTACCGACAGAGGGCCCTCGAAACTATTCGCATGGCTCTTAGTTCTGTCCGAGTGATGACTGAGACTTGCCATGGTAGCTCCGTTTGTATATCGTCAAAGTCAAACGGCATATGCAGTGCGAGGGGAATCTTCCTGAGAGCCTCGATATTAAGCCTGATAACTGTTCTTCAAAGTGGTAGTGGTCAGAGAATCAAATCAACCCTAGATATCCCTTCCATCACCCACAAAAAGGGATTGATAAGCTTATACTCGCTACATACCTAGGCTTGGAAGTCAAGTCAGCCAGCGGAAAGTTCCAGGGATGAAGCCAAAGCTGGTTCTTAGAGTTGTACCGTGATATTGAAGAATGGACATCTTATGGCGTTCAAAATATACTTGGTCACTCCTCACAATAGTCGACAAGAAAACTCTTTGTTTTCAGTACGTATAAACAGAAGCCCAGCTCTCCGGTCTTTTGGTAGTGATTTGAGTCCCTTCCCTGAGTCGTTAAAGGCGTGGGGCCGTGTGGTCTAGACTGGTGATGGACCGTAGCACTAGGCAAGAGAAGGAATCGCTTCGAGGTTAACTTTATTCCCCAGATTTGCATGCATGAGCAAGGGCCAGGTTCTTCTGATCCACAATGAAGATCAACAGAGGTATCAAGCAAAAGCGAAACGGGCCCGACCTCTATACCCAAGATAAAGACGGCGCGTGAAGATTTGGAATAAACAGCCGGCGATATTTCTTAAGAACAGAATATACTGACAGATGTGGTTTCTTTTGAGTTGCAGAGGAATAAGTTTCAAGTGTGGTTATCTTGCTCAAGTCGGACCTCACCAAGCAACTCAGACGTACTTGCCTACTTAGGTACTCAACGAAGGAATAACATACCAGGCAAGTACGCCGTGAGCACTTCTCATCATTCAATTGATTAATAAGCATATCTGACTCATCTACAGTCCCTGTTCTTACCCTCATCAGTAAGAAAAGAGACGTAGTGTTAGAATACTGTGATTAAACCTCAAATATTGTGTATTTTGACGATAAGTCCTGCACTTGGTACTATGTTTTAATCTCGATTGTGCCACCTGCCCATAATGACCTTTACCCCCTAGTCACACTTCTCGTGTTACCTTGAGCCTGTCTCTTCCAGGTCTCCGCCAATCTACAAGTATCTACCTAATATCCAACCAAGTTCCAAGCCTCAACATGTCACTACTCAGCTTCTTCCCGAAACTGTTAAGGTTTGACCCTTGCTAGTCCAGTTTTAGATCATAGGTCTGTAACAATGAATCGATACTGATTATAGTCGTCCCCTCAACACCACTCTCTCACTCTTGAGTATCCTCATAGATGGTAGAAAACAAGAAGCGACATGCGAAAGTCTTCACAGCTCAATGGTAGCCAAATTTGAAGTGACCAATTCTTATTCAACTAATAAACAACATATCTTGACGTACACTTACCTTCATCTTATTTCCCATCATCACCCATTGCGCGTAGGTGTATGTAAATCCAGACCATTTCTAACTATGTAGACACCCAAACTCCATCTCCATTACCATCCTTGGTCGGACATTATAGTATTTTCGACTCAAGGACCACCGCTGCTACTCATACCGAAGACCGCCAGGGCCACGGTCAAGTCGGATGGTTCTGCTTGTCCCTCGCTGGCATATGTCGTTATCTTCATGCATCTGTAGACGTCTTGTTTGAAGCTCCATCGCCTGCTGAAGCAGCTTGGAAGCCTCCGAAGCCTCCGAAACCACCTCCCTGACCACCTCCCTGACCACCTCCCTGGCCACCTCCCTGGCCACCTCCTTGACCACCTCCTTGACCACCTCCTTGACCACCTCCTTGACCACCTCCGAAGCCACCTCCTTGACCACCTCCTTGACCACCACCTTGGCCACCTCCTTGACCACCGTTTTGATCGCCACCTTGGCCACCAGCATCGGCAGCTTGATCTCCACCGTTCTGATCACCACCTTGGCCTCCAGCGTTTTGGTCGTCTCCAGCGTTTTGATCACCGCCTTGTCCGCCTTGGTCACCACCTTGGCCACCAGCATCGGCAGCTTGATCTCCGCCGTTCTGATCACCACCTTGACCTCCAGCGTTTTGATCGCCGCCTTGGTCGCCGCCTTGGCCGCCGTTCTGGTCCTGGTTTTGGTCACCTCCCTGGCCACCAGCGTCGGCAGCTTGATCTCCACCGTTCTGATCACCACCTTGGTCTCCAGCGTTTTGATCGCCGCCTTGACCGCCGCCTTGGCCACCGTTACCACCTCCGTTGCCGCCCCCGTTACCGCCACCGCCTCCGCCGTTTCCTCCGACAGTGATGCGGATGCAGTCGTCCTGTGCTCCTCGCTGAGCAACAGGCATGAGGACGGGCTGATGGTTGGACGCGGCAGACATACTGCAGATACGGTAGTTACCGTCAGGCAGACCACCCTCAACACTAGCAGTCAGAAGACCTTGTCCGTTGCCGGCGTCGTTGATGCCCTTGAAGAAAGCAAACTGCTGAGGGTCCAGGGGTTGGGTAGGGTTCAAGTCACCACCAGTATCCTGAACAGTGATGTGGGTGTGACCAATGATGTTGCCACCACCATCGAGGTCTTGAGGAGCTGAGTAATAGGTGGTTGTGGCATTGGTAAAGCTACCAGGAGCAAAGTTGATAAATTGCACCGAGATATCAAAGTCCTGATTGGCTGCGATATCGTCGCCGTTCTGAGGCGATGTAAAGACAGAGGAAACCATGTTGTTGGCACCAGGAATCTTTCCCATGGCTGCAAAAGTCAGTTTTTGTTCAGAGTGTGGAAGCTATGGCATGACTTACGGATACCGTTACATGAACCATCCCGGTTTTGCTCTCCATTGGTAAGTGTTTGACCGGCGCAGAAGTTGATGAAGTTGTTGTCATCCCTAGGCAGTGTTAGCCATTCATCTTGCTTGGTGAGTGTAGGGTTGAGACTTACGTAGCAGATGCCGCTTGTTCATCTGAGCCGGGGTTGTTTCCGTCTTGCTGCGAGCCAGTTTGCACGGCGTTGGCTTCTATGGTGTTACCGCCGCCGCCGCCGCCACCGCCGTTGTTACCGCCATTGTTGCCGCCGTTGTTGCCTCCATTGTTGCCGCCGTTTTGACCGCCGCCTTGGCCACCGTTGTTACCACCGTTGTTGTTGCCGCCTCCGAAACCGCCGCCGCCAAATTGTCGTCGTTGGAGTGCGCGGGCCAAGGGGTGTCTTCGTTGAACGACAGCAGCCTCTGAAATGGCAGATGCGCTCAAGAGAGCGATGAGAACGCCTTTTACTTGCATGATGGGCGATTATATATCGGTCTCGTAGAGAGAAAGGTTGGAACAGGAAATTAGATCGTGCTGAAGGTAAAATGAAATGTTGTTTAAAAGTTTTCGAATGGTGCCAGACCGGTTCGAAACAAAGAAAAGAATGGTCACAGACACAGTAATGCAACTTGGCCTCGAAGGAACGAATGGAAGAAAAGAGACACTACCAGAGCTGAAGAGAAAGTAGCAAGATGGTTCGATTTTGGGACGGCGGGTCGAGGGTTTAAAGCCTCGTGGGAAAACTGGAGATGTCATCGGAAACGAAGATGCCGAGAGAAGTGGTTGACTTCCATTATGGCAATCCCAGACAATTCAACGTCTCGGGCTCGCACATCAGACCGGATGGAATCTCGGCGGCTGAAGGGGGCGGGTTTGGGGTCGCAACTCCATGCTCATGACGAGGGTCGAGGCAAACATCGGTACCAAGACCTGCCTCTCGCTTGCTGTCCAAGGGGTCCAGCCATGCGCGGACTCTGGACTGACAGGACAGTAAGGCGGCCAGGGGAGGGAGCGATCAAACTTGACAAGAAACACCATGATAGAGCATCGTGGAACAGAGGAACAGCACTAGCTGTGTCTGAGAAACGGGAGCAGAAACATGAGACAGCGGCAAAGGTAGTAGACGATGCGGAGTAGCTAGGCTAGGCACGTAGTACTCTCTCTGTAAGTCCGTCAAGGGACCCTTGGGTGTTGAATAATCATAGCAGGTCCAGATAATGGTTCTCACTTCTCAGGTGAGTGAGTGGTGTAACAAGAGACGTTGGAGAATGTTAGTGAAGAGTGAGGGAGTAGGGCAAATTGGTTAGCGCTTGGCTAAGCTTGGCGGGTGGACATATTCCCGATAAGAGATTTGACGTCCAAGGGAAAATATGGCAGGTGTGGATGAGTCAACCGAGATCGCCTGCCATGTTGATGTTGAGATGCGGCTGTGTGCGTCTCAGCCCATGCCTCCTCCTTCCCTTTTGGCGTGCTGTAACCTGCAACGGGTTGCTGAGGGCTGAAGCAGCCAATCAGGGCGCTTGCCGAGCTGTACCTGCAGCAGCTGCCACGGGGACTTTAGGGGGGGGGTATACTTCCAGGCACAGCGTGTTTCGAACTTCAAAACTTCGAAACCATCAATGTTAAGCGTGAGTGTCGGAGAGTGTCCACTTTGTGACGTGAATAAACTCCTCGAGTTTGATCAGGGGAAGGTTAATGAAAAGCAAGTTCCTTCTTTAAACATGTAAAGCTCGCCAGTATTATCTTGGCTTGACTGCAATTAGCTAACAAATGCTGTTCATTTTGTTTCAATGCCTGACCGACAAATGCCAAGTATATAGCACTTGCTATAGTTCAAGCAGGCATGTATGATATCAGCTCTATTAATTGGGACCAAAATCAATAAAACAGGCTCCCAACGGCTAAGCAGCGTTCCGAAATCCAAGAGAATAATCAGAGTTTCCAGAAAGCACCTAGTTCTCAGTCAAACCTCATGTAAACTCCTATACTCAAAAACTCTGTAGTCTGTCCAAGCTGGCTTTCCGTGGCTGATATGGATGGAGGCTTGTTGCAGATATGTCACAGACGAGCAATAGCATGAATACCCTACATTGGCGTTGCAACCACGACGTAGCACTCGACACTCGATCCTTGTACTGGAACCGGACCTGCGACGGGATCTCTGTATCACTATTTTAGGTTAAGCTCAAGGACTGTTTCCCCCAACGTTCCAGTTTCACCCGTACTTTTTGACAAATCCTCCTACTATAGACTATACCAGGGCTACTGTGCGTCTCAGGACTCAGGTTTGAAGTGACATTGGATGAAGCGAGCATTGATCGGTTAATGGACGTTTCTGTAGGCTATGTGATGTAATGTTTAGGAATCGTCTGTGTTGATCTTATGTTCTTAATGGTGCTTCTGCTATTAGAGTTTGTTATATATTCATCCGTACTTGAAATGGTTTGAAGACATCAAAGATATGGCCGAGCTCAATGGGACACACCATTAGTATGGAATCCAAGTTTATAGACATGATATTCTACTTAGTGCCAAATTGTAAATGATCCAAGTATGACGGTATACCCAAACAGCATATCATAGATCCTCAGGCAGCTCTTCAGACATCTGCTTCTGCTTCTGTTCAACATCCTTGTACGCCTCCACGATCTTATCCAGCCATGCGGCCATTCTGTAACCGGCTTTGGCGACCTGCTCCTCAATGACAGGGGCTGCCTTTTCAAAATACTCACCTCCCAGTTCCTGGCCGATGATGGCGTCGGCACCCTCAGGCAAAACTGTAGATCCGTGTTAGAAATATGCGAGATTTAAACTGTTGCTGGGGTAATTGACTTACCATGACTGCAAATAAGCGCATTGGCCTCTCGGGACCACGCAAGTGCCGTGCTGACAGGATCCTCAAAGTCTAGATCCTTCAACCAACCCTTCTTGGCCTCCGCAAACTTGCCATCGGCAATCTCGACAGCGAGCTGGTTAGCCCAGTTGTTGGCAATCTTGAGAGGGGGGCCGCGTGGACCGCCCAGCAGCTTCTCAGCAATGGAGCTGTCCCAAACATGGTGGAGGTTGAATGTGCGACCGTCAAACGTCACCGAAAGGCCATTGCCTCCCTTCTCGACATCTTCGTTGTGCAGAGGCTGGTGAAGGTCACCGATAAAGTGAACAACAAACTTGGCCGCTTGGTTGCGCTGCCAGAAGGGCAACTCAGGCTCGGTTGACTGTTGAGTGTAGTTCTTCAGCGCTGAGATAACACATCCGTCATCCTTGCAGTCACGCTCGAAATCAACGTTGCACTTGTTAGGTGGGCTGTCGTGAGCGTCGATGAAGTGGAAGTTCTTGGTGTATCGACCCCAGTTCGTGTATCGGATCGAATCGGCCCATGAGGCTATCTTGGCGAGGTAGTCTTCCTCATCGTTATAGAGAATATATTTGAAATGCGCCTCGGTTGTGTTGGCAACAAAGTGACCAGCCAAGTAAGCGGTTGTCATGTGGCCAAGACCTTATGATGTGTGAGCTCATGATCAAGACCGATCTCATATGAACGACTTACTGCCCCAAGCAAGAGTTGCGGGCAAGTTGGCAAGGCCAATAGCCAATGCACCGCTGGATAGAAGCTTCATGGTGGCAGAGCGAGGGAGGCTACGAGAGATGGAGGCGTTTATAGAGGAATGCGACAATATAGATATTGTCGATCACGGAAGGAAGGAAAACAAGAGCAAGATTCAATAGTGCGAATGTAGATGTTATAAGAGCGAGCGCCCTTGGAGATACGGATAAGAAGATGGAGGCAAAGTCTAGATTGGATCAACGCGTCTGGAGCTGCAGAGCTGAGCGGGAAGCGGTTGGCTAAGGATGCCGTTGCCTACGCCTACGCCTAGTCTGGAGCATGATCGATAGCTTGCGCTTGCCTGCTTGCTCATGAGCTGTCAGGGGTCCAGTTGGAGAGGCGGGACGACAGAGAGCTTATGGCGAATCATGATGAGCATGTGCCACGCCACGTGAAACATGAACGAGGCTGGGAAAAGAAGGAGGTGAGCTGAAGATGTTGATGCGGTGTCTGTGAGAATAGGGTAGCTGGGTAGGTATTGCACAGATGAGTAAGTATATTCGCGTATTCACCATAGTTTTGAGTTGAACAATATCTGTAATATAAACATATAATTAGTCTGGGTCGATATTCACAGCATCGGCCTCTTTTCGGAGGTGGTCCGAGAGACAAGACCCTGCATCACAGCTTAGACTCACACGATCACAAACTCACGCTTACCACAAAAAAAGACTCACGCGCCTTGGAAAGCCCCCCATCTCTTTTTTGAGTTCCCCATATTTTAGCTCACACGATCTCCAAGCCAGTGCGTCACTGTCCACGATAAGCGCTCATTGACTGGCCAATCCACGACGACCGGTTACCAAAAACGATGTCGATAAGACCTCTCCACTGCTGAACCCGACAACGGGACCGGGGGAGGAGGTTTCTTATCAGTGCCTTGGTTAACCGTTGGTTGTTTTTGGAGCAATAACTCTAACTTTGTTTGCTTGAAGAGTCTTTTTACTCTTTTTTTGCTCTGCTTTTTGTAATTATATTCCAAGAGCTAAACACAACGACAGAAGATCCAGTCTCCGGATCTAAACTCTAGGGTTGACTGTAAAACTCTGAATCAGAGACAAAGAGACTGTTCCTCCTCTGTCACTGGAATTGGAATTGGATCTACGGAGTACATTTTCTACTTTCCTGCAGCAAGATCCTCTAATTATCCATTGTCGCTGGCTGCCCTCGTGATACCCACCTTAGCCGCACCACCTCCTCTTCTTTCTACTTGACCTTATCTAAACCTCCTTCTTCTTCCCTCTTTCTCTCGATCTAACCCTCTTCAACAACTCCTCCGATTCAACGACGACATCTTCGCCATGCCGCTGCTGGCTTCGACCTCAATCGCCGCTGCGGCGCATGCGTTACCCGTCACATTGGCTCTGTCTGGTATTTTTGGCAGCATCAGCTTGACTTCTTGGATATGCCTTCTCGTGCGTCTCTCATTCGCGCGTTCTTGTGTTGCAGTTGCAGCTACCGTTGCAGTCGCAGTCGCAGTCGCATGCGCAGACCCTTTGAGACCCCCATTTTGGCTGACCATTCTATGCAGTTACCCCAATTGTTCGCCAACTACAAGGCCAAAAGTGCTGATGGCCTCAGCATGGCATTCCTCATTGTTTGGCTTCTCGGCGATGTCACAAATCTCATCGGTTAGTTCCCCAACGTACATTCCTACCTACCATCCGCAGAGCAAAAGTGGCCATTGGCACAGAGTCAAATGCCATTGATGCGCCAAATTCCGACTCCCTTGTCAAGTTTTTTTTTCCACCACCGGCTAGAAGTGGCTTGCGCCAACACCAGACTCAAGCTTGGCTAACCTTGCATCACTAGGAGCCTTGTTCACCCGCCTAGCTCCCACCGCCATTGCCCTGGCAGGATACTTCTGCATTGCCGATATTGTCCTCATCGGCCAGGCTCTTTACTACAACGCTCTCAATGCCCGCCGTGCGAGTCGCGCCGAGGAGGCAAGGCCAATTGACCCTTCAGAGGAGTCTCCCCTCTTTGGCAACCGAAACCGCAGGCGAAGCTCTTCATATGGCCTTCCCGGGTCGCAGCGCCGACATGCGACACACACCGAATCATCGATGGAGCCATTGAGGAAAATTGTGACCGGCGAGGACGACACCCCCGACAGCTCACCTTGGGTCCATAATACTTTGAGTCTGCTTGCTGTCTACGTCATTGGCTTTGCAGGCTGGTTTGTCTCGTACAAGGTTGGCGCCTGGGAGAATGGTGACTCTGGTACCCCCGATGCGCCCGAAGACGCCCAGACCCCAATTGAGCTTGCTGGGCTTATCCTAGGATACATCAGTGCGGCCCTTTACCTCTGGTATGTTATTGCTTGATTAAAAAAGCGTGGCGATGGTTGTACTGACGTTTGCATAGTGCTCGAATTCCTCAGATTATCAAGAACCACCGAGAAAAGTCATGCGAAGGTAAGTTGACCTTTTTTCGAGACATTGACGAGACTAACACTGCGCAGGCCTTGCATTGCTCTTCTTTATGCTCTCCATGAGCGGAAACCTTACCTATGGCATCAGTCTTGTAGCCTACTCTCAAGATAAGAAGTATCTGCTAAACGCACTTCCCTGGTTGATTGGATCTCTGGGAACCATCGCTGAGGATCTCATCATTTTTGCTCAATTCCGAATTTACTCGAATGTTGATCGCGAAAGTGCTATTGAGCCTTAATTAACGATCAACGACCGATTCGATGGAACGAGACGACACACCAACTATTTGCAAGATATGAGACGATGGTTTTGGAGGGTCTAATGTGCATAACATGGCGTTGTATTCATCCTTCAGTATGGCATTTCGGGAATTGTAGTTAAAAGCTTGAAAAAGCTATTGGTTTATCCTCGGGATAGAGGTGCATGAGATGATGCCTGGGTCGAATTAAAGTACACTGTTACCAATTATGGTTTCTTTTTTCTCTTATCTATCAATCAAAGAGTACTTGAACATGAGCCTCTGATATCATTGAGACCCATTCAAGGCTCCGTGCCTTTGATTAGACGACAAACTCGACCCACGGAATTCATTCTCATGCCATGGTGGGGTATTTTTTTCCGCGGGTCAACTCCGATGACGGGATGCTTTGGCGCCCGCGGGGTTATCAGACTGTAGATTTGGTAGACTCACTCGCCTCAACCCCAAAATTTATTTAAATTCAGTGTCTGCAACTTCACATCGTATTTCGAGTCTCTGATCTAGAACTTCCTTCCGAAGCAAGAGTCTCAACCTCGTATCCTCTTATTCCATATCCATCATGGCTTCTCAATTCCCTACCAAGAAGTGCGGTACGTTATCCCCAGTCCGTTCCTCGTCTCGTCCGATTTCGCACCTATACTGCCTCCCTCCTACATGCCACCATCTACGGTTTTATGAAACATCGCGACTAATCGATCAACACATATAGGTGTCCTCGGTGCCACTGGCTCTGTAGGCCAGCGCTTCATCCTCCTCCTCGCCCAGCACCCTCACCTCACCCTCCATGCCATCGGCGCCTCATCTCGCTCCGCCGGCAAGAAGTACAAGGATGCCGTGCGATGGAAGCAGGCCGCGCCCATGGGCGATATCGCCGACATGGTCGTGAGAGAGTGCAAGGCCGACGAGTTCAAAGACTGCGATGTTGTCTTTAGCGGTCTTGACTCGGACGTTGCTGGTGATATCGGTATGTATCCCTCCCTTCTCAGCTCACGATAAATGGTCGTGGACTTACAAATCTCCCAGAGCTTGAGTTTACCAAGGCCGATATTCCCGTCTTCTCCAACGCAAAGAACTACCGTCGCGATCCTCTCGTGCCCCTCGTCGTTCCCACCGTCAACCTCCCTCATCTCGACCTCATCCCCCACCAGCGCTCCGTTCGCGGACTCAACAAGGGTTTCCTCGTGTGCAACTCCAACTGTGCCGTCATTGGTCTCGTTATCCCCTTCGCCGCTCTCCAGGCTCAGTTCGGCCCCATCTCCACCGTCTCTATCGTCACTCTCCAGGCCCTGTCAGGCGCCGGTTACCCTGGTGTTTCCAGTATGGACATCATCGACAACATCGTCCCTTTCATCTCAGGCGAGGAGGACAAGCTCGAGACCGAAGCCCGCAAGATTCTCGGCCGCATCGATGATAAGGGCACTGCCTTTGTCGAGCAGGAGGGTCTTCGTGTTTCAGCCACCTGCAACCGAGTTCCCGTTATGGACGGACACACTGCTTGTGTCAGCTTGAGCTTCGAGCGCAAGCCCGCTCCCTCAGCTGAGGAGGTTCGCAAGGCTCTACGCGAGTACAAGAGCGAAGCCCAGACTCTCGGATGTCCCTCTGCACCTGAGCCCGCCATCAAAGTCTTCGGCGATGACGAGCCCGACAGACCCCAGCCCCGCCTTGACCGTGATCTCGGCCGCGGCTACACCGTCAGTGTTGGCCGTGTGCGTGAGGACGAGGCTGGCATCTTCGACATCAAGTTCACTGCTCTGAGCCATAACAGTAAGCCTATTTCCCATCTTTTCAGAGTTTCATTATATGCTGATTGTCATAGCTGTTATTGGTGCTGCTGGTTCATCGATATTGAACGCCGAGGCAGCTATCCTCAAGGGCTACATCTAGCTGGGAAATGTGAAATATACATAGTTACAAGAGTTGGTTACGAAACAAAATTAAAAACGTTACTTGGAGTTCAATTTTAGACTTGAAATATGATGACAGAAATGTGTCGTAACTTGACCAAACGAGATTCGAGCTTGAAAGTGTGTTGACTTTGCTAACTATTCCAGATCATGCTTGAAATTCATAACGGCCGACCATGAGGGTATTCCTATCTATTCCCAGCGCAAGTGTATCAACACTAGTAATGCGCGACCCTTGACTATAACCAAACTCAACCGCGTGATATTCTAAGTCCTGATAATCCATGCTGTGCTCTGAATCCCAGTGGACCAGCTATCCCATACCCATTACGCCGATAAATACCATTGAACTCCGAACGTGTACAAACAAAACGCCATATCTCATGGCTCGCCACCCTTATGAACAAGCAGGTTCGCACAGAATCATCGACTGCGATCCTCTGAGGTAGGAGACCTTGCTCTGCCAAGGTTATTGGAGAATATGCTGAGCCAACCGTCTTGTCGGCTCCATCGTGAGGATCTAGGCTCGGTTGAAAGCAGGCCCTGTTCCAGATCAAGTTCCGGTTCTTCGGATCGGGACCCAGAACCCTCCGCGACAGTTTCATCGTCATCATCGTCTTCGTCGTCACTGGCGTCGTCGCGATAGGGTTCGTAATGCGGCTCAGACGAAGAGCCATGGGCAAGAGATCGGACAACATCGCCCTTACAAATGGGGCACGTTCGTCGGCGAGTAGTCAACCAAGGAGTACTAGAAATCGTTAGAAAATGCGGAACAGCGAAATGGCGTCTGCGACACTTACATGCACTCAACGTGGAACTCATGACCACATGGTAGGCTCATTACTTGACTGACACCGTCGACGTATTCTTCGAGACACACCACACATTCGACTTGACGTCCCATATACTTCTTCCATTCAGCAGAGAATCCGCCTGAACCTTTCTCGCGCTCTGATCTAGCATTGTTCCTAGTTGCGCTTGAAGGTGTGGGGATGGCGTCACTCGGCGTAGGTCGCGTTTCGTCGTCGGGCGAGCCTGATGAACCTCTCGATCGGGGACGCGGTCGAGAAGGAGATTCCTGAAGTAGGGGAGTGGTCTGTGTTGGTGCAGCTGGCGAAGGAGTTCTCGGTGATGGAACTGGCGATGGGGCGACTGTATGAAAGGTACGGACGGGGAGACGCTCGACAACCGACTTTGGGGCTCTCCAGCGTCTTCTGCGGATTCGAGCACGAAGAATAAGAAGAGCGTATACCACAGTCAGAGTGACCAGTGGACTGATGACCAGTACAAGCAGCGTATCGAAAAATGGGCTAGCATTACTCGTGGGTGTGATGGTGACCCAAAGTCCTTCGTGCGCGTCATCGTCGGCTTCATCAGACTCATCGACTTTTTCGTGACCCAGAGAATAGTCCATCACATTTTCTTCACCCTCGGTCAAAATCTCCAGGAGGAGTTCTTCCTCATCAGGCATAGAGCCGTCGTTGCCTGTGCTATGACGAACAAGAGAAGCCTTGAGCGGTAGAATGGGCTTGAGTGGGAGAACAGGCTTGGCCTTTCTGGAACCGCCTGTATGTTTCCAATCATCGTAGTTATCCTCAGACAGCATAGGACTGCGGATCTTCTTGGGTGAATCTCTAACAACCTTGTTCTTTCTGGTAAATGTCTGCCTTGAGAATCTGAGAGCTGTCTTTAGTTTTCTGGCGACAGGCTTGGCAGTGCGCTGTTTGATGTTGGCGCTGTCGAGAGATCGTCTATCATGGGTCGAAGCGATAACGGTAGATTTAACTCCTTGTTTATGATGCTTCTTCGACTTGGAGCCTCGTTGAACTCTGAGAACAGAATTGCCCTGGTTGTCTAGTGTATCTTCAATGAAGCTGCCGGGTTGTGTCAGTGCAGATAGCAGCTGCGCGGTAGTACGAGCAGTGAAAACGGAAGGGATGGTGACGTTATCAACTTCAGGACCATGCGCAAACATCTGAATAAGAGGACCGCCTTTCTGATTATCGCCGACAATAACAGCGACAGCACCTCGTCGCTGAGCCCACATGACCTTGTCGAAAAAACCGCAACCACCCCTCATGAGGAGTGCGACCTTGCCGTCGATTTCGGCATGGTGGTGCGTCGCAGAAACATGGCTCGAGGTAGTGTGACCGTTGCCGGCGTTGGGGATGATAACCCGGCTTCGCTTGGCATGCGCAGTAGAGTCGGACTTGGAACTCGCAACAGAAGGGACAGCAGCCCTTAGAGCCTTATGCAAAGCAATCGCCTCAGCCCTCTCGTTCCATCCTGGGGTGTCGCTGCAGCCCAACTCGCCGGTGCCGTGTATGAGGGCGTCTTCTGCGAAACCACTGCCCACCCATAGCTGACCACTTAGACCGCGGACGGCGAGTTTAGGACCAAAGGCGGCGGGGCGAGCGGCAAAGGAAGTGCTGTTGTCGTCGGTTAAGCTGATGGCAGCGTTTGGCGGAAATAGCGAAAAAGGAGTGTTGTAGTACATGGAGCCCCAAACGGCATTTGTTGACTTTCCATCGTCACCTCGAGAATGCGCAGACTTAGAGTCGGCCTTTGCTCTTGACCTGAAGTTACCAGCGGGGTAATCGGCGTAGGCGGAGCGAAGCGAGGAGGATATAGCGCGGCAAAAGACGAGGAGAGAAGCTGCGATAAAGAGGATGAGAACAAAAACGCGTGGAGGACGCATCTTGAGCGACAGTGAATAAATGAGAGATCTCCAAAGGGTGAATGGAGAAGAAGAAAAGAAGAGCTGGAGAGGAGAAGCACAAGGATGAGTGTGAAAGAGAAGAAGAAGAAGGAGTGATTGGTGAGCTGAGGTGTGAGTGAGGTGACCTTGGGGTCACTCGGAGATATACCAAAGACGTCACCTAAGGTCTAGACCGATCATTCGTTGGAGGTTGAGGTCTTTTGGGTGTAAGGTGGGATGAGGTAGGATGTGAAGCTCCGAATGGGAGAGAAAGAGGAAAGAGAAAGAGATATAAAGAGACAATAAACTATAACATGGTTCAGTCAAGGCTTTATGAGAAATATGCCGAGAGAAACAACGACAACTAAAAAGAGTATATGCAATGCCAGACAACGCAGAGGAAACCAAACCTTGGAGACGTGGAGGTCGTGTACAAGGTAAAAAGGAAAAGGTTGATGTCAGTGTGGCTGACTACAAAGTCAAATCAGTGAGCCTTGTACAAAGGAAACAGGCAAGCAAGCAAACAAACAATCGATCAGAGAATAGATACACAAGGTAATGGACTAGATACTATCTTGGATACAGGAACAATGCCAAGAGGGTAAAAGTGAGTAAGAGAGAGAGAGGAGAGGGAAAAGAGCAGATCATAAAGTCAAGTCACTCTAGCACCAATTCGATGCTGCATGTTATTTACCTGTCTAGTGACGACAGGACAGGACAGGACAGGACAGGACAGGACAGGACAGGACAGGACAAAGACAACCCAAGAATGGCTGATGAGAGGGGCCGGAGGGGAAGAGACAAAGACCGCACGCGGCATGGTGCCGTAAGTGGAGGTGCTGTTGGCCGGGGTCTGTAAGCTGCGAGCGCTGTAACCGGCAACTGAGGCAGGCCAGCCCCCTGCAATTTGTACAGCAGACTAAAACCTCTGAACCTCTCTAAGCGGGGGGAGGTTCTTTCGATCCTCCATGTTATCTAGGTAAGTAGGTAGCACCTAATAATGTACATCTACGGTCGTCTCAGGATCAGTTGATCAAGTTAGCAGACAGCAGATAACAACAATAATTTGATAAGAGTGTTACTTCTGGCTAACCAAGGCATCGCTTAACAGATAACCTCATCATGGACAAGTCATTGGTAGACTCCACCAAATGATCAGGCGCCCTACCACAAAAACAAAACCAGGGCCTCTCGCTCTGCTCTCGCTCTGCTCTGTTCGTCTGGTGGTCACGTCACGTCACGACACGACACGAGACTTCCCCACTCCGTATTTCTGAGCTAAATAATTGGGGTAAGCTCGAGGTGACTTGACGCCGTAAAGTCAATCGACTCCTCGTTCCTGGGCCTTTCCTGCCGCAACCGGTGTTGCGAACTGCAGAAACTGGAGTAAGCTGTCGTGCGACAAAAACCAACAATTATTTACACCCATTCAGTCTTGACCGCCCAGGAATAAAGAAAAGCACGTTTCGAGCTCAAGTGCAACGTCGTGAAAGGTCTCGTGTTTTTCTTTTTTGCTTTGCAGCCAGTGAAACAGCAGGGGCTCTCTACCATCCCCATGGTGGGTTTTGTTTCCCAGCATTGACTAAACACCGCTTGACATGTGGGAGCGTCAGGTGAACAGTCGAGGTCAGTCCTCCAAGACCAAGACATCTCCAAGTCTCAGTTAATTAGTGAACTCTGCTCGGCCCTGCGCTACATCTTGCATTTTGACTTCTCAACGGCGGGGCAATACGACCACTAATTACAGGCTTGTCTAGCAATTACGCCGGCTCCAATGAGATCCAATGCTTGCGCAACACAACATACGAATACACCAATCAAGCATTAAATCCTCATACATACGCTATACGATATGAATCGAGGAACCGCAAAAGGAACCCGGCATCTCATCCATATCTCGTGCCTGATCTGATCTAGACTTGTACAGGGTCTCTGCCTTAAAATAGATTCCCCCCTGGACCAAGCTTTGAGCTTCTCATTCTATGCCTAATGCGCGAAGCTTTTACCTCAGTCGTCCCTTTGGCAACAAGTTATCGTTTTAGATTCATAAAAGTGATAAAGTGTTTGTCGACTTGAACTATTATCTAATTTAGATTTAGCTCTCAAAGTCTGTTACTATTCGTCCCGGCTTGAGTATGGCTTCGTCGGCGTTACCGCCCTCAAAAGTCGTTAACAAGCTCGGTCCCTTCGTGTGGCACCATTCTCTGGTGGTCAAACATGGCGTCGTGATCCATGCCACTCTTCAGGTTGCCCGGATCCAGGCACCGAATTCAGTCTCGCACCTCAACTGAAATTGAACAAGAATATGAATTAAAACCCGTGCTCCCGTTCTACTCAGCCGGATCTAGAAGACAGCGGGCACTCCGTAGGTGCTCGAGTAAGACTCATATCTGTTGGCCAACGCCTTCTTTATTTCCAAAGCGTCTATTCATACGTCAATGTCTCTATCCAAAGGCTCCATATCCCTGGTGGACCATTAAACCAATCTTCAAAGCAAGGCAGTGCATGCTGCGCTACATCCAATCATCGTATACGGATCATTGTCTCGGTACACAACCTCGATCGAATCCGTCGGTTGTGTCCACGCTCAGCTAATCCTCTGATTGTAACACTCCATCGGACCCGATCTCTTTGCCGACATCCCATTCTCTCTTCTCTCCGGCCTTGGACCATTGCACGCTCTCCGTTGCCTGCTCATCCGTGCCACTCGCCCGCTGTATCTGCTCATCCGCGAAACCAGCTGCTCTCAAACGTTCTTCCTGGTTTTGCCGTAGCTTTTGGCGGTCTCTGAACGCCTCAACAGCATCGTCCCAATTATCACCACCTTCGTCCTCGTCCATTTGAATATCAGTCTTGGGGTCGTATGTCTCGGAAAATCGTCGATCAATACCCGAAGACCCTCCTACTGTTCCTCTTCCTCGGTATCTCGGGGGTGGTGCGGGTCCGATCAGATCTTCCAAGACATCGGAGTCCCCATCTTCCTCTTCCTTCCGTTTGCGGTCTTCCTTAGTTTCCAGAGGTGATCGATACCGATGCTTACTCTTCGATTCCCTTGGTGATCGAGACCGTCGTCGGCGAGTAGGCGATCTAGACCTATCTCTTCGTCTATGGCTGCGGCGATGGTGACCTTCCTCGTCGGAGTCTCTATCTCTGCTTCGTGATCTATCGCGCCGTCTGTGCTCTCTGCGAGACTTATCCGACCGCCTCGACTCATCGTCAGTCTTACTGCGACGATCATCCCGAGATAATCGGCCGTGTTGTCCGCGATCACTGTGCTTATTTGTGAAAAGGTCGTCTTCGTTCTGGTCTCGTTCGCGCTCTGGTTTTCGATCCTTTTCGCTACGTCTCGAATCTTTCCTTGACGAAGGTCCGGCCTCATCTTCAGTTTTTGGTCGTCTTTTACCGCCTAGAATAGCGTGGATATCGCCCATCTGTCGCCTTCTGATATCATTGACGCTCGGGTTCGTTTTGCGCCGCTTGAGCTCTTCGGTGCGCTCGAGGTCTTTCAACCGCGCTTTGGATTCGGCTGCCTCTCTAGCTAAAAGTGCCTTGTTGTGATTGTCGGTATCTTTAATAATATGTCGTAGAAATCGTGTGTTTGGTTTCATCATGCTCGCAGGTCTGAAGCCACGTCAGCAACAGACTTGCCAGAAATTGATCGAGTCCTCCATTACTTCTTGTTCGTGCGATATGCTTCCATGCCCATGGCTGAATATTTAATAGAGCAGTCGCTGGCCTCCTGCGCCAAGAGGTCTGCAACATAGTCGTCGGTTAAAAGCTCATCGTTTTTAGACATGTTGGGTCGCGATCAAGAGGCCAAATTATGCGCCAATCTCAAGATATTTATATCGACTGAAAATTGCGCCAAAAAGAGGTTTGTAGTTTAAGTTGCAGTCGCTGCCTTTGGGCTAGGGGTTCTGCATATTGATGTCAGCAGGCATCTGCCGTGTTTCACCGCCTCTGTTTGCATGCGCTAAGCCAGAATAGGTCTCAAAAGTAAACATCAACAACCTTAAACACAGCCAGCTCTTCACATAAGAGATATTGCGACTGACTAGATTCAGAGACACGACATTTCTTTGAAAAGCAAACACCGGAAAATGGCTCAACCTGACGCACAAAGTGTCTTGGAGACCTTGACCAGACTCCAATCATCACGAGAAATCTCAATCATCAAACTCAGTGAGCCTATCTCAAGCTCAAAGCCTCAAGATGCCCGACAAAGAACATCAGATGCGTCGAATTCAGCCTTCGACGCGCCAACTCCTGCAAGCTTAACGGCCGATCTTGCTCACTACAAGGAACTGTTCGCAAAACTACGCTTCTCGTATGTGCAACAAGTTACAAAGGAGAAATTTATCAGAGCCATTGTTGGCGATCCACCCATGATCGTCTCAATGGAAGAGAACATGGAACTTGAGAAGGAAAACGCGGTTGCCAAAAAGCAGCTCAAAGAGCTCAAGACAGAAGTGGCTGATATGGTGACCGACCTTGAAAGGAGGGGCGTTGAACTAAGCAAGAAATACGAGAGTGTGCAGCTCGAAACAACAAAGTTGCGCGAGATGCCCGCTAAGATTGAGGAACTGGAAATGCGAATCCAAGAACTACGAGAAGCACAAGAATTGCCAGAAGGAACCAGCCCCAGCATGAATCTTCCGCTTGCCAAAACACAGGATCTCGTCAACCAACGAAAGCTTGAACAGCAGGAGCTTGCACGAGAACTAGAGTCTCTACAGGCCAAAGTCCCTCGAAAGAGAAAAGAGGCCGACAGACTTCGTATTGAGTTGCAGCCTCTCGAAACGAAGCGCCAGAATAGCGCGACTGCTGCGCGTGAGGCAAGGAAGAGAAAGGAGGCGGCCCTTGGCGGTGCAGCTGATGATCTAGAGGAGAGAGCGCGATGGTGGCGAGCGAGCGAGGGTGTATTGACGCAGGTACTGGATATAAAGAATTAGGGGCGAAGGATCACGAATCAATATGGGATAATCGGATTATGGTTGGCGTTACTGGATTCGGAAACTCAGGTTTGCGACAGGTGTTAGAGGCTATTTGCAAGCTTGGTGAACTCGAGCCACTATTCGGCTTGAGGTATATGGATAATGAGTGTCAATGATCAGTACATATTGAGGAACAGTTCCTTGTGTAACGGTGAATATGAAATAGTTGTTGAGATGTTCACTACCTGTTGGTACCATTATACGGGCTTGTGTTTACTAGATCTGGGCGAAGAATATCACTTAAGTGTCCATAGCAAGTGGCCAATATCTGATAACACAAGCAAGCTTCTGTGCCGGACGTGGTAATGTATAGAAACTGAACTTGGGGTGCGGATTGTGTTTATTCCTCGACAGGAGCCGCAGATCGGAACTGCTAGTATCCGAGCAATGGTAGCGCTAACCCCATAGTTTACATCATGTTGGTGGTTTTCTTCCCATCGAACTCTCTCAATGACCACTTCCGCTATGGAATACATCTCTGGTAGATCATCGTCGCGATAGACGGCATCAACAGATTCCCCCGGGGTGTCTTGTTGTCCCTCGATATATCGAGTGTGATGTTTGGGAAGAGCGGCTTTACTTCTTATGCAGTAGAAACAAACAGGATGACCGTATCAGGGAGTCTGCGGGCTATAAGCTCTGGAAATACCCAGCTAGCTGATACAGCTTAAAACTCTTCGTCTACGAAGTCGGAATTTTACAAGCATCGATTCAGAGAAACTGGGACCCAGACACAGGCTGATATCAGACTTGATGAGTATCGTCTTACAATAAAAAGACGTGCTGAATGAAACTATGAATAGCCGGCACGACGATATCTACTCGCCTTGATTTGTCATTGCTGTAGTTCTTCGGAAACACTGCGAGAACTTGAACATCCTGTAGTTAACCACCATACTGGATCGAATTGGTCAGGACCAGATTCATAGAATGGAGCAGTATCACATCAATTCATGAAAAGACCTTGTTTGTCTGAGTTCAGGGCATTCAAGACAAAGAGGGACCGGCACAATCACAACGCGCCGTCACTGTATCTGAACCAGTCCTCTATATTACATTAAGTATCTTGACAATTATTTACAAATTTGCTTTCCTGCTTTCCGAGCCGCATCAATACCAGACTCTTTGTCGGCTATTACACCAAATTGTATCGCAGTTCCGTCTTCAAGAACACCCATGTCGTATGGTTATTCCGTTCAGCTCTGAACATCGTCTTGTGTTGCTCTTATCGGTACTACTTCGTCATATTCAGTACTAGTCATCAGAAATGAGTAGTCTACGAGTTGCCGAATTACGGCGAAGAAAATCATCATCAAATCCAAAGTATTGATGGCCTCATGGCCCATATTGTCTCTTTGGCATCCTATTTCATACCTCAAGCTATAGTGATCGAAGTAGTATGTACCACAGCTGTAAACTGTTTCTCAACCACACCACTTCGCTCTTTTGTATACATGTGCAAGTCTCTTAACTGAATCAATCGTAAACAAAAGGCGCAAGACACACAGAGGACTACTATGGCGGTCAAGGTGTGTCGCTAACTGCTTTAACTCGTAAGAGTAGTAAGAAACTCAACTAATGCGAGTCTGACTGGTTTTGATAGGCGAAGTGCAGTCCAGGGTGTCTAGTAATAAGAGCCTCGAAATACACATATATAGAATTGACTTCTGTGCTGACATGCTGACTACTTTGGAAGTCATTAACGCTGGCCAAAATAGATCCCAAGCCACTTGAGGGCTAAATCCGGGACTCGGCATAGCTGACACCAGGCTTACACGTTTAATCAAGATATTATACAAGTAGTTAAACAAATTGAAGATCATATTGTCCGAAATGGTTCTATGTATAAAGTTCTACAAGTAGACCCAAGTCAGCGCTAGATACAGGGTAGATACGAAGGAATAGATAGATTGTATGAGGTAAAACTGTCAGACCATGAATGGTGGTGAGAACACAATAATATTTGCATTTCGAGCTGAATTAGGTAGTGCTATGCTGAGCAATGCAATGCAAGAGCAGCTTAATCGCATTCAGTAATCGTCAGATGATTGATCTCACGCCGTGCTCCGGCAACTTGCTGAAGCCCGATCGGGCATAACAAAAGCAATACGCGTACTTATCTAATACGCGAAAGTCGCTTACACGGAGACGACCAAACACCGAAGCTGCACACTGGGCGGGCCATAAGTTGTGCGGCCAGCGAGCATCGGGATCCGTGAATCAAAGGCGTCCTTCTAACAGTTGTCGCGGTTATTTTGTCGGTCAAGGGTTTCACAGGTACTACGGTAGTGAGAGGGGGAACATGGAACATTGGCTGAGCCAAGAACAGGGCCACAAAGACAAGACATGACCAAGGCTTGGCAGCATCATTCCTTCTCGGTGTTTTGGTCTATCGTATTGGCAGACGCAATGTACGGAGTACGTACGAGGGAAACAGAGTTTGAGGGGATTTCGTATCTCGTTTTCGACCCAATGCACGTGCTCTTCAATGGCCCTTGGCAGGTCTCGGCTACTACGCCAGGAAAGGTTCCTTGTAGCGCGCACCGCTGATTCACGTTGGAATACGCGATACGGCGTATTCGACGTGGGTAGAATTAGAAACCTGGATGGACAAACAACTCAAGTGTTGGCCGCAGCTGTATACGTGGACGAGCGGTCTAAGCCTCTGGGCACGAAATGAGCAGTTTAGGCGATGGATGCATTGCTATACCTACTCCATAATGCTGATCTGAACTGCGCCATTCACTTCAAGGACATGCTCGGAAACCGTATGGTATCATTGGAAGAGGAGTATCTTGTGCGATGGCGGGTTGCGGGTGCAATGCGGGATGAAGTTTGAGTACGAAAATGAAGGTACAGTAAAAGAAAATTGTTGGCTGCGTTGTCGATCAGTGTATGTATGAAACCCTGGCTGTAAATCACCAGGTGTCATGTCTTGTTCTCCAAGATTTCAGCCCCATCTTTGACTCGTTTAGAGCTCGTTCAGTTCCTGTATGGAGCACATTGAGTCGTTTAAACCGACAGGATAGGTAGTTATCTTATTGATTGAGTGATGAATATGCCGGTCGATTCAAAAGTATATAGTAAAAGCTGCATATAGATATAGAGATATGCACCATGTATAATACATCACCATCACATTCTCTGTATGTATTTATCACGTCCAGTTCAAGTCAAGGTTCGCTTCGCCAAGCGGCACCGGGAGTTATGCTTGCCCGCTCCCGCATCCGGCCCCACATGTGTACCGCGTGGCCGTGGCACCGTGGAAAAGTGGCCCGTAAACGAGTTACGATGGGGATGGGAAGGGGAAGGGGGATTCTCATTTCCATTTCCATTTGCATTAACTCCACATGATCTTTTGAACTCTGAACATGGGAAATTTCGGTGCGAGAAATGCGAAAACGCGCATCTTGAAACCCCGCCTGGCCCCTCACTTTACGGATAGATTGCAGCGTGTTTACGGATACTGATAAATCATTCCTTCTAGTCAGCGACCAATATAATAGCAAGTTAATATTTAATAATGCAGGTTAACTTGATCGACATCTAGGTTGCTCTGTACGCTGCTGCTGTATCACCATCCCACGTAATACGCTTAGTACAGGTACTATAATGAAGCTTTAAGTTAAAGCCTCCCCAGACCAAGAAGCAAGCAAGGCGCAGTTTACTGTTCCACATGGATTGCCAATTCCTCTACCCTCTCCCCATGGCGTCTTCCACATTGTCGGGATTGCGCTGACATGCCGCTTCTGGCTTTTACCTCGGCGATAACTATTTCAAGATGTCTGAAGGAAGTAAACCCCTGAGAATTGACTTAGCTGTCCATACATGCGAATGCGATGATACCGCACGCTCACAGGTGGTTGTCTCGATTCATTTACCCAAAACGGCCATGGACAAAAGTAACTAACAACACCCCTGCTTGTTTATCCAACCTGATGTGATGTCTTTCAGCTGTGTTGAGTGTTCCCCTTATCCATCTCTCAATCCTTATCCCCTTAGCTTTTAGCTTGCTTTAGCCTCTTTGACTGACCCGTTGCCCGAGCCCGTCGCCGTCCGTGACCCCACTGCGCGCCGGAGGGTTGCAAGACTCCGAAAGCCGGTCCCCCGTCTTATTCCCATCGTCTTTTTTTTTCTTTCTCTCCCTCTCCAATAACTGATGACATGGAGAACAACCAAGATGCATCTCCAACTCCGCACTCCGCGGAACCCCAAATGGCCCTGCCACGCCCCGCGGACAATCGAGCAGTCCGACTCACAACATCTCCTGACCTTTTTCCCCCCTACCAACTCCGTCACTAAATACTAGCAAGGATCTTTTTAGACGCTATGATTTCAAAGACCGAGTTTATTCTTTGATGTGGCAAGCTACAATATAGTACCATGACACTCAAGAAGCTTGACTATCCTTTGCTACAGTGCAAGATGGACTGGCTGTCTGGGTAATCATGGCGATGCAAGCAATGTCTCAAAGCCAGTCAAGTGCAGTGCACTAATATGTAGTGTATTGTAAACAACATGATCCATCAAGTCAGCGTCAGCGTCAGCGTCTATTTTGTCCATTTCGTTCATTTCGTCCGCTATTTCGTCCGCTCGACTCGGCATTGGTCGCCCGCTCAACAGTTAACAAACCTTAGGGCTGACAGTGACACACATTCCCAACCGTGTCGATTTGGCTGTTGCTCTGAAATAAACCAATCCGCTCACTAATAAAGTCCCGAGAGGAGAATGGGGGGAAGAGGAGGAGAGAGTAAAAAAAAGGGCGTCGGCGGCATTCATATCAGTCCGTTGTGCGTGAGGATTACTCAACTGATAGCTAAACAAAGTCCGCCGCCCCCTCCCCTTTTCGAATTCACCCCATCTCGTTATGTCAAGGAGGGGAAGTCCTTTTCGAGGCTTTCGATGCTATTGTAAGCAGCGGCGGTTCCAACTTTCCAATCATATCCACCACGTAGGTAGTTCCGTCTACTGTACCCAGCTCCAGCTCCAGCTCCAGCACCAACGCAGTGGAAACAACCCTCAATTGCAGATTACAGATCGAGTAGATTGACCGAGCCACCAATGAAATAAATATTCATATCCATCCCACGCCTGCTTGCCTGGAGACTTTACTGGGTGGGATGGCAATGTTGGGTGCAGTTACACTTGGACGATGGAGCGATGGATGATTTATGGATGATGAATGATGACTCTTATGCCATTATCGCCAAAGAGGAAAAGTGACCCTTTCACTCATTGGTCACCGGCACATTTCAAAGCTTCCATGCCCTTACCGTAATCCTTTCTCCTACAGTAGGTAGGTACCTCTCCCGGATTTACGGCTCAAGATGCACCTTTCAATCCTTCAAAGAGACTCTGCAACTCCAGCTTAGCTCCGAGTTTCCGTACTAGCACCAAAGCAGCAGAGGTGTGTCTCTAACGCCTTCGTTGCCATTGACTGTTTTCTGGAGCTTAAATGTTTTAGATAGCAAAAACGCTGTTCTTGTTGACTCCATGCCCGCACTCGGCGTTTCTTCTAATCGACGTAAATGTTGATTTGCAATCAGTCAATTCAACATGTATCTCACCCCTGTCAAAACGATCAATTTAGCTTCACCATAACCGTTAAGAATAACACCTTTGACTCTTGCATGTCATTCAAATGGTCCGTGCCAAACTCACACAAAAAAATGTGTGTGTGTGTGTGTGTGTGTGTGTGTGTGTGTGTGTGTGTGAGTCCACGGCATTTGTACGGGGGGAGACGGAATTTGACAGCTCGGTGATTTGCACACTTATGGATCTACAAAAGGATTCACCCAACTCAGGTCGGGTAAGAAATAAGGGGACCATTCGACCAGGGATGGGCAAGCGGACCTGTTGTTCGAGACCAGTGCATGGCATGCACTCTAGAGGCACTCAAGCTAATGCCATGATCTGATGGGTGGGATCGATGATGTGCCTGTGGTTTAAGTTACAGTGATAATCTTGATTCTTGTGGTGCTGTTTGCGGGCGGCTCAACAGGCGAAGCGCGGTCAATGTAAAACATCTGGGGTAGAAGCGGCAGTAAAATCATAGTTTAGAGAGTCGGATTAGGTATGTATGATATGTACAAGTCTATCCAAATATGCATGCTTCTTCATTCCAAATTCTTCTCCCTTTGTGTGGCCCGGTTTTACATAACCTTACTCTCTGTGTCTCTGGCACAGAGGCTTGTGCGCCGTTGTCGTGGCTGATCATTCCACGTCTTCTTTATCATACCCAGCCCATCTCCAAACCAGCTCCACGTTGCCTTGTTCTGTCCTGTATCGGCATCGAGTCGATGGGGCTTTGTACAAAGTATCCCCATACCCATCGGCCTTCGAATTACAGACAACGCCGGCACTCAAACCCACACTCTTGAGTCCGTGCCTTTTAACACCAAAAACCACCAGGGTATAAACCCAAACGAAAGAATAAAAACCCGAAATCAAAGCCCCTAAACACCGTGCCGCGTGACAAGTTCTGACGTAACGAGAAAGGCGGTAAACAAGTCTATCGTACTATACAGTCAAGCGTAGTCGAGGATCATAGTCGCATCGGTTCGCCGTCGTAGCCAGAATATATCATGGGATCGCCCATGCCCAGCATCACTTCGGGGTTGGGACATGAGAGGACGTGAGGCTTAATTGTTCCGAATTCCGATTCGACGAGACCTTGGTTTAACATATCGAGGTTTGCTAGCATGCCGTTTTGTTGTTGTTGGAGAAATTGCATAGTAAGGTCGCTTGGTTGGGGCTTAGCCATTGCCCAGGCGGGGAAGTTGCTCATAGAGGGTGATTGCGAGGGGAATAGGCTTGCGGTATCAATCTCGGGTGGCGGAGGGGCAAAATCGAAGTCGACGCTGCCAGTGAAGCTTTGTGGTGAGAGGGTCATGGCGTTGGTGTTACCAAAGGCGGCTTTTCGGTAATCGTGCTCGAAGTCGGAGTGATCGAGCTCCGATGATGACGCTCGCTCGGTTCGGTTGCAAACGGAAGAATCTGTGTCCTTAATAGAGTCCTTCTGGGTACCATGCTCCTTTTGTTGGTCCTCGAGCTGTCGCGCCAGCTCAGCCATACCAGCTTCGTCTTCAGGGAATACCGAGTGCACGGGAAGATCGATATCGCTGTTGGGGCGGATGCAGCCGAGCTTCTGGGCGATGTTGTGGATTACGGGCTGGCCGCGGTCGTTAAGTTCGGGCTCACCCAAGTCCCACGATTGGTTGTTTCGAACCATTGAGTAGAGTTTGTGGACCGTAGCAATGAGAGCGAATTGTGTGTTCTCGAGTACCTCGGCGTAACTATTGCGTGTAAGTGAAATGCGGATCCATAACGAATTGTGAGTACATACCCTCTAGGGAGCTGCTTGTATTCCATCTTCTTTCGTACACCGGCAGTACAAACTAGACCATCGTCCTTGCATCGCTTGCATGGGAATTCACCGTCACACTTGAGTCCGTGTTAGTGAGAGTTTGGAGAGTTTGAGGTTGAGTGGCAGAAACGTGCCTTGGTCTTCTTCATACGACATCGTTCACAAGCCTTCCAGACACGCTTATGGCGACCATCCATGCCAGTTGTATGTGTGACATGGTCGTGGTGGTGAATTGTGGCAGCACTTGAGCTGGCTCGCTTGGATGTGCGGTGCACAGGCTTGACAGACTTGGTACTTGAGGATGTGCTCTTTCGAGAGAGGGCCGACTTATGCTCCTCGGCGGGAGGAGAGGGTAAGCTACCTGATGCCATTGTAGCTGTAGCTATTATATCTATGGTAGCCAAGTGAAGTGAAGTAGGTTGAGGCGATATACAATCCAGGACTCCAAGTGGAGGGTTGTGAATGGGTTGGATGGATGTGTAAGCTAAAGTAGGTAGAGAGAACCAAGCAGTTGGGACACAAGTGGATGGAAGGGGGAAGGGTGGGAAGATGTATGTATATAATAGATATCGAGAGTTGAAGTGGAAGTGGAAGGGAAGAAAAGTAGGGCTCGAGGAGCTTAATAATAACACAGCAGCAGTAGTGTGAAGCTCAGGTAAGTCATGAAAGTTATGCGTAACGGGCCTTGACCTTGAATTATGGATTATGTGAGAACTGGTCCTGGTCCACGGCGCTCGGAAGGTTTTCGCAGACTTGCAGCCCCCGCAAGGCCTGTCATGGTAAGTAATTAGGTACCTACCTTTAGGGGACTGGAAGTTCCCGCCCGCAACGCGAGAGAGAGAGACCTTGCCTTGGGCCCTTGGGTCCTTGGGGTTGCGGCTTGCGAATTGCGATGAATGAGTGAGTTTTTGGTGGTAGATGTGGAGGGGTAAAGGATGATAGAGGGTGTGGGTTTAGTCATCGGCCTGGTCTTTATGTCCGAGAACGCGTGAGAAGTCACTGACAGGGATCTCGTAGGGAAGGAAGCAGGGGGGACCCGCAGGTGGTGATGGTGTGGGGCTCGGCCTCTGAGGTGCTGTCTTGGGGGGCTTCTTTAGCCCTGAGTCTGAATCTGAGTCCGTTGTAAAAGTCCGCCGATTTTCGCGGACTTAAGCAGGGTACGTACATGCGCAATCTACGAGAATGAGTGAGAATGAGCATACCTTTACCTTAGTACCTAATTCTATGGCTGACGGGAGGCTTGGATGTTTCCTCTGCCAGATAACTTGCTGACAGTAGCACTCAACGGCCGCTGGAATACAAATTGATTGGGCACCCATAGCAATGCGAAATGAGGGACAACGCGTTCTCAGGGCGCAAGCAAAAATTGTACCAAAAACCCAAAACGACGTGGACGAGGCTGATGAAGATGCCAAGACGCCCTTAGACCTTGGGCCTTGGGCATTTTGACAGGGTTAGGGAGCGAGACCGAGAACGAGGCAAAAGCTACCTAGCTTGGTTAACTAAAAAGGGTTTGACGATCTCGTTGTCGTTGTCGTTATTTTCCCTGCCCCCGTGGCTGAGAGAGGGACACGCACAGTTGCTCATACCATGGATGGCATGGCCATGCAGCGTATATTTGCGTATTATAGGCGGTTGTCAACGTTTAACGTTAACGGTGTCAAGGATTATGCACCCAATGCGGACAAAATGCAGCGCTTACTGCCGTGCCCCGTTTGATGTGTTGAGTTGGTTTGATTTGAGGGACACGCCCATTGAAGCTTGTTTCTGGTTTCAGAACGGCAAATGCTAGCCACTGCACTGTAAGTAATGTAAGACGAATATTCAATGCTTATTGCTGGACGTTCAGATGACCCAGCCTAGGCCAGCGAACTCTCGGAGTTGATTACTTTTACAGAGTATAACAACACTAATAAAACACCAATAACCTCGTCAGATATCCATCATGTATCCATCATGTATCCATCATGTATCCATCATGTATCCATCATGTACCTATGGATGTGTGTAAGACATGACTGAAGTGTGGGGGAACCCACTCAGCAACTTCATTGCTAGATACGTGTATATATCTAATCGTAAACGCTCTTTTCTTCTTCTTCTTAAAATCGATCTCGTCATCATCAGCGATCAATGGACAATTGCTGATGCATCACCGCATCGTAAGTACGTAGTAGCGTCGAGATGCAATACCAGTATCACCTCAATACGGGGACATCTTGATGAGTGGAGGTCAAACGCCGTATATCAACCACTCCTACAGTGTAGCTGTCGCCACTTTGACCGAAAGTTGGTGCTTCTAGAAGGGTAAGGTGAACGAGCATCCATCTTTCGATCGATTAGCAATAAGAAAAAAAAGGAGTCACGGCCACGGAGTATTGCAATTTTGTCGGCCTCCCGCAAGACCGACCTCCGCCCATGCTCGGGCCCCGCCCCGTCGATTAATGATTCCATTCCCCGTCCCTTTCTTTTCTGTTCCAATATCCACAAACCCACAACGTTCCCAGCGCGGCGGATGGAACGAGCAGAAAAAAATGGCTCGCTAGTTTAGCTCCGCCAAGAAAGGAACATGGTTCGGATGATGAAGCGCAGTTGCGATGACAAATGGGGGAACCTTGACCTTGAGCCTTGAGGCTTGTGAAAGAGCCCCATCCTATCCCATTAGATGGCCGAGACCTTTTACTGACAGGCAAGGATCCTTGTTATTGATCCCGCGACCTTCTTTAAAGTTCTCATGGCCACGCTGTGCGGCCGTTGCACAACGAATCTCGAATGATCGGCAATTCGTCTTGTTGTTTGTGCTTATTGCAACCGCCAAAGTTGAACGAAGCTACCTCAAAAGGTAGTTGGATGTAAGTTATGATGCTCTGCGCTTACACTTGACTAATCCGCTCCGTTGGTTCTTTTGGGGGTTCTACTGTCCTTTCGCGGTTAGAGCAAGGGGGCGTCTGGTTCTCGGCGCCGATCACAACGTCCGGCGCCGATTACAGATGCTAATCGCACAACAAAGTGCAACCCAAAACTCCGTACAGTGATCATCTATTTCTTGTGAAGGCCAATTATATGGGTCTGCCTCGGCATCAAGTTAATCAACAGTCAAACTTATTTGGACCTCATATGTTCTGATCATTGAGAAAAAGTGAGAGATAAGGAGCCGACAAGCTCCTGGTACTATCAGGCCATTATACCATGCCTATGTATCGTCCTCCGACTTATCTTCTGTGCAAATAAATGCTTATGCCGCTGAATAAGTGACTTTGTAACCTCCGTGTTTGATTGTGTAAGCGGGATGCCGAAAATCTAGCGCCTCCAGGTTTAGCTTCTCGTGATGTTAAAACGCAGCCTAGGAAGCTTCATCTTATTCTTAGACAGGCGCCCCTCTCAGTCGGCAGTCCCACGGGCCACATAGCAGGGTCGTGTAACTGTAACAAAAGCTAAATGCAACTCTAGATAATCAAAGCCAAGTCCGCTTCCGAAATTCGCTTCCGCGGTAGCTTTTTCTCAAGTGCCGCCTGCTGGTGTGCTCTGTAGGGCTGGTGATCTCCAGGCTGAGCGACGGCACTGGTCATCACACCAAGACTCGGGATAAAAGAGAGCCACGTACCGCCGCCGCGGATATCTCAAGCTTGCCGCAAGCTTCCACGAGGTCTTGGTGACGTATCCAGCTCAGGGCTCGCGTTCATAGCAATGCCCAATGAGCAAGGGGGCGTATGAATTATCACGCCGACTTTAATCTACGTGTGTTTCGAGATCTCTGCATCAATAAAAGGGACCTACAGAAGTGAAAACCAAGCAAGAGATCGATAACCGGACTTATCCATCTTGCCGAAACCGATCGGACTCCGCAGTTGGGGTGTCCGCCTGTTTGCTTGGCTTTGTTCGGGTCGCAATAACAACAGCAATAGCGAAAGGTGAAGGCATGCGCATGTGCTTGCAGCGTAACTGAGGTGAGATCCATGAGAAGGTGAGGTAGCAGTCGATCAATTGATCAATTGGGTTGTGCAACTGCCGAATGGACGAAAAGGTCCGTTGTTTTTGATTCCATCCCGAATTGTCGGTAAATAAGATATCTACTGCAACATTGCTGGGATATCGGGGTATTCGCGATTCTCTTCTTTTCTCTCGACGCGCCCTGGTAATTTTGCGTTCAATTCTGCTGAAACATCACCTACGACCTCCCTGTCGATTAAGAAACCGAGCTACGGCACAAGTCAATTTCCTGGATGAGCCCTACGCCCTCAAGAACTGAGGGATCTTGCATCTCGTACCATGGAAGTCGTGACGTTACTGCACTTGGACAAAACGGTGAATCAGACCATGAAATCATGAAATGGGGCTCCGCGAAAGAGCGGAATCGGGGCCGCACCAATCTCCAAGATGCCCTCATGTCCCATCTCTTTTCTCTCTCTTTTTTCCTTCTTTTTCGCATTCTTCTCGATATCAATGTAGTTCTATATCCACATCTCTCCACAACCACGCGGAACTGCTATCTAACCGTCGACGTCATGCATTGTTGATTATCAAACAAAAGTCCACTTGTTGAGTAAAAATGCGACACCAACGCTCTAACTTAGGCGCTTTAAACTTAACTGCAGGCGCAGACTCACCGGCACTTGTTTCCTTAGATCGAACTTTGTTCCTGCTTGGCAAAAATAACTGAAAGAATATGGATACAGGGGCGTGTCTTTGTCTTTTTCCTCGGGTTCCTCGCGTGCATTGACATTGACGCATATTGGGTAGCCTTTTAGTGCATGACAGTCAGTCAATGACACCAACATACCTAAGCCAAATGCGAAAAACCCTGATCGTCGAGAAGAGCGCTAGTTTCAGTGGCTAGCATTCTGATGTGCCCCGGAAATGTGCTACATTTACCGGGGATAACGCTGTTCTTGTCAATGCTGGAATACGTAAAATATTTCCATGACTCGTCCTGACTCACGATCTACATACTAGCGTTATGCCTACTAACCTAGACTACTATGTAATTGTTTTGCTCAATATGGCATCACGGTTTGCTCAAGCATCTTTCATCAACTTTCATTGCAACCATTGTGATGTAACATCATGTTCAACCATGACTGCTACATTTCGCCATTATCCTTCGCTAGACTCAACATAAACCTTGATGAATAGTATTCGGAGATAAAGCTCTTCTGCAAGAAATGCAAATTACAGCGGGCGCATCATGTAACAACACGCTGACCTGATGTCATTCTTTCATGTTTGATAGAGCAAGGCGGTTGAGTCTGCAACGAGAGCAAGCCTATCTTGAGGTCTAGATCTTGTCGATAATCTGATAAAGCGGTTGGTCAACTCGGCAACTCACAACCGAGTTGACGTTATTTTTTCGTGCTCCAACATGATGTCGTTCTCCCACAACCTCCATATCTCAACTTGAACCTATGGGATCTCGGATCTTCTCAGCCGCGCGGCTTGGCATCTGGTTGCGATCAAGTTTACTGCTCTTTCGAAGCGTTCTGGAAACTCGCGATCCGCCCTCCATCGGTACCGCAACGGCAATAACGGATATCTGGCACACCCTTGCTGCATGTCAAAGGGCAATCTAGCCTGTCAGAGTCGTCGGGCAGCCCCGAAAAGCGACGAGTGAAGTCACTGACCATCTGTGAACTCCATGGGAATGGAATTGCTTACTCCACGGGCCTCAAAAACCCGCTCTTCGGTACCGATGTGGGGTTGTGATCCATTTGACGACCCAAACCTCCGATCTACTGCATGCTCTGTTTATCCCGTCTGAAGCTAAGAGGATATTTTAAAATTTTAATATCGAAGAAAATCTCCTTGAATATGTAAAGTGAGGTCAGTGGCTGGGCTGTTGAAGATTCGACCTGCTATTAGCGAATGCCCGTTGTGAACAAACAGCCCGACATCCGTGCCGAGGAGGGTTCCACTCGCCAATGAGTCGGCGTTTAAACCTCCGACGTCCAAATCATCAAGAGCCCGTCGGGTTTCTTCTTACTGGCCGTGTGATACTCCCTGCTCTTGATTATACGCGCGTTATTCCCTACAGCCACTTTGATGTCACATCCCGTCTGCATTCAATTTCGAAGGATTCGGAAACTCCATGGACATTGCCAACTTGGGGTCAAGCCTCAGCAAGGTAAAGCGGCGCAATGCAATACAACACACGTGAATCACAGCAATGCGACACTAGCAGAAATGCCTCAAACTTTACAATAGGACCTTTAATCAAATGCACGCGACTGTGCTGAATGCTCGCTTACACTGCCTTCATAATCGCCATTTTCGTTTTCTATCTTCTGGATAACGCTCCCATTCCTGGATAATCGTCCACGGATCACTAACGTTACTGGCTTGTGACAATACAGCTCGGTTTCCACCTAATCCACCTAATCCACCTAGGTAAGCCGGGGCCTAATCGTCCTTTGCGCAAGTTATTTGAATTCTTTCTGTCGTATGATTCGTTTTCTCGTCTAGTCTGCCCCTTTGATAGCCCGTTTCGCCTCACTAGACTCTTGCAGGACACGGCGCCCCATAATGAGGCTCACAACCCCTGGCATTTCTTGGTCCCCGTCCCTCGGCCCCACTCTGCCGGTGTGGATCGGTCGCTTTGCAAGAGACACTCGGCCGAAAACCGCATCTCAGGCCGGCGCCTGTTAAGTTCCGTTTCAACGTCGCATGATATGAGCCTCACGGGCCTGCGGGCTGAGCTTGGCGTGTAACTTCACGAATTGAACCTTCACATGGTAATTTTTGATCAGAAAGATTCACCATTTCACAAGGAATCATAAGAACTTCACGCGAAACAGCTTTCAAATGTCAACTATTCTTCGGCCAAGCCGATGACTATCGCGTTTATAAAACGGGCCTTTGGGTGAGTTTATTGAAAACTGGGGCTCGATGGATCCCCTATCATCAATTTGTCTTGCTTTTGCTGTTCGATTCTTTCCTCGACGGGATTCGGTATTGAAGCCAAATCCTTGCAAGGTAAATAAGCCTCAAGTTCGTTCAGCCGCAATTCTCATGTTCTTGTTTAGGAAGCATGCAAAGAGCCAATGGAATGGCGTTCCAAATTAGAAAAGGAATTCCAAAGAACAATATGAAGCAAGCCTTACCCCTGAACGGCTCTTAATTCCGAGTATTCTCCAGTCACGCCCGCATTATGGATCCCAGACGGTAAGTACTCCGTATATCATATCGTGAGGGTCCGCACTCACGAACCCCGGCCGCCTTATCACGCAAGATCAGGATCGCAGGCCTGTCTTTGGTTCCGTCGGCTTCGAGATCTTTTGCATGTCTGTCAGTCATTTGGCCCCGATATGGGTCGAGCTCAGACATATCACTCGGCTGAAACTATGGAGCCGTCGAGGATCGAGATTCGACGAGACCGGCTTGTGAAAGCTTGGTAGTGTTCCAGAATACCATATCCTCGGTTAACCAGTCACTTCAGTCTTATCCACAATCATGCGCATGTTTTGCTATCGGGTTTACGCCATTTGATCATCACGTTGAATTCGAGAAGCGACAACAGAAAAAGAAGACGCCAGCGTCCACCCCATGTTACTGTCATGACAGCAAGTTACAACTCCAATCTCATACCCCTTGTTCACATCAAACCACCGGATACTTCTCTCCTGTATTAAACATCATTGTACATGATAAGCCGTGGGTGCTCCTGCTCGCAAACAGCCCACGTCCACGCGGCACTCGGCAGGTAGTTCATGGGGACTGCAGCTTTGTGACCGTAAGATGCAGATTCAAAGAGATCCGGATTATGTCGACGTACTCTCTCCACTGCATCGGCCGTGGCCAACGCGAGGAAATGCTGTCGTTTGGGTCCGCGGGGGAGTATCCTATTCCGAGGTCAGTCACAGCCGAGGTCCAGCACATTACGGTGAAGAAAAGGGGTCGACCCCAGGGAGAACGTACAATGCGTTTCCAAAAATCCCATGGCACAAGCACGGCTCTTTGGTGAGCAGACCATGTCTCCAGGTTATGCTCTGACCCTTTTCGATGGCTGGGTCGATACGGTCTTGTAGATCTGGGAAGTACGAGCGCAGGGATGTCAGTGAGTACAAGAAGCCAGGGGCTCCATGGCACCACTGGACCAGACTCGCGTTTTTGCCTTCTTTTAGGCTGCGCAAGCTCGACGGCCAGTTTCCGTCAGGAAGTTGAAGTTCGAGGAGTTTCTCCAGGCGTCGGGTCAGTTGTGGAGCGATTGATGGGTTTGAAAGCACAAGCTGCGTGATGATACCAATGTCACCGTGGGCAGCCCCAAAGTATCGTTTTCCATGCCATTCCCAGTTACCCCTTCCGTCATCGTCAGTGGCCATGATTCTCTCTGTCAGCCGCTTGATCGGAGATTCGATCAGAGTCTCACTTCTTGGGACCCAGTGCTTCACCATGCGCAGCATGTACAATGCACCTGCTCGTCCGTATGTGATCTCTGATGGGAAGGCATCTTCCTGTGGGCTCGTGTATGGGCCGAGAAGTATCGGTATGTTAATAAGGAAGGTTATCAAGTGATCGTCATTCTTCGTTACACAAGCTCGCACTGCTTCGAAAGACAGCTTTTCAGAAGCGATGCCACAGTTGCCCTTTTCCAAGACCAGCTTTCCTCGGTCTCCTTCAAGGTAGCGTTGGGTCCAGGACATTAGATCTTGACCAGAGATCGTAAGGTCTGGGTACAGCTCGGACAGTTGAAGAAACAGGTAGGCAAGGCCAGTGTATCCGGTGAAGAGACCGCCGAGATGACGTTCATGGTAGACTTGACGAGGCGGCGTGTGTCGAACGACAAGTTCAAGAGCATACTTGAGGAGCTCTTTGGGATCTGAGCCTAGGCTCTGAGCTGGGAGATTGTTCGAGATGTATCGCTGAGCCATGACTGCGGTATTGGTGTATGCATTCGTTGTTCTCTTGTAGAAGCTATGGAGGAAGCTTTTCTGTTATCATTGTCTGATGATTATCTGGATAAGGCTGTTCAACGTTGGGTTCAGCATGATGTTATACGCGCGCTCTCCTGTGACGCATACCTATCAACTTTAGGGATGATCAGCAGTGCGTTACCATGTAATTGGAGGAGGGGGCGACAAGGCTCACGCGACATACATACCACGAGTGCAAGAAGCTATACAATTGCAAACACTTCGGGCTCACAAGTCAAATATTAAACTGATGTGCCTCGTTTCAAGGTCTATTGGCTTATAACTGAAGACAAACAGACGTCAACATTGGCCGGAGTCTTGTATCGTCTCCCGAGAACTGGGGCCGATGGTGGGTCATGAGCTCCCCGGCGAAAGGTGGGGTCTCTGGGACATTTCGTCCGGCGATCTGCAAGTTGACGTTATTGCAGGTGACTTCAGGCTAATAAAGGAGGTTCATAAGAGGAAAGAAAGAAACAGCGCGTGGTGTTCCTTGGCAGACTCGCTAGGTTGAGAGCTCTATGACTGATCCTGATGGCACTCTTATTTCAAAAGATGTCTTTTGAGCGTAACGACATCATCATCATCGCCCTAAATTTGGAGACGGGACGGGAGTGACGAGGGGGATTTAAAGTAGCCCCGCCCTTAAGGCCCTGAGAGCTGTAATGACGACATCGACCAGAGCTTCCTCCCTTGAGCTTCCATGCTTTTGAGGTGGAATGAAAAATGTAAAAAGCTTGTGATAAAAACAAAGCACAGCTGGTTAAAAGAATCAACTTTCTCACTTCGCAACATCAACCCGCAAACAGCAATCATTATATTCTGCCGCAACTTGCAAAATCATACACACTTATCTAACCACTTACCATCATCATGGCCGACACAGCTGCAGCGTCGGGAGCTGATCACCAGCAGCAGCCCACCACGCGCAACAGAGTTGTTGATACCGTGAACGAGAAAGCTCAAGAAGTCTTGTAAGGTGGAAACGCGAATGACCTACTTCTCCCCGAGGCTAACAGCTGTCACCAGCAAGGAGGATTTTACCCAGGCTAGAGAGCATGTCACCAATGCTGCCAAGAGCCAATCCTACCTCTACCCGATCAAGGTACTTCCCAACCCCAGTCTTGAGCTCCATTCAGTAATCATTCGTTGACACTTTGCGTTTCTTGCAGGGCGTCTTCTACTTCCTCTCCCACCGTTCGCTATGGAAGCCCTTTGTCTCCAAGCTTGGCCCTCTGGCCCTCCTCTCGACTGGTGTCATCGGTGGCATGTTCTTCTTCACATACCTGCCGCAGCTCGCCATTCTCTTCTTCGTCAACGGGCCTATCGCACCCTTCACCACTATCCTCTTGGTTCTCAACGAGAGCACCACTATCATCAACCTTGTTTCCCGCAACTATCTTCTGCAAGACTCGCTGCTCGATGTGTTTGACGGCACCCTCCTTGCTCGCGGGGATACCAAGATCGTTAGCGAGGGAAGAGAGGTCAAGTCTGGGTCTGATCCGATGCAGAAGCTGGGCAAGATCATCAAGAGTCCGTTCGAGAAGTTCAGCCCCAAGGCCATTATCCGCTACATCATGTATCTACCTCTCAACGCCATTCCAGTTGTCGGTACCGTGATTTTCATTCTCCTTCAAGGTGCGAATTCTTCATCCTTATGTATATCGCTCTACTAACCAAACACAGGTCGCACCCGCGGGAAGGGAGTTCACGGCCGAGTAAGCAACACCTCTCAACAGACTTCACTTTTAAACTGACATTGTTGTAGTACTTCCAGCTGAAGCGTTGGTCACCGTCTAAGAGGGAAGATTGGCTTAGCAAGAACGTCGGCCCTTACACTGCGTATGTAGAAATTCTCTTTATATGCTTCGCCAGCTGTAGCTGGGTGATCAGTTGTACACGAAGAGCCAGAATTCGCTAACCGATGAACTTGCACAGATTTGGATTGGTCGCTACACTTCTCGAGATGGTCCCTGTTGCTTCCATGTTTTTCACATTCAGCAACACAGGTAAGCAACGGCATACACCTCTTTATAGTACCTGAACTAACATTATCAAGTCGGTGCTGCTTTGTGGGCTGCTGATATCGAGGACAAGGATACTTCAATGACTGATGGAACAGCCCCATCTCTGCGTGAAACCGCTGAGAACGCCGAGTAAACACGCATGTGTCCGTACAACGCTAAGCCTCAAAGCCACGCAATACGAGCTACTTGAGAAACGTGTCCGCCTGAACTAGAATTGAAGTAATAAGGACTGGTTCTAACGTTAATTTGCTATGAAAAACTTGAGGGAGGAGGAAGGCGCGTGGGGTATCATAAGCTCCTGCCCAAACCGGGAGCCGCAAATATCTATGGAAGGCAGGAGGGAACTTGCTACTGGTAGTTCAGATCGATCGGGCACGGTGGAAGGAAGGACTACCTGGGTACTATAGGTAGTTGATTGACAGAAAATGTCTTGGTTCTTTTTTACACCAAACTTCCATCGTCTCTATTTGTCTCAATTTTTGACACGTCAACGTATGCCTCGCAACTCTCCCCTGATTTGACGATTGGAGTTTTCTTAGTCCAAGATGAAGAAACGTACGTCAATGTTCGAGTATCCGTGTGAGCGACTGTTCTCTGGGGATAAGGATGTCACCACTTTGCTAGATCATGCGAGTATTCTCATTTGTGAGTATTCACATCACTTTCAGTGGCTGCTTCCCTCTCAATAAGCAACCTCATGACACGCACGAAATTGATTAAGTCCTTAGTATCTTTTGACTTTACGAAACGAACAAAGGCCTTCAATTAGCCTGAAATGAATTGCTAGACGCAGGCTGCGGCCCTGGCAGGAGACTGTATCCCTTAAACGACCCGACGCCAAGTTGCATCTCGCCTCGTTGCCGAGGTTGGTTACATGTACTACTCCTCCACGGATAGCATGCTACTTAGGGACGTCTGGGCCCTGAGCTGTGAAACCTTCAACAGTCACGCCGTTAGCCTTCAACGGTCGAAGGCCCGAGTTGACTTGTGTTCCACCGCTTGACGCGGTCGAGATCTTCTTGGTCATGTACTCACAGATGTAGGCCAGATTCCGCAGAGCGAGCCAAAGTCACGGCCGTACAATGGTGCTCCAACCATGAGCTATGTACAACTTGCGTGACGAGTCAGCATCGTGTCATTTCTAGTGGAAGACACGATCGCCAACTGTATCATGCTCTTCTATTCTTTTATCTGTCTCAGGTCCTGCTATTTGATGGTCTTGCAAGATATTTGGCAGGAATAGGCTGTATCGTGCTCAAGTGAGCCTCCTGCTCAGAAAGACTTGTTTTGTGTCGTTTCTCGTTGTGGAAACGCAAAAAGAAATGAAGGATGACCTGTGAGATGGTGCATGGAAACAATCGCCGCCATGACGCGAAAGAGGAAGCGAGAACGATCGATACGGACAAGAAAGCGAAAGAATAACTCTAAAGAACGAACTTATTGTCCGGGATCATGGGCGGAGAAAAGTCTATAAACTTCCAATCTAGCTGTGTTAACCGGCCACCTCATGCCTCCCGCCATGGTGAATAAGGGGACGGAACGATGCGCCGGCCCAAAAGCCCGGGACGACTCCCATCGGGAGAGGAGACAAACAGCTACCCGGAGATATGTTCCATGAGTGGTGGGAAGGCTATGGGCAGCCGTGAAAGATCGGTGTGCCACCTAATTGGATCAACTCGAGGAAGCACGTCTACAGAATCACCAGTGTGAGGACCCTAAGCCAAGCACTCGTAACCTATTCGACTTGGGACGCAGCTTGTGTACTCATGCTGTGCCAGGCTCCGAGGGGTGAGCTAGAGATTTGGTGCTGCGGTATGTGCACTGCCTATAAGGTATCAAGATATAATTGCCCCTTTTGCCTGGCACTGGCAACCACTGCGTGACAGCTGCCGCCAGTGTATATCCTATATCTCTTGTTGTTTATGATTCTGCCCGCCTGCTCAGTTACTCACACATAACTTTTTCCTTTCCACTTTTCTCTCTCTTTATCCTCCGCCCTTCATTTCTTCCACCTCGCACATCGCGTATCGTCCTCTCGTTTTCTTCAACATCGTGAGCAAGCAGCAAGAGAATATTCTCTTCCTGGTTAAACAACACTCGTTTATTCGTATCTCTTATTCTAAGATCATTCAACACTCTCTTTAAAGTCTTTAGACATTTGTTTCGATTAATCACTGTCAGCTTCATCGTTCTCGTGAGTCCATGATATCCTTGGGTCCTAGAGGCTCAGCCAAAACATTTTATACTGATACCAAACAACAACAACAGCATTCTAATATCCTCATCATGAGGCCACCAAATGTTTCTTTGGTCGCTATCCTGTCGGTATTCGTACTGCTTTCTTGTCTCTTAGGCAGCGTTACCGGTCTGGCTCGCCAGCAGCTTCCGGGCGGCCGCAGACTCGTGCGCAGACACAACTTTGTCAAGGCCCATCAACCTGCCGGCGATGCAACTGCTCACGGCTATGGTCCTCCTCTCCCGTACTATACGGATGAGCCAGATGTTCCCACCGACTTGACTTCCTGTAAGTATGCCGGCACTCATGCCATGTTTAATCTAACGGTATTAGATTCGTCTCTCAAGGAACCTACTGCAACGGAGGCACCGACTGAATCCTCCAGGGCCGGGATGAGCTCTGGGTCCGATGTTTCTTCTCGTAATGGCACTGTTTCCTCTGATAGTTCCTCTTTCCCCATCTCTTCGGGGCTGGAGACCGACACAGCAATGATATCCGCTGATTCCAGTGCCAAAGCCGGTAGTACAACCAGCTCTGAGGTCCCTTCGACTACTCACCTCACGGTTTCAACCTCATCCTCTGTAACCGAAACCGCTCGTGATGGTGCCACTGGAATATCAGAGAGCCAGCTTCCAACTACCTGGAACAATACCTCTTCTCTTTCTAGCCCCAGGGCATCTGCTGGCACCGATATCGCTTCGATTTCCGCAAGCCTGAACAGTACTGCGTCATTCAAGACTAAGACAGAGCTGCCTTCCACTTCTATCTCATCTGCCATAGTCTCTGATGTCGTTACCGGCACAGTAACGGTTACTGAGAGCATCACTCTTACAGATATTGCCTCAAGCCTTCAAGCGTCAGAAGTGGCCTCTGCAACAGATCGCGTTTCTTCCGGAGTTGAGACTGAGTCCTTTTCAAGTGCCGCTGCATCGACTTCGTTTCTGGGCAGCTCAATCGCGATTGAATCTACCACAACTTCAACAAAGGCACTCAACTTCACTGTGACGGTTTCAGTGGCAGAATCTACGGGCTCTGTGGTGACTTTGTCGTCTGTGACCTACCTTACGCAAATGAATGGCTCTTCAAGCCCCAGCACCTCTTCTGATCATTCATCTGAATTATCCTCCGCTTTGTCCATCTCGTCAGATCAGACTGCAACGACCACTATCATCCCAGCACAAAATTCGTCTCGGATTTCCACCAAGGGCTTGACTGCTGTGACTACAGAAGATCGTCCAACATCGGACAGTCTCGTAGCAAGTGTAGGCGAGACCATCACAACTCAGAGTGCGTTGACTGAGACTTCCACTGCTGAATTGACACAGTCATCTCGCGCTTCCAACTCTTCTGTCAATGGGACCGCAAGTGTTACTTCAACGACTTACTTGACTTCAATTCTTTCTGGGATCACTACCGATTCCACACACTCGTTCGATAGTCCCCGCTCTACCGTTATTGTCTCAGATGGTTCGACAGGTGTCGGCACTGAAGAGTCAACAGCAACAGTGATCTCCCGAACTGTAACAGCATCGATTGCTGTTACCACGAGCAAGAAACTCACAGGATCCTCCTTCACCTCTTTCGCCACGAACTCTTCTGCCCTGTCTGTCTCGGGTTCGACACTTAGCGGGAGTATTTGGGAGTCCACATCAGGGACTGCTACGACTTCTGCTCAAACGTCTTCAGAAACTCTTTTCGCATCGTCCGCTTTGCCTGTCAACACAACGTCTCAAACAGGCACCATTTCCTTCACGGTGACCACGGTTTCCGAAGGGTCTGTCATTACAATACGTCCGGGTGGTATCTTCCCATCTGGTAGTGAGTCCAACAGCTCTGTCTCAACTGAGTATTCGGCAACTACTCCTTCTCGCAACTCTTCGACAACCAGTTTGGGTTCACTTTTCTCTTCACAGACAGGCTCACTGTTCGATTGGTCTACTGTAACGTTGACCGAGCCACAGACTTCCGACACAAGTCTTGAGCTCCCTTCGATCACTTTTCCAACACCTCAATTCTCCATCATCACCACACCCATGACACCTCCTGGTGCGACTACAACTCCAGTAGTCAACATATCAGTGATCAGATCAACATGGACCTCTACTATCACAACAAGTCTTGCACCAATAAGCCTGGCCTCGTCTGGCAACGTGACTGCGGCGCACACTAGCAGTGGGTACAACTTCTCACAGACTATGGCATCTGAGATGAGCACATTCAACTCTCGATCAACATCTTTTGCTTCCCTTCCTGGCGTTAAAACTTCAATCATCACCGGACATTCTTCCAACTTTCCGTTCCCGACCAACACAACCATACATTGGCGGACAACAACGTTGTCAGGGTCCTGGTCGGGGTCTGCCAGCGCGATGACCTCTCAGAGCTCTGAAGCAATGCCGTCTGCTGTTAGCTCTGGGTCTAATAGCACTGCCCCATACGGCAACTCTACCTCGACCACAGCCATGGAAACATACCCTCGTAGCTCTGGGGGAGGAACTTCTTCTATAGCCACTGTCACCACTTACCGCTCATGGAACAATACCAGCACAATCCAATGGATTACCAACTCCACTACGCAGGTGACTGTCACGTCCACCAAGACTCAATCAGATATAAGTGCTGAAACTCGTACATTGAGTGATACGACGCTTATCACACCTGGGTTCCCTACCTCATTCGATGTCACACTTACCACCATATCCGGGAATATCGTCACCAAGACTTATACAAACTACTCCTTAACAATATTGACGCCTCCCGTCTCCGTGTCATTTAGGATCAGTACTCTCTCCCAATCCCTGGCCAGTACACCACCTTTCCCCTTTCCATCCAACATGACTGCAACAGGCACTGGTGTTCCTCTTCCGCCAAGTGGCACGGGTAGTCATCCTACTATTACCAACTCTCTGGGGGAGATCCCGACATCGGGTGAAACTCTTACGCCAACGGCCAGAACGACTTATCGTGCCACAAACACCACCTTGTACGGGTCTACGACTGGGTCCTATACATCCACTTGGGGTATAAATACGCCTTTTTTCCCTGTTACCAACTCTACTACTTCGACCACTGCCGTCTTTTCGTCAATTGCTTCCTGGCATCCAGACCCTGAGCCATGGACTACTTGGTCAACGTGGAGTCTTGGAGGGGAACCAGACTCTACATCTTCGGGTATTGCGTCTCAGTTCACTATTGGCAGTCTAAGCAGTGAGGTTTCAGAGTCAACTTCGTACACTCGAACCACAACGGTATCTCGCACTACGACATTGCAAGCACCAAGAACATCTCAATCCACTCTCAGCAATTCAAGCTACGATGTTTCAAAGTCCACTTTCTACACTCGTACCACTACAGTACATCTTACCACTACCTTGGGAGAGCCAAGCGCATCACTCCTTACCCCCAGGAACTCGAGTTATGATGCTGCAGGGTCAACTTCCTATACTCGTACCACAACTTTATTCCTCACCACTACCTTGGGAGAGCCGAGCATATTGCCCTCCGCTCCCAGGAACTCGAGTTATAACGCTTCCCAGTCGACTTCCTACACTCGCACTACAACTGTACATCTTACCACTACTTTGGGGCAGCCAGGCTCTTCCCACCTTACTTCTGGTACAGTATACACTCATGCTTCGGAATCAACTTCGTACACCCGTACCACGACGTTATTTCTCACGACCACTTTGAGTAACTCTGTCACCTCTCGGGCATCGGAGGCTGCAGTTACCAGTTCAACCATTTCAGCAGGGGCTAATACGAGTTCCGTGTTCACTGACTTCTCGGAAACAAGGACTGTTTCGTTGACTACTATTTCATCGCCACTGTCAGCGGAGCCTACTGGTACTTTCTTTACTACCGGTAGTGCAAAGGGAATATCAGCCTCCGCTGACAACTCTGCCTTGACGCCATTCCCGGCAAGCAACTCAACACTCTCACAGGCTTCTGGTCAGCCGTCATCGATAACCAATACCCTGACGGATATAGCCAGTCCATGCGAGTCTACAACCACGAGCTCATCGACTTGCACCGACTCGCCGTACTACCCCCCTTATAACCCTTCGTCTTTGACGACATCAACCAACACATATTGCCCAAGCGCAGCTAGTGGAACAACTTCACCACTGTCCTACACTCATGCGCCTACAGTCCGAGGTGACGCCTCGTCGACTTGCAACACCACAAGCTCTATGTCAAGTTATGGTACGGCACATTGGTCGAGCATGACGCACAGGTCGAACATGACAAACACATTTGGTGTCAAAGGTTTGTGGTATACAAAGCAAGGAATAGAAACGTGCTAATCAAGAACAGACACAAGCACTTATCAATCACTCACGACCTTGAAAACAATCACCACCGTTCGGGCAGGAGAATCGGGCTCAGTCATGGATAATTATCCTACCCCAACCGACAGGGCCACTCCATCTGACGTTTTGCCTGATGACCCGAACTTTCCTTGGGGTAACGACTCCCCGATCCATCGCCATCAGAACTCGTCGGAGCTGGGCATAGGCACTGGCGATATCGACGGTCTAAACGCGAGGACCGATTGGCGTCTGCAATGGGAGAATGTCAAGGATAAACTCAAGGGTCTTTGGCATGGAGAAGCTTCAGAGGCTGGGGGCTAGTCCGCAAATTTGACGGTGTTTGTACAGCGTTCCCCTGAGGAGGAAGCACGTTTAAGGGGGGTTCCGATGGTTGTTCGTTTTTTTTCTTGGCTGGATTCTATTTCTATTTCAGCCCTGTTGGTTTCGGTAGTTCGGGCTACTATTAGGGTCCGGATCTACATGCATGTCGAGCAGAAGCCGGGTCAGGGGCCATGTATAAGATTTACATAATTCGTTCTAATAATTATGCTAGTTGCAGGTGTAAGCCTTTGTTCTTTTCTTTGGCAACACAAACTATGTGCATGTCGTGGAAGGTGTGAAACTTGATTCATCTGAAGCAATCTGATACTAATTATGTATCAATGGTGAGTGAAGTACAGATACGGATACTAGGTCCGTAGAAAGTGGAAGGAGCGCGCACGACCAAGCGTGACTACCTAAGTGGGCCAATCGTTGACGCGAACAGGCCTGGGTACTGCGTCAGGAATCGTCGTCATCATCGGGGAGGGGTCTCTCCTTCCTGCCCCAGATCATGCGCTTTACCAAAAGCGGAGCCCTTGCCACTGAACCGAGACATCCGACGCCTCTAGCAAAAGAAGAAGCACGCTACCACTCATTGGCCTTGATTCTTCTTCTTTCAATCATTCTCTTCCACATAAATAAACCAACAATAATCGACCATCAATCAATCGTCACAACACACGGAACAAATCCAACCAAATCACTCCCTCACGATGCTTTTCAAGCCTCTCGCATTCGCTGCCACCGCTGCTGCCATTCTCATTGTCCCCGAGACTTCCGAGAAGGACGACAGCATCTTTCGCACTCTGCCCATCGCGGTCGACACCTTCGAGGTCCCTGCGACCGCTTATGCCCAAGTCGTCGATGTCCCTTGCGACCAGTGCCGCGGCCATGATTCTCAATTAGAACTCAACTTTGGCGTCCACGACCGACGCCTGGTGCTCAACGGCTTTGAGCTCTACCCTCATGCCGACCCTTGGAACGGAGACCTGTCAGCTGCTGTTATCAAGGGTAACGGAAAGAGTGATATGCGCCGATTAGGATACGGTCTGGCTATTCGTCCCGAGGGTATCGATGAGGACCAACATCTTGAGGTTGTCAATGTCGAAGTCAGAATTATTGAAGTTGGTGACCGGTTTGTCGACGGCGTTCCTCCTGTCACAGTCAAGCTCATTAAGGCTCCCGTTGGCGAGATCATCATCGGAAGCATTGAGGTTAAGGGTGCTGGACAGAATGCGCCGGAGGATTGCTCCATGTGGTGTCGCACCAAGGGTATGGTCCACGACACTTGGAAGGGCGTCAAGGGCAAGTTTAAGGGCTGCCACGGAATGAAGGGCAAGGTTCATGGTCATGAACATGAGCACGGCCACAAGACCCCCCATGGTCATGGCAAGGCAGAGGGCAAGCCCACTGATGCTTTCCGACATGGCCCAGTTATCGGCAAGATGCCCGAGCAATCCTGGGGCGAGGTCCTCAAACATGTCGCCGCATATATTGTCATCCCTGTCCTCATGGGTGTTGCTGCCGGTGTTGGAGTCGCGTTGTACGTCATGATTCACCATCCATCTATGGATCTTATGCTAATATTCTCTAGTATCGCCATGTTCATCTGCACCATGGTTCTCCGTTTAGTCCGCCTCTTCCAAACTGAACCCACCGAGTCAGCCCTCGGTGCTACTCACAAGGCTGCCGTTGCCGAGATGCTTGTCGAAGATGAGAAGGCTGGCCTTATCGTCGACGAGGAAACTCTTCCTCGGTATGAGCCACGGAACTAATGCTCGCCTTTGTGATACTGTACTTGGTGCGCATTGTGGTTTTGACAGATAAAGAAGCAGACAAGCACTCCCCGCACAGTATTTGTGCAGAAGTGTATTATTGATACCAAGATTGTGTATTTGAGATCTGGAATTGGGATTGGGATTGGCGTTAAAGCGTTGGGCGGACGGAACGATGTCTTATGAATTGGATGGTCACGTATCACGGTAGGCGTGGCTTTCTTTGGCAACATTTTTTGTTGCTGTCCTCTCTTTCAAGGTTCAGTGTCTGTCGGATTTCTGATTGTCCAGATACTGCCTGATATAAAACAATAAAGAAGTAAAACACCTAATTTTCTTGCCTCAAAATTCCTTTACAATGACATGCATTCTACCATTGACGTATACGTCCCCATACACAAACATCAAAGATGCCAAGACTTGTTAAACCTCATGATGCTGCTTGTGGAGTGTCCCGCTCCCACTCACTTCCTCTTTGGGCCGGAACCCACGATCTCCAAAGTGTGGATAGAGAAAGGACATGTCTATGCGGGGTTCTAGAAGACGAGGCACAATTCGCTATCCTCTAGCCCGATTGCCGAGTCGATCTATATAACTGCTTCTTCCCTCCTGACAATGGTTTAAAAGCTTATATCTCCCAAGAATTAAAGTCTGGTTTAGATCTGTATACTCGCGCAACGCCACAGCTTCTATCGTCCACTTGCCATTAACACAAACGATAACCCACATCTCTCAAAGACGTAAAAGCAAAATGTCCCAAACAGTCCGTCGCTTCGCCCAAATCGTGAGGCTCAAGCCTGAGCACCTGGCAGAGTACAAGGAGGTCCACGCCAAAGTCTGGCCGGACGTGTTGAAGCAAATCCAAGAATGCAACATTCGAGATTGTAGGACCAAAATATCCCAACCACAGTTTACAGATATGGATAAAGAGGACTAATACGCTACCTTACATAGACAGCATCTTCTACGATGATCAGAGCCATATCCTCTTTGCCTCATTCAAGTACATTGGCTCAGACCACAGCGGCGACATGGAGAAGATGGCGGCGAACCCCCGCGTGAGAGAGTGGTGGAAGATGACCGACGCCTGGCAGGAGAGTCTTGTTCCTGGAGCTGTGAGCTCTGAGGCCGGTGAGCCTTCTTGGTGGAAGCCTGTCGAGGAGGTATTTTACCAACCTTGAGATATAGGTGGTCAAATGATATGAGTTCGAAATCATCTAGGAAAATTGAAGTACAACATCGAAATACTTCACGAGGTCGAAATTTATATAACTATGATCTCAATATGATTGATGGAATCATGGCAACAAACACTGAGGCCTCTCTATTTTGATAAACGCCCGCTAACCTCGCTCGCGAGCTATACATGCTGAAAAGGGGAAGTAGAATAGAATGTAAAAATGAGGGAGCCACTGAAATTCCTATGCAAGATCATCTTCATCAATCAGTCCCTTTTTCTTTCCTCACTCATTACCAGCCACGGCCCAGCCTTGGTAAGAACAAACAAATCAAACAATGCAGTGATCTAAGCAATCATTGTGAGATGCATATTTACCTATATCCACACGTTATGTACAGTGTCGTCCTCTCACCCTTGATCCTTCAAGGATTGACTAATCGTCTCGTCTTGAAACAGGGACTGATCTACGTCCAACCGACCAATGTGTGGGAGTAACCAAGGGTGATAACACTTGACGCTTCACGTTCCCTCCTATCGTCTTTGAGCCAATAGTGATCTTATACCTCAACAGATCCACCGTGTTCTTCTCACCAATGCCGACGCTACCAGCCTCATTTGCCAAAACACCCTTTTCTTTACGAGCCTTGGCAAAGAACTTGTCAATACCAGATTGGGCATCCTGAGCACTATCGACGTCTTCCTGTTGTAGAACGTAGAGCACTGTGACTCGCGCAAAGTCAAGCACCTCATTTGTGATTTTGAAGTTGGTCGATGGGCTCTGTGTTTGTGTCGTATCGGCTGGGTCAGAGGTTTTGGTCACATCATCAGCGCTGCCTGTTTTGGAGGGGGCGTTTTCAGGGCTTCCTTCATCGACTACCAGTGTGGTTGGGGCAGCGGTCTCTGAAGATACAACCACGGCAGTTGCTGGCTCAGTTGCGCGGGCAACCAGGGTTGGGGTTTGCTCCCTTCGCTGGAAATGGTTGGCCAGTTTCTCGAACAGGGCTTCCCTCTTGCGTGAAGCAGCACCATCAAATGTGACAAGCGAGTTTTGAGCAATGCAAGACAGCTCTTCAGAATTTATCTTGGCCATGATAGCAGTACCTGAGAGAGGAATAGAGAAATTCTTCTGACTGTCCTCAATAAGGCGAGGAATGTTCTTGCCCAGCGTTACATTGTTGAGGTTACCGCCAAGGTCTGTCATTGCGCAGCCCTCAGAGCCTCCAACACTACAGTCAGATCCAGTAAAGCCGTTTGTGCAAATGCACGAGCAAGTTCCCTGGGACATGATGTTGGTCCCACCGTTCTTGCAATCGAGGGATTCCTGGCACTGAGCAAGCGCAGATTGAGGCTTGTCCTGGTTGCCGAGATTCTTAAAGACGAAGAACTCCAAGGGTACGAGCACAGCAGCGAGAATAATGCCTATAAGCAGAAGTAACAAGAGGACGAACGCCCAAACAGGCAGGCCACAGCAGAGTCGGCGTCGCTTGCCCTGATCTTGATCCGAGGGTGTCATGCCGCGAGCCCCGGATCGCGAGGGTACATCGCCTTGTCGACCGGGGGCTAGAGGCCAAGATGTCGTACGGAACCAAGACCCACGGCTCTGTTGGTCTCTTGGTTGCGCGGGGGGTGGGAATGCAGCCAGCATGTCCGACAAGCCTGTTACATGTTAGTACAGAATATTCTTATCGTTGAGCGGGTTCTGTTACCTGAGTTCTCCTTGTCTCCCCCTCGCATTTGCCCCTTCTCGTCAAAGAAATCGTTCAAATTGTCGAAGCGGCTGCCCGGCCTTTTACCATGATCGATCATAGTGGCGAGTCGGGTCGCACGTCGAATCAAGTCAGGCAAGCTTGTGATACTACCTCTTTCCTCCGCCTTCCTCACGGCTTCAATATCCAACCTAGGTGGTCGTCGAATAGCAGAAAGTCGACTGTACGGCTGAGGAGACGGTGTTGGCGCGGGCGCAGGTGGCTCCGATAAGTTAGTTGCGCTGGCGGCTGCGAAAGCGCCCAGGATAGCGTCCGGGCTCAGGCTATCGTGAGGGTTATACGCAGGCGCTGCGTTCGCCATAGGAAGCGTGTTGGACGAATTTGTTGATGCATCAACATATCCTGTTCCTGAGTCAAATGGCTGGACTGGTGATGGTGCAGGCCGATGGGTGGAGTCCATAATAACTGATTTGGTAGTGACGAGTGAAGGTTTCCCTCTCTTGCCGATGCTAGCACTTCGGACCAATCTGCTCTCGTCGCGAAATTCGTCGTCGGCGGAGTCCTGGCTCTTCTCTGAATCTGTCTCATCGTAATACGACGGACTGACTGCACGGGAATTCGCACGCCAACTATCGGGCATAGCGGCGCTAGATGCGTATGAACCGTGGGATCTCGAGTTGAGGCTCTCTTCCGGGATGGGCGAGACGAAAGATGCGTGGGAGTAAAACGATGAGACACCTCGGCGAGAGGAAGGCGGGGGTCCTAAGTTGGCGCTTGATCTCGGGGGGTTCAAGCTCACGCTTCGCCTATTAGATGCTTGAGCTGTCGATTGGTTGGGCTCAGGGAAGTCAGGAAGCGATCCTAAACTAGAAGTTGTCATTCGTGAGGATGGAGAAGGAGGAACATAGGATTGATAATCGTCAGAGTCGGGTGAAAGAAACACTGGAGTTGGCTCCTGAAGTTGAGACTGGTCCAGTAGAGAAGGGACTTGGCTGGGTCGGGGTGGTCGTTGAGGAGCCTGGGTCGGTCGTCCGGGTGGTGGTCGATACGGCTCGGAGTCGGGCTGGTTCATAGCAGCCATAGGAGGACCAGGCAAAGGCCATTGAGGTACTTGTTGTGGTCTAGAAATGGCAACTCCGGGGTTACCTCCTTTGGATCCTATCGTGGAGGACTTTTGTTTCGGGAGTCTTGATTGCCCAGCGGGATTCCCACCCATGGGTCGACGGGGAGGAGCCCTTAGTTCGCCCGGCGGGCCATCCTCCATAGGGTCAGAGTAAGTAGATTGGTGTCGCGGATGCCCACTTTGTGCCATCTCGCGTGCTCTTCTCACAGATCCTGGATCCATCATTTCTCCATCATACGGTTGACTCATTTGGTTCCTTTATGCCAAGTCCAGGGTTCATTCAAACTAAAAGCGTAGCACGGTCGGAAATCCAGTAACAAGCCCCTATATGCAGTTCAACTGTATGTAGGAAGCCGTTACGTTGTAGAGAACCGAAGTGGTGAAGAGATGCGGGTATCCGGTGGCTTGCAGCGGTCAAGGCAGTCTGTTGAAAAGCACTGACACGGCGTTCGTATATGGTGAGAGGAGCCTCTATCCGGGGTGCTGCAGCATAAAAAGTTGGCGTTTCTCGAAATCGACCAGGTCGTACAGCCACAGGCTACGTCGACGTTACGAGAAATTCGAAAAGTAGAAATAAAAATAGGCAAGACGAGAACGAGACGGAAACGAGTGTGGAAGAAGATAAGACGGATCGAACCAAAAATAAGAGCTTGTTGCACGGTGTACCAGACCTCGCAGGTGCGGAACGCAATGCAAATGAGAAATAATCTGAAAAGAAGTGTTAGTATTACAAAGGGATAATCGTCAAGACTAAGGTGAAAGACGAAGTGAAACAACGAAATGACTTTGAGATCAGACCATGGGGACTGGGTCAAGTAACAAAGTTGAAGACATACCAAGCAAGGTCACGACTTCAGGAGATCATGTGGTCGCGATAGTTCAGGTCGAAGCAGTAGACAACAATTGTGGGATAACGGGTACGTCACAGGGGCTCGCGGTCAACGACTTAAAAAGAACTGGACGCAACAAGCAGACACAGTAATCCGAGGCCGAGGTCGATGTCGATGTCGAGCAACAGATGAAAATCAAGTGGTTGACGTTGTGGCAGACGAAACCGGGAGAGCGAGATGCAGCGTGTCACTGAGATGGAGCTGGACGAATCGCGTTTCAAAGTTGCCTCTGGATGGTTTGAGGATGCTCCTGGAGCAGGTGTCGAGACGATAGTTATCGGAAGGAAGGCGTTGCTGAGGCGTTTGAACTCCTGGCTCTTGCTCTTTCTCCCAGAACCTCTCTCTTTTCTTTTCGCTCAACAAGTGACAAATGGCGATCTTGAGATTAGGTATCTTTGTGGCGGATGTAACTGTTAAAGTGGCCGAGCAAAAGAAAGCCGAAAGGTGAGATGATTATCCTCTGGACAGACCGAAAATAGTTATCAAAAAAGAAAAGAAGAATAGAGAAGAAAAAAGTGCACGATAAGCACAGGTAGAGAGAAGAATCAAAGTAGTAACGAACGAATATAATGAGGCGCAGACGACGACGGCTTGGGTCGAAGCAGGCTGAGGTTTGAGAGATGGGAAAGGGTAAGAGAAGGGCGAAAATAGCCACAAGCCAGGCGAGGAGGGGAACGGGAAGGGAAGGGAAGGGAAGAAGTGGAAGGGAAATGGAAGTGGAAGTGGAAATGGAGATGGAGATGGAGATGGAAAGACGGGGTGTGACCCAGGTAAGGTTGGTGCTGTAAAAATGGCCAGCGGGTGAGGCTTTCGGGGGACCCTTGGAGTTGAGCAAGCACGGCGAAACAGGGCTATTCCACAATAGAGCAAGCAAGAGAGAGAGGCACAGACGGAGAACAGAGAGAGATACACAATATCAGAGACGGTTTGGTTTTTGGATCCAATTATTACAGGAATAAAGATAAGCCCCATTCATCCTGACATTACAATACATAGATCCATTCAGAAGGATCGTCACTATTTCAACATGGGCCACCCTGTTGTTGAGAAGCCCACTGCCACCGAAGCGAAGCGAAGCAAAAAAGAACAGAACAGATGAAGGGTACTCCGTAGGATAGACGACATATTGGCACTGACACCTACTGTAGCGGCAGAGCCAGACTCCAGAGATGAAGGGGTAAAACGGCCATGACCTCTCAAAGCGGCACTTCAACCCGTTCCATGCATTAGAGTCGAGTTAGTCAACGGTCAAAGTCAACCTACCTAACGTCCAGTTTTCCCTTTCCCCATAAATACGCCCCCAGAGCTCTAGAGCTGCACGCGAGACACTACGACAGCACGCTCAAGCCGCTATCTTTTACTGGCTCGTTTGAGCTCGTTCTGTCTCGAATATCCACTGAAACCCGAGCGCTGTGTCAGTCCCACCAATCACGTCTCATCATCGTTGATCCCCTGCAACAATAGTCCAAGGAGAAACACTAGCGTACTGTTCCTGCAGCCCGGGCCCTAGTCACAAAGCGCAAGCCACTTTTTTCTGTCACTCTCCGTGCGTGTCTACGTACAAAAACACCAACACAATCCGACGAGAACAACCCGTCACCAAGGTTTATGCTCCTTGGCCTTTGAACGTGCGCGTCTGAGACGATCTTGTGCTTATTTGCTTTTACCCATTTATCTATCCGCGTGTTTACTTTTGTTATGTTCCTCGCAATCTAAAATGGCTCCATCAGGCCGGAGAAATTCAATCCAACTTCATGATGTTTTGTTTCTCCCACCGAAAGCCAAGCCTTGAGTTCATTACAGCTCAGTTCAGTCCAGCTCAACTCGGCTTTGAGCAAAGAAGCCGCACATAGAAAGACAGAGCAAAACACGCATTCACGGCTAGTTCTTGGATACATTGACAACGCTCCATGATCCATCCGAAGTCGCACGCTAATTACCCAACGCTGGATACCTAGATACTAGATTCGCCTCGCCCGATCAGACTCACAGACACCCCGTCAGTGCGCGTGCGCGTGCACGACAAGGCTTGTTCGTCGGACATTGGACGATCATATTGAATAGGCTCGGTCGTTTGATGCTTAATGGCTTTCAATCTGTCTGATGCACTGCACTGCACTAGCCACGGTCATGCGCGAATTTACACCAACAGAGTTTCTTGCCCTCGGGCCTTAATCTCTTCACTTCAGAGGCTCAGCATCAATGTTGGTCTCACCGTTGACTTGAGTCCCGAAGACTATCGTTACCTCTCCCATGCCCTGATATTCTGACACGACACTTCTCCCCGGAACCGTCGGAAGCTCAAAGAGCGTATCCGTAAGGCGTAGTATGTGCAACGCTCGCGTCACTATCGTAGCAATTGATTGCATCTTACGATAACTTGCAGGGACCTCTCGGACCTCAATTATGTCGGCCACATAGATTGGGGTGTACTCCGTAGTGTTTCACCCTTTAAGATCTGGCTTCGATCGACCCCTTGATTGGTTGCACCCGTAAAGTCTTTGCCTTTTGCGAGACTATTTTGCTTTGGAATTGTTTGCAATGTAGCCGTCATCCTCTACAAACCTTCTTACCGTCAAGAAGCAAATTTAGTTGGACTTCAAATTCATCAACCAAGTTTGACCCAACCAAATCTGACAAGCAGTCGTAAACCTGGTTCCATGTCCTTCCTTGGCGTGTTTCATGTTTATCCGACTAAGCCCACCTCACGTCATGCTTTGTGGGTAATATTTACTGTCGATCATCCATAAACTCCATCCTATCCGTTGATCTATAGGGTAGGCTGTTGAGCAAAAAACTACTTACAATTACTCCGTAGAACAACGTATAGCATCACTAAGTTTTCCATTATTGTTCTTAATTATTTGGAAATCTACAGGTCAGCATAGTTTTTCATAGTGGTATATCGTTGAATGGGATGCATTCATGCGTTAGTTACTTGAGTGCAACCATGTTTGCGAGCGTGTTGGTCACCTTTGGGTATTAGCCAAAAATGCTCATTCGAGGAAACACTCGTTGGGTTTATGCCCTGAATAACCCGTACGAATCATCCATTTGCTCGACTGCATGGAACTGAAATACGACATCAAAACCTCTCATTGCTAACAACATGCAACCATTAATAGACGTGCATGTCACGATCAGTGGGCAACACGCCGGTCCCAAGATGGGGCATCATGCTTGGTACGAGCCCATAACAGCTATAAATGCATGCAGAGATGTAGTGTAAGCTTACGACGATACCCTTGAGGATCAACAAAGCACAGACATGCTAAACGAGAGGCACATCGTGAGCTGCCTATAGGTGGTATGTACGAGATACAACCCCAACCCCACCAGACCTACGGATAACGTACTTTTTACTTGCTTCTTATATATTAACTTATTTCTGTAAGGAACTCATTACATTCGGAAGACACCAAACTTGGTATCACCGGCCTTGACTTCATTTCTACCTCCCATAGCAGCCTGCAGACCTAGGCCCAGGTATCGTCTTGTATGTTGGGGAGGAATAATACCATCGTCCTGTGAAAGTGTTAGTTTTAAATACATCGTACAAGAGGATTTTACAGATAGAACTTACCCATAATCGCGCGGAAGAGAATGTTGCGTCACTCTCCTTCTCGATACGCTCCTTCAAGCCAGCATCGACTGTCTTTCCAACTGTCTCCATCACAGCAGCTAATTGCTCGCTACCCATAACACCGACCTTGGCATTGGGCCACATCCACAAGAACCGTGGGCTGTAAGCTCGTCCACACATTCCGTAGTTACCAGCGCCATAGCTGCCGCCCACAACGACGGTGAACTTGGGCACATCCGCACATGCTACAGCTGTAACAAGCTTGGCACCGTGCTTGGCGATACCATCACGCTCAGACTGCGAGCCCACCATGAAGCCGGAGATGTTCTGAAGGAATACCAGTGGGATACCGCGCTGGGAGCAGAGCTCGATGAAGTGTGCGCCCTTGACTGCCGAGGAAGCGAACAGAATACCGTCGTTGGCCACGATTCCCACCTTGTGACCATAAATCTCGGCAAAACCAGTCACAAGAGTGGTGCCAAAGTCGTGCTTGAACTCAGAGAACTCAGAGCCGTCCACAACACGAGCAATAACCTCGCGGATGGGGAGAGGCTTTCGCAGATTGGTGGTGGCAATGCCAAGAAGCTCCTCAGGGTTGTGGAGAGGTTCTGAGAAAGTTGGCTTGGGGGCTTGAGTCTCTGGTGACTTTTTGGGCCAGTTGAGGTTGCTGATGCAGCGTCGAGCCAACACCACAGCGTGAGCATCGTCCACAGCCAAGTAATCTGTCACACCAGACACAGACGAGTGCATCTTGCCACCTCCCAGGTCTTCATGGCTGACAACCTCTCCTGTCGCGGCCTTGACCAGAGGAGGGCCAGCAAGGAAAATGTGACCTTGCTCCTGGACAATGATGCTCTCGTCACTCATGGCTGGGACGTAAGCACCACCAGCTGTACAGGGACCCATGACCACCGCGATCTGGGGAATGCCCTCTGAACTCATGCGCGCTTGGTTATAGAAGATGCGACCAAAGTGGTTCTGATCGGGGAAGACATCGGCTTGATGGGGGAGATTGGCACCACCGCTGTCGACGAGATAGATACATCTGGTAGGAATTAGTATACGAGTCCTGGTTGGCGATATGTTCAATGACATACGGTAGTTTATTTTCTCTTGCGACAGCCTGTGCTCTCAAATGCTTCTTGACTGTGATAGGATAGTATGTGCCGCCCTTGACGGTGCTGTCGTTGGCGACAATAACGCATGTTACACCCTCGACAACGCCCACACCGGTGATGATACCACCTGCGGGCACCTCGGCCTCTGGATAGAGCTCATGGCCAGCCATGGGAGAAAGCTCAAGGAACGTAGTTCCGGGGTCGATCAATGCTGTAACACGATCTCTGGGGAGCATCTTCTTGCGTGCGATATGCTTCTGTCTGGCCTTCTCAGATCCTCCCTTCTGGATCTTACGGGCGAGCTCCTGCATGCGGCTCATGACCTCGCTCATCTGCTTCTCATTCTCCTTGAACTCGTCTGATGACGGGTCAACGGCGGTCTGGATCCGTGAGATGGCATTGGCGTGGTGCGGCGGAGTGAGGTTTGCGACAGCTCGTTTCTGTGAGGATATTTGTGAGCGGGAGCTCTGGCGGCCGAATTGGCGACCCAGGAGCATGGCCTGGCGAGATGAGCGTGATAGTGTCATTTCTGAAGACTCTGAAGTTTTGTAAGTATATCTCAATCACTCGAAAAGAAAAGACCAGGACGAGAAGAAGAGCATCTTTCAATGCAACGGGTCGGAGAAAGAAGCTCTCAGTAGTTCTCCAAAGCCGAAGCGCGGGTTACCTTTCTAAGGCCGAGGCTTGTGACGTCGAAAACCTGGGGTAAGCGGGCCGGCCGCTAGAAGCCGCGACGAGCCGGGCCACTCAAGGACGGCTATCGAAGCCCGTCTTTTCCGACCGTGTATAGTCCCTCGGTCGTTTTACGACGTGACGTTTGATATTTTCTTTTTTTTATTAAAATAAAGAAGTTAGAAAAAAAGTACTCTCCACATTGGTTCTTGTGACATTCACATTCATATTCACTCACATACTCACAATGGCAAGCGTACGAACCTTGAGATCGCTGGCACGCCCTGTTGTTGCCCGTCAATGGCGCCCAGCAGTAACTCTCCCCGCCATTCAGTCCAGATTGCACTCATCCAAGCACCCCAAAGGCTTCGAGGCCCCTTCAAATGAGGAGCTCGACGAGTTGAGGGAGCGCGTGCAAGAGTTCACGCGCCGGGAGATCACAGAAGAAGTTGCAGCAAAGACAGACAAGACGAATGCCTTCCCAGCAGAGATGTGGCAAAAGCTTGGTGAGGCTGGCTTTCTTGGCATCACGGCTGATGAGGACGTTGGTGGCCTCGCCATGGGCTACCAGGCGCACATCATTGTTATGGAGGAGCTATCACGAGCATCTGGGTCTATCGGTCTCAGCTACGCAGCACATTCACAACTGTGCGTCAACCAACTGCAGCTGAACGGATCACCCGAGCAGAAGGAGAAGTATCTACCAGGTCTCATCGCCGGTACAAGTGTCGGCGCGCTGGCCATGTCTGAGTCCGGTGCTGGCAGCGATGTCGTCAGCATGCGAACAACAGCAAAGGCCGTGGACGGTGGCTATGTGCTAAACGGATCCAAGATGTGGATCACCAACGGCCCAGACGCCGATGTTATCGTCGTGTACGCAAAGACGGAGCCGGAGAAGGCTTCCAAGGGAATCACAGCCTTCATTGTGGACACTAAGAGCCAGGGTTTCAGCTGTGCTCGCAAGCTCGACAAGATGGGCATGCGTGGCAGCAACACCGGCGAGCTCATGTTTGACGGCGTCTTTGTACCCACAGAGAACATCCTCGGCAAGGTTAATGGCGGCGTGCGAGTGCTGATGGAGGGCCTCGATCTGGAGCGATTAGTGTTGAGTGCTGGACCTCTGGGTATCATGCAGGCCGCCCTTGACGTGACCCTCCCCTTTACACACCAGCGCAAGCAATTCGGCCAGCCCATTGCGCACAACCAGCTCCTCCAGGGCAAGCTGGCAGATATGTACACAAAGCTCCAGGCTTCTCGTTCATACACCTACACAACAGCCAAGGCGGTGGATGAGAACGGCTTGATCCGCACACAGGACTGCGCTGGAGCTATCTTGTATGCCGCAGAGCGGGCTACTGAGTGCACGCTCGACTGCATTCAGCTTCTGGGTGGAATGGGCTACGTCGAGGAGATGCCCGCGTCAAGATTGCTTCGAGAGTAAGTTTGATATTCCTTCCTTTGATCGGTCTCTTGCGAAGAGAGATGCTTTTGGTATAAGCTTTAAAACAGTAGACTAACCTTTTGTGCAGTGCCAAGCTATATGAGATTGGAGCCGGTACATCAGAGATTCGACGGATGGTTATTGGAAGAGCTTTTAACAAGGAGTATGCCCAAGCATAAGGTGAATATATGTCAACATGAAAGCAAGTCAAGAATCTTAAGCGTGCTATGATGCAAAGGTTGAACCTCTGGCGGAGGCCACCATTCCCAATAGAATAAATAATACACAAACAAAGAAAAAGACGAAGAAAGCCTATCAACCGAAAGTATCAAATTTACGACTGCCACTAACCAGCCTAACGTGTTAGTAGTGGAGGTTCAAAACCATGAGCTTGCCCTCAAGAGCTGGATCCTGGCGTTGAACTTCTATGCAACCCTTGCCATTGGGTGGTTCAACCCTTACGAATAGTATTCTTCTCTTCAAATTATTGATCTAGTTAGTGATGATCAGGAAGTTTTGCATTTGATACACAGACAAAAACATCGTGATATTTCTACTGGTGTTGCTGATGTCAGGCCCACGCCGAGTTTTATTGCGCTTGTAAGAATAGTATGTCCCAGCGCGCAGCAAAGTACGCATTAGATAAGTCTCAAGTAGTTTCTATCTACCTCTAGAACAGCAAGCCCTGTTTGAATTTGCTTTTGACAACCTGGCTTGGTCATGCTAGCTTGGTCTCATGACCCGACGATCCTACTCCAAATATCTGTGAATTTCCATGATTTACGTCTCCCAAGTTTTCTCTTCCCTCTCTCACCCCAGATAGTCTCGATCGATCGATACTTATGACTACTGCGCATTATGCTTGCTCGTCCCTGAACGGTGAGATGGTGCCCACAGCCCAACACACCTGCACACCGAGTTTGATAGACTCGCCACTGATGTGGTATTATGATATGATGGATGTTCTTGGCTTTTCTTGCCGCGTGTCTGTGTTCTTTTTTGCTTTTTATTTGTTGTCACATTTGGTCTATCACAGGCCGTTGAAGGTTGAGGCTCTGAAACACTCGGCCGGACACGAGCGATGCTTGTCTAGAACGTTTGGAAGGTCGCTTTGATGCCGTTGAGCGGAGTAGACTGCTACCCACGGGCAAGGATTGCAGAGATAATTGGAGAGAGACAGAGAGAGAGACAGAGAGACGAAGATATCCGATGCATCCATGGGTATCGATATCCATGCAGCCTCCTGGAAAGCTCCTTGGTTGGGCAACCTGTCTAGCTGTTAACTTTGTGGAGAAATAGCTGACCTCCACTCCATATTCCCCAAAATGGAAATCCGGGATCGTGAGCTAAAAGTAAAGAGTGTCAGGGGTTGTGAGCTACTACGATCGGGCTTGTCATAATTCTGGGTCTTTCCATGTTGAATAACTGCTGCCTATCACTCTTTTTTTTTTTTAGCTCCCATCTCGCTTAAGGTGTCGAGCATTGTTCCAGTTTGTTTCCAGTATGGTTTCAAAGGTTAACTTAGCAGATAGAGTAAGGTCAGCTCAGGTCAGACTCTCAGATAGTTTTACTGTTAAGTTGATGCCTGGGGTGGGGTAGCACCATCCCTTTATCTGCCATCGTGTGAATAGAATGTCTTGGGTAGGAATATCCTATATAATCTAGTCTTAATATTGTCTCTTATTAGTTCTCGATTGATGAGATGGAAGCCAGCCATACCAGGGGGTGGGGGGACAAGGGGCTAGGCTGGAATTGGATAAGTAGTTTAGTTGGCGGGGCGGGGATTTGGTGGGGGATCTCTCCCGTTGTTCGGGACTCCAGGGGGCGGACGTCAGGGGATCGATACCTAAGCTCAGTGTTCTATTGTATTGATCCCAGAGCTGAAGGTACCTACAGAGTACAGAGTATAATAACGAATAATGATAAATATCAATGGCTCCCATCTCCCACATCCCAATTGAACCCCATCATCTCCATTCTCACTTCCACGTCAGCTCGCCTCGTTCAAACGTTGCAATTGACTTCACGGCATCGTTGGCGTATCTTTTCCCGTTTCAGTTCCTGGGCGTTAATCATTCACTGTTCATCCCTGCACCAGCGACGTCAAGCTTTCCATTAGGAGCCTCCAGCAGCCCAGCTCCATTCTGAGCAAGCTCCTTGCCACCCACCTGAGCTCATCGAGCTGTCATTATTCGCTTTTTATAAGAACTATATCATCTCAATAGTCCCTTGAGTTTCTCCTCTCAAGCTTCGTCTCTTTATCGTCACATCATCACATCGTCACATCGTCACATCGTCATATTTGCTTCCGTCTTCCATCTTCCATCATGGCATTCGCACCTACTTTGCGCCTCTGTGCTCGCCGTATCGCCGTCCCAGCTGTGCTTCGCCCCTCTCTCGCTTTTCCTGCTGCGCGCAAGATTCACAATTTCCCTGCTCGCCGGGACAAGCCTGGAAACTATGCTCAGACTGATCCTCAGATCGAAGTCGAATACCCGGAAGATCACGAGCTCCCTAGCAGTGAACCCGTTGCTGGTACTGGCGGTCAGTATGTGAGGCCCACGCTTCCGACCTTCTCGCTTGATGGCCATGTTGGTATCGTCACTGGTGGTGCGCGTGGTTTGGGGCTTGTCATGGGCCAAGGAATGGTTTTCTCTGGCTCTAACCTTGCTCTTGTTGATATGAACAGTAAGTGAATACTTTGCCAGAAATCACACAATACTAACGACTATACAGAGGAGGAAGCAGAAAAGCAGACAAGTCTTCTCATTGAAGCTTTCAAGAAAGAGAACCCTCGAGCTCGACGGTAGGCTTGCCCATGCCAAATCTTGAGAGTATGCAATACTGACATAATACTACCACAGAACCCCCAAGGTGACTGCTCACTACGCCGATGTTTCTGACCCTGCGTCGGTAGATGCCTGTGTCGCCGAGGTCGTCAAGGAACATGGCAAAGTCGACAACCTCGTCACTTCGGCTGGCTTCACAGAGAACTTCGAAGCCGTTAACTACCCTATCGACCGTCTCCGTAAGCTCTGGGCCGTGAATGTCGACGGCACCTATCTCTTTGCCACCTCAGTCGCCAGACACTTGATGCAGAGAAAGGCCTCGGGTAGTATGGTTTTCATCGGTAGCATGTCAGGCTCTATCGTCAATGTTCCTCAACCCCAGGCTCCCTACAATGCGGCCAAGGCTGGCGTGCGCCACCTCGCAGCTTCTCTTGCCGTTGAGTGGGCGCAAGCTAACATCAGAGTCAACTGCATCTCGCCTGGTTACATGTTGACTGCACTGTAAGCTCCACTCTACTCTGTTTCTCCAGAGCTATGACTAACCTCGTTGCAACAGGACTCAGAAAATTCTTGATGACAACCCCGATCTCAAGGCAAAGTGGACTTCACTTATTCCTCAGGGCAAGATGGGACAGCCCCAGGATCTCATGGGTCCCGTGACCTTCCTGCTTTCCGATGTAAGTACTGATTCTAGAAGGTGTTATCATGTTGATCTGACCACCCATTTCTCACAGGCTTCCTCGTATGTCACTGGTGCTGATCTCCGAGTCGACGGTGGTTACACCGTTACTTAAGCGGCCATAATGGAGGGAGAAAATGGAGTTTGGTTAAAATTGTGCAGTAATTGGGTTTTTGCGTACTTAGGCAGGCGGGTGTGCCTTGATAAAAGCGAAATTTGGGACTTAATCAATGTATGTAATATGGGACACAAAGGGATGGCCGTATATCAATCAATTCGGCTCTGAACCATCTACACTTTCTACTAGAATAGTACGGTACTAACAACAAATATGTGAGCCAGTTGACTTTCTGGCCAAAAACCGAAAGTTCGGCTTTATTACTTGGGTATCCAACATCTGTCATGAGTGTAAAGATAGAATTACTAGATCATGGACCCCAGCTGGCGATATCGAAGCAGTCGGTCAGCTACAGAGTTGCTTGATAGGTTTGGGCAGTATGGGCGGATATCGCTGATGGCTGTAACTATGGGCGTGCATGGATATCTCCATGAGAAAATCGATCGTAGCTGGTATAATTGGGAGTAATTCTGTAGTCGTATTCCTCGTATTGGGTACTAACATATTGTCCTAGGTAACTCGATTCAACTTCTAATATATGATTGACAGGTAATCCCTTCAACTAATAGCATTCCCTACGAATATAGACGGTTAGACGAAGTATAATACAACGGTGTTGGTATATGACAGGTCCCGAGATCGCATAGCTGCACTCTAAGCCCCACGCCATTCCCGAGTGTAACCCGCACGCTCACCAGATGCCTGATGGTACTGCCGAAACAAGACCGGGCTGCAGGAAAGACCCCAGCATGTTCGTCGACTCCGAGTCCATGGTACAGCCCGTACAGCTGCCGTTGCGGGTTAGATAGGTAGCTACAGTTTCAGTTACAGTACATGCGAGTCTACATTAGCAACGACTTCCCGTGCGCCCAAGATGCAGCCACAACGAGTGTCGGATGTGTAATGGTGTTGATCTGGCGTGGGCATAGGTAATTCGGCGATTGTGGGAGGGAGGTGCTTGTGCGTGGGTGGACGTGACCCAGAATATGGTGCAAGTCTGCAAGATAAAGGCGGCGGGTGTAAGTTGACCTCATCTGTTGGAGATCTGATATGGGGTGCTAAGAGTAAATAGTATAATACTTGGTGTAACACCAGGTAAGATGAATATGAATAATCTCTGGCCACTCACTACCTTGGAGATATCTGAATTGGTTCTCCAACCACATGCCAGCTGCATTACCAAATTCATAACATATTTGTAATACCCGATACTGACCTAGCAATCACTTCAATGAACGATATAGATCGCGGAATTGACTTAAGAAATCAGTGTCGGCCCGCGGTGACCAAAGAGGAAGCTTCAAAATCCTTCTGGTCATCCTTTACCCCTCCATGTCTTGTTGAAGCCCAAGCCCAGGATCTCTGGCAAGGATCCCTGCAACCACAAAGCTTCTGGTGTGGCTCGAAGCGTGGGGAGGCCTGTCGAGGCCTGTCGAGCTTCTTAATGTGGTACACCCATACCTTGCCCTGGACTCTTGACCACGTGGGTGAGTGACTTTGGGGGGGGATTCTGGGATGCTGTAGCCTGTAGGTAACTTACATGGCCAATTGGTGAATATCCGTTTCACTCTCCTCGAACAAACTCGATGAGGAGTTATCAGGGATGTTCAAGTCTAGACCCAACCCCAACTCCAACTCCAACCCCAGAATTAATCAGACCTTGAGGTTGGTCGAAGCTTCAAGCTTGAGAGCTCTCCACAGTTAACCGAGTTTCGGGTTGTCTAAAGCCGACGTTGAGCATTGCCGGTTTCAACTTTCCCAACCACAACGTATGTACTGTATAGTACAGTACATGACGCACCCCTTCACGCAACTCCTCTCCTCTCCTCTCCTCTCGGCCGACAAATGGCAAATGGGAAAAAAGTCTTGAGGAAACTTTACCTTACAGTAGCCTAGCTTAGCCCCAAAGACGGGGTGGCTGACTGTGAACCCCTCATTCCATCATCTCATCATCTCAGTGTCAGGTGCCTTCAGGAACAAGCTGACGTCCGCCCAAAGAGCCCTTGAATTAGGTCTCGTGAATTGCTCAAAAGTGCAACTTAGGAAGCGGGGAAGAACCTCTTGAGAATACTGAGAAAAGCCTGAGTCTGTGCTCCTCTGTGTGGCTGAATGTGGTCAGTCACACGACCATAACATCCAATTGCTGGGTAACAACCCCGCCAAGAAACAGATCAGAAGACACGAAGAAAAATTAGACCTTCTGTAAGGGGAAAGGAAACGAGACAAAGCAAAAAGGAAAAAGAAAGGAAAGAAAAGGAAAGAATAATGGAAGATTCGATCCAAATGTATATCGTAGTGGAGAGGTGCCTAAATCCGGTAGAAACTCGTGCAGCCAATCCCGCCAGTCGAATGGGCTGATCATGTCGTACAAACAGAGACAATCTGTGTCAGACAAATGTGACAGTTTCAGTTTCTGAGAGGTCAGGAGATGAGTTCCGTAGAGAGACACTGAGTTTGTCAGGTAACTGAACTGTTCTAGAACTCTGTGTGAAAGTGATGTTTCGGATGGGTTGAAGATCGTGCCGCTTTCGGTGGTCTCGAGTCAGGAACTGCGATAGTCGAGGGATGAGAGAGACACGAGACAGTATGCAGAGCCGCAAGATTTGTATGAGCATGAGTCAGTCATGGCTGCTTCGAGCTTGATTCGTGCTGTGGTATTGATAAGCTACAGTAAAGTTGTTATAGAGCATTAGAGCCTAGAGACCGAGATAGTTTCGGATTGTGTGCCGATACTTTGCTGAACGAAAGGTGTGATAACTCAAGGTAAATGTGTTATAACCACTTTTGGTCCTTGGGCTACAATATGAATCCATACCTCTCGAATCCAGGGCGGTGAATCTGTTCCATAGTCATATATCACCCGGGCAAGACGAAACACTTGGGCCCTGATTCAAATGGACAGCTCGCCCTGCATATAGCCTGACAGTGTAATTGTTGACATGGAAGTTGGTGATTGGTGATAATTCATGTCAACGATGGCCCCGTGACCTTGATGCTGACCCCTGTCGACCTAGGTACCATACTCAGCCACAGCGACCTGGATTGTCAACACGAGCCGAGTGGAAGTAGTACGATATGTGGAAATGTCCATCAGCCCTATTCTGATTCACGAATCCGATGAGATGTAAGCCCGTGGTTGCATGTTTGGATATCGTTTCAATCTTTGAAGATAGGTAGATACTCATAGTCACCCTGTATGAATAGAAGAAACCAAGGCCACAGATAACATAACCTTTTTCTTTATGCCTCAATCTCACCGAGTTTGTGTCAAAGTTTCCATGCCCGGGCTTGGTGGAGGTCAGCCGTGGCCATGTGAGAATACCTTCTGTGAGGTTCAGCCGCCCACAGCCCACACGTCACAAGGGTGCCCGCGTGTCCGGTAGTTCAGGTTCCAGTGTAACCTACCCTGCTAGCGCGTATTCTCCGTCCAGACCTGCCCCTGCGCTTCAATGTTTAGATGGATGCCGACTGAGGTGCTTTACTTTTCGAGGTTCAATGACGGAATTCACATTGGGTATCGACTGTAGGCTCACAAATTGGCTGTTACAAATAGCTTATATGATATCATATTAACAAATAGGTGCGTTCACTACCCTGTACCTTAGGTTATGTAGTTTGAAACTGTGAGGAACCTATGATTCTCGTTTTTTGGGTACCTGTTGTAGGTACCCCCTGACCTAGGTACTAGGTAGGTGCTCACTACTACAGTACTAAGGTACCTTCCTTCCGCGCCAGCCTCTAAGAGCCCGCCCGCCCGCCAAGGTAAGCTCTGCTCCCCGGGTGCCTTCCATGGGAAAGTTCGTGAGCTAGTATAGGGAAGGAACAGCCTACCTCGGCCATCGATCAAACACCACTTAGCAAAAAGAGAATAGAAGGAGAGGTCAAGTTCCAGTCCTTCCCATCTTTAAATCCCATGGTCGACATTCCCCATTTCCCCATCTTGTTTCGTTTTCACTCTCCAACCTCTCAATTACCTATACCTTAGCCTCCCACTCCGCATCTTCTCGCCTCATCAACAACTTTACTTTCCTCCCTCACACTCGTGGTTTTTGCGTGCCTTTGGTCCTTACATACAGCACCTGATAGCACCTCAAGTCCACTATTGTCTGTGGAGGAACCACTTCATCTATCCGCGCCTACGAATACTTCTAGTACTTACCTAACCTACAACAGAACAGTACGTACCGACTTCGCAGCAAGTGAGGTGACGGGCAAGCATCCCTATCCCTCACCTCCACCAAAGAGATAAACGTGCTGGGCGATAAGTCGCTAGAACCCGGACCCCTGGCCCTCTGGCACTCTCCCGTCGACGCAGAGGATCTCATCCATTCCCTTGACAGGGCACTCACTCATCAAAATTGGATCATTTTTGGCCTGGACCGGTCAGCGAGGTAGCGAGGCAGCGGCATCTCCGCAAGGTACCTGACCTGGTTCATCCCTCTCCACCGTCTTTCGCCGCCATCTTGGCCGACCAAGCGGACGGGACTCCTTTTCAGTCGCTCCCTCGTCACGAGCCATAATAACATGAACCCGTCTTTCACAAACTTGATACGGCACACCTAACTTGTTGTCTATTCTTCTTCCTCTGGGTATCTATCTTCAAAACTTGCTTCGCCGGCGTCGCCATCGATTCCGAAGCTTATCGGCATCCGGTGTAAAGGCATTTGGAGCACCCGACGACTTACTTGTACAAAGTACTCTTTTACTCCGAGCTCAGCATTGCATGCCACCTCCGACGCCGCCGCCGCTATCGAAGTTTTCATGTACCCCGACCCAACGATTTCAGTAGTTCCGAAACGTACCCATGAACTCAAGCTCAAAATACTTGATATCTTCAGCCATTATCATCAGTCCCTCCACCGCTCCACCGTCTTTTTCTCCAGCTCACTAGCAGGTACAGACTTTTTCTCCTCCAGACCCTTAATTTTCCCATATCTACACCCGTCCCTTCTTTAACTAATTTCTTGACGCGCAGACTTTCTTCATTCTTAAAAGTGGCCTTGGTCTACAGATGCGACGAAAGAGCCCCGAACACACTGTTACACTTACACAGCACCTGAACGGCGTGCTCAATTTAGCCCACAGCTGCAACTAATTCATTAAAGCTCCCGCTGAGCTAAGCCTTCTACTGCAACACCACTTGAGTTTCACTCACCAAAGTTGTCTCGCTTCACCAGTACCAGGTCCACTGTTTATGACATTCGCCGCTTTTTCGCACACGAGAAGCCAGTTTTTGCGTCACGAGCTTACGAGTCACGAGCCATCTTGAAGTTATCTCTACAACGGTGTCTCTCTCGGAGGGCATGAACAACTACTGACCCACGCGGGAGAAACAAAATAAGAACAAAGAAAAAAGCTTTGTATAACCGGGAGCTTCTGCTTGCCTCAACTATTGTCAGCTGCTACATCTTCAGCCCAGCTTTGGTGTTGCTCGAATAAAGGACCTTCTCAACGACGACCTCGACGACACAAAGTCATCCGCCATTGTATATTCTCATTGCTTGCGAATTTTCAAGAAACCCCGTCGCAGTTTATCTTGTTTACGAGTGACCGAAAAGTAAGGACAGCGGCCCTGGATTGCTATTGAGCGACGCTGTGCGCCCACAACCTCTCAACGCTGTTAAACCTTACTCAGGCGCGGATATTTCACTTGTTACCTTTGTTCTGGCGACCATGCTTCACCTTTGTAGCCGCCGATAAACACCTCTGCGCCGAAGAATCGCTGGGGTGCCTCGCACATCAGATTGCCTGCTCTTGGCACATTTCCTGGCGCTGCAGAAACTGTTCACCACTTCTTGGACCTAGTGGTCTCACGATTTCAAAGACATGGACCAGAGTATGCCTATGATTTTGCCGAAGGGCATTGTTGTTAACTCGTCAAACATTTACAAAGAGGTTGCCGACTTTCCTCTTGTTCCTCCTGATAAGGTTTGGGAGTATTGGCATGGTAAACTTGTTGGATTCCCCACATGCTTTGAATACCGCTCATACTTGCCTAGTGTACACCACAACATATAAGAAGCTGAAGGATCCCACGGCATGTCGTCTCGAGAACTTTTGGTGGCACGTCTGGGGAAGTGATCGCAGGTTCCTCAAGGGCAGTGCCTTGGCCAAACTTTACGAAGAGATCTCGGTTGGGCCGACCTGTGTGCCTCTCAAGGGACCACCAAACCGATGGGAAGCACCTGACGTACGTGCTATCGAGGCCTAATTCCTCAAGATTATTAAAGTCGCCGACTGACCCAGTCCAGATACACCCCCTAATTAAACAAATACTCGAAGCTGCCGAAGGTCAGATAACCCCACCTATACCACAGCCTCAAGGGTCCCGCCCTTCAAAACCCACCGACTCAGCATTAAGAACACTATCTTCGAGTGCCTCAAAACCGCCACCAACCCACCCAATCTTGAAAAAAGCCCGAGGTCCATCATCATCAGGACCCCGGCCAACGGCTCGCTTTGTGTCGCCCCATGAATCTGCTGATGAAGATGAGATTCCCTCCTCAGGAAGCACAGCCGCGACGGCATCTGAGGCACCCGTGTTTGTGGCGGCTTCCCCGAAGAAGATGACCATTGTACCCCCTCAAAAACTCACATCCTTGTCTCCTGTCGCGAGTAAAAAGCCGATGCAGTTGAAGAAATCTGCGTCTGGTGCAGAACCTATCATTCGAGAAGCTGGGTTTGGAACATCGGGTGGGTCACGGAATGCCGCTCTGCAGCGGCCCGTACCTTTCAGTGTCCGCAACAGCGTGGAACATGACCAACCAGCGTTCGAGAATAACAATGGCGCGGTCAACGAACGTCCCGGGATGAGCGAAAAAGCACGTGGGAAACAACCAGCTGCACCCGCTCGACCGACTTCCAGGAAAGAAATAGTAAAGGACGTGATCGAAGAAGAGACTCGCTCGTCGCCACCAAAAGATCGACCCCGCAGTATTCATCGTGAGAAAGGTGTGCTCCCCCAAGCTCGTTCGCTCATCAATCTTTCGAGCCATGGATCGCGGAGGGGCTCTGGAGCTTCCTCGAGATCGACAATTGGAGTGGGATCTTTAGAGAGTGGACAGAGTCATGAAGCTCCCCCTATATCACGATCTCACTCTCAAGGGGGATACGATCAACCAAAATTACAGAATAACATTAGAGCGCCGGGTCTTTTCACAGAGGCTACTTCATCGACATCAAACGTTGCCGTTGCTGGCACCATTCTTGATCAATCCGGACTTGGAGCCGCATCGGAGCCTGGTGGTATAGATCATGCACGGCCTGAACACCATACCATCCCCATTGTACCTCCTCAACGCTCGGTACTTGATGCTCGCTTCACTCCAACCCCCCCTACAACGTCGGCTAGTGTGCCTTTAGGACGCACAAAAAGCCAACTGACACTCCTACTCGAACGCGAAAAGGGGCGAGGAGGTGATCGAGCACGATCGAAGAAATAAATCAATAATTCTTTGTAACCCATGAAACGCGGTTCCTTTTCGCTTCATATACCCCGTCTCCTGGCAAGGCCTTATTAGGGCTGTCTGAACCATTCTCGGCGGAGCTTCAGCTTTCCCATGAAGCAAAACGCTTCATTTTCTTAAGACGGTTCCAGGTGCATGTTCACGGAGTTGTGGGTGGGTGCATCAAAATATTCATGATCTGCGTTCTCATTTGACATATTCCCCGTTTTCTTGGTATCTAGTAAAGACCCGCCGGCTCGGGAATGGAAAGCTTGAAGGCTAGGAGCTGTGCTACGAGCGGTTCTTTCTAGACATATGATGGGATTTTCGGAGGCGAGGCGTTGACGGCGAACCTTGAGACCTGATCTGCTGCAACGTTTAAGCTTACAGAAACAGTCATGGAAGAAAGCGGATGGGTATCATATTCCACATAAAGAAACAAAAGTAAATCACTGAAAAAATCATTCAAGTCGCTGTCCTGGTCAGAGTGAAATGTATCCGGGGAGCTTTAACTACATAGTTAGTGGCAAAAATCACATAGATCCCACCCGTTCCATATGTGTGATTATTCGAGGTTATATGTGTAGAATTTGGGGAGCCAGATATCATAAGAAACAGTTCCTTCCGAAGATATTACTCAAATGTCGTGTGATCCTCTGACCATCAATTAGGGGATAAAATAAAAAATAGCTACTAGTTATTACTCTTAATCCTATTGTCATCCTGGGTTTGTACCTTTCATTGTTTTTGTCCCGTAATCTTAACTTATCATCCAATGAAACCCATCCATCCGTCAGTTAATCCAAAAAAAGCTTCGATGTCGTGTTGTAAAAAGAAAAAAGGCAATGGAATCGGGATGGGTATTGATGAAAAACGATCCCGGAACGAGTGTTTACGAGTCTAATATAATGTCATAAATGTGGTGATGATCAAGTAACGATACAGTGCCATCTAGGGTGGCATGACGAAAAGAGTGTTGAGGGGGTATACAAAAAAGGAGTTCGCTTATTCATCCAGCTTGAGCATCCTGCGTAATGCTCCAAACTTCTTCTTTTTGGGATTGCCAACCTCGGAACCATCGACCGAGGCCGCTATAGCGTTGGAGGAGCCGATTTGGCTGTGAGAAGTACTGCGGCGCTTGAGGAAGCCTGCCTTAGTTGTCGGAGAGGATGGAGATGGGCCGAGACCGCCAGCGGTAGACGGCCGCTTTTCCTCGTCAACAACATATGTGTTCTGGGAGCCGTCGTCAAACTGCTCCTCCTCCTCATGGGCATGTTCATGGTTTTGTAGAGGCCAGTTTGACCCACGTTTATGTAGACGGGAGCTTTGTGCCTGGCCCTCACTGTTGCTTCTGATGATGGCAAGACGCTCCGGTCCCCGCTCTAGGTGAGTATCTCGACGCGATGCGCTTTCGCTTGTAGTGCGGGAGATCTTGTCAGCGGGATCCTTCTTGCGGCGCAGGATTGCTGACATGAAGCTGCCTCGACGCTTGTGGCCTGGTCGTGCACCTGTAGGTTCAGCACCATCAGTCTGCACCCCTATGCTGTCTCGACCAGAGCCATTTCGCGTCATAGCTGTGGTAGGTCGAGAAGCTGCGTTGGTTGTTCCACTAGAGGTGGTGTTCTGTTGCGGCTGATCTTCCTCGTCATCGCTGTCCGGTAAGTCAGGAGAGTCCTGGACGGCAGCCCGGAGAGTGGGGGCACTCATAGCGGCAGCGGCAGCATTGTTTGAGGCCGTGCTCCGCATTGTTTTGGGTACACGTTTCTGTTTGGGTCGGGGCGAAGGAGTATCATCATCACTTGAGTCCACGAAACGACTTCTGAACGCTGGGCGACCGTCATCCTCGTCACTCGAGTCATCAAAACGGCTACCACTCTTTGATTTTTTGCTCTTTGTGGAGCGACCGAATCCAGAGAGCATACGAGAGGACCCAGCGTCACTGGACTCGGCACGTAGTGAAGATCGCATTCGGCCGTTCATTGCAACCGGAGGAGGCGAGCTCGTATTGGAGTTACGGCGAAAGGCTGACCCCGTAGGTGAGAGAGACCGCAAGCTGAATCGGCTGCTTGCCCTTGCACTTTCTGGTGGAGGTGCTGCTGTTGCTGGTTCTCGTGTAGTTCCTCGCATCGTCCTACGAAAGCCTGTGCCTTCTCCCCCAGTCTTTGCACGTCGGAAGCTGCTTTCACTAGAGTCAGATCCTCGGCGCGTGAGAGCTGGTTTCGCGGTGTTTCTCATAGTAGGTCCTCTATCCTCGGAATGTGTCCGTCGTTGAGTTTGGGCCGTTCCTGATGTGGCTGCTGGTTGATGGGAAGTAGGTCGAGCACCATTCCTCAAAGTCGACGCCATTTTCTGTCCATTGGCAGCTGAACCATTACCCCTGAGCGACTTGCGCATACCTGTACCATCGCCAACATCAGCGAGAGCGGCAGTGGCAGCTTCAGGCTCTGGACGAAGGGACTTGCGTAAGGTTCCGCTGTGCGAGTTTTGTGGGTTTGAGGGGGCAGTGCCAGATCTCATAGATTTGCGCATGCTGCCGGTCTGAATAGGTTCCAACTGCTCAGGTGTTGTGACCGCAGCACCCCGCATAGACTTTCGGAGCTTTGCACCCCCAGTTGATTTTGGCTTGTCTTGTTTAGTAGTCTTGACGCAAGGCTTTTCAACTTCATCACGTGGCCAGCTTGTGCCTGGTCGAATTTGATACACGCGTGTTGGGTCACGAAGCATATCTGAGGTTGGCGACTCCTGTGGTTCTTTCAAGAATTCTTGCGCTGGATCTTCCACGAGCTTCTGTTTGGTCTGAGACTTCGGCTTGGTCTTTGATCGCTGGGCTGCTTCTTCTGGAACGAGTTCCTCATCAGAATCCTCCGCAGCCTCCCTTTCAAGCTGGCGCCTGTCCTTAGGGCTCAAGCTCCTCCAGTATGCCTTTGCAGCCTCCCAGTCGCTGGGCGAATGCGATGGCTTCTCAGATGCACCCTCTATAGGCGATTTCTGTTGAGACATGGCGGCTTCCTTAGATTTGACAATAGCCTTTTCAAACACCTTTTGAGAGAACGTCGATTCGACAGGGCTATCGACGACAGCATCCAAGGACAAGAAACCATCCCCCTCCATGTCGGAAAGATCCTCATAAGCATCACTGTAAATACTGCTACCATCAGATTCCTCAGACTCTTCTTGAATGTTATGCATCTGAGAACTAGAAGATACTGCGCTGGCCGAATCGAATGATCGCCGAGTCGCAATCGGCACGGACGTCTCAGCGCCTACAACAGATTGGTTTGCATTGGATTCAGAGGAAACGGCCTTGCTGCTGTCTGAAATCCCTTTCTCACTGGTTGTGGCTGCGCCTGCAGGAAACCCTCCTGGAACATCGAAGAAATCCTGTGGTGACTCAGGTTGGTTTTCATCAGGGATCCGAGGACTAGGTTGAATGATCGAAATGGTTGGTATGGTGTCGCTCTGACTAGATTTCGCAGAATCATTCTCGTAAATATCTGGTGAGTCATTGGCAGTTGCTTGTGTTTCGTACGCAGATTGGGTGGAAACTTGTGTTCTTGACAGTGCATCTGATTCAGATTCTTCGTCCGAACTTAGGTCACTGTTGCTGATATAATCTTGACCGTCGACAGAAGTGACGACAGGAGGTAGGGGCTCCCGGAATCTGGAAGTATTAGCTTCATTGCGAGAGGCCTGGTCTTGAGCCAGGACTGACCCAGCAACTTGGTCGCTTGATTGTGCCACATCATGAGCAGAGGATTGGTTGTTTGATGCTGGAGGTGAAGTGGATCGTTCCATGGGACGGACAAGGGGCCGCTCCTCAGGCTCTTTGACTTTCTTCTCGCGTATGCTTCCAAAAGAGGGGAGGGCAGGACGAGGAGTCATTGTCTCTTCCTCATCCAAAGTTATCGAATCCCTCTTGTTTCGCCCCATGATGCTGTGCCAGGGCTTCTTTGACTGTGGGCTGGCGACCTGCGGCGAGTCGGTGTCTGAAGTTGGGACCGATTCTCCCATGACCGCTGTGTTGCCTTCGTCGAAGCTCACTCTCACACTCTTTTTCCTGGAAAGCTCCGAGTCTTCACGGGAAGCCATACCCGACCAAGCGGCGGAAGCATCAGAACCGTCCTCTGATGGAGACGCATCACGAGGGCTGGAATACTTGAGTGCAGATTTGCGAGGCGATAAAGATCGTGGAGGCGGCTCGTGCCTAACGAGAAGCTGATCGGCCTTAGGCGCAAAATGTGTTGTGCGACCAGGGCTTCGAGCAGGGCTTTCAGAATGAACGCGATTTCGGCGCACAGTTTCTCTAGGTTGGTCCACCAGAGCTGGGGTATGTGTCGGTTCCTGTGCCTGTTGAGGCGGCGAGGTTGATTTGACGGGTATCGCATCAACCTTGTCCATTGGACGCTCCATTTGTATCAATGTCGCGACATCATCACGTTGATCGTCCTCCAGCTCAGGGGCTTCGTGTACGACTGAAGGCCGCTTCCTGACTGAACCATCGGGTTTGGTCACTCTGCTATCAACAGTACGATTTGGTTGCGTGAGTTTCTCGACATCTGGTTCTGGCTCTTGTTCAACCAGTACCTGTTTCTTCAATGAGTCGGGCTTGCGATCCTGTCTAAGCTCTGGCTCAGACCCAGCATTCGATTCCAGATCAGCCTCTGGTTGGTTGGCCTGCTTGATATCCTCATGTTGCTGCGTGACTGCCATGTAAGTACCTGTAGGACTTTGTGTGCCTGGGGCCGCTTTAGCAGGCGGAGAGGTCGGTTCAACCGCTGTACCTTTTAGTCGTCCTACAGTTCCCTTCGCAAGATGGGTACCGCTCCTCGATCCTTCATGCTTTTGCTTCCGGACGGGTTTCTCTGATGCATCCCGGACATTTTGGTCGACCACCAGAAGCTGTACCTGAGGTACCATTCGCCTGGAGTTTGGATCATACACCATGGTGGTATTTGAAGGATCTGGTGAATCTGTCAGGGAGCGAGGATACGAGAAGTTGATCGAGTTTGGACTGCTGGGCCGTATGTCTGCGGAGGCCCGTTTATCAGCTACAGCGGCTCGGCGGATGTTAGACAAATCGCCAGCCGTAGCGGCACCGAACCACGATCCTTGGCCATTCTTCATCTTTTGACTTGCTGTTTGGAAATTTTGAGTTTGCAAGCTTGTTGCTCGCTTGTGAGTCGGACTCTTTGCATCGGCTTTCGTATGCTCATGGTGGGGTATCTTAGGAACTGGAGGAACATCTTGGGTTTGTGGAGCGGGCCTCCTGGCTGGCGACGGCGACGGCGATCGGAAGGTTCGCTCTGTCATGGAATTCGCGCTCGGCGATCGATGAAGATCCCGACTCCTCCTGTCCCTACTTCCTGTGGATGATACGGATGCGCTCCTGCGCGAAACCCGCTTTGATTGAACTTGAGATACATTGGTAGGTGTCGCTGGTCGAGCTTTGAGAGCCGCGGCAGCCGCTGCTGACGACAGAGATGGTGTTGCTTCCCGTCGCAAAAAGGCCGATGCGGCGGCAGTCGCGGCATTGGGATTGGCGGTCTCCCGCGTTAATGGCTGAGATGACACAGCCATGTTAGCAACGTGAAAAAGCTTGCAGTGGGTGCAGAGAGAGATGAGAAAGAGAAAGAAAGAGGAAAAGAATCACAAGAAGGGATGAAGGTCGAAGACAATAGTGGGACACTAAATGCGGCAAGTCTCGACGGCTTAAGTCAATGGCTTCGCCGGTCAGGGCGGGTTCCGTGGGAGCGGAAAGTCAAAAGCCAAAACCGGTTTTGCAGATGCCGCAATAGTGTAATAGAATCGGTATTAAAGCGACTCACCTGGGTGGCAGGACGGTGCCTCCTTGAGCCTCCAAACATGATGGGGACGGGCTGGATTCTGCTTGACTAGATCGAAAGCGGCTCAAGGCCAGCAAAGCTCAACAGACAGCTTGCATCAAGGCCGTGGAATTTCGGAAGTAAGTAGGGTAAGGGTAAATATGACGCGAAGATGTGAGTCAGGGTACGGATACAGTGTTGGCAGTTAAATAATGTTATTGTATACGTCAGAATTGAATGGACAAGACGGAAATTAGGGCTGCAAAAGTGCAAAAGTAGTTGAAAGAAGAGGAAGAGGGAGGTTCCATGCTAGTTTAGAAACAAACCTGAGCTGATGACGACAAGTATCAAGCCACTGGACGCCAGCAGCGCTAGTCTCAGGTAGTGACTCCACTCTTGTTTTATTCCGGGTGAGCTTTCAGGTTGTCAGGGGACATGGCATGGTATCGCATAGCCGAGCATCCATAGCATCCATCGCATCCGCATTGCATTGCATTGCAGACAAGTAGAGGGGCCAATGACATTGTTTTCACGACTTTTCTTCTTTATTTTCGAGTGGTGAACGTGAACCACGTCCTCTATCCAGCCGTTGGGGGACAACACTTTGATTGTAACGGTAATACTCGCTATCACCCGTCCACGTTAATATTCATACTACCTTATTTATATACACGTGGTTGATTATCACTGTACACTTGTCTAACACACAACAAAGCAAGAGTCAAATCAAGTAGCTTTCCGTTTCTGTCTTGCCAAATAAAATTAATAAAATTAATAATTGCTCGATCCCCTCGATAAAACAAAAAAGAGCCCATTTGCTGCACCAAGCGCACAGATCTAACTATGGATCAGTAATTCAATGGTAGATCAGTTCCACATCAGGTCCAGCTTCGGCAGGCCTCCAGCTCCCAGCTGCCGAGATCTACAGGATCTCTCGGCCAAATAAACATAAACAATCTGGGGCTAATTCTTGATTTTCTAGGCACTGCGATTGACATTGAGCTGCTGGCCCACACAAGCACTATCCAAGGTACCTAACCTGGAGCCAACGCATTTTTCATACACACCTAAGCAATGGATGTGTAAGCTAAACTTCACATTGGAATTCAATGCGCCCCGTCTATATAGCATTGTGTTGCGGCCATGTATCTTTGCATTAGCAATCTCTGAAGTTGTTGCTCTCACATCCAACTTGAGCAGTTGCCCCGTCTTGCCGCATAATTAGATCAAACCCACACACGGGCAGCTCCAGCTGAACTAAGGTCGCTCTGACGTCAGTACGTAGCTCACATTAGACTGTTTCACTTGCGGTCAGCTTTCATGCAATTCAGAAGCACTCAGATACGTCGGATAGTTGGGATAAATAGCAAACAGTGGTCATGAAAATGTTTAAGCTAGGGTCGCAGCGTTACGACTATCCGTCTTGCTGTTTGAATACATATGTCACAGTGGCATAAATGCTGCCACATTCCTGCGCCTAAAGCAAAGGTTGCTCTTGTTACTGAACCGCCTCCCCACCGAGTGGCTCAGTCTTCTGTCAACCCGTAATAGACTAAAGTTCCTCCAAGTAAGCGAGAGGAGTGTTTCATGGCAAGTCAGGCCTCCGTTTCCTTAACGTGATACAAAACAACTCCAAGTGCTCCAGCCCCTGTACTATCGAGATGTCTTACCTCCAGCCATGAGGGTACCACTGGGCTCTCGGTCTTCAAAAGTACAACGTCCATTGCCCATGCCTTGGTTAATCGACACCCGACCATGTTACCGAGACTAAACGAGAGCAGGACTCCCACCGGAGCAATTCGTTCCCTGAATCATGCTGGAAATCTAGGAGATCGGTCCTTCAACTGGTATATCTGGCCCAGTCCTGTCTCCTGGCGAGTTCGGGTATTCGTCTTCGTCCTCTTCTGACTGAACAGCATGGTTGTGGTTCATGTCAGACGTGACGCCTGGTTCCTGAGCTGGACTCTGTGCAATACCGTGGTCTTTGGACGTGCTTTTGCCACTCTTCTTGGCCTTTCTGCTCTTGGCCTTGGCCTTTTCGAGAAGTCGCTTGCGATCAGCTTCCTCCTGTCGGCGTTTGCGATCTTTCATCTCATACTTTCGGATTAATGCTCGAGGCGGTTCTCCAAAAATACTTTCATACTCGCAGAACTCGCAGATCCAGCCATCGGATGCCTTTTCGGGATTGGTTCGTCGGGCCTCCGTCGCAATTTGACGACGGCGCCGCGCAGCCCTGTCAAGCGACCTATCCAGACGTCGCTTACTGTCTTGACGAGAACTTCCGGAGCCTCGACTAGCGGCGACGGAGGAGCCATCATGATGAGCAACACTGCCAGGTGGCAAGGACCCAGGGCCACCCAAGGTCGACATACTGTGCTTGCTTGTGTGACCTGGCATGGGAGTCAGCAAACCAAAATTTGCGTCATTCGATACGCACTTACCGGGCCACTGAATGGTGCCAGGAACCTGGGAATCACAGGTGAAGGTAAATTGAGTCGACGCCGGGGCTGTCTTTGTAGCGATCGTGTGTTGCCGGAGCAAGCTCACGTTCTCTTGTCCCTGAGGTCGTAGTTTCTCGGCATTTGCAATGGCATTAGATATAATACCGCTGCCTTCTTGTTCTAGATTCATGTCAGAAGTGTATAAGAAAGGAATGATAAAGCAGAGCGACGTAAAGTAACAAAAGGTTGTCAAAAAAGAGGAAAATATGGAAAAGGGGGGTTTGGGTGAATAAGATCAATGGGATTAGCGACAAGAAGGTCATTCGTATGGATGTCGTATGCAAGGTTCCGTGCCGTTGTACGCCATCGTCCAAAACCAACGGTTGGCGCGGATGCAAAGTCTCATCATGGAGTATGTTGTCCATATCATTAAACGATTTGACAATAGGGCGGAATTGCTCATTGAATTTGAATGCTGAGACCGCCGGTAGCGCACTCGCACGGGAACGTAATGACACAATGAATAACATGGGAAAAGAAAAGCGAAGATACGAACTTACCACTTGATGATGCCCATTGTGAAGGCAAGGCTTTAGACGCTCGTCCAACCCATGAGTTGTTACCATCAGATAACGCTCGTAGTGGACTTCTGCCGTTTCTTGAACGTCCAAGTCTGCCCCGCCCGGGTCCTGAGATTCCTTGGCTGGTTGTGAATGTCCCAGCACTTGGATATGTGCCCGAGTGAGAGTACACTCTGTCATTGTGCAGTTCACCAGTTGGAGAATGTCCTGTACCTGCAGAAATAGCAAGGGAACCTATCTCATGGTGCAGGCCATGCGTGCCGTTGAGCGTAGCATCTCCTGCAGATGGGATCTTGCGCTTCTTCTTGTTGTTTGTGTTCTCGAACAGATCATAGCCATCCAAGGAGGACGTCGCGGAGAGAGGCGGTTGCGGATTCGGCCGAGCTTGGTCTTGCTTTGAAGCTTGCTGAGTGCCGCGAGTTAGAATCTCTGGTGGTGATCTAGTGACCAGAGTACTTCGTAAAACGGCCTCATCATCCTCGCCATCGATCAGTCCAGCGCCGGTTCGTCGAGGGGTGTAGTTGCGCCCCACCTCCGTCCTTCGATTTGGGTGAGCTGGGCTTGTAGAACCTGCTCTTGGCGGACTTGCTTCGTCTTTAAGGGTGTATGGCGGGTAGTAGAAGAGGGGGGCAGTTTCGTGAGTCGAAGGAGGATATTTTATCGTATCTGCGACGTCGGAGGAAAGCTTCTCCCGAAGTCGACGTTTCGGCAACGGCCGAATCGGTCGATCTGGAAACAGCGACGACACGGTATCTGGCGACATGTTGGGACTATGACCTACGCGCGAAGAACGAACATTTCTCGTTAGCAGGTAGATCAAAAGGAGGAAACCAAGCAAAGCTGTCACGACCAGGGCGAAATCTAACATGGTGGCGGATTGATGATAGAAACCGTGATGGAGCGCCGTTGTTAAGCCCTGCTGGCCGTTGAAAGTAGTTGCAACATCATAGCCAGCTAAAGTCCGCGAGTGAATGCGCAAATATAAAGCAAATAGAAAGCGTACCCATCAAACATTGTATAGATTCTGATCCAGGCAACAAACGGAAGAACAGTCGAACGGCAACCTAAGGCCAAACGAGGGGTCGTGATTCGTACAATCTATCGATGACAAATAGATCCGACAACGTATTGTCGAGCATACAATTCGAATAGGGTATGAAAACCGTGATTTATCAAACACCTTTGGCTTTCTAGAGCTCAGAGGGGTAATGTAGCGTTGGTTCGGTCGGGCTCTAAAACGTTCTGTGTGCGGGTCAGAACATGTCGTCGATACAAGGCATGTAACGACTGAGTGCCCGGCACCGCGACGAGTACCAGCTTGCACCAGTTCAGCCTCGTCTCGTACTTCAGGTCGATTCTTGTAGGAGGTATACGAAATGTCGCCGCCGGGCTCGCTCTCGGTCGATCAGAATCGGGGTTCGCTTACCCAGTCACAGGTGGGCTACCTGTGGAGGGGGCCTTCGAGGGCACGAGGGATGCCTCAATCGAAGCGCGGGCACCGTAGGAGACGCAAAATAAAAAGCAATTTGGCAGCAAGAATCCTGAAAGCAGATAGCCAGAATAATGACAATGCAAAGTCCGATAACGCCTACGATGTTGCTGTAGCTGAGTGTGGTTGAATCAACGTCTGTGGAGTTGTGACAGCCAGGGCCGTTGGAAGGGTGGTGGCGGTTAGGTAAGCAGGCTGGCGCCTATCTCAATGTACGTAGCGACATCTCTCCAATTCCGACTGACAGCAGCACCCACAAGAAACAACAGGATTATTTATGATTGGCGTTTATTACTATTACTTTTACTTTTACTTTTAAGCTTCGGCATTGATCAAATAATCTTTCAGTCTGCCACGCCAATTTGCATCACTTTAACAAATCCCACCGGCTTGGTAAGGATGGTTTGCTACCCACTGGAGTGGTCGTCAGCTATTGTACGGTTGTTTGCAATATTTACCTGATGTCACTTTCATAAACTGCAGGGCATGGTAGGGCAATTAATATGGAAACAGCATCAAGATGAAGCGGAATCAACCCGCTTTGTGAAAACCAGCACCAGCGTTTCTGATCCGTAGCCGGTCATTAACCGCCAAATCAGCAACACAATAATTATGGAGCCCTCTATGGCCTGGGCACTTGTTCCAGCCTGGGGGTGCACTTACTGTAGGTAGGTACAGTTCTGTGCAAAAGTTCCGACAATGAGCTAAGTATCTAATGTATAATAATATATAAATAAATTATATATAAATTATATATAAATTACAAATTCTTATATGATATTATTAAGAGGTTATGTAAGATTATATAAACTAAATAGAGTTTAATATAATTTTAAAAGATTATATAAAATACTTATAGAAAATAGAAAGTTGTCGGAACTTTTGCATACCCACTGTACCTAGGTGCTGCTGTCTCGTAGGCGGATAGCACTTAAGAACCCCCAAAAGACCCCTGTACCTACATAGAGCTGGCCACTAAACTTACGCAACCGAGTGCTAAGTGCCCTGCAAGTGGTGCTGCAGTGGTTCTATTGCTTTATTCTGATTCTCTGCAACCAGGCCAGTGAGACCCGCGCCCACCTTCCTGCCCACTTTCCCATTACCCGCGCCTCTTCTGCTCCTCCTCCTCGTCTTCCGAAGAAAGCTTCCACCCACTCTTCTCTCGCACATACTCATTCTTACGGTATCTTTCCGTGCCATTACCACGACGTTTCTGTTTACTCTCGACATGCTTGTTTTCCAACCCCGTCTTCGATACCATCGCCCTTACTCGACAATCTTGTTCCAGTAGTCGCACTCGTCGCTGGTCGCTACTCAGCTCCCGCGACCTTTACTACTATCTCAGCATAGTCAATTCTTGCGACCTGGCCTTGTTTCAACTGGTCCTTTGACGTGGTGGAAGACGATATCTGATCTTCCAGTGCTACACGCGCTGCCACTCTTATACCGACTTCCTCCCTCTCGCAGACTCCTTCGTTTTCTTCCACCTCACCTCGGTGGCCCAGTTCCCTCAATGGCACCACCTTCACCGCGACGGTCATCAAGAGCCCGCGCCACCAATTCACAATCCCAACAGTCCTCTGTATCCTCAAGCACATCAGGCCGAGTCGAGCGGAACACGAGATCGGTCGTCAAACCCTCTTCCAACAAATCTACCCCCAGCGCCTCATTGTCTTCGGAACCATTTGAGGACCTTGACGACACTCTTCTCGGTCGAAGGCGAAAACGCAATCAAGACGACGAGAACGAGAAGAACTCCAAACCTGACAACTTTGACATGGCGAACGGAAGTGACGACCCTCAGGAAGAAGAAGACGAAGCAGTCCGGTGCATTTGTAATGCTGAGGATTACCCAGGTCGCCCGCCCGTAGAAGGCGTAGATCTGGAGTTTTTCAATGCCATTGAATTTACTGAAGAAGTTACCGGCTTCTTCGTTCAATGCGACGTTTGCAAAGTCTGGCAGCATGGCGCCTGTGTAGGCATTTTTAGCGCCGAAAGCTCACCCGATGAATATTTTTGTGAGCAATGTCGGAAAGATCTTCATAAGATCTATACTGCAAGCAATGGGTAAGTTGACTTCTATTGTTGTTTTATCTATTGATTTTTAGGTGGATTGCGAAAACTGGTGCCTGCCTTTTTTGACCCCTCTGTTTCCCTGATCATCCTCCTCCCTTAGTTGCGCCCCCCTTTCAATTGTTGGTATTGACAGTTTTGCTTTCAGTCAGAAATGGTCCAAATATGTCCCTCATAACCGCCCGTCACGCGCAACCTCTCGAGCCACGTCGATTGCAAAGGAAGGCAACCGTTCGCCAAAGACGGGGACAAGCAAGAACTCGCGTCCTACCTCCGCTTCGCAAACCTCTAAACGACGATCCACGATGAATAGCCGCGACCGGGCATATGAAGATGAACAATTATTGCGCGCTATCGAGGCAAGCAAAGAAGATGTGCCCCAGGACGGAGAAATCCTGACACGGCGAGCCAAACGAGGCCGCAGCGATAGCGAGGAGTCAGTAGCTGTCAACGCTCGGCCACGGGACGAGAAACTGGCATCACTCAGAAATCCGATCAGTGTTAAGCGACAGAGGACCAGCTCTAGGTCGCCTTCACCCCCTACCGAACCGACTGAGGAACCAAGTCACAATGAATCAGATGACGAAATAAACACACGCAATGGAGCAAAGAAGGTTCGCAACAATAAGAATCAACGGCTCAAATCGGAGAAGGAAGACAAAGAACGCCAAAGGCAAGAGGCGGCAGATAAACGCAAAGGTCGCGCGGAAAGGCGACGTGGAGATGGTAAGGTTAAAAGTGCTGCTCTCCGAAAGACCAGAACTGACAATACTGTAGACTCAGATCCTCCAGAGGAAACTCCTCCTGCTGTTACTAAACCTCCAGCTGCCAAGAGCGTTGAAACACCCGTCATCGTGGAAACCCCTTTGCCAGTACAACCCGTCCCAGACACACCTCCCACGAACCATCTGCCCGTTTCAAGTACCCATAAACGTGGTGGGAGAACCATTCAGAAAAAGGGTAAAGGAAGAAATCAATACACCAGAGATCGTGACGCGGATGGCGAGTCACCAGCTCGATCAATGTCGCGAGATCTACAGAAGAATGGCGATGAACCTACCCCAAGTCACCCGAAACCAATCAGCGAACATCGATATGGAAAATCCAAGCCAGCCATGCATCATAAGCTGAACATGGTGGACATGAAACGACGTGTTGGCGCCATTCTAGACTTTATTTCGAGGACACAAGTAGACCTTGCAGCCGAAGCCCTCCCAATGCCGAACGGAGATGCAAACACCGGGGAGGCGCAACCTTCAAAGATCTCGGGCCCCGGGGCTCCAGAGAGCGGGCGTACAAGAGAATCTTCTGAGGGTAAGGAGTTTAAAGACTTGAACTGTATTGAGATGATGGATGTTCTTACGCGGGATATGGTCAAGTGGCAGAACCAGTATACCTGACGACCAGGGATTGAATATTTGGTGTACTTCGAGCGCCGTCAATAAGGGATTGGCGCTCCATTGTTATTTCAGGCGTTTGCGGTTAGGTGCATACAAGGCGTCACCAGCATCCAGCAAAGATGCGGCAGGCAAGGCTTATTCGGGGTTTCACGAGTTTCATCGTTGTCAACATCGGACTGAAGCACCCATGAGGCACAAGAACCTCTAGTGTTCTGGCTATCATTTCACATATACCCCAGTACGCCCTGAGAATTCAGTCATTGGCGTCTTTGCACAGTTTGAACAGGGGACATGGTAAAGTCAAAGGACGACTTGAACAAGATTGGCATGGAATAACAGAATATGTTTAGGTGAATAGTGTACATGGGAAAACGTGTCCTAGTTTACAGATATTATGGTACATGTATCGTATCGAGTCGTGATTGTATTAAGCGCCCGCCCTCTCTTGTGCACGTGCCAGCTTTTGCTGCTTCTTTGCCTGGTTCATACTCAGAGCAGGATTGATTAACCGAAGCTGGTAGTCCTCGATCGCTTTATCCGACAAATCATCGAGAACAAACTTGCCCAAGTTCCCGTTTCTCCATTGAGAAAGTACTCTGGTAGCAGCTGAGCGCAGGTCGGGCACACCGCCAGCCTTTATCCTGCCCTCTCTCACAGCCACGGCACTCAGAAAATCATTTACTTCGTTGGTGGGGCTGCAGTATCGATCATAGATGGTCGGGTCGAATAGGTTCAGCCGGTAGAGGAGGTAATCTACCAGAACCTCATCTGGTATTAACCCCTGCTTTATACCTTGTGCGAGCGCAATCTTGACCATGGTCTCTCCATCGTCGACATAGGGCTGGAATATACCAGGGGTATCCAATACCATGACGCCTTCACCAACACCCCCCTTTGCTTCTGACTCTACAACTCGGACGTTTGTGCCAATTTTGCGCGTGATACCCGGCTGGCCTCCTGTCTTGGCGGCTTTGGCGGCTTTATGAGTTATTCCATTGGCCCGCAGCGCATTGAGTAGCGTACTCTTTCCTACGTTGGGCATTCCCACGATCATTGCGCGCAAACCTGTCAGCGAATCAACAGCGCGCGCAACATCCTTGATCTTCTTGAGCAGGTTCTTTGTCGTCGCCGGTTTCGCTTTGTCGAAGAAAATGAGGCGATCGCCGTAGAGCTTACGGAGAGCGTTAGGGGCATGTGTACTACTAGTAGCCAGATCGGATTTTGTGTAGACGATGAGGCGTTCGCGGCCGGCAAGGGTGCTTTCGAGTTGAGGATTGTGTGTCGATAGTGGCAGGCGAAAGTCGCGACATTCGAGGATGAGGTGAATATTTGATATTTGCTTGATCATGCTAGCTTGACCAGCAGCATGATGGCCGAGATAGTATGTTTTTGGGATTGAGTTTGGTATGGCAAATGTTTGCCGAGGGATGAATTGTGCCATTGTACGAGGTAAAATCAGCTTTTCGATCAGCGATTTTATCTACCATATCTTGAAAGATGTGCCAGAGTTGGTAGCGAGTAGTCGCGAAGATTGCGATTCGATACGATCATGGAACAAATATGAGAGGACCCTGCAAAAGAGGGCATGATGTAAATCTAATCTTCAGCCTTGTCGTGATGCCCCACAGTGACACAGCCTTGCCCCTCAGCACGTGTAGATAAGGCAGGTGGATAAGAAGCGTGACGTCACTTTAACGTTTAGGCTGCATGAACATGTCCAGCCAATTGCTCTTCCAGAATTGACCACGCGACTCAAGTCGAACAACGTTTACGACAAAAGGCCAAGGAAAACATCAAAAGCCAAGAAAAGGCCAAGAAAGAGCCAAGACCAGGCTGCTCACCGAAGGAAAAGCCATAGCAAGAATGAGAGAGTAATAAGTTGACTCAGAGCCCCCAGAACCATGAGTGATTCCAACATGTGCTACTCCGTACAAATCGTCACACAAACTAAAGGCCTTTGTGCTGTCTTTTACATCACAATTGACGTGAGCAATGGCTGAATCTGGGCATGTTCAAGACTCAATCAACGTCGAGAAGACGCCTGCTTATGAATCTGGTGATACCGTCACATCCAATACTCGAGATGCATCCGGTGTTGAGGGCGATCATTCGAATCTACCCAATCAAGAAAGTCGATCATCTCGGTATTTCGGCAAACAGGGCAAACTACGTCCTTTTCGACTACTAAAGCAAGATGTCGTCAATCTCAAGAGTCGATATGTTTCAGATTGGCAGGTCTTCAACCAGCAGGTAATTGCAAGCGCAGTTTACATCTTCTTCACCAATCTCTTGCCTGGCATCACCTTTGCAAGTGACCTGTATACTTTGACTGGCAAGTCATGGGGGACTGTCGAGGTTGTGTTCAGCACTGGGCTTTGCGGCCTCATCTTCTCTCTGTAAGTGATACGCAAAGACAATTGGGTCAGAGAAAGCTAATGAGAGTACCAAAGGTTCTCGGGTCAACCCCTTACAATTCTCGGTGTGACAGGCCCATTCTCAGTTCTGGCTGAGAATATCTACGAGTTATGCGAGACACACTTTCATGTAAGTCAGAAAAGCATATATTGCGCCCGTCTTCTATTCTCTAACAGCAGCCAGGTCAAGTTCCTGCCAGTCATGGCATGGTCACTCATACACGCTGGATGGATGCACTATCTCCTCGCCATCTTCAATGCTCACGATTGGACAATGCAATATGTCACTCACTTCAGTGCCGACATATTCTCGCTCCTTAACAGTGTCATCTATTTTCACAAAGCGGCCATGGAGTTGAAGCGAACCCACGCCCGAGTATCGCTCGCGGCTTTTCTATACGCCGTTCTTGGAGCAGTTGGGACCTGTCTCCTAGCTATCCTTTTATCGACAGCTAACTCTTGGAAGCCCATGCTTCACCGCTACGTTCGACTCGGACTCACAGAGTATGCGGCTGCTATCTCCATCATCATCTGGATCGGAATTCCGTATATTGGTGAACTGGCGTCGTTGGATCATATCCGACTTGAGGTACAAACCAGCTTTCGACCCACAAATCCTGATAGATCGACCTTCTTTGTTCGGTTTTGGGAGGTTCCCATTGAATGGGTATTCCTTTCTATGATCCCTGGTGCCATTATCACAGTCTTGTTTTACTTCGACCACGAAATCAGCAGTATCATCTGCACTGTAGATCGATATGGGACCAAGAAGCCAGGCGGATACGCTTGGGACGTTGCTCTCCTCGGAACGACTACTATCATCTGTGGTATCCTGGGCATCCCACCGGCAAATGGCTTGCTTCCTCAAGCGCCGCTTCACTCCGAATCATTAATGCATTATGTCCTTGAAAGTCCCCCTGCTGAAGAAGGCGAGCAGCCAGACTCACCTCGACCTGTTGCAAGGACATATGAGCAGAGGTACTCACATTTTATCCAAGCAGCTCTCATTCTCATCTTTGTGTCACCACCACTGCAAAAGCTATTGGGTCTCACTCAGACATCGGTACTCGCTGGACTTTTCCTCTTCATGGGCTACCAATCCCTATCAGTGAACCCCATTCTTGAAAGGGTCGTGAATCTTCTCACTCCACCCTCTGATCTCCCCGAGCTCCCCGGCGGAGTCAGCTGGTTTGGCATTCACATGTACACCGTCACACAGATTGTCATGACTGGCATCGTTTTCGGGGTGACGTTGACAGTTGCGGCGCCTGCATTCCCTCTGATCATCATAGCTCTAGTTCCAGTCCGTTTGTCGCTTATGAACCGGATCTGGAGCCGTGAGACGTTGCGGTTAGTAGATGGATGGGCATGCAGGGAAGGGAAACCGGAGGATCCGGTCACGGTGCAAGGATTCGGCGACGAGGAGAAGGCCAGGGTCTGAATGCATCAGGTAGGTGAGACAACTTATTCTGAGACAACAGGTACGGACTAAGGTCATAAAGAGAATTAGCTTTCGGTCAAACTATTTACAAGTGACTTCATTAGTTCATCTTCCTCTAGTCTCTCTTACAACTATTACCCCGCAGACTTGTTATTCAACTTGCTCTTCCAACCATTAATCTTGATATCGCATACAAGCGAGCCGTGCCATACAGGTAATTCTGCTATATCTTTGCAGGCTATTGCACCAACAAAACTAGTCTTAGAGTGAGATACCTGGTAACGGCGGGATGGCAGCATCTGTACAAGCCAGATATGCACTCGTCACTGGCGGTGGTTCAGGTAAGAAAATGTAGACATGAACAATGCCAATCTGGTTAAAGACTGACCATGATATATAGGCATCAATCTTTGCTTTGTTCGACTGCTCCTAGAAAACGGGTGCTCAGTCCTAATAGCCGACCTCAACCTACGACCAGAAGCCAAAGAACTGCTACAGCGGCATCCATTCCCGAGCTCTGAAGGCAAAGCGGGAGTATTGTTCCAAGAGACCAATGTAGCATCCTGGCCTCAACTGACAGCTGCATGGAACACGGCTCTGGATAAGTTTCCAAGTGTCGACATCGTTGTTCCAGGAGCAGGTCTTTTCGAGCCCAAGTGGTCTTCGTTCTGGGAAGCGCCCAGGACGGAGAGTAACCAGGAGAGTGTTTCTCGGGATGGTGCCGATGCAGATCCAGGACACTATGCCGTGTTGGATGTGAATCTGGTGTCTCCCATTCGGCTCAGCCAGTTAGCCATTGGGCATTGGATAAAGACGAAGCAGAAAGGCTGTCTTGTTCATGTTGGGAGCATGGCCGGTTATGGGGCAGGGATAACAACCCCGTTGTACTTTGCAAGTAAGCACGGTTTGCATGGTTTTGTGAGATCATTGGGAGGGCTTCGTGATGAGCTTGGAATTCGGGTTGGATGTATAGCTCCTGGCGCAGTAGCAGTAAGTTCGAGTGAGGTCTATCGAGAATCATGGCGATCGCTAATATCAGTGCTAGACTCCTCTCTGGTACGATGACCCAACCAAATCAGTGATGCTGGAAAAGGACACAGTGCTCATCAACCCCGAAGAAGTCGCCAAAGGCATGTGGCAGCTTGTAGTCAACCCAGAGTTTGGTAATGGCACAATCCTCGAAGTGACAAAGGGCGCGACGAGACTTGTACCTCTCTTTAATGCACCCATTCCTACGGGCGGGGGTATCGCTGTGCCTGGATATGAATCCTCCAAGGCTGATTTGTATGAGAAGTTGAGAAATGAAGGCTTTAATGTTTGATTAGCGACGAGTCACTGTTGGTATCATCAGTCTGTAGCCTCGATAAGTGAGATGTACTCCGTAGATCTCTCCACATCCTCAAACAACGGGTCATGGTATTTTTAGAAAAGGTGACGTAGATTTTACCTTTGCCTCACATTGCGACACGCAAGCAAAGTCATGGTTTGTTACAAGACCCGAGTCAGTCTTCCTTGCGCATGGGTCAGATTGAGCACCGTGAAAGAAAGGATCTTGGGTTCAATTCTATAGAGCCTCGTGTCCAGTGACAAATAACAGAGACTTCAAAAAGCGAAGTTCTGACCAGTATCTTGGCACTATCTTGCCTTTCAACTCCTTCATCTTCTCCCGTCAAGATAAAACGAAGATAGCCTTGTAACTCTCACAAACAAATAATATTCCAAGAAGATTCTCCGACAAGTAATAACATGGGGCCGTTATGGTGATATGGTGGTGACAAATAATAAATGGCAAAAAATGACATGAAACTCGTAACACGAAGATGCACTCCAAGTGCAATATCATGGCGAACGTCGTAGACAACTAAAGCAATGCCAAAGAAGAAGAAAACAAATCCATAATCGCGCACTGGATAAGTGAGCTCGCAAAACGAGTTGGGTATCTTGATGAGCTGCCTTCATCCCTGCACTGCTCTTCATGTCCTTCCCTCCTACATCCCCTGGTCTCCCATAGACGTTCTTCTCCCCCAAGACACAGGCCGAAAACATCCGCCTCGCTGCTCACAAATGGCCGCGATGAAAGAAAACGTGTTCTCGAAAAATAAATAAAGTTGTTGAACTAGCTCGTATGGTGTTGCTGCGAACCGGGTCGATAATAGGAATAGGTGTAACGCGTTGTCTTGGTGTCTCGCAATTTCTGGTCTTTGAATATGTAAATAGTTGGAAGGGAAAGACTTTCTGGCTGTTCAGGCACCATTAATGTCGAGCATGGCAGGCGTCGATCAGCTCCAGTTGTCGAGAAATGATATCAGTTTACTTGATGTTCTTGAAAAGGTCAGAACCCAGGCTTCCGTTATCTTTCTGGAGGTCACCCAGTTCAGGTATCATGGGAGGCGGCGGGCCCGACTGCTTCTTAGGAGTGGGCGAGAGAGGAGGCTCCTCCATAAACATGGTGCTGGCTCGTTTGTTGGGAACAGTCTCTCCGGTCCTCATGCGCCTGAACCAGCCGCTAGTTCTTCTCGACTTGCGCTCATCGAGATAGCTTGCACCGCCTTGGCTGCCAGGCCGAGCAAGGCCGCCGGCACCGGTAGCTACGGTCGGGGTCGCGGCTGGGACACTTCCATTCGATGATATCTGGCCTTCTGCATAACTGTTATTCAACATGGTTCTACTGAAGAGGCGACGGATGCTGCCTTGGCGGCTTGAAGCAGCCGGACTCAAAGGAGCATCATCGTCGGCGTAGCGCTTGGTTCCAGCGAGATTACCATTAGATGAAGCCGCGATGCTTGGCTGAGGTGTGCTTTTGCTGACGTCCTCGGTGACACTGCTGTATGTATCCGACACTGGTTGTTTGTTGGATTCGTCCTTGGCTTCGTTGCCAGGTGGCGGTGTCTGTGGAGGAGTTGGGACCTTCTGAACAGGTGAATCCGGAGGCGGTGGGATGTTGGTTCCATCTGTGATGCTGCCAAAGTTGAGATTGAGAGCGGGCAGTTGGAATCGTGAGCTTCCGCTGCTCTTGCCAAAAAGAGACGACATGATGGAGATTTAGTCGTTGATTCGTGCACGATACGATAGGATACGATACGGATTGGGCGGGATGTGCAAGAAGACAAGTCGATAACTAGGCCCGAGTTCGGAAAGGAGTACCTGGCGAAGGAGAATAGGCGAAACGAGGGTCGGGAGGCTTCAGAAATGGCTGAACTGGTAATCAAGACTCCCAATAAAGTTATAATCGATAACTAGGATCCAACAGGCGAGATGGATGACGAAGCAGAGTTACAACTCCCCGCAAGAACAAGGCGACGAGACGAGAAAGGAGAGGTCTGTTCAATGGCTCAGACCAGACCCAGTTGTATAGGTACTGTACTGTATCCGTAGAATAACGAAGTAGAGCAGTGGAAAATTGGAACCAGGGTCGGGTGGCTTGTCGTCGACTGTGAGTTGCAGGGATTCCCAACACGGCGTGGCGTGCTTTTTTGTGTTTTTTTTTTATATTAGGACAATGACCCCGGTCGTATGGAGCAATTGAGTCGGTAGAAGCTGTTGATGATGATGTTTGGATATCATGAGGTTGTAATTGTAGAGGAGAGAGTTTGAGTGTGTATACACAGGAAAGAATTGGTGCAAGACGGGGGAACTTGGAGGGATTGGAAGGATTGGAGCGAACCCAAAGTCAAACCAAGTCAGGTCAAGTCAACCGAAGTCAAGTAACCTGGTGAGGTAAGTGGAGAAGGCCGTGGCTGGCGTTGAAGCCAATGAGGATACATCAAAGATACAAGATTTCCTCTTCTGGTCTTGCCCCTGAGCGACTGCAGCGAACCCACTTTCTTCGCTGGACCCTGCTGGAGCCACGCGGGTTGGACGAGTTTTAGGGTTGCACCAAGTACCGCTTAGTACCCGATAGGCCTGGAGAATGACTGGTCTAGTCGATATGGGGATTAGCCGTGTCTTGTACAGCATGTGGCTGTCGACACGGGACAGGTACCTCTCAAGTATAGTACTATCTATCGGCCTGCGAGCCGCCATGCAATCACTTCAACAACACGGGATGGGCTTGGACTATTGAAAGATGCCACGGGAATATGAAGGCGGGGGTTTCTTTCCTTTCTGTTCTTTCACAGGATTCTAGCACTTGAAGATACCTACCTAGGTACCTACCGTTACTGGCTCAATTGCTAGAGCAAAGACCACTCATCTTACTCCGTAGCTCCCATGTTTGCTTTTTCCTCCCTTACGAGGACTGAAGAACACCCTTTTTACGCCACAAACGTTGTCTGTCAAGAATCCCATGAACCCCCCGTTAGCAGGATAAAAAGAAACCATGTCGCCCGCATGTTTCGACTAGATTATGTGACGTCTATATCAAACGGTCCATACCAATATGACGAATCGCTATCATGTCATGCTATACTGCGTAGCTCGAAAAAAAAAACACTGTTGGTCCCGTCCCAAACGTGTCTTCTGCCGAGATTGGACTCTCGGATAACTCGTATACTTTATCGCTGCAAAGACCTTGGCACTTAAGGCCGCGGCACAGCGCACGGCAGCGCAGGGCAAACGACTCAGCCAACGTCAACAAAAGAAACGATGGGACTGGATTGCGTTTCCACGGGAGACCAGGAACGGGTAAACAAGGTACGTTTAGCTAAAACATGTTTCAACATCCAATGTCTCCTTTCCAGCTTTCCTCTCGCCTCTCTCCCTGAACGGTCCTGGGATCACCAAAGACTATAACTAAACAGACTGCAGATTGTTCTTTAGCACAACAGGCTCTGATCATGGCCTGCGAGTCATTGGCTCTAATGTATCGTCAAGTACCTGATTTCGCGAGAGCAGTCTCAACTTCTAAGCTAACGCAGTAAGACACGTCTTATTCCCCTTCCAGCCTTTTCCCAAGCTCGTCTCGTCCACTGTTCCCGATCTAGGAAGGCCCCCGCGTCCCACAACCCACAATCGCGGGATCCGTTATCCCACATTGAGATTGGATTCTGGACCCCGATATTCAGTTTCTTTCTCTTTTCGATGGGGACTTGCCGCCCCGGTTAATCGCATACTGTGATTGGCTCGTTGACCCTTCGCTTGAACCCCAACGTCATAGAGCTTTCTCCAGCTTTGAGCCGAGCTCGGCTGAACTTGTTTCGCCAAATGCTGAATTAACCAAATCATATCGTGCAACTTCAACGCCTAGGGAAATTCAATCAATTAATCTAATCAATCACTTCTATCATGGTCAGCTCACAGTGTCTGCGCCTCAGGCCTCTCGCCTCAGGCCTGGCTCGTCCTTCGGCAAAGCTCAGCGCCCAACACATGGCCCGGCTTCCCATCACTGCGGCACGATATAAGTCAGGCCCATATGGCTACACACAAGCTAAGGCTCTTGTCTTTTCAAAGCCTGGCGAGCCTTCCGACGTTCTCAGGTACTTATTTCCATATCAGCCGTTGACAAACTACTAACACATCCATCTCTAGCCTGCATACTCACTCTATCTCCCCCTCCATTCCCTCAAACTCGGTCCTCGTCCGATCCCTCGCTGCGCCTATCAATCCCGCTGATATCAACACCGTCCAAGGCACTTACGGCTCTAAGCCTCCATTCACATCCTTAATTGGAACCTCTGAGCCCTCCGCCATCCCCGGCAACGAAGGTGTTTTCGAGGTCGTCTCGATCGGTTCATCGTCCTCTTCGCTGCAGAAGGGCGACTGGGTCATCCCCGCCGTCGGCCAGTTCGGGACTTGGAGAACACATGCCGTCGACGAGGCCGACAAGTTCCTCAAGATCGACAAGGAGGGCTTGACTCCCACGCAAGTTGCGACTGTCAGCGTCAACCCGTCCACGGCTTATCGCATCTTGCGACATTATGGTCCTAATGCTGGCCTTCAGGCTGGTCTAGGCATGCGCCCCCTCGAAGTCGGTAGCGGACAGTGGTTCATTCAAAACGGCGCCAACTCAGGTGTTGGACGAGCCGCCATCCAGTTCGGTAAGCTGTGGGGTTTGAGAAGCATCAACGTTGTTCGTGAGCGTGACACGCCAGAGGCCACAGAGGCTCTGAAGAAGGAACTCCAGGACCTAGGCGCAGACGTTGTTGTGACTGAGTCCCAATTCCTTTCCCGTGAGTGGAGGGATCAACTTGCCGAACTCACCCGTAACGGTCGTGAGGAGATTGGCCTAGGTCTCAACTGTGTCGGAGGCAAGTCAGCAACCGCCGTCGCTCGGTCACTCGGCCAAGGAGCCACCTTGGTCTCATACGGCGGTATGGCCAAGCAGCCTGTTCAACTGCCCCTCGGCCTCCTTATCTTCAAGGACATCCGCTTCACTGGTTTCTGGCTGAGCCGACTGAACGAACAGGACCCTACTGGAAAAAAGCATGCAATCAACGATATTCTGCAGATCATCCGCTCAGGTCAATTCCGTGACGTCCCTATTGAGGAGGTCAAGTGGGACTGGGATACAAAGGAGGAGACCCTACGTAATGCTGTGCAACAGGGTCTTCAAGGATTCCGTAAAGGCAAGGGTGTCTTTACGTTCGGAGAGACATAAGTGGAAGTTTGAAGAGTATATAGTAAAGGGACATAATGTATCAGTGTCTGTATGTGTTTTATTTAACAGATGCGGAGGTCTTTCATTACAAACAAAGTACATGGAACAACCAGCATCACGAATTTCGAATTTATCAAAATCAATTTAGGACGATTAATTGTACTATCCGTATAACTTCACAAACATACAAAGATATGCAAGAAGTTCAGCTATTCATTGATGGTCTAGTTTAGGCTAACTAAACATATATAACACCTCAACTCCATCCTCAAAGATAAATCCATCTATTGTCCTACTTACGCCCGGAAAGCCTGCGCCCACTCGTGCAACTTGTCGATGACGACAGGTGCATACGCTGTTAGAGTATCCTCAATAACCCGATCAAAGTATCTCAACGCTTCCTCTTCACTCAATTCCAAGTGGAAGCGCTCTCGGACCTTGAGCACTGCCTTGTCTGGCTCAAGTTTGATATCAGGAATATTGGCATCAACCATGAGGCTAAAGAGATTGAGAATCAGGTTCGATGACTTGCGTAGCGCCGTATACGACAGGAAACAGTACTGCTTGAATTGCTTGTAGTGCTCTGACTGCACGCCACCCATGCAATCCACCATTTCCTTGGAGAGCTTCATCAAAGGCGCAAAAGGTTTGGGATCTCGGCCGAGAATAAAACCAAAGTCAGCGTGGAAGAAATGTCCGTCAGGAGCGAGGAGAAGGTTTTCCAGATGGCGATCGCCAACACCCAGGATGTATGTGATGACACAGTAGCCTGCACATGACCTTACGTAGGTATCGAGCGTTTCTTGTCGAACACCAAGTGGTTGCCTGTCATCCGGGTTATGATATTTGAGGTACGCCAGAGCGGGGTTGTTCTTGAATTTGTTGACGATACTTGACAAGCTTGCAGATTGAACAAACTGTGAGGCACCAGCCGAAGTACTTGTTGCCAGAATTTTGTACGGTGATAGTTTGAGGTCAAGATTCTCCTTTTGTAAAAGCTGATCCATAAGGGTAATGATCTGAATAACAAGCTGATCTTGTCTAAGATCATCGCCCAGCTTAAAAATGATAGAATATGCGCTTCCGGTCGTGGTCTTGAAGGTGCATTTGAATGGATTTAGCGAAGACTTGAACACTACTGTCTGGTCCGGGATGATACTCGTAATCAGTACTGACGGATCAAGTGGCAGTGGTAGGGGAGGGTCAAAGGTCAAAAGCTCGTTCTTAGGATCAGCCAAGAAGTGCTTTACCCGATCAACCTTTTTCGCAATTGATTCACTCGATGTTTTAACATCTTGTGCGATCCTTGACAGGATGGCAACTAGCTCTGCCTGACGTAACAGAGTCTTGCGTGTCTCTTGACCATCCGGTTGCTTGACAAGCTCAGCCATAAAGTCATAAGCAACCTTGCGATAGATATTGCGGTTATCGACCCCTTGTTCAGGGCTGCGATCATCGCACTCAACCATGAGATACCAATGGAAATAGTTGCCGAGGAGAAAGTTGGCCGCTGCGCGTTGAATCAGGAACTGAGCCAGCGATGAATCGTTGCCACTTTCGTCTTCCGTGTCTGTTTTGATATGCTCATATTTGAGTGCTTGGACGAGTTGGAGAAGATATAGCAGCAATTCCTCGTCATCGGCTTTGCGCAACCGCTCTACAGCGTAAGACCGCACGGCAGAGTTGTCAAAAGAGGGCCCAAGAAGCTCGAGAGCGTCATCGACATCAATCGAAGTCCAACGACCGAGCACTTGTATAGCTTGTCTTGATTCGCTCTGATCCCTCCAGTTGACTGATTTGACAAACTTTGTCAAGGCCCTCTTGTCTCTAGTCAAATGGTAGCGGAACTTCCAGACCAAATCTGTCTCCTCGGGTGTGAGGACATGAGTGGGAGAGTACGACATAATGAGGTTAAGCTCATCTCGAACCTTGGCGTTCGGTTTCAAATCTTTGTCAAGAATTCCGTGCCGGTGCGAGCTTCTGAAAAGTCTTCGATGTTTGGCTTCTGCAGGGTTGTCTCTATGTCCAGCTTCAGGGTCATAAGCTTTGATAAGTCGTCCACCGAGGGCTGCAGAACTCTCGCCCAGAGCGTTGATACCAGGGCCATATTGGACCTGTGGCTGGCGATGGGCGACGCTGGTCTGCGAGACTGAAAGATTCTGGAGAGAAGAAATAGGGGGAGGGCCGTATTCGTGGTCTGCAAAAACGACTGGGAAGTCGAATCGCGGTAGCTCGACGTTGAGTAGGAACGTCGATTGGCCAGGACGTCCATCTTCATTTTCGCCATCTTCGCTATCACGGTCATTCTCTCCGTTTAAAGCTCTTTGCCTCTGTAGCATTTTCATTGACGACTTGGCGGCTTGAAGACCGCGCTTTTCGAAACTTCGGAAGACCATTTGATCCAGCCAATCAACTCGTGGAATTTCGCCCATTTCATGCTTCTTGAATAGAGTCTCCATCCGGTCCAGCTCCTCTGCGTCCTTATCCAGCGGAGGAACTTGTCCTTTTCGAGACGATTTCTTCTTTGTCGAAAGCAACGCGGGTGTTATCGTGCCGTCGGTGCCGTCTCCGTGTTTATGTCGGTGGACAAGACATTTCTGTCTTCCCTTCTGTACTTGATTATCCTCGTCAAACATAGGCAGCGTAGTGCCGCCGAATGGTATGGCATGGCCAAGGGCTCCTTTCCCGCCGATGGGCGACAGATCCCATACGGTTATGGCTAAGCATGAGTTGGCGGGTAAAGAGTCGTATGTAATAGGCAGCTGGAGCCATTCGTTCCATCTAATATCTCGATCAACATGTGTCCCTTTACGTGCTAGGGATATCGTACTTTCGCTCGGATCGGAAGGGCTTATACGCAGTCTGAACAGGAACCGTCAAAGGTTTCGAGCCAGCCCAAACCTGTACAGTGACATAAAGATCGGAGGAGGGGCTGAGCAGATGTTAGTCTGGCGCAAAGGCGATCGGAGGTAATGAATGTCGCGCACCTCATGTTAGAGCCAATATGGCGCAAATCGGCTCGCTCGAGAAGTGTTGAGGACTTATAGGGAGGTTCTTCGCCCTCAAGATTCATTCTGCGCCAGAGTTAGCTCTGGCCCATACATGTCGGGGGGGGGGGTCTCTTACATGCGAATGCTCACAGGATGGTGGACATCCTTGGAGCCCGCGAAGGAGAACGGGTCCATGCGCCCGTACTCAGACATGACGCACTATGTCATTCTGTGTAGGTCGAGTCAGTACGGTGGAGGCGCAAAGAAAAGCGACAGTATATGTTATGTTGGTAGAGTTCGAGGATAAGATAAGTTGCGATGTGAGCCTGGGAATGATTGCGTAGTGGCTGGAGTTGATGTCTGATAAGATAAGAGCATCCACTCTAACGACCCCAGTGACGTTGACTGTAGGTAGCTTCCACTATGGAGAGCATCACATGGGGACTATTACAAGAGGTTCAGTGCAAGAAAGACCTAGCTTCGCTTTCTAGGTCAAATGAACGAATGGATCTAAGACAACCAGCTAGAGAGTTGATTGATTGTTCGACTCTAATTAGTAAACTCACAATTATGTTGGTTCTTGGCGATACAGGCCCATACAACAGGTATTTCTTTGCTTGTCTAGGACTTTCCTTTCGCGGTTAGGTAGGTAAACTTACATTGGACGGCCTCAGCTACCTACACGGCAACTTACAGAGTACATCCCTTGGTGATCTTTTACGCCTTGGGCGATCGAATTTTGTCTTGTCTTTGAGGAAATGATTGTCTTGTGACATAATGTGGTTACTGGCCTTTATTAGGGTTGATTATTGTGCCTTTTCTTTTCTTTTGGCTCTACTCTGTACAGGCCAAAGGATGCTATTTCCCTATAACAATAACAATAGGTATAACACAGAGTAGGTAAGTAGTCCGTAGTTGGGCTATATGTGCGAGCCCCTGATCAACGACAAGGACTGTGCATTCCATGTTTCATACTACCCCAGCTTCTTTCTTCTTCACTGCCGTGTCTGCGTGTCTGCGTGTCTGCCGTGTCTATGAAATTAAATTCGGCATTGATTCATCTCTTCTTTATAGCGGCAGTTACCTCCCGATCCCCGTCCATTTCTGCTACTGGACATGGGGTCAAATCGTATGCACCAACGGATACTGTAGCTACAGCATACGCCTTAACGTTAACCCCCAAGGCGTAGTCCAAACCTAGAAGCCACACCGTCAATCCCTTCAATGAATTTTCACCAGAGACATCGATCATCGATCCTTGACTAGAGGCTTTTTTTATCTTCAGGCTTTAGCTGCTAAAATACCCTGCCACCCGCAGGCGGTTAACCCGTCGCAAGTTCACAACGGATCTCAACTCCACTTCGACTTGGACTTCAACTTCAACTTCAACTTCAACTGCAAATATATCAGCTACGTCTGCAGATTTCGCAGCGCCTGATGCTTCGTCTTTAACGGGGCCTGCACTCTGTTGCCGAGGCCTCTCTACGCCCCAGAGCAAACCGACATGTCATTTTCGAGACGCATCGATCCTATGCACAACATCACAAACAACGGGAGATATACTCCAGAGGCCATAGTAGTTATTGTACGACCGACCCCTTCGAAATTGGCACACGAACAGTCAATTAACACGCTCCCAACAGATCTGCGCTACTATCTCGCTGTATAATGGAATCGAGTTGCTTGCTCTAATCTTGACGTCTTCAAATCGTCACAACGACCTCTACTCATGGAGCCTCGCCGTGGCCTCGTTCGGTGTGTTGCCGTATGCGACGGGTTGGTTGATCCGCTATCTTAACCTCATCGGAGATGTTCCAGATATGCTCATCAACGACATTGGGTGGATTCTCTTGACTACCGGTCAAGCCCTTGTTCTGTACTCTCGACTCGACCTCCTCGTCAAGAGCGCAACCGTCCTGAAGATCGCGAAATGGATGATAATCGTCAATGCTGTTATCTGGCATAGCACAGTCACGATTCTTCTCTTTGCCATCAGCACGCATCAGAGACTCGACCGCAACGGAGTCTTTTTAAAGGTCCAAAAGGTCCAATTGACCTTTTTCTGCGTACAAAACTTTGTTCTCTCTGGGCTTTACCTATGGAGAACTACCGACATCATCAAGAGGAAGGAAACCGAAATCCAAATCCCCCGTATTATATGGCAACTCTTCGCCATCAACGTCACGATCGTGCTTATCGATATATGTTTACTCGCCGTGGGGTTCACCGACAACCTCCTGTGGCAGCAAGGCATTAAGGCAGTGGCATACTCAGTAAAGCTCAAGGCCGAGTTTGTTGTCCTGGGGCAGCTTGGCGATTATGTCCACAGAGGAGGAGAACTGGTCTGTTCTGAGCGTCCCATGTTTGGGTTTGTGGAAATGGAACCTGAGCCTCCACCCAAGACGAAACCATCCCAGCCGTCAGTGCCACCAGAGGCGACCCATATTGAGAGAGTGAGGCAACAGTCCACTGCTTCTGCTGCAGAGTCATCGCGAGCCCGAGAGGGTATGTCTAATGAGGGTGCAGCTGATGACAATAACGGTGTAAAAAAGGGGGCGTTGGATAAAGGTAAAAGCAAATGCAACGACGATTGCTGTAATGAGGGCGTTCAGGTTTCAGGATAACATTATACCCAGTTTTTAATCAATACTTCAAGTTCTGCTGCTGATATTATCGTGAGACTACCATCTAATGTTAATAATGTTATCATGACTACATCCCTTCAAGAGAAAATTGGAAACTACTAAACCAGTATGTTTTACAAGTAATTGAACTTATTCACATTAGTATTACGAGTCTCTTAAGCGCCAACCCCCAACCCCCAACCCCCAACCCCCAACTCCTCAATGCCCTGTTTGTACATTGTCATCATATCACCTTGCCATGCCACGCATCTATTTGTGTCCCTGGAGATGCCATTCAAACACCTTCATAAACACCTCCTTGCCATCGCCCTCCAAGACATCACCGTGGCAGGGAATCATTGTAGTAAAGTCCCACTCTGCAATACGGGCCATGCTGTCGTTGAAGCTGTCGCGGTTCTTGGCGAGCACATACCAGTTGAACCGCTGCAGCCACTTGGTGTCACCACGAGGGTTCTGGACGCAGGAAAAGAGCTTGCCGACAGCTCCATCGTCGGGTACTTCTGCTTCGGGGACCTTGCTGTACTGCTCGGTGGCTGGCAGGTTGAAGAGCAGGTCGGCCTGGATGAGGACACGCTCAGGCTTGTAGAGAAAGACGATCTCGAGGTTAGCGTGGCCGTCGACGTACTCGTAGTCGAAATCAGCGTCGAACTCGGGATCAATCCTGACTTCCCGCTTGCTTTCCTTCTTGAAGACGACAGCGAATTCCTCATGGCCAATCTTGGGATCATCAGTCGTCTTGGCGCGCTTCTCGGGCAGACCTTCTGGGCCGATGATCTTTGCTGAGGGGTATTCCTTTGCCCAGTCGCTGATGAAGATGTGATGCTCATAGTCGAGGGCAACAATGTAGCGGACATCGCCTCCCATCTCCATGACCTTGGTCTGGGCGGCTTTGGTCAAAGCTACTGGTGAGAAGACGGCGAGACCGCCAGAAGTGAGCTTGACTGTTGAAGTGAGTCAGTAAATGTGCATACTTACGAGTATATAGATAATAGCATACCTAGAGTGCCTCGACCACCAATCTTGACCTTTCCGAATCGTGAGAAAGGCACTGAGAAAGTGGCAATGTTGGGTGTGACATTGCGAATGACCATGACATGATCGGGATCAGAGGGGATGAGTTTGTCTGACATGATTATTGAATTGGATTGGTCTGATTGTGAACTGAAGCTGTGTTTCTGGGTTGAGAGGGTAGAAGAGGTTGCGAGTTTGAGTTTGGGTCTTGTTCCCAGACGAGAATGTATGACGCTAAAGTCGTGTGGTGAAAATGCACGTGAATGTATAGAGAGTGTTTGTAAGAGTCTGGGCGATTCGTTGTTTAAGTATGCAATGCGAGATGTAGAACGTATCATTTCAAGGTGAGGTATAGACAGACAATCAATGGATGGGGTCATAAGTAAAGCAATTGAGGCGGAGCTTGGCCTTGAATTGGTAATTGATAGTGGTTATGGAGTGTTCCAGTTCCTCAATGACATCAACATTCATTCACATTCGGCCGATAAACTTGCCCCGATTTCCAGGGCGTTTAAAGTGGGCTCTCAGCTCTTCTTTTCTACTGTGGCATGTCCAGCATGTGAATAGCAACCCTAGACTTGGCTATCAACCATCAAATGCGGCTCTGCTTAGACCTGGTCTGGTTGTACTCCGTGAAAACTGTATTATTATTAGGCTGAGTAATTGATACTACTAGCTAGCTTACTATATGGATAGTAATGATTCCATATCATATCCCAGCTGAATCCGCCCGGTATGCTATGACACCCCGAGAACCCGCCATCCATATCAACCTCGGCTTTATTGGCGATCTTTGCATCCCGGAATAATATTTGCAAATCATTTCCACCTCGGCAAAAATGCCATACTATTTAGCACTATAGCAAGCATGCCATTTGCCCCTTTGGGTGCGCTCTTAGAGAAGGCATGCTCTGACGATGAAAAAGACGATGAGATGCCATTTTAAACGATACGTTATAAGCAGTAAAACACTTCTATAAACTAAACTATTAATGTGACTATATGTAGAGAAGCAACTCCGATCTCTCATCAGAAAGATTTCCGAAATCTATGGTATTCCTCGAGAAGAGCCTTGAATCCAGGGCTCTGAAGCGATGAAAAACAATATCCAGCGCCGTCGTAACCTTTGATACCCAAATAACAGCAGTACGAGAAATCCTTCACTTCGTAAAGCAACCACAGAAGATTCACAAAGTAGTCATACGTTTCGTAAACCCCAAGCAGATGAAGCATGAAATCCACGATGTTCCAAAGGAACAAGGGAATAGACAGGAACCACACCACAAATCCGGAAAATAGATGCCACAGAGCATAAATGAAATATCCCCCAAGACTCAAAACTCTGTCGCCGCCCAAGAAGGAGAACCACGACGGCGGGTTAGCGATTCGCGCCAGCATGATATTCCTAGTAAGGCCATTGGCATCGTACCACTGATTTCTCTCCCGTTGCACCTCCAGATAGACATGGAAACTCATCGCAAACAGAACATGGTTGGAAATGAGCCATATATCCTCAACCTGAGGCAGATCGCAGGTTGTGGTGACTCCATTTGCTCTTCGAAAAGGATATGCCACCATTTGGTAAACGAACTTGAAGAAACGTACCCAAGCTCTTAAATGAGAGGCTACATAAGCCAAAATATGCACCAGAAGTATGAATAGTCTACCACACAACCACTGAATGATGTTGATGAGTTGATCTGTTCTTGGTGTCAGATCATTTTCAGGGTAATCTGGATCATCATCGCCTTTGCCGCGGGCTGGTGTTGATAACTTGTCAATCCTCGAGGTCTTAGAATTAGGGGCGTCATCTGTCTCTGGGGACTCGTCTTTCTCTGGGATATCGCTATTCTCAGAAGAGCTCTCCTCTCCCCGAGAATCACCTTCTTTGGAGGAGTCTTCCTTCTTGGATGTCTCATTCGTGGGGGGATCCTTCTTGGGAGAGGTAGACTTCTCGGGGGAAACATTCCGAGGAGAATCTTCTTCCTCGGGAGAGTCTGGCTGCTTGGGCAAACCACCAGTATTGGGAACACTCTTGCCCTCGGGGATGCCTCGATCCCTATGAGATCCCGACTTCTTAGGGGAAGCTTTCTTGGGCGAATCAGCTTCCTCCGAATCGTCAGGCTCCTTCGGAGAGTCTGGGCTCTTGACCGCCTTAACCAGAGAGTCTCTTGACTTTGAGCTGGCTACTGACTTGGAACCGTCAGACTGAATGACTGCAGGCTTCGATGTATCCTGTGACTCAGGAATACCATCCTTGGAGTTCGAGGCGCTACTGGGCTCTAGATCCTCAGCAATTGATGAACCTATAGATTTGAAGCGACTTCCGAATGTTTCCGCCCGTGAGAGAAGAGAGGGCACAAGGACTTCAGACTTGGAGCGCATTCGTCCTGGTCTAGTAGGTTGGGGCCTACGATTGAAAATCCCAGAATTTGGGATTCTTGAAGAAGTGCTCGGGATCGACATACTCAATGGAGTATCTCCTATCTCATCCGCGAGATTCAAAGAGCCTGGGTTTTCCCTGACGTCCTTCATGGCCCCGTCAAAGAACCCGACAGTTAGGGCAAAGTCGTTGCGATGTGCCGTCACGTTATTGACCCAATGATCGAGAATGTCCCAAAACCGAGGATCAAGTTCGCTTTGTGCATTTGTCATTTTGGTTTCGCAGTCGACTCGCTCATCATCGCAGCGTGCAATGGCCGTCTCGAGGCGTTGTCGGTGTGAGCCAAGAAGTTTGGCGAATCCATCTCCCATAGAGGGCAGAGCCACCGTACTATCAGGCTCCGATGTTTCGCTTTTGTTTCCAGATTGTGTTGCAGGCGAAAAGCTCGTGTTGGTGACATCAACTGCAAAGGGAGAAGCTTCCCCGACAGTTTCATTAGCCTTTATACGTGCCTCCTTTTCTTCCAGCAAGAATCTGCATGCGGCGTCAGTCTGATCCTTCTCAATTCGAATCTTGACCATTTCCGATTTCGCTTTCTTCAGGGAATCCGTCTTGAGTTTGAGCTTGCTTCGAAGGTATTCGACCTGCTGCGGGAACTGATCTTCACCCCATTCTTCTTCTTCTTCTTTTTCTTCTCCTTCGCCATCTTCGTCTTCACTCGCCCACCCAAGTTCTCCTGGATCAATAGTTGTAAGCCCTTCCTCGTACTCAAGGTTGAGTATACTTCCAAGCTGAAACAAGTCCCCCATCATAGGATGCATGCCCTCGAGTTCCTTGTTCTTAGGTACGTCTCCTTCGTTGAGCAACTTCCTGAAGGTTGGGGGGTGACGGTCTGATGTGCCTTCAGGACCAGTCGGAAATTGTCTCGAGGCCGCGGGGCTCTTCTTCTTTTGCTGAGAAGACTTGGCACTGAACCAAGACGATACCATGCTTGGTGAATTAGGAGTACTCCTTGAATCAAGTGATTCCTGAAACCGGGAAGATGAGCCGTTGGACCTCAGAGAACGCGTGTTTGTTATAGAGGCTCCTGGCGTAGGCGACTCGCTTCTGACCGGGTTCTCAGGGTTCCAATCAGTGCTGGGTGTTCGAGGTGGCTTCACCCTATTCTCCTCCTTTTTGCGCAGCTTCGAACGCTCGAAAGCCCCCTCGAAAGGCGAACCATCGCTTAAAGGAGAAGATGCATTGGTTCTCGTCGTCCCCTCCCTGATCCCAGCTGCTCCAGGTCCATTACTAGATTGGGCCCGGTTGTCGTGCAACAAACCCAACTCAATTTTGGCAATTTCCAGATTCTCATCCTTTAATTCGAGTTTTGCTTGGAAATGTTTTGCTAGGCGGCTTGTTGCGTGGTGGATGTCTTTGAAGTCTTGTCGATACGTGGTACAAATGGTGCTGAGCAAGTCTTCGAAGCTCTTCTTGACCATTGCGCGATACTCTTCCAGCGGAACCAGAACCGTCTCTGGAAGCTCATTATTCACGTCCAAGCATTTTTGTTGGTAAAAATGCTCTATGTCGTCCAAAAGTCTGGACTTTGCTCTCTCCCAGTCCGGGATATTTTTGTCTGGTAGAGTTTCTGCTAGATGCACGAAGCTCTGGAAAAGCTCGGCGTCTCTTTGTTCGGACATGTTGTCTGCCTGACAGTGGACGGAGAGGAAACAACGAAAAGGGTTATGGGAGCTTGAGTACTTGATGTATAATAGATGGTAAGAACGGGTTGATGATTGCTGAACAGTGGCCTCAAACAAGTGGAAAATACAAGAGAATAAGGGGCAGTTATGAAGTGGTCAAACTTGCGTCGTCGAGTTTCGAGGATGTCTTTGTCTATTCATATTCTTTGATGTGAATATCTTCTTTGACCTCTTGCCTAACAAGCCCAAAATAATCGATGTGGCACCCTCTTACTGCGCACAGGCATATACTCACAAAGACGCAATCCCACCAACCACTTACTGGTTAACCATCCCCGTCCTCGGTTTGCCAGGGACAGTCGAGGGACGAGGAAGAACAAAGAAGGCATCGTTTTGTCATCGGCCCGTGCACAAGACCATGCTCGCCATCACCGACACTGCACCCATCGTTTGCAAACAAGGGTATCTCTTGATGTTGCCAGACAATGAGTCGAAGGTTTGAAAGACTCGATATGTTCTTTCTTTCCTTTTTCAGCTGATGCGCCGTGGGGTATGGGCTATCTATGTCTACCCTTAGCTGTACCAGCCCCGCGCACCAGGTCCAGAACTTGTCGCTTCTCTTCTATGTGCAATCATTGGCTCTGTGAGACCAAATGTATCTATAATGTCTTGCCATGTCTCCATATCCATGGAAAGGATAGCCTGGTGTTTTGCTGCCCCATGGCGCGTCGGTTCTTCATCTTCGGCTTCGGCCTCTCTGTCCACGGGAGCTGGAGATTCAGTTAGCTAAAAGTGGATGAACTCGATAATAATTGACTTACCTAGCGCTGGAAGACCATGGTCGTCGAAGTCAATCTCAACTCGGCCATCCCGAATGAGAAAACTGACGTAGAACATATTCTCTATTGTTTGACCGAAGGATTTGGGATTCACAACAAAGCGCATTAGATCTATACCGCCGGTACTCCGTAAGCCGTGCTGATGCATAATCTTGTTCTTCTCCTCATCTTCCATATCATCCTCAATGCTGTCCATCACCGTTTGTTGTACATCTGCCTGGATAGTTTGCAGTTGATGAAGGATCTTGCCGCAGATTGCGGTAAGATCATTCTCCCTCTTGGCCAGATCTTCAACGTTGAGCACTTCGGGACGAGTCTCAGTCAGAGTGTTTGGCCTAAAAGGGACGGTGCGCTTTGTGATCTTCCGGGCTTTCTTCTCAACCGAAAGGGGACCAAGCAGGAAGCCCGGGAGAGCAGGGCGGCGAATATAAGGGAGACAAGCAAAACGGCCTAGATGGGGCCAATTCATCATGTCGCCCTCATCACCGATGTCGTCTCCTCCATCATCATCACCTCTCGTGGTCCTTCTTCTTTGACGCTGAGTGCTTGAAAGCTCTGGTGCGTCATCGTCCATAATTCCTCGGCCATGTCGCATATATGTAATGCATTTTGATACAAACTCGTCAACATCGAGGCCCTGTGATAGACTTCCCTGCGTAAGTCTCAAAGTCTTTCGGTAGGATAGGTCGGTAGTGCTGACGAGCAACCGTGAGTCGATTGTTGCTTCCGTGGTCTGTCGCACTTTTTTGGACAGTTCATCGGCGCGAAGAATAGCTTCGTGAAGTCCTCGAGAATCGGCTTGTAAATACTCTTCTGTATTCTCGGTTACTTCACGAAGAAGGTCCCTAAAGCCCTGCTGGACTTTGCGGCGCTCCTCTACCGGCTGGTCGGGATCATATACATCGTCACCGTCGTCATCGCTTGCTGTTGCAGGTTCAACAGTCCGTCTTCGATGGTTCGAGGACTCTCCATTTCTTGTGTCCGCACGCTTCCTCTTAGATCCAGATACTGATCGACTTGTCTCTCGTTCTCTAACGGCCAGATTTCGATGCGCTGGTGTTGTTCGTGATGGAGGCGATGGTGATCGCGAATGCGACTCCTCATTTGAGTCTTGCGTTCGGGTAGGCATTGGTGCGATGGACGTGTCTGCGCAGAGGGTGTGGTTTTAGGTCAAGTTTCGGTATATTTTACTGTTGAACTCGTAAGAAATGATACTTCGGGCGCAGTGCGATAAATCGTGTTGGAACAAAGAATCGCGTCTTGGTGAAGGAGACGCGACTGGAGGATGGTACGTACCTTCCTTCCATTAAACATTGTGGGTTTGCGGATGGCGGGGCGCGGCGAGACCACTTCACTGTGTACGGAGTACGGAGTTACCTAGTAGATAGTTGCTTCCTACCCAAGGCCCAGATGCCAGGGCATCGTAATCTGAGATTGATTACATAAGTACTTATGGGAGCAGATTTGGTGATGAAGCTGCAGGCAGGATTTAGATGGTTCAAGCTATGACGGGAGAGCTGTTTAAATGATACAAGTACTTCAGATTCTCATGTTGCTTAACAAGATGCTCTACGAACCATCTAGGTACCAAACTGCTCAATGTTAAAGGGTATGGCTCTTCGTTACGCATGACATCACTGCTCGGGACGATGAGAAGGGAATGGCTTTGGAAATGATTCTCTAAGATCTCTATAATATCATTGCCTTATGGAAACGCTCTGACGCTATGATCGCTCTTGTCGTATATCTCTCCGAGATATAACCCCCTGCCCTATGAATATATACACTTTGAATTGAATCCTTATTACTTGCTTCCTCCGCCGTGGTCATAATTTACCATGTAAAGCTCTCCTCAACGAAGTCCACAACGGTAGACCCTTGCACTGCCCGAGCCGCACCGCGAACATCATCAGCAAGAGCGCCAGGGCCACAAACTGTGACACACATAGCACCCATCTGCTCTCCAACCTCTCTTGCCAGAATGAGGGGCACGTTTGGCCGTCCAGGGAACATGCGCACTGTGGCGCTAGCACTGACAATATCGCGTGGGTTCTGAGGACGGGTTACGAAGATCTGGATGCGGAGGAGCTCCTTTCGGTTCGGAATGCGGAGGATGGTATCCATGTATGGCCGCACCCACTCAAGAGACTCATACTCACGAATGATCCAGACGAGTGTGATGCGTCGAGTAGCAGTCGTGCCACTGTTGTGGCCTTCGAGGAGATGACGGATGTAGGAAAGCTGGTGAGTAATTCCAGTTGACCCAGCAAAGAGGACTGCGTGGCCATATGAGTCGATACTGTTGTGTCCGGCGTAAGGTCCTTCAAGAGCAGCCTTGACACGAAGGCCTCGGGGGCATCGAGAAGAACGGTCGAAAAGCTTCTTAGTGAAGCCAGTCTGGGCAGCAATGAGGAAAGAGACAGAAGTGGTCATGGTTGACTTGTCGACTGCGTGGAGAGGTTCCTTTTCAACGATTGGTAGGCTGCTGTCCCGAACATGGTTTACCCAGCAGATCGAGAAAGGGTGGCTCTCCCAGGCGTTAATGCCCCAGAAGCGCAGGTAGGCGTGGGTGCCAGGCTCAATATCCTTGTATCGTGGCAAGTGAAGAGTAACTCGGGTGACGTTGCCAGGCATAGCCTCACAAGTCGCTTCAGTCCAACCCTTGGACGACCAGTTGACACTGAGAATTCGGATCATGCGACCAAGGCGGTCACAGAACCAGAGACCCATGATGCCCATAATCCATGAGAGCTGGGGAAGACCTCCAGGGAGTGCGGAGGAGGCACAATGAGCCCAAGTGGCGACAAAGGCAATGAAGGCCAGTACGATGTGGACGTTAAGGAAGGTTTCGTAAAAGGCGTGACGCACAGGCGAAAGGGAAAGCAGGAGTAGGAGGGTCATAGCCACCGTACCAACCGCCCCTGAGCCGTAAAAGAGGATATGGGTGACTTGGTGGTTGACGCCCGCCCAGCCCAGGTCGTTCACGGCAACAATGAGCCAGGCAATGGTGTGAATAATGGACTCAAGGACGACAATGCGACCCATCCAGCGATGCAGAAGATTGTAAGTGTCGAAGCTAATCTTAAGAAGGCCGATGAGAGGGTTGTTACGTCCAGCGAATATGATCAAGGGGACCATGTTGACAAGGGCCAAGGTTCCCGAGCGGCCTCGTAGCTCGGCACAAAAGGCAAACTTGTTTTCGCTGGCCCAGTTTAGAACAAACATGTAGGCGAAGTTGCTGCCCAAGTAGATGAAGAGAATCGTAAAGTGAAGTCGCGAGGGGAGAGTGCCCATGCTGATAGCAGAGGAAAGCTTGAACTCTCGGTTGTGACGCTTGTTCCACAAGGGAGCGTAGATGAGGTTCTTCTTCATGTTAGGCATCCAGCTCCATTGAGAGATCCTCCAGTATCCTTGTTTCTGGCCGGGGACGTTCATGGCCGAGACCTGGCGGAGTCTTGCCCATAAGATCTCAACAGTTCGGATGGACAGAACGACAAGGGCCATAATGCCTAGGGTCCACCATAAAACATCTCTGAAAAGTAGATTCATAGGTTGGTTAACACCATCGAGATTTGAGTGATAGTTGGGAGTTGCTTCAGCATCTGCGTGAGCTGCTTCGGCACGAGATTCGAGAGTTGACGTAGGTATGTACGAGTTGATATCGGCGATCCGGCGCCGTGTGAAATCCATCTTGTCGGTAGAAGCTCTCTAGGAGCGAGCAGGTAATGAGCGGGGGTATTGTTGCTTTTATCTGTGAGTCCTCGGACGAAGAATGAAAGAATGATCGCTGTTCGCAGTGAATGAGTGATGAAACGATGTTGGTTGTGCGACGAATAAAGAGGTCCAGGCAAGCACACAGAGGTCAGTGATGGTTTTAAAGAAAGTGAAATGTATGCTGGTCCTCCTTGTATTCGTTCTTTAGTGTCAGAACATAGTCGTGATCAGATAGTTGAATTGGCTGTTGTGATGATAAATCGCGATCGACGGACAGGCTGTTCAGTAGCGACTTTGATAATTTGGTACGGGCGAGAGCGTGTTCAACACACAATACAATGCGACGTAGCACGAAGCAAAGAACGAAGGAACAATGAGGGGCAATGAACAATCCGTGAGGAACAAAGGCGACTTATTGACCACTGTTTTGGCAGTGTTTGGTGACGTCGGAAAGTCTTGGGCCTTGTTCACCTCGTCCACGAGGTGATGTTTCCAGTTGCAGGTAGGAGAAAGCAGAACTAGCTGTCGATCTCCAACTTTGGGCGGATTTCGATCTGCGGTAAAGAACGGGTCAACGTCGACTGCCGCGAGTAACGTTGAGTGATGCTTCCTTAGGTAAGGGCGACTGATAGACAATCCGCAAGGGCAGGCGTTTAGACGATCGACGTTTGGGCGCGTGGGTGCGGTGAGCGAAGAACAGAATATTGTACGATGTTAGGAATCGAGGCGCTTGTCGCAAGACACTGAGCTGAACTGAAAATGATCGACCAGAAGAAACAATGACGAGCGGTAGGAGAAACAGGCTGTTTTTGAATGTTTCAACCGGTTCTGAGACCCAAGACCCTTAGTAGAGAGCAAATAATATGACCAGCAGTGGCAAGCAGCTGTTGAGAGTGACGAAAGCAGTCAAGTCAGGCGGAATGACAGCGAGTGACCAGCCTCAGTGAAGAATGTCTTTAAAAGTTCAGAAGATGAAGGAAAAAGAAGTAGAAGAGAAAAACAGGGAATAATTTACCGTGAGCGGCACGAAACGAAACCAAGAGGAATGGAAAGAGGCCCTTGGGAGCGGACGTTGTGATAATATGTAAATGGGCCTCCGTTGGCCTACTCCGCCTCTTCCAGAACAAACAGCCCAGGGCAGGTTTCCAGTATCAGTCTTGGCGCTGGAAGAATCTACTCCCAGGTACTCTCAAGGCCTACAAAGCGTGGCCTGGCATGGATGGCATTTGCCTCCAGTTACTTCTGCTGCGGTTAGGTAGGGCCCCCTCCCTGCCCTGTCCTCTACTATCGGGTCTCCATACGCAGGGAGCCCCTTACATTGTACTGCCTCTCCTTGGATGCGAGTGGCCACAACTGGGTAGAGTCTGGACGGATTTGATCGGAACCCCTGTAGGGCGTCCCGTAAATCCGAGAAATTGAGAATTCGATTCATTGCAGTCGTCTGGTTGGACAGCTCTTTGCACCGTATCTTCCGATGTCTTACACGAGGAGAGCTGTAAGAGTCATGGTACAACGAACCACGAGCGTTAAGCGCCTCTACAACGAGAGCTTGCAGACGTTAGCAAGTACCTTAAAAAGCCTCCATCAGCTGGCTCCGGCAGGGGCACTCTCAGCAACGGCGTGGCTATCCACGATACGACCAATTGGATGAGAGGTATTGTTAGCAGATCTCAGATTTGCATTTTGGCGGAAAATGAACAGCTTTCAGTGGCTAATCGATGGCCAATCCTGGCACTCCCATGATTCTGAAACCAGCCACAACCTGGCCCTGGCTCAGGGGATTCCCACGCTAACCAGACTCCTTTTGGAATGAATGGAAACTTCAACTTTGGCTGACTGGCTGTCAAAGGTCAGACCAGCTGCAAGGATTCGGGCTACAGAGACGTTGCAGCGCTTGCTAGCCAGTCAATGCCCTGTAAAAATAGCTCGAGTGCCGCCAAGGCCCAAGGGACGCTTCCAGCCTCCCAGAGGCATCCGGCTACAACTGCTCGCGACTCTTGTATCACCAGCTGATCATGGTCACTCCACGTTTCCAGTTTCCAGTTTCTGCATGATGTTTCTGTTTTACATTCTGATAAACACATTGGCTTCTAGTCTTTCGTTCCATGGTTCTTCTGACGCAATGCCGGCTATAGCGGATGGAAATGGGTTGTCTGAAACAATCCACGGCGAACATATCCGGCGTGGACGGGGAACTTGAGGGGCTCCTGTCAAGACTACCCACGATATGCTTGACCAAGACGTCTTTTCTTATCTCATCACTTGGAGGTGGTTCGCTTAACCAACATGTCAGATGCCAACGCGAGTTCAAGCCTCAAAGGACAAGGTTGTTAGGATAGATCCTGACAAACATCATTGCCAAGGGTCAGAGGCGGCCCGCAATCTTGTGATTCCCGTGCTGTGGTTGATGGAATTCAATTTCGACGTCAGTTTCGATACTGCGGCCCAGCTCACCGTACAGCATGTCGGACTAGCATGATAACGGAAGAATGCCCGCTGTCCACTACCTACTCTGGACATTTTTCATCTGTGGCCGGTGGCCCACGAGGCTCTTGATCCTTTGCAAGCCTTGTCAAGCCTCTTGGCGTCACAGTTAAATGATTGATTGCCCGATAATTCGCTTCCGCCATCTTGGGAAGCTACCGCGGCCCCACGAACGGGCGCTATCTTGGTTCTAGAAGAGGAAATCTTGGAGCCCCTTGAAGGGATTGACCTGAACCTAATGCTGGTTGAATCCTTGAAATCCGTCTGATTTCCAAGCGATATGATCAGAGTCAGACGCCGTAAGACGGACCGCTGTGGCATTCTCTCTCTCGACAGTAACGGGCATTGGCCACTGGTGAAACGGTTTGCTCGTTGAAGTTGGAACTGCCCATCTTACCCCGAGATGAGATCTTGACAAGCGCGGACTTGGCCGATGTTTTGAACTAGACGAACAAAGAAAAAGAGATTACCGATCATGGCATATCTTGTTTGAATCGAAACCGAATAGCACGGACGCTGTCTTGATTCATCTTGTGTCAAGTTAGGTTGGCTCTGTCCATCCATGTGAATCGTGTAAGAAATTCGGTGAATAACTCTCGGTCTGTGGTGAAGCGCCACAGTCAAGCGCCACATGAGGCGCTGCGTAGAAAATATGGCTTGACGTAGTAGCAACCTGAGGCAGACACGGATCGCCGCTCCGTGAGGCTCCCGAACCACGCCGGAAATTTCCAGGAAGGCTATCACGAGCTGGGTATTGAATATTCGTTGCATAGCCATTGCGGTCGACACAATGGGTTCCAGCGAGTCGAAACCAATCTCCTCACATGTGTGGAAGGCGTATGTTATCCCAAACCCATGAAACCTTTTAGTCAGGTTGAGCCAGCGACTGACAGCTTGCCAATAAACAGCTCAGCGCCTAACGGCATTTCACAAGATCTCGTCGATTCACTACAGTCTAGCAACGAGGTACATTCAATCTACATTGGAAACTATCAGCACAGCTAGTCTTTGACCAAAGCTAACACGCAATCCTTCCTCCCTCGATAGACAGATGCCTCTCGATCCAAGATAATCGAGCTCCAGATCCAGGCCCGCGTGGCCGAGGAGCTCAAGAAGCTCCAGCAGAAAGAAGCCGAAGCTCTCAAGTCCGCACACGAGAAACTTGCCAGCGCCGAATTCAAGGACGATAACAGCACAAGCCAGCACACCGTCAGCAAGGAGATCGAGGCTATGCGTCAGAAGCTCGAGTCGCGCAAGCAAGTGCGTGATCTGCCCGAGAACGTCGAGGGTGTACGCAACGAGGTCATCCGATGTCTGCGGGAGCACGACCGACGGCCGCTCGACTGCTGGCAGGAGGTTGAGAGCTTCAAGGCCGAGGTCAAGAAGCTGGAGAAGACCTGGGTTGAGAAGGTTATCTCGTAAGGCGCAGGGTCGTGGGAAAACTTGTAATGGAAAGGGGGAATGATTCTATAGAGATATAGAGATGATGGACTTCGGTATGTCCAGACAGGTACGCACGTGTACATCACGGCATTGGTAGCGGTAAAAGCTATGAGGAAATCAAAGTGTACAACTACAACTTATGTCTCAAAGAGCAGTCCCGAATGTTCTTGCTCTCCTGCGTCCATGAGGCCATCGTCCTCTTTACTTGTGTCTGCTTCCTGCTTAGCCTTCGTTTCAGCTTTCTTCCGTAGGCCCTCAGCACGTTTCCTCTCCCGTCTGGCCGCAGCGTCCTCCCACTCTTGCCCCTCTGGGTTTCGGCGTGGCGCTGGTGCAGAAACAGCATCTCTGAAGGCGTTTTGGAATCGCTCAATGCGTTTCTTATTCTCAGCAAAACGTTCGTTGGCAATCTGCACGAGTGTCTGAAGATATTCAGGTGAGACTATGCGTTGGCGATGACCATCGACCTGCTGTCCGATGAGAGACTCAAAGGCGAGTCCCATCGTCCGTATAGCCACCATGGGAGTAACGGCGTCTTTGCCGCTGGGGATGATGTTGAGGGCGCCCGACTCGCGGAAGCCTGCTTGTAGACCACATCGTAGAAGTGTTTGGGCATGCTCCGGGGATGCAGTAAGAACGTGGAGAATCTACGTGATATCTCAGCATGTGTTTGTACTTGTATTCTAATATCGCCTCCCGTCTTATACGAAAAGCTCTTTTGCTTCTTACCATTGCTTCGAACTTGAAATGAACAAGTCTCCTCTCCTTGACTACTCCTACTGCCTCCTGAGCCACTGCAGAGTCCTCCAGTCCAAACATACCGCTCCAGTCTGTGTTCTCATCGCCTGTATCAGGCACTGGATCATGAGAGACGAACAACCAAGCTCCTCCAGCACCTTTCCCGCCCACGCCTGCTATTTGCTCATCGTCTCCTTCAACCTCAGCGACTCTTCGTCCCTCAAGGAAGACGCTGACACGGCCTGCACAGCTGCTGGTAGTAACGAATCCGGATTGTTGGTTGATCTCATCAATAAGATCACGGATCCCTTCATCTACAGACCCTTTAGGCGAGGCATCTGTGTATTCTGTATCTGGAATTGCAAGTTGTTCCAAAATCTTTTTCTTCCTCTCGACAAAAGCGGATGGACAAGAGGTGAGATCCTGCATCATGTGTGTGAGCCTGTGAGGCAAGACTTTTATTTGTTAGTGCTAAACGCAAGGCTGAGATTGGTCACGATGGACAGTAAAGGGTAAGTAAAAGTGAAAGGGCTCAGCTAATAAGGTTGTATTGGAAATTGACAGTGGGGAGGTAATGGTCTGTTAGCTTGAAAAATGATAGGCGCGGGGTAGGCATGGCTTATCGTGGCGGCTCCAATCTCGTGATCCTGATTACCCTTGACATCCAACTTCATTTCTCACTTCTGATATCCCAAATCTCACTGATAATCACTCTTATTGGCACTTATAAGGATATTGATTGATTTGTTTTATTTCTTATCCGGTCTGTAGCCTACGACAGGTCTATGTGCTTGTTTGTGTGCTTGCTATTCCTCCGTTGCACCAGGCTTCCCATATTTTACCAAACGCCCATCCGATGATTTCCAATATACCAAAATTCCCTGATGGTTCAGTCACGACTGACTGCTGAACCAGTTTGATCCCTAAAACGCCTTACATAATGCTTCAATCATAAGTCATCAAAGATAAGTGGTCATCTGGGTGCGAGTGCACTCAGACAGTGGGCAAAGCCACCTTTTCCAGAGCAGCCGCAAGCTTTTCCTCTTGTTGCTTGCGCTCCATCATGGCAACAAAGTCGGCGTATCGAGATTGCTTGTTGTGAATACCGCACTCGGTCTTGTCCTGGCCCTTCCATCGGCCAGCACGCTCATCCTCTCCCTCCTTGACGGGGACAGTGGAGTGCCAGTCACCGATGGACTTGTAGCCTTGATCGAGGAGGGCGTTGTAGGGGACGTTGTTCTCCTTGATGTAGGTGTTGACCTGCTTGAAGGACCAAGTGGCCAGAGGGTTGATCTTGACAACACCACGCTCATCATCCACCTCGATGATAGGGATGGAACCACGAGCAGCACCCTGAGATCGTCGGCGGCCGTTGAGTACGGCAGCAACCTTGAGTTCGTCGTATGCTCGCTGGAGAGGCTCGACCTTGGCAATCCAGTCGTACATCTCACTGGAGGTGTTCCACATCTCCTCGCCGTACATTTCTTCGAATTCTTCGGTAGTGTTGACACCGTCAGGCTTGAAGATGTGAACAGGAACGTTGGGGTATCGGGCTTTGACTCGGTCGACCAGGTCGTGCGTCTCCTTGAAGTGGTACAAGGTATCCAGGAAGATGAGATCAACAGTGGGTGTGTTAGGGTGCTCCTTCTGGATCTTGGAAAGCATGTCCATGGTGACGAGGCCGGTCAGACCAAAGGCGGTCGATTGGTACAGGTTAGGGAACATGACCTTGCAGAATCGGAGGATATCCATGGGGTGCATGTCCTCGAGCACATCGTTGAGGTGGTTGATGTGGGCTTTGGTCAGAGAGACCTTGGGGAGAGTGGTTGATGATGATGGCGATGAGTATTCTGAGTTTTGCCCAGAGACATAGCCTGATTCGCACTCAAGCTTGATGTCGGTGAGAGACACCTGGGAGGATGTTTGGGAGATGAAGGCAGGCATGTTGAAAACGCGGGGAAGATGGTTCGATGAGAGTCTGTTGTCTGAACTTGTTGAAAGCTGGGATATGTGACGAGTGTATCCCAGTTATATCTAGTAGGGAGTCCAAAGGTAAGGCGAGAGAGAGGCTATGGTATGGTTGGTAATGACGCTGACTCGGATATAGGACAAGATTTCAAAGCACTGGAAAGGGAAGCAAGACAGCTAGATGACGAACACGCAACAATGAACGAGGACAGTCAAATTCTTAAAGAGAGGGAGAGAGATGCACTGCAGTGGGTTTACATGCTACGCCCGGGCGACCGCCCGCAGGGACCCGATCAAAGGAGTCCTTAGTAATTCACAAGGACAACGTCCGAACCCGAGCTTATGCTACCTGTGATGAGCTCAGGACTTGCAAAAAGATGGGGAGCTGCAATTGCGCAATCGCCGCCATCAACATTCTTGTCTCTAAGTCGCAACAGAGACTGATCACGACATCGACGCTATACCTTTCGCGATGGTGGGCGCCACGTCCAGGGCAGAGCGTGATTGGCTTATGGCCCAAAGCCCTGAAATGGCGGCTACATAGCAGCAGGCGATGGGTCCTGTTTTGCCTCACGGTCTTGACCTCAGGCAAGGACAGAGTTCTGATGCAGCCGCCGAGCCGGAGATCCATCAGGTAGCTGCGTAGCAGGCAGTTTCTGCAGTTTCTGGAACCTCTAATTCGGTGGAACTATAGCGGTAACTCCGGAGGTTCATATGGTTTTTTTAATGGTGCAAGCAGGTGGATTATAAATGAAGGCAGACCGCATCTAGTTCATCTCACATACGAGTCCCATGTAATCTAGATCCCAAGATGAATTGGCGACAGGCATGACATCCATCCCAAGGATCACAACTGCGCCAGGGTCATGGCTTGCGCACGAGGGCAGTTTCCCCGCCATCATGTCATTTTGGCTAAGGATTGCGATACAATGTACTATCCGAAAACAACGACTCTTTTCCCTTTCTGATGATGATGTGCTGTTGTATCAGTGTCGCAAGAATGAACCATGATATCGTCACAACCCCAGATCGACGATGTTGATATTGATGACCTGGGATGAATGTGTCTCAACGGGCCGATCTTCTTTGCACTTACACTGGGTAAAACAGTAACCCCAGAGGAAATCCAGTTATAAAAGTTGTGTTGTCGTCTTACAGGCGTGCTGTCGAAGACGCAATCACAACTACCGAGCAGCCGGTGCGGCAATCGGTCTTGTCTGTGTAATGTCGGAGCATCGGGCACCGAGGAACCGAGCGACTGCCGTTGTTTCTTCTGGCCCCAGCTTAAGCAATTTTTTCACGCTTCGACCACTAGGTAGGCTAGGTAAGCATCTGGATAAAGATCAACCCGAAGCCCGGTTCGATTCTCTTGTGCTCACTCATCTCTGTTTACCTAGAAATCCCAACGCTGCTGACTCATCATGGAGCTCGCTTACCCTAATCTTGCTTTGTGACCGGGATACGTCATAGTGTTTAAACTCGCTATCTGCGTCATGGCTATATCAATGTGACAATACTTTATAATCTCGTTGACTTTCGCATTAATGAGCCAAGCGTTTACACCCTCGTTCATTCGAGCGCAAATACAGAGTCTGATATCAGCATTAACACATGGCATTTGTTATATGGGGCTGCTGAGCGGTATGCTTTAACTACGGAGGTAACTACAAAGGATAGCGTTTGAAGAAAAGCATTCAACGCTTTCAAAACTCACGACTATAGGTTATTCCAACGACTTTCAACATTGGTATGGATATCACATACACGTGATGTTCCCAGTTCCAGTTCCAGTTCCAGGCTTTGTAACTTGGTCAAAACCTGTCAAGTTTGCGGGCTTATTTGCGCCAATCATACCCTAGATCAGCCTGGCAAGGTCACAAGGAGCCGCAGAAGCCGTAGACCAACCCAACAGTCGCACGAGCCAATTGGCGGGGCTGGACAAGGAGACAAGTGCCCAGGCGAGAGACAGCCGCTCTTGGGGAACTTACCCTCAACCTCTCGAGATTGACTCAATCTTTCGGGTCCGTAGCTGTACAAAAACACAGGCGGTTACGCGTCACAAGCCTCGTCCTAAACATCTGCTATTTTAAGCATTTCTATAGCTTTCCCTCCTAGCTCGCATCTCATCTCAGCTCTTCCGCCGCTACCATTGTCGGATCCAGTCAGACGTAGCAAATCTCACCCCGCGCGCACGCAGACGCAGACGCAGACGCACAACACGGAAGACAGCTACTGTACAATGGCAGACCAAGCCCAAACAAGCCCCGCCAAACAGAATGTTACACGGCCACAGCTGGGCTCCATGAGGAGTAGCTCATATCTCAGTGATCATCAGGAATACCGCCCTCCTCGATCCGAATCAGCTCGACAGGATCAGCACTTCCATGGCATTGACACGGTTATAGAGGACACGGCCAACTCACCTGTTCCTCAAACAAGGCCCATCCTGCCCTTCAATGGCATCCCATCTGAGGATAACCCCGTGACTGTGGTTGACAGCGGACTGAGTCACTCGTACTCTCATCCCAACTGCGCTCCTCGATCTGGCGAGAAGTCGGATCGCCTCATTGCGACTCTGTTCTACAAGCCAAGAGGCGAGGATCAAGGATCCCGATCTCCTATCAAGACAACCTTTGCAGACAGTAATGAGTCTCTGCCCGCCAACTTGGCCCCCACGAACGATCCTAATGAGTATCCCCTCGAGCCTCCCACTCAGGAGTCTGAGCAGCTGGACCACATCTATGGTTCTTATATCTCACCCCTGTGCATCACCTCGTTCCTCCATCTCATGTCCTCTTTCCCTCTTCCTCAAGATGCCGATGAGCCTCACTCTTCTCACCGATGTTTGGACAACCAAGAGCAGCCGCGCATTGTTGAGCTGACGCTATCTCCTACACCATCGCCCGATTATCTCAGCCTGGATGACTTGAGAAAGCACGAGATGATCTACCGATTTGAGCAGGAGTGGAACGTGGATGTGGTCCTTCAGCGGGATACAGTATGGAGGCGTCACCCTAGACTGGTGGTTTTCGACATGGACAGCACTCTTATCACTCAGGAAGTTATCGACCTTTTGGCCGATCACATCAAGGATCCTCCTGATCTGGCTGCGCGAGTCGCCGAAATCACACACCGCGCTATGATGGGCGAGCTAGAGTTTGAGGCTTCTTTCCGTGAGCGTGTTGCTCTCCTGAAGGGTTTACCTGCCACCCTCTTCGAGGACCTTCGACCGGTGTTGAACATCACCAAGGGTGTGCCAGAGTTGACTAAAGCTTTCAGGCGATTGGGAATTAAGACGGCAGTGCTTTCTGGCGGTTTCCAGCCTTTGACAGGGTGGCTCGCTGGGCAGTTGGGTATTGACCATGCTCATGCCAACCATGTTGTCATTGACAATGGCAAGTTCACGGGTGAGGTTGCGGGTGTCATCGTCGGCAAGGAACGCAAGAGGGATCTCCTTCTTGAGATCGCTGCCAAGGAGGGTATTGATCTGTCTCAGGTCATCGCTGTTGGTGACGGTGCCAACGACTTGCTCATGTTGGCAAAGGCAGGTCTGGGAGTTGCCTGGAACGCAAAGCCTCGAGTGCAGATGGAGGCTAACGCCCGTCTGAACGGAGAGAGCCTGCTCGACCTCTTGTATCTTCTTGGTTTCACTGCTGAGGAGATTGACTCGTTGACCGTATAGGCTAGTGTTGGGTAGAGAGAGCTGTCGCATGACTGGTGAAGATAGGAGTTCAGGATATCATATGGAAAGCTGGGTGTTGTGTTGGGTTATCAAGATACCAAGCAGCAACGATAAGTACGAATTTTCCGGTGATGTATTTCAACCGTGAAAACCGAAATTGCGCGATTGAACTTTGATTTGCAGCTCATGTAAACGTTCTACAGACCATCCGTTCGTCCGATCAATTCCCGTAAGCCTAGAGATAAAGTACGTAGACGCAAGATGAGCCAGGGACAAGACATATTATAGTTAAAAGACACAATGCTAAGAAAAATCGCGGCGCGTCGTATGTGAACTATGGGTGGTTGCTAAACTCGATCCCACTCTGTCCTTCATCTTTCTACACAGGGTGAGAGATCTGACTGATCCAACTCATAACCCCTCTTCGTTCCCCTACAATACACGTTTTCGTGTAGCCAGTTTCACCAGCATCTCAAATTCCTGATTTAAGGGTAGCCATCCTTGCCCCACTTGTTGTACTTCTCGTGAAGCTCGGCGGGAAGGGTAACGTTAGGAACAACGACAACGTTGAGGGCGCTGGGGGCGTCCTTGGGAGCCTGGTTGGGGTCACCACCGGGGTGGTACTGGTACTTGCCAGAGCTGGAGCTGCCGCTCTCCCAGGGATGAGTAGCGATGGCGACGGGAGACTCGGAGGTAGCGCCGGTAGGGGATCGGCCTGAAGTTGAAGATGTCAGCAATTGCTTCATTACCGTGACATCAATTAGTCTCCATACCAAGGTAGTAACCAGCTCCACCAAGAGCGCAAACCATAACACCACCGAGAATCTACAATTCGTACGACTACGTTAGCAATCTCACTTCTTGGTTCGATGTCCTGGCTCATTGTTTTGACCGGACATAAAAGTCGAGGGGTGGGCCGAGGCATTATGACGCACCAGAATCTCGGGGTTGCGACGAGACTCCTTCTTGAGCTCAGCCTTCTGGTGCTCCTGGAAGCGGCGGGCGGTGGTGGAGAGAAATCGGCGAGAGATGCGAGAGGCCATTGTGACGGTGGTCTTTTGCGGCTATGGGGTTGGAGAATGGGTTTCTTCGTTGGGGCTTTGGTAGTTGAAGCTTTGAAGTTCTCGTATGATTTCGGAGGCATTCGCTACCATGAATGCGAGCACAACCATTGGTCAATGCCGGGGAGCAAAGAAGGTCACGTGAATCATCACGATTATCGGAATGACGTCTGGAGCTTTGGGCTCAGCCCATCATATTGTTAATGCCTGAGAAACCAGGTCTTAGTGAAAGCTGGGTCTCCCCGTCTTGTTCCTGGCTAGAGGCTAGAGCCGAGAGATTCGCTCATTGTGATGCGACGACGATCCATTCGACCTCTTAAAATTAAGACTAACAGAGTTTAGTCGAGCATGCTGCATGCTGAGCTCGCTAGTAAGGAAATACAACCATACTTGCCCTACTGATATTGGCATATCTTTTGTCATTCATGTACTCCGTAGCCAACGTTATTCTGGGACGGCTGTCAAACGTCAACGAAACGGGTTGCTGCAGAAAGTTTCCACATTCTGTTCAAAGTGACGTCTGCAGACATGACTTGCGCATGAGATATGCAGTCGGTACCTGGACTATAGTAATTACAATGCTTTTAGCCAAACCAATCTCTTCTCTTTCCGTGATCAGTTCTCGTATGGAGTTCTCGTCCTGTTGCAGTCAACCAGTCCCTACAGCAGCGCCGCTAGCAGGGGCTTCAGTGACCTGAGGGCAGCCCCTGGCCCCTTACTAGGGGGCCCGAGAGCAGCTGAGCAGAGCGCGCGCAGTGGGAATGTCCAATTACCTAAGGAATCTCGACCAAGGTTACTTGAGAGGCTAGCTGGGGAAAAAGAAACCAGACCCAACTCACCCAAGCAAGTCCAAACCCAAGCCGGAAGTAGGAAAGGGAAACTCCTCTTCTCTTCTCATCACCTTTCTTTTTCGTTGCTGGCCGCCCTTTACGTTCTCTTTACTGAGTTAATTCTCGTTGCGCACTCCCTACTTATCTTATTCACCACTTGTTGCGGCTATTTCTCCTAATTCCTTTCCTTCTGTGACTCTAACTCAGCCTCCTACCCCTGTCCATCCCTTAGGTTCCTTCGTTCAGTACTGCGTAACGCGAACCAACCTGCCGACCGTGCCGGTTTTTACAGTACTTTTGGATATAACAACCTCTCGATTTCGACTCATTGGCCAAGGCGATACTGACGATACGATTCTGGACGGCTGCTTGAGCCTGGAGCCACCGCGAAACCGTTCCCTTTAATCCCGAAAACGAACCGCAACTAAAACGTCTCGAGGTGGACGACTACCAACGACAACATTGCCGAACAGCGCCATGGCGACAAACACTGATGACGATGGCTTTTCAACGCCACATGTTTCCCATTCCCTGGCTCCGAGGCCACCGAGCATTATATCTTCTCGAATGACGGACATCGCGAGTGAGGATGGCGACGAACCCGAGGCGCAAAAGAATCGAATGAGTCTTCCCCGGAGTACAGACTTGGGCTCGCGGCCTGACACTGCACGAACTGGAGCATCTTCGCGAGGCCCATGGCCGAGCCAGTCGCTGCGAAATAAAACATATCTTTCCGGGGTACAGGCCAAGAGAGGGAGTGTCGAGAGTTCGACTGCTGGTTCGACCAGCCAGGCACCAAGTTTGTCAGGCCGAAGCCATGCCCCATCATTGACGTCGCATGCTTTCTTCCGCCCCATGAGCTCGCAAAAATTACAGGCGCAAAGAGGAGGAACCCACCGTCCGTCAACGATGGCCCAAATGTCTCCAGCATCACCTACGTCACCAACGTCTCCAATATCGCTAAAGTTCGATGAACTCGGTGAGGGTAGCGGTAGCCAAACGCGACAGAGCATCATATCGAATCCCATTGCGCAACTACAGCGACAAACAAGCCACGACGATAACATGCGATCCCCACCATCCCGTGGCACCGAAATGACCGAGCAAGAAACTTTGGATAGGATAACGGCGAACACAAGCCCAAGCCATGGCCATTATCCCGCCGGAAGTTTGACTGATAGTGTCCGTCCTCTTCAGGGCAAATCTTCCGACATGGGGCATTTTCAGCACAGCATTAATATAGACAAGAGCTACAAGGAGCTTTCTAATTTGCCCAGCCCGATCAAATCACCACGGTCGTTCCGCTCTAGTTTTCTCATGCCTGGCCGAAGTAATGATGGGCAGCTGAGTCAAAATCGAAGTACCGAAGGAGCCGAGAAACTTTCATCAGCCGCATCATCGCCGCAATTCAGGCCGATAGACTCTCACAACAGTCAACACCCGCGCGTTCCCCACAAGCCAAACCAAAAGTCAGACCTCGGGCGTGTTCACCAATATTTTGATGGAAACACAGTATTCTGTCTTGGTGGTCGCTGGCAAAACACGAGAGGGAGACCTATCAATGTTGCGACTGGTGTTTTTATTGTTATTCCTTGTGCCCTGTTCTTTGGTTTCGAGGCGCCTTGGTTATGGAAGAATGTATCGCCCGCGATACCTATCGTGTTTGCATACCTTGCGTATATATGCTTTTCTTCCTTCATCCACGCCTCTGTTACTGATCCCGGTGTAAGTACCCGCCATTTCACTAAATCAAGTTCCGTAACAGCTAACTTTTAATAGATTCTACCACGAAACCTACACCAATTCCCCCCTGTAGATGACGATGACGATCCCCTCCAACTCAGCCCCCCGACAACAGACTGGGCACTGATAAAATCTGCCGAATCTTCAACGGCCGCGATGGAAGTTCCTGTTAAGCACTGTAGAACCTGCAACATCTGGCGGCCACCGCGTGCTCACCATTGTCGCTTATGCGATAACTGCATCGAGACACACGATCATCACTGCGTGTGGCTCAACAACTGTGTCGGAAAACGCAACTACCGATATTTCTTTACTTTTGTCACCTCTGCGACTATTCTCGCTGCTTACCTCATTGCCACTTCTCTCACACAAATTCTTCTTTACAAAAACCGCGAGGGTGTGTCATTCGGAAAAGCTATCGATCATTTCCGAGTCCCCTTTGCCCTGGTCTTCCTTGGCTTTATAACATTCCTCTATCCTGCTGCTCTTATGGGTTACCACATCTTCCTCATGGCACGAGGCGAAACAACTAGAGAGTACATGAACTCGCACAAGTTTGCTAAGAAGGAGCGTTTCCGAGCATTCTCTCAAGCCAGTATCATCAAGAATTTCCTTATTGTTCTGTGCCGCCCACGCCAACCTACGTATTATCAGTTCAAGGCTCATTATCATGAAGGTGATCAGCGTCTGGGTCTTCGAAGAGACATGCGACCACGATCAAGCTCCCAGGGATTGGAGATGCACGACGTCAACCCTGGAGGATCCAGTTTTCAGGGTCCAGTGTCTCTGAGAAACGAAAGCAACCATTAGTCAAAAAATCCGGAAGGGAATTTACCTTCGAGTTATCACATTTTACTTTGGGACGGCGCAGCTTCTGGGAAGTATTCCTCATTTGGAGGCGGTGAGGACGATATTATGCCTGTTTCTTTCTTCTTTTATTATACCCTACCTATGTTAACTAGTTGACCACATTCATGTATCCCCTTTTTAGCAAAGACTCTGGAAAAGTCGGTATAGCTATCAAGCAAGGGCGGGCGTTGAACTGTGGGAAGACGAGCCTTGGCTCTGGTGTACATCTAAGATTTATTTAGACTCCACAGTACAAGTTAAATTCTACTTTTTTTTCGACATGAAACTCATTTCCGGATCAAGAGTGACGGTAAACCTTCAGCTCACAGACTAGGAAAATACAGAATTTGCCTCTTCCCTTTGGTTGGTAGAAAGGGCAGATTATCTCGAGAGTCCACTTAAAGAGTCCCCGGAATGCACGTGGAAATGGCAAGGGGTAGGCGTAGTGGGGCGGAGCGCCCGACGGCGGGGCGATAAGGCAGCCGCCCCTAGCGATAAGAAAAAATTCGAAATTTCCCTGTCCCATTAGTTAGTGCGCCCAACCTATGAAATCGGCTTTGTTCTACCTAATACCGTAAGCAGCGCTTTTTCTACGCTCTCTCTTCTTTTTTTTCCCTCAAGGGCCTTTGGTTTTTGTTGGTTTTCTCTCTTTCTACCGCTGTCGTCCTCGATCGGAACAGCTTCTTAATACACTCACAGAGGCCCCTTCTTATCGTATTTCCTCCCTTGTTTGTCTACAGCAAACAACCGCAAATACGATGCCTCATCCCGTTACGCCGCCGTCGCAGGACCCGACGATGGTATCCAGCGACGCCCCGCCCCCGCCATCTCAAGAAACCATCAACGACCTCCTCAATACAATCTTCACCGCAAAGACCTCGTCCGCTTCGATCGATGCCTGCTATGGCCTTTGCGAGATCATTCTCACTTCAGTCGGTGTCATCGGCTTGAACAACTACGGTGTTGTCGCCGAAATCAAGAAGGCCGCTGCTGATAAGAAGTCTGGCCTCCGTCGCGAGTCCAGCCAGAACCTTCTCGGCGCTGTCTTTGAGCGTTTCCTCCCCCGCCAGCCTGCCAGCGAGGTTGTTCTCCTTCTCCAGGATGGTGGCCTTATCAGCTGTGCTCTCGATGCACTCTCCGATAAGGGCGCTGTGGTTCGCGATGCTGCCCAGTATGGCCTTGACGCCGTCTTTGGCGCTCTTAGCCCCGAGGCCCTCGTCGTCGGTCTCCTTCCTGCTCTCAACGAGTACCTCACCAAAAAGACTGGAAAGTGGCAGGGAACCGTTGGCGCCTACAAGCTGATGCAGAGAATGGCCGATAAAGCCCAGGTCTCTCTCGGCGGCACAAAGGAGGAGGCCGTTGAGAAGGATCTTCTCCGTGAGGCTATGGGTGCCCGACTCGCTGGCCTTATCCCTATCGTTGAGGGTGGCATGCACGACTTGAAGTCTGAGGTCGAGAAGCAGGCTGTTCTGACCATGAACTCTCTTACTACTCTCCTCTCCAACGACGATGTCGCTCCCCGTATTTCTCTCCTCGTCGATACCATGCAGCACCCTTCATCCCAGACTCTTCAGAAGGCTATTCACGCCCTGTCACAAACTACCTTTGTCGCGATTGTCACCTCACCTGTCCTGGCTCTCCTGACTCCTTTCCTGGAGCGATCCCTTAACAGCCCTACCACCGCCCAGGAGGTTCTCCGACAGACTGTTGTCATTGTCGAGAACTTGACCAAGTTAGTCCACGACCCTATCGAGGCCCGAACTTTCTTGCCCAAGTTGATTCCCGGTGTCAAGAGTGTTTGCGACCGAGCCTCGCTTCCCGAGGTTCGCGAGATCGCCGAGCGCGCCCTCGCTACCATGGAGAAGGCCATGGGTGACGATAAAGACGTCGTCGCTCGAACTTCTGGAGAAGATGTCGCCAAGATCCTTGACGAGCAGATCAAGGCCAACGGTGGCCTTGCTGGCCAGGCGGATCTTTACAAGCTGGCCCGTCCCTACATTTCTGACATGGTCGCTATCGATATCAACTTCCGTTTCGTCAACCGTATTTCTGGCCGAATTGCCCCCTACCTCCAGGGTATGACCAAGGATGGTGAGGTTTCCCAAAAGATTGCCGATGCTGTCCAGAAGCATTACGTCGACGAGGACGAGCGCAAGTACGGTGTCCCCGAGAAGGAGGACGATGGTGAGGTTGAGATTGTGAACGCCGACTTCTCTCTCGCTTACGGTGGTATGCTTCTGTTGTCGCACACCAACCTGCGACTCCTCAAGGGTCACCGATATGGTCTTTGTGGCCGAAACGGTGCTGGAAAGTCCACTCTCATGCGAAGCATTGCTAACGGCAAGCTTGAGGGTTTCCCTCCCCAGGATGTTCTCCGCACATGCTACGTTGAGCACAACCAGGGTGAGGATGCTGATATCAGCATTCTTGAGTTCGTTGCCAAGGACCCCGAGATCGCTACTCAGGGCCGTGAGCGTATCTCCGAGGTTCTGGCTGAGTTCGGCTTCACTGCTGGTCCTGAGGGCCGACAGTCCGAGAGAGTTGGATCTCTGTCCGGTGGTTGGAAGATGAAGCTGGCTCTGGCCCGAGCTATGTTGCAGCGTGCCGATGTTCTCCTCCTGGACGAACCTACTAACCATCTTGATGTTACCAACATCGCATGGCTCGAGAACTATCTCAAGTCTCACCCCGATATCACCAGTCTTATTGTTTCTCACGACTCCGGATTCTTGGACAATGTTACCACTGATATCTACCACTACGAGCCCAACAAGAAGCTGGCTTGTTACAAGGGTAACCTGAACGCTTTCGTTCAGATCCGACCTGAGGCCAAGAGTTACTACACTCTGTCCGCCTCCACCGTTCAGTTCAAGTTCCCTCCTCCTGGTATCTTGACTGGTGTCAAGTCTCAGACTCGTGCTATTATCCGCATGTCCAACGTCTCATACGCCTATCCTAATGCACCAAAGCCTTCTCTCGAGGACGTCTCCTGTCAATTGACCCTCTCCTCTCGTGTTGCCATTATCGGCCCCAACGGTGCTGGCAAATCGACACTCATCAAGTTGCTTACAGGCGAGACCATTCCTTCCACCGGAAAGGTTGAGAAGCACCCTAACCTCCGTATCGGTTACATCAAGCAGCACGCCCTGGAGCACGTTGAGATGCACTTGGAGAAGACTCCTAACCAGTACCTTCAGTGGCGTTACCAGCACGGTGATGACCGAGAGGTTCACATGAAGCAGACTCGTGTTCTCTCAGACGCCGACAAGGAGCAGATGGACAAGTGGATTGACCTGAAAGACGGAAAGTCTGCTCGCCAGATTGAATCCCTGGTTGGTCGTCAGAAGTACAAGAAGACCTTCCAATACGAAGTGTAAGCTCCCCCCTTCTATCCCTAAACTCAACGCAGCACTAATACTCAACAGTAAGTGGCGTGGTCTTCTTCCTAAGAACAACACCATGATCTCTCGCGAGACTCTTTCCGAGCTTGGTTTCAACAAACTCCTGCAAGAGTTCGACGATCACGAGGCTTCGCGAGAGGGTCTAGGTTACCGTGAGCTTCAGCCCAAGATCATTTCCAAGCATTTCGAGGATCTCGGACTCGACCCCGAGATTGCCAACCACAACGAGATCGGCTCTCTTTCTGGCGGTCAAAAGGTCAAGGTCGTCATTGCCGGAGCCATGTGGAACAACCCCCATCTCCTCGTCCTTGACGAGCCTACTAACTTCTTGGACCGAGACTCTCTCGGTGGTCTTGCCGTCGCTATTCGTGAGTTCAAGGGTGGTGTTATCCTGATTTCCCATAACGAAGAGTTCGTCGGCGCTCTCTGCTCCGAGCAGTGGCACGTCCGCGACGGCCGTGTTGCCCTTCGCGGTAACGCTGCTATCAGCCTTGACCGCTTCGAGGACAGCCGTCCCAGCAGTGGCGTCAACAGCACCGCCGCCAGCTCTGTTGTGAGCAGCGCTTACAACAGTGGCATGGAGGACAACCAGGATATGAAGTTCAAGGCCAAGAAGAAGAAGAAGATGACCAAGAAGGAGGTCAAGGAGCGTGAGGTCCGTCGCAGACTTCGTCACATCGAGTGGCTCAACAGTCCCAAGGGTACTCCTCACCCTCCCGACACTGACGATGAGGACGCCTAAAAAGTTTACTGTTTTTCATTTGCTTTGTTGTTTTTATGAGTGTTGTGCTTTGGAAAATCTGCGGATATGAACAAGTTTTCATGTTGACCAGCATATGGCGGCTGTTTGCAAAAGAAAAGAGAATGAAGACATCGCGTAACCTCCATGATGCGTTATCACGCTATGAAGAATGAATGGTACTCAACTAGATAGACCTGACAAGAACATGATGGTATAGAGGCGTTGGTTTGGGTTATAGACGGCTTTGAATCAAATCAAACTTTCTACACACGTTCTTTGCTATCTTGTGATACACACCACTCTACTAACTCCTTGCTATCCTAACTGCATATGGTGATGATGGAGATTTTATATTGAGACTTCGTAGCCGCGAGCGGCCAGGCGAAGGTATATGTGGGCCATAGCAACTTCTTCCCTTCTTGAGGAAGCTTTGTTTGGAATACAAATGGTATGCGAAGCTTGTTTGTTAATTTCGGCGAATTTCTGTCAAAATTCATGTGTCATACAGTAATACATTGACTATTATACACAACTAAGTTTCCGTTACTTGGCCACCAAAACGAATGAACTGTGTGACCAAGTCGCTTCCGTACTCCCATCACTCGAACTTCGATATAATAAAAAGACAAAAAAGAGATAAACATATATGCTTTTGGGTCGCGCACAAGCCAATCTACCAAGAGAAGGTCATCAGGGCAGGGTTGAGTGCTAAGGGCAACAGGAGGTGGCTTCCAGCTACAGTAGCCATGGGCAGAATTGCGACAAAGTCATTGATTTGCCAATCATGAGGAATAAAGTCCGCAGTGGCCATGATGACCAGGCCCACAATGGCAAGTAAAGATAGTGTCATAGAGACACGGAACTAGTATTACATGTCAGTTGTTGCTTTCTACTTTCATGCTGGATGGAGAGAACATACCTTCTTCAAGACCTTTGGAACTTCGATGAAGAAGTTAGAGAATTCGGCCTCCTTAGAGGTGGAACCCCAGCTCATATCAATCTCGAACATATGTGCCAACAGAGCCTGGCTAACATGCAGAGAAAGACCACCGAGGAAAAGAGCCAACATGAGAGTCCACTTGAAGTTCTCGTAGAGAGCATAGCCCAAGGTTCGCTCGCCTGAGCGGTATCGCATGACGGCAAGTGCAAGGTTGCCCAAACCGTTGAAGACAAGGATAATGGAAAACCACACCTGCCATGAGTCAAGGTAGTATTTGTCCAGATATCCGTTGAACCAACCCATCAAGAAGTAATTGGCAGTAGTCATAATCCAAGCGGCCCCGATAGCATAGTAAGTGCCGATGTAAGAAAGGATAGTAATCTTGGAGGTGAAACGAATGTTGGAAAAGAGAAAACGACGGAAAAGAGGAGTGAATGGACCACGCCAAAGCCAAGTGCGAATGGGGTTAAATAGCAGCTCGTTGCAGCCAAAAGCATATTTTTCCCATCGAGCAAGTTCATCGTACACGGTCAAGGACACACCCTCCTTGAAGCCATCGCCAGCCCAAGCGGAAAGTCGAATAATGTAACCACTACACTGAAGACGAAGAGACATGTCAAAATCCTCAGAGACGTGACTCTCGGACCAAAACTTGTCATAACCATCCTCGTCTTGGTAAGCAACTTGTTGAATGGCAGACCAGCGAAGGATAGCGTTGTGTCCAACGAAGGGAGCAACATCGCCGTTGGAAACTGTGAAGCGAATGGCAGTGTAGATAAGATCGGTAAAGAAAGTGATACCGTTCTCAAAGTAAGTGTGTACAACTTGCATGACACCAGACGAGAACTGCATAATACCAACATCAGGTGACTGTTCCATCTCGGAGACGGAGTCAAGGAGACAATCAGTTGGCACACGGGTGTCAGAATCAATGAGGAGAATATAGTCGCCAACACGGATGTTTCCATCAGCCCATGCTCGACCATTCTCCTCAAGAACATCCTTGAGAGCCTGCTCGTAAGCAAGAGCCTCATCGGCCTGGCTCCAGTCGGCAGGACGCTTGATGAGCTGTAAGCGCTCTTCAACCTTGCAGGATATCATGAGGCCAAAGTTCATATTTGAAGCCTTCTTGAACTTGCCCTTTCGTACAAAACCATCCTCGCCATGCTTAGGTCGTGCAACCCATCCAATACTGTTATCGGCATAGAAGTCGATACGGGCGTCACGCTCTTCCTCACTGACGAGCTGAAGGCCATCGTCGTTGATGAACATATTGGCAGAACCACCCTGGAGTTCATAGGTTGACATGGCTTGCTTGATGGATTTGACGGTTGGTAGAATAACAGCGTTCAAACCCTCCTTGTAAACGGGACACTGAATAGTGATGTGAGGCAGAGTGGCACCCTGCAGTCTGCGAGGTGGACGAGCCGAATAGAACTTGGAGTTGATGGTTAATTGGCGGATGGGGCCGAAGATCTGTGCTAAACAGCCAACGATAACCTGAGCAAAGAAAAGAGAAAAGAAGACCTGGATAGGAGAAAGTGCAACGAGGCCAAGGCGCTTGTAGTCACCGTCGATAGCTATCTCAACCGCGAGCTGTCTCCAGGCGGCACCAAGAGAGGCCATAACGATGAGGAGAGTGAGAGAAACAAGGACAGCGTTTTGCAGATGGACTGGTCGAGCCTCGGGCTTAATCTCGCCGCTCTCCTCATCAATTTCGTACTCAACCTCGGTGGCGGAATCCTTCTCGTCATCGTCTATTGCTTGACCCGAGTTCCACACAAGCTCCATGAGCTCTGATTCGATGATTTTAGCACGAGCCATTAAGTTAAGGGCATCGTCGTCCCAGACCACCAGAAGCCCGTCTGAAGCAATGAAAGCCGCAAACTGATGTTTGCGAGCTCGGGGTAAATCATTGACTGTGGGTAAGATTTGAACACGAAGTCCGTTCATAAGTGGAACATCGACGGCGTCGGGAGACCATTGGAGGAAGGTCTTGATCACACGGGAGTTAACCGTCATCGCACACTGAAATATAAGTTAGTGATGTTCCATATCAGTGGTACAAATAATGAAGCATACCTGGACGTTTAGTGCTGTGCAGGCGATGGCGAATGGAGATTGTCCCAGCTGAGGTGGGCAGGCCATATACTGGCCACGAGATTTGCGAAGAAGAACACCTTCGATTTCACCGGAGCCATCTCCGACCCAGAGTTGAGAGCACTGTTGCTGGTATAGATAATTGACCATGACCTCGTGCTTGATATCATCGAGAAGATTACTGTTGCCTGATTTGCTTGAAACTGCAATAGATGGAGGGCCTGCTGTGAACTTGGGTCCAGCTGCGGAGTGTAGCTCCAGGACAGCCGCGGGAGGAATCTTCTCCTCGATGGGAGCATGAAGAGAGACTGAAGGCCGGTGGCTGGGCCTTCTGGGAACCGGTCCCACGGACGTTTGAGACGGAACGTCCGCTTTGAAGTAGCTGCCAACACCCATCTTGACAACGCTTTTTTAAACTTGCAAGTGTAGAAATGGTGATGAAAAAGCTGTAACCTTTGTAATTTAGGGACAGAGCCCTTTTTCTTATATAAATGAATGGAAGAGTTTTGCTGTTCAATAGGAGGACGTATGTAACACTGTTTTCGTAGGATCAGAGATAGAAGTGTCTCAAAGAGTGTGGGTTGAGTTGAAACTGAAAAGCCTTAGATGATCATGACCATGAGTACCTGAGAAGGAAGATATGGTGAAAGAATGACAGGAAGTGGGCTGAATGAATGAATGAATGAATGAGTGAGTGATTGAGAGAATGAGAGAATGAATGAGTGAATGAACGAAGCAAGTGAACAGTCGTAGTGAGTGAAGATCGGAGGTATAAAAATCGGACGGGACAAAGTGCAACAGCCAGTTCAATTAAACAAACCAGTGAAGTTTCTGCTTCCCATTCAGCAAACGCACTGGGAACAATTAAATTAAAGTTTTCTTGCCCTGAGACTCAACAGTATGCGGCAACAACGCCACTGCGGATAAAGACCATGCCCATGAGGTCGGGCATAGCGATGCAAGCCATGAGAAGCGAATCACCAACGTGTGAGAGTAAAGGGCATCCACTTGGATAGCCATGACTAGACTCCAGCCAAGCCTTGAGACCACCATCGAGTCGATATGCCCCGAATCTGGATGATAATAGCTTACAAGGAGGCAAAGGGGTGACGATAACTTGACTGCTTGTTGTGTGTAGGGGTCTCCGGTGGACTCATAATCATGTGGGCGTGTCTCTGTAAGTGCAACGAAGAACTTTGGCTAACTGACTGAGGCAAAGCGGCCCTTGCAAGAGAGGGCATCCCGGGTGGCTGGAAGCGAGGAAGATCCAAGCGGGTACTGATAACCATTGTTGGTCTTTTCTAGTTTTGAGCCAACAGATCTAGGCTCCAGCCGGTCGAAGCCAATAAGCAGCTGAGTGAAAGCTGGAGGACCTGAGTCGAGCGCCAAGACTACCTACTCGCAAAGAGATTCTTAATAGCGACTCGTCACAAGAAAACCACAATAAGAATGTGGCAAAGGCTCCGCCTATTCCTTTCCATGTTGCCGGAAGCTAGGGACTTGCAGCAGGTTCAGTGGCGTCTAATCCTGTGAACCGATCGGGGCTGGAGTATGGACTTGGGTCCTGAAGAGACGATCAAACTGGAGGAGTATCGTGGTAGGAAACCGTTAACGTATAAGTCGATATTAAACGGTTAAGCCTCGGAGACTTTCTATTTAATACGTTTTGGTCGTTTTGCATTTTGATGATGATGATCTTTTGTCTATCCAGAGATTTTGGTGTTGATGTGAAGTGGAAGTGTGAATAAGGCGAGATCCGTATCAAGACTAGAAGGATTGGGCCTCGAACCAATGGAAATCCTGTATTTCAGGACTGGTACGCAAATAAGGCAAGCGGGTCTGATCTGCCCCTCCTCTAGTTCATTTTGACAGCTCCCAGCTAGCTTCCAGCTTGTGTGGCGTGTGGCTGACTTGTGACCTCCGGGAAAGGGAAGGCACGACACCATAGCAAACCCAGTCTGACGTCGTCAGATGCAGGAACGAGCAAGCATGGACCTGCATGAGATGTGGAGCGGGAAACCAATGCAGGAACGATTCTGTATCTTTTTGCTGTATTATCTTGTAACTCCCGTCAACTTCAACTCAGGTACGTACAACTCAACACCAACATATACACTCAACCGCTGTCTTCACTCAAGCGTCTCGAGAAGGGCAATACGGGCAAACATTGTTTGTTGCGCGAGTGACGTTTACCTTCATCTACTCGCATCTATTGCTATTTGGCATTCCTTCCAAATACCAGAACTGGCTATTACAAAGTCTAATATCGTCTTTTGACTTCAATGGCTTCAAACTTCGCGCCGTCCCGAGAGTAAATGCATAAGAGAGAGAGAGAGAGAGAGAAGAGAACCCATCCCGCTTTAGCCGTGGATCAGGGCTTTTAATGGAGTGCGCTTGCCTTTGCCCTTGGCCCAAAGCGGTCTTTCATCCAACCAACGGATCGGCTTAACGACCTGGACCACCACGACTCCCACGACTCCCGCGGCATCCATACTAATTCATGCTCCTACTCGCTGGAAAATCTTATTGTTTGGGGAAGCCATCAAAGTTACCATTCCCAGCTTTAGGTGGATGTTGTTTCTCAGTTCGACATCGTCCTGCTTGGCTGCCGATGTATGTCGGGCACAGGGCAGTATCAAGTCCATCCGATACCCCTCAGCCCAAGAACTACACCCCCGGGTATTTCCAATCCTATAGTCATACTTTGCTTCATGCTCGATGTCCTTTAGATTCATGGAGACTTGAAGATCTGGATCGAGTTTCCACATTTATTCATTGGCAAGATCCCGGTATTTGATCATGACATATTCACAGATGAAGCACAAATCATGGTCCAATCCCAACAGCCATGGCATGAATCGTGCTACTGAGCATCTTTCGTTTTTGGAGCTTGATGTAAGATTACTGGTGCTCAAAATAAAGGTCATTATATCATACTTGGTACTCTGTTTCACTTCCGTGCTCACCTCCGTCCTTTAGTGATGCTGCCTGGTGTCTCTAGAGGTGTTATTAGAATCAGATGTCCCAAGATCGATGCGCGAGTCACAAGAGACCGCGTTTACCAAGAAGCTAAGTCGGTCGGTATTGTTGGTCGATTCAACTAATGGCATCATCTATATCAGTATGTATGTAACGTACCATACACGTAATCTTGATCGTTGAAACACGTGTGCTATTTACGACGGATGGCCGTTGAAACTTTGATGGCATCTGGGTTGAGCAGCAGGGTCTCATCTGCTCGCCGTACCTGAAGCTACATGTTTTCTTACCATCCATTCGTCTCTTAGTGAAGTCGTGTATACCCTTTTCCAGTCCTGATACTGTAGATCTCGCCTGGTACCTTGGGCTAAGCATCACAATAAGCACAATGCAACGGTCTTTTCTCCGGATCAGGCTTGGCTCTTCACATCGAAGTAAGGCTCACTGGAATTCTCGCCATCGGAACTCAAAGTTACCGACTACCACAGGCTAGCCTCTTCTATTAACTTATAGCTATGGCGTTTATCTGTGCTTCTCGAAGCTCGGCGCCTCCGCTATCCACCTGTTTAGCGAAAACGCGTCCCGCAAACCCGGCCCAAAGACGATCAATCGACCATGACAAATATCCATCTTCGTATAGACTTGGGCATGTGATACTTTGATATGCTAATGATTATCACAGCAAGCATGTCCAAAGCTTAGTGGCTTTTGACTCGCGGGCCGGAGTTGCAGTGTTGTAGTTATCCATGGCCAGCTTCTGTGTGAAGGCTTTTTCAAAATGCAGTGTTATTCACAAATGACGATGAAACACGAGACTGAGCAGGCAGTAAGTATATGGGCAAACAAACATACGTATTGTTTTTGAAAATCGGCATTCTCGAATAGCATAGGTAAATTAATTTAATCACTCTCAAAATGAATAATATCGTACTCGTTTTCTTAACATACCTACCTGTATAGGGTATTTCACAAGCGGCTCAGAGGGACCTTTTCAACCAACTACGTGACTGAAAATACACTCTGCAAATAATTATGAGATAAGAAAGATTAAGAGTTAAAGTCAATTTATTGTAAAAAGAGACCGTTAAATAATATGTCTAAGATTATAATAAATTCGAAAAAGAGAAAGAAACGCGTTGTCGATCTTAGGCCGAACCATGGTGAGACGTTTTCCCCAAACACAAAGCCCATCTCTCCGTACTCCCTACAAATCCTCGTTTCCGTTACACTGTTGCATCATAACAACTCGGCTAACCTCTAGTTGTGGTTGTTTCCAGGTTGGGTACCACTGTTCTCGAGCATCCCAAAAGTCCTTCTTGGCTGTAGGAGACGCATCGTACCAGGGCTTGTCTGACTTGCCATCCTCAAACCAACCGTTTGTACCACCAACAGCCACATTGAGGATGAGATAAAACTCCTGATCAAATGGTGCGTTTACATCTTTGGCGTTAAGCCAAGGATCAGTGAGCCGAGTACCATTTTGGTCCACGTCGGGAAACCCGCCTCGCTTATACATGGGCTTCTTGAAGTTGGTGTATGTAACTTGGAGGAGACGGGTATTGACGTAGGTGAAGAGGTATTTCTCTGACCACTCCAAGCCAAACATGTTGAAGCCAGCACTGTAAGTTGTGTGTAAAGCCTTTCGCTTATTGTTGGTCTTCCACCAGCCATCATTGGCAGAGTTGGGACCCCAGTGAAGGGCGGAGGACACGATGTCATTTCCGCCCTGCTTGTATGTCCAGTTGTTTCCGCGTGATTCGATAATGTCGATTTCTCCAGATCTGGGCCAAGCTCCGTATACGCTCTGCCTAGGGAGCATCCAGATAGCAGGCCAGAGCCAGTCGCCCTCGGGGAGCTTAGCAGTGACCTCAATGCGGCCGTACTTGATGTTGGCGCCTTTTTTGGTGTTAATACGGCCAGACCTGGCGGGCGGAACCACGGTGTTGTTCCCTGCGGTCACGTTGGTGGCAGCAACACAGTTGGACCAAGTCTTAGAGGTGCAGGTACCAGCCTTGAGAAGGTTGATGACGTTGTTCTTCTGCATCAACTTTGGATCTTGTATAGTTGCCTTGATGATGAGATTCCCATTTTCGACATAGACATTGTCGTTCCCACCGGTCGTCTGCTCGAACTGGCCATTTCTATAGGAGTTAGTGCATGAGCAAGCAGCAAGTATTGCAGTATAACATACCCATATCCGCCAACTTCGACTTCTTTGGTCCAGATGTTCGGGTTCAGACCCTGGCTGAAATCTTCATCAAGGACAGAACAATACTTGTTCTTGACCACACTTCTTATGCCGTCCCATACGAGAAAACCAGAGCCAACGAGGCCGAGCAGAATCGCGAGAATGGGAAGGATAGAAACCCATTTTTCTTTGGGATTGGTTTTTTCCAACCACGGTTTCTCAACTTCGCCTATCTTGACTCTCCTAGAGTGGAAGTATCGGTTTTGCTCGTTGATGTGAGTTCCGGACCCAGCTGAAGAGTTGTACTCTGACGGAGGACTCGAGTACTCAGGGATACTGAACATGCCCCCGTGACCCCCTGAGCCCGAACCTCGCCCGGGATCAATACTGTGGCGGTACCCAGTAGAAGTTGCGTCGATGGGGTTGCCAGTGGAGTCCATAGATCGTCGTGGCATATCCATTGACCCAACGCCGTCGTTCCCACCATAGCTACTCTTGCGATATGGGTTATTCATCGTAGAAGAGATTGTGGAATATGAGATCTGGGTATCGGAGGAAAAGATTGCAAGAATGAGAAGAGTGGTTGAAGCTGGAGCAGCCGATTTTGTTTAGAGGTTGATCAGGATAAGGTTCAACGCCAGTATTACACGAATATTTGAGGCGAGAATACTAGTCAGGAACCAGTTAATGGAATGCATGGCTAACCAAGCTGAAGCTGAAGCAAGAAGTCTACGGATACTTCCCAGGCCTTGTAGAAGACGTTCAAGATCCGTGTCCACTGGATGAATCGAGTCTAGCCGATGATGGGAAGCTGTTGGAACTGGAACTGAGAGAAAAGAGGACTAAGCTGAGTTGAGAAAGGCATGATGAGTATGAGAATAGACTCTTTTGTTCATTGATAACGAGGCTGATATAATGTGTTCTTGGCAAGACGAAGATAGCTGGAAACGGATCAGTGTGTAAGTTGAGTAGCTGTGACTACAGTGCGTACACGATTCAGCACTGCTGTAGAAGAGCGCTATATTCCACTGTGCAAAGCACTGCTGACACTATGCCCATGATAGCTTTGGCTCCACAAACTACAAACCACAAACTACAGCCACTACATTCCATCCTCTTTCACCATTTCCATCATCGCCGAGGCCGTCGCCGTCGCCGTGGTCGTCTCAAATCTTCTCTCGCAACCGTCGATAACAAAGTTTCCAGTCCTCATCTTCAGTTTCGCGCACACTGTATTCCTGACAGAAACCTGATGCCGGTCCGTCAAGCGCGCTACATATTGTCTGGCCAGACCTTCTCTTCCTTTCGACAATACAGACAGGACTGTCTACGTCATTTCAAACCTCCGATCCATCCGGATCTCTCGGTCATGTGCCAGCCAGACTTTGAGAGTTAGCAACCGCGGTAAAGCGGCAACAAAGGCAGAATAACATGATCCTCTCGGCCAAGACGTGTCCGCTTCTGCAAGGTACCCAACTCTGTTTTCACCTAGAAACACTCCCTGTCCTGTCGATCAGGAACCACGTCTAAGTAGACACCGAGTTCAACTTACACTCCCTCGTTATCCTGGCCATTGTTAGAAGTCACTAAGCCGGCAACCGGTTTGACCGCATCATCGCCATGGCAGTGGATATTCAGTTCGCCGAGGAGTATGGAAGACAAACGTTCAGCTACCCGTACCGCATACTTGGAACCGATACTTTACTCAACACTAGCGCTACAAGCGTGATTCTACCTTTCTAGTGATCAGAATGCTCCGGATCGGGCAGAATGTGGGCGAGTGGGCAATTAGGTTGCCCCAAGGAGAGTTATGTGGAACGGGCTATTGTTCCAAAGCCAACAAAGGTAACAGAACCGAAGTGGATTGCTTCTACCCGCAGCTTTGGCGGAAATCTGATGTACTAGAAGGGAACAATATGTGGTCCGGAATCATCGGAGTCGATGCTGTAGATGGCACCTTTGATACAAACCGATATGGCACCGATCTAGGACGCTCTCCCTGTATGGATATATTACAACTCATCTCGTTCTCATGCTCAAGACGAGCTACAGTAACAGCTCGCGGCCTCAGCCGTTTGCCTGGCGTAACCCGGGAAAGGATATCTCGAGACTCCGCCGGGATGTGAGTCAGTTGTTGCCAACACTGACCAGCCCCAAATCGCTTACGTTGTCGAAGCACACCCACGGCAATGATCACCAAGGCCTCGGATTGGCGGTTCTATCAACGTTGTTTTCTACGGCGAAGATGGGTGTTCTGACCTGGACAAATGATCTGCGGTTCAATTGCACCATGTTCAAGTAAACACAATGCTATGCTATTGGACGAGACAGTGACTCGTGCCAGGCAGCTGGTCCCAATCCGGAGATCTGGACCCAAGCACCCTTGCCACACAGGGCTGCCAACAGGGTTCAGGGGTCTTGTTTCGGAATATCCGCCGATCTGACAGCTACTACCTACCGTACCGTACGGGTGGTAATGGTCCTCGGCGAGTCCAGATGCTTGGCGGCATTTTGGGTTTACTCGTCGGATGCTGAACTTGTCTGACTGCTCTCACTAAGGCTTCAGTTTGCGTGCCTCACCTTACCCGTTATGTGGCTCCAGTAGAGATCTAAGATTCCTAAGGCAACGGGGTATCCGGAAGGGTTGTCTGAGCCTGTTTTCTGGAAGAGTCTTCTGGACCTTGCCCCCTTGGGAGGCTTTATTAATAAGTCTGGTTGAGTGACCGTTTTCTGGGGCATGTTTGTTTTCTGAATTTCTTCGTTTTGTTTCCAGGCGGATTTCACTCTTTCATGTATTGACCACGTTCTCTTTTGCTTATTTCACTCATTCATTACCTAACACACAACTTTGGTGGATTCTGATACACTTACCCTACTCAATACTGCCTTGATGGTATAAGTCATCAGTTTGTCTGATCATCTGTGTCATTGTATCACTCTGTCGAGTCCACCAAGTCGTGAGCTCTAGTAGATCTTCATCACATTCTTTTCTACAGCACCACTTACACAATGCTCTGGTCTAGAGTCTTTGCTGGCGTGGCCAGTCTGGCGACATTGGCAGAAGCTGTTTCGAATGAAAATCTACCAATGGACTTGGGCAGTGTCCTGGGGAGACACCCAAAACTTTCTACATATTACAAGTTGATCAAGGTATATCGAATAGTGCGTTTCTAGATAGCTGGCACTAACAAAGACTTGACAGAAATATCCCGATATCCTGTTGCAATTGCCCAGCTACAAGGGTGTCACAGTAAGTCAATGGTTGCCCTCTTGAATATCAAGGCTCTCTCGGTGTATGATCTCTAACATTAATCAGATTGTTGCACCCTCCAACGATGCTTTTGAACAGATTCCCTACTCAGCCCTTTCAGGCATCTGGGATCCTACCGATGCAAAGATAACTGTTCCACTTCTTCAATACCATATCCTTCAAGGAACGATAAGTGCCATGAAGCTCAAGGCTGGTCCTGCCTACGTCAAGCCGACACTTCTTCTGAATCCTAAATGGAGTAACGTTACTGCTGGCCAGAACATTCTCATCAACAAACAACCCGACGATGTTATATTCAGCACCAGACTTGGCAACCGTGCTACGGTCACCAACTATGACATTGAGTTCCAAGGTGGGCTCATTCAGATTGTAGACAGTCTTTTGATTCCACCTTCTGGTATTGTTCAAGTGTTGATGGCAAGTAAGGTGGAGTCGTTTCTCGGTGGTCTTTTCAAGTCTGATATCATGCCTGATCTTGGAGATCGTCAGGACATTACTGTCTTTGCCCCAAGAGATCAAGCAATGGAAAGGGTTGGATCTGCACTGGGCGGTTTGTCCCGTAAAGATCTGGCCAGCGTCATGGGATATCACATCGTGCCTGGAAAGGTTCTAGTCTCGACCGATCTTGAGAATGCCACATCTCTCAAGACGTTATCCGGTGAAGAAACCATCATTCGTCAAATTGGCAACGAGAAGTACGTCAACTCGGCCAAGATCGTCACGACCGACATTCTCATCTCCAACGGAATACTGCACATCATCTCAAATGTCAACAACCCACAGGACACTGACGCTGCTCCCAACCCCAGCCTTTGGCTTCAACCGCCTGTTTTCAAGTCTGCCGAGGTTGACAATGTCTTCCAGACGGCTATTCCATGTACTGAAAGCTGTCCAGTGACCAACACGCCGGCGCCTACGCCGGATGAAGCAGCAAACAATGCCGTCGAGACACCATGGTTTACTACTAGGTCCAGCAGGGGAGTTGCCGCTGCCCGGGCCACAGGACACATCGCCGGTGCTGCACTAGGAATCATGGGTATAGGAGCAGGGATGGCACTCTTGTAATGAGAAAGGGATCATCCTGGTTTGTGTGACTTACACTTGTTGAGTTTTGGGGCCTCGGTCCGATAACTTGTTTCTTTGTAGTAGTTTAGATCGATTTATCCTCCATATACCTCGTACAATACCCAACAGTCGTTAACGGAAGCATACGCCCTGGGCGCAGTATATCCTCGTTTCAGGTCTCAGTCTTAACAATCAGTTCTCGAGATTACTGTTTGATATTTATTCTGTTCATGCAGTATTTGGTCAGTGTAGCGGAGATCTCCGCATAGCAGCAGCCTTTGCAGTTGACATCTCGATCGCTCAGAGGATTCATGTTAATTAACTTTTCAGGGTTTTATATTCTAGTCCAATCATCGGAACACGAAGTCATTCATGGCGGAAATTGTTTTCCATAGCTCATGGTCTCTTGGCCAAGGAAAATGTGGCCCGAACAGAACTGAAGCCGTCTTCTCAATCGTCACGATACGAAGGACATCCTTGCCTTCACGATATCGCCTTTGACTTACCGTTTTTAGCGTCCACAGTCGGCGGCTTTGATTTATGAAACATAACTAAGTCGTAAACGTCAAAGCGCCACGGAAGAAGCCGCTGTCCCAGGTCTAGGGTAAGACCCTGTCAATGAGATGCAACCAAGGGGAGGAAACCCGGTTCGTGGGGTAAAGAAGCAAGGAAGTTAAGGTGAGGATCTTTACTCCGTACCCTGTTATGATCTCGGCCGGGAGCCCTATTTAGTAACGTCCGAGTAGCTGTAGCCTGTAGGTAGGGGAATAGGACGGGCTTATGCCTCGAGTGTGGCATGAATGACAAGGTTATCCTACATATCCTTGCTGTAAAAGAAAACCAACATCAGGGCAGACGGTGTTGGTTCCTGTAAGTCAAGCGAGGTGTCGAAAATATCGTGTCAGCTCATTGAGGAGGCAAACCCAATTTGTCTCGGAGATGCAGTTAATATGCATAAATTCTAAAAGTCAGTAGGACTAGGAAGATCCACCATTTGATAACTGACTCGTTATCCCAACCAAGTCCACTCACATAGTCGAGGCATCGCAATACACGACGAATGAACAGGCCTGAACAGACCTGGATCACAGTCGCAACCGACCCGCTATAGTTCTGGCCTTAAAACATACCGCTCGGCGAAATACTAGCAACTCTAGTTCGAGGGCGGTTGAAACAAGTCGACCATAGAGACTGAGAAGAGGAAAGGACATGAATCAGTATCGTAGTCCACTATTGACATTTCAAGTCATGCTCCCCCGCCCCCAAACTCCATTTCCAGGCAACCAGAGCCGTTCTATCCTACTCGAGTACCGGCACGAAGAAACAGGTCTCAAAAGTGATAGAGCGATGTCTCTCTTTCGTTCATGCACCAATCTGCTTCATCGGACAGCTGCTTATATACCTGCCTATCCGTTGTCCCCGGCAAGCCGCGCCCCTCAGTCAAATTTCTGTATCACTTCTGACAGCATGCTCCGGAGCAACCCTGGACCGTACTGTAGTGTGCCGTGCCATACAGGGCTGGGCTGGGTTAGTTGGCATAGCCTGTACCCTGCCTTCTCTTCGTCACCCCCCATAACCCTCCAAAGAATGTAGATATGACCATCCGTGCTGCAATTTCTGTTGTCATGTGGCTTACCTGCTTCTCCTTTCCTGTTCAACCTGTGGCTGGCTTGTTCATGCCATCTTTCGCTCTGGCGTGATCAGCCACAAGACGTGGTAGATCTGATCATATGCTGCTGCATCTGACAGCTGCTTCCGCAATTCCTTGCCCGCAGGGCGCAGATCCCCAAGACATGAACTCCGTGTGGCGGAGCAGGGGGACCCTTCTTTCAAAGGACGATCATAACGCTGGGGAAAGCATAGCCCTTGTCACCCCAAGATATTAGAATGGGGCTTGATCGACGAAGCATATCTGGGCGAAGATAACAAAAGTTGAAAATCAAGACGGCCGAGTTCATGATCATGCCCAGGTATGAGGAGGCGATGGCGGCGGGTCTGGTTGAGGAGGAGGGACACGAGGCCCCCCTGGGGGAGTTGGTGGAGGATCTGGATTCTCTGGCTCGTGGGGATTTGGGCATTGAGCCATAAATCGGATGTAAGTGTGAGTATGCTTGTAGAGTTGAACGAGAGGGATCATTGTTAAGTACAAGATTTGGGAAGAGTTTGACTCGAGGGCTCTTGAGAAAATGATGAAAGATGCTCGCAATATTCCAGAAGTGCTAATCGAAATGGTAAAGAGTCGACAAACTTTGTCTAGGCTTGAGGTTTATGTTATATTCTTCAACATCAAGCCTACCCTCAGGAGCTAATGAGGCTCATGTTTCGCCTTTGAACGACATGACATGATAATGTGGGTAGTCTACTTGTCAAAGCAACTGGTAGCTCCTGAATATCCACGTTCCAAGCATGATTAGCTGCGCAAGGTATATTCGACGGCATCGAGATCCGCACCCGCGCCCTAGGATCAGGCTTCGAGAACCAGAGGACCTCTTGTCATTTCCCGAAGAACCACAAGCGCCGCACTCAATACTGCAGCTCACAGTAACACGTCGAGCCCATCATGTGGCCATGCTAATGAGGGGTGATTGAGTGGGCATAGCGAGCATATTACCCAAATGAGCAAACTCCGGGTGTCTGAAAAGGACCCAAAACTCGAGATCAAAGTAAAGGGAGTAAAGAACATGCGCTAGATGGGTACGAGTATCCGTATAGCTATAGCCCAGGCACTTAGTATCCTCATCGGCGATTTGAGCCTCAACCACATACCTCTGGAGAGTGGCCATCTGTAGCAGGGTTGGGTTGATGGGCGGCTGCGGGGACTTCGTGTAGGCGACGAGGAAACAGTCTAAGAAAAAGTTCCAAGATAACAGGTAGGGGCATTGCTGATGTGCGTCGCCTTGAACGTAGGCTCACCACATTCGGTGTGGTTCATTCAAGACGAAACCAAGTTGTACTCTCTATAGCGGCAACTCAAGAGGAATAGCTAGAAACCCAAAGAGATCGGTGGGGCCCTAATGTGGTTCATAATGTGACTGCAAAGCTGACGATTGCTAGAGCGATTGGAGATTTGACAGCGAAGCCATGAGAGCTCGGTAGTACAACCGACTCGAACCCTGTATACGCACCGCACCCATGTCAGAGCCGACTCCCTCATTGGGATCTCGGCCCATGACAGCTGCCGGAATCAACAGGCTTTCATCCAGCGCCCCGAAACACAAACGATGAGCCACACATCCACCTGCCTCCGTCGTGCCATGCCATGCTGGCTATGCAAGGATCCTAATGTGGCAATGGGGGAAAGGGGGTTTGGCTTCCGCGCACGAGCCGAGGTGCTGTCTATCGGGCCTCAGAATCGTTTTTTTCTCGAGCATAGGCTTTCCATCTGATTAGGGAAAGTCTCCTGCTACGGACTTCCGGCAGAGAATATAGCCATACCCGGCACCAGGGTGTCGTAGTTGGCGCCATGCATATGAATCACATTCCGATACGTACTCTGTGAGTTAAACATGCTCTTTGACGGTTAATGTACGTCGTGAAAGACTGCTGAACGTAAAATGCGGCTGTGTAACGGCCGTCACAGTGTTTGACCCAGACTCGTGCATAATGGGATCTCTTTGCAATCTTAATCAGAGATAGGTATATGTCCTTGCAACCATGCACTGTGTGCGATTTCTCAGCATCATTGCCACCATCCTTGCTCTTGTAGGTAGCGGCCAGTGATGGCGATGGTGTCAGCTCTGCTAGCTGACAATCCTTTGCACTCCATGTTCTAATATGTGTGTTGGACATAGCTTTGACAATTCAGCCACGGCTCGGATTTCCTATCCTATCCTGTCCCGGACAAGGTATGACAGATCAGCACCGCACGAGTGGTGCGAACTGACAGCGGCAGAGCGGCCCCTCTTCAACGGTGGCCCCATCCAAACGCAAGCACTAGAACGGGCCCTTGCTGACAGGATCATGGATCTTGCTTGCGACAACTGCGGTGCAGGATCGGGCCTCTCAGCCCTATAGGAGAAGCCGCCGTTCTTGTTCTTGGTGGGAATATGCCGGGATCATATCCTGATTCCAGTGGTTGAGCATCATGTGCTGCCCATGTTGCTAGCTGTTCGCACCATAGTTACAGCAATAGGGCAACAGTGCATCGATGACTTCGGTGCATAGTGGTCCGAGGTTTGTCTGAACAAGCTATCGTGACGCCGTTGATGTTTGCCAGGACTTAGTCCACTAGACATGGGGCCCCTTATATCCCCATACCAGCTCCCCTGTCTAGTTGAGCTTGAGTGGAGACAAAATGACAAATGGCAGATGAGATCGAGTGAGCAAGGATCCCTGAATGGTCAACATCGGTTCGGACAAAAGCAGTAGCTGCAGCTATTAGTAGCACAATGTTCCAAAGTATATCCTACACCCCGGCACAGAGAAGCAGGCATCAAGAGCCATGAGAATATTCATGAGACAGTATAACATGGAGGGGCAGCCCTTGCTCGCCCATCCGCGGTAGACACCCTGGAAACGCCAAGGCACGGATTTAACACTGGCTTGTGCCGTGTGGTTGATGATTGAAAGATAGCGAAGGGAATCCCCGCTATAGAAATAAGATGATAGGCTGGATTACGAAAGTGTTTGGCCAGTACTCCGTACCTTTATTAGGTTCTGCCGAACCAACATATTGATCTAGCCAAATGTCAGTTTGCAAACCACGAACGTGTATGGGCTGCAAATGACCAACTTGTTTTTGGGAGCTAATTAAGACCCTCGGCCCTTCTCCCATCTACTGTGTCCCGTTCTTTTCCCCGGTAACGCCAATCGAAAACCATCTAATTTAAACCCGGAGACTTGTCTTTCATTTAGGACCGTGTCCCCGGCTGCGAGACCGACTTCGGCCTTGATAACTGTCGACACTGCCCCGGCGTCTTGGCTCGTGGTCATCGTGACGACTGGCTCCTTTGCGTCGGGGAGCTGGGGATCTTGATCGTGACCTAGACGAGTAAGAATTGTTTGATCGACTGCGATATCGACTTCCACCACCACGAGAAGGAGGCCCGGCCGGAGACCTAGATGGTGAACGTGATCCTGGGCGGTATACATCAGACCGAGGCCCGAACCGACTTCCTGGGGATGCGCGACGTCGGCCTCCTCCGCCACCCATACCGTTGCTTCCTTGGGCACCTGCACCAGGGGGACCCCCGCGCCCGCCGGTGAAAGGAACTCTGGGATCGATGTTGGCTCCACGTCGAGCTGTTGGCGGAGCAGGAGAGAGCTTGCGACGGGGGAGCACTATTGAAACATTGATGGCTGAACCATCCACTTGTGCTTCATGCATATGAGCAATAGCGTTCTCAGCATCTTCCTCGTAGTCGTAAAGTACATAGGCTGTGCCGCGATTGGTTCCGACTATTATGCAATCAGTTGGTGTTTCAGAAAGAGAGGTTGACGACTTTACAAGTTCTGTTGATTGGAAGATCAAGATCCTTGATGCGCCCAAATTGTCCAAAAATCTCATAGAGGTGTTGCTCGTTGATGTTCTTAGAAAGACGTTCAACCACGATCTGTTGGCCGAATGTCAGCATCTGAGACAAGAGAATAGATATCCAAGACAACGAATGCCACATACTTTTGTGCTCTTGGCAGGCGGGGAGCCAGTCCTATCTCTATCGTTGCGTTCACGAGCTCCGCGGCTCCGACTGCGACTGCGACTTCGGCTGTTACTCTGGCTGCGGCTACGGCTTCTGTAGCGACCGTTGCGGCGCTGTGGGGATAGGGAGCGGGCAGGTGATCGTGAATCATGCTGAGGTCGACGCTGGGGTGAACGGGAGGCGTCAGAGCGTGGAGTGGGTGAGCGCGTACGCGTACGCGACCTGTAGCGGCCTCGAGATGGCGATCGCGAAGCCATTGCGGGATAGAGGGAGGATGTTAGGTCTGCTCGTGCGTGTGTTGTCGCGTATCAAAGTTGAAGGATGAAACTTGAAACGCGGGATGTGGCGGTTGACAAGCAGGTGGGTTTAGCCGTTCGAAGCTTCCTGACAGGTGATCACGTGAGGTACACAGTTACGCGACAGCTCTAAATACCTAAGGTACCTACCTACAGCTTCAGCACCTAGGTAGGTACCTACTAGACCTGACAGTAACTACCTACTCACCTTAGGTAGGTACATTCTAAAACCTCTCTCTATACACAATCAATCTTATCTCAAACATCAGGAACTTCTCTGTAGGCGTGGTTTGCAAAGCTTGTGGATGAATTTATTAATCTGATTCCAATCTTTGTCACTAAACTGGCAAGCACATGCATGTGTCATGTATGTACAGCACATCACATCAGAGCTTCCCGCTCCAAAGCTCCCACTAAAATGGATACCGCCTAGAAACAACATGGCATGCATTGTCGATCATGGGTGGAACTGGGCTGATACAGTAGGCCACCTTGCTTGCCAATTAAGCTGCCGAGAGCTGTCCAAGTCCCCATCTCCAAGAAGTACCGGCTACACCGGCTTTGATGATGGCCCTGCAAGCAACCTGAGCCTTTAAAAGTCATAATCGTTCACCACTGTTCGTTTAGCCATCCACCCATCCACCCATGTAGCCATGCATGCCCTGCCCGATGCCACGTCGGCTATGTTCAATCAAAACGCATGTAAGCCATGTTGCCGCTGCAGGTCGTAGATCGCAGACTGCAGTTTCTCGCTTGCATTGCCGTTTGCATCCTTCGGCTGCGTTATCTCCTCTGGTATCATTCTGATACCCTCCTAGTTTGTCTGGCCAGCCTTGCTGTTGGATGAGGCCTCTGAGACGTCTTCGGCCTTCTCCTGGTTGGCTCTCAGCCGGTACAGATAGGCTACCCGTGTCATTAGCGGTTGTCAATCATGCATAACGTTGCTTACACTCACTCTTCAGATTAGCCCCAAGTTTTCCCCAAAGGTGGTGCTTGGTAGTTTCATGATGATCGTATCCTGAAATGTTGTTTTCCTGGGGGCTCTGGAAGTCATCCTTGACTCCGGCGTTGCCTTCTTCGGCTCGTCGCAGCATTTCCTTGACTCGACGACGCTGGTCGAGACCTCGGACAATAAAGATCGAGGAAATCAAAACGACGAAGAAAATGATGGAACCTGCCATGAGGCCAATCTCGAGGCCACCCATGGGTCGAGAAGCAGGAATCTGAGTCTCGGGCTGAGAAGAGGTCACGGGGTTTGCAACAGGCATGATGCGTTTCTCTTGGACGGGAGATCGCGCTTGGTAATGAAGGAGACTGAGGCAAAAGAGGATGAACGTTTTCCTGAAATGAAGCAAATCCAGAGCTCACAAGAAAGCAAGTTGGTGCGGATCAAAAAGGAAGCTCGTTGCAACAGATCAAAAAGTAAGAGTGAAGCAAGATGTGCAGGATGGAAGAGCAAATTGTTTGTATCAAGCAACAATAGGAAACACAAATTATTGCTCAAGAGGCGCATTCACCGGGGCAACAATGGAAATCATATTGCTGCTATATGAAGTGCCAACAGCTGCTGCCAGCTGCCAGCTGCCAAATCAACTGATCTGATAAACTACTCCAGACCCTTGAGGCATTCAGCTTTTCACTACCAGCAATACTCAACCTGCGCTCCTAACCTTTTACTTACTGGGTTGAGGCAGACTAAATAGTCACTGACCGGCCTGGAGAAAAATATCACTCTCCGCCAAATAGACTTATGATCTGGTGCCAAGGACTCCCAGGGGTTTCTAGGCATTATCGGATATATTATTTGTTCAAGAGCAAACTGTTGGTCTAGATTTAACCACCGGCTGTCTCATAAGGTCCGTCACCTTTGATATCGATTCCAAGGATACTCTTCTGGATATGAATAGGAGCTACATAGAAGGATTACATCACAGAACGAGCAAGCCAGTCCTGTTTGTGGAACCAGGCTATAGAGAAGAGAAAGTTTAAAGAAATCGTATTATTTATCATATCCTTTGTAAGATTTTATTATAAAGCGAACCTAGACCTCTGTCTCCTGTTTTTGATCCACTATTGCTCTTCTAGGAGCGGCTCTGCGCATTCAGCCTCTCGCTTGTGGTCTTAGCAGCCTTGCGAAGTCTAGCCTCGAGGTTAGAGTCACCGAGCATAGCTCGGCCATGGGCCTTGAAGTCCTCATATACGGGAACAAGTGCCTCAGAGCGGAGATCGCATCCGTAGTAAAACAGAACGTTACCGTCCCTGTTGAAGGTACCCTCGGCCTTCTCGAAGAACCAAGTCAGGTTCTCGTCCTCCTCGCTGACAGTCCAGACCAGGCTAGGGTGATCTTTCTTGATGGCAGCGAAGACGTTCTCAGCGATGTTGCTGAGCCAGCCAGACTTGGTGATGTTCAGGGTAGCAAGGGTGGCGATGGGTCGCTCCTCACTGGCAGGCAGAACGACAGCCAAGCACTGCATGCCATCGTCATAGTAGGCGTTGAAATCCTTCTGCTTGAGCAGATCAACAAAACGGTCCACAGTGGCCTCGGCATCCATGCCCTCGCGGTCGCGGACCAGAGTCTGCTTGAACTTTGCAAGATCTTCAACCTCGTTAAGAGAGGAAATCTTCCGGACCTTGTCTCCTCGACGGATGAGGGTACCGGCACCGGAATCAGTAAACAGCTCTTTTTGCAAGTCGCTTGGGTGGATAATGGCGACAGAGGAGCTACGAGGGAGTGTATCAAGCAAATCCTTGATCTCCTTGATCTTGAGCCTGGTTCCGTATCGGCACCAGGGCTGGCTCATTAAGTTGTCGAATTCGGCATCCAGGTTGATGACCGAAATCTTCTCGCCATCGCCGTCATACAAACCACCCTTCTCCGACAAGTAAACAACCTTCAAGGGCTCAAGGGCTCGTGCGAGCTCGGCAGCGGCTACGTCAGCGTTGACATTAAGCAGGCGACCATCCTCAGATTCGGCCATAGAAGTGAGAACAGGGACGTAGCCAGCTTCGATGGATTTCTCAATCGCTTCCTTATTGACCTTTGTGATCTTTCCAACGTATTGCCACTTCTCCTTGTCGAGGTAATCGGCCATAAAAGCACCGCTAATAGATCGAGTAGCAACACCGAGCTCGTCAAGACGGTCGATAAGCTTTAAGTTCTCCTCGAGGAAAAGCTTGCGAGCTACTCCAAGAGTCTTGGCATCGGTAACCCGGATACCCTCTTCGAATTGAGGCTCAACACCAGCCTCCCTTTCGTACAAAAGTTAGTTCTTATTATATTCTAATTCTCCCTAGAAGATAGGAACCATACTCCAATAGTCGGTTAAGCTGAGGACCAGCACCATGAACGATGACGGGGTATAGGCCGAGCTCGTAAAGGAAAAGCATGCTGCGGCAAAGCTCGTCGAGGTATTCGGTGAGAATGGCACCGCCGACCTTGATAACAGCAAACTTCTGGGACTCGACAGAGGTGAAGAGCTTCAGGTATTGCTCACCCTCCCGCTTGCTGCCAATGCTGTTGATAGTCTGCGCAACAATCTCCCGAGTTCTATCTCTACCAGGCGACGAGGCCAGAGCTCGCGACGTGGTCGAGATAGCTCGGGCGTTGATGGATCGGAGCGTGGTCGGAGCAGCGAGTTTGACACTGGCGCTGGCGCGAGCAGCAGCGACGCGGGGAGCGGCTCGTCGGGCACCGGCCCGGAAGACCTGAGAAGTGGCGGGCAGCATCTTGCTCGAGGTTGGGAAATCGTGAGCGTGCAATTGACGGAGGGGAGGGTTGGAAGATGGAAGGGAGATTTGACGATGAGGGCTGGTGACTCTTTTTTATTGGAGAAGAGACAGGCACAGCACGGCAAGATAAAGGCAAGCAGCCCAGTCAGTCAGAGCGGGAAGGATCTGGGGTTTGAATGGCGGGGCTAGTTGCATTACTCACGTTAGGTGCAGACCTACGTCAAGAAAAGCAATTCAATATTTTCATTCTCATGGATTATTTGTGATAGGAGTACAGTCATTAACCAATCATCCACATTGGTATTTCTAACTCAAGACTCCAAGCTGAGAGAAAACTTTGGTCTATCATGAACCAGAGTTCTTATGATTAAAGAGAAATTCTTCCCACCCGGTTTCTATGGGAAAAGCACATCTAGGTACAGTACATCTCTACTACCGCTGCTAACCTTTGAGTGCGCCGACACCGCTTTGCAGAAGACTCCATCCTAGCGCTAGTATGGAGTCCTCCGGGATAGGTGATGCTGGGGTTGGCCTGTAACTACTCCGTAGGTACGGATACTGGGTATCGATCACGGAGAGAATTTTTCGTTGACATCCGTTGATTATGAGAAGGACAGCATGGTCCATGCCGTTCAATCACATCACATGGTATATTCCATTCGTGTAGATCCAACGGAACACGATGCTCCCATAAGCCCTCGATATCGGTTATGATAAACAGACGTGACAACCTGAAGCGTCAGTATTCTGTTTAGAACTTCCCATTATGAAATACAGCCGAATTCGCCGATTCACCAATCCCACCGTAACCACGGACGGCCAATGCTACCTGGTCCAAGAAAAGACGCAGATGGTGATGAGGCATTATCAATCAGTCGGCGTTATCAATCTATCCACTTGCTGCACGTATACATGCCACTACCTGACAAGCCCACTCTGGAATGACGCCAACCGAGGAAGACCCATGGCTACGGTACTTGAAGTCCAGAGGCTGTGAGACCTCTTTTGTTGCTTGTCGACAGGCCTATCATCGTGTGCGCATGAAGGTCCCACTCCCTTCGACGTTACTGCTGGTTGGCACCTCGTATAATTCGTTCAAGGTAATTGATGATCTTGAGAAGGTGTATCATCGTCATGTTTGCCCCGATATAAAATCCATGCGTCATGTGATATAATTCATGCTATTAAGAGAACTAAGAACTATCTGTGTAAGAAGAGGTCACTCCCGACTCCAAGCCACATCACAGCACAGTTCCCTGCTCGAACTCTGGCAAGCGGGTTGCCTCGTTGCTACCATTGATACAACGATAATGAAGAACTGCGGAAAGGTATATATCTTAATTAATCGGGGAACGCCTAATCTCATACATCCAGCCCGCTCTGGCGTACCAGAAACAATGCCGAGACCGTGTCTTCAGCAAGTAGCTTCAGGGGCAAAAGCTCGCCAGCATGGCAGGCTGGGGCCCAACGTGAACAAACTCCACCGTGCTCAAATCATATTCCATTGTAATGATGGCCAGTTGCCCAAAGTTCCATTTCCCATGGTCGTAGCTTGCAATATTCGACGTCGTCATGTCCCAGCGTGTGCATCGTTCATAAGGACCAAGTAGCCAATGCAGTCATTGGGCTATTAGCGAGTAGCCATAACTGAAAAAAAGTTAGTCCGAGTTGCACACAAAGCCCTTGAAAGAAGGAGTCGTACCGGAGGGGACAATGATGATAACCAGTAGGATAATGATACCAATAATCAGACACATTCGCATCTTCATGTCCTTCCACCACATCTGTTTGCGGACTCTGTTGGCTCCTCGGCGGAAGCCTTGCGCCGAGACAGCCAAGTTGTCGGTCTTATCCTGAAGAGCATCGAGGCGCTCACCACGTTGAGAGACCTTGTTGATGTTGTCACGCATCACACCCACGGTGTCATCGATTTGCTGATATCCATATTAGCATGTATTTAAGCACATGAGGCATTCTAGCGCTGGTGTTTCTGCAATAAACGGCGCAAAAATTGGTCAGGGGCATAGGATTGATGGCATGCCGGCTATAGGCCCATATAACCTCATAATGCATTGACGAGGCTAAACAAGTACCGCTTAGCTTCGCTGCTCGCAAATTGACGACGTAATATTGCCAAGTCAACGATCAGAAACCGTCAAGTATTATCGAACTGGATGGTTCATGGCTCGTAAACGTTGAGCAATCGTATTGCTTGCCGTTTGTGGAAGATCCAAGGAGACGTCATCCGTCATCAATAGGCTTGATCGCCAGGCGTCGCAACCCGCACCCGACCAAAAACACCAGCGCATCACAGAAACCATTAAAGATAACTTACAGCTTGAAGCGCCTGCGTCCTGGCATTGCCGCCGGCGCCCTGTTGTTGGGCTCCAGCCTGGCCGCTGGGGATGTAGGGGTCGTAGGGGGCTTCCTGCTCAGGCATTTTGGCTGTATTTGAGAGCTATTGAGTCGCTAGAAAATAGCAAATGGGTATCGATCGTTATGGCGCGAAAGATTGACGATGAATAGATGAATTTCGGAATCAAAAGGTCGTCGTGTCGTGTCGTGTCGTTGTGATATGCGAAAGGAGGAGGCTGGCGTAGCGAGAGGTTGGAGGAGGGAAGTTGATGGTGAGACGTTACGCTGGTTCAGGCGAAACGAGTAATGAATGACCAGGTTGCAGGTGAAGGGCGGAGCTTGGTTTTGGGGCGCTGCACTGGCTGACGAGGCCCGCCGGGGGGACCGGGCTTCAGAATGGACGTTCAGCCTACAGTGCTGCACCTAAATATGAAGATGATTGGCTTCGTGGCTAAGTACATCTGTTTAATGCGAACCCGAAAAGCCGACGGAGTGATTAATTCATTTCTTTGTTCTTTCACTTTGAATGTTTCGCATGCTCCGATGCAAATAATTATGCTTGTTTCTTCTTTTACAGTTCTATTTTTGGCAGCGCCAGATATCAGTCAAGCCCTGACAAGTATTGTACAAACCATACACGTTGGCCAGCAACATCCGTTTGCGCTGTACTATCTAAGCAATCCGTAACCGTGGTACTTTTTGGCTCAGTACTGTACTTTAGCCGTACGTCAAGGTTGGCGAGGCATTGGATCGGATGATGACATGAAGACTCATGTGATGCTGTTCCCCAGTGTCGTATGTACTTTTAGAAAACGCGGACAGAGATTGGCTGGCCGTATTCGTGTTGTCATAGCAGCCACAACCGAGTTTTACGCCACAATATAGCCACACTTGGGGACTCAGCCACTACTCCGCAAACCGTGGGCAAACTCCCTGGAAATGGATCTCCGGTCAATCAACCAGGTCATGTATTTTGAAATAATCAATTCACATGAAATACTTCATGTGAGTAAATACCTAGTTAATGAGGGTGATGGAATACATCCAGGCGACGTATCGCACCTACAATGCTGTAACTCATATCCGCATCTTGGTGTTGCTGGATCAACGTTTAAAAACAAGTAGTATCCGTGTGTTCCTGGGAAGGGTTTGCGTATTTATACAGATAACTGGGTAGGATTCTCGGAATTCTAAAGTTAGGTTGACCGAGTACTGGTAGCCTTAGAGCCATGGGAACTGTAAGTATCATTGTGAGAGAATGTAAAGAGTCCTATGGAAACCTGCGAAATATATAGTATTAACTTCTCTGTGATTTTTGTTTTAAAAAGAGCGCAGTCTTGTTGAGGAGCTCGCGCGTCTATGTGGCGATATGTATGCTCCTACAAATCTGGGTTTGGCTTTGAAATCGGGGAGTGAAGCGTCGGTTGACGATTCGGCCAACGGGTTCGAGGTGACGAGTGGTCCATGTGAGAAATGCATACTAGGCACGTACGTAAAGTTGCCATCTGTGATGAGAATAGGCTCAACCATGACAATAGCACTCTTGCCTGTTGTCCGATGTGATAAAATAGCTGAAATAGACCTGTTCGATAACAAGTACCTTCGGTGTTTGTTGAAGCATATCGTATGTCGTTAATTAGGGGCTACTGAAATATTTATATTTAACAATGAACAAGGGCTGACAGAATCTGCGGGGAGCAATCACTCTGTTGTCATCATGATGATGATGGAGGGGCCAGTAGTAGGATTTGTGTGAGGTAGCGATAGCTCCCAGCAATGCTCGCGGCCCCGCGCAATGAGGACCCTTTAAATATGGCAGAGCCGATCGAGATGACTATTTTGATTTAGCCAATCGCTTGCCTCGGAGCCCCCGTGTAGCATCCATGGCGGCACAATAAGGGCCCAAATCAGTGGGGGGAAGAGCTCCGAAACCCAGCTCATTGGCTCAGGGGGAAGGCAAAAGTTGATAGACTTGAGTGTTTCAATATCGGGTCTACAGTTAGAAGATCGAGGATCGAACACTTTCAACTTAACGAGCATGCAGGTCCACGTGGAAGGAATGAGCAGCTACTGCACCCTGTGAAGACATGTAACTTAGAGCAATAATTAGGTAGGTAGTTCTATCTATCAATTGTTCAGCATTACGACCTCTGTCTGATCAATGCCTTCAGGAGACTCCCGCTTTCCCTAAAGCTGACGCTTGTCGGTAACTCGCCCCCCACACAATGTCCAAGAGATATCGCCAACTCCTACCCGTGCCCCCTAGCGAAAGCTCACCTCCCAACTCGCAACCTTCCGCCTCCTCGAGCGACGAGCCTCTTAAACGACAGCGAATCGGTACACAGCTCGCGTGCAACTCGTGCCGCAAGAGAAAGATTCGTGTAGGCTTTCTAAGTAATCAATCACCCCCTTGGACTTTCTCGTTGATTTGTTGTACAGTGCAATGGAAGAAAGCCACTCTGCGAAGCTTGCTCGCGACGAGGCGAGAAGGAACCATGTGTCTACGTGGAGAATCGAATCATCGGCCAGACAAGTAAAGAGACAGAACAGATTCTCGAATTATTCGACATCATAAAAACGAGACCCGAGTCACAGGCCATCGATATTCTCCGAGTTCTACGATGCCACGACGACCTTGATACCGCCATGGCAATAATCCAGCCACGAATAGCACAACACATTATGGGTCAAGAACAGACTCCTAGACACACTCGGTATCTGGGCCTCGAGTCTGAACTCATGGCAAGACACTCTCTTGCTTTCCCAGCACTCCAGCCTCTCGAGTCCAGTATCCTAAAGTACGTCATATCACTTATTACCTGGCTAAATCGTCGATAATGACTGTTTTCTTTCTCTTCCTACTCTTTTTTTAATAACCTTTTTTTTTTCTTTTTTTTTTTTTTTCGCTGTAGCCTCAACTAATTCGTGATAGAAAAATATTCAGTCCTGGCCGGGCATCAACTGTGGACAGCGACAACGACACTCCAATGCCGAGCCAATCTCCCAACCCATTCCCAACGTATAACCCTACACGAAGCCCTGGGCCAACGTTAAGTTCCTGCGACGAGCGATTGGAGGACTTGAACATTGGATTCTGGTCTCCCGTGCCTATTCCCACCGGCTTGGCTGCCAAGATCATATCCCTATATCTGGAGACGGATCATCCTCTCCTAGGCGCCTTCGATCCAGCTCTATTTGTGGAAGATTTGGTTCGCTGCCGGACTCGCTACTGCAGTAAACTGCTAGTTAGTGCCCTTATGTACTGGAGTTGTGTAAGTGGCCTGGATCGATATCGTATTCGAAAAATCGCTTAGACGACAACAGCAGATGTACAGCTCGATCGACTCTACTGCTAAAGAGTTTACACAACAGTTCTGTAAAGAAGCGGAAGAGCTTTGGTCGGTAGAAAAACACACGGATTCTCTGTTGACCCTCGCCGCAACACAGTTACTGGGTTTGGCATATCTGGGTAATGGAAAAGACCATTATGTCTTAACGTTCGTCTCTGAAGTCAATTCTATGGGCACTCGAATGGGACTTTTTGGTGTCGAAACAAGCGTTGCAATTTCAAAGGCAAAAGAAGTGAGTCCCGAGCTGCAGAGTGCAACATCCTACGCTGCCTGGGGCACCTTCAACTGGATAGTGTAAGCCCACCTATAAAGAACCAATTCAGGAACACACAATACTAATAGTCTCAGGCTCATGGCTCTGTTTTATCAACAACCTGGTCTCTCGTATCCCGAACACCCGCCGGTATTGCCAATACCGGGGCGTGCATGGTATCACGCCTCCAACGACAGCCCCGAGTCTGTTCAGCAAACTTTACAGCAAACGTACATGGGTGATACATTTCCAGTCCTCTGTCGATTTTGGAGAATAATGCATGAGGTGACTTTGAAATATTATCGTGACCAACCTGTCCCCCGTGAGGGCCTTAGTGGCCACATCACCTTGGCATTTGCCGAATACAAATACCGAGAGCTTATAGCTTGGGCAGAGACGCTGCCTTCATCCATGGTGCGCTCAGAGCAGAGTCCGCATCATGTTTTGGCCTTTCAGTACGTCTCAACATTTTGGTCAAATTCCTAATTTCGTCTTTTGGAAGCCTAATTTAAAACTAGTATGTGGTTCCACGTCGCCATCCTTTGCATATTACGTCCGTTTACAATTCGAGCAAGAGATTCGCATAAACCATTGCGACTAAAGACGTTTCCTTGCAAGCGAAGCTCGCCCGATGCTGCTTATAAAGCATCTGTGAATCAGCTTAAACGTCTCGTGGTGGTGTATCGGGAGAGCTACACCTGTTCATATTACACGATGTTATGGCATACTGCCCTGATTCACATCGCAAACGCAATCCTTGGCGACACAAAAGATCCTGCCTGGCGCTTCTACTTATTCTTTTGCGTCCAAACTTACGGGGAATTACGACGGTCTTTCATTTTTGCTGAGACCACTGGTCGAAGTATATTGTCCATGGCACTTGAGCAAGGAGATTTGTCAGCAGATGAAGCTCGAAAACTGATGGAACAATTCGAGGAAAACAGATTGAGTAATCCGGCGGAAGACATAAGGGCTACATTTATGGCTGATTTGAATCTTGCCATGACAGACCCCGGAACAGCGAGTGTAGAGAGCTTGTCTGACCGGTTTGAGGATATAGCATTGTTTCGGGAGTTCACGAATACAGGCGAGGCGGGCGAAGACGAGCCAATGGAATCGGACGACAACGCTTGGGATGCGCTGTGAGGGATGGGCCTGGTTATGGCGAGTTTCGTCAGGGTAGTTCGCAACCTGAAAGCTTTTGTGGCAGAGTTGAAGGCGGCATACTGACTTTTCAGGTTGAACTATGACAATATAAACATAGTAGAGCCGATTGAGGCAAAGCATATATATTCATCATCGATATCAACCATATCGGCTTCACAGCAACAACGGCAGTTATCTATTATCTACCCAATAACACTTGGCAACAATGATGTCAATATGACAGTTGAGCAACTTGAGGGGATTGATGGATTGCATGTCATAGTAAGATATGTCGTGGTCATACGGAGTTAATCCGGACCATTTGCTCGCCATATTCCTATTTATGTAGTGCCTGATTGGAACAACAAATGATTTGCGAGACATGAAGCATCAAACAGGAAAAAAAAAGCATGAAGAGCCAGACAATATCTTCGTCTTATAAGAAGGTTACTTGTCTTAATATCATTACTTCACCCGTATCATCCAATTATGGTAGTTCGTGCATAAGCCCTATAGAATGATATTATTCCTGGTTTCACAACTGTGTCACATTGAAGTTGTCAAAATTAAGAATAAATTGGATTGACAATTCGTCTGATGTTTATCGGCAACTTGGCGGGTACCCGGCCCGTGCGGAACAGCTTGCAGCTGCCTACCACGCCAAACAGCCGCGTGGCGTAATTGTAGATCCATGTTAATGAAGATCTCGTCCTTTTGTGTCACCTTGAAGCATTGCTGTCAATAACAATGTGGTAGGGTAGTCCCTCTGTAAATGATGATTAGTTGGATATTTAAAGAATGTTTTCATCAAGTTTTGAAAACGGCTAGGGACAACGCGATAATAAGGCAGGGAGTACTCCGTAGGTGAATACGAATCACGGACCAAGGAATCCCGTTATTGATTGATGGCAGCTCATGCACAATCTCGCAATCGTCGAGTGCATTATCAATGACTATTTCTCAAACTGTTTCCTTGTAAGTGAAGCTGTATTTTGCAAATTATCTACTTGGCCAACTGTGCTTGGCTCCTGAGTTACCGAGACCATCTCGCCTTGGGATATTATGCATTCAGGTACGAAATGAACTTAGCCTGTCTGGGTTTGGTGACTATGGAGATTACCCGCGCTAGCTGGGTCGTATTAACGGAGCCCGGAGAGAGTGGGGTTTTGGGGCGGCCGTTCCAGTGAACCGGGAGTCTGTAGAGTACCTAGAGGCTAGGTAGGGAGGTAGGTCATCATAGCCTCGTATTAGGGGACTGAGGGGGTAATTATTCCAGCTACGATGTGTAGGGACTTTGGCGACTTAGAAAAGGCTAATTTTATGGTTCTTTGACATCTTTTTCAGCAATGGCCAAAAGTACCACTTCACCTCAGGTGTTCCCAAGTAGGTACACTGAGCTGCTGCTACACGAGCGAGCCATTTGCCGTCTTACCGTGACTCGAGCTCCTTTACAAGCATGGATGAGTTTTCTTCTGCTCACGGTCTTACTTTTACCTATTCTTCCTTCTTCTCAGGACTCGACTTGATCAGTCGATGTGACATGCGTATATCCGTATCCCATTCATCATCCACTTATAGTCATACTGCCCGACCTCCAGCTTTTAAAGTTCCATCCATTACGCTGCAGTAAACACACCTAAATCCGCTTTAACTCCCTCTAGCCTCCCACCTCCCACCTCCATCCAACCCCTGCTTGCTGCCGCCGTTCCTTCCATTCTTGGCGAGCCATCCCATCCATTCCCCATCCCCGTCCCCGTCCCCGTCCCTACAAGTGGAAGCAGGTAATATTATCCGCTCGCATCTTTGTCTTTCCTCTCCACTTCTCATCGTCATCTCTCGTTTCTTCCCTTTTATTGACAATCCCTCATGAAGCGCGATACACTTTTTCGTCGCCGTATTTGAGCTCATAGTTGCTCACGCTTCATCGTCGACATGCGTCTCACTTCGACATCAGGGCCGAGGCCGGGCGCAGGCGGCATCATAGCTACACTGCTATTGACGCTCCACCCCTTGGTCTCTGCTCTCCAACTAGATCCTAATTCGACGAGTGAGTCACACCATGGAACAATCGCGGGGCTGCTCTTCTATGCGACGCATTCTGACACTCGAAACTCAATTCAGGTTCGATTAAATCGATTGCTAAAACAATCGCTAAGGATATGGTCGGCATGTACCATGGCCATGAGCCCGGAGGTACCCCAGGTCTACTACCCGACCCTTACTACTGTATGAAAGACCCGACAACCTTCTCTATATCTTCGATGCTAATCCCGTTGCAGGGTGGTACGCCGGTGCCTTTATGGGAACGTTGGTTGATTATTGGGCATACACGGGCGACGACCAGTATGTGGATCTCACCAAGCAGGCACTTTTATTCCAAGTTGGCGACCACGACGATTACATGCCTATCAACCAGACGAGAACCGAAGGGAACGACGACCAGGGCTTCTGGGCACTCACTGTCATGTCAGCCGCCGAATTCAATTTCCCCCATCCCAATGCAGACCAGCCTCAGTGGCTGGGTCTTGCCCAAGCCGTTTTCAATACCCAAGCAGCTCGTTGGGATACAGAACATTGTAACGGTGGTCTGAGGTGGCAAATTTTCCAGGTAACTCTCTCTACTATATATGTCTCCAAGTTCTATTATCACCTGTCAAGGTCCCTGGCTCCGCCCAGGTATCTCTGGGTTTGGTTCATCATGACAACTTCTAAAGCAGCAGACAAAGATACTAACAATTCTCTATAGTGGAACAAAGGTTACGACTACAAAAACTCGATTTCTCAGGCTTGTTTCTTTGCTCTGGGCGCGCGTCTCGCCCTCTTCACCGGCAACGACAGTTACGCCGATTGGGCCGATAAAACGTGGGATTGGATGGAAGGGACCGAATTTATTGACCCGGAGTCTTACTATGTTTATGACGGTGGCCACATTGGTAACAACTGTACCAAGCTGGTGCCTTACCAGTTCTCTTACAATGCAGGCGGCATGATTCTCGGCGCTGCGGCCATGTACAACTTCACCGAAAGCCCGGTGTGGAAGACTCGTCTTGACAATCTGCTTGAAGGTGCAAAGATCTTCTTCCAGGGCCCTCAAAAGAACATCATGTCGGAGGTCGCTTGTGAGCCCGTCAAGCTCTGCAATCTTGATCAGACGTCCTTTAAAGCATATCTGAGCCGTTGGCTTGCTGTTACGACGCAATGGGCCCCTCATACTCGCGAATTGATCATGCCACTCTTGCGAGCTTCAGCCATTGCAGCGACGGACAAATGTGTGGGAGGCGAGAACGGTCGGATGTGTGGCCTCTACTGGACCAAGGATAAGTTCGAAGGGCAAATAACCGTGGGCCAACAAATGGCGGCATTAGAAGTCACTCTTTCGTGCATGATTCAAGACCGAGCTGCGCCATTGACGAAAACTACCGGAGGAACCAGCAAGGCCAATCCTGGCGGTGGCGGCGAAGATATTGGACGAACAACTCCTGACCTAGACTACAAACCCTTACCGGCAGGAGATAAAGCTGGTGCCGCCATTCTCACTCTTCTTATCATCACTGGCCTCCTTGCCGGTATGCTTTGGATATTCTTTGACGAAACATCACCCAGTGGTCCTATTGATCAGATGCGAAGTCTTGGGTCGTCAACAACTGCTACATTTGCTGCTCTGGCTGCTGGCGGCGGTGCAGCCGCAATATTGGGACACAAGAAGAAGGAGAATGCCATCGAAAAGAATGGCGGCGTGTTTCCGGCATCAGGAAAAGGCAGCTCCCAAGTAAGCGCTGAAAAGCAAGCTGCATATGATGTGCCGGCTGGTGCTGACGATCAACCCATTGGGCACCACCGTCGAGTGTCAAGTATGCCGATGGGATGGCCACAAAATCCAGTAATGAGGGGAAGCACTGCATACGATTCTGACGGAATATACCCTGTGTCGGCTTCAGCACGACACTCTCGAGGGGACTGGGCTGTTGGCGGTATAGGCGAATCCAGCAGTGGCCCAGGCAGCTCGGCCGGTGGTAACAGGAGCTATGTCCAACAGGAGACACCGACTGGCGAAACCACACCAGGCACCGAGTCTAGCCTTCCACAAGAGAGAAACATCAAGAATGCTGCCCACCCAACCGAAGAATTTGAGCCTCTGGCAGGGAATCAACGAGGACCTTCGGGAAACATTGGGGTAGCACAATGATTCTTTGGTCTACTGGGCCATCATTGTTGTTTAGTGGAGACGGTTTGGGATTTATAAATTTCTTGGCGATATACGCTCAACTAGGGTTATACGAATGATTAATGCGTTTTGGGGGGCGTTCTGACGGCAATGGCGTATATATACTGGGCGGCCTATGTCAGGCTTTTGGGGATTCAAATATACAAATTGGATCGCCCTGTGGAAAGAAGGCCCATAGTTACAACAACTGAGCGATATCGTGCTCACTTGCATATCAAATTCACGATTTCTGTCCTGTCAACCTTGAACCTGTGAATAGACGTGATACATTCAAGTAAGTCGAATTGGACGGGACAAACTGAATCCCAACAAGGAGAATAGGTATATGTGTATATCAAGCATGATTACGATGGTGCCAAGAGGAGGTTGGCCAAAGCAATGTAAATCACTTATTTACACGATCAGTTCCCCTCAATCAGCATTGTGATACGTCTCCCTGATAGCCTTTTCCTCCCGTTTCAAGAACGTATCGAACGTGCTCAGCGGGATTCCCCATGCTTGGGCTTCCTCTTTGGTCGCAAACTGGGCCATTTCTCGCATCAAGAGCTGTCCAGAAATGAAGGGGTTTGTCACCTTCTGATCATTAATCTCCTCCTCAGAAAGGTACTCGGCTCTCAAATCCCTTCCCACTGCTTTAGAGAGCCTCTGCAGAATGACCTCTACCTCGAGCCACTCATCAGCATATGTGATCTCTTTTTCGTGGAAACGCTCTGGATTCAGGAAAGCCTCGCCGCCGAACTGGCCAATCGTTACAGTATCAGTCATAGGTAGAACAGTTGTAGGCATGAGGGCAGTCGTCCAGACACCCTTTTCGACGAGGCCGGGGTACATCCTGACGAATGGTTCGAGATAGTTGGCCATGAAGTTGCCGGGACGTAAAATGGTCCAGTGCTTGAAACCTGCACTCCTAAGCTGGTTCTCAATACCATGCTTGTTGCGCATAATAGTGTCCAGGAAAGTTCCTGGCTCAAGAGCAGTCAACTGGTCAGGATCTCCAGCGCCGAAGCCGCTCGAGAAGATGGCATGTTTAACACCAGCTGCTTTGCCAGCGTCGAAAATGCTGGTAGCCCATCGCCTTTCGGCAGTAAGATCCATGAAGTCCGGCATAAGTACAAGAAAAAGGGCTGTGCAGCCTTTCATGGCCTCCTTGAGTGCCTCTTTGGTGTTGTAGTCGCCGGGTGTAAGTTTGACTCCGATTGCCTCTAAGGCTTTGGCATTCTCGGAGGTTGGGTCTCGGGCGAGGGCTTGCACAGTGACATCTTTAGATCGCAGGTAGCGAGCGACGGCACCTCCTTGACAGCCGGTAGCACCACTAACGAACACTGTAGGTGTATACATGTTTGTGATTTAAGATAGTGTGTTTCTGGAATGTTGAGGTTGAAATAAATTGCTGTTATTGAGAATAGTTATGTGGCAGATGGCTGGGTAAATAAGATATGAGGTTGTTGGCTGATCATTGTGGGCCATAAATCAACCTTCTTTTATGTCCGTCGTCTGACAGTTTGCGGAGGTCCACCATTGTGCGAACGACGAACATTCAACCCGTCGCCGGAGATCCGCTTCTCTCTAACTGCAGACCTCCCGAGTCCGGGTCTGTTACGCCGGGCGGAGTTCCGCCCAGGTCCACTTTTCCCGGCGCTTTCGCATGTCCACTTCAACTCTTTTTGGTTGTTAGTCTGACCTTCATCTTTCACCATCACTTCCACTATCCTCTACGCCAGCACTTCGACTTCCGTATGTTCAGATATTGAGAGTGACTGCTTGCGGAATTCCCTCCATACACCATGTCTCTCACCGCTCGAGAACGCCGCAACCCCCCAAGTCGGCGGAAGTCATGCACTGCTTGCACTAAGGCCAAGCGGCGTTGCGACTTTGCTCTACCAGCGTGCCTACGATGCTCGCAAAGGAATATTTCCTGTCAATATCCTGCTCGCGCTCTACAAGGATACTTGACTCCTCAATCAGAATCACCAGAGACTATATCGCCTGGTCTGCTTACCAATGATGGTTCTTCCCCTGAAAGATCAGAGACCCTTTCCATTAGTGGATCTATGATTGAAGACTTCAACGCTGTTATCTCAAGCATTGATGCTAGTTCGAATGGCCTGGGAACGTTCGATATTCCGCTAGAGGATGTATCATTGGACCTTGTTCAACAACCGTACTCATTGACTGCGCCCTCAACGCAGGAGTTTGGAAATATCCCAGCAGTCGTCCTAAATCGCCTTCAGTGGGCAGTCGATGAGATCAAAGAGGCCCCCAAGAAGATGGTCCTTGAGAATCAAACACCTTGGTGTCATCCTTTACTCTACAAAGACGGGATGCCCCGATCTATGCAAGGTAGAGAGACATAAGCTAATCATCTTCATCGCCTAATGTCACTAACTTCAGCTTAGATGCTCACGCTTCTTGTGCACTGTATATGGCAAAGAATCGTGTCAACTCTCCCATTATATTTCGTAGCATAGAATCTCGCGTCAACGATCTTCTCTCGGCACCGCCACCTATAACTTCTTTGGACTGTCTGGCTCATACTCAAGCTCTTATACTTTACCAAATCATTCGATTATATGATGGCGATATTGGCGCTCGTGCATCAGCAGAGCATATAATTCCAGCGATCGAAGCTTCTGCGATATCACTCTTTTCCTATGCGCAGTTCAATATGAACGGAGCAGCCGGCGCTCTTCCTCTATTCCCCATAGCCCCTACCAAGACCTTTTGGCAGGACTGGATTCTTCAGGAGTCTCTACGTCGCACCCTCCTATTCTCTTTCTACTTTGTGCAGACCTACCGAATTATGGTCGGCTGCAAGATTCTACAATGCGACGGAAGACTTGGGCTATGTCACTCTTGGACAATGTCTGCGCATTTGTGGAATGCCATGACCCCGTTGAGTTTTGCTGAGGCCTGGAAAGAAAAGAACCATCATGTAGTAACGAACGCTGTCTTCAATGATGTCCTTGATAAAGCAAAAGCAGATGATATAGACATCTTTGGGAAGATTATGATTTCAAGTTTGTTGGGACGTGATGAGGCAGATGGGTGGTTCGCAAGTAAGGGTGGAAAGCTATGAGCACGAGTGGAAAAGGGCAAATACATCATTTGTGTGTTTTTCGTTGATCAACCTGGCGCACATATTTACCTAGGCAGCCTTGAGTCTACCTGAATTTGTTTTTCTCTTCTGATTTGCTTGGTAAACTTTGAGTACAGGTTACTGACATGGATAATTTTGCTCCGACGGAGACATTATATATAGCTGCCAAAACTTCCAAGTGAATAGGGAACAGATTTACCAGCACAGTTTTATATACATGAAACGGTTGGTGGGCAAGGCTGGTTTAAGTTTCAAAGGAACATATTGCAGGAATTACATCAGTCGCAGTCGATACTCAAACTGGTTTCTGATAATATTCGCATGAGGGTATGCTCCAGTTTGTTCCCAATGATTACAGCATCACCGACTGTGCGGCGGTCTTGTTGCGAGATACTGACACCATTCTCAAGCAACAGCGGGTTTAGCTCAGTTGGGAGAGCGTCAGACTGAAGTCAAACTTCGGGATATTGATATCTGAAGGTCATGTGTTCGATCCACATAAACCGCAAGCACTACTCTTTTGCTTCATGCGTGTACATCCTTGATGGATGGAGTATTCTTATTTTTAGTGTTTGAACTAAGTAAGATCCAGGTGGGCTCACTCAGCCAGGAACAACGATACCATCTCAACAGGACACCTACCTAGCACGTCTGTTTATTTGGTATGTACTATATATATACTACGTAGTACATCTCCTAAAGTATCAATGAAACGCATCGAAATATGTTTCAATTTTGTATTTCCCCGTAGCATCTTACTCGTCAAGACGAAACTGTCTAACAATATGCTTTGACTTCAAATTCTTAAGCAAGGTCCGCACGGCATTTACCATTTCATGTCCCAATGAGCCCACCAATAAAACTGTCAACTTCATAAAGATCGCGCCATTCACGGCGATGCAGGCTCAAAAGTGGATACAAACGGAGCCCGGTGGAAGTCAAACCCCGGTCTCATTCGCGGCATCGGGCAAGGCCAATCCAAGGGTCCATGTCTTACATCCCCTTAAATAGGATTCTTCCATAAATGCGACAACAGGCAACTAACAGATGTAGAAGCACTGATATTCTTCATGACCAATTTTGAGGTCTCATTATCATGTCCTCTCATCGTTTAAATACGAACCCTTCTAGGGCAGACCGCGACAATGCTTCTTTCCTCTCTCCGGTCGCATACGACGACGATGCTTCGTCGCTCCACTCCCGTAGCGACCAAGATACTGATACCGACGATGACGAGCTTATATCGCGTGCCAGAAATAGCAGAGAGCTGCGCGCGCACGATCGCATTGTCTTAGTGGAAGAGGATGATATCGATCGACTTGTTACCGATTCGCGACAAAAGCAAGAACGGGAACGCCGAGGCTCAGGACTTGCTGTACCTAAGCTGGGTAAAATCTTCACCCGACGAGGAAGTGGTTCAGGGAATCGTTCAGTCAACAGCTCAACAGAAAAACTCGTGGTTGAGAAACGGAATACTCGACGACAACGAAGACAAAAGAAGCGCGATACCCTCGTGGAGCATGCGCAGCATGGAGAAGATGGGGAGTTGATGTACGAGATGGAGGAGGGAGGGATGAAAGAAGGGAGCTCCACTGGCGAGAGTAGCGAGAGGGACGATAGTGACGAAATGGATCGACATCATCTGAATTTGATCGCCGAAGCAAAGTCCCAGCGACGTCGTAGCTGGCGTCGATGGGTTTTTATCCACTCTCTTATCGCCATTGGTTTCGCGATCCTTATCCTATTAGCATGGAAGCTATCCAAGAACCGAAAGAGCAGGTACACCAAGGTGAACCAGAATCTCGTCAGCAATGGAACTGCTCTTTTTGCGCCGACATCCCTTATCATCAGTCTGGACGGTTTCCGCGCCGACTTCCTACAGCGTGGACTGACGCCCAACTTGAACTCGTTCATCGCTGAAGGAGTATCACCGAAATGGATGCACCCGTCGTTTCCATCGGTTACCTTTCCAAACCACTACACGCTCGCAACCGGTCTGTATCCTGAGAGCCACGGCATCGTCAGTAACACTTTCTGGGACCCTGAGCTTCAATCGCAATTCTACTATACCCATCCCGCCCAAAGCCTGGACCCAAAGTGGTGGGGAGGGGAGCCTTTTTGGGTAACGGCAGAGAAGCAAGGAGTTCGAAGCGCTATCCATATGTGGCCAGGAAGTGAGGCACATGTTCTGCACACTGAACCAAGCTTGATGGATAAGTTCAACGGCAAGGAAACACTCGACAACAAGGTCTCCAGAATCATGGAATTTCTCGACATGCCCGGTCTGGAAGACAAGATAGTGGATGCCAGCGACATGCGTCCTCAGTTGATTGCTGCCTATGTCCCTCACGTTGATAGTGATGGGCATAAATTTGGACCCAACTCGACTGAGATTCGCCAGACCATCCAGAAAGTGGACGGAATGTTAGGAAAGATCTTCCACGGTCTCGAGGAACGCAATCTGACCAATATTGTCAACGTGATTGTTGTCTCGGACCACGGCATGGCAACAACCGATATCTCACGCCTTATTCAACTTGAAGACCTTATCGACACGGATAAAATTGAGCACATCGACGGCTGGCCCCTTTATGGTCTTCGACCCAAAAACATAGACGACCTCAAACCACTTTATGATCAGTTGAAAAAGAAGGCCAAGTCGAACCCGAACTTTGAAGTCTATCTCCGCGATGTAGACATGCCCGAGCGATATCATTTTTCCAAGCATACTCGTATTGCTCCTCTATGGGTGGTGCCTGAGACAGGATGGGCCATTGTCACCAAGGAAGAGTTTGACGTGGAAGAAGGAAAGAAAAACAATCTCGTCTATCACCCTAGAGGCCTTCATGGTTATGATCATGAGCACCCTCTTATGCGGGCTATTTTTATTGCCCGTGGCCCTGCCTTTCCCCACCCGGCAAACAGTCAAATCGATGTCTTTCGTAAGTTTTAATCTTTTTTGAAAAGGGATTTCCTGTCGCTAACATTGCTGAATAGAAAACATCGAAGTGTACAACATGCTGTGCGACTCAGTCGGCTTAACGCCGAGTCCCAACAACGGAACATTAAGGTTACCACTGAAGCCGATCGGTGTCCACAAGCCGGAAGATACACTTGCGGAGCCAGAAGACCCCCCGACCGCCCCCAAGGAGTCGACTCGTCCAACTGTGGAGGAAAAACCTTCTCACCCCGAACGACCGACAGTTCCTCAAAAGCCTAGCCAGCCTGACCGGCCAACAGTTCCAATTGCTCCTTCGGAATCAGCCAAGAGTACCACAGTCTCGCTCAAAAAGCCAGCGAAACCATCCAAGTCAGCAGCTCCATCTAAGGAGAGTGGTGACAAGGATGAGGACGGTGATGGTAACAGCGATAGTGATAGTGACGATGACGATAATAATAAAGACGAGAGCATCTGGGACTGGTTTACACATAAGGTGGAAAAGGTCTGGCACAAGATCACTAGCGATGATTAAATATTGTAAAAGGGGCGTGAGTTATTGTACTTCTTTCTGATGGTCATGATGGCGTTTGAGGCGGATGGCGATATTATGATAGGCTTGATGGGCCCGGCGTTTATTATTATGGGGGGACATGGTTTAGAATTGCGATTCGTCCAGGCATAGTTGGCATCAATCTGATATTGTTCTTTCCTCCTTTCAACCGTGCTTGAAAATGAGGCGATGTGAGGGGCTATGCATGCTGTTGCCTTTGTTGTTACACACATTCTTTCAACAGCCTGGTTTCTTTCATTTCTGCCACGTATAATGCATGATAGGCTACTCCGTAATTGAAAGACAATTGCACTTCCAACACTTATCCGTGCATTCATCTAAGAGCTAACTGGGAAATGTTTCACCTGCAAGCCGCTGAATAAAGAGACAGAAGGAATAGATGCGCACGAGAATCTTGACGAGGAGAATACGGCTTGCGCATTTTGAGGTTATTGTCTGTCGTTTGTATTCATCACTTACCAGAGATAATTGATATAGGTGGTTTTTTGGAAGTACATTAATATCGATGATTTCATAATAACTGGGCTGGAAAGAGTATCAAAGTGGATCCCTGTGCCTGCCTGCCTGTGAAATCAGAGCCGCCCCGGCAATGTGAGTTGCCCCTCCCCCACTCACTACCTTACAGCGCCAAGTACCTATGGAGGTGCTACTGCTGCCTGCAGGTGCATTAGCTCATTCTCCACCGTGAATGGCTGGCTACGCGTGACGCGGCGTAGCTCCTTCCTTCCACGCTGTCGGATACCAACACCGGGCTGGCTACTGTACAGTACCTTACCTACCTTAACTAACCTCTCTAACGAGTTAACCTACACTCCACATTCAACAACCCGCAACCTTACATTTTCAAAGCAATCACAACCTCACTCAGCCTCAGCCTCATCTCATACATCGTAAGATCAAGAACACCAGCGGCCTCGCTCAGGAGGCAACGAAGACTATCACGACTCACTCACAGACTTTATCTGCCCAAACACCGAACCTCATTCTCGGTCGTTCAAGTCTCTTGTGTACCCAACGTTCTTTTGATGGATGGGCTCTTGCCCCTGGTCTTTTCCTACTGTCGCTGACCGAGAACTCTCGGGTGCTGCTGCGCTTGTGCGCTGTCTCGTAGCCTGCAGCTCAGAATGTCTGACCACGACACTGCCTCCATGAGCAGGCACGAGCTTGGCGAGGAGCTGACAGTGCAAAATGTTGTGCTCAGGTCCCTCGCCGATGCGACATATGATGGAGCTGAGGAAATGCGACAAGATGCCCACCTCGAGATTGCTCGCCTCAAAAAGCTTCTTCACAATCTTAACCAGAAAAAACAGGCTGGTACCCGTAAGTTACTTTTATGTATGCTACCTCGGTTTTGTTCCTGATCTGACTCTGCTCCTCACAGAAGAAATCTTTCAAGACAGACAAGATAGACACCTCAATACAGCTTCTGCCTCAGGTATGATGAGATCTGTTTTGCTCTTATTCTGTAAACTTTCATCAGAACTGCCTATTCCAAGAACCACCGTCATCTGATGTTGAGAAACTTGAACTTGCTGCTTGTGATACAGCATCCTCAGTTCGTTGGGTTCTTACAGGTCTCTACGTCACTCACTCAAATACTTCTCAAGCCAAGCATGCCATTGCACGCACGGCAGCTCCAACATTCACAACATTCTTGATACATGCTTTTCTCCGTACTCTAGGCTGACTTTTTGTTTTCAGATGATCGACAGTCTGATACACCAAACACCATGAATCCCCCACGGCAAGGTAGCTTCTCCTTGCCAAGCCGGAAAAGGGGCGCAGAGTCAGCTCGTCTGTCCGCTCACGACAATTCTTCCAAAACCCGACGAATATCCCCTTTACCCAGGGATGACGTCTTCTCAACTACCTTTCCTAATGGTAGCTCAAATGAAGAACCCATTGACTTCGTCGACCTTACTGGGTAAATTTCACTAATTCATATTGTCCTTGGCTCGAAAGCTGACAGAATCATATTAGGGAGGACGATGACATGGGCTCCGACTTTATTGCACAGCAGATCAAGGCGGAGGATAGACAAAAGCAAGAATGGCGAGATCGACAGCTTGCAAAGCAACTTTCTAGTCAAGATCCACCTAGTCAGGTAGCAGGATCGCAGTCTCCTCATACTAACGCTTTCACTCGTCTCATGAGCAGTCAGCCTCCTGCCCCGACCATAGTTGATGACGATGAGGATTCGTTTCGCATTCCGGGTGCTTATGATGCGCGATGGGATGATTCACTTGGGGCTGGGCCATCTTTCAACATCCCTCAGAGACGATTAGACCCTCAATATACACCTGCGTCAAGTTCTACAAACCGGCATGCCATCAAGGAAGATCCAGACATTATCTTTGCTGGATCTATTGTTAAGCGCTCGCCAGCTCGTATGGAGCGTCCAAGTCCAGGTTTGACCATGGGTTACCCTGATTTGACAAGACGTGGCCATTATATGCAACCCCATTATGGGGCTAGGCCCGCGCCTTCATATGTACCGGGTTCGTATTCACCCCCGTCAGCTCTGAGCGATATCATCGGGCGAACCCACGGGATTGACTTTACCAACGGTACATATCCGACTGGTGATCCAATCCCTCCAAACTATCTGGACAGGATGGAGGCTATTTATGACCAGACTACTTATGACCATGGCCCGGGATTGGACGAATCAGAGCTACAGGAGCTGTTGAAGAATATCTCTACTGATATGGATCTTCCAAAAATGGATCCCAATGATGTACCAGCTGGTTTGAAGCGGTCGCTATATCCGCATCAGAATATTGCTCTTGCTTGGATGAAAAAAATGGAGGAAGGGACAAACAAGGGCGGTATCTTGGCTGACGACATGGGATTGGGGAAAACCATCTCAACACTCGCGCTTCTTCTGGCCCGTCCAGCCACGACCCGGCCTAAGGTACGTGGTTAGAAATCATCATCAAGTTAAAGACTAACCGGACAGACAAATTTGATCATCGCTCCTCTCGCTCTCCTTCGCCAGTGGGAGGAAGAGATCGCTACGAAGACCAAACCTTCCCATCGGCTTTCGGTATACGTACACCACGGCAGGAAGACCACAACGGATGAGTTGCTCAAATATGACGTGGTATTGACTACCTATGGCTCACTCGCCCAAGAGCTCAAACGATATGACAAGTTGAAAGAGGAGCACGAGGGCCAGGTCATTGACTGGAGCGACAGAACTGTCAACCTCAAATTCCCACTCCTGCACCCACACAAGGCTAAGTTTTACCGTATCATTCTAGATGAGGCGCAGTGCATCAAGAATGAGAAGACCAAGTCTGCCAAAGCGTGTAGCCAGCTTGCCGCAACCTACCGGTGGTGTCTAACAGGAACACCAATGATGAATGGAGTTTTGGAACTCTATTCTCTTATCAAGTTTCTCAGGATCAGGCCCTACAGCAAGTGGGAAGACTTTCGCCAGGTATGCTAGTTGGTCCATGCTGATAACCTTCTTCTAATTTTCAACTTTTTAGGGATTTGGTAGACTTTTTGGTCGCAACGGCGACCCAAAAAGCACTGCTATGAGGAAACTACAGGCGCTTCTCAAAGCCATAATGCTTCGGCGCAAAAAGAACTCGCAGCTTAACGGCAAGCCTATTCTCAGACTACCTGAGAAGACCGAAGAAATTGTGTATGCCGAAATGTCTTCTGAGGAGCGTGACTTTTACACTCAGCTTGAAAAGCAATCGCAGGTGCTAGTAAACAAGTATCTTCGGGAAGGCACTGTGAGCAAGAATTATTCAAACATTCTTGTTCTTCTGCTTCGCTTACGCCAAGCATGTTGTCATCCCCATCTCAACCTCGACGTGGATGATGCGGGATCGTCTTCTATCTCTGACGAAGAAAAGAAGAAGCTTGTGGGAGAGTTGGATACAACTATAGTGGAAAGGATCAAAGAGATCGACAGTTTCGAGTGTCCTATTTGCTACGACGCTGTTCAGTGCCCCAGTTTCTTCATCCCTTGCGGACACGATAGCTGTGGTGAATGTCTGGTCCGCATTGCAGAAAACGCCTCCACGGTCAACATACAAGAAGGCAGCGAAAGCAACCGGGCTAAGTGCCCAGTCTGTCGCGGCCAGTTTGACCCCGCCAAATGCTTTTCCTATGATATTTTCCGACAGGTGCATATGCCTGAAACCATTGAGCAAGGATCTGAAAAGGAGTCGAAAGTTGATGACGACCTTGACTCTGACACAGACTCGGACACAGACTCCGAATACGCTTCAGACGATGAGGTCGATACCAAGGGCAACCTCAAGGATTTCATCGTTAACGACGAGCTTTCCGACGAGGAGGGCTTGGAGACGGTCAAAAAGAAGCGCAAAGGAAAAGGCAAGGGGAAAAAGAAGGCCCTGGACGTCAAACCTTCGATGCTCAAAACATTGCGCAAAGAGGCTTACAAGAATCGCGATGCTTTCAAAAGGTACATGCGCTACCTACGGAAAACTTGGGAGCCTGCTGCCAAAGTCACAGAATGCATGAACCTTCTCAAGCAAATTGAGGAAACAGGTGAGAAGACAATCGTCTTCTCTCAGTGGACTCTGTTGCTTGATCTTCTGCAGGTGGCAATGTCACACGAGAAGATGGCAAAGCCAGAAAGATATGATGGTTCCATGTCGGCAACGAACCGCAACATCGCGGCTCATAATTTCCGAGACCGTAGAGATACCAAAGTAATGCTGGTTTCTCTTAAAGCCGGGAATGCGGGTCTCAATTTAACTGCTGCTTCTCGTGTTATTATCATGGACCCTTTTTGGAATCCATACATCGAAATGCAGGCTGTTGATCGGGCTTATCGCATTGGTCAACAGAAAGAAGTCAAAGTGTATCGTATCCTCACGAAGGACACTGTCGAAGACCGCATCATCGAGTTGCAGAACAAGAAGAAGGAGATGGTTGAAGCAGCGTTGGACGAGAACGAGGGCGGCAAGATTGGACGACTGGGAGTGAACGAACTTCGACGCCTTTTCAGAATTGGAGATTAGCCAGGAGGCTAACCGGTGTATTCAATCGTCGCTGGCGTAAGGCCAGTGTTTCCCACTGTCAATATGGTATTGAGGGAGGTTGATTTGCTTTGTTAGACTTAAGCGAGGTTGACGGCTGGAACACGGCCATTGCCTGAATCGATATTATGACTCCACGCCGCCGACTTAGCTATTGATTTATTTACGGAATGTATGGCACAAGGAAAGGGGACAATGGTACAGAAAAGGGGTACTCGGGTCTTCTCGATGACCTGAGGAAAAGATCGTAGGGAATGCCGGTTATGGCTAGTGTTTGACGCCCATAGAGGGGCAGGTGTCCTGCAATGTTATGATGACAGCAAGAACTTCATTGAGATAAATGCGAATGTCAGAAAAAGATTTTCAGTTGCCGTGATATCATGCCTTCTCTCAAGCCGTTTCTCAAGCCGTTACACAAGCCGTTACACAAGCGGAACAGACTTGCATATGCATTCTACTAACTAATACGTACTGCGTAAGCGCAGTTGCTTGCTGAGGTAGTATGGCATGGCTTTGTAGTAAAAACAACTCGTTTGAATCTTCAAGTCCATCGTCTATGTCATATCTCTAACGCCCGTATTCCGATTCCCCCTTTCTGTGCCGTCGACAAGCTCGGCATTCTCCTGAGTGCTCTTGAGCTCGTTTAACAGATCTAACCCCCCTACTCAGCTCATGTCTGACTAGTCAAGAGCGCCGTTCTTCTAAGAAAGCATCTTCTGAGTCTCCCGGTTGACTATGTCTTGCACGGACTCCCTCGTGGTGTCATCGGACCAGGTCCACTCCTGGCGCATCGTCTTTCCATCGGTCAAGGACGTGCTCCTCACCTGTAAAGCCGGCGTTTCCGTGATCGCGAAGGACAGCTCAAACTCTTCCTTCTCGAGGTTCCGGATGGAGTTACCTTGAATACTCTTGATCCAAGGAGAGGCAAGACTGGAGAGGTAGTGCTCGACAAGCAGACGTGTGGCCGCAGTGCCGAGATAATCAGCCAGGGCATCAGGGTCTGGATATCCTTCCCGGTAGGGAGCGCAGACGGATGACAGAGGGGAGTTAGGAGGCGTGATTACATAATAGTATGTTGCGGTAACTGGAAAGTGGAATGTTCGACCACGGACAGTAAACGTGGTGTTGGGAAGGATAGTGAGCTTGATATTGAACTCGATTGGTTGTAGCATATTTCGGATCATGGTTTGCGAAGATGCAAGCTGATTAGGACCTTGATTCGCAGGATCAGAGTCGGAGAGAGAGGTTGTGGCTGTATGAAGGACAAAGCGAGAGGGGAGACCGGCGCGCTTGAGTGACTGGACAAGGGCACCAATGTGCTTGGTAACAAGTCTGACATTGTGGAGGTGCATGAGGCGGGCGATGATGGGTCGAAGAAGGGCATGAGTTTGTTGACCTCGAGATCGTGGGATGTGTGGTGGCATAGGGCGTGTTCTTGTAAGCTCGTTCTGTCTGTGAGCATAGCCAAGGAGGACGTGTAACGCGAGCGATATCGTCTCAGCTGTATAGCTGTCTGGAAGAGTCTCATCTGACGAAGCCTGAGAACTCAGCGGCACCAGCTCCAGAATGATCCTCGATTTAGACGCAGGGTCGATGTCACAGATTAACCGAGGGCCGTCTAGCTTGACATCGTAGGCTGCTAGGGTGCGAGCTTCGCGCGTGAGCTCGTGCCAAAGCTCTTGTGAGAATATGGTGTTGCGGGCTTCAAGAATTCTCTGCTCGAGGGGAGCGTCATCAGCTGTCTCTGCCGGTAGAGCAGAGCGGCCGGTGACTTGGCCTTCCTTCTCATAGGTTACCACGACTCGTTCTGACACTCCTCCTAGTCGGCCACAGTCAAGTTGAACTGCCCCATCGTCGCCTCGTCTCATAGGTGCAAGGCTATTTCTATACTCAGGTGCAGCTGTTGGATGCGTTAGCAAGAATGCGATCTGACATATATGGCAATAGATGGCATACCCTCTGAAAAGCCAAACCGGACACCCAGGATATGTCTCTCGTGGGGAACCCTGGATATAGACCAGCCAGTTTTTTGAACAGCCAGTATTTCCTCCCAGTATTTACCCTCAGCAGCAACCTCCTTTTCTAAGAAGGAGCTAGCAGCCTCAGCAGCATCCCGTGCTTTGTCGGTCTGCATCAGGGTCAAGCCCAAGGCGATATTCTCCTGCTCTTGCGCCTTGGCTGGGGTAATGGGCGGATTATCCAGCTTATCAGCGCCCAATGTGCCGATTCCGACCATTTCTCGAAGGCCCTGCGATAGAGTTGCTCCGGCTTGTGTCGGGTTCTGCTTCGATATGAGGAGAGAGAGGAAGTCGAGAGTAAGGAGGGCCGTGTTTGCTGCGACGCTGAGGGTAAATGTTAGTATTTGCAAATTTGTATAAATTGTATAATGTTCAGTCTGCTTGAACATAAAGGGTCTCATACTCAAGGTTCTTCAGCATTTCCATGCGCACCTCCTGGGGGTCGCTCATGGCATCCTGATCCTTGTCGTCGTCTTCATCACCATCCGCCATGTCGGCATCTTTGTCCTGCGCATCTCCGTTCGCCGCATTCTCTTGTGCAATCTCCTCTCTTAGTTTGGCCTCCGATAGAGCTCTGAATCCTCCAGGTTCCGCATTGACGCGAGCAATGAACTCAGCAATGGTTTGAGGCTTGCGATCGGCGACGGGATTTGGTCGGAGAGACAGCGGTTGGTCGCTGTCGCCTGCTGTCATGATGGGTCGTTCCTGGTGATGTCTGTCGTATGCTTGTTGTTCGGTATGGTATAGATGTTGATTGCGCGACCGTGGCTAGAATAATCGTCTTTAATTGTTCTTTTTCGAGGAAGAAAATAGTCTTTGTTGATGGTGTTGTCGTTATTGGACTTTCCGCCTACATTAGCTCCCGCGGTATGACGGCGGGGCCAGCAGCTTAGGTGGGTCTTGCCTATTGAATAACTTAAAGCTATATAATTAGCCTAGGTACGCTATCAAACTCATAATTCACTTAAAATGTTAAAGTTCATACAAGTTCTTAAATTGTAGCGTAAACTTTATTGTTCTTTTTCAATTGGGGAACAATCGAGAATTTCAATCGTAAAGATGAACGAATTTCCATCAGTCTACATAAAGCAAATCATCCCGTTCTATCTACATATGTTGTCATGTCTCGCCTTCGAAATAAGATCACCTCTCCAAATTATATACGAGTATGCTGTAAAAAGACCCCACCCAGTTTCGCCAATGCAATGCTATATAATTCTATTCGTCAATATGAGGCTATTCGTCCTTTAAGCTGGCCGAGCTACTCCACGCCTCATCGTTTTCGGTCCGTCGATGCCCCTCTCGCTGCAACATTCTCCATCTTCTCAGCTTGGACTGGGGATTGTCGCCCGCCATTGTGGGCATAAGATCGTCTTCAAGAATGGGGACATCTCCCAATGGATCAAGCTGGTCGATAATGTCAGAAATCTCGGTGGGAGGAACGGACTTGAAGACAGCTTGAACATCGTTGTGAGGCGACAGGGAAGAGAACTGCCACTTGGATCGCTTTCCAGCAGCGCGTCGGGACTGCATCCAAAGACGACGTCGCTCCACGAAACTAATCAGAAGAAGGGTGGGCATGTTGAGAGTTCGGATCAGAGCCACGTTGACGATGTGGAAAACCCGAGCAGAGGTAACAAGCTTCAAAGGCAAAAGTGTCATGAGAGCAAGAATGTTAAAAGGGGGAGGATAGGAGAAGATTGAGTCACTCTTGACGCCCTCGAAAGTCAAAACAGCTCGTCGGAATTGAATCTCAGCGGTTTCGTCGGCAACGATCTTGGAGAAGGTATTGGTGAGCATGGCAATGAGAATGGTCAAGAAGAGTGTGTTGCCGAGGAACGCGAAGGCGATCATGAGCGCAGGACCAAGGATGATGTGAAAGCGCACCGACTCCTCAATTCCTTCACCATCCAAACCAAACCAAATCCAGAGCATCCACTTGCCCACGACATACCAACTGAACTCTTCGTTGTCATCATTACTAGCACTCACGAGCCATTGCAAAGCAAGTAAGAAGCCAGTGAAGCACCAGGTGGCAAGAAATGTTAGCACCGTAAAGTCCTTCATCATGGCATGGACAGAGATAAAGACAAGATTGTTGGGCAATATGTTGAAAGCAACTCGGGTCATCATGACAGGTGCTGCAATACACAGTATCGGTAATCCGTACCCAGAATGAAGCTGATCGAGTAGAAAATCGTAGATTCGAAGGATGAGATAGGCGCCAAAGATGGAAGCGAATGTGATGTCGAGGAATGCCCATAGGTTTTGTGCGTGAACTGCCCAGCCGTGTTCGATTATGGCAGCCATCTTCTCGAGAAGCCAGCCAAACGTGTATATGCAAAAGGCATATTCCCACATATTCACTTGGGAATGGCGAGAAATCATAGTCATGATATAAAGGCCTAGAAGAATAACGAAATGAACAAGCTCGATGAGATTTCGATTACGAGGGACGATAAGACGGTGGTGATTAAGAAGAGGCGCCGTCCGAGGGTCGTAAAGAGATATGGGGCGTCGCTTGTAGTGATCCGGCAGGAAATCCATGAATGAGAGCGGCGTGTAGATAATTTGTCCATTGTGAACTGCATCGACAGCTCGTTGACAGGCTGCGGAGCTGATGAAGAACTTGCTCTCAGAAACAATGGCCAATTCCAGCGCTGTGAGTTTTCTCTCGGAACCAGGGCTGTCCTGAGAAGCTCCAGGCCATTGTGGTCGGTTAGCTGGACGCTCCATATGACTAGGTGCGCCTTGAAACGGGTCAAACCCCTCAACGAGGATATGGGCAAGCAACAAGAGACCTTGGGGTCCTGGGTTGTCTTCGTGGAACCGGCGGAGGACTCGACTAGCGAGTAGCTCACACAGAATTGCGCGGGCTTGGTTGACACTCTGATGAACTTCAGTGGACTGGTCCCTCAGAAAAGAGACACGATTTGCCAACAGACAGTAAACTGCATGATAGTAAGTCACAGGCTCAGGGTGAGATCTTAGACTTGAACTCACCAACCGAGATGTCGTCCGGGTTGTAAAGTCTTTCGACTAGAGGTCTTACAACCAGAGCGTTCATCTTGGGGTCTCTGAAATGCTCCATAGTATAAGGATCATCTTTGCAATGCGTTAGATCTCATCTTTCACGACCACATTGAGGATGACTTACCAATACTTGCAAGAACTAATCGACGGACTCTACACTCAAGGAGAGTTAGCACGCTGAGTCTCCATGCCGGGAACAATGCAATTCCATGATGAGGTTATACAATGGCTCACCGCAGACATTGAACCAGTTTTGTGAGGCTGCAGGATTGGGACAAGTTTACCGGTGAATAGTCATGTAAACAGGTAACTCAGTTGTCGTCAAATTGAGAGTCGATCTGTTTCCTTCAACGAGACATCCCGTGGCCTCGGCATCCTCGGCCACGTTGAGAAAACCCTCATCTTCATCGTCGTCGACAGGCTTGAGCCAGTCGTTGGAGCGCTCAGTGCTTCGGCGGATCACCATGGTGAGAGCAGATTTTAGAGTATTAATTGACTCCCGCAATTCTCTTTTTTGCTTTCTTCTGGTTCAACTGGCAATTTCTCCTTCAAGTACAATTCGAGACAGGCCCAGAAGCGTTGGAGAAAGTAGGAGGAAAGTTCCAATACGAGGCGAGACGCTTTATGCGTTATAGTGAAGGCCCGTCCCAGTGGTAATTTGGGTCATTCCGTACCCCTGAGCGTTCATTCCGAAATGACTTCAGCCAATGGGCGCTCACTAAGCCTATCGTGGACCCGCCTGGCAGGTACGCGTCTTTGTAGGCGAAATGTTGATTGGATTGCAATTGTTTACGTGGATAAGCGAGTATTGTATTTAAGCATTACGAGTCTATCCCTTAGTGATGATTTATTTTCTGAACAAGTCTCAACAGTTCACGGACAATGCCGTGGAGGATATCCGTAGAAAGCTTATCCCCCTGCAATTGGGTTTAATTCAATTCGTGGCTGGCTTGCATTTGAATGAGAGACGCCAATTCTCATTGGAAGCGGTGGCTGATACCCCTGAATCCCCTTCACAGTCGCAGATCTACAACGCTAAATCCAGGGTCCAAATTCAAGAAATGCAATTCTCGAAAATCCTATAGTGGTACGGCAGCAACATGCCTCTAGGCTTCAAGTCACTCCGTCTGTGGTCAGATGCTATAATGGTTTATCATAACTGAAGCATATCATCGCCTACCTGTCGTATCATCCCGACATTACTCTCATTCACGAAATAGCTGCGCCATTGAACTATATCTGCCATTGGCTTTATTGGGGCTTACTCTCTAGCACGGAATTTACCTTGACCAAATTATCTCATTCGAGAATCGGCGGACGGAATGATTTGGACCGAAGAATAAAACAAACCCCCTGATGGACTGCAAACTTCCAGCCCTGCCAATCCCCCACTTCCCTTGCATCACAATAACACCCTCGAAGCAGGTTCTAGTGTTTGAGGCACGCCAAGATGCTTCAAGTAATACTTTGAGTTTGGTCTCGCCGCAGGTAATTCGTCATCTAACTCAGAAGTACTCAAATCGTTGGGTCACTCGCCTCGAGCGAGGCCTGGCATTGTTCATCCCCGATTTTATTAGGAAGGATGTCGCATTCTTGGCATTACCATTTGACAAGAGAGGAAGTGGCTTTTTTGAAGTATCCCGTGAGTTGACGGGTATGTCACTGATACATCTCAGCTAGCATCGTACGTAGCCGTGCCACTCAACAAGTACCTAGCATAGTAGGGGTTCTCAAACACTGTCTGTTTGTACCCAGATAAAACATTGTACCTACTGTTACGGAGTACTATGTATTTTAACAGTCACAGCTGTCCCCCCCTCACCAGCAACACATGACCATCGCCTGGCCTTGGTCACAGACAAGCTTGGATATGGGGTAACCCAGTAATGGTCTAGCGAATGCTTGGCTCTCAAATGGTGGCGTTCCTGTGCATGCAAATTTACTCGCCAAGATGCGCAAGAGTGGCAGTGCTTGAAGACAAGCAAAACGAATGAAAAGAAGCAGAGATTGGATGTGAGGAGAAACTTTTGGTTCTGTACGCTGTATCTGTATCCGTAGGGTAAGGGCAATTGTCTACTGACACATGCCACGCGACTTGCGACCTTTGAGCACCTCGGTTGGTTCAGGTCAGCGGAACATTACACAGCTGATTGACCAGCATCAGAGAGGAGCACACAGTACGACAGCCAATGTCGAGGCAGCGATTGATCGTGTCTACCAGGCACTCCCTGGACCTATTAATTCTTGCCCAGCCTTGAAGAGTCCGGGGGAGCAACGGTGGAGATCCGGCTGGCGGGGATGTTGACGGTGGATCTGATATGCATCTTGATTGATCTGGATTTGAAGAAATGGTTGCAGCGTGTGAAGAATAGTATAATCGATCAAGAGACGGGAGTTGGCATGGACAGTTCAACAAGCCGGGACTCGACATGTTAGCCGAGGAGACGACGTGTAACTTCCATATGCAAGCACCCGACCTGTTGGGGGAGATGTGTCAAAGACAGGGCACTCTTAACTTGAATTGTAACACACAAACACATTAACTTTTTGGAGGTTGCATGAGACTATGAGTGACCAAGGTCCCTGGGTCAAGGTAGTTGAGCTCTCCATAGTTATGCGTGGCGCAAAATGCTTAAGCAGTTTAAGGCAGGCCATCCTGTGGCTCATTGCTCATCCTAGTCTAGTTGGTAGAGAATTTGCATCAAGAGTGAGAGAGAGGTCCGGCGGCCTTAACATTAAGACTGTGGTCTTCGTCCTTGCACCATAATACCACGGATTTTGAAATGCCCTTTAACTCCGTATTCCGTGCGTCGGCAAGCTAAATATAAAGTGCTGACTGCTGCTGACAATGGAGGATCCGGATGGAACGGGTATTTACTTTGTAAGCCCGGGATTGATGATGTTGGAGATGGGAATGGGGAATGGGGAACGAGGGCACGCGCCAACCAGCTCCAAGACAAACTCCAAGCTGCCAAGACAAGCACAAAAACCAAGCACCGGCCTCAACGTAACGGCCAAGCTATGGTTAAGTACTTAACTTATGGGAGGGGTGAGACCAACTAGGGGGACCATCAGAGATCTGGTGATTCAACAAACACACATAGCCAGAAATAATCCCAGCCCAGGGGATATGTCACTCGCGGCGCATCCTATCCTCCCAATTCTATCCAATGACGGATAAACCAATGGCCGCCTATTCCAAAGAAGCCAGAAGCCGGAAGCCAGAAGCCGGAAGCCAGAAGCCGGAAGCCAGAAGCCGGAAGCACTCGCGTTGATGACGACCCATAGTCCAAGGCATAAAAGTCTTGTCGTCGTTGTCTTGAATTTCTGTGGTCGCAAACCTGCCAGCGCAATTTTTGGAGGATCCATTTGTGACGCAATCAAGACGTCCGCCCGCTGAACCTCCCCAGTAGCCCAAGCGTCTTGAAGCTTCCCTGTAGTTAGCTATACGGGCTAGAGCCTGAAAGGGAATACTGCTATGAGCCCCATATGTATATGCGAGTATCTTTTGTGTATGAGGGGAGATTACTGCAAGACTTTGATTTTCTTTGAAGTGTATCGCTTATTGGCTTTATTAATATTCCGGGTAATACCACAATTCATACAGGTCTTACCCTCACTTTCACAAGTAAAGTCTCAGTGTGATTGTGAAAAGCTCAATAGCCACTTACCATATCCTCACCTCTTACCAACCAGGGTGGCTGCGGTCACTGTAGACAACCAAAGTCTGATCCCACCAGGGGCTGTTGTATTATTGTGTTTACGCGAGTGACTGCAATTGATCAACCCTACATACTGATCTAAACTCCCGAGAACAAGGCATCGTAAAGGTCCCTTCTCGGTGTTGTTGAAGATTCCCTGTCAGGGCGGGACTCTAGCTCAAGGGTAGGGTGTCCACGCCGGTGATAACAAAACTTACTACCTACCTGTATTCTGTCTCATGGAACGATCCTGTTGCGAAAGCGCCTAAAAAGAAACTTAGTAGGGTAAGCCAAGACGATATGTATCTTAGAGTAGAGTGGTCTAAAATCCTACCATCCTTACTTTAGCCAAGCCTTTGCCTGAACAAGGTGCTGTAAATGGATTGGATGTCAAGATAACCTCCATACCGCTGATGAACTAAAAAATTGACCGTGCAGGGGTACTTTGAGGTACTTTGCGGCGCTGGAGCCCTGGACATTCCCCACCTTTCAGTTGGTCCGGGCGTTGTTGGCACCGTACCTTTCTGCTGTGCCGTGTCTGTCCTGCAGTCCTGCAGTCCTGCAGCACACCTCAGGCTTCTTGCTTCTTTTTGCTTAGCAGCCCTTACCTTAGTTTAGTTCACTTTGCTTGGAGCCAGCTGCAGCTCCCGTCCTTCTCCACGGCCACTCTTTCTCCTACGTCGTTTCCGTGGCTTCGCTTGCCGTTGCCGTGCCTTCCCTCTCTCGCATTAATTCCACCAGCCTCCCCCTTCGTCTTCTTTCCCTTTTCTTTCTCACACTTCGTGATACCCTCATCCTCATACTCGCACTCGCACTCATACTCACCCCTCACTGTCGTCATCGCAGACCACCCTGTAAAGTCGTCTGCCCTCGCTCATACTCAGTGTCACCGTCACCAACTATCTCATCTACCCTCTACACACCCGCTGCTCCGTAGCTACCACCACTCTTCCAAGATGGCGACTGACTGGACAACGGGCATCATGCCTCTGCACCAAGTGCACAAGCCTCCTTTCACTATCGAGGCCCCAGGCTACGAGAAGGTCCCCGGCGAAACAATCCCCCGACGTCATCCCAAGGCCAAGGACGGTCTCGTTAACTACTCTGCTCCCGACGCTAGAACTGTCTTCCAGATTGTTGAGCGCAGCGCTCGACTCTACCCCAACCACCATGCTGTTGGTGATCGCAAGCTCATCAACATGCACGTTGAGAAGAAGAAGGTCAAGAAGAATGTTGATGGCGAGGTCCAGGAGGTTGAGAAGGAGTGGTCCTACTTTGAGCTGACTGGCTTCGAATACTTGACTTACCAGCAGTATCACGAGCGCGTTCTTCAGATCGGTTCTGGTCTACGGAATCTTGGGTTGACTAGCAACGACAAGCTTCACGTCTTTGGCTCCACCAGGTATGTTCAAACTTGCCGGGTTCTACAATTGTCTTCAAGTTTCTGACTCCTTGCTGTGTAGTATTGGTTGGATCTCTACTTCCCACGCAGCTGCCTCTCAGTCTATCTCGATTGTCACCGCATATGACACACTCGGCCCCAGCGGCGTTGAGCACTCTCTCGTTCAGACCGAATGTACCGCTATGTACGTCGATGCGCATCTCCTCAAGACCGCTTCAGGACCCATCAAGAAGTCATCGGTGAAGACCGTCATTGTCAACGACCGAACCATGTTTGCCAAGGGAGGCGAACTCCAAACGTTCAAGGCGGAAAACCCTGACCTCAATATCGTCACTCTGGAGGAACTTCGTCAGCTGGGCGAGCAGAACCCCGTCGAGCCAAACCCGGCCAAACCAACCGACCTTTACTGTATCATGTACACTTCTGGCTCCACCGGTCTGCCTAAGGGCGCTTGCATCACCCACGAGGCTCTTGTCGCTGGAAGTAAGTTGATTCTGCGCCTGCCTACACTCATATAACTAACTTGTGCCCAGTCACCAGCTTGTACACATGTGTAGAGGAAAGTGTAAGCGACAAGGAGTGCATCCTTGCCTTCCTGCCTCTTGCCCATATCTTCGAAATGGCCCTCGAAAACCTTGTGATGTTTATTGGAGGAACACTAGGATACGGCAACCCTCGAACGCTTTCCGACGCATCTATGAAGAACTGTGCTGGTGACATGCGCGAGTTCAAGCCAACCGTAATGGTTGGCGTTCCTCAGATTTGGGAAACTGTCAGGAAGGGTATTACTTCCAAGCTCGAGGCTGCCAGCCCTCTCCTCAAGAACCTTTTCTGGGGCGCATATAACTGGAAGGCGTTTGCGTCCAAGAACAAGCTGCCCCTGGCTGGTCTATTCGATAGCCTTGTATTCGGCAAGGTCCGTGAACTGACGGGTGGCCGTATGCGCTTCACTATGAACGGCGCCAGTGGTATCTCTGATGGCACAAAGAACTTCATTTCGCTCGTCGTTGCACCCATGTTGGCCGGTTATGGTCTCACTGAGACCTGTGCCAACGGCGCTTTGGGCTGCCCACTCGAGTTCTCTCCTGATGCCATTGGTCCTACTCCCTGCGCTTGCGATGTCAAGCTTGTTGCGCTCCCCGAGCTTGGTTACTCAACCGAGGCAGAGGTTCCTCAGGGTGAGATCTGGATCAGAGGTCTACCTGTCATGAGCAAGTACTGGAATGACCCTGAGGAGACAGCAAAGGCGCTTACCTCTGATGGATGGTTCAAGACCGGCGATATCGGAGAATTCAGTGCTGATGGTCACCTGCGAGTCTTTGACCGTGTCAAGAATCTCGTCAAGATGCAAGGCGGCGAGTATATCGCCCTTGAGAAGCTCGAGGCTGTGTACCGTGGTGTGCAGTCGGTGGGTAATGTCATGGTTCACGCTGACCCAGAGCACTCACGCCCTATTGCCGTCATCATGCCAAACGAGAAGGTCGTGCAAGAGAAGGCCAAGGAGCTGGGTCTTAACGAAAATGACATCCATACTCTCCACACAAACCCCAAGTTGGTGAGCTTCATTCTCAAGGATCTCCAAGGCGCTTCAAAGCGTGCCGGCTTGAGCGGCATGGAGACTGTTTCTGGTGTTTTGATCACAGATGAAGAGTGGACATCTGACAATGTAAGAAGCCCCCGCTCTCCATATTCACCTGATAGACCACATACTAATATGCTGTTCATAATAGGGACTCCTCACCGCTACCCAGAAGCTCAACCGACGCAAGATCACCGAGCACTTCAAGAAGGAGATCCAGGAGACTCTCAAGAAGAGCACATAGACAACGATGAAATCGGATATATGACAGAATGGTTGAACGTCGGATTTGAAGTTGAAACAATGGATACCAAGAGCAAGGGTGGGATGAGAAAGTGTATCGACCTTTCTTAGGGTTTGTTTTCAGTGTCTGTTATGTATTGTCACGGCGTTGGCTCCATGATATCTTGAAAAGAAATTTTATAATGGCATTGGAACTACGCTCAAGTCATATTATGGTTACATCTCGGTCCGAACCTAGATTTGATGTTCGCTTTAGCGTCCATTGAAACACTGCCAACCAGCAGCGATTCTGTATACTCTGTTACTCTTAACTCATGATTAGTGTAGAGTCACTATAGCTGGAGTGGCATAGTGGGCGTGCAGAGGTTTCGGACTACTGCAATATGCAGTGCTACCAAGACGATCGATCAATCCAGCTCATGTAAATTAAAGCATCAATTGGGATATATGGATACATAAGTAGCGCTAGACAAACAAGTGCCCCCGTTTTCCGAATCATGATCGTCAGACGCCCCAAGCAGACTTGATGAAGAGATGTACGCTTCCCACTCCATACCATGCCATGCGATGAAAGCTCGCTAGATACAACATATAATTCATTGAAGACGACACAGGACCAAAGACAACACCCAGTGTTAGACAGCAGAGCAAAACCAATTCAGACCGAACAAAAAGCTTGCGCTCAAAAACAAAAAGACACCCGTTTCAAAAGAAGTTTAGGTGAGGGTAAGCGACAGCAAGAGTGATAATGGGCTCACCGCTGAGCCTTGCGACGAAGGAAAACCATGTAGGGAACGCGATCTCGTCCAGACTTGAACACCTCCTCTTGAACATCATCACGGTCTCCAGTACCGATGCGAACCTTTGTTACTTGTGTATCATTGCAGCAATGCCAAGCATACGGGTCGTGGGACGACGAATCCCGCACATATGCCAAGTAATGTCCGTTATTGACACGGCTACCTGAATGAACAATAACAGCGTAAGTCTCATAGTGAAACCTGCCCGTGAAGCCAGGATCCATGAGATCGGCCTCGGATGCATCCTGAGCGCTACGGGGGAGGAAGTAGCGCGTAAGGTCGATATGGTTGAGGTCCCATTTGACGGTCGCAGTTGACTTGACAACATCATGTTCCGCCTGTATATAGTGGAAGCGGCGAAAGGAGATGCAAAGAAGATCAGGGAGGCGGGCAAAGGAGATTATTTGTTGAGCTTGGGTCTTGTGGCGGCAGTGATCGCATTCGAAGCCGTTGATTAGAGATGGGGCTGTATATCCGTCGAGGACTTCCGTGAGAGTCATACCTCGGCCAATATCCACTGAGACGGGGAAAGTTTCGAACATGGTATACCTATAGGTACGAGTCTGGCATTCAGAGCACTTGACTGTTGACAACTCAAGGCCACGCCAAAAGCGGTCGATGATAGATTGGTTGCATTCGATGTAGTTGTTCCAGACCTCAACAGCGGCTCGCAGGAGGCTTTGACGGGCAGTATCAGGCTGGACCTCTTTGCCTGTTCGATCTCGGCGTGTGTTGGTCTCATCATGAAGGTGAGTGAACAGGAACGACATGAACTCCTGGGCATCTTGTTGCTGAGGGCCACCAAAAAGTTCGAAATTCCGGCCCTGTGTGCAAAGATGACGTGAGTAGTCCTGCACTTGAGTTAGCTTGCTCTCTTTTGAATTGCCAAAGTTTTGATTTACCATGAGTGTCTGAGCTTTCATGGCCTGAAACTTGCCTGAATTCATCCAGTGGAACAAATTCGAAACAATTCGGATCATGAGTTGGGGATGATCGCTCTTCTCATTACTCTTTCTCGGTGCCTTGTATTTGCTGGCCCATTCTGAATTTGCCAATTCTCTGCCGAACTCAGGTGAAGCGAGAAGACTTTGGAGCATACTGTTGGCATAACACCAATTGTGTGGATTGTTAAGCCCAGTGTAGAACCTGGTAGAGTCGCCTGTAGATTGGTGCTCCACGGCCTTCATAGTGGGTGCCCTAGAAAGGCGCCCTGGCACCACTGCATTGTTATTTCCATACAGCTCATTCTCGTCCCGACCCTCCGTGAGCCCGCTGTAGCTACGCCTGGGAAGAGCGGGAGCTGGCCTTGTCGGAGGTGAAGGTAGATCTGTGTAGAGATCCACCTTATGAGATGACCCATAAACCAGGCGCTTTTGTGGTTTGTCCTCTGGAGAAGTCATCGACTGCTGTTCCAACGACACAGGTGGAAATCTCCGCAGAAAATCCTCAGTAGTACGAGTGAAATTAGGCGATGATGCTGTTTGTATGTCCTCGTTCTTGAGTGCCTCTTGCCACGCTTTGACTTCGTCCGGCTTTAGAGGTTTGACGATGTATTTGGATCTTCGCCGCTCAATGGCCGAAGACCTGTTCCGACTCCCCTCCAGGTTCGCCGGTCTATTTGTTGATGAAACAGTAGACCCCAAGGAAGCTGGGCCCATCAGATCGACCCAAGCGTCCAACCCCCCCTTGAGAATCTTGGGGGTGTTTTTGAGCTCTTTCAGATAGTTGAAGTGAAGCAAAGCTCGATGGAGTGAGATGATAACTAAATCATCCGAACTCCGTGGGTGTTGTGGGATATCCTCAGAGTCTTGGTCATAGAAGATTACTAACTCGTAGAGATTACGCTGCTCGAAAAGCAATTGCTCTTGATTAGGCGAGAGAATCAGGCTTTCGGATATGTCATCCGCAGAAAGGCTGTCCCTGAGCAAGATGCTGGGCTCGATGCAGATTGTCGAAGATGATAGGATATGGCCCTCGTTGAATTCATCTCTCATTCGAATATCTATTAACAGGATGCTCCCCTTGGCTTTCATAGCTTGGTATAATTCCTCTGGGGTAATAGTATTTCCATCTGGGATTCTGATGGAGCCTGTAAGGTTGGTTGGGGGCACTGGAGGAATAGAGTTATTAGAGTAACTTTGCGTCGGTACAAAATAGTCCGGCTGCGCTTGTGATGAAGCGGTAGGAGTCCCAGGTATAGAGACCGTGGAGGCGGTACGGTTATACATGCTACGTGGTGTACTGGCTGGTGGCCTTGTTACTTCCCCTGAGATACTACCGCGGGCAGGACTGTAAATGGCGTCTGGCATCTTGGGTAGAGTCGGCACATTGGTATCGATACCAACTTTGGGCGGCCGAGGGGGAGGCATCTCTCTAGGTCCATTCGGCTTTGGGAGGGTTATCTGGTGTGTCTTGATACGAGGATCCTGTCCTGGTGATGCTTGAGGGCCTCTCAAGTTGGCAAATCTAGCAGCAAGATCTTGAGAAGTATTTTTCGGTGCGCCAGCCGCTCCTTGAGCGCCTGGTTTGATTGCGTTCCCATGGAGAGATTGGGGTTTCGGTTGAATCATCGGTTTTGATCGAGCTGGAGAACCATTGATGCCAGCACCATCAAAGCGAGGTTTTAAAGGCGACATAGTCCCATCAATAGCCGGCTTTGACGGGGTTTGGGGTCGACTGCCCCCCTGAGAGGAGCTTGAGCGAACCGATTGAGGCTGTACACCGGAACGTTTGTTGTCCTCAACAATATCGTGCTTGATTTTGGCGTAGATAGGATCCTGTTGGCTGATCTTGGTGAGCAGATTGGTATGCGACCTTACAAAATCTCTATGGGTTGCTTTGAGATCAAGGTAGTCCGGATGTTTGGTAATGGTCTGAACTGCGATGATGGATGCTCGTATGTATTCATGGAGAGCAACAGTTGGTCTGCGGAAATCCCGAGCCATCTCAGCTTGTCGTAACGATGCTTCGGCCGTCTCGAGTAACTTCCTAATAGACATATTCGGATCAAGGTCTCGGGGGGGAGCGATAACATCGTCGATGTGTGGAAATGAGGTTTTTGACGGAGGATCGCCTCCTCTACTACCACTCGGTCTCGAGCCATGATTGAAAGCACCTGGGCTGCCCAGAGAGTGTGAGCCTACGGTGGCTACACTGCTTGCGCGCGAATGACCCAATGAAGCCATGATGGCTTGTTTGATATCCGAAACGTTTTATTCAATGGAGACTCGGCCGAGGGGTTCGATTCTGATGATTGTAGGTAGGTGTGGTGTCGAATAGTGGGAATGGGATTCCGAGGTGAAGTTATGATGTATATATCAACAATGACAGAACCGTAGAGTGGCGGAGTTGCTATTAAGGGTCAACGTCTCTCGACCTTATATAGATGGCATGAACGTGCAGCATCTCCAAGAATTGTTCAGAATAACATGACAAAGAAAGCCTCCTCCCATGGAAGCATCGTCGGGACGCTGGGAGGGTATTGAGAGCGTAATGGGGACAAAGAAGTTGGTACAGAGGATCCTGGAACTGTTCATAGGTGCCATGGGCATGAGGTGAGGTGTTAGTATTTCGCGGGGACGGAGTACACCAAAGAGCATGTGAGGTACCTATTTGGCCACCAAATTGGACGGGAGATCAATGTATTGTTTACCGCTCATCAGTACCGTCCGCTCCTTTGTTAGGTGCTCATGCCCACGCTAAGCCACGTACGCCACAGAGGCTGTCGTCATTTTCCCACAGAGCAAGAGCTCCATTAGCTCGACCGCGTGCCCGCGCTGACGACGGGCAGGCACCCTACTAACCTAGGCCCCTCAGTCCAGGCCTTGCTACGGAGGTACAGCCAGTGGGGTTTATTTAGGCTTCCTCCAGGTGCCCGCCCTGCTGTAGAACCAATGCCTGATCTCGGCCAATCTAAATCCACGTAAGCTAACTTGATGAGGTTCCTCTCTACGTAAGTTCCAATAGCACCTCAATCGCCGCTACCAGGCAGAGGCTGGGGTTAACGAGAGCATCTATCTAGCGAGCCGCTACCTAAACCTCCACCAGACACCAGCGACAGCATTTGCACCATCATCGTGCGTCGTCATCTCACAAACACTACATATATACTCGCTCCCAGTTCTGATTTCTTTGGTTATCTCGGCGCAACACCCCTCCTGTTGATCGCCTAGCTCAAGCCAAGATGATGAGTTGGTGGTCGTCCTCCGCCAACACGGCCCTGGACGAGCAGGTTGAGAAGGCCACCAGCAGTAGTCTGTATGTTGCCGACAAACTTCCATCACAGCAGCATCAGCTAACTCCCTGAAATAGTGAAGATATTGCCCTCAACCTCGAAATCTCCGATGTCATCAGATCCAAGACGGTCGCGCCGAAAGAGGCGATGCGCTCCCTCAAGAGGCGCATTGGCAACAAGAACCCCAACACCCAGCTGAGCGCTCTGAACGTAGGAATCCCGTCACCATCATGAAAATAACCGAGGCTGACCTCTATCAGCTTACCGATACTTGCGTCAAAAACGGTGGATCGCACTTCCTTGCCGAAGTCGCATCGCGAGAGTTTATGGACAACCTCGTGTCGCTTCTTCAAGCAGTAGGAGGTGCTGCCGTCAATGCTGACGTGAAATCAAAAATCCTTGAGCTCATACAATCTTGGGCGGGCGCTACTGAGGGCCGATACGAGCTGTCATACATCGGTGAGGTATACCGAACATTGCAGCGTGATGGGTACCAGTTCCCTCCCAAAATATCAGTGGCAAGCAGCATGATTGACAGCAGCGCGGTAAACATAACCACCCATCCCCATCCTAGATATTATCTAACGGTATTCCAGCCTCCGGAGTGGACTGACTCAGATGTGTGTATGAGATGTCGAACTCCCTTCACCTTTACGAACCGAAAACATCATTGCCGAAACTGCGGCAACTGTTTTGACCAGCAGTGCTCAACTAAGGTGGTCGCTCTGCCCCATCTCGGAATTATGACGCCTGTACGAGTCGACGATGGCTGTTATGACAAGATTACCAGCAAGGGCCACAAACCCCCCAATCCTTCTCTTGATCGATCACCAACATACCCTCATAAGACGCGCAGTACATCAGCCATGCAACCTCGAAACGCTCGAGTCGACGACGGCTTTGACGAAGATTTGAAGAAAGCGCTGGCAATGAGTTTAGAGGAGGTGAAAACCCATAACAATAACTATGCTGCACCTGCACCGACTTCCTATGCCACGAACGGAGACGCCTCAGCAGTGAAACAAGCAGAGGAGGAGGATGACGATCTCAAGGCTGCCATCGCTGCCTCCCTAGCTGATATGGAGGAGCAGAAGAAGAGGCATGCTGCGGTTCTCAAGGAGCAGACTTCCAGTTCTGTGGATAATTCTACCACCACCAACTTTGTCCTCCCCAAGAACGATTATGAACTGACTCCTGTTGAGGCAGAGAACATTAATTTGTTCTCAACATTGGTGGATCGTCTTCAAACACAGCCTCCAGGAACCATTCTCCGTGAACCACAGATCCAGGAGCTTTATGACAGCATCGGTACATTACGACCTAAGTTGGCAAGGACTTATGGAGAGACCATGAGCAAACACGGTCAGTAATGATTTTTCTAGTCTATAAACGACAGTAACTAACGCAATCTAGACACTCTTCTCGATCTCCATGCCAAGCTCTCTACGGTTGTTCGATATTACGACCGCATGCTGGAGGATCGACTTTCCAAGGCTTACAGCCAGCAGAATCTGGGAGGATACAACTTGCCTCCTCCTCGCCAGCCGACTGGCCCTTATCCTTCAATCCCCTCTCAGATGCCCAGTAACCCCGGAGGTGCGGAGAGTTTCTATACTGGACAACAACAGCTTAGTTACCAAGCCCCTCCTCAACACCAGCACTACCAACAACCACTACCGCACGCGACACCTCAGCCACAATATCCCTCTTATGGATCTGCACCGCCTGAACCACAGCCGGGCCAATACCCTCATCCTCAACAGGCACAGAGGGCCGATAGCTGGCAAAATAGGGCACCTTCAGCTCCTCTGGATCCATACCAACAGCAACAGCAACCCCAAGATCCGAACCAGCAAACCCAAAACCCCCAACAGCCACAGGGGGCAATCACCAACGACCCAAACACTTCTTACTACTTTACACCTCAGCAACCTCAGCAGGCACAGCAGGCTCCTCTTGGACCGTCAGCGCCAGGACCCGCTCCCGATAACCAGTCACCTTACCCTAGTTTACAGTCATCGCAATATCCCGGAGGATCAGTATCTGCTCCCTCACAACCTACACCAGGCCAGACACCTGCTCAACCTGCGCAGGTACAGCAGCCTATTCAGTCTCCCAACATCCAGCACGCGCAACCACCTCAGCCGTCGCAGCCTCATCCTTCTCAATCTGCTCAGCAAGTACCTCCACCGCAGCAGCAAGCATACTGGCAACCTTCCATGCCTCAGCAGCAGCAGCAACCCCCCGTTGCACCGCAGAACTGGGCGTATGGCGGTTACACACAAGACTCTTTCCCGTCTGTACCGCAACAAGAACCTATCAAAGAGCCTGCCAAGGAGGAGGCCCTGATTGAGTTCTAGACTTGTGCTGGAATAGCAGCATAAATCTCGTGTCCGTGTATTTGGGGCTTGACTTACATGATTGGTCAAGCATTGGCGTTGAACGGATTGCCAGTTGTAGAAGTTCAGAATGAATGTATTCGAGAGCACAAGAACGACATGGTTATGTGCCAATAGCTAAGATTTGTATAACTGTGATACCTTTCCCTTCTCTGTCGAATTCAACAAATCATTATTGTGACACACTCATACCTTCATGATGATGATAATATTCTCGGACGGTGAGTGGTGACTGGTCGTGCATACCTTTACGTAGTTCAAGAAATGATGGGAGTTTGAGCAAGTGCCGGGACGGTAAAGGCATGCCCTGTGTGGCATGGCTCGTGTTAGGCCAGGACTGACTCAATCATACTAATTAATTATTTTATCATATTCCAAGTCTTCCACCTTCAATCTTTTATCTCCTCGACGCACCATTAGAGGCAACAAGCCGAGCCGGGCATACTAATCGGGCAATCAAGGCGATCCGACGGCCTGGCACAGGACGACGGAGTGAGCTAATGCACATCGGAACGCCCAACGCGGACCAATCGGCGGTCAACGGCCGCGCACGCCGCTCACCCAGCATGGTAGCTCCGCTTACGCAGCCCGGACCCGGAGCTCATGACACCGGCTTTGGCGGGGCTGAACGGGAGGGGGCTTTGAGTCATATGTCATATGTTGTTTGATGCAAGTTTTCACTTTCTTACTTGATATTAGTATAGACTCCCTAGATTAATTTCTCTTTAGACACCATTCTCATCACCAATCTTACCGATATTTATAAATATCGCTCACTCGAATCGTTCCCACCTTTTCAAACATCATCTTCATCATCATGGCGCCAACAATCCACTTCGTTCGCCACGCCCAGGGCTTCCACAACCTCTCCATTGAGAACGAGCAGATGCAGGACCCAGACTTGACCCCCCTTGGCGAAGAGCAATGCGCTGCCCTCCGCGAGAGGTTCCCTCACCATGATAAGCTTACCAAACTTTTTGCCTCCCCTATGCGTCGCACGGTCTACACTTGCCTCCACGCTTTTGGCACCGAAGAGCTCAAGCCTATCACTGCTCTTCCTGTTTTCCAGGAAGTCTCTGCCAACCCTTGCGATACTGGCTCGCCTGTGGCCAAGGTGCAGGCTGAGTTCCAGGGCATTGCTGATTACTCGAAAGTCGAGGAGTCGTGGACTGATAAGGGCAGTCAGAGCGAGTATGAGCCTACCCTGGAGAAGCTGACAGCTCGTGGTCTGAAGGCCAGGAAAACGCTGAGGGACCGTGTGAGTGGCGATGAGCACATTGTTGTTGTATCCCACGGAGGTTTCTTGCACTTCATGACTGACGACTGGTACGGTGTGCCTGAAGGAAGAGGTAAGTTGTAACAGTATACTGTTTACCCAGAAGTCTATGCATATATTCTGACTGGGATCACATAGCTACCGGATGGTCAAACTGTGAGTATCGCTCATACCAGTTTGCCGACCCCACTGGTGAGGATGAAGATGCTGCCCTTATCGAGACCAAGGAGAGCTGGGAGCGACGTCAGGGCGATGCTAAGCCTCTTACTGCAACAGAGCAGCGTCAACTGAGACCGGTGGCTCAAAAGCAGATGGCTCCTCTGTTGAACCTTACTATGCCCAACTGAAAGTGTGGAAAAGACATTGAAAATGGTAACATATGGGCCGCGGATATCAACAAATATTTTTCGACAAGGTAATGCCCACGACTGGATAGCACAAACAGGCGCGTACTTGACCAAGAGGTTCAAGCTTAGCTAAGAAGTGTTCGAGGTTGTTGTGCTCTTGAGTTTGAAAACATGGTAGCTTTAGGGTATGCTGCATATTTTTTAAAGCTTGGATCTGTTGATAGACCTTCCATAGAGTCAAGTTTAGACAAATAACGAGGTAGATGATAGACTGTTTTTTGACAAACTTCTTCTCATTATACGTTGCTGAGTTTATGTAGCGAGAGGACAGGACTGCGCCACCTATATCCCACGAAATGGAAAATCGTTCTAACAGCAAACTCCACCACCTATCCCATTAAGTTCATTGAACTCCCCGGCTCATCAAGATCCTTTCTCCCAAGTAAGTCCATTGCCCCCTGAATTTCCTTCCACGATGTCGTGCGGATCTCAAGCACAGTAATGCCCCAGCCGATCTCTGACTTAGGATCCGATCGCAACTTACATCTACAAAAGCATTTCATGCGTGATGATTGCATCTTCAGTAGCTCTTGAGCCGCGCAGTCAAGTGGACTTCCAGCTTCCTAGCCAAGAAGAGCCCCATTTACGTGAGGCGGGCAATCTTTGAGCAAACTTTGAAACCGAAAATACTGTTTCTTGTGAAAGTTTTCACGGCTTGTATAGACTACTCGAGCGAAGAGTTCAAAGGTAGCATCAGGTTGGTTCCTGTACATCTTTGCTTTAGCATCTAGTAATTCTTCAATATTAAAGAACGTTTTGAATGGCTTCAATAATGCTTGCCCGACAAGTGTTGCTGGAGTCTGGCTTTTTGTGGGTGCTGACGATCGAGATTCCAAAGTTGTCACATTTTTTCGTGTAGCAGGCTGTGATCCATAGTCGGAGGGTTTGCTCCTATTTGGAGCAGAGCATTGAATTGTCGATCCGGGCTTTGGCGTATGGCGTATGTGCTCTTCAATACTACTCCAGTCAATTCCTTCAGGCAAAGGTGTATATCCGGAGTTGCTCTCAGGGATATCTAAGTTGGACTGCGGTGAAGAGTATTGCAATCTTGGGTCATACTCATCCGCTGATCTCGAGTTTCGGCTCCATGTGCGCAGAACACTTGATGGTGGTTGTTGAGGCTCTTCCTATGATTCCTCCTTGAGAAGTTCCGCCAAAGCATCCTGGTCCGACCGTTTCAGAACAAATTCATCTGTGGTGTCACCCAAATGCGGCGACGTTCCTGACTTGTCAAGAGAAATGGGCCTAGTGAGGCTCTCGAATAATTGATCTAACTCGTGATCATCGTAAGGGTCGTCATAAGGGTCTTGGGGTCGTGGAGAGGGGTCCAGAGAGCTCTGAGGAGATTCGACAGTGTCGGCGTTGGTTGAATCATGAAGGATTTCAGTGAGGGTGAAACTGGACCCTGGAGATCGCTCAACGTCACAACAGTTATCGGGCGTTGTTGATTTGTCGAACATTGTCCGTTGACGTTTGACATAACCCACGTAGGGGTCCTGACTCTCAGAGGAGTGACGTTTTGATGACTGTGGCTGAGTCTGCGCCGGATAGTTGGATCTGATCGACATATGTAAGTACTAGGAATGAAATCATACAGCCCGGTCGATCATTTAACTCACATTGACGATTGAGGATTATCGTCTGGTTGCATATTACTGGAGTCAGTCCCGCCTTTGAACGAAACCGTGTAACGTCATTGGGTTTATGTGCCAAAGCGTTGTGTCATAGCCACGTCCGCGAGTGGGTTGCTGAAATGTGGACTCTGGAGAAGGATATCGATCTCTCAGAGGCTGCAGCCTTACAAGTGACGTTAAGAAGTGACGTTAAGCGCATGCAGGAAGGAAGCTCGAATCTCGATGCACTTGTGATGTTCAAATGATTGCATCGAGAGCGCATCGAGCCTTGCTTCCCCCTAGTTTCCGTCGATCAGCCACATCCCCCCTGCGGCTCAACTCGCACTTGCCTCAACTGTGACGTTGAGCGCCACTGATTTCAAAACCGGTTTAATCCCACGGGCGATTGTGTCCGGGAAAGGAGCGAAAGAATGATGACAATTGTTGCAATGCATGCGGAGAACCCGCCCTATGGCCGGTGCATGAGTGAAATGCATGTGAAGAAAAATGGATTTCTTATGGCACTCTTGCTTTTGTATGCGTTTCTGATGCCCAAGTGTGTCTCGACTCTCGACTTCTCAGAGCAAAGCCGGGCCTGACGGGGCATTGCGCTCTTAACCCTTTTAGGAAGGCGGTGCAGCAGCTCATTGGTCCAGACTCTATCCAGGCTAGATTTGTCGTTACATCCCATCTGGATGCATTCACAAAGACTCTTGCCGGTGCGCCCAGGAACGAACCCGGCCTTTTGGAATTAGCATTGCCGGTGACAAACGAACATAAATGTCCCCCAATATTGAGGAAATAGAGTAGCGACAACGAAAAGAAGCCATTTGGGGGTGGCAGGAGTAGTAATTGGGGGCGGGTACAGAAAGTCCACCAACCAGGGGGGAGTCCCTCCAACAATTATCTCTCAATTGAGTCTGCAGCACGCGTCAACCCAACGCCCCTGCCATCCTCCCAAAGTCTAGACTCTGCGGGTCCACCCCTTAAAAAAGGTTTCCGGGAGTCATTGTTGAATGAAAGAATGTTTACCGGATTACTACTTTGGTTAAGGAACGTGCAGCTTGGGCTATTTTCGGATTAAGAATAAGACAAGTAGATCCCTAGATAGCCTCGAGTGTGTCCTACTTCTCAGTAAGCTTAATCTCTCTCTGTCCTCATGATATGAGACTCAATCTCTCCGTGTGGGCTCGCAGACGTGGACATTATTTCCTTCCGTGTCCCGCTGGATAAACAGTGGGATGGGCCCCAAGGCCGGGGCTCCGCATGGAGTTCAACTGTCCGCCTGACCTGCAAAGTGGGGCTGGGGAATGAGAAGCACGAGCCCGCCTAGCTCGTAGAGTGGACAGTACCAAAGGAAGGTATCAGTATTTTAGCACTAGCTGGGGGAAAATCAAACCTGCTTTTGGATTGCGCATAGGTTTTGACCCAGCGATCGATCTCCCCCCGGTAGAGTCTCAGTCTCCAGAATTCAGAACGAGGCACAGCAGGCATCCTGACCCCAATCCCCAACAGCCAGCAGCCAGCAGCCAGCAGTCAACAACACCCCGCTCTCCTTCCACATTCGGCTCTGGGCGTGAGCGTTGCAAGTCGTCAGTACTCTACGCACTGCACACTTGTCAGTTGGATCTACCCTCCCCTTCGTCTTCGACTCCAGCCGTTTGGCGCTCCTTCCCCGTGTCTAACTCACAATGGTCATCCGAAGCGGAAGCCATGCCTTCCCCCACCCTTCATCCCCTTGTTTCCCCTCGATCTTGAAGCATTTATCAAGGCCGACTTCCTCCCCTCAAAGTCCATTCTCTTCATCTCACATTCTACAATCTCCATCATCTATCAAACATCTTCATCATAACTCTATATCAGCCACTACTTCCCCCATCGTTCTATATAAACATAATCCTAAACTCAAACACAACTATCAACCTTCCTCTCAGCGATCTATATCAACACCAATCACTCCTAAACACCAACAACTCTCAAACTCTACAACACCCCCTTTGCAGAAACACAACTATCCTTGCTAGGGACGGTTCCCTTGCCACGATATCAGAAACCACAAACTCACAAACTCTTTCTCAACCACATCGTGTGCAAGGATGCAATTCTCATCACTCGACTCAACGCCTCGTCTGGTCCAGGACAGCTTCGATGACATAAATCCCAAGGACTTCTTTGAACAACCAAAGTCTAAGCGTCCACGAACCGCTGATATCCTCCTCGAGGAGCAGCTTCCACAAGGTCTTATCAGCCCTACTGAGTCAACAGACCTCGCAGGAGACTTCTTCTCAGTCAAGGGGGAGCTTGACTCAGACAATGACTGTCTCCCCGAGGACATCGATGAGAGTGAAGAGGAGAGACGCGAACACTGGTACGTCGGTAGCATCGACCAGGGCACAACATCAACTCGATTCCTTATCTTCAACGGCCATGGCGAGCCTGTTGCCAGCCATCAGATGGAGTTCAAGAACCATTACCCCAAGTCCGGATGGCACGAGCATGACCCTATGGAACTCCTCGAGTCTGTAGAGACATGTATTGAGAAGGCTACCGAAAAGTTCATTGCCCAGGGTCACTCTGTTGACGATATTCGCTCCGTTGGACTCACAAATCAGCGTGAAACCACTGTCCTCTGGGACAGCACCACTGGCGAGGCCCTTTACAACGCTGTCGTCTGGCCCGACACCCGCACTTCTGCCCTTGTCCGTGAGCTTAAGAATAAGGCTGGCGCTGAGAAGCTCCAGGAGACTTGTGGCCTGCCACTGTCTACCTACCCCTCCAGTGTCAAGCTTCTCTGGGTCCTCCAGAATGTAGACTCCGTCCGACAGGCCTACGATGAAGGCCGACTATGTTTCGGCACTGTTGACTCATGGCTCATCTACAAGCTCAATGGTGGAAAAGATCGCGAGGGTGGACCCATCTTCGTTACTGATGCCACCAACGCCAGCCGCACTATGTTCATGAACATCAAGACCCTTGACTACGACGATGAACTTCTCAAGTTCTTCGATGTCGACTGCACCAAGATTGCTCTGCCCAAGATTGTCCCTTCCTCTGACCCTACTGCTTACGGTAACTTCTCTCGTGGCATCCTCAAGGGTAAATCTATCGCTGGCTGCTTGGGTGATCAGTCATCTGCCCTTGTCGGCCAGTGCGGTTTCCAACCTGGCCAGGCCAAGAGCACATACGGCACAGGCTGCTTCCTCCTTTACAACGTTGGTCATGAGCCAGTTATCTCCAAGACTGGTCTCCTCGCTACCGTAGCATATGACTTTGGAAAGGGTCGCAAGCCCGTCTACGCTCTTGAGGGCAGTGTCGCTGTTGCTGGCTCCGGTGTCACATTCCTCCAGAACAACCTGGGCATTATCAACTCTCCCGCAGAAGTGGATACTGTGGCTAGATCTGTTCCTGACAACGGTGGTGTTACATTCGTGACAGCTTTCAGTGGCCTCTTCGCCCCCTATTGGATTGACGATGCCAAGGGCACCCTTTTCGGTGTCACCCAACACACCAACAAGGGGCACATTGTGCGAGCCACCCTTGAAGCCACCTGCCATCAAACTGCCGCCATTCTTGATGCCATGGCATCTGACTCTGGCCATGCTTTGGACATTCTGGCGGTGGACGGTGGTCTCTCCAACTCAGACCTTTGCATGCAGACCCAGGCCGACATCAGCGGTGTGCCAGTCGACCGCCCCGCCATGCGTGAGACAACAGCACTGGGCGCTGCCATCGCAGCGGGTCTCGCCACTGGAGTCTGGGATGAGCTTGAGGATCTTCGCGAAGTCAACCGAAAGAACCGCACTGTCTTCCGCCCTGAGGCTGATGAAAAGACGGTCCGCCGATCACGAAAGAGATGGGAGCGAGCTGTCGAGATGAGCCGAGGCTGGCTGCAGGAGGACGAGGATGATGAATAAATAATGTAAAGGGGGATGCTTACAAAAGCCGCAAACTTTTGTATAATGATTGATTTCTGGCGTTGATTTGGTATAGCGCGTCTTGAGCATGGGGAGCTCGGCGTATGACTTTTCTGAATTTTAGTATAGCATAAAAGCCTACATCTATTTACATAATACCACAACCATTAAAAATTAATTCTGCCTCTACTATTTGATGCAAAGTGATGGAAATGTTCTGATATTGATAAAGCTTGGACCTTTTCCAAAGCTCGTCACTTAAAGCATTGGTGGTTTGAATAATGAAGAGACATGAATGACAAGTATGCAATAAAGACTTTGAAGCACGTTTCAGATGTTGAACGAAAGGACAGTGTAGTAACTTGACAATTGTGAATCAAACATATCGTGCAAGTTTATTTTATTATTATTACAAATGACTGCAATTGAACATGATCAAATCGGAAGGACAGTTATCGGTTATTGAGGGTGTCACGGTGAGGTGTAGAGCGTGACTAAGCTAAAGTTTTGTGCCGTCCAAGACCCGAGACCCAACAAACAAGGTAAGGTAAGAAAGATTGGAATCTGGAAGAGAAACAGACTTGGGTGCTTGGAGTTGCCGAAACCGAAACGGGGGCAGGTAGTTAGACAAAACCAAAAGGTAGAATCAAACAGCATCGGGATGCCTTGATGGGTTAGTTGGATTCGTAAGTTCGTGGCAATGGAATTGGAAGGCGACTTTTGCTTCTGCAGTACGGACCTGACGGAGTACAGTAGATTCTAGCCCTGGTTCCTAATTTAGATATGGATGGATGGCCCGTACCCCGTACTCCGTTCTCCGTACTCTGTACTCCATATTCCATACTCTGGGCTCTAGCCGGGATTGCAAAACATCACGCGGGATGAAAGAAAAAGACAGAAAGAAAGCAAAGTGCAAGGGGGGAGAGAAGAAAGTGGGGGAGTCCATCCCGGATATCCAGGCACGACCCACGCATATACGTGTTCGGATCCGAGCGAGCCAGAAAGATTTAAGACATTTTTTGCAAAAAGGAAGGTTTGTGTGGGCTGTCAGGTTTATTAACGTTAGCTTAGCTCAGAGGTGCTTGTGCTTAAGCGAAGGGAAAGCAGAGCCGCAACGCAGCGCTCCCGGGTGTTTCTCCCCGCTCGCCGACGCTCAGGCACGAAATGGGGAGAGCTAGGCCGATTTAGGGAATGCCGGTCCTGAGGGTTGACTGTACCTGGGGCCCCTCCATCCGTAGACTCTTCTCCTTCATGTGACGGGAGCACTAAGATTGCGGGAGGAGACGAAGACGAGGGGGTTAGTTACAGATGGGAGATGGGAGATGGAGATGGGAGATGGGAGATGGAGGTCGGGAGCTCCGAGAGCGGAGAGTGGAGAGCTAGAGACGGTGAAGAACTACGGAGTATAGACGGTACTCTATACTCCGTACTGGTAGGTCCCACTCGAGCTTGAGCTCAATTTTGGAACTGAAGCTAGAGCTAGAGCTATCGTGATGAACTAGAATTGTTGGGTTGAGTTGAGTTGATCTTGACCTGAGTTGTTGACTTTTCTTTACTGTTGCTGCTTAAGCAAGCTGCTCTCTTTTTTTGTCTGTTCTAAAGTGGAGTTAACTCAATTGACCCCTTAAACTCGTGGCCCCTTCTATTCCTACCCACAACACCAAGAAACCACTTGCTCACATGCTCACGATGATCCCCTCGCTAGCTAATAATACCTGACACCTCATGCATAATGTGCTTACGCTTACTTACCGATCAGATTACCATTGACTCACCTTGGGCTGTGATAGATACCCTACCCAAGCTATCTATCACATTCACCCCTCTAACATCTCCCCTGGGTCAGGGTTTTCAACCACCCCCTTGGCCGGCCCCCGGCTCAGCAGCTTCTTTCTCTTAATTAATGCACGGCACTAAAAAGTCTTGTTTCTTCTCTCATCCTTGAGCGTCGCATGGCCTGCAATCTGTGTCCACAATAAATGCTTGGGCAGTTGGTAGTCACTTTTGATAAAATCTACGGAGTAGGATGTATGCAATTGAATACAACCTTGAGATAGTGAAGTTGGCCCTGCACTTATCCGTAGAGTCTTGCATCTTGTACACAGCTGGAATGTTCGATGTTGGGGGTATGTCCCATGCGGTCCAATCATATTGGTCCATGCAATGTGTGTCTGATTTCGAGATGTTTCGATGTTTCGATATTTCGACGTTTGTCATATCCTCGGCTATGGCTTTTGCTTTTGCTTCTCTCGTGATACCAACTGACAGAAAGAGGACATCCGAGGTTTCCGGGCTTCAACGGTGACTACCGAACATTCAAGCTTGTCCCTGTCGTTCTCTTCAATTTCCATTTCTGCCCTATGCTTGTTACCTGAAGCAAAGCAAGGTGCTCCATGATTCTATCAAGCTCATGCATGAATCAACGAGTGGATGCTCCAACTGTCATTGTGATCAGGATATGTATGATGCGTCTTTCGTTAGTTCCCCCCAAATGATACGAATGTGAAATAGAAAACGCTCCTTGATCATTCTTTGCGGAGAACACCTCTGAATGCTTATCTCTATCCCCAAGTAGATCGGCGATCGGGTACATTATTTTTGTCTATCAACTGCAGCGATCGCGATGGCATGCTTCAAGCCATGAAAACGCACTTATAACCTAAGGACCATGCATACTCTTGACGTCGGCACCCATTCCTTTCGTGAATTTACAGCACTTCTCGTTATTGCTCTTTGAGCTGGCTACAGTTCAAACCCCTTCATGGCCATGACATTAAACTTCAAAGCTCAGGAATATTTATCCCATGGAGTTTACAATATCTCAAAACTGTGCAGTGAGAAACTTCGGACTGCAAAAATAGTGCCGAGCCTCTTGGCCAACATCATTCCCAGCTGGTTGTTATAGCCATGGCCAGACTTTCAGCATCGGACACCGAACGCGATCTATACTAAAGGCATCGTACTATTATATTAACTCTATCATACTAACGAGAGAGATTGTACACGAATTAGTACTAGTTCTAATATTCCTAATGCTATATCGTAGGGTTTTGGAGTTTGGAGAGTGAAATGGGCAGGCTTAAGGTGGATGTGCTCAAGACTCGAACCGTATTTCAGCTAAATACAATATGGTCTCTACGTAGTATAGCATAGTAGGAGTGATGATTCGCCAGATTCGTAGAAACTGCTTCATTGGCCTATTTTTAATAGTGGTATCGCTTAAACGGGAAAGTCTGGTGTCTTGTCAAGACTATAGAAAATTCGGACAACATGGCTGAGGCGAGAGCCTTAATTGCTTCCGATATTCACTGATAAAAGACAGTACTGTTCAGCTTGAGTATTCCGAATAATGTTACTCTCAAAATCAGACAGTTTAATAATGTTTTGCTACCTGAATCTTATATATGGCACACATCTGGCCCGCTCTGACTGTTAACTCCCCAGGATTCCAATAACTATAATGATACAGCGAGAAGGTTTCTCCATAGGCTACACCTGATTCCATGGCCTCATGTGAAAAGTATAGTCATGTCGAGTGCCAGGGGGCGGACAGAAAATATATTCGTGCTGAGTCCAGTGGATGGCAGTTGACGGTCTTGCCAGATGCGACATAGAAGTGACAATACTATGTGCATTGATTTTAGCCGTCAAAGGTCATAAATTGAGTGCAAAAGATCCGGATAAGTTCCTACAGTCCTCTTATTGACCAATCTCATCTACCTAGCTCCTGTGACTGTCATATTCACCGAGTGGTGAAGGTAGCTTCGTGACGTCCTAGATGGCGGACGCTGGCAGACCAAACCCAGTACAGTCGGCTATTATTTCTTTAACAAGGTATTTCACCGTCATTTACTGTTCAAAATAGTAGCCATGAAAATAGTGTAAGTCATTTGGGGCTTCGTATAGTCAAGAATTTGTCACAAGTACAGTCATGCCCAGCAACCCTAAGTACGCTCGATGGCTTCTTGTCTGTCCGTTCATCAGCAATATATTCATATCATACCTCTGAGGGACCCAGCACTACGGTATGATATTTAATGGCAAGGCAATTCAAGAAAGCCCCAATTCCGAGTAGATACGTGCCCATTGATGACTCTGTGGGTAGTCATAATGTCGAATCTTGCCAGAAGGCAGGACCTAATGTGTTACCACAAGGTCCGAAGTTCTCAAAAGCATCCTTTACCGTTAGTTAATCTTGATCGTATTGGTTTTAAACCTCGGATCATATCTCGCCTCCATGGCTTCGTACATTGACATGGTTGGCAACCTCAAAATATATCCCATGATCATTTCTGTCCCGACTGAGCCCGTCCTTTGACCTTCGATGCTGTACAAACATGTGTTTGTTTGGAACTATCTGGTCAATAGTAATGGTATAAATTTATTCGAGTTATTTCTTTGATGATGCTGTCTCTAATACGAGATATTTAGTGTCGGTGACCAAGAGGTTACCATTATACAGGTTTCTTACTTCAACTTCTTATCGGCTGTTAAGAAGATCTAGCCATATTCTGAATGTTATACTAATCCTACTTGCTTGATCTGGGGTACTTTGGTAGTAAATGTGTGTGGTGATAGCCCATGGTCAACTTGTATGCCGAAGAGGCCCTGGTGTATCCGATCCAAATTCTGGACAAGATATGGACTTAGGTCCAACATTAACCACAAGAGTATGAACGAGGACAGACTCTTCTTCAAGTTTCTTTCCTGGTGGGTAACATATCACTGGCAAGAAGTATCGAGGCAACGTCATTTAGAAAGTGGTTGTTTGAGCGGAAGTGAAGAAGCTTTGATACCAAAACCCATCATGGCCGTAATTAAATACAGAGAGCCTCGTTGCGCAAGTTGCCTAAGAGTCTTTCCCCTAAAATGCTCCAGTCAGACAAGTTCCCGGCATATACATATGCAGCTCGACTACGTGATACATGTCCCCTCCATTGAAACTTGCTCAAACATCCTCGAATATTTTATATAACTCGTATATGAAATGAGACTTCATGGTACAGCGTTGCAACTCAACTGACCTATATGTGTCAGCTTGTGACTGGATTTGCTGGTATTTAGAGTTGCAAATATCGACTGGTTCCATATCTTCCCAATATGTATATCAACTTGGACTCATAGATCTTTCGTAAACAGGTACCGAAATTTGATGGATCAGCAGTATGTTTCAATCCAAACATCACCCTAGGCGAGAGCATATGTGATGATAATGGGAGGCTAATGCGTGAGCCAGCGCAGCCCCTGGCGACTTTTTGCAGTCTTGTATTCTGAAACTAAGGATTCATCAAGAGACTTAATAATCACTGGTACAGATCCAGCTTAATATCTCAAATAATAGAAGTTTACGAAGTTCCTCGAGTTTTCATGAGAGCTATGGCTTGATAGAGAAATCCTACATCCTTAAAGGTTGGATATGCCATGAATTTGGATAACGGTCAAGCACATCAGCAGTAACATAGAGCTGGGCGTCTACCTGAGTTGAACGGTGTACTCGATTCCAAGTGTATCGAGATTGTGGCATCCATTCAGATGTCCTGTACGTTATTCTGAGCGCAATATAGGTTATATGAGGTTGGCAGGCTCTTCCTGAGTATTCCTTCATGAGACAGACCTCTATCAGCGATGGTCTTCATGTCTCTGCAAAGGAACTCAATGACAGTATCGTAAGCAGCTCAAGCATATATTTCTTATTAACAACATATGTGCGCTACCCGTATCCGGAACTATACCATTCCACTAGGGGTTCATATCAAGTACAACCTCACCACACCGTAAGTTTCCTGATTACTCGAAACTCTGCTTGTACTATTTAAAGAAAGGACTCCCAATATTGCATGATGAATTTAGAACATGAAGATTAACGATGCAATATGAATCTTCTCATGGACACTATCGACAAAATGCTATAAGGCTTGCTAGGAACTCGCACATCGTCAGGCACTTCCGTAGATCTCCTCGACTCCATAGTTTGTCACGTTGAAGGGGGAAAACTCCTGTATTCCTAATCACATGACCTATATGCGGCCGCATGTTACCTCGATGAGATGTAGTTTGACTACTCTCAAGTGGTCCGAAAAGACTGTAGTCTGTGGGATGCTCTTGTTCTGATCAAGTATTGAATTACATATGTAATAAAGAGTCTCTGCCGAATTCAGATTTGCAATAGCCAGTATGTTTGAGCAGTGGCGGCATCAGGGGCTGCTGACAGCCAAGCTTCTTTCTGCTGAGAAAGGATGCAATCCATGTCGAATTAAAGATTAAAGGCAGATGCTGCTGACTGGCAGAGGGGGAAAAAGGGCCAACCAACGGAGCGAACAAAGAAGTCGTTCCATAAAAAGTCCTACCAAGTCCTGAATTGAAAGTGAAATCCAGGGCCCTGCATTGTCGATTGTCCTACCCCAATCGTACCAAGCGTGGCACAGCCAGAGCCTGAGCCTGAGCTTTTGGGCAAAAGCGGCTGATGGTAATGGTGAGAATTGGTACGTGGTATCAGGCTCGCACCCGGTAGGTAGTTCTTTGACGCTGATTGATGTCCAAGGCACAGGATAGTTGACTTCAACCGTCACTTGGAAAATAAGCTCGTCTTGAAACAATTGAGGCAGCCGGTACGTCATTGTCAACGTAAACTCGGTCGGTAAGGTTCGTCATCGTTTAGAAGGCTCGTGTTCTGAGTATCTTCCCCACCATTGTCCTCGTAACGCATCAACGGTTCGGTTATCTCAACGTTGGGCCAAAGACTAATACGAGAAGAAGTTACTTTAGCTGGGTATAATTCATCATCTAGTCCCTCTAAGCTTCACCAATTGTCATAAAGATCAACGCCTATCTTGATCAACAAGAAAGGCAATAGAACTAGTAATGTCTACAAAAAGAACATGTATTAATCAATACGGATAGAAGGATTAGAATTGGAGACGGCGAGCCCCCACCTCATTCACAGCCACAATAGGAAAGACACCTTCAGCCAGTCATGTCGCATCCTGTCAGCAAACACCCGGGCTGTTCTTTTTTGAGACCTGCTACGAGGCAAATTCGTCTGGGCTGGCTGATAAATTCGTGATAGTCAAGCTTACGCTCAGCAACGCAAAAGCAATTCAAACGGCCAATTCGAGCTACAAAGCACATATGCTCCAGATATCGTATTAGTCAAAGATCTGTAGGATCATGAACTTTGCACTGAAGCGGAGAATCGGTGAGAAATAGCCTGCAAATGCTGGACTGTGACTCGGTAGTGCACCTCAGTAAATGCACCTGGCATGGGATGGTAGGATGGGTCTCTGGGTAACCCCTGCACTCAGCCTTAAACCGCTGGAAATATCCTAGCGCCGTCAGCTGCGTTGGTTAACTTATGTATCCGCTGGAGGCGGTCGGGCTCTGTTACCTCTTTCAATTGGATCCAATTAGACTGGGAGAGCCTACAAAGTAATCCAGCTTGCAGCGCCTCGTTCAGCCACCTCAGCCTGCCTTAGAAGGAAGACCTTGGCTGCTTAGGTCCTCAGGTCATCCTCATTGTTACCTGTAACCTAGGTTCCTCTCTTGCAAGCGATAACCATATCAAACAGCACAAACAAAACCAAAGCGTTCATGAGTTAAGCACTCTGTCTCGCTAAACCGACCAAACTTATCATCTACATCTACTGCGTCCTCGTGCTCAAACTGCGCCTCTTTGTTCAATCGCCTCTCGAAACGGTAATAGCGCATCGACGCCAGCCAAAGAAGCCCACTTTGACTTGAATCTCACAGCCCGCCTTGCTACGACCCTACGACCCTACGACCCTCCAGAAAACGGCCGGAATCACTGTTAAAACTATAGATGCCCATATCTGCATGTTCGAGACTAGAAAGTACTGGTCAGACCCAGCAACCACGGTCGATATCTACGCCAGCATCAAGCCTGCATTAAGACCAGGAAACTTGGAGTGATCGAGAATCAATTTCTGGTGCATCCAGCTTCAAGCCAGCTTCAGCCCAAGCTCAGCCCGAGCTCAATAATAATAGCCAACTAGCCCGCAAAGTCGTCAAAACTCACACACCCCTCTTTGTTGCTTTTCACTCTCCCGTGATAATCAAGGACGGCCACGATAGCGGAGGACTGCCAGCTCGAGACAGTGAAAAAAAACGAAGAAAAAAAAAAACGAAAACAGCACATGATAGCTGCATAGCACCAGGAACCAGCTCCGCCAGAACCGTTGACAGTTGCACTTTAAATGCCTTTACTCAGCCCGGCAATCTACAACTCTCGCCTCTCGATATCGTCTTAGAAAAGAGGAAAATAACACCCGGTTCGACCTCTTATTATTATTGCTACGGTCTGCAACTGCAACTGCAACTGCAAACTCAACTGCTCCAGCTGCTTGTTACTCTGCCGTCTGCTACTGTACCGCTGTCAAGGCCCCCTCCCCACTCCCCGTGCTAATTTCTGACCCGAGCTCAAGCCTGACCCTCCACTCGTCCTCTCAAATCCCCCTCCCCCTCTTACGCCCAATCCTAACCCGCCTTCATTGAAACCCCCCCTCGTCCTGTCCGTCCTGCCCCCGTCCTACTGCGGCGCCTCGCTCGCCGCTCTCTGTGCCTGTGCTTCTGTCTCTTTTGACCTCTTGGGTCCTGCTCCTCAACCTTTTCTCCCCTTTGCTCCTCTTCCCTCTTTCCATATGAGTTCTATGAACTCCCGCTTCAAAAGCCTTGGCTTCGGAAAACGCAAGTCAACTGCGAGCATACAGACCTCTGAAGGTCTGACACCGAGCCCAACCCCTCCTCTAGGCCAAATACCGCAGCCTCCTCAGCATCAGCATCAGCATCAGCATCAACACCAGCAGCTTAACGCTCCCCCGCTTGCCCATTCGTCTTCGACGACGAGTCTTCCGATGAATCACCCGGGTCCCGGCAACCGTCCGCCCAGCTATACCGCCAACTTTCCTCCTGGCCAAGCTCCTCTTGGTCGTACCAGTCCTCTCACCCAACAACCTAACCGCACTCCTCCCACCCAAATGGTCGGCGGTCCTCCCCCGATCAACACCGGAGCCCCCATGGGCTATCCGCCCGGTATGGCTCCCATGGGCCAAGGTCCTCCTCCGATGGGAGGCCCTCCTGGTTTCGGACAACAGCCACCTCCTCCCCAAGGATATCCTCCTCCCGGACCTCCAGGTGGTCCCATGAACCAGCAGTTCCAGCGCCCCGGCCCCGGCCCCGCTGCCGAAGTCGAGGGTGCCAGCAAGAGCAAGGCTCAGCTGATTGTCGGCATTGATTTTGTAAGGCTTTTGGCTAGCTGTTGGAACAAGAGACAACGTGGCTAACAGATAATCGTTAGGGTACTACCTTCTCTGGTGTCGCCTTCGCTTTCGCGACCAACAACGAGGCCAAGGAAGATATCATCACCGAATGGCCCGGTGCTGGTTCTTACACTAAGCAAAAGGTACGTCAGCATGGGAACAAAGAAGAGAAACCGAGGATTCATGCAGCTAACAATAACACTCGACAGATTCCCACGGTACTTTACTACGATCAATACCAAAAGGTGGTAGGATGGGGACCTGATATTGCTGACGCCCTCGCCCCCACTGGGTACCCCAAGCCTGGTGTGCAAAAGGTCGAGTGGTTCAAGCTGCAACTGATGCTTAGCGGTAACACATACATCGACCCCATCAACCTCCCTCCTCTGCCCCCAGGAAAGTCCGAGATCGATGTCGCCGCCGACTACCTCTTTAAGCTTCGACAGGCTATGCGGTCAGCTCTGCAAAAGGCGTTGGGTGAAGTCTTTAACCGAGAAGAACGCAACATCCGATACTATTTGACCGTCCCCGCCATCTGGAACGATGCCGGAAAGGCCGCCACTCGAGCTGCTGCTATCCAGGCTGGCTTCCTTCGTGATGAGAATGATAACCGTCTGACCCTCGTTTCAGAACCTGAGGCTGCTGCTCTATTCTGTTCCAAGACCGGTCTCTTGGACCTCAAGGTGCACGACGCTGTCCTGATTGTCGATTGTGGTGGTGGTACCGTTGATTTGATCGCTTACGAGGTCGAGGAGGAGAACCCTTTCACTGTTGCTGAGTGTACGGCTGGTTCTGGTGACTCTTGTGGTTCAACAGCTCTGAACCGCAACTTCAGCAACATCCTCCGCACCAAGATCCGCAAGATGAAGTTGCCCGACGGGTCCAAGACCGCTGGCCGTGTTTATGCCAAATGTATCATGGACTTTGAGAACCGAATCAAGGCTGATTTCCGAAACAACGGCCAGAAGTGGGCTGTCGATGTTGGTATCGAGGCCGAGTTCCCTGAGGCTGGTATTGAAGAGGGCTACATGACTTTCACCAACGAGGAGATCCTCCAGTGCTTCGAGCCCGTCGTCAACCGTATTTTGGAGCTTGTGAGAAACCAGATCATCGCCATTCAGGCTCAGAACCGCACCCTTCAAAATATCCTGGTCGTCGGTGGTTTCGGTGCTTCCGAATACCTCTTCCAGCAAATCAAGCTCCACGTTCCTCCTCAGTTCCAATCCAAGGTCGTCCGGCCCATGGACTCAGTCGCCGCCATCGTCAAGGGCGCTGTCACTGCCGGTATCACAGAGCGAATCGTCACCCACCGTGTTGCCCGTCGTCACTACCTCATGGCGACTCTTCAGCCTTTCAAGGAGGGTTACCATCCCGAAGCCTACCGTGTCCCCTCTCTGGACGGAAAGGACCGCTGCAAGTTCACCCGCCAGATTTTCGTCCAGAAGGGCCAAAAGGTCAAGAACGGCGAGCCTGTCAAGGTCTCTTTCTTCCGACAAGTTGCTCCAGGTGCCACTCTCATGTACGAGGATGTTCTGTACGCCTGTGATGATGATGTATGCCCCGAATACACCAAGGATCCTCGTAAGTTGCACAATTTGTTTGTCCACAACAGCACAGTACTAACAGTTTGCAGGCATCAAGGAGGTTGTTACCCTTACCTCAGATTTATCCCGCAAGAACCTTGAGAAGGACTTCGAACGAATGGATACCCCTCAAGGCACATTTTACCGCGTTTACTTCGATATTTACCTGACACTGGACGGTTCAGAATTCAGTGCCGAGCTTGTCTGCCAAGGCGAAGTCATGGGTCGCTGCCGCTCTCGCTTCAGGTAAACGTGGCCGACACCAGGAGAAAAAGCGAAAGTCGATAAGTTTAAGGTTCACTTTGAAACCACATGATACCTAGGAAAATGCAGACCCGAGGGTGAGGCTTAATCAGCGCACAAGGGGAAATTATTTTAAGACTGCCTCAAGAGGATTTGAAGAGGCCGTACAACATGTCGAGCGAAAGTGTTGGATTTAGTATTGAGATGTTAAACAACGGGCGTGGTAAATACACCAACGTGTCTGAGCCTGGTGCTGCGTTCCGAGATAAAGAGGGACAGAGTTACATACATGAACGACATGATGATTACTCGTATATAGACGATGAATTCCAGTTGAATGAACACAATCGTGGAATCATCTTTGGCGTGCCTATTTATACGTCTAACTAGTAGAAGTATTCGCTTGGAGCTCCTCAGACATCGCGCCATGTAAACAAGAGTTATCTTTTCTCCGTTAAGCTCATGATTTATATTGAAGTTGAGTTCTTGATATTCAAACTGCCCGATGTAGTAATTGGCTTGGCGGGGCAAAAATAGCTAACGTTAGCTGTACAAGCACACGTGGGACGACCTTGTCAGTTTAAGGTTGATATTGATGTTGATATGGATGGATCTGACATATGAGATGCCTTCATGGGTTCCTATTCTTAAGCATGCATATGGAATAGTTCATCCACCTAATCGCAATTTCATGTGAGGACTCTGCACAGTATGTATCTTATGCCGGAACAACAGACTTCACGAAGTCTTGATTCGCAACTACCCTGACGTCATCTTCAACCTGCCATGTTAGCCAACATCAGGGCACGGCATGAACACCAGCCATGGCCCCTTCCCCGAGCACAGGCAATGGGATACCATGTTGCTTTGACCATTTTCAGTCATTTCTCATTTGTCTTCTCTCTTGTTCTCGACCTTCTGGTTGTTTTATGATTCTCTCCTTCGCTCTCGACAGGTTCTTGAGCTTGTCTTCATCCTTTTCTTATCCTTCGAATTGCTTTCCTCTATTTATCTTTGGACGATCGAACGCCAAAAATAGCCATTACAGCATCATATCTATCCCCTAGTTGTTTCATCTTCTCACCTCCCCTCGCACCGCTGCTCTTTGACGACAACCTAGCCCTATCTCGTGTCCCTAGGCCGGTCTACCCTTGTTCGTTGGGCCAATTATCCAAGAGTCGCAGATCAATTGGACAAGGGTGATCAAGAAATAGTTTCTGGGCATCAAACAAGCAGTCCCTATTCGCAGACTCGTCCTCACCTATACGTCACTTTCGTCCCTGGACCCTGGTTACACCAACACCATCGCTCGTCTTATATCTGCTCGATAGCCGCTGCTTGAATATTCATTTGGACGTTATGATCACAACTTGCTAACACTCGCTACATTTTTGGACTTGGATTCGAGGTCACTTCACTCAACAAAGTTATAAGATCCAGTCACATTTACCTTTGTTCGAGATATTCGTTCTTCGACTTGAACTGAGCTTCTACAGCCGTGCAATGGTATCCTCGGCAAAGCACAGAAGCGCTAGTAGCGTTCTCTCAATATGCCGAGTAGTCGTACCTACTCTTGCCATCGGATTCTTTCTACTGGCTGCTGAGGCAGATGGCACTTATGCTGGCACCAAGGACTCAAACGGAGATTTTACGCACTTCCCAGGACGAATTAGATCTCCAGACCGAGAGGAGCCAAAGGACTCTGAAAGAACCATCCCCTTGACTATCACAAATAAATGCGACTCAACCATCTGGCCTGGCATCGCGACGCAGGCTGGTAAAGGTCCAGGAACTGGAGGATTCGAGCTCTCCCAGGGAAAGAGCAAAGACCTTTGGGTGTCCTGGAATTGGCAAGGTCGAGTTTGGGGTCGTACAAACTGTACTGTGAAAGATGATTCGTGCTCCTGCAAAACAGGAGACTGTTTTGGAAAATTGGATTGCGAAGCCAGTGTAAGTGCTCCGCGATAATAAAGTTTTGTGTAGCTCTAACCAGAAACAGGGTGCAACGCCAGCAACGCTCGCCGAATTCACCTTGGCCGGTGGCATGCATGGTAAACAAACCTTCTACGATATCTCGTTGGTAGATGGATACAATCTCCCGATGGGTCTCAACTACATACCTTCCAAGAACACGACCTTCATCCCACCCAACCTAACCAACTGCGCCTGCATTGCATCGCCTAGTTGGATCTATGCCAGCAGTGACACCGGTACCTACTACACGAACTCGACATACCCTATTCCACTGGAGACTCGAGTCAGCAGCGAAAATGCCCGTAACTGGTGTCCATGGAAGTACCTTGCTTTCCCACCCACTAAGCCTGGGGACGGCGTCTATCCTTACCCAGACGATGATATCCAACGGCCAGAGTTCTCCCCCTGCAACAGCGCATGTGCTGCATACGGGACCGACAAGGACTGCTGTGTTGGAAAGTATCATGACCCAGATGTTTGCAAGCCGTCTGCTTACAGCAAGAGAGCCAAAATCATATGCCCAGACGCATACAGCTTCGCCTTCGATGATCAGGCGTCCACTTTCATTATTCCCACCGGTGGTGGGTTTGAAGTAATCATGTGTCCCAAGGGTCGCTCCACTAATATTCTGAGACAACTGGGAGATGAAATGAACGAGCTCGCAGAATCTGGCAGTTTATCAGAGGTGACACAGAAGAAGCTCAAAGACGTCACTTATATCGTATCTGAAAAGAGCCTCGGAAACAATGTGTCACCCAGGAATCTTATGGCGGCTTCGACGATGTTGGCAACTGCACTTTGGCTGTTGGCCTAAATGTGCTGCCTGTTCTGGATTATCAAGCGCAAGAACTGCTCAAATCTCATTTGTTGAAGATCAGGCTGGTTCCTGACTATTGGGAATGTCTTTTGGCGATCGCACCGCAGAAGACGCGTATACGACGGCACGATAGACGACAGGGAGGAAACAGCATCATTTCCCTTATTAGAACGATTATACCCCTTTTTTTCGATAACCTTAAATAAAAAATACTTATTCTTGCACCTTTGCGTAAGCTACCTAGGTTCTATCGCTCCGAGATGCCATGTTTATGTCCACCCATGTATTGGTTTACTTCCTCTTAATGTGAAGTAGCCTCTATATTCGAATCTGTCGTAAGCTTCATCTTGCTGATCTATTTGCCTTGCTTCTCCTTCCGCCTCCTCTCCCATTCAGCGCGCTCCTCATCGTCACTACCGCTGAACTCAGCGTCATCGTCACTATCGTCTTGTGCGTCCAGCACAGCACCGTCGTGGCTAGCCGAGTTGTTTACGTTGATAAAGTCTCCAGCATTTTGGTTTGCGTACTCATGCTTTTGAATAAGCTCACGAAGTTCTGTGTTTGTGGGATCGACAAGCTGGTAGGGGGTCAGGCGGGCCTTGTTCTTGACACGCGTGCTGGAGCCGGCCTCGAGCATCATTTCGATGAGAGCTTTACCAAAGGGTCGCTGGGCAGGAGGCTCTGAGTTTATCCAGCGGATGACAGTGTGAAGAGGTGTGTCGCCTTCCATGCGGTTGATAGGATCGCATTCGAATTCGGGCTGATCGAGGAGGTGGTCGATAATTTCGTCTAAGGCGGTGGGTTAGCTCGTCTGATTCATGCGTGGGCACGGATAATGTGAGGCGCACAGTTTCCTCGGGAGGCGGCTTCATGGTAAAGATGGTTGCCCATAACAGTTGTAGTCTCGTTGAGGAGCTTTGAGATCTCGGCATCTGATTTATCCTCGAGGCATTCGTCAAGAAGTTCGGTGTTGTTGCCGCGGCAGGCTGCGATCAAGATTTCCTTGACGGAGGCGCCCTGGTGTAAGAGGTATGGTCAGTATAACGATCCGTAGAAGCGTAGTTGAAGCGAACCATGGCTTACATCGTGCACATCGTCGCCAGCCATTTTGAGGTGCCTCAATATTCAAATTCAAACTCAAGTCGCGGGGAGCGGGGTATTAATCCCAGGGTTGAGGATGACGAAAATCGGTGTTGGAGAATATGACGGCCTTATCTGGTGAGTTCGTAAGAGTCGGTGTTGGTTCTGGTAGAGACTTGGTGAACTTGACAGGTCAAATGAGAGTTGTCGTGGTCGGTGTGGCTCAAGGGAGGTGGCAGTGAATACCAAAAATCTTGTACAGGCTGGGTTTGAGTGTTTCGTCGGTGTTTGGAGGGGCGCTGAGGGCTGAGGCTCAGATGCCCAGCCCAGTCCAGGGAGCTTTAGGCGGAAATGGCGGGGAGGATGGCGCTAAAATAACCCAGTCGTGCCCCACCAGCCGATCAAAGCATCAGTTCCATTCCATTTCATCGTCGGCAAAAATAAAATAAAAAATAGTCATACTTCAAGATTGTCTGTTCAACGGCGCAAATCCAACAATCGCAACGGCCATTACCAAAACACAAGAAATCGAAGCGGTGGCTCTCCACATACTTCGACTACCCATATAGAAAAACCGGCATCATGTTGCTCTGTAAGAATCACCTCCCAAAATCGATGCGCCTATTCCAAACTAACCCAACCTCCGTTTCAGTCTGTCCCCATTGCGCCAACATCCTCACCGTCTCCCTCACAAACACACGAACCAACCGTCTCGAGTGCCGCACCTGCCCCTTCGAGCACCATATCACCGAGCCCGTCTTCTCGCGACGAATGTACGAGCGTGTCGAGAGAGAGGATGTCTTTGGCGGTCCTGGCGCCTGGGACAATGCGCAAAAGGGCCAAGTCCAGTGCCCCAATGACGGATGCGACGGAGACGAGGCCGCGTTCTTCCAGGTCCAGATTCGCAGTGCTGATGAGCCTATGACAAGCTTCTACAAGTGCATGACCTGCGGTCACCGGTGGAGAGAAAACTGAGTTCAGAGGACGATTGTGTTTGGGTTTCGTTTTGGTGGGCTTTTTCTTTGTGCGAGGAGAACCGGAGTTGGGCCATCAGATGCTTGTGTTTTCAAAAGAGTAGTAGTTGAGAATATCCGCATTCGAGGTATCGCGGTTAAGTTGGATTTGCAGGAATGGTTCTGTTCTTCCCCCGCGGACCTTTTTGCTTTCGCTTCGTCTTTTTGGATACTTGTTTATTATCGGTGGTGTCGTGGTCTATCTTCGTATCGGTTGTATGATTCGTAATGCCCTGCGCAGAATGCTTCGACTTTGTAGGGACCTTCTAGCTCTCGCGATGCCAGTCGACTGAAGCCTTCATGCCCTCATCCATCAGTGCCATTACCACATTAGGGCTAATGATCTGTTGTCGGAATGTTTCTTGCTGAAGGAGCTCCAGATGCCGCAGTGTCGGGCCCGGATAGGTAAGGTATTTGAGATACGGCGGCTTGCTCCAGTATTGAAGATAGGCGAGATATGCGACAAAGGCAGGTTGGCTGAGGAGCTTCTGGGATGCGAGGTGGTTGAGGTAAGCTGGGTTTGCAAGGGACTGTACAAACTGCGCAGTTTAGTGTTAGCCATGGATGCGTAGCGCTGCTAAATAAGGATGAAGACGAACCTCAAGCTCAATCTCGAATCGTGAGTAGCCACCATATTTGGGTTCCTGGTCTTTTTGAGCGGGTGCAGGTGGAGGTGAGCCCATTGAAACGTCCTGGGAGGATTCGGTCGCCATATTCGAATGCTTTTAGCGATGGTGAAGGTATCGTGATAGTATATTATAGTATACAGATCGCGACTGTTTGGTGTTGCGCGTGAAGATGTTGGGTCTAGTTTCACAGAAGAGGAGTGCACCGGGAGTAGGGGTCCGTGTAGGAATTACTTTATGTTCAGGGCTGCAGGCCCACTTTGCGCCGCTGTCGACGTCAGCCTGAGTATTGAGACATTGGATCTCATGATGTAAACATAATTGCTCTTGCTCTTATTCTGGCATTGTCATTCTTTTTGGGACCTATTTAAAAGTCGGCTTTCAACATACCATATACGTTTTGGATTAGCAAGCAGCATACTCGCTCCTGGTGCTGTCTGCCTACTTTGACTGGACTCTTAGGTGGTCATTTGAACGCTCGATATACAATCATCATCACCACAGGAACTACTCATTCTTATATACGAAGGAAGACCTTCATCCATGATGCCCGAATCATCTGTTTCTACACCTATCAAAACTCGTATCCTCATCATATCCGACACGCATGGATCCAAGCCAAAGCTCAAAAACCAAGGTGGACCTAGCACCGAAGATGAACTCAACGTAAAGGATGTTATGCGGGTAACTACTGGATGGAGAGAGCCTTTACCGGAAGCAGATGTTGTCCTACATTGCGGTGACCTCACGAAGCGTACTACAATTCCAGAGTTTGAGAACACCTTCTCAGTGTTGCGGTCTATCAGAGCTCCTCTCAAGCTGGTCATTGCAGGCAACCATGATACTGCACTCGATGATGACTACTGGATCAACAAGTATGGGGGTTCGGAGGATACGCTGGAAAGGGTTAAGAAAATTGTTAAGGATGCCGAAAAGGATGGTGTTCGGTACTTGACAGAAGGCGTTCATGGGTTTACTTTGGAAAACGGTGCCTTGCTGAAGGTCTATGCAAGTCCGTGGACTCCTGCATACGGAGGCTGGGCGTTTCAGTACGAGGATGGCCACGACTTCGATATCCCTACGGGGATCGACGTTGCTATCACTCACGGCCCTCCGTATGGCATCTGCGACTTTGCGGGCATGTCGGGAACCCACGCTGGCTGCCCAGACCTGCTTGCGGCTGTCGCCCGCGCAAAGCCCAAAATCCACTGCTTTGGACATATCCACGAAGCCTGGGGAATGCACCATGTGACCTGGGATGGCGATGATATTGATGAGGAGCGATCACGAAAGGTTGGGCTTAAGGGGCTGCGACCGAACCCCATAACACAGAAGAAAGAGGTGGTTCAGACGACGAGGACAAAACTCATTGAAATGAGTAAACAGAGGGCTAAACATCTAGACCTCACTCGAGGCGATGATGGCGTAGCTCAGGGGGAACAGACACTATTTGTCAACGCGGCTGTGATGAACATAAGATATAAACCTATACAGCTACCGTGGTTGATTGATGTTGATTTGGCACGGGCTAGCGAGTCAGCATCAGCATCAGCATGAGATGGAGTCTGTGCAATCAGACCTCTATAGAATAGCACCGGTGTTACGAACCATCAGAACCGAGTCTTTGAAAGCTTGTATATTACTAGCTAGTGTGGTATCTATTACTACTTTTTCCCACTATTCAAAATAGTAAGCTAAGATTGTTATCCCCAAAAGCAGCTCTTGAACTGTCGCTGTGAGACAGCAAATTATTAATTCCCTTCATAGCATAACCCAAAATATGCTCCGAGGTCCGGTTGTATGGTATTAGGTGCAGGCAAGTCGAAATCAAAGCTCCTACAGAGCAACGAAAGCAGCAATGGCGGCGAGGAGACCGAAGGCAGGGCCAGCAACAGCGGCAGAGTTACCAGCGTCGGTGGGAACGCTGGTAGCACCACCAGAGCCGCCGGAGCCGCCAGAGCCAGTTCCAGTAGGAGTGGTAGCTTCAGTCTTGGTCATGGTTCCGTTGTGGGGACGGGGAGTGACGGGAGGAATGGGCTTCTCTTCGGGGATGCTAGAGAAGATGGCGGGGACGGTAGCGGAGCCGGTCACGGAGGTGTCAATGCTGACGCTGGTGACGGGAGCAGCGGTGGTGGCCGAGGCAGATCCGGCTCCGGCGGTCTTGGCGAAGGCCTCGCAAGCTGCAGCGGCGGCGGACTGGGCCTTGACGAGGTCGGTCACTTCGCAGGCCTTGGTGAGGCAGGGAGTGATGATGGGGAGGAGCTTCTCTTGGAAGCCGGCGTCACATTGGCAGGCGGTGTCGTCGAGCTCGCAACCGGCCTTGGGGATGTTCTCCTGGAGACACTTGAGCTGCGCATTGTTAGTTGCTGGGTTGTAGAGGTGGTGGATTGTGTGGTGGTGGACTTACAGCGCACTCGGGCTGACCACTGAGGTTCTGAGCGGCAGCGAGGCCGGCAGCAGCGAAGAAGAGAGCAGCCTTCATTTTGAATATGAGGTGAGTGATTGATTTGATACTGAAAACGATTGGTATAAAAGCGAATGAGCTTTGGGTAATCAAACAGCAAGTCAAGCAATGATTCAAACGAAGGGTTTACAGGAGACAGCAGAAACGGAACTTTGGTAGGATGGCTCCGGCCTCTTATATACTGAAAGGGGCAATACGTTGACACTTCCCGCAAGCCTCCATAGTCTGATCAATCCAATGAAAACCTTGGGTCCTTCGGATTAGTCTGGTGGCTGATGGCTGATTACCTAGTATTGACTGACCTGATACTTTAAGTTAGCTGCGCGCTATGAGCTACCTACAGGCTACAGCACCTCAGTATTGACTATCGAGTGTGTCGACGGGCTATCGGCAGGGCAGGTCTTAGACCTTTTGCCCCTGGACCCCTGGTTCAGACAACCCGGGGGCCAATCACTGAGCACCTTGAGGCCTAGGCGCTGACCTTTTTAGGTGGGTCTGCAGGTCTGATAGAGTTCTAATGGCCTGTCCATCACCATATTCTTTGCCCGCTGCAGTGTTGTATCCTCACAACTCCCGTAATTATCAGGTGTCATCGCCCGAGAATTATTCCTTCTTTCGTTTATACCAAGTATACCCAAGGGCGCTCGCTTTCCTGTGCTCGGCTTCAGGCTTCGGGATAAAATTGAGTTTTATTTTGTGTCTATTTAGCTTTTCTGTCGCGGGTGCCGGGTGCCGTTTGGGGGCTGCGCCATGGCGTTTTCTTGGTATGCATTGTCTGCATGTTCTAAGCAAGAAGAGGGAGGGGGGTTTGTTACTTGTTACCTGGGCTTAGTCTAGGGATTTATTGCCCCAGACAACAAGAGAAACGTCGATCGAGAAGGGCTTATTTGTGTTGGGACTTGAGTTTTGGGCAACCTTAAACTGTTAAGGTTTTCTCGTTGCTGTTCCAAATTTGCTTGTTTCGTTTGTTTACTCTCAGTTCTGGGCTTATCCATCACCGCAAACAGAATAGAAGGGAAGTAAATCGATCATCCAAGGGCTGATTATCTATCCGTAATAACGGGCTGTAAATACATACTCAACAGTAGCCGCGCTACGCCACGCTTAGGGATGGTATGTTACAGGCCAACAGCCTCCATCTACGTAGTAGCTGATAGTGGACATCTACTCTATTCGTAAATTACTGGAACTCCTCAAACCCAGCTTCTGCTGGCTGAGCTTACGGCGTTTCTGCCATCAAACACAACACAACAGATGACATCTTTCCTCTACTAGCAACGTCGTCAGCTTATAGCCCCCTCCTACATGCGTATGCATATGCGTTGCAGTTTGCGTCGAGGTGTACTCCGTACTCCGTACTCCGTAGCAAAACTTCGAAAGCTTGACGGGCACTTACGCGTCAAAGTGCCTCACTAAGACTTTTGCGGCTTGATGTGATGTGATGGCAGATGCACATTTGCGTGCACTGCCTTTGGATCCCTCTCCCTCAGAAGATCGGGCACAGATCCAACGCTTTCCTCTTCATTCATTGGTGGAACGCTTGTTTCTAAATCTGGTTAAAATGCTTTGGTTGTTTGGCTGAAATGGCTGAAGCCAGAGTGCAACACCACGAAACACGGTGATGCTTAAACGAATTATCCCCTCCTACTGTACCCGTCCTAGCGTTTGCGCCTGTGCCTGCGCTGCGCTACTCAGTTCTCTTTCTGGCTTGCATTCTGCCGTGCAGGGTCAGATCAATACTGTAACTATCGCAAAGATCATCAAGTGCATTTCGTATCCGGAGTAACAGGTTCTGAAGAGTGAAGACCTGCATTGCATCAGGTGACTATTGGATGGTAGGTACATAGCCTCATGTCACCATGACACATAATCCAAATGCGAATTCTTTGTATGCGCCAGCCGCCAGCCCTCCACATTCGACGACTATGAGCTCATGTTATGTACCCGAGTTTCGAGTCCTTCCTTCGCATCATATCTCCCTCTGCGTCAATAGTGTGAGTGTCTAAGTGCGTGAGTACCGGTACTACACCTCCGATATGTCCACGGATGTAATATCCTTTAAAATACACACATACCAAGCACCACTTGCCATATCATTCCGATCATGATCGTCCTTGGCCCTACGTAGAACGAATAGTAAAGGTTGACTTCTCGGCTTCGAACGTTAGGTTAGCATCGGCACGGTGTACTTCCAATCTCGTTCTCCATAAACAATTATCTTATCTCAGATCCTAGTCCCGATGGAAAACATACGCTTGGTCTACCAAGGTTCATGTAACATTGGCAATTGCTTATACAGCGGAACCTCAAGACGACAATCGTCTCATTGTAAATGCATGTCTTGTACGACAGTTTTTCGTCACCAGTTTGTTCAGTTTCCGTCAGACATGCAGTTGTACGTACATTATCAACGAGAAAACGCAAATGCTAATCAATATTTATCATTATCCATTAAACAATCCCGCTTCATGATTCATCATCCCATCGAGGCCGGTTCATGATGATAGGTCTTGCTGGGTCCCACGGGCCTCGTATCTCGTTCTTGTATTTTTGAAGCCCGATCAGCCACCAACTGCAGCCTCCTGTAGCCAGTATGGCAATTATTACTCCCACAATCATGCCCACCAGTCCGCTCTTCCACGGCCATCCGTTCGTATTTCGGGGATCGGGCAGTATGAGGCCTACTCCGAAGCTAGCCCCAAGCACGAGTAGAATCGCTGAAAGGATGTGGAAGCGCCAGCTCCGGTGCCGTACATAGCGTCGAAATACTGGGAACAATCCAAATACCTCAATGCTGAAGAGTGTCAGGCTGAACACCTGCTTGGTGGAGGGTAATCGACTGGCAAGTACGGTCGATGCCATCAGGGCGGCGTTCGTAGACAGTGATGCTGGAAACTTGGCCCCCACGCCGCCCGAGTAGTCGAAGAAGAATATATTAATTGCGAGAAGCCAGAAGGACATAGCCCAAATGCTATCGCTCGTGGTTGATAGGGTAAGCGATTTGAGAATCGGACTCAATCCAAGTAGGGTGCAGTAAATGAGGATCGCAGACTTTACAGTCTCGATTCTTTGTCGGTATCGATTTTCTTCGGCCAAGAGTGGAGGAGGTAGTTCGGGAAGATGTTCCTGACTGGCTCGCGGGGTGTGCGCAACACCGCTAGCTAGCGAGACAGAAGAAGCATACTTTGGTCGTTGCAACGCGGCAGGCGCATGGAGGTTGGTCGTCGAGCTTGCAGCAGATGGTGCGGCAGTCGACGGCGCCGATTCGACCCGGAGCGGAGTTGGACGCCGGATGCTCCCTGTACGGGTTGAACGTCTCAAGCTGCCGGTGCGACCGGCCCTTCCCATGACGTTCGCTGCCACATCAAGACTCGGGTCGTCAGGTTCTTCGATCTCGGAGAGCCAACGTTCCCATAGAATCCATCCCACGAATGTAGCGAGGCTGCTCCAACTTGTAACAGCGACAGGGGACACGCGGTCTTGGACTATGCCAGCAAAGCAGACGACGAAGATTATGACCGAGCATACATGCTGTAGAATTACTGTAGAATCGGCAACGAGAGGCCAGAAATCGTAGGGCTTAAGGCGAGGATTGCGCTGGAGATTTTCGAGGAAGGTTGCTTGATCAGTGTAGTTATCAGGGTCTATCAACTCACTGCGTTAGCGGCCGCAATCAATTGCTCATGAGATAACAAGAATATGCATACACGATTGTTTCACCCACATCAACTTCTTCCAGGGTCGTTTACGCCTTCGACTTCGGCCCCGCGGGCCACGAGGAGGCGACACGAAAGCATCGTCAGGGGAGAGGTGAGAACGGCCGAACACGTGGAGCGTTGAGTGCTCTAAAGAGGGGAACGGCGTCTCTTGATCGGTATGGGGCGGCATGCTATTGGCAACGCATTGGATATATGTGTGGAGATGTCGATTTGGACTTGGTGATGTTTGAGCTGGGAGTTGAAGGTTGGCGATGATGGCCAATTGACTTGACAGCTGGAGATGTGAGGAGTGGGTCACAATACTGGATAACTTAGCGGGTTAGTTTCCGTCATAAAACGGATCTAGGCCATCTAGGCCCGTCCCGCTATTAATGACTCGACCATTTCCGTCATTTGTGTATCCAATGGCAATATCCCATTTTCTCAATCGTCTAATATCAAGTATATATAACTGCAGATTACTCAACGTTTCCTGTCGGTCATATTAATGTCGCGCAGGTACGCATCGATGGATTATATGGGTGGTCAATAATGGCAACTGCGAATGAGTGGTGTTCGTAACTTCTCCGAGTTAAACAATGGATAAGCGAGTTCGCAGGAAATAGCAGTAGGGCAAATTTCTCTACATCCACTTGCTTCCTTGATAGAAAAATCAGGTTTACTAACCGAACACGCGACCACTTGAGAGCCCGATAAACATATGTCTTCATATGATTGCATGTACATCGGGAGGCAGCTATCGGCCTACCCTACATAAACATGTTCAAGTTATGGTGCATTCAGTCTTCAACACAACCACAAACCCCATCTCCAAGCCGTTGGCAACTAACGAAAAACCAAGCCATGGAGTGTTTGTGCGAGGGATCCAGGCGGCTACACTTGGTGGCTCTGATAGTATTGGATACCGAAAGTGATGGCATCGCGGGTTTGCAGATGCACATGCACACCGATGTTTCAAGCAAGCACAATCACATGCACAAGCACAAGCACAAGCAAAAGTAGGTATCCTGTCAACACCTCTTCTTCTTTGCATCGGCCTCACACCTGTTGTGGTAGGTTAGAGAACAGTTCTCTCCGCCCGAGAATATGAGTTTATGTCCTTGACGGTCAAGCAGAATAAAAATACCCACTGACGTCTCTACACGACGGCAGCGAACCACTTGCGCTCCTCAGCCACTAGAACAAGTTGCTCGTCCGATCCTCATGGATCGAATCAGGAAAAAAAAAACGTGGTCTCGAGACCCTAAGTCAGGCGCCGTGCATCTGTACCTGCTGATGCGCCCTTATCAAAGGAATCAACAATGGATGGATGAGCCTATAGGTACAGTAGCCATCCATCCGCTCACCATGTGAATGCACTCTGCCACTCCTGAAGCTGCTCAGAGGCCCCAGACTGCCATAGTCAGATCTCACTGCCAATCATATCCCAACTTGGTAAAGGTGTTCATGCTGGAACCAGTCAGACGGCACCAATCGCGTACTATCCCGCCTCAACTTAACAGGCTCCACACGGGGTTACCCGACATCCCTTGCAGGTTCAAGCCTCAAGCCTCCCGCCTCACTTCAAGCACACTGTTTGGCCAACCCAAACCGCCGGGTCCAAATCCTACGTGGTAGACTTCTACAGTACAGTATCCGTACGGGCTCTGCTATCAACAGGGCAAGTCATGGCCGGGTGCTACTGTTACGACACAGACAGACAGAACACATATCTTGGTGTCTTCTACCAAAAACAACCATGTCCAAGACCAGCCAAGAGTGATCGAGTTATACTATCCTCACCCTTGTTGAGCTGAACGCATCGTGGGGACTAGACAGACCCACGTTCCCGGATAGCCGTTACCTTGACTGCTTGAGCATCCCCAGCACCACAAGCGGCCACTTAACGTGATAGTGGCTTGTACTCCGTGCTGAAGTCTGGGCTGATACTGACTGATCCCTTCGTTTTTGGCCATAGCATCGCGTCGCCCGTGCCTGCCGCCTACCTACAGTCTGCGTTGTATGCAGCCACGACTGGGATGGGTCGCTTGTCGTTCAACTCACATCAGACCATAAACCGAGACATGTTCTACTAAGATGATAGGATGACGAGTTGACTCGAACTTTTACACCACAAAGAGTGAGGAACCTTCGGCGACACAGCGGTCAAAGCCTCATAGGATACGAGAATGATACGCAAAGATGGAGTAACGATGGAGAAAGAAAAGAGGACGATAAGCTATATTTAAGGTCGAGATCTGAAGTCGCTAAGTGTAACGGGGAAAAGGGCCGGCGCGGTGAGGCGTTGGCCAAGGTGCCAGCTTTGCTTTTCGCAAGACGAGCGAGAATACCAAGAAGCGCGAAATGCTCGATAAAGTGTGATCGCCCACTAGACGACTTGAACCATCTGCGGCTCACCCTGGTCTCATCACCACTCTCTCCCTTGGAGAGCAGTCTCATTGGTAGGTCGACCGAGAGAGCGAAATCCGCTATGCAGCGTGCCGCTATCGAACCGCTGATGGCGGTGTCGGTGAACCATCCCAGTCTTAGCAGACGGTGACACAGTACAAACATGGCGTTCGACGATGGCTTCACGAGGATCATTATTTTCCCCGCCCCGGACGTGCCGCAAACGGTCATGGTCACCCCCAACTTGTAGGTATGACCACCGTTTCCGTCTGTCCTCGTGAGGACCCCTGCTCCGAGACGCGACACTATGTACCCGAAGTGAGATTAAAACCGCTGCTCATACCTCATATCTCTTGGTTGGATGTAAACCTCCAATGACTTCTGTCCAACTACTCTCTCTGGAGGCCATATACTGCGTCTGATATGCCAAGCATGTCACCTCCCTCGACATATGGCCCCGAGGCCGTAACATCTTCAACACTCTCAACTCCCTCCAAAACCAAGTTTACTTCATTACCTCCCGAACTTCGTCTTAAGATATGGTCAGGAGCTAGCGAGCCTCGTATCGTTTTATACGGTGATCTCGTGCAAAACGACCGGTCTTGTCCGTTGCCTGCTGTTACACAACTCAATGCTGAGGCGCGTGCTGAAACTCGACAATGGTATGAGCCAATAGGCCGCGGATCATACTTGGACTTCTCTAGTGATATTCTCGTCTGCGACCATAAAATCTCAGATCAAGCAGCAGATCAATACCTAGAAGAACTTGCGCCCCGGGTACGACGGTTGGCATTCTGGGATTGCTTTCCTGACGACGGCAGGGTATCAGGACCTCATCTCTACTCTGTCTACGTCTCAGCGTGTTATCGCCAGCGAGATTTTGGTAAAATCGAATTCGACAGATTCTGGTTCCCAAACTTGGACGACCTATGGATTGTCAAGGTGGGAGAAATTGACCCGGCGTGGATGGTGCATGTGAACATGAAAGCATCTTATGAAGTTCGACTTCAAGAATTAGCGAAGCAATTCAGATATTGGGTGGATGCAAACATCATCGAGATGGCACCTCTGGACCTGAAAGACCCCGAATCACAAGCCGTCCTCAATGAAGGCCGCTGTGGGAAAGAAGACTGCCACAAACTCAACAAAGGGCGTAGCAAAATGGTTTCCAAGGTTATGTTCCTCGACGGCAAATACAAGGCACCTGAAGATGACCTGAATTGGGTAAGGATACACCCATGGCAGGTTAATGAGGGAGATAAAGAGAATCGAGTACACGAGAATAGGATGAGATGGGTTCTCGTCGAGAGAATTTTAACATTTGACTTAAGGTGGGAGGGATCAAGCGAACCTGGACAACGCAGACGGAATAGGTGAAGACTAGAGCTGGACAAGGACTCAACAATACTCAAGTCGAAAGATATGCAATATACACCCACCAGCTAATGGATTCAATAATCTAGCAAGCATTCTGCTTGTACCTTAGTCTTGAAGATATAAGCAATATGCTGTATATTTAGAAGAGGTAGCAACTAAGCTTGAGAACAAGGGGATTCTTTTTTGGACACTCAGAAACTTTAATGATTGTATACTGAATTAAGAGCTGTTATAGATAACCAAAATCATGTAATAAATTATATACTACCACTATCTGGTTACTAGAACAGCCATGTGTTCATGATAGAGCTAGCTATGTACTTGTGGCTATGTGGCAGCTCTACAGAGTTCATGTGTTCTAAATTGGTATTTTCAGGATAACAGATGCATTATTCATAGTGTACGGTTCTACTCAAAGCCTTGATCAACATTTGTAATCATGTTCGTTTGGATTTATGTATTTTTCTTTTTTTATTCGCTTCGAACACTCGGAGGCCGCTTTATTACACAAGTTACTCTTTGCAGAACCTGCTCATATGTTCAGCTATCCGAACAAGCATTAAGCAGTAGGAACAAATAACTAAATACTGACTGAACATGAATAGAATAGTCTATATAAAGACCACATGTAGCCGTGGAAATTCATAAACTTACAATCACTTCTAGTTCATCAGAGACAAGTCTAACAAAGCCTTTTATAACTGCCTTTTTATACAACTTTGGCTGGTTAGTTCATCATCATAAACATGGAATTCAAAAGAAAGAACCTACCTTCGGTTATCAAAATGAACCGTATCATTGCCATATGGGAGGCCGTCGCTCGCCCTAAAATTGTTAGCCCAATCCCCGAACTATCAATTCAAGCTGAGATGGATTATACGAGCATCCTACGTACCATCAAGAACAGCCCCGAAGGAACGGTAGCATTTGAATTCACACATTCAGTGAGTTTCCTCAATTTTGCTCACCAGCAAAGATATATGCACCCTGTCAAGGACATCCTCTTGACTAGTAACATGATGTTGCCGGAACCTCAGCTCTCACCAGAATTTCACTATCTGGGCTGTTATCCAATCAGCCTTCCTTTTCAGAGGGTAGCCTCAGTCTTTTATAGCAAGAAAAATGGTCTAGCTTTTGACTTGAGGCGACTACAGGTGGATTTGGATCTCAAGGTGCTTCCTCATCTACAAGAATTTACCATGTTGTGCTTTGAGGACAGCATTGAAACCACCCTCGATCTGTATTCTGGTCAAACTGGTTCCAACAAGACACCTCGCTCAAAAATGGAAATCATCACCGAAGAAGGTTCAGAAGACGGTAAGTCTGAGAGTATCCGTGAGTTCTACGGGTTTCGATATTACCCTGAGACTCATCGCGTACAGTTCACGCAGCTGACATGGTCAGACATCAAGGAAATTGCTCTTGCTTGTAGCAGTCCACAGACTGGTGCAATCCCCTCAACAATTGCGCGCTTGTGGATCATGACACGAGAGAATGAAATGAGGCAAAGCCGAGAGCCAGATCGCCAATGGACAGACTTGCCCATGAACTCCGAGTTTGAGGATCCAAACCTCAACAAGGTAAGAGAGCTTTGGGAAATTACACGAACCAGACTTGAAAATGCGACTTTTGTGAAACCGGGAATGTTGCTTCCTTAAGGCAAGAGAATTGAGGATTGAGAATTGAGGGTTGTATGGTAGGTACAGGCATTGGCATGGCGTTGGTTATTTTTCCTTCTGGTCTGGAGTGAATTAGGGTGTGTTCTGTTTTGTTATTATTTGGATTGTAAGATTGCTCTATCAAATACAAAATGATCTTGTTGGCATGTGTATAAACATTCGAGATTGCGATATAATTTGGCTGTTAAATCACTTTATTGTAGCCATATGAAATAGACTATCCTACTGTACTTATGAATAGCGAATATCGAGTTGCTGAAATAAGGGACTCTACTAATCATAGGAGACTATCTACTGATTGTACATGAAGGTGAAATTTTAGAGTAATTGTTTTACCTTCAGGTGCCTCTACTGCCCCAGTTGAATATTATACATCGTAAATTCGCATGCTATATAAGTCTTCCCAACGCTCCTATTAGACAAAGTCTAGCAACCAATATTCTACATCCAATGCATATCTTAGTCACACAATCCTACAGAAATATTACATTAAATTACCCCGATCGTTTCTTCTCAAACTTGAAGCTCGCGACCACTCGCCCGCTGATTTTCTCAATCTGTTACCAAGGCTGATACTGGCAGCAGAAAGCCCTTGCATCCGTGAAGGTATACTATGCTCGACTCTTTCCCAATTGCGAGACAGCTTGGTCTCTTCATCGCTATCCTCCAAAGCAGGCCCAGGCAACATCAATTGCCTTTGCCCCTTGAGCATGGCTCCCTGTAGAGCTGCCCACGATTCAACCTGGCCATCTGCAGCTTCCTCTACGCAATTGCACTCGTCACCTGCAGGACATTCCGTCTCACCCGCAGCATGCCACTCTGCTAGGCATGCCTCATGGCTCGCACAGCCACAGGCCAAACACGGCGGGAAAAGAGCATCCACAGGCTCAAGGCAGTACACACAAGTGAGTTGACTTTGTGTTTGGTGGCAACGATCGCATGTGCCCACAGCACCGCCAACCTTGGAGGCACTGGTTGTATAGCGAAGCGGATCCAGCTGGATCTCATGTATACGACACATGCCGGTGACGTCAAGGCCACGGCCAGAAGCAAGCAAGGCTTGAAGCTGGTCCTTTTTACCCATGGCAATAGGAGATGAGTTAGGATGATTGCTGTGCCCCTTTCCGTTCGCGCCATCGTGAGTAGTGGCCGAATCATGGAATTCGTCGTCAGCATGGCCGCCAGTCATGTCTTCTTTAAGCGAGTTGAACTTCATGATCTCAAGTCTGGCAAGCGGCTGGTTCCACATTTGCAACATCTCGGCATACGCGTATCGATATCGAGCATGAACATCTGCTTGACTGAACTCTAGTAATGGAATATTCAGCCAGCCATCGTCATCGAATGCGGTTTGGTCCTCCATAGTAACCGAGATCCTTGTGGGAACGAGGGGCAAGAACTCATCTCTTCGATACTCGTCATCATCAAGAGAAGTTCTACCGCCGTTAGAGTCCATTGCGGTAGAAGCACTCCATGTAACATTGCCCGGAGCCAGACTGCTAAGGATCGTTTCGGCAGGGCTTGGTTTCTTTCTCCCTTGATTTGGAGGGGACGACGCGCTCACTCCTGCAAATGAACGTGGCAAGTTGGCAGCAAAAGCCGATGCCAAACCAGAGTTTGCTCGATTCAAGAAACGTGTGTTCGGGGACGTTGACACGCTGGGTGGTGCCTCAATGTCTCCAAGGTACCCCTTGAATCTGTTTGGTGGCGTTTCTCCGCAAGAGTACGAGTTTGACGCAGCGTCTCCAGCCCACATGCCATCATCAGATGCTTGCGAACCTGCGTAGTGGACGGGCGTATGTACTGTCATGGGTGTAGTGATGGCTGAGTTTGTGTAGCTACGGCCGCCAATATTCCATAGGGAGGCATCTGTTGGGAAGTAGTCTAACGAGAATGCTGGTGCCTTGAAAGGGAGAGGAGTCTCGGGCTGAGGTAGATGTGATTCGAGATATGCCACACTGTCCGCTGCAGAAGATTCGCTGAATATACAAGAAAGCATTGCCAACATTTGAATATCCGCGATTCTTTCAAAGTATGCAAATAGATCCATAATGAAATCTCTGGCCAATGGGTGCTTGCCCCATTTCACTCTGCCGGATAATGCGCCCTCGTGCCTATCCAAGAACGAATCAACAGGATAGGTATTGGTGTTGCACTTGGAGACCACGTCATGAGCGATAACCAAGATGGATTCACGCCGCTGGTTGTGTGCAAGTATCTCAAGTGGGACGCCCTTCTTGAGCAACAGCGCAAGATATCGCCAGACGTCAACCAGATCCCGAGCATTGTACTTCTCAGCAACTCTCGCGTTGTGCTCACAAACATCGGCCCCATCACCGAAGATCGCATACTCACGCGCAAACTCTTCCTTTGAGGGCAGAAGCGTACGGAAATCGTGTATCGATACAAGATTCTTGGGCCGACCAGGCCGGCGACGACTTGTGCCAGTACCAGTACCAGTGCCTACTCCTGTGCCGCCACCACTAGAGCGTATTGATCTATCTTCGCTCCATGTCTTCCTAAACTGCCGGCTGGGGTGATACCAAAGACTAATCTTGTTCATAGACGTCGATTCCGAATCACTCGAGGATGATGAGGATGAAGAAGACCTAGATGCAGACGTATCAGAATCTCCGCTTGACACGGAACTGTCCTCGCCCATGAATCGTTGCCGGGGACCAAGGTCATGTGCGATTCTACCAAAACCGGCAAAGAAGGGTTCTCCCTTGGGCCTTTCTCTATAAGCGTCCATGGTGGTTGTGAATAGAGCCCTTGCCTTTTCCTCCTTCGAGGGGAAGAAACAGACCAACCGTCCGTTATGCGAGAACCTAGCACCGCACGTTCTAGGTGGCGGTGGCACTATGGTCCTATTCGGAGGTGCAAGCGCGGTATCAAGCTCATTGTGTGGAGGCAGTTCTTGCGACATAGATGCTGAACCGCCCGCAGGTATGTCTTCATCAGACTCACTCGAACTTTCGTCCGCCAAGCCGTCAAGCGCATCATCAAGATCTCGGACATTTTTGAAGAATGTTGTACTAGTTTCCAAATCGACTTCTCCAAGGAGGTACGTGAAAGCAACCTCGAGACAGTTCTGTTTCATCTGCAAGAATTGATCGGCTAGTTCATGAATTTCACTATCGATCTTCTTGTGGGTCTCTGCGGGCATGAATGACGATTTTTCGACGTAGAATTTCGGTGCCTTAGACTTGGGATAGTCGACTGGGATATCGATACGAACTTTGATGAATATTGTTTCTCCATCAATGCCCCAAGGTCCATTTAATGAGGCATTGAGGGTCAAATTGTCCATGTTGATATTCTCCCACTTGACTTTGGGAAGCTGTTGGCTGATGCGCAGTAGTTCCTCCTGAATAGTTTCGGGTTCAGCCCATTTGTCGTCAGGATAGCCGTGGCCAAAGATGCCCGAGTCTTTCGACAAGTGTCGTTTAGCGCTTGTTGATGCCTTCCTCTTGGTCATGGCAATTCCCTTCATCCATCCTATTTGTGACTGATTGCGATCCCCAGACTTTCCAGAAACTTTAGCCTTCATCGACGGGCCTCGCCACGCCACAGATGTGCGATGACTTTGCGTTGTGCCTGAGCGCATTCCCAATGTAAGAGCGCTCTGCTTGTGATAGTTGGTACCGGGACGATGGTCGCTCATAGTAGCAGATTTGCGATCACGATCCGTGCTCTCGTCCACTGTTCGGAAAGTTTTGTAAGTGGCACCTTTCCGTGTGAGACTGATGGCCGGATCAGCGGTCATTCCGCGTTGATGGCCAATAGCAGCAAAAGTCTTAGGGTCGATACACTGAAGTTTGAGTTCATTGTCTGTTCCCCAAGAAACGAGTTGAAATTCGCGGTTATCTTTGGCATCATCAGTTATGCCGCCCCGGCACCTCCACAGGAATTCTTTAGCCTTGTGATCTCCGTGCCCTGGCCAAACATCGATTGGTTCAGTTGTGATTTTGGATTCTAGGTCGAAACGAGTGTCGTAAAGATAGAGATCACCTGGTTCATTTTGAGGTATTGCGAGAAGGCCATGCCCAAAGGGGGTGTGCCGAGCTCTCCATACTGGGAAGCCAGTTTCGATGGTATGCTGTAGGGGCTCTTCTGCAGTATAATCCCAGAAGTTGATTCTCTTATCGATAGAGCATGAAACAATCGCCTTGGGGTCTGATCGATTCCAGTCCAGGCCATATATCTTGGACTTGTGAGCCTTGATGGACTTGAGAGGCTCCGACGAGCGGCGTTCGTCCCAAATATGCAACCACCGGTCATGGGCAGAAGCAAGAACGTGAGATGCCTGGCGGTTGTATTTAACTTGGGATGCACCAGCGTTCCAATCACAGAAGGTCAGAACCGGCTGGCGCGGTCTTCGGAGATCCCACGCGTGAATGTACCCATCTACTGAGCAGGTCGACAATAGGTCAGGATGATGAGCAGACCAGTTGACATCAGTAATGGCACGGCTATGACCCTGCAGAGAATGCTCAATGGCACCAGAGCTTGAGTCCTCTCTCCGATTCAGATTCCATACAAGAGCACGATGATTGGCTGCTGAGACAATCCAGTAATCCCGAGCTGCAAAGGGAGACCATTGGACATCAACGACGAGCCATGGGAGGCCATGCGTTCTCAATCGTCGAGGAGGACTGTATGGCGAATCAAGATCTATGATTGCCAGACCATCGGGTCTATTTGTAGTCAGTTAAAACGTTCACAAGACTTCCATCACATAACGTACGAAGCCAGAGCAACATCTCGCCCAGCAGGAGAAATGGTGGCTGAGCCGACCAGGCCATCAACGTGGATGGTACCGTCAGACTCAAAGCTCTCGCTCTCATAGGCTGACTTGATTACCTTGCCCTTTTTGGGAGCGTCGGCGAGTTGGTCGAAGGAGGGCATGGTGATGGACGTTTAAGAGGTTATCACAACGTGCCTCTCATGTCGCAGCTGGTGTGAGGAAGGGGGATGATAGAAGTCGACGGCGTACTGCCACTGCAGAGCATTGGATCATGTCATTATCCGGGAGAGCCTAAGAGTTTCGAGCTCTTCTCGGTCCGAAAAGAGGGGCCGATGTTATTGTTGAATGCGTTGGAGTATATATACGGATACAAGGTAAGGTATTGTTCATGATGGAAGTTGGTCAGTGAAGCTCGCGTAGGGTCCATTTAATGGATGGTCGAATCAAATCAAATCGACAGGGCAGGAGGTGGTCAGAGCGCGATTACTGTTCCACGGGCAAGTACCACCCCTGCTGTTTTAAGTGCAAATGGTACATTCCCCCGCCATGATTCAATGGGTTGGGCTGTTTTAGCACCTGATGAAGCATTCCGCGACCTCTATCAGACACATGTCGTGGGGACATTGAGGTACTAAGGTAGTGGTTGTAGATTGTAGATTGTCTATTTCTACCACTTTTGACTATTATTTGTCAGTTGGCTCGGCTCGTCACTTGATCTGTTGACATTCTACAGCGCTGCGTAGGTGTCTTGCATTATTTATTCATCTTCGGAGCATACCTTACTTATTCTCTCTTGCTTTTTCTTGCCCCTCGATTCATTGCCTTCCATCCATGCTTCTTCCCTCTTTATCTGCCCTGCCCCGCCGTAGTTAAGTGCCCGCCTTATTTCAGGAATCTACCTAGACTTCATCTATCTACCTACCTACCTACCCACCCACCCAGTCACGACCTTTCATTGTCAAAGACAATATCGCCAGTCTCAACGATACGATACGATACGATACGCTTACCGACACCCAACACGCACATAAATCGCATATCGCTACAACTCAACCTCCCTCATTAACCATACAAGTCTTTAATATGGCTCTCCCGAAGCGCATTATCAAAGAGACAGAACGGCTCATGGCCGAGCCGTAGGTCATCCCCCAAGCGCTCTCCTCATGTTGCGCCCCGACATCGCTTGCTCATACCAGTCACGATACAGTGTCCCAGGAATCAGTGCCGTTCCCCACGAGGACAACCTCCGTTACTTCGATGTCCAGATCCACGGTCCTGCTCAGTCTCCCTACGAAGGTACGGTCTCCCTCTCTACAGGGTGCTTCATTCAGCTCTAACCATATATTCAGGTGGAGTCTTCAGCCTCGAGCTCTTCCTCCCCGATGACTACCCCATGACACCTCCCAAGATTCGATTCCTCACCAAGATCTTCCACCCAAACGTTGACAAGCTTGGCCGAATCTGTCTTGACGTCCTCAAGAGTGGGTTCAACATCGAGGCACTTTAGCTCAAGGGTGATGAAGCTGACAAATGCTCTAGACAACTGGTCTCCCGCCCTCCAGATCCGAACTATCCTGCTCTCGATCCAAGCTCTTCTCGGTGCCCCCAACCCTGATGACCCTCTCGCTGCGGACGTTGCCAAGAGCTGGAAGGAGGACGAGCAGGCGGCCATCGCAACCGCCAAGGAATGGACCGCCCAGTATGCGCGACCCTGAACGGAGCGATCAGAACACCAAACACCATAAAATACAACAAAAACAGAATCATTAGCCTGGGATGGTCAAGCCAGGAGTACAAATGCTGGAGTTTCGGGGCCAACTGATGTATCACGAGAACGTTCCCATCAACTTTGAATGGATACAAGGGCACTTGCAAGTTTGTGCTTGATGTTGTCCTATAGAGTTGAAAGTTCTCGTTTTTTAAAGAAACATTGATTTTGATAAACTTCAGATTGACCGACCTGATATTACTAGCAATATGTGATCAACCTGAAAGTCATCCCGCACTTTTCCATAACCCATCTGTGCACGTTTTACGCTCACTAACTTCTGTATTATTAAGTTGGTTTCTCCCTGGGCCATAATACTCACTTTTAAGAGTATCCCGGTAATGAAGTCGAGTGTTTCAAGCCAAGTTTGCAATATCTCATGTTAAAGTTCAGAACTCAATCAAGCAGTTATCTAATCCGAACAGAGGAGACTACACGCTCTCGAAGATTTCGAATGGAAGCGCGCATCGGAACGAACTGTAAACTGTTTAGCCCATAGGAAGTAGGTGGTAGAGTTATTCTTATCAAGGTAGGCAAAATTGCTAGCCTTTAACAAATCCAGCTTGACTATTTCTATTCGCTATGTTATGTCCTTTGTGGTTGCTTTTCTAAACTGGTATTGCATGGATCAAGTAGATCGTCGTCTTAATCTACTCTGTCGTCCAAATGCTGTCTCCCTTGAAGATTCATCCCACAACCCAAACCAACCAGATATCTGGACTATGCAAGTAACCACTTGAGACCCTTCAGCATGTCCTTTTCGCACTCCAGGGCGTGGCCCAGATGGGGAGCTTTGAGCCAGAAGGTATGTGGCCACCCCTTTTCAACTTGCACTCTAACCTCGATACCTGCCTCCCTGAGTAGCATCGCATAACAAAGCCCATCTGAATACAAAGGGTCGTTGGAGGTAAGCTGGACCCAGGTCCGAGGATGTCCCTCCAATTCGGCTTTCGTGGCTTCGAGAGGCAGTTTCTCAAGCCCATCCCTAGGCACATCTCGATTAAGGTACCCGCCCAACGACGTGATGAACGAGGGAGAAACACTTGTATGATATGGACGAAGCTTCTCAGGTATGTATTCTTTTCCGCTAGCTCCATCAGCTGTAACGGGACACCTCAGTAAAAGGCCATAGATAGACCCTCGAGGTGCTTTCTGAGCCACTGCTGATGCCATCTGCCCACCACTCGAGCTTCCAATGACAACTGTCTTGGCAGTTGAACTGTGCAATGCATTAAATCCGTCCAGAGAGTCTGAAACCGAAGTTGATGCTGGGTTCTGGGGTAATAGACGGTAACCGACAGAATAAAGTCGGATTCTGGCTGTGCCAGTCTTGACAATATGGCGGCATGAGAGCTCTTCACTATCTGCTTCGCCAACCTTCAAACCACCGCCATGGTAAAAGATGACAACCACTTCCGGCTCCTGGGTTTCACTGGCCGTAAGGTCCAGTTGGAGAACCGGGATCAGATGACCGTCCACAGTTGAGGTAACTGTAAACTCCTTCTTGGTGACTCCTTGAGACAAATCATAATCTCGGGCATCAAGGGCCGTCATTTGAGTATATAAGTCGCGGCATTCCTGGGCATAGACTGGTTGTCGTTCCGCGACGGAGTTGAATACCCGAGGAGGGCCTAGCCGTTTGACCTCCTCTTCATGTTTTAACCAGGCAGGGTCTAATGGAGGTGCTGTTTGGAAGACATATACTTCGAGCTCAGGATCTGGAAATACCATGATAGGATAAATTTGCGAAATGTGCCAAGTTCTTTTGTGATACATCAATCCTAATTGGATGCTATGTAACGAGGGATATTGTGGTGTAAGTCACCCATCGTGAACCCATACATTCAGGCTAAAGACGTTGAAGACTACACGTGACATAAGTATCATGGGATACCTCAAGCTTATTCAAAACCTTACGGGGTGATAGGAAAGAAATATAAGTTACCGATATATGCTTCTAAGTCATTCTTATCATGGATACGCATTCACTTTCCCTCATATAATTCGTGATTTAGCGGTTCCCGCCGCACACTCCTTCTTGATCCTTACATCATAAAAAAACTAAATTTAGCAGTCGATATCAGGTGTTGGTTAATTGATAAGTAAACATGTTCGCGCTGTATATATACAATATGAAGCTCCAATGAATACCAGGAATGAGATCTTTCTTTTGTACAGGGTAGGTCTATTACGCTTTCGTATTCAATTCACTAACAAATGACTACATTATCTAGTGTCTTGTTATCGAATTACGGAAAGAAAGAGAAAGATTCGAGACAGATGCCTGATAGAGCAACATGACATTCAATGGTGCCCACGACATGTCATATCTCACTCAATCATTCAACTTAACCCCGACATACATAAGATATTCGTGCAAATATTGATGTAAGTATTTCGCACCAAATTTTGGCAGGTATCACTCAATTGCGCTTGGGGGACATTGATTGTGTAAGAAGGACCATCGCACGGCTCAGCTTTGACGGGAACATAGAGAGAACTAGAAAACTACCTGTACAGATTAAGGGGTCCTGAAGTGTATCCTTTGTTCAATGTGGCATATTAGATAAGTAAAACATCACTATGAGTAACATACATCTCCCATGGTTAAACCATCTCAAAAGACCAAACTTTAGATGAGCGTGGCTGGTTGGAACTTGTCATATTGAAGCACAGAGAAAATATTGAAGGTGGTCGGGTATGAGTAAAGACCGGGTTCCGCCTCGGATTCTCATATCTACAATGCTAGAGTACACTACGCGAAGCCGCAGAAGGGATATCGCGATTCGCCTAAACCACAGCCAAGTCACCGAACTTCTCCTATTCTGGGTATTAGTGCTGTCGCATATTTCATAGTCGGGATAACGAACCTTGTAGCCTGGCACCATCCATCGTCCCTTGGAAACGAGCTGAGCAGTCTTCTCGTCGATAGACTTCTCGGCAGCGGCAACCTCGTCCTGTAATATGTGAGAATCGATCCAATGATTACGAGTACGGTGATACGTACGACAGTGAGGTCCTCGAATGGTCGGGCCTCCTCGATGTTCTTAAGGGTAGCGGCAAGGTCCTTGAGCTCGAGGTCGACGGCCTGCTTGGTGGCCTCGGCGTTCTTGACGGCCTCAGCCTCGAAGGCGTCGATGGCCTTCAGCTGTCGGCTGACATCGTAGGTGACGGGCTTGAAGGCGTTGAATCGCTTCTCGATCTCGTCGACGATAGCCTGGTTCTTGAGGACGGATCGGTACTGGGAGAAATCGATGGTGGTGGGCTGCTCAGAGAGGTGCTGAACCTTGCGACGGACGTCCTCGTTGCGCTTCTTGAAGGCCTGCAGGGAAGAGACGGTCTGGCCACGGAGACCGAGGGAGCTGGTGACCTTGGTCCAGTCAAGCTTGAGAGCTGCGCTTCGCTGTCGGAGAAGGGGAAAATTAGCTCATGACATCGTGGGACTTGGAGGCGCGCGCTCGGGGCCGGAGAACGAGATTCGAAAACATATATGATCAGTTACACGCGCCAATTGATGAATTGAACTTACAGTCGCCATTTTGAAGGGATTTGCGATATCTAGAGAGCGGAGAGATGATCTTGATTGATTGTTGATGACTTTGCCGAACTTCGCCAGGGAACAACCGGGCGCTAGTAAGTCACGTGTCTCGAACCAAAAACCCAGCGGCATTACGGGACCCCTCATTGAGAGACAGTTCGGGCTGAGGGTCAGGCCCAAGTTGAATTGAAGTTCAGAAGATGGATAAATCCTCTGCATATCATGATGATTCCGGTTGTAACTAGTGAATGATTTATCATGATATAATTACTGTACTATGCTTCCTATAGACAGATAACTGGATCTTAACTTTCGTCGCATAAACTCATCGGCCTTTATGAATATTTCGTCTTATAAGCCAGCTAGTTACAGTAAGTTCTAAGCAGACAACATCACACATGAACATCACACATGGTCAACTTCAAGAGTAGCATTTGACGGTTGTGGGCGTTATTTCCCTTCAATTGTTTCCGTTATTTGGCATCAACTCCATCCTGCAGGGTACAGTTCGCCAAGAACTAATACAGAGCCCAATGTTTGTCCCATGTACTTGCTTTTGTGGAAGATCGTTCATCTAGAAAGTTATGTCTAGATGCTGAGAGCCATAATGGAATTGACAATATCGTTGTCGTTCTCCTTCAATGCCTTGACAGCCTTATTGCGGCTGACGTTGGCTTGGGTCATGACGAGCTCAATGTCCTTGTCCTCGAGTCCGGAGGCGTCGACCTCCTCATCTTCCTCCTCCTCCTCGTCATCCTCATCATCGTCGTCCTTGTCCTTCTTCTCCTCGGAGGCCTCAACGGCCTTGCTGGGCTCACCGTGGTTGTGACCAGAGTGGTCCTCAGCGTTGGCGGAAGCGAGCTGGGCAGCGGCAGCTTGTTGAGCGGCCGCGTTGACGTCCTCGATCTTAGCCTCACCGAAAACACTTGATGAAATGTCAGTGGCGATTCTGCAGCCATATAGTAATGTAACTTACATGTAGGTGTTGCTGTTGGGGGACTTGTAGACCTCAGGGTTGTTGATGACGAAGAGGATCTAGAGCACGCCGGTTAGCACCGTCCCTCAATCTACCCCTCCAATTTCCGTCCAGATTGCCTCGTCACTCACGTTCTTGGGTCGGCGGAGAGTGACACGGGTGATGCCAGGAATGCGGGTGAGGTGCAGCTTCTCGAGGGCCTTGCGAGCCTTCTTCTCGTTGCGGTTGTGGATCACGGTAGAACCAGCGGGGAGCTGGCCCTCGCCGACCTCCTCAACCTCAGAGTCGTCGCTGGAGTCATCCTCGTGCTCCTGGACCGTGGTCTTCTTGGGCTCCTCGTCGGGAAGTTCTTCAACGCGGGGGTTCGACATTTTGGCGACTGGTGCGGGCACAGATGTTAGTAACTCGTCTAAGGTAGCTACAGCAAATTCGCTGATGAAGAGTTTTTGGCTGGAAAATGCTCCCGAAACCGCAAAAATTGATAGCAAAATAACACGATGAACATAACCGCAGCTGCGTACTTACTTGTTTTTCTGGTCCCAGTTACGTCGTTGCTGGCCTAATCTCTCACGACTTCGTTTTGTGATGGGGATCTCGCACAGCGATAATTCTAGGGCTTGGTGGGAGGTGGGAACTAAGGCGCATTAGGTAATCAGACTTTTGCGCCGCTGCTCCCCTCCAGATACAGATGGGACGGGAATTGACGACTGATGGAACTGGATGGACACTGGGGCAACAATTAAAGTTACTATGGAGATCCAGGCGACGAGAAACATGCAGATACAGCGGAGATTTGGGGTATTGATTTCATTTTTATTTTGGCTACACTTCACAATGAATCCGTGATCTTTTTTTGATGCTCCTCATGCTTTGAATTCAGTTGATCTCAGAATTTCCGTATTGACGCCGTTCATCTTGACGATGATATGACATACAGCCTTCCAGAACGGAGCAAACATGAATACAGCAGCCTCTATACCGCCGTGATGTGTTTTCCTGTCCAGTTCCGTGCCACTTGATCTAAATCCGACTTTCAAGCACCTCCCGTGACTCCAGCTTAATAACCCATTTATGCGGCGGCCTTGACCTTGGCCAGAGCCTTGCGCTCCTCGAATCGTCGCTGCTTCTTGAGTCGGAGGACCTTGAAGCGGTCGAAGTCGGTGAGTCCCTTCCTTCGCTCCATCTGGTCCCGCTTCTTGGCCCAGTTGGTCTGCTCCCACTTGGAGTCAATCTCGGACTTCTCCCAGAGCTTTCGGACGACACCAGTTCGGGAGCCGCGGTTCAGGCCCTCAACAACGAGAGAGGAGAGGAGAACCTTGCTGAGGGGAACGGCTTGTCGGGCAAGAGCGAGGCTGTTGTTCGCGGAAGGACCGTCAACGAGAATCTGTGACGGGGTCAATATCGTGCTGAGGCGGTCAACTGAAGCAGGAAAAACCTACTCGCTTGTGGTCGATAATCTCGACGATCGTGGCCAGGCGGCCCGCGGAAGGGTGGTCGCCGTTGATAACAACGACACGGCCAACCTCAACGAGGCGCCAGTTCGAACCCTCAATGACTGCGTCGCCCATTGTGACGGTTATCTAAGTAGTGGTCGGATTAGTCGTGATGTTCAAAAGTCGCGCGCGCAGTGTTTGTTCGAATACAGCTGCGGTCGTAGGAATCGAGGTTCATACCAGTTGTCGATAATGCTGTCCCGTTAGTTGGTTGTTTGCTGGAGCCGCGGACCTTGAAATCGCTAAGGACTTTTTGATGGTGGGCAGAAAAAGATCCTGTGCGTGCCTGCCCTAACTTTCAGTCTAATCCTCCGGACTAATATTTCGCCGCTCGGCAGACGCGAGCCCAGTACCCGGCAATAATGCACGGGCCAGGCCAGCGAGAACTTCAAAAGAAAATTTCTGGTCGGTCTGAAGACACTTGCAGCCAAATCTTTTTGTTATTGATCAAAGAGGCAGACAAGACAGCCTCGTCGAGTGCATCAAGGTAAGCATTGAGCATTTCCCTTTACACGTTTCTTCCCTCGCATAAGGATGAGGTAATTTGCGATTGATTTCGCTTGATGGCTCTCTTTCGCCGGAGTGGCTAAATCAGGCGGAAAACTGATATTCAATTTCTTACATATTCTGAAAGCACCTTCTTTCTACCATTTTGTCTTGCAAGCTCTGTCGTTCTTCATAGACTAACCAAGACTTTAGTGACACACCTAACGCATCTGTAATATTTTTCTCTCTTATACCTTCAGGCATAGGGCACACTGTCTAGTAGCAGCCTTTGTGACTTGAGTTAGTTTAGCTTTTTAGATATTCACATGAATCAAATGTTATCGTGGAACAATTTTACATGGCTTCAAATTTAATCATTAATTCATCCTTTCCAAATCATCTGCCTTCGATGAAGCGGCCGTGGTATCAAGTATTGTTACAATTAAGCCTTTCCCTTGCGCTCGAGCTCCTCCTGCTCCTCTTGCTGTATCTGGGCATCGATCTTGGCACCCTTGGAAGGCTCGTTACCATGAGCGCGGGCCTTACAATAATGTTAGAACAGTATGTCAACGATGTAACTTGATTGGACTTACGGGCAGAGTGGGATCCTGCTTAATTTGGGCAGTCTGAAGATCGTCACCGGCCTCGGTCTCTTTCTCAGCAGCGGCTAGACGGTTGGCGATGGATCGCTCGTCCTCTGCAATGTTGTTAACATTCGCTCATTCATATCATTCCTGTTGGATTATCTTACTGGAATCGAGGTTGTCGTGGGAGTTCTCCTTGCCCTCGTTGTAAGGGTCCTGGGTGTTTCGCTCAGACTCGGGGGCGTTCCTCTGGTCGCCAGCCTCGTAGACACCACGGTTACCAACGTTGGAGTAGCCAGACATGATGAAGTTTTGTGAAAGGTGGTTGTGTTTTGTGTTTTGGTTTGTTTGGTTTGATTTGGAGGAGAATGCAAAGTGATGAGATGCAGGAAGTATGTGTAAGGCTTTCAGACTGCGAGTCCTTTTTGTACTTCTCTTTCGACGATGAATCGCTGCCATGGCCGCGCCTTTCTCCACAAACTGACTTCATAGAATACGTCATTATAAAAACTCCCTTGGTCACAACAAATCGAACAGACGCATCGATCGTAACACATACGTCATAAGTGAAACGCAGAGATTTAGCTCTTTCTTAGGGTTTCTGTAATGAATGCATCCATGCCTGTCGCAGTCGATCTTCTAGCGCAAGTGGTTGGGCTCTGATTAGCGATGCGGCTCTCTTCTGAACAACCTTGGTGAACAAGGCCACGTGAGCTATCCATCAACCTGAAACTGTATTTTACGGATGCTCTATTATGCTTGCTATATGATTGAGGATAGAACGTCGTCCTAGCTTCGAGTTGGTTCTTTACCACACCGAGAATCAACACTTCTCGTACCCTATGCAACATGTTGCTAAAACAACCAAACTCGTGCAGCAATTACCTTTTGAGGGGAAAAGAACAACATGTGGCTTGTTTCTCCCTCCAATACCTTTTTAGGTACCTGGCGAGTCTGCTTATGTGGCCGATGATCGTCCGATGTCATAAAAACCGTGACGAATTGTCATCTCCATATGGATCTCATGCATTCTGTCGGCGGTTTTACATCTGTCTGCCGACATACGTAGAAACTATAGTTCTGGGCTTTCCGAGACTACACAAATTGCTCCTCACTTAGAGTCAAATGTAGAGAAACAAATCGAAATTGTCAACGTAGTTAATAACGCAGGTCTTTCGGCTTTTCGTCGTTCACATCTGTACCTGTATCTTGTTCCATGGTACTTATTCGTGCGTAACATGGACATATTCCGTATATAACGGGAGATGGCGGGTGCTGTGGTGGGGTCCATGCACGGGCCATATACAAACCCGAGCCATTAAGTCATCTTCGGCGTGACAAGCTTCACGGAGCTATACCAAATCGGAGCTCAAACATCAACCTCTCTTGACAATCGTGATTCTTTTTCAATTGTCTTTGCAACGTAAACCTGCAGGAATAACCAGACAAAATGTTTCGCTTCGTAAGTTCATGGTATAAAGTATATTGGCAGCAGCTGCTAACGACAAACAGCACAAGACACTCGACACGGTGACGGTCTTCCACAAGGCCAGCTCTCCTGCATCCGTGAGAGTCGCCAACCTTCTCAAGCAGATTTCCGCCAATGCCTCCTCTGGCGCGACTCTTGACCAAGCCAGCGACCATTCCGCTCAGACAGCACCCCTTCGCGAACAGTTTGAGCTCAACATCACCGAAGATCCCCCCACAGATGACCAGGTCAAGACCATTCTGGACTATGTTGGTACCAGCGGTATCTCCAATGTGATCAAGGGCGCAAGCACCGAGAAGGATGCCCTTAGGAAGTTTAAGGAAAGCCGAGAGAACTTTATTCGGCCAATGGTACGTTGAATCTATGCGGTTGTTGTACGTATTTGATTCGGCTAACAACATCTAGGTGGTGGACTGGAACAACGGCAAGGCTGTGTCTGGCGATAATGAATCTGAGATTCTAAAGCTTCTCAAAGAGCAGAAGTAACATCGTTCATCAAGGTCTCATCTCTGAAAGCATTAACGAGCCATGTCATATCTCCCCATTGTATATATTGTACCAATGACTAATATCGTCTATGATGGACCGCCCTAACAAACTGCTTTCGAGTGAAAGGACATCAATCCAAAAATCAACCCAACGGAAACCTTTCCTAGTCTCAAAACTCAGATCTCGAGTTGCTGTTTGCTCCTGGCTGCGTAACTACCAACAATATGCTTTGTCGAGCTCGAAGTTCCCTTGGCCTTTGACGTGGTCGGGATGCTGCAACTCACGTCAGGATACTAAGCTTGCTTTCATCCGATCGTATAGAATTGTTCTTTGACCGCGTTAGAAGTAAGCCCTCCAGCCAAAGAAATGTAAAGCATGGTGCAAACTTAATTGTTTAGTAGCGTAGCGGGTAGAGGTGGTTATGTGCAGCGGGAAACAGCAAGCACCCACGTTAAACCTGCGGGTGACTTGGCTGACTGCATTCTTTGCGCAGAGTGAGGTATAGAGAGATAAACAAGCCTGGGGGTGTTGAGTCTTTTCTTTTGGCATCCATCCTATGCGAGTCGAGATCTCCGACTTCAAGCCCAGCACGGAACTCAACCACCCGCACAACCCACCGCACCAGGTACTTAAGGAGTAACTTTGCCCTTCCTGGCCTTGTGAGTTTGCAATCACGAACTCACAAGCAATCACTGCTACTTGGCACTCTGATTGATGCCTCAGGTCTATCAGATATTAATCATTCACCTAGCAGTGCCGCGCCAGTGTCAGTGCAGTTGCAGTGCCAGTTGCCTCACTAAGGCCAGTGATAGCAAACGCGAGAAGCATCGGAGGCGCTCCCCTCTATTATTCCTCTCTCCTCCTGCTCCTCTTTTATTTCTCTCCTCCTCTTTCAATTCTCCCCTCCCTGTCATCACCGAAGAACACTCAAATTGCCGGCCTTTCCTCCCCTCGCATTTAAGGAAGGAGTTACTTTCATCACTAGTGACCGCACCTGCCTCAACGGTATTTTCATCCAAAAAAAATATTCCGCTTGATTAAGATTCCGACCACCGCTTCGCTTGTTCAAGGTAAGCATCAACTTGAGGCATGTTGTGATTTGTTTTGGTGGTACCTAGCTCCATCTCTCAACAACCGAAGCTTGACCAAAGTCGTGGGGATATTCTTTTCATTATCCAGAGAACGAAACGATTCGGACTTTTGCTGATGACTTTTCATAGTGAGAATCATGACTGAATCACAGTCAGATTCCATGGGGGATCTGCCACCCAAGCGGCCACTTCCCGGCCAACCTCCTGGACCACCTCCTGGGTCATCACCACCGCTGGTGCTAGACAAGGAGCCAGACCGCGTTCTAGCAAAAGACCAACCGCCCAACCTACGTGAAGCTTTCCATGAGTTTTACCCAAATGGCCTGCCTAATGTCTACAGAATGCTCCAGACACCTGGTGCTAAGGGTGTCCCTCAAACCTATCTTGAGAACTACCTTCCCGTGGGCTTCTACAACAACCCTAGAATAGAGGCTGGCGCCGTATTCTCTACTCAGAACGGAGCGCGACCCTTCCGCTACGTGGAACATCTGTTGCCCCAACGTCGAATTCACCTCTGGTCCAAAGACGAGATCCAGTCTGTCTGCAACTCACTACGCAAGCTCTACTGGGAGAACATGAAGATGATGCGGAAGCCCTACAGCTGGGATAGCTTGTGGTTGTACTTCGACGCCTGCGACATTTACAACTACGGAGCCTTGAACCTCTGGAATGTGTTGAGCCAGCTCTTTGACGAAAACCGGCTGATCTACGTTGACGTGGCTAAAGAGAAAGCTATCGAAACAGGCCGCTGGGCCGATCAGTGGCTAGGTGGTGGGGACAATTACAAGAAGCTCCTGCAATGGGATGAAACCAAAGGTCCTGTCCTGCGTGTGCTCACTGATGCAGACTGGGAAACACTCGGGAGCATTGGCGACGCAGAACTCGTACTGTTCGTCACGAATGCCCTCAAACATCGTCGCTCTCTCCTGCTCTCACCAGAGAAATTGAGGCTAGACGCAAAGCCCAACCACCTTATGTCTTCCTGCAGTGAACAGAACCTTGAGAACTGGCTTGGTATGGAAAACCCTTCACAACACTACAACACAACACTAACAATAACATAGCTGGCCAACGTATCTTTGAACCCTCAGGCCTTCCGGCACCCCCAAAGGTCCAATCCCATCACGGGTCCCCAAATTCCAAGAATGCTCCTGCACCATGTATGGTGCAGAGCGGTGAACATTACTACCAGCCCGACAATGGCCAGCGAGTACCCAGTGCTGTTGAGGCACTGCATCAGTCCGCAGCCGCAGCCGGACCTGCCGCTCATGAATCTGGCCAGGCTGTTTCAACAGCGCCAACTGACACATGCAGCACTATTGCTTGGGAAAGTCTGCATGTACCACCCAAGGGTAGAAGTAAATCCACCGAGCCCACTCCTTCATACAATGCACCCGATCTATGCCTCAGTAACGAAGAAGCGGACAGAGAGGCTGGACTTTTGGGTGCTCATGGAAGCAACGCACACACAGGAAGTCATGACGGCAACGAGCACGATGAGTCCGACGCAGACACCCCAACAAAGGTCAGAAAGCGAGGCCGTGGTAATCCTCGAGCCACAAAAGGAGGCCGAAAGACCACGGTAACCACGTCTCTTCCGGGATCGGCTATACTGCGTTACTCAGCTCTTGCTCCCGCTTCAGCACAAACTGGCAATGATTCCCAGCAGACGAGTGACGTGCCCTCACTCGATATTCCCAAGACTGTTTAGCAACCAGTTCAGGCTACATCGAGCCCCCCAAAGGAGAACCAGGGCCGTCAAAACGATAAAATGAGAGGTGCAGAGTCGCAGGCGAGTGCAACAAAGGACTTTCAGAAGAACCAGCGTCCAAACCGAGTTCTTACCCGCTCGAGTTTCCACGATCAGCAAGGCACACAGCATTTTGATAATTCAAACACATTCAATCGTCAACCTAGAATATACCCGAACTTTCACAACAATTCAATCAGTTTCCCTGAGGAGACAGGTTTACTTCAACAAAATGAGGTGCACGCTCCTCTAGGAATCACTTTCCACCATTCTGGGAACTTCAATCATCCTTTTCAAGGAGGATACACGACCCCTCAACATAGTTTCGGGGGTTTGAATGGTCTTGGTAACCGTCACCCAAATGTACAGCAACCACCCATGCCCCAAAAAGGGCTTACTCCCAACCGTGGTAGAAACACCAGTACCTCTTCCCGCTTCGACCGTTTCGAGACCAATGACAACCGGTGGTCTCATCAGAATCAAGAGAACTTCAACGGTACAAATCCCGGACTTGCTCGGGGAGGTTATCAGCGTGGTGGGGGACGCAAAGGTCGTCGTGGAGGCCACAGCACGCGAAATGCAACTGCGCCAGTGATGCAACCTCACAATGGCCCTGACTTTGTTCAAAAGAAGCGTGATGGACCACCATGGAGAGATCAATGGCGCCGAGGAGGCTCAGACCTGATTCAGGTGACGTGTGAAAATGTCCAGAACGGGTTGAAAATCAAGGACTATGTTCATTGCTCGTGCCAGATGTGTGAGGCACGCAACCGCTCTGTGCACATCATCGCTGAGGCGCATCAAGACATCCCACAGGCCGACATGCTTTCACGAATCAAGTTTGGTCTAAGTGAGCGATATGGATTTGTGGAGGTGGTATACCCCTTGGCATCCAAGGAGCCAGGCCGATTTATAGCCCGGTAGGTTTGAATCTGTAAGTTCAGATACATGAATAACTAATTCGATATAGGTTTGCCGACTCGTCTTCTGTTGGCGAAGCCCTGACAATGGGCGGCGGAAACATGCCCGAACAAGGGGTTCATGTCACCTTCTCCCCTGCCTTGCGCTCGAAATGGACACTTTCTGCTCAGGCGCCAACTCGGGCAGTAGCAGGTCAATCAGTTAAGCATAACTCTTCAACTACACAGTTCTCTCCTTACCCCTTTGGCCTTTCGGTGCCCGCCAACGCTCTGGGCATCTCTGCAGCTACTGCTATGGTGCCTGGAATGATCTATCCGCCGTTGGCTAACCCGGTGCAAACGTACAATGTCCAAAGCTGGCACAAGACTGGAGGACAGCGTGCTCTCTCAGGATTTGTGCAGCCTCCTAAATTCGAACATTCATCTGCCGTTAGATATCCGATGACAAACTCCCAACATCCTGGTCCTGGAAAGCCAATTCTTTGCCCCGCCCAGTTTCCGGCTCCCACTACCATGGAGCTGGAGAAGAACGACACGCTTCTTGATGAGCCACTGCAGACAAAGCCCCCCGCCGAGGAAGCCTTGGATGATATTCATCAACTTAGCCAGGGCGCTTCTGATAGCCCAAGAAGTGACGGAAGTAAGTGTACTGGACGCAAGGCTCGAGTATCCTTGCCCAATACACCCACTAAATCATCACATGGACGCCATGATTCCTCCATCACGACAGCAAATTACCCGGCTCCCAAGGGGGATATGACCGTGGGCGAGGATGCCACTACTAAGCTTGATAGTAACCTTGAGAATAAGTTTGGAAACAGGACAGGGGCGAACACCGCACCTCACCCCCAAGCTATACCAGCGCCCGGAGTAGTGAGCAAAGAGGCCACTCACCATCGTGCACCCAGCGCCTTTACCGAGCACGAAATAAAAGAGAGACAACAAGCATGGGCCAAAATCTCTATGCCGCTCAATCCTCGCAGGCCTAAGCCTTTCACACCAACGAAGCCGAACAATGGCAACGCCAAGGATGAAAACTTGAAAGTTTCCAACTCTGACAAGCACGAGGCCAGTGCTGCCGAATCTGACCGGTCAACCACCCCAACTCAGAATGTGACTTTTACCCCGGATACAGGTAGTGTATACGAGCCGTCCCCCAAAAAGCCCGAGAATGAAGCCCCTCTTCAGCAAGCACGAAGTTCACCTTCGGACACTCGTTCGATTGTACCAGCAACAAAGCAGGTAATATGCCCAGACAAGACCTGCCAAGACGAGAACGAAGCAACCCAGGCTATTGTAGAGTCGTCTCTGACTAGAAGCCCCGCACGTAAGGATGGCCGGTCAAGTCAGACAGATGTACCTGAGCATGATGGGCAAGCTCTTCATGTATCTCATTCAGCAAGTTATCTAGAAGACGCTTCAGGTATCCAGCGAAAGGGCAGGTTTGTCAAGAACAATAGGTCAAAGAAGAAGAAAGCAAAACAGACCATGGTATCCCAGAGCAATGCACCAGATTTCAATATCCACCAGCAGATACGGCCTTCTTCATCCGCATCTCGCATTGATCACATGGTCCCTCAGATTTCGCAGCTTGGTGATTCAGAGACAATATTGAGCCCGGCACCCACAAATCGATATGAGAGTCAAGAGTTTGGCTTAACATCGCCCATAAAGAGACATCACGAGGATCCCGAACAGCGTTCTACCTCTGGCTCTTTCAAGCGAAGCAAGAAGGATGAAAGCATTCACGTGCCAGCGTCGGGTCATTCACAAATGCAGCAAAACTCATTTGACGAATCTGATTCACAGGATGAAGACGTACGTGGGCGCAAAGGTTTCAGAGTGGGCAGAGGAGGTTCTCTTCGCATGGGTAAGCAACGCCGACCTCGTGCGATTATGCCTGGGTCAGTACTTGCCCAGCAGCATTTTGAGGCTGGCACGCCACTCCCTTCAACTGACTTTGCTTTCCAATGCCGAAGTCACACTGTCTCCAGCCCACCAGGAGGAGTCCGTGGAGCTGATAATGGCGCGGCAAGCCGTCTCAACCCCCAGGCCCAGGAATTTGTCTCTCCATCTAGACCAGCCGACTTTAACAAGCAGTTGGCTGTCGAACCTAGTGACACCGAAACTTCAGGGAGTTGCACACTGGACGGTTCAGCTACTCACACCCCCAAACAAGAAAAGTCGTCTAAGACTGGGCGTCGCAACACGAAAACCCCTCTACGCGATAACTTGGTCACCTCGGCAGTGACTGATACGACCCCAAAACATCGGCGAGCTCTTTCCGAGGTGGTGCAGAAGGACAGCCTTAAGAAGGGCAAAGGGCAGGCAAGCCAAAAAGAGGCGAAGAAGACTCCATCCAAGAACTCGAAGCGAGGCAAAGGCAAGGAAAGAGCTGTGACTGTGAGCGCAAAGCCTGAGAAGATTGAGAATAAGCGCGAGATGACTCAGGGCACACCTCGAACTCCCGAGCACCAAGAGACTAAGGGCAAGAACCCTGGACTGATCAATGATGACTGGCCAACCCTTCCAGCATCTCGTGATCGCGCGCAGTCGAAGCCGCAAACACCATCAATCTGGGGTGCCAAGACGAAGACAACGGGAGACGATGGTGGTATTGGACAAGGCTCCCCTGTGACAAAGTGATGAGCAGATGGGCACTCGCCGGAGTAGGACAAGACGTGGTATCTCAGACAACGCATGCATCGATTTTGATTTGGTTCATTCTACCTAACATTAGGTCGAGGGATGTGAAGGTCCTGAGGACAAATAGGGAAATGGATTTAACAGCTTGTATTGGACGTGGGCAACTTGGATTGCCCACCGCGGTGAATTATGGGATTTGGGTTGCTGTTATTCATCATGATAAGAAGACATGAGATAAATGTATTGAGTTGAGTAGAGAATAGTACATGAAGTACGTTCAAGAACGCCGCAAGTGCTAACAAGTGAATGCATGCTTGTTTTACCTCGATTGAGGTTATTAGTTGTTATGCGTTTTCGCCTGACTACTATTCATTGTGAGTTGTAATTACCTACTCCGTACACCTGCAACATGCACTTGGGTAAAGCTTAAGTGGTATACACCATCTTTACTGGGAAGCTTTCGGCCATTCCCACGCGCTCCACGTATGAGAGACACGCCTCTTTGCTTCAGATGACCGCAGGAGCTTCAACACACGCTAGCCAGGTTATCAAATCCGAGGTTGGTAGTGGTACAATGCTCTCTTGTCGCATCCAACGTTGATTTTGTCCTTTATGTACACTTCCTCGCGTGGAGCCCAGCCTTAAGGCTCCTCCGGTTTGTTCCTCTTTTACAATAACCAAGCATTAACTGCCTATTGCTCAGTCTTGACCAGGCCAGTGACGGTGTCTTCAATCTCCTTGTCGGAGAGTCCCTCGAGGATCTGTGACTTCTCAACACCTCGATCTGTAGATTACGACGTTAGTAATACTGCGGTTTGTACGAGGGTGGCCCAGAATGTCGGAGAGGCCGTAGATGGTCAGAGCTACGAACCGTATCGGGCGAAAACTTTGGGCTGAGTGCCAGCAGCTTCGCGAATGAGGATGGGGATGTTGGGGTTGTTGCGCTTCATGGTAGGGTACGATCGGGTGAGGAATGATCTATGTTGGCGCAAGTAATAGTCAGTCCATTTATTCCCCAAGCTTCATAAACCCTCCATAGCCATTCTTCGATGTGTCGTGTATTGCAATGCACTCAATTGAGTCCTCGTTGTATCGATTGTCGCTTGCTGTCGCTCGGAAGTAGGCGGTTCAAACGTACCGGACAGCCGCGCTCTGCTCCGAAGTTTGGCAAAAGAGGAATCGCACCTCGCGGAGGGACTTTGAGAAGGCGTACTTTGCCGACATGGTGAAAGCGAAATTGTGGTGGTTGAATCGACGAGCGTACGGCGAAGGAGTCGGGTCGACCTTGAAGTGCTAAGTAATTGCGAGCTTGTGGTTGGCAAGGACCCTCAATTGGTCAGTATGAGGCTCGGGCGGAATAAAGTGAAAGGCGGTACAAAGAGTACGTACAGTTGCATAAGATGGCCAATGGCGTAATAATGCAAGAGTAGCACCTGCACAAATCTGTTATGCATCTTTCTCCGGTGCCGCTGGCAGCTTTTCCCCCCACGTACGGGGAGGAGTTCGTCGTTACACCCCGGACGCACGATATCTCCGGTTTCCGGGCGTCGCGTTGAACGTTTTGCGCCCCAAATGAGATGGAATTAGCGCACCATCCACTAAATCCATGGCCTGTGAAGACCCAGGTTCCAGTTGGGCTATCTCGGGGCGACAGCGACCGACCCTTGCCCCAACATCTCAAAGCTTCTTCCGTTGACCTCTGAACCTCGTCTTTTTGACTACACCCTCCACTGTCTCCCCCTCCACGCAAGAGATAAACGTGAGTAATTGATTGTATTGCTGCAGGCTGACACAATTGTGACATTCTTTTACTTTGTACATTGCTGCAAGATATTATGGATACGCTCGAACTTGCTCTGGCTGTATTTGATACCCAATATCAAATTCCTGTTTTATACCAATTCTGATCATAACTGACAATCGCATTCACAGCAACCATGGCCTCTCCCGCAAACACCATCTTCCGCGCTGCGCGCCCTCTCTTCCGTCAGGCTACCCTCGCCGCGCCTGCCCGACAGGCTTTCCGCCAGCAAGCTTTCCGACAGAACTTCTACCAGGGCAGCGGCCGTCGATGGCAGAGCACTGATGGCGCTCAGCAGCAGCAGCAGCAGGGTTGGTTCAAGCGCATGTGGGAGAGCGAGATTGGCTTCAAGACCGTTCATTTCTGGTGAGGAACATTCAATGCTAGAGCCTGTGGAGACGGTTTTGCTAATATGCGTGGTTGTAGGGCTCCTGTCATGAAGGTTCGTTGACGATATCATCATCCCGCGATGTTTAAACCACGATTATCGATTACGCCCGGGAATCAACCATTCACGTCGAGAATGCGATATAAGCACATGTACTGACTTAAATTACCACTTATAGTGGGCTCTTGTCCTTGCCGGTATCTCCGACTTCGCTCGTCCCGTCGAGAACCTCTCATTCACCCAGAACCTCGCCCTGACCTGCACCGGTATTATCTGGACTCGCTGGTGCCTCATCATCAAGCCCAAGAACTACCTGTATGCCCATAACCCTTCTTCTAAGCCATATCACGCAAGATGACTAATGTCCGTATTAGCCTCGCCGCTGTTAACTTCTTCCTCGGACTGGTCGGCCTCGTCCAGATCACCCGAATTCTGACACATGAGTCCGCGGAGAAGAAGTCTCTGGAAGGTGTTGTTGCTGACATCAAGGCTGACGCCAAGGAGACCGTCAACGAGGTCAAGCCTTAAATATGTCAAAACTTTGGCAAGTCAAGCAATGGTGAAAGGTTGTTGCTTCAATCGATGCCATCAATCGATCGCTCCTTTGATAAAGAAGAGCGTGGATCATAAATGAACGCATTTACTGCTTCAAAAAAGGGGAACTTTCAGAATCATTCCAGGGGTTGGGGGAGCCCTTGGAAAAGGCGGTTGCTTTTTTACTTGTACAGTTTAGAGCATATGATATATAGTCACCGCGTAAGTGATTGGGTTCAAGGAATAAAATTATCAAGATATATGCTAGTTCCTTTGATTGTAGCTATTGAGTATTAAACGCACGTAGACAGTTAGTCTTCGGAGGAGCTCATTATAATTCGGAACTATCTTCATAGAGCTCTAATATTGTCCTTAGGTATCATTCATGGTATTTCATAACACCAGCAGCTCCAGCTTCTTACACCACCTATAAACGCCCTGCCACCAAAGTTCCCTGACGCCATAGATCCATCCAATCATTAGGCTATAGGGCCACGGAACGTCAAGTGAAGAATCAGTTGATATGTACATGCGCACAAGCAAAGACTCCCCTTTCCTTCTAAACAGCCATCCTTCACCTGCTCATCTCATGATCTCGGGTCATGCTTCGAAATATCTTGTTCCCACGCCCAGTGGGTCGTCTCATCAGATGTTCATCATCGTAAATAACCATTATCAACCACTTGCTTCCATTTCTCTCACTTCTCCATATGGCCGTCATTCAACAGCATCTCCAAAACGATCTGTCGGCCGGGCAGTTCTGGATGCGACATAGCAAGCTTGACTGTGCCCTTTGAGCCTTCGCTGCCCGCGCTCGATGCTTGATTATATCCGTTACTGTGCGATTGTGTGTTCAATGTGCTCTTGCCCGTAGGCCCACGCACGCCTAGGTCGAGAACACGAACGTCTCGACCAGCAATAATTTGACGGAGTCGTCCGTTCTCCGCGTTTCGTACCTCGACATAGTCCTCGTTGAAAAGGAGCAGGTACTGTCCGTACATGGTCGCACCACGGGCCTTCTTCTGCTTGCCCGTATACTCCATAATAAGTGTTCGGCTGACATCGCCGTGCTTGTCCACGTACACAGCGCAATCCTCATATGTCACAATAAACTCATTCTCGTTGAGCCTGAACATACCCAGCGGTTTCTGATCTCGGATGCGGCCGGCAATGTTGGCGATCGCAGGTGCCTTGAGGTCGGGAATCGACATGGGCTGCTTCTTGTCCAACGTAAGCATCTCGACTCCTTTGGCCGTTGCAACGGCGATATAAGTTTGGAACAAGCTGAGAGAATAACATTCTGTCGGGAAAAAGAATTCGTCGAAGTCACGGAATGTCTCGGCGCTTCCCCCACCAGTCTTTCGTCCACCAAACAGTCGCGACTTCTTCTCTGTTGACTTCTGGAAGATAGGCTCGAGAACTTTGAATGAGGTGTGCAGACCCTCCTTGCGCTTGTAGAACAGAAGCATTCTGTCCTTCATCTTAGCTGTGGCAAAGTATGTGACGTCCTTGGCCAGTCTCTGCGGCGCTCGTCGGGGGTTGTCATTTAGAGGAGCCGAGAAGTCAGATACTGGAGCAATTACGTCCATAGGATAGGATATGAGGTTCTTGTCGGCAATAAGCACGCAAACAGAGAACTCTTCGAGGACAGCAATCTGAGTGACGCGAGTTGCTGGGACCGTCTGGTAGAAACCTGTTAGCTATCTTCATATTGAGCCAAGGGACAATACATACCCTCTGCCATCCGCGAGGATTCGATGGCTCCGAGATATAAACACCGTAATCAGTTCCAATGGCAATTACCGACTTGCCAAAGGCAGTGAAGCTAGTAGCGCAGTTGACTTGAGCACGGCACACTGGAGCGACTCCCTGGGCTGGCCCCAATACGCTCTCCAACTCATGAATAGCCCGGTCGAGGGGAGTGCCCTTGACTGGAACACTTGGATATCTGGCGTACATGGATGCGCCATCGTAATGGAAAGCAGCATCGGCAAGGACTCGAAGCCTGAAAGGCTCAGCGTTCTGTGAGAAGAGCGCTTTGGCGTGCCTGGTCTTCGTTTCGATGATTTTACTGCACCAATCGGCTCGATCCTTGGCTGATGATGCGTACAGAGTATACACTTCGTGGCCCAAATGCTTGACCTTGAATGGGTACAGGATCTTGCCTTCTGTGTCGTTGGAATTGGTTGGTGCCAAAGATGAGCCGAGAGACGAGTTCGTCGCTGCATGCTCCAGCCCGGGTCTGCCGGTGTTACTTCCCACTTTGTTAAGCTGACTGCTAGAGGAAGATGCTGCAGTGGTTCTGCCCAAGGGGGCGGTAATGCCCTTTTGCTTCTGGACTGGCTCATCGTTGATACTTTCAGGGAATAGAAGAGGCATAGGGATAGGCTGCAATTGTTAGAAGTTTCACATCGTGAACCGCGGATCTTACGTACCTCTTTTGAAACATCATACTTCTTGTCCTTACCCTCTTTGGGAGTCACTGTCTTTGCCAGAATCATGTAGTGATCAAAGAGCAAGGCATGCGTATCAACCCATCTAACTCCCTTCGATCCCATTCGCTGCAGGTCGCCTTGGAAAATCAGCTCGCGGCCAAGGTGGTCAAGGTTCAGGACAGAATGAAATCCGGGCCTCAACACAAGCATTCTGTTAAGCTCCATCATTTGGACCCTCTTGTTCTGTTCTGCTACCTTAGTATCGGATTCAAGAGTTACTTGTCGAATTTCTGCGATCGCCTTCGCCAGATTTGTCTTCTCCTCGCTATCAGTTTTCATCTTGCCCTCCACACTCTCAAGTAGAAGAGTGTAACGCTGCAGACGCTGAATTGGTGCAATCAGATAATGAGTCCAATCGTGCTTTGATGAGAACTTCTGCTTCTGCATATCGTCCAAAAAGCGCTTGAAGAGAATGTTGCGATCGGCCTCCCTTCGAACCTGATACACCGCATTGGGATAAGCTGAAGCATACTCGATGTAGACTGATCTGGCCTTGCGGATCCATTCTCGGAACAGATCGCTGAAGCCGATGATCCAAGGGCCCTGTTCTTGCTGTCGATACTTGAGCTGCGACAGCAAGTGGTCTTTGTTGATCTCCTGGACCTCGTCCAGCTTTCCGAACACCGTATACAAGAACTTGTCTCGCTTCTCGGGTTTCAAGATAGGCGGTTGCATAGCCCGAAGTTGGTCCCGGTAGTATCTGCGGAAGATATCCAGCTGCTTGATGTAGTTTTCCTCGCCCGTAACAATTTCGTGTAGAATATTCTGGCGCTCGACCTCCTTCTTGGGCTTCGGCTCCCAGTCGGATTTCTGAAGGCCATAAAAGACGTGCCATTCATCCGCAGGCTTAGAATCCTGGGCCAATTCCTCCAGATCAACCTTCTTTAGCGTGCGGGTACAGTGATGAGAGTAGCATCGGCCGCCAATTTCCTCGTCATGCACCTTTGGTGCATAGCATCCAGAGCCGGTCAGTTGCCACAAGACGCCGGAAATGCGGCCGTTGCCAAGCTTTACCCATTCTTCTTCAGGCACCAGAACACCCCGTTCCAGCATTGATGTTACCACGTGTGTACTCAGAACCTCAGCATCTGCCACGTTCATCATTGGAATCTTGTCGGTGAAGAGATTGATCAAGGCTTCTTCGATGGTCTTGCTCCTCAAGTCTTGCTCGCCTTCTCCCATCTCTCGAATCCAAGCCTCCAGGCCACTAAGCGCCCATGGTTCGGGGCACCTACGGAAGTCGGCGGCGTTGAGCTTTGAGGGTATGAACTTCTTCTTTCGTCCACTTGGTAGAGTAATTCCATCAAATGCTGCTACCGAGCCAGCAGGGGTCTCGTATTCTGGGAAAGATGCATTGGATGGGGCTTGTTGATGTCCATACCGGGCAAGCTTCCTCCGTTCTTCGGCGGCATCAGTCCTGGAGCGAGCGGGAGTTTGAACCTGAGGCGTATGGCTATGTCCGGCCAAGGATATAGAGCGCTCGGGTTGGGCGTTGTAGGGCTGACCAGCGGTATAATAAGCTTCAGGGTTATCCGGCGCGCCGAAGCGTGAGTCCGAGCTGCGAGTGTATGCGTGCTGGTACTGTTGACGACTGTTAGTTTGAACTGAAAGCATTGAGCTGCTGTCGGATCCAGGTCCAGGGATAGCTGGGAGTGGGCGGCTCGACAATCCAGGGTGGTAGAATAGCTCTTGCAGTTCGTCTTTACTAGGAGACTCTGTTCCGCTTTGTCGAGACCGTAAAGATACCCGCTCGTCCTCCTCGTCGAAGCTTAGTCTATGTTGTGTTGGGGGTTGTAAACCTCCTGTGCCTCCGTAGTCGATCTCTGCCGTCTTAAACGCTGGGACACTTTCAGCCTGATCATATGCACGGTTGAAATAGCCTGGTGTAGGAAGAGGTCGGGCAGTATCTTGACCAGACGAGGTGGGTGGGGATCCAAGGTCTTTGCCATAAACCAGAGAACCGCCAAAGCCACCACCAAGCATCCCCAAATCAACGCCCGCAAGATCGCTGTCGCTACTCTGGCCTTGCTCCTCGGGGTGAGTGGCCAAAGTGTTGGTTGACAAGGAGTTGGTAGGAGCAGGCTCTGGCATTTGGTCAGGCATAGCGGGCATGTCCGAGTATCCAAAGGCTGTACTGAAGCGCTGTTCGTCGAGCTCGGCTTGTCGCATAGCCATCAGGCCAGCCTCTCCGTAAGCATCGTCATCCTCTTCTTCAGGCTCATAAGCAGTTTGACCAGTTCGTGTTGAGGTCGTTCGGCTCGCAGTATTGGGAATTGTCGTAGCACCTGAGTCGAAACGCTGCAATTGCTGACTCTGAAAGTCATCGTCATATCGGCCATTTTCTGGCTCAGGAAGCGGGCGGTAGCCTTGTCCTGAGCTGCCCAGTTCGAGTTCCAACTCCTGCATCAGGTTGTCGCTCGTAATGCGCTCATGCCCAGCCCTCCAGGCAAGTTCATCGTCGGCAGGTCGGCTCGGCAATGGTGCATTTGTGGGATGCCGTTGCAGGCCGGGTGAAGTTGAACCGGTGTTCGATGGTGATGCGATAGGTGAGGCCTGCGAATTTGAACGAGATGCCCTGTTGTAAAGAGAATTATGGTCATTCGGGGAGTAGTATGGTCCGACGGGCATCTGTGTCGTAGTGGGATATGGAGGCTGGGAAGCATTTGAGTAAGATCCCCCTCCGTTGGACAATTGACCTGGGTATTGGCTATACTGTTGGTCATATGCCGAGGTCTGTGCTGCGCCAGATGATGCATTGAGGGAGGGGCTCCGTAATGACGGCTCAAAGCCGGATGATAGTGCAGGAGAGGCTGCTGGTTGTGAATAGCCTCCGGTAGATTGATTAAAGCCAGGAGAAGTCTGTGAGCCGTACTGCTGGCCATATGTATTGTATCCTTGGTAGGAGCCTTGCCGTTGTGGGCCGTTGCTGCTCGCATAAGCAGACGGGTCGTAAGCCTGTGGTGTGTAGGAGCTGGCATTCGAGGCATAACGCGAGGGAGGCTGAGACTGCGGCTGGTTACGATACGGGAGAGCATTGGTAGATGTCGACCTAGAAAAGCCTGAAGATTGCGCAAAGCTTTGGGGGTTGTACGAGTAAGTGGGCGTGGGAGGCACGTCTTGATACTGGTGCTGGTAGCCCGACAGCGCGCTATTCGTGGAACCATAGCCAGGTCGGGCAGCCGCGTTGTTGCCTATGAAGAGCTCATCCTCACCAGAGCCACCAAAGGCAGGAGATCGGCTCGCGGGTTGCTGGATGTAAGCGGCATCGTCTCCGCCGTTGAAGCTTGCTCGGCGTCCGATATTGTCGTAGGATGATTGCTGCTGCTGCTGCTGCTGCTGATGTTGATGTTGTTGTTGTTGCTGCTGTTGCTGGTACTCTTGGCCGCGACCAGAAACTGGGTACTGCACAGGTGGCACATGGCCATATCTTCGCTGGTCGTCGCCGCGAAAAGACATGGCGGCAGGTGATTGTTGCAAGGCAAAGGTGGTGACGGAAGATGTGAGAGAATGACCGTAAGAAATAAATGACGGTGCCGGTTGGGCTTGGCGGTTCGGGCGTCTATCTCGTATAGGACGGCGAGGGCGAGTGTTGATGAGCGCGGGCGGGTCGCATTGAGGGGTCGAGGACAACGGCGACAGAAGCAGCAAAAATGGAGGGAACTGAAGATGACGCTGTCGTCGGCCGGAAGATGAGCAGAAGAAGAAGAAAAAAGAGCGACAGGTATGTTGTGCGTAAGATCAACCCCGAGGCGGTCGAAAGTCGAGGATCGAGGGTCGAGTGAGCTTCAGTGAGCGGAGAAAATGGATTCCAGTCCCGGAATGGATAGGACTATGGACGTGATGAGAGGACTCGAGGGCGGGCGCGCGATGGATCGTTTGGGTAGCAAATGGCCCCTCTCTCTCTCTCTCTCTCTTTTACTCAGACAGCGCAGCGCAGCCTAGCTAAGTCTTGTAGACTGGTGCTCTGCTCTAGGTAGGTAGTCCTCCACTGTCCTGAAGCTATGGCCTACTAAAAGTATAGGTGTAATGGTTCTGAGATGACGAGGGAAGGAAAAGGCGAAATAGTCGTAATAAAATCAACCAGCTGTCAATGTCAGAATTGGGTTGGTGCTAGAGGTAGAAGGCAGGGTTTAGCGAGTGACGGATAAAATAATGAGACAAGACATGGCTGTTACTGTTGTAGGTGAGATTGCTTGATGAGACGTCACTGAATGAATACCTCTATCAGCCAGGTTCCGAAGCTCACCACGCCTATAACCGTTGAGTTGCAGTTACAAATAAGTTAAAGTCTCTTGTTTCAAAGTGTCCAAGCCACAATCGAATGACGATATGAGCCTTGACAGCGCCTTGTTATGCTCTGCAGCTCTATGTAGCTACCTAGACTAGGTCCTCAAACATTCCCTTACAGTGGAGTGCAGCTTCACCTTGAACATTCTTTGTTGTCCCGCCTGGGGAACCCTGGAACTTCTAATGTCAACTCGTACTTGACATGGATGTTTACCCAGTTGAAACTTGTCACAACGTCCATACCAGGGCTACAGGCTCGTACTCAAGGCCATTGCCTCTTGATACTAACTCGTCGCAAGTTGCGGCGGTGCAAAATAGACAAGTTTACTCACAACGTGGGGAACACTTAAAAATGAATTCACTAGGCGGCCTCGCTGTCAGATCAGATTAGCGGGCAAACCGACCTTTTTTGCGCGTACGTCAGGCAGGGATGGCGTATGTTGGGTTATTTCCAGACTCTTCAAACGGATTTGTGATGTATATCCGGGTTTGGAGCCGAGTTTCGAGCATTCAGTGTCTGAATATGAGGCAGCCCATTATTACCTTGTATTTACCAAGAGCTCATTTGGCCCTCATTCACAATAATACATCAGAAATATTCCAGGTGTTTGTTGATCTTCGTTCTGTTTCTCTTTGTCATTATTTCTGACAGACGGCCGAAAGAAAGGGTCCAGGCAATACATGTAACATAACTAACTATAAGGCAATGGAAATTAAGAAAAGTCGGTAACACATGTGAATGACTCCACCTCGTGAAAACCAACCAACTCCAATGCCAATCGCAAGTTAAGACATCTCTCACGTCAATAGATAGGGCTGACTTTTGGTGGCATGTGCAATGTGTGTGTGAGCCTAAGAGGAGCGGTCCTACTCATCTGACTGCATATAAGTTATGTGCTACAGTGGGCGTGCATAAGTTCCGACACTTTCCTCTCTTCTTTATATATTTTATATAATATTCTATTAATTATAAAAAACTTAATCTATTTTATATAATTCTATATTATCTTATAATAATTTTATCTAAAGTATTCTAATTATTATATTTCTTATATTATATTATTATATATATGCATAGTTAGCTTGTGTCGGAACTTTTGCACGGGACTGTAGGCTCGGTATGTACTATGCAGACTCGACGTATTACGGACAGTCCGAAGCACAGCCCTACCAGGTCACAGATCAAATCGCTGTTTGACGTAATGACTTTAGTAGATGCTCCATGGTATTTGGTTTGTTTCTCGGCTTTACCATCAAGAAACCTTGTGGTTAGGCTCCTTTATCAGACTTGGGTTGCTACAGCCTACAGGCCCAGATAACTTCATCTCGCTATCCACAGCATCCGTGTTTACGCCTTCTTGGCATGTAGCTCTAGTAGATTGTTCTTTAATGACCGCATCTACAAGCTTACTTTTCTATGCTCCTTACACATATTGAGCAAGACGGTAACACAAATGTCATATTATGACTATTCGGAGTTGCTAGGCTGACCTCTACTGGAACCAACGGTCGGTCGTCTTTTATAGATATAATGGGCATCAATGTACCTAAGTAACGTCAATGATGTATCAATACTAAGGATATACTCTGGTATTCTATAGCTTAGCACCGAGCAGTCGTTAAAATTATGTTTCTATCCTATAGCTTTTAAGCTTACCGATATCCGTAAGAACGTTAAAGTCAGAATAACCCTCTGAATAACAGCAACGGCGCTTCGGGCACAACGCCCCCACTTATTTACGGCACACACGGACAAGCCGGATACGGAGACGGAACTCAATTGCTGACAGAGCTGGGGGTCACCTTGTATATGGTGAGGCTGCAGAATATTGACCTAAAGTGACATATAGCTCCGAGTACTAGGATGAATTATCATCAGGATTTAGTTGATTTTTTCTCAGACTCACCAGAGATGATGTTGCCAAAAGGGTACCCTCAGCCTGCGGGTCCGGTATCTAAATGGTGGGGTCTAAAGACAGAGTGGTAGTTTCACCGTTAACTGTCGAGTTGAATCAACTAGATGCATCAATACTCAAAAACCTTCAGCATACTGATACATGCCCACACTTCCCTAAAATCAGTCCAGACTTATAGGCCACCATAATGACAGAAAACACACAGCACAAAATCTGGCAGCCCCTCCACCCTGCCATCCGTGACCGTCTAGATCCTCAATATGTTGCCTATCACGAGGCACATCTGCAGTATATTGAGCCAGACGAGACCAATGACTGGGATGGATCAACAAGAACCAAGAAAGTTTCTCTCCCGCCTGGAGGTACAAAGGCAATCCCTGTGGGAAGTATAAATGACTACGCTGTTGGCAGGTTCCGGGTGAGGGTCTACACACCTACGGGCCACTGTGATGAGCGAGGTTGGCCTGTCCTCGTTTGGTTTCACGGCGGTGGCTGGGCAGTCGGAGGATTAAATAATGGAACAGATTTATGTTGTTGGGCTTGTGAAAGTATGTTATTGTCTAATTGTGTTTCCTGGTTCGGTGCTAACATCTAAGCCAGGAGCACGCTGTGTAGTTGTCAGCGTCGACTATGGACTCGCCCCTGAGAATCCATTTCCAGCTGCAATAGAAGATGCCATAGATGCTGTCAGATGGGTTTCTTCTTCTCCAATTGAGCTGCAGAAGCTGGATGCCACCCGTATCTCCATCGGTGGAACATCATCGGGGGCTAACCTAGCCATTGTCGCTGCTCTCTCTGCATCAAATCCGGAAACTCCTCTTCCAACAGCTCAGCCTTCACTTCCAAACACCATTACGCATGCTCCAGTATCTTTGTTGCTATTCATCCCAGTCGTTGACAATACTGCCACTATTGAAGGCGTATGGAAGCCCAACGCGGAGACTGCCCCGTGGCTCACGCCTTCAAGAATGGAGTGGTACCGCAAGCTTTACTTTACACAGGACGACCACCGTTCAAGATGGGATGCGAGCCCTAACTTAACTCCTGCGCACTTCTTGAATAGGCTTCCTAGGACATGGATGGCGGTTGCGGAGACGGATATTCTTGCTCCTGAGGCACTGGCATTTGGGGAACAATTGGAAGGGTTGGGAGTTGATGTGGAAACAGTGGTGGTGAAAGGTGGGACACACTCTATTCTTTCTCTTCATGGGTTAATCGATAGAGGATATCAAATGATAGAGGATGCAGTTAAGCATCTGCAGATGACATATGGCACCGACTAGGGAAGAGCATGGCCGAGAGATACTTGGTTGGTCCAGGTTGGACATGCGTCTCCTTGAGACATATAAAATAAGAATCTATTCATACCCAATAGTACGTTTACTTAATAAGACTACCGACTGTTACCTCGAAGCTTACTGTTGTGCATATCCTGCGAATGCCGTCATGTCTTTTGCTTGTCCCAACCGACCCAAAAGCATGGGAAGAGCCGCATATCCTGACTATACCGCGATGGCCTTAGTCGCAGGTGTCTTTCCGCCATACTCAACTGGGCTCTCGCTCTCTTTTGGCATGCTAATACGGCTGCGCAAGCCCCAAAGACCTTTGAGACCACCGTCATCGAGCTCCAACAACTCCTTCATGCACAGAGCTGGATGGAATATATTGAGGACAACAACAGCAACCACAATCAAGATGCCCTCAAACCCAACAAACATGGACTGATTAGCCATGATGGGACCCGTCCACCCTCTGGACAGCTCCGCCACTCGAAAGGCGCTCCGCCAAAGAATGCAGAATGTGGAGAGTGATAAAGCGCCAAGAAAGCCTTTGAACCAAGGAGAATTGCGAACCTTGGAGACTTCCGGGCGTTGGTCGAACGCTGCATCTCCGAGAGCACATTGACGACGGGTCGTTCGGAGGGCGAAGTCGATTGAGCACACAATGAAGCCGATAATGGTGATTACTTGGAAGACGAGGCCAGCAATCATGATATCTGTCCCTGTGGCGGCGCTTTCCTCCATGCGGGCGGCAGTTGAGGCCATGCCACCACCGACAGCTTGAAGGATGAGGGAGACAAGATCGCAAGGAATGAACTACGGGTTGTCATTAAATTAATATCGTAACAACTAACACTTGTCAGACGTGCAACTTACAATGCGGGTGTAGTATTCAGGAGAGAGCCTCGAATTCTCCGGCCCAAAAGCCGATACAATCCTTCGAAGGCAGAGGTAAAGGCCAGCAGCCATAAAAGCCGGGCCAATTGTCAAACAGCAAATCTGCATGAGAAACGCGTTTTCATACGATGGGGTTTGCCAGCTCAGAATGCGTCCAACATAACCAAGAATCTCGCAGATGAGACCGAGTATCATTGCAACATTGAAGGCGGTACCTCTGCGGGTGGCGATCCAGACGCCAAGGAAGCCCAGCAACGAGACTGAGAAGATGGCAAGAAACGCGACATTGGGCGCAAGATCGATCTCGTATTCGTAGAAGCCCTTGTATTCATCAAACATGATAAGGTAAGGAAGGTAATCATAAACAACTAAACAATACTTTGAAATGGGAGTCTGAGTAACAGAGAGAGGAGAAAGGAGAGAGGAGAGAGAAGAAAGTCTGGGCTTTTATAATACGTTGGTCGTTCCTCCATCTTACAACTTTCTGTCTTCTTCGATGGCTAAGAATGGAAGAGAAGGAGGAACCGGATAAAGACCAGAACCACAAGGTGAGCAGTACCTAACTTACATGCCTGCTGCTCAGGCATCTGATAGGTGATGGTCATTAGTGAGAGCAGTTGATGGCTAAGCATGGAATCTTTTCTAATAATTCAAAGCTCACTAACACGGTTCAACTACTCAAGACTCCGCTCCAAGTCGGCAACTCCTCCCCTTCGCTCCGCCGGGACGTTGCTTATTCCATTATTTGCTACCTAGCCTAACTGACCGCTGGTAGTAAAAGCCTCTTCATGTGAAAGTAAGTGAAGGGCCAAGGGATGAGAGTCGGTAGCAACTCTTTTGTATCTCGTATTTCGTATTTCCTGTTCCATGGAGAGAATGCTTGGTTGCCGTCTATTCCTTCATGCCGTCGGCCCTCGTGAGCCGAAGAGAAATAGGCTATCAAGAAGGTGTTGAAATGTTAACACGCTTGGGAGATATCCTTATGGCTTTGTTGTAGTGGTTGTGTTGTGTTCAATGGATGTCACAGAGCCTCGTAGATGACCCACACACACTTGCTCGCGCCATCATCCTATTCTGGCTCCTTGTTACAGAGAGCAAATGTACCCCGGCCACTTTGGTCTCTGTAAGATTATACAATATGATCAAGATATTAACTTCCACTACTGGTAATACGGTTCAGCTGTAGTTATATGGGATACAATAGATGTTTCAAGTCGTGAAAAGACCGTGTAATAAATTTGGGCAACTTCGGTATAATTTCCTCTGCCCGAGAGTAGATAGATCATTCTGGTGATACCTGTGATACCCTTCCGTGCCGTTATATCTCCTTCGTTCATATAATATCTTTCTCCATCTTGGCCCGTCGTTCAATCATTTCTGTCTCATTTGGCAATCCATTCATGACACATGCAGTTCAGAAGCATTACGAAGTTTAGACTATGCCGTGAAAAGCCGGCGTAATTCGAACCTAAGATAATATAAATATGCGTCAGTAAATTTACCTAGTTATTGTTTCTTGCAACAAAGAAAAAGGACAAGCATTATATCTGAATCCGTAATATCCGGGACACGACTTAATCCAGCCCCTCGTCCCCTTCTTCAACAGCTGCCACACTTCTTTTGACCACCTACTTCTTCTTTTTCTTGTCCGTAGAGCTGTCCCTCGCAGAGCCATCATCCACGTGTGTTACGCCAGAACCACTCGTAGTCACTATACCACCAGCAGCTCTACTCGCACCGACACTGATACCTCGACCTTCTCGTGTGCCGTCCAGACTGATGTTGCTTGCAACGCTTCCGCTGCGCTTAACACCAGCCTTGACTCTGGCCGGAATCGGCGATTCTACACGCTCCACTGGCGATTCTCTTCCTGCGGGACGCTCACTCTGAAACACATCTGGAGTCGTCGGCCGATCGTCGGTAGATTTGTCAATAGAGTACGTCACCCTGTGTCTCGTTGTGTTCTTTGGCGATGGAATCGCGGAGAGTGGTTCCCGTGCTCGGTGCGGTTGGGGCTCAGATTGAGGTTCGGGCTGCGGCTCAGGTTGAGGTTCGGGCTGCGGCTCAGGTTGGGACTCAGGTTGAGGTTCGGGCTGCGGCTCAGGTTGGGACTCAGGTTGAGGCTCGGGCTGCGGCTCAGGTTCGGGTTGAGGCACAAGCTGGGTGATGCTGGTCCCTTCGAGACTAGGGGTAAGTGTTGAGGATTCACTCTCACTCCCGTGATGGGCCCGAGCATATGCGTATCCTGAGCCTAAAAGACTCTCTTGGCGGCTGACATAGTATCGATCATATTCTTCCTTTGTGTGCTCAGCATCAGTGAAGCTATCGAGCGCATCAAATACATGCTGGAAGACCTGCGAGTCCACGTCTCGTGCCCACAGGAAGTCGAGGTGTTCGTAGTGGGGAATCTCCGTCGCCACAGTCTGAGGTGGTAGTTCCTTCAACATCACCTTTATGTCAACCAGGGAGTCACTTCCTCCGTACACTAGAACGATGGGTGTCTTGATATTTCGAGTCGGGTACTTGGCAACCTTGGAGTATTTCCTGCTTGAGCTAACGCTGATCGGTTGGTGAACATCATCGTCATACATCTGGAAGCATTTATTGCGAATAATCTGGAACCAATGAACCACACTTTTGGTACTTGTGAAGGAGTACAGATGTGGGTATGCCGCCAGCTTCTGGCTCGCCGAGATGTTGAGTGTCTGCCAGTTGAACAGGAATGAGAGGCCCATGTCGATAAGTTTGCTGAAAATGGGCGGGTACAAGATTGTCTCCCACATGGTTGCGGAACTCAGAATGGAGCGACGACCAAACAATAAGAACAGAACAGAAGGCGATGCCGTGACAAGTGCGTCGACAATTCCATTAGATAAGCCGGCAGGTGCCATAGCAGGCGCAAGAGCAATAAAAACATTGACCTGGTTGTTGAGCTTGGGGTGGATGGCTAAGCTGGCGAACGCCTGCGCTGTACCTTGGGAGAAGCCAATGTATGAGAGGCTCTCCTGCTGGGTCGTTTCGAGGATATAGCTGATGCTGTCCGGAATATCATGAAAGGCGAATTCGTCGATAGAAAAGTCCCAGAAGGCGTGAGAGGTTGGGGACAGATGAATGGACTTTTTGGAGTACTTGTTTCCGCGATTGTTGCCAAACTAAGAATGTTAATATTAGTTGATGAGTTTCGGTTACGATGATGAGGAGACTCACCCAGAGATCGTAGCCTCTCTCTACTAGCTCAAAGGGTAGGCATCTCTGAGCATCAGTAAGAGAAACCCAGACCTCAGAATTCATGAGAAGACCATGGTGCATGTAGATGACCTTTTTCTTCAGACTTGATGGGCCATAGTTGACTTTCTGTCCTTCTTCGCCCTTCCTCCACTGGAGTCGGTGAAGGCCCAAGAGATAGCCGTCCTTGGTCTGAGCAATATGTTCTTCTGCCTCATATCCCCAAATACTACACAGCTCGACAAAGTCAGACGCATCTCGCACTGAAGTCGATATAGCTGGATAGCATGTTAGTCTCGACTTCGAAGAAATAACCAGACTACTGACATTTGCGTTTGCTCTCTGCCCTTCTCCTTGAAGGAGCGGAGAATTTATTGAAGAGCCGCCTTGAGGCTCTGTAGAACAGCGAAACTAGAAATGGGGCTACAATGTTGTTGTCAGTATGGCCCCTACACCGCTTAAACTGGGACTGCGACTCACGTAAAGCCAAAGTCAAGACGCGAATAACTGCTTCGAGACCGACAAGAAGAAAAGATCCTATGAGTGCAAAATACTCATAGCTGTATTGTATCAATGTCAGCAAAGTCGGTGTACAGAGAAGGATAGCAAGAAAGAGGCGAATAATAGCCTGCGCGTATCAATAGGGGAGAGAAACTCACGGACGAAGCCTTCCGATAAACGGAATAGCCATCGCAACAATCTTTTGCTCGTGATTGCCACGACAAAAGCCTACCCAGTCCAGTCCAAAGTTTGTGTTAACGTAGAGACAAGGATCAATGGGAGTAGAAGAAAAAAGGATTGATAATGGTTGATGGCCAAGCTTGGGTCAAGGTGATGTCACATGCAATTGGAGATAGAGATAACTAAGGCACTAATACGGTAAGTTAGGTACAGCTGTCGCATTGACATCCACTAAGAACACGCATTATGCATGAGGTGACCTCAGGACTTTAGGCGAGATGCCTACCGAGCCCCGTCCCCTAACAGCAGAATTGGCAGGGCCCCCGAAGAATTAATTTAGGGGGCAGAGAATTGCAACTGGGAGAGTTTTCAGTTCCACAGACAACATCAAGTAAAAACATGGACTTAATATCTCCCTTGATACTCTTCTGAAACAGTCAACGTTATTTACAACAAGCGAGTCACAGGCTAACACATCCACATGGCACATGCAAATGTCAGGGTCGCAGAAGGTGGGATTGGACAGTTTTATAGTGGGCCATCAACACCAGGCTAAGACATACAGATAATGCCACTAAAGATATTGAATGGGTACTTATTATATCCGGTTCTAAGTAATTCACATCAACTACTACAGTCCCGTAGAATCCAGTCCTTTCCATTATTTCACAACGCTCGCTCCCTCACAAAAAGCTCAAAGCCTGCAAATATAATATGCCATGCCATGCTATACCATGTCATGCTAAGCCCGTTCAATATTGCTCATCCTTCCAGAGTACAAGCTACGATATCCTCATCTTTCTTGCTCTCTTCCATCTCGTCATTCGCATCTCGTCCTACATCCGGCATATTGTCTCCTTAATTCCCTCTTTATATAGCTCCTATACCTCCTATACCTCCTATACTTCAAACGTCTTGGCGGCACCCTCTCCTTGGTCAGGCCTTCTGGTGTGGCTATATGTCGAGCCTCACTGGTTGTCCGTGGAGACTCGCCTATCTGCTTCACCAGAAGCGTTGCAACAACATCCATTGAGCGGTTCGAAGTGTGGCTTAGAATCTTGCTTCTTCCTTGGGGAAATCCACAAGTGAAACCAAAGATCGTCAATACTCTCAAGAGTATCTCACGCCCATGAATAATTGGCGTCGCAGCACTCAGGCGCCGTCAAGTAATACAAGAAGAAAAATCTTTCCAGGAAAAAAACACTACCCATTACTGGGCCCGGTAACTAGTTATTGTTATGAGCCGAGCAGCTCCGACTTGCGGTTGCTCTTCCAAAAGTCGATGGCTTCAACAACGTCATCTCCCTTATCATCTTCGTGTGCAAATAGAATCTGGTTTTCATGTTAGCATGTCTGAATGGGATAGCGTGTTGCAGGATAAACTCACCTCGTGTGTACTGCTATGAAGCATGCGAATGTTCTTGCGAGGAACAATGTGTACAGCACCGCTCTCCATGTTGCGGAGCTCGATGAAGTTAGGTTCAAAAGCAAGAATCCAGGGATAACTGAGAGCAAAGCTCTGTGGTGTACCCTCCCAGTCAATTCGCCATTCTGGACGAGCCCTCCAGCCATTGCGATTAACAAAGAATGAAAATTCTGAATAGTTAAGCAAGAACTCTCCATTGAGACGTTCAATGTGAATTGGCCTGACTCCTTCTTTGCGGGCCACAAAGTCGAGCGACGTATCAGCCTGGTCGAGCAGTGACTGCGTCTCAAGAGTCTCAAGGGAAACAACCTCGAAGCCTCGAGCGCAGGCAACGCAGAGTTTGGACTTGAGGAAGTGAACAGACGACGACTCAGTGGGAATGTAAAACTCCTTGAACGGCTTAAGTTCATCGTGTCCGCCGCTGATAAACTTGCCAATACCCTTCTGCTTCTTGTTCTTGGTCATGGCATCATTAGGCTCAAAGACCTTGATGGTAGTAGACAGTGCAGATGACTTGACACAACAAACCAGATGCCTACCCAAGCAGATACCCGTCTTGAAGAATGTGCAATGGTTCTGGATCTTCTTAGGTCTTCTAGACAATGCGGGTTCGTCGGGGTTCAGGGCCGAGACGGGATAAGACTGCAGCGTCTTGTTGGACAAGACTAAGAGTAACTGATACTCTTCCAAGATATCAATCTGGGTGACACTAGCAGTTTCCAGTACACGACGAGGCACTTGATCCTTCACCTTACGATCTGACAGATAAACACCGTTGTCTGTACCATACAAGAGTTTGCGGCCACCATCTGCTCTGATATTAGCGAACGAACATATTGCAAAAAAGCAAACTTACCAAATGGCGTAACACAGTTGACACGGTTGGTGCCAGCAAAGAAATGGCTTGAAATGACCGTCGTGTTGAAGAAGTCGGCTCTAGATCGGAGACGCTCCTGTGCGGTGTGGATGAATTCAAGCCACTTTTGGCGGGCCGCCTGGTTTGATGCATAAAGCGTCAGCTCATAGCCAGCTTTACCGAGATGGCGAAAGGTGATCGGCCAGCCTTCCTTTCTGGCTGGATCGTTGGTAGTGTTGCGGATCGAAGGAATCAAGCTTGACGAGGTTCGCTTCATGTTACCATCCTTGGGTATGAGTTCATCCATCTCTCTGATTGCAAGAAGTTCCAGAGGAATAGGCCGACGGTATGCCTTGATTTCCTCAGCCTTGCCAGTCTGCTTGATACGAACGAGAAGAACCGCGTGATCAAAGAGGTATGCCGTGATTTCTGCAGGGTCGGTAGGCGACTTCTTAAATAAGCACTTGAAGACCATCTCACGACCTTCTTCATTAAGTCGAAGATCCACCCTCTCATTAGGTCTGAATCGAAGCTGCTCATGAAGTCTCCTGAGGTTAAATCGGTTCTCGGCCTTTCCAGACTCTGCATTGACTCTACCCAGAATATCTCGAATCATGACTAGAACCTTGGGAATATCCTCCTTATCAGGGTTCTCATCATCCGTATACTTCAAGACGTTCTCTAGCAGCAGGGGATAACGAGCTAGACGGGTTGTTGGCTTGGTCAAATAACCGTTCAACTCCAGCTTTCTCGATTCCTTACGCCTTTCGATCTCATCGACGAACTTGCCGAAATATGGGTTGATCGATCTTTCGTTCTCAAACTCAAACTTTCCTTCCAGTTGCTTCGAACCGTAAAGAATGAACGGCTCGAACTGTGGGACATACTGCAGGAAGATGTCGCCGATATTGTGTACAATAGGTTCCTTCTGTTGCCGAGTTGTTATGTTAGAGGCAAACTGGGAGCTGACGGTATGAATGCTGGGATGGTCGATAATGTTGCTGAAGATCGTCTTGACAACCTTTTCGCGACGCTGAACAGGTACGGGAGAAGCCTTTGACCGCAAAGGTAAAATCCAAAAGTCTCGAAGATATTCCAAATCCTTGACAAAATCTCGCTCGGTATAGCATATCTCCGAAATGACCTCCTGTCTCTTCTTCTCGCGATCTCCGACCTTCTCGGCAACTTCTTTGGGAACGGAGTTGATCCAGAGCTTTTGTTCGTCTGTCTGATCGACTTCGTCGTCGACAGCGTTGACTGCGTCCTCTTTTCGTAAACCTGGGTTAATCTTGAGGTTGAGTCTAGAGACTTGCTCTAGTCGTCGGGGACAGGCAATAGAGTAACAAAGTTGATCCCTAGTACAGGTTGGCGAATAACATTCAGAGAGCAGGACAAAAACACCGTTCACTGCCGGCCTCTCTTCTGGCTCGTCCATCAATGTTTCTCTGAACTGATACATCTCTGACTGGGAGTCTCGTAGGCGATGCTCGTAGGTAACATCGTGGAAGAACTTCTGCGCATCCAAAGCTCGTCCAAGAAGTAAGGCAAGGTTACGATCAGTGGTTCTAATGATGTATGACAGGACATCAACGGCCTCAGAACCGCTGAAAGCATTCTTGTATGTCAATTCGTTCTTGGTGCGATCGCCAACAATAATCTTTCGACGGAAGCACTCTCCCACTCGAGACAGGAGGGCTGGGTATACGAGGGGTGGTCGAATCTTGGTCGCGGTTGGCGGGCGTTCGCTCTCGATCGACTTGCTCCTGGTAGGTCGCTGGGCCAAAGTAGAAGCATCAGAATCGGAGGGGGCGATGGTTGGCGCCACGGTAGAGGCCATAGACATTGTCCTACTGTGATCGCCACCACCATTGGACGAAACCATGCTTGATGTTCGGGTTTGTGCTCCTGGTGCGTGAGGCAGCGAATTAGGGTAGCCGTTAGTGTTAGGCAGCTCTGTGGGTGCTCGCCGGTTAGGAATGACTCGACCGCTCATGGTCTGATGAGCGTCCATGCTCTGGGGTTGGTAGTTGCCGGTCAATGACATGGTACGGTCCTCGTGACGCTCTGGCACAACTCGCCCTTGGGCGGTCGTTCTCGACGAGTTCTGCGGCGCATATGGTGCTTGTCGCAGGTGGTTTGCGGGGGCCTGCTGATAGGAACTTGGGGGAGGATGGTACAGTGGTTGGCGAGGAGCAGAAGCAAGTGACTGCGAACGATAAGGATCGTTGTTCATAGCGGGCCCTGGTGCTGGTCCTCCTTGATAAAAACGTTGAGCTGGTGTCCTCGGACCAGGAGCTTGTTGCGGTGGCCCTCTCTGCTCCATTCGAGGAGGTGGAGGCCCTCCAGGGCCTGGATAGGGACGCCGTGCCTGCTGCTGCTGCTGCATGTAATGGGCCGGCATCTGCTGGCCGCCTGATGCAGAGCGTTGACTAGGATAGTAACCGTTTCCCATCATACTGTTGCTGTCCATTGTTCGGGTCCTGCCAGCGCCTGGATCGCCGTAGTGGCCCGGGGGGGCACGAGGCGGTGGCTGCCTCTGCATGCCGGAAGACATGGAGGACATGGTTTGAGTGCGACCCGGGTCCATCATGGACTGAGGCATGGAGGACGAAGAAGTCATAGTTTGGGATCGGCCGGGAGGGGGGGCCGCGCCGAAAATATTGGAGAAGGCGGCATCTCGCTGACCATAATTGTTGTCGTCGTAGCCTCGTTGCGGTGGTCGTTGGGGAGCTCCCCGAGGGTCGTAGCCGTAGTTGGACATGGCTATGGCTACTTGAGACGCAGGTCAGGAGACAGATTCAGACATGAAAGGGGAATGCCTAGAAGAGGGAATGTTTTACCAGCAGTTTAGTGAGCGCCAGAGGCTGGAAGCTCGTTATCAGGCGTATCAACCGCCGATTTCGACGGATGCGCCGCCGTCGGTCGATGCCAATACGTCCCCTTAAGCTAAGATAACGTTGGGGTTGCGTGGGGGAGAATCGTCCGTAATACACAAGCGCAACGACACTCTCACGGTGTAGCGGCTCGCAGCGAGAATGGTGTCTAGAGATTGGTCGGGAGGATTGTTGCTTCCGCCCCAAGCGAAGTATCGTGTCGGCTTTTTGCGAGTTTGGGCTCGAGGGGGGCGTCGGACAAGGCGGCCGGTTGAGTAAAATGGCAAGCCCGGACTTTGGTCCGCAGCTCGTCGACTGATCGAGAGATGGACAACAATAGGGAGGGTGATCGCAGACAATGGCGGTCGTCGTCTCGAGGAGTGTTTTTTTCCCGGGAGTATCGCCCTCTGGTGATGAACTTGGAGGGAGTTGCAGCAGGTTCACGATCCAAACCAAACCAGGCACTTGTCGCAGGTAAAGAGGTAAGGTAATCCAATCCGAGTGAAGTGAGCCAATCCAGTCGACGTCCAGGTCCTGGATGGAACTCAATAGGGAGCCAACGGCGGACACGCCAGTGCTAGGTCCACCATAAAATCCACCTCGGACCTATCTGATGGCGGCCTCTGTGCTTTTTGGGGGTTGCAAGTGGTGACTGGGGCTGGCAATGTGGGCGCGCGCCGTAGTGGATGGGCAGTTAAATTATTTAGTACCAACGACCACGTTAAGGGGATGAAATATGCTGGGGTATAAAGTCGTAGTGTAAGAGCATGGATCTTGTCGTTGCACCCAGGATACGAAAAAGAGAGACCAAGAGGAGGAGGAAGACTGGAAGTTATCCAGGAGTGAGAGAAAGATATCATTCCTTGTTTCAAGACGGCATATATAATATTTGGAGCTGTTACAGTGAAGTTGGGCTCCTCGTTGTTTGTGTATCGCAGAATCAGGCATTCTAGGTACAGCACATCTAGCATTGACACTACAACTGTTGCCCGCACTATTTCTTGTGATTGCAGTCTTTCAACCTCAAAGTTGTCTGTCCTCGTTCTTTCGTGTCCTCGTTGTACGCGGGCGAGGGTAGGCATCGGCTGTCCTTTGTCTACGTATCGAAAACTAGACGGCCCATTGAGTTCATTCAAATCCAGTTGTAGGTGGCAGCCACGGCAATTAGATCTCCTCTTCCACTGGATGGACCCAGTAAGTACGCTAGTGGCCGTTGATTCCGATTTCTGGCATTGACGGATGCATCCTTCTCCTGCATAAATTGGCATGGGATGTTTGCTGATTATTTCTCGCTGGCGACAGTTTTCTTTGTTACATATAAGATTTACCACTAACGCCATTGAAGTATCCTGTCTTTCTGATCTCCAGTTCCTGTAATCATACACCAGATTAATGAGAAATCAAATACCTACCTGAGACCATGCACACCGGCTGTCTCGGCCTCTCAACCTTGGCCAAAGGTGCAGGGTAATGCTCCTCTGAGAAGCAAATTTGGAGATTGGGTGTTGAATAGTAATAAGTCAACATAACTGCGCAAGGTTAGAAATTCATGAAATGAGATTTATTTTTCTTAATCTGTCATATCCATCGCAATATGTAATTACCTTTAAGGTACGGAGTAATCATCAAACTTGATGGCTATCAGAGTCACGTGATTTGTCTCGAAGCCACTCGCTCATCATTGGCTGGACTAGCCCACTCCAATGTGGCTTCCCACCTCAGCTCTCCAACTCCCTCTGGCAGCCTTGGCCAGTAGCAGGCTACATCATCATCAAGCTTCCAACGTCAACTCCTACGTCGCCCTTGACCTCTGAGCCCTTTCAAGGCCGCTTCTCTTCATCATGTCACAATCAGAGCTCACTCCCAAGTTTGCCCCCTTCTTTGGGATGGTAAGTATCACGTACTTGGCTTTTCTGCTGGAGTCAAAACCCAGGGGTGGACGCGAATGCTGATGCGGCGACATGTAGGCCGGAATTGCAGCTGCAATGATCTTTGGATGTATGGCGATACCCCCTTCCTTACGCGATTCGACGCCATCGATAACAAATACTGAACGATTTTGATAGGTATTGGTGCTGCATATGGCACAGCCAAGTCTGGCATCGGCATTGCTGGTGTCGGTACCTTTCGACCAGACCTCATCATGAAGGTACAGCATCTGCCTCTTCAGCTCGATCCGAATACTATCTGACACCCTCTACAGTGTCTAATCCCCGTCGTCATGTCCGGTATTATCGCAGTTTACTCGCTCGTCATCTCCGTCCTCATCGCTGAGGATCTCGACCCTGGCAAGAACTATAGCTTGTTTTCGTACGTTGTCGCGAAACCTTGGCAATATACGTGAATGCTGACATTAGCAGGGGCTTTTTGCACCTTGGATGTGGAATCGCAGTCGGCATGACGGGTCTTGCCGCTGGCTACTGTATCGGAATTGTTGGCGACACTGGCGTCCGTGCTTACATGGCGCAGTCCAGGATCTTTGTTGGAATGGTCCTCATTCTTATTTTCGGAGAAGTTCTTGGTCTCTACGGGTAAGAAAAGCAGCCCCTCAGCGACATGTTAGATTTGTACTGATTATCCCACAGCCTCATTGTTGCTCTGCTCCTCAACAGCAAGAGCAAGGGTTAAATGGCACCCGGTCTATGCCGCAATCGCACACCCACTCACTCGACCCCTTTCAAGAGCGGATGGCGTGTGCTTTGAGGAAATTATCAGCAGTCGTCGAGTTACGGAGGCAAACCATTATATGTACATTGGGCATGGCGTTATTGGACGTGTAACATATCTTTGCAACAGGTAGAAGACAGGCGGAGAAATCGACGGTATTTAGCTTTGGAGTATAACCATAAAGTTTATGCTGACATGACGTTTTGGAAGTTATCTTCGATCTTTCTTGCAGTGTTCAAAAGTCCAATTCATTTGAGGGGTGAGCTACCTAATGTCATCAAGGCGTGTCAGGCCCAATGCAATCCTACGTTTGAGAGCGAGTGACAGAAGAGAACAATATACCTACGACGATCAATTTATGCCGTCGATAGAGCGCGCATAAAAAGTTGCGATCCCAATAATCATAAGCCATGCCTTGTTCCAATAACCCAATCTAGATCATCAAACGCCTCGAGAAATGCGACAACGTCGTTTCGGAAAATGACAACTCTGCCACAGCAGCAGCGACCCAGCGCAGAGAAGGGAAATGATAAGATGAAAGATGTAGAAATCAGCAGAACAGAATCAGAGCAGTCGTCGTCCTCCCATACGACGGAAGAGCTTCTTGCGGCTCCCGGCTTCTGCCTCGCGACGGAACCCAGTCAAGCTTCGCTGGCGCTCATCCGAGTCCTTCATCCGTGCTGGCTCGGTGTTAGCGTTTGAGACATGGTGCATTGTGGGGGGTTGCTGTTGAGCTTACCTAGGAACCAGTCCCATTGGCGGTCTTCTCGGATCAGAATATCTTCCCCTGATTCTCGTGCAAGTCGTTCCCGACGGGTCCTTGCAGCAGCCTCCTCGCCAACCAAGTACGGGTCCTCCAACGGACGAGTCACATATCGTTCTTGGTCTTGTTCGGTAATATCGGTCATGACGCGACGAAGGCTATCTACAGGATCACGCTGGGTGGTGGTGGCAGTCAGTCGCCGGTTTGCGACATTCTGGTAGTGTCGTGCGGCAGGGTTGCTGGAGACGGAAGACCACGTCGCGATACGGAAGTTGTTCAGGTTAGGCTGTGATCGCAGAGGAGCTGCAGGCACAGGAGGCAGGCCGATGGTCTGCTGACGCGATGTGGGAGTAGAGGTACCGCTACTGGAGGGAACTAGAGAGCTTCTCACAACTGCATGTGTTCGAACTGGAGGTGTGTATGATGGCAAGCTCTCGGGATACGGGTTTATCGAGTGATAGGAGGGAGCTTCGGAGACTGACGCAAAGAACAGGTCAGCAAGACTGGTCTCGTGCCAGGTAGTGGACCTCAAGCAGCGAGGCACACTTTGGCGATATAAGTAGAGCTGGTATCGCCGGATTGCCTGAAGCCGCAGCTTTGTTAAGTCACTCACCGTAAGAAGGAGCAGTGGAGCGAATCGAAGCTGTCTCGAAATCGTCGTTGCTATACCGAGGGGTAGAGAGAGCGCCCGTCATGATGGCAGAAATCGGTGGAGGAGATACAGTTGAGAGCGAAATGGAAGAGGGGAAGCACACGACAGCTCGAGCATGAGTCTCAAAGAACTACTGAGGATCTTGGAGTTAAAGTAGCGAGACGAGACAACGGCAGAATCACAGGACGGGCGGCGGGGGAGAGACTCTAGAGGTCTGTTGGACGAGCCAGGAGGCGAGATAACTGAGACAGGTTGAAGTGTGCGGGAGCAAGAACCAGAACAAGAATTAATGGTCTTTTTGTCTTGGGGATGAGGGCGCCAAGCTAGGTAAGACAAGGAGGGTCAGGATGTCCAGGAGTTGAACGCACAGCCGCGGATAAACATGCATGGAGGAGTTTCCAGGGATGCAGCATGCAGCACGCAGCACGCAGCACGCAGCACGCAGCAGGTGTTAAGAATGGGTGGTCAAGACGGGACAAGCAGAAACGGAGTACGAGTACAGGATACTCAGAATCTATTGGCGAGCGGAACGCTTCGGGGAAGTACCAAGTTCAAAACCGAGCCAAGGTCTGGTATCGCATCGTGGCGTGGATTCATGGGCGTGGAGGTTGCAAGGGGGACTGAGATGCGGGGACACCTGAGAGAGGAAGATACGACGATGATGCTGTGGAGGACCAAAGACAGCACCATGACGCGTTCTGTATATAGTTAAGGGAAATTCCTCTTGTTTGCTGGGACAATAGATGTGCTGTTCGGCAAGTAATTATATATGGATACGTACGGGTATTTTTTGTTTCACAAACTCTCTTGCATACATACCCTCTCTTCTCTAGCTATGATCGCCACAACTCCAACGGGATGCGAATGCAAGCTGCGCAAAGAAAGAGGATCTAGAGCATTTAGGGACAACCATCAGCGAGCTCTTCCCCCTGACGACCTTATCGGGCGTTTTCCTTAGTAGGCATAACGAGCTTCCACGGATGCTTCGACACGGCGAAGCGGGGTTATCACGGACAGTTTCCCGGCTGGCCTCTTCTCGGGGGTAGTTTTAGCTTTTTACCCACTGTGAATGGCGGGGGTTTCTGAGCGCTGTGGGTTATTGATCGGGCTGTGTGCTGTAGGCGCAGGGGGAGTATTTTGAGGTGTGGAGAGAAAGACACACAGCTGCAGAGAAACAGACCTAGAAGTCAACAGTAGCTGGGTTGGAGTCTTCTTGGCTTGTGGTTTTCCATGGCAGAGAAGCAGCCTGGCAGCGTAACTGACGGAAGCCAATGCTGTTGCAAAACGACGGCGTGGACGGTGACTGAATCCGGTTTTGTTGAAGACGGCAGGTTTAGTTTATTGGTAGTGGAGCTGAATGATGCGACTGACGATCGATGTCCATACCGTAACTTACTTGACGTCGAGCTTGTGTTTCTGCAAATCAAGTTTGTTATGAATAGGTACCTAGTTACCCAGCTCTACGTTATGATCTATTGCGTTATGTTTAGTTGTGTTCCATGATATTTCCTAAGGTTGCCGATCCCCCTAACCGCCTCGAACCGCGTGGTCGGGCCGGCCTATGATGCCAGACCTGGCTATTCTTTTGGGAACTTCAAAGTGCGCTACGCGACGCCCAAAAGTAACCATCCTTGCGCAACACCAACACCTTCTGCTAAAGTAGTCAGTCACTAGGCCCGGCTTGACATCCCTCCACCCACACAGTTGAGCGCAATCAAGGGCCTGAGAACCCAGAGAAGATGGTGCTCTGCTCATCTTTGCTCCAATCTATTCGATAGACATGCCATTTTAGACACTTTGGTGCCCGAGTGGTTGATCATAAGCGGGGGGTCACCAGATAACTGGAACTTTAGACTTGTGATCTTTGGCGTATTCTAGACTAGATGCAGGAACCAACTGTATTATATTCAGCAATCACTGGTAGATGGCATCTGGATCTCGATATTGTCCGTGCTGGATCCCCACGAGGCACTATCAGATATTCCCCGCTTTCTGCTTGTGAAAGAGGATCCCGTTCAACTTGCTATGTCCGCAGGTGGCCAGCCGACCCGAACACACTATCTCCGAGGCTTCGAGGCCTTTAGTCTAGTCTCTGTCTATCTCAGGGGAAGCGGCACGGTTCGCACCGAGTTGGCGATTGGGAATCTCGAATTCGCGGCTGACCACCCCAAATGGGTGTCCTGATAGTGATAGAGGGCGGTGAGTGTGTTCTGCTGACGTGCATCGGGGTGCATTGGTTGTCAGCGTGGTCAGGTAGGTAAGTATCCAAGGTAGGGCTATCTAAGGATTGGGTGTGTATTGGGTGGCTGGACCCTTGAAATCAACAGGTTGCGAGGGGTTCACGCTCTTCAAAAGTAACCTAGGGTTGTCGGAAAAGTATCGGTATGTTCTCTTTTCGCTTTGGTGTTTTATGATGCTTATGTCGCAAAACATCTTCTAATGGTGAAAGTAATTGTGTTTAAGTGGAGTTTGGCTGCAACGGAAATAGCTGGACCTGCGTGTGTACCCAAGATCGGTGTATCTGCACGGAATAAAGATTTATTCCTACCTAAAGTCAAGCTTAATATGCGCTTATGCTCTTGACCCCGGAGCTCTTACTGCTTACATGGTATAATACGAATACATTTTGGAGAATATCTATTGCTTGACATCGTACATCAGAAACACATTGCAAGTGTTGACGAACATGCATGTGAATCTTCTCTTTCCTATATCATACCTGCTGAAATGATTGAAATGTGCTTCCTTGCCATGTATTGGACTATTTGAATACCATTAGGCTACAAACCTTTGTGCGATCTTGAAACACGAAGCTTCGTAAAAGGTAGCGATCAGTTTGTGTTACTGTTTGCGCTGGTAAGATCTCGATCTATATCGAGAACATGTGTGAGAACAGAAGATATGACTGAGAAATCTAGTTTTGGCATTATAAGATATGAAGACTTACCTGAAATTTCAATAGTTTTGTGTATCCGTACTCAACATATGCTGATCTTTGTGCGACAAGGTAAGGATCTGCCGGCTCCCATTGGATGGCTCAATACGTGATTTCTTCACAGGATTTCACCATTACAATCAACCCGATCTTTCTCACATACGTCAATATTCCTGGGTCGTTGATATTGACTCATGGCCGATGACCCATTAAATGCCCCACGTTGTATAGAAACTTTTGTCTGAGTTTGATACGCGAAAAAGCAATAACTTACAACATTGTGCAACTATGTTCTGAATGACTACTCGATAAGACTCAGAATTGTCATTGCAGAGAAACATCACTTACTCCAATATGAGAGACAGTCCTTCCACAGTCCATGATCCCGAGATCTTGGACCCCGTGCTACAAGACTACAACGATAATGATATTGCAGAGCCTCGCGAAGATCAACCCTTACTTCACGCCCCTGATGAGGAAACATGGAAACCCCCTCGAGGCTTCATTTGGATTCAAATGGCTATCATGTCAAACGTGTTCCTTTACGGCCTTGATAGTACCATCACTGCAGCCACATACGCTGTCATCAGCTCCGAGTTCGATGCGGCTAACACGGCTTCATGGTTGACTACTTCATACCTTATTACTAGCACCGCATTTCAGCCTCTCTATGGCCGAGTGTCTGACATCTTCGGTCGACGGTTGTGTTTCTTCATCTCAACTATCACATTTGCTATTGGATGTCTTGGATGTGCGGTCGCGAACAATATCATCATTCTCAATATCATGAGGGCTCTTAGTGGCTTTGGCGGTGGAGGATTGATGACAATGGGTGAGTGCAACCAGATAACATTCAATATCGCACTACTGACAGCCAAAAGCCACCATTGTGAACTCAGACATGATCCCTTTCCGCAAGCGCGGGATGTATCAGGCTCTTCAAAATGGTATATTCGGATTCGGAAGTATTTTTGGAGCTTCTTTTGGTGGCTCAATCGCTGACCATATTGGTTGGAGATGGTGTTTCCTACTCCAAGTCCCAATATCAATCGTGGCCTTAGTCATTGGGGCTCTTGTTGTCTCTGATCAGACGGGAGGTTTCTCGCTCGACAGTAGCCTGGGCACTGTTTGGAGGAGAGTTGACTTTTCTGGATCTCTCCTGTTAGTTGTTGCGGTCTCCGTCCAACTGGTAGGGCTGAGCCTCGGCGGTAACGAGTTGCCATGGAGCAGTCCTTGGGTTATTGGATCGTTGATTGGCAGTATCGGCCTGTTTGCTCTGTTTCTCCTTGTTGAGGCAAAGACGAGCGCCATTCCGGTTATCCCTCTTCGCTTGTTACAGGGAAGACTTCCTATTGCAACGCAGTGTGCCAATGTCTGTGCCGGTATGGCAGCGTACGGAGTAAGTTGCCAGAATCTCTCGAAGTGTTCGCATCGCTAACTCAGTTTCAAGTACCTTTTTATGCTACCGCTCTTCTTCCAAGTTGTTCTGCTTGACTCAGCTACCACAGCTGGCGCTCGTCTCGCAATTCCATCACTAGCAACTCCAATCGGCGGCCTCATTTCCGGGGTGGTGATGTCTCGCTGGGGCAAGCTCCTTACGCTTGTACGCACTGGGGCTTTCTTTATGGTACTGGGTAACGGCTTAGTGACCCTGTTGCAATTCCAAGATTCGAAGTGGAAGTATTTTGTTTACGTCTTTCCAGCAAACCTGGGTCAGGGCATAATTTACCCTGGCATTCTTTTCCTTTCATTGGCATCGTTCGATCATGCAGGTGAGTTCGGTCCTGTTATTCGGTTTTGGGGCTTGCTGATAAACGTATAGACCATGCGGTTACGGCCTCGACTGTATATCTCATCCGCTCACTAGGAACCGTCTGGGGTGTCTCAGTCACTTCGGCCATCGTGCAGACCACACTCAGCATTCGTCTACCAGATGCTTTGAATGAAGTACCTGATAAATGGACAGTACGCCCATTATTTTCCCACCGACTACTGTAGTGTATCCCTCAAGCGTATGCTGATCGTTATTGTCTCTAGGTTATCGAGAAGATTCGGCACTCCGTCGATTTTATTCGCGAACTTCCTCCAGACGTGCAACTCAAGGCTCGTTTGGTCTACTATGATGGATTAAGATATGCCTTTGGAGCTTCAACCGCCGTAGCCTTGCTAGGACTTATTGCCGCCTTGGTTGCCAGCGGAACTGGTCTCCGAACTACTCACAAGTAGGTTTGGATTCTCGATGAATCGATTGGTAACCGGTAGTTGAGGAGTCGTGTATAGGTAGACATGCACTTTATGAAGTATGGCATGAACATTCGTACAACACTCCATCTACAAAGCGGCTATGACTTCAGGGGCCGGACTATTTCACCAGTCTGAGAACTTCTACAACAAGGCAACGATAGAGTATGCAAAATCAGAGGACTCCTCAACTAGATTATCAAGATCAGGAGCAAAAAGCGTGGTTCCGCCCGGGATTGAACCGGGGACCTTCTCGGTGTTAACGAGATGCCATAACCAACTAGACCACGGAACCTAGGAGATTTGTTGTGCTCACACGACGTCGAATTTGGGGGTCATGTTCATGATGCTTGGGTGTGTCAAGCTAGGTGGACGAACAGTATGTTGAGCTTACTTGGCACGAGTCGTTCCGTCTATCAAGATCCATCCCAGATCCTCAAGATCGGGAGCCGGCTGAGAAGTATCTTTGCTGAGGGACTCCGGAACCTATGTTGACTTTGGCTGCCTACCTACTATGCAGCCAGTGTACAGATGGGAAAGGGGTGGGCGAGTTCATTAAAAGGGGGAGAATGATTGACTATTGTGTTTTTATATCAACCTCTCTTCTAGTAGGACCTTTCCTTGGAGGAGTAGGAAGATAAGGAAAGAAAATGTCTTAATTACAACCCCGTGCATGAGATCCGACATAAGCTAACTAAAGAAATATTTAATAATATAATATAAAATATTTTATAATTAGAATACTTTCTATAAGATTATTATAAATTTATAAAGAAATATATAAAATAAAGAGAGTTTATTATAATTTATATAAAATTATATAAAATATATAAAGAAGAGAGGAAAGTGTCGGAACTTGTGCACGCCCACTGTAGAATGACAGCTTGAGAGAATAGGTAGGCCTGCGAGTTGGCGAACTGACAATAAGGAATGAGCCAAACGAAACCGAAGACCTCTTGTTAAATGCCCGGCTTAGGTATTTCAAGTGGTTCGATACAAACGCTGCACCATTAATTATTAGTTGCTGCTGCCTGAAGTGCCAGGTGCTTGACACTGGCAGCCAGTTATCAAAACTGCTCCCGCGACGGGCCCATCTCTAACAAGACTGAACGCGACTAAATTCGTCCCTTCTCTCCTTCCAATTTCTCTCCCTTTTCCTCGCATCATCTCCTCCTAACTATACTAACCCAATTCCTACAGCATCACGACCAACCTCGGCCCGAGTCATCGATATAAGGGGCAGCCAAGAGCTACACACTTGAGCTTGAACTAATCAGCCCCTGCTCGAACTGGTCGAACTCTCGAGCCTCCTCCCAAGCTTCAAAGTCGCATGGTAGATCATCATGTTCTATAGCCACGAGAGTAAGTCAAGCCATCTTCTTCCACTTCCATTCTCAACTGACATCAACCCTAGTTCTCAGCAATCCCAAGTACGGGGTTGCCACCATCTGGTATATCACTTAATTCTTCTGCCGTGTCGCTGAAGTCTCGCTGACTTGATCTCGTAGGCTCGCCGCCACAGTGGGCAAGAGTAATCCGAAGTGGATGGCTCGAAACAAGATCCAAGCGGTCAATATCCCTAAAGCATGCGAGATTATCATCGAGCCCGGTGCCCCTTTGGCTCTTCGTCTTCAAAGTAACCTACTTTATGGAGTCTCGCGAGTATTCTCTCAGCAATGCCGTTATGTTCTTTCGGACGCCGAAAAGACGCAGTCCGACATGATGACTTTCTTTCGAGTCATTAACACAAGCGAAACAGACCCATCTGCGGGCAAGGCCAAGTAAGTGGCCCTTTATTGAGCCATAGATGCACTTGTTACTGACCTTTCAATCTCTCAAGGCGCCATCAAATCACCCTGGAGGATGACCCGGCCTTTGACCCTTTGTGCGGCTTGCCAAGATTTGATCTTTTGTCCAGCGCCGATGACCTGGCTCTTCTTTCAACTCAACTATCAATGCAGAACAATGTCTCCCAAATGACTCCTTTGACTCAAGGTAGCAGCTCCTCTGGCCGAAACAATTCTTTGTTGAACTTCGATCTCCCCCAGTCTTCACACTCTGCCCGAAGCTATCGCCTTCCCACCGATCTCGATCACGATTCTCCTTTTTCAAAGCCATTTCATGCACAAGATCTCCTCGAGGATTTCAACCCTTTCGGCGAAGACATGGCGTCCATGCCTGGATTAGATCTTAACTTTGACGCCGACGGCAATCTCATTGATTTTGGTGACTTGGAGCCACAACTTCCTCTCCTCCCAGGAACCGAAGCATTTGAGGAGCAACTACACATCCAAGCTGCCAATGCTGCCGATAAAGGGCACATTGGAGACGACAACGTGATCATCATGGGAGAAGATGCTTTGCCTGACGCAGAGCCATTCCCAAAGCGCCCAGTTACAGTAAAACACACTTCCTCGGCTGAACCGACCTCTGAATCAGTTGAAACCGAACAGGCAACAGCGCCCGCGCGACGAAGGAGACCACGCCGAAAGCATCAAATGATAGACAGGAAAGATTATGTCACCATGACAGAGATTCGAAGCTGGACTTCGAACTATCTCGACAACATGAAAACGAATCACAAGTCACGATCGACGACCACTCTTGCCCAAGCCCGCCACAATGCCAACCTTTTCCTTTTCGACAACGGAATTGCAGGTGTTGGAACAACTTCTCTGGGGGCGATCCATCCCCTTGCAAAGGATTTTGCCGGTACGAAATTCTTCAAGTTTCTTCGCGGAGAAGACTCTGAGCAGGACTCTGAGCCCAGGTTACGGGGTCGTCGTCGTGTTTCGGCTGAAGCATTCGAAGACGAACAGAATGAGGAACGGAATGTCCGCCAGAAAGTGGACGATGGTAACGAGTTCGGGCGCGGCCATGATGACATGGACCCAATCGTGTTCGGTGAAGATATCGCCCCTGAGATGGGAATGGAGGCGGCAAAAGGTCTTGAAGACCGTCACTCGTCCTCCATGGCTCCTTGGAGTCGTCCTCCCTCTGTTGCTCCAGGTTCTTCTATCCGAGGACAAGGCAGCGTGCAGAAAAAGCATCCTGCTCCAAGCCCTCTTCATGCTCGTGGCAGTGCCACCCGTTCTATCGAACGCTGGAGCGACCTTCCCGGCTTGCCTCACGACTCTGACGATCTGGCCATGTTGCACTCGCAGGACTCTTCCATAGGTGATGAAGGGCTAATGGGAGATCTTGATTTTGCCCACGGCAATGGTACCCAGGACTCTGCGGTTCTTGATGGCTCTGCCCTCGACTTTTTGGGCTACGCCACCGCTCGCGCACAAACCAAGGGTTACGCTCGATCCCATGGACGAACTGATCGTCGCTGGGTCGACTTTAACACACTCACTGACGAGCTCGACGACCCGGCCAGCGCGAGGAAGTTTGTCTCAGAGGCGTTTATGCATGTTCTCATCCTAGCCACCAAGAACGCTATCGAGGTAGAGCAAGATGGTATTGCACAGAACCAACCTTTCGGCACGATCCGCATTGGCCTCACCCTTCCTCAGCAAGACAACGATATGGCTGACGAGTTGGCCTAATCTTCTTTCCTAGATTTCAGGTTTTGACCGGTGTATATTATTATTATTCGGGTGTTCCCTATTTACGCATGGTGGGGAGACATCACAGTAATGACTTTCACGAGCCATGGCAGTGCAGGTTTCAGCGGCGTCTGGTTTCATTTTTGGGGAAAACTGGGATCACATACATTGCGGTACGCTTCACATGAAAGCGCTATGGAGAAACAGCCACATGGGAAACGACACCGGATATGGGAAATGGGATACTGGGATGATTTGGTATCAATTACACATTATCATGATTTTGGGATGGCGAAACTATGCATCAGACGGGTATATCTGCTACAGGCAACATCTCCGGAGACAGATAAGCCTTGATATATTAGTCATACTCAATGGGAAATAGTATTGAAATTATTCGCATCATATTATTGTGTTTGAAATTATCTAGTCGTAAAGATCATCATCTATTCCACTCTCTCGATCTTCAAACTTCATGTAGTCAACAACTTCCTGATCTTTCAAGCCACCATTGACCAGTTGCCATGCCTCATAGACAGGGTCCAGGATTGCGTCATCAAAAGCAAGGCTTAACGAAGTTGCCGAGAAGGTGGCAATGTTGCTGTCTACGCTCAGAGTATTTGTTCCATTACTCTGCTCATAATACAGCTGGTAGATAGGCGCTGTCACATCTTGACCATTCGGCACGGCGGCAAGCAGAGACGAAAGGGCTTTGTCGAGAACCGATTTCGCGGACGGGGTAGAGACGGTGCTGAGATAAATGACATCTATTGGCCTCTTGTTAGCATGATTGCCTTTTAATCATTTGAAGAGTACAAAAATGAAGGAATGAGGTGTACATCAGTTTGTCAGAGATAATGATCGTCATTAGGGTTCAGACAATGTAGATAAGTATTCGGTATGTGAATCATCATAACACCAGGAGTAGAAGAAAAAGAATGTAAACTCACATTGTCCAGAAGGGCACTCCCCGGTGTCGCTTGAGTGTACCATCGCATAGACTGGAAACTCGGAAGGACTCTCATCCTCGCCGGAGACCGAGCCTTTGGGAAAAGCCACTACCGCAACAGCGGGCGTGGGAGCGCCATCAGTGAGCAGCTCGAAGACCGGTGACAGATCTGATCTTGTCACGGCAGTGAGTCTGCTGATTCGAGCACTACTAGGGTCAGTCGTCTCGGTACCTTGAACCACAAGCTTAGCCTTCACATCGATATCGTTGGTGAACGACACACTCAACGGAGCTTCGGCTTGATCAGACTCAGGTTTCTGCAAGTTCCGAATACCAGAACCCAGCATGTAAACTGCGCCACCAACAGCAGCGGCTCGGCAACCCACTTGAGCCACCTCTGACAAGCTACCCCATTTAGGACAGACTGCAGCAAAACCAGGACCAAAAACACCCATGGATGATAAGTGTCGGTTGATCGAGGTCAAGCCTTCTTTGACCGAAATCTTGCCATCGTGACTCAACGTCAGTGTGATGATGTAAGACTGGAGGGCATGATCAAGCTTGAACTCCGAGGCCAAGAATTGTGCCAGCTCCTCATCAGCATGCGAATACCACGTATCGATTTGAGGTTCCGAATCGAAATCAAGCACGAACTTGAGGAACTTCATCAAAGACCGCTTGGACCGAGCTGGAATTGAGGTGTTGGAGAAAACATCTTCGCGAGTCGACGGTATCCGACTGAGTGAGGGCGTCGACGAAGAATCCGAAGGCGGCTGGTAGATGTAGAAAGAACCGACAGCGAGAAACTCGATTTGGCGAAAGGCTTTCGAATCGACAAGTTGAGTTACCAGCTTCGATCGCGAGTGGATCAGCTGAGGTGCGAGCGCCAGGCTGTAGGATCGCGTAGAGCTCAATGAGTCCGCGTCTCGCTTCACCTCTACCGAGGAGAATAACCGCGAGGCATCGGCCGACTGGTTCTTCTCAGCCCACTCATCCGCCTCCTGAAGACTGAAAGCAGCTTCGCTGCCTCCGTAGAAGTCGTTCGGGTCGACGTGAAGGATATTCTTGCCTGAACGCGACAAAGCTCTTCAAAGAATGAAGACTGGGTCAGTCCGATCGAGGCGACATCTCGACGATGGAATCCAAAGCTTACAGGGCGAGAAGGGACTGTTGTAGCCCAGTGCCGCTGATCACTACATCCCACAGGGTGTCTGAGAGGGATTCCATGGTGAGGTAGAGGTTGTGATGGAAGAGAAGGGAAAGAGGTTAAGATCCGCCTTTTATGATGCGTGAAGGTTGGAAGAATATTTCAGGTGGGGCAGGGTTGCCCCGCAGCCATAATGCTACGTAAAAAACAAAAGATGATGGTCCGTGCGTCAACTCCAGCAATGAAAAGGATTGGCCGAGATTTTCTTCGTCTTCTTCTTCTTTTTTCCCTCATCATCCGCTCAGCCCTTTACACAATGTCTACCTATTCTGGCGGAACATTGCTTGCGGCGTGGTAGTTTCATTACTATTCACTTTATGAGTGGTAGAGCAATCTGTCTTCCGGTATCTCCTGCCCTAGAATAAAGTCTGAAAGGGTGGGTCGAATGGTATAGACACATTTCTTCGCCCAGAGTAATTTTATGACATGATAGAGATAAGATGACTATAAGCAATGGCTATGTCCGGTTATTCTTTTCATTGGGGTATCGTTGATCTATGATTGGGCGATGGCGTTGTTGAAATCCTCCCATCGCTTTGTAGCCCAGCCCAGAAAAGCATCTGAGGTGAGGAACTGAGGAGTCAATGCAGTTCCTCCGTGCTTCGAGATGGACAAAATCCTGATATCGCCCTCCTTGCAATCCACCACAACCGTCACACTCTCGTCGCAAAGTGACTCTTCAAGTCTGTCGGGGTCGACAAGTAACCAAAATTTGCCGTCAGTGGGTCGGTCAGTTTCCTTGCCAGTAAAAACAACTGCTGTACATGCGATTGGGATGTTGGTGATGCTCAGAGGCCTGGACTCTTTTCGGGAGCAGACAATCATCTCTCGGTCCAAATCGTATCGTGCTCCGGGAAGCTTTGTATCTCGCAGAGCTGCCACGGTGGCAGCCCAGGCGGCATCGAAAGGGTTTCCGTCAAACGAAATGAAAAATATGTCGATGTAGAGCACCCAGTAGGCCACAACAGACCGGTTCTCGTTTACTTTTTCTGCATCGTCCTCTTCCATGCGGTGTTCGAGCTCTTCGGACGGTGTCGTGTGCCATATTCTCAAGTCCTCGGGCTTGATAATCTTGGAGCTGTGAAGAAGGGAGTATATCCGTGTGCTGAGAGTCTGGGCAAGAGTGCTGGGCGGGCCACCGGGGAGAAACTGAGGAGCGCAACCCGTGGCAAGCTCGATGTTTGGAACCAAGAGGTCATACTCTTTCAACTCGTTCTCTGTGTTGGAAGCGCGATAGTTCGGGATGTTGGGAGTCAGAATAGTCTCGCCGCGTACACCACAGATGACGGTAGTGTCACCAACGCGCACTACAGCGCTACCGTTGGCATGTGACAAGCTCGACGCGTTGACTGTTGGGATGCGTGCTTCGTTTCTAGCTCGGCCATTGCTTCGAGCTGGGCGTACATTATCCGAGGAGGGCTCAAGGTTGGCAAGCAGATACGGATGAGGTGAAAGCTTCGCAAAGGTGGACCGTGTAAGTCCTGTTGTAGACGCCATATCGTTGGAGGGCAATAGATACCCTTTTTCGGTGTAACTCACGAGATTTTTTTGAATTAATCGTTGTTAAGCGGACTTGATATTCGGTATGAGAAATGGATGATGAAAAGTTGGAAAGATGTTCGCAGCCTCGTGGGGATCAATGGTGGGGTCACATTCAACAACCAATAATACAGCTCTACTATGTGCAAGGCTGACTTGATCGAAGCTCTCATGTCAAGACTTAGGGTAGGTGAACTAGACAGTTTTAATCATCAACAATTTATTACTGAGCTGATACACACAACCTCTCTCGTGATTGATTTATTGCGTGTCATGTTATGTTGGTTTTCGTATCTTTCGCTGATTCCAACCTAAGTGGTTTCCGCTATAAACAATGGCTTGCTTTTATGACTGAAATACATGCCTTACACTACCTGCACAGCTTGTGCCTTGTACATCTCACCTTCTCCTTACACGTCAACATATATACCATGTTATAACTTTTCCACCTTCTTCAAGCTGTCACGACTATTGCCCGGCTACGTCCACCGTATCGAAGGAGAAAAAAAGAAAAAGGGCCGGCAGTATAATACAAAGCAACATTCGAACCAACATCGATACTCCAGCTCTGATACCGTAAGAGGCGTGGCAGAAGTGACGAGCAGTTGGCAGCAGACAGGGGAGCTTGGATCCTTTGTAAGTTGTTGGTTCTCGTCACCGTACGGCACATAAGTTATTGTTCCGCTGCGGTCCGCAGATAGTGCATGTAGGGAAACTTATCACCAACAAGCATAACGGTCCTGGTGGTGTTTTGCGACTATCATTTGATACACGACTTATGAGGTGCAGCATCGAACGACAAGGTCCCTGCCGATATGGACAAACTGTTCCTGGCCGATTTATACCACGCTCGGACGATTCCTAACCTTTTTGAACCTCCCGATATCCGAGACGAGTAAGGAAGCCCTCGAATGAGGTCGGAAGCTTTTCAGTTTTCACGCAAGAAAGAAATGGACGAATCGAAGGACGCATGCGCTTAAACTCCCCGGAAGAATAATCACCACTAACAACGAATCACAGCTCGCCTGTTACCGCCCGTTCGATCAGCCATCAAAAATTCGCAAGGATCGTCGTCGCGCCTCTAGACCAATCACGGTAGCCTATCGCATCTCATCACAGGGTTACATCTCGAATGCTCCACCGTGGTTGCTCCTCTTCCACCATCCAGCCCCCAAGTCATCACCCGTCCTTGGAGGGCGAATAGGGCAACGCGGCTGGCTTAAGCAGATGCCTGGATCACAGCCCAAATGCCAGGAACATCTTGCCTAGATGCGTCGGGGTCCTCAAGCGTCCAATCCCGAGTCATGCCCAGACGCTCATCTTTCCAGTGAACATGGTGAACCAACGGCCGTTGAGAGACTTAATATTCGGTAGCTATATTATCACAATGCTAATTTCTCATCTCGTACAGCAAGCACTAGTTCGCGTTCCATGATGAGGCACATGGCAGTCGTGGCGTTACCGGCAGTACCTTGTTGAAGCATTTTTTTCTTCTTCAGAAAGCAACAGGATAATTATTATCAAGGTTTCCTTCACCTACAAACAAAAGAAACAAAGATCCCAGCCATCAGTGACGACGCCGCTCGACCTAGCATACAGACCTTGAGCCTACATAGAGTACATCCTGGTCCATCACCTGGAGAAACATCCACCTCCCGGCTTCCGCCATCGTGTTTATTCCAAGGGCTTGCCTGTTTCTGCATGTCACCCACCTCAATCACTTCTGATTTCTCTCAAGTCTCAACCACGCTACCACGTCCATGCCAGCTCGCGGCTGTGTGACAGCCGAATGCTCCACTGATGGGGAGACGGCATTTCCTGAGCCAGCCAATATCAGAGCTCCGTCAGCCGCTGACCGTGGGAGGTGGTCGCCGTTCATATGCCGCCATGTTGACTCGTTTGCTGCACAGACTCTTCCCGCATGTCAATCTTGAATCCCGCGTCTTCCCATCCCTGCTAAGAGTGACAAGCTTGCCGCCGCTATATCACAAGAGCCACCCACCATCTGCAATATCTTCTTGCTGAGCCTTAGCTTTGCAGCTTTACCGTACTCCGCTCAACGGTGAGGATCCGATCATCTGAGGCCATATATTCGGCCGCATGCCCAGCATACTCCACTGTAGCTCCCATCTTAATACCCTGCTCCCCAATACCCTATGTTTGAGGCGTCTGCATTCTTTCGTTTATCAGTTGTGTTATTGACTCTGCAACTCTAATTGAAGAGTCTGGCATTCTTCGATAAAAGTCAATTGTTGCTTTCACCAGTGCGCATCGCCATATATTGTCATCTGTACAAGATCCGATAGTCCAACCACTCAGCCAAGTCGCCATCGTATACCTCCGTCTTCACCTTACCAAAATACACGCATATTTATATACACAATTTGCCATTCATGACGAATTAGAGGAACCCCATTGCGCACCGTCGCCGACCTTATCATCATACCTGCTAGAGCTTAACGCTGGTCGAAATGGCTCCCAACTCATATATCCTCGAGACCGCCCAGGAGGCCTCAAAGACCTTTTCCAGCCTAATTAAACGCATCTCTATCCCGCTAACACCGACAAGCCCACCAGGTCTCGTCCAAGCGCATACAATCGACCCCTGGGAGAAATCTGGAAAATATGCCCGAGGATGGTCTTATTTTGCGCTCGCTTTGATGGGCACCGTCCTGGTCATGCGTGTGTGGCACTTCTGGCAGGATAAGATTCGACAAGCAATCTACAAGCAGGAGGCAGAGGAATATTACCAGAATCTCTACAATGCCGAAGCCGAGGCCATGTCTGGTATGCGAAGTGCCCAGAGCCAACAGTTCTTCCCTGAAGGTCATGATACGATGGGAGACAAGCACTTCCGCCCAAAGGCACATTTCTCCTCCGTCAACATTATTAACGATACCTTGGCCCTATTTCGATGGATATTCTACCGCCCTATCCCGGATTTTGTATGGGGAAAACGACGGGTGACATTCTCCTCGCTGGCAGTTCTTGCTACTGTCTTTGTCTCCCTAGCCTTCGTTGTCCTTTACTGCTTTTTGCAACAACCTCTCTATTGGCAGAGCATTCAGTTCGGCTCACCTCCTCTGGCGATTCGAGCAGGAATGATCTCAGTTGCTCTGACACCATGGATCATCGCAACTAGTATGAAGACAAATCTTTTGACCCTCATCATTGGCATTGGTCCTGAGCGACTCAATGTTTTTCATCGATGGGCTGGCTATCTCTGTCTTTTTCTATCCCTTGTTCACGCTATTCCCTTTTACATCCAGCCTGTCTGGGATGATGGCGGAATGGAAGTGTTCCAACGTCTATTTCCTGGTGGCAGTGGCATCATCTACGGTACTGGCATCGCCTGCCTCGTACCTCTCATCTGGTTGTGTGTTGCCTCACTTCCGTTCATCAGGAGGACGGCTTATGAGATCTTCGTCGTCCTTCACGTTCCTGTTGGTATCGTCTATGTTGGTCTCCTTTTCTGGCACACCAAGAACTTCCTCATGTCTTGGGCTTACCTCTACACAACGGTGGCTATCTGGGCATTCTGCTACTTCTTGAGACTGTTCAAATTGAATTGGGTCAAGCCGTGGCGTATGTCTTTTATGGTTGGAGATGAAGCAGCCATCACTCTCATGTCCGAGAACGCCATCAAAGTCACCATCCCAACACAGATGAAGTGGAAGCCTGGCCAGTATGTTTACCTGCGAATGCCTGGTATCTCCTTTTTCGAGAACCATCCTTTCACTATCTCCTCACTATGCAGCGATGACTTTCCCTCAGAGTACGGTGAGCAATACCGCGACTGTACCCTTGTATTCCGACCTTATGGAGGTTTTACACGCAAGGTGCTTGATACCGCTATTGAAAAGGGACCGTTCCATACCTACCGCGCGTTCTTGGACGGTCCCTATGGTGGTATGCGTCGCGATCTCGCCGCTTTTGATACTTGTATCCTCATTGCAGGCGGTAGCGGCATCACCGCACTCATGTCACAGCTGCTGAACCTCATCAAGAGAATGAGAGACGGCAAGGCCATCACTAAGAAGGTTGTGGTCGTCTGGGCTTTGAAGCGACTTGAGGCCATGGACTGGTTCAGAGAAGAGCTTCGTATCTGCCGTGAGGCTGCTCCCCCTGAGAGTGTCACCTGCAAATTCTTTGTTACATCCGCTGTAAGAGCCCGACAGGGCATGGAAGGCCCAGGCCCCTTCAACCAGAATGGACCTCATGGCCCTAATGGACCAAACGGCCCCCGGGCTTTGAGCCACATGTTCCATGATAAACTGGACGGTTTTGTTGCGGGTATTGCCTCCAAACGAAACTCTGCCTTGATTCAATCCGAGGCGCAGGGTGATCCTGAACGTGAGCGTGAGCTTCGTGCCGAGGACGAGGATCGTATCACAGCCCTTCCCCAGCAAAAGTACCTGCAGCCTCATTCAATCCCACCTCCACCACCAGGACCACCGCCAACAAACCGGGAGGAGTCTCTCAGGAGACTCGAGGGCCACGGCTACCCCGAAGACAAGAAGCCTCCGATTGAAGACGGCGAAGAACATGCACAGAACGATGGGGAGTTTCACTTTAGACCCTTGAAGCAAGATAACCCACCTCAATTCAACTACGCACCCCGGTCTCCTCAGCGACTACCTGAGTCATTTCCCACTGAGGAGGAAGCTTTCCCAGTGCGAGCTCCGGAGCTTGCGCATCTTCGGACGGTTAACCCTGAGGCTGGCCGAACACGACCTACATCCACTTTCGGGCCACCATCTGGCTTTGACTTTGGTTTCCCGCAAACCCCAACGGAGTTTCAAAAGAGTTTAATGCGGTTTGCGTTCCCAGTGCCTCATCAGATTGATGGAGGCTGGAGTGTCGAGTATGGCCGACCTGATCTGGGCTACATGCTTAAGGAGTGGGCGACAGGAGGTGCCAATGGAAGAGGTATCCTCGGTCGGCGCACGGCAGTCTTTGTGTGTGGACCACCAGGTATGAGAGTTGGCGTTGCCAACACAGTAGCTCGACTGCAGGCAGAAATTTGGGGTGATGATGAGCTTGAAGAGATCTTCCTGCACACTGAGAACTACGCACTGTAAGCGTTGACATTGCGTTCGAAGAGAGTTGTAATTTTATGAGGATAACTGGTTTGGAGGGACTGGAACTGAGCAAAGAGATACCATGAGCGATCTGATTTTTGATGAACTACCTACCTACCTCATAAGGTAGTACGTATATATATATACCCACCTGTCTGGTGTACCTTAGCTATATGAACAGGCCAAAAAGCCTGAGCTATATAATACTCAAATGTTACCTATCATGACAATTGCCATATTGTTGATGATTAGTGAGAATGAAGTCACAAATAGCCGTGATCGGAGAAAACATGACAGATGAGGAAAGTGGGAGAGTGGCCAGAAGGGTTCTCAAGATTGCCCCTCCTCTCCTCATGAGATGGGTTTAGGTTGTCATGATGAACCCCACGTGGAGTAGAGGCGCAAAAGAATTTAAACGATTATGATTGGAGAATGGCTCATAGGTCTTGGAACCAAGGTAGGTAGAAGTCCCGGGAGTGAGGACCTTGGGGGTTACCTATATGAAAGATGATGGCAGTTATGATGGTGATGGTGATGGTGATGGTGTGGAAACCGAAGGAGACACCTTGATGGCTTCCTCTGGCGCGCATATGGTGTGAGTTGCGCCTGATAAAAGAATAGACAGGTTCTTACAATAGGTACATAATACGAATTTCCCTCCAACTCGTCACTATTCACAAGTCATCATTCATAAAAAGATTGGTATTGCTTAAATCCTACCTACAGACCCCTTCCTACATCAAACCATCTTCCCCATCTCAGAGTCAAATCCCCTTACACCAGTTCGCTGTACCTCGCAACCCTACCCTCAACCCGAAAGCCGAGAATAACAACAACAATGATGGCAGAATGGCAAGAGAAAGATCTTGACAAGATCGCCAAGGGATGGTCAATTGCCATGAAGTATTCCAAGGAGCGTCTCCAGCGGGTGCACGACCTTGAGGATGATCAGCTCGACGACGCAATCAACGATGGCCATCTGGTTCTCGAAACTGTCTGCTTATTTATGCACGCATGTGTTAGACGTGGCCAGTATAAGTATGATCTGGTTCAATATTAGATCTGGCGACATCGAGCTAACTAAAATGGCAGACTTCCTCTCCAGTTTTGGCACGTTCTCCATTCCGAATATGGAATTGTGGTCTATCCCTCGGCCTTCTCAGAACACATGGATGTCCAAGGGCTTGGGACAGATGTCACCTTCACAGAAGCTTACCACGGGCATATCAGTAAGTTGATCATCCCTTTTGGTTGACCCTCTGTATATACTTACGCAAGTAAAAGTGATGTATGGCGGAACCCGTGGTACGAAGTACCCTCCCCGATGTCCCCTTGAGTTCATGCGAGAGCCGCCACCAGTCTACCAGAAGGAGACACCGAAAATAGAATCATAACGATGGCGATCAAACTGGGGAGACAATGTGGACATGATATAATGATGAGTTTCTTTTTCGGTGATTAGGTTTGGCGATGGTGGCACGCCTGGCGGATGGTAGCGTTGGTGATTTCGGAGCAAGATAGCTCAAGGTGCTGCAAGATCCACAAGACGTGCAGTCTTAGCGTATGAATGTTTACAATTTCAATAAGATGAATTATTTGATCAAGAGAAGGTTATCTCAAACCATTTAAGACCGCATCAAGCTTCTTCGCGCTGTCCTACCGCACCGTCTCGGTTCGCTCTCCATACGCCCTCCTCACCTTCAAACTCCTCACGTTTCCAGACTTCAACCTTGGACTTGCACTCTTCCAACGCCTCTTCACCCGCTCTCCACGCTGCTTCTCTATGTGGGGATGACACGGCGATTAGGATGCTCTCTTCCCCGATGGGCACAGCTCCTAGGCGATGGATCATGGCTACCCCGCGGAGGCCATGCTTATCACGAACGTCCTTTGCGATAGTGAGCATGGACTTCAGAGCGCGAGGGTGATAGGCTGTGTATTGTAATTCTTTGACTGGCTTCCCAGCAAAGTTATCGCGGGTGGTGCCTATCCAAGGTCAGACTCGAGCTTGAACAATGTAACAAAAGTGACGAGGACTTGCCAGCAAAGAGAACAATGGCGCCAGCTGAGGGGCTGCGCACACGATCCATGATGTCTTGGGCATTGAGGTGATTGTGTGTCAAGGCAACATAGCAGTCTAGCTCTGATAGTTCCCAGACATCTTGGGCCTTGTCTGTAGTCGCCATTTTGAAATGCGTATATAAAGAGAAAGAGAGGAAGAATAAGACAAGAGTGAGTTTATCTTAAACTTACATTTCAAGTGGGTTTGTATGTATGCGTGAAGTTGTCAGGGCCTCAAATCATAAATCATACCCAATATAATATGTAATCAAAGTATGGCTTTCTCCCCCAAGGCAAGTGAATACTACAAGCTGAAATCCTCAAGTATTTCAATCCCTCTTTTCAATGGGGTTTAATTCAATTCAATTATATCATTCTTATTAGTTGATCATGCTGATTATGAGCGCTCGTGTAATCGCGGCGAAATGACTAAGCCCCACTTGATGCTTTCCTTCTCCTTGAACCTTGACTCTTTGACTTTGATTCACAAACTCCTTCTCGCTATATGCAGCTCGACTGCGAACAAAACCGACAGCGCTTTCACCTCCCAAGGGACACTGCATAATTTGAAGCCAACATGCAAGACGACCACCGCATGCGACCCTCCGATCGCTCGAGGGACGACCAGCAAATGATGAATAACAGCGATGAATACCAAGACCGAGATGCCGGCTACCGATCGCGGCAGGGTAAACACACAACCCGCGCCTCAGGCAGAGATGGGAAACTCGAGAAGGACCTCCATGGATGATTTGAGCCTCGTAGCTAACTTCCCCACGGGACGGCGAGATCATTCCAGGTCTCCGCCCAAGCAAGCTTTCCACAACGATCCTCGAGGGAGAGACACTCACTATCGGGACGACGATATGGACTACGACAATGATTACGACTACGATCACGACTACGATAACCGATCTGGCCGCTATGAAGATGGATACTCAAGAAGAGGTGGCACATCCCGAGAAGCGCGCCCCAATGCTCGCGACGAACATGACTATCGAGGCATGTATGATGACGGCTACGTCGACAATAGCGACCAAGGGAGACGGCGATACGAGGACGACAAGTGGCAGAGTGGTAGACGAAATTACCGCGACGGCGACGGCGACGGCCCGCGATCCCAATCTCCATCTGGAAGCTATCATAACCGCAGCCGCTCTGACAGCCCTACACGAGAAGCCGGCAAGCCTAGCGACACGGTTATTCTTGAAGGTCTACCATTCAGTATATCGTCGAATGAGGTTGGTGCCCTACTGGTCTAAGCAAAGCAATTCAGCAGTCAAACGTTGGGAAACAGTTTCTGGTCACCGCATCGGAAACTGATTGCCCAGAACACACTGCGACGTGCCATTCTTTCACAGCTGTTTTTCTTCTTTAGAGTGACACCAGCAACGAAGCACATATCCTTTGAAACCAGCCGATGTATCAGTTCGTAAGACTAATTTACGGGCTTGTAGCTCCGAGACAGTATTCTGAGCAACCCAGTTGCCGCCGAGTTTCCGTCAATCGACGTGCGCATTTCCGCTTCCAAGGGTGAGTAAGATGCGCATAGGAGCTTACGTCTACTCAACATCGCTGACATGCATCATTAGGCAATCGCAGAGCGTTTGTGCAGTTCCAGGAAGTTGACCATGCTGTTGCTTTTATGAGAGAACATTATCCCAAGTTTCTTGTTGAGATGTCGCACTCTACTGATGACGTCCCAGAGGGGAAGTTTGATGCGTACATCCACTACGCTCGAAGCCGAGATGCTCGCGACGACACTGATGCCCGAGGTGTCACAGGTAGTAACTGGACATGTCCTACAGTAGGTATGCCCCCGCTGCCAGCTGCACATTTACTGACCGACGAAAGTGCGACTTTTCGAACTACTCTACACGCACCAAGTGCAAGATCTGTGGTGGTCCCCAGGCTGGTAAGTTGATGCAGAACATGCGCAAACGGGGCAACAAGAGCTAACAAGACCGTATCAGCTCCAGCATGGCAATTGAGTCTCACAGGCATAGCAGATGCTTCGGATGTACCGGCACAAATCCTTGTCGTTTATCCATTGGCATCATTTGTGACCGAGGACATGCTGGCCAGCGATATGAAGCGGCTTGAGCTTGTGAAGCCGGACAACAACAAGGACACCTCTAGCGGAGCGCCAAAGCTGAAGTCTACAGCGCCCACTGGTGATACCACAGGTTACGGCGCCCGACCCGGATCCCTACACCGAGTCTTTCTCATGCGTGATGCCAATACGAACGAATCCTTTCAGTACGGATTTGCCGAGTTCTGGACGGTGGAAGATGCAACAGCTGCTCTGACCAAATTCTACAAATCCCGGTCGTTTACGGTCGCGGCCTGCCCAGTGACAGTATCAAGTACTCATATGGGTGTTTTCTTGCCTGAAGAAAGAGAAGTTACACCAGAGACTGAACACATGTCGTTCCATCCTCTGTTCAACCCAGAGCTTCGTGTCCGCTATCGCGACTATCACGTTTATCCCTGCCAGCAAATTGTCACTGAAGAACCGCCAGAAGGCGCGTCAAAAATACTCGAGGAAGAGGCGAATGACAAGAAGTCAAAGAAGCGAAAGGCAGAGGGAAGTCTAGCTGCAGCCTCCACAAAGAAAGCTGTGCCTATGATGGCAGGCCAGATGGCCATGTGGCAGCGAAAAAGAGACGAGCTTCGTGTTGAGAAAGAGGCCAGACCGGCCAGACAAAACAAGACCGAGTTCAGCGACGTGAACCGAACGCCACTGCGTATAAACCTCTCAGGATCTGGAGCAGACGCAGCAAAACCTCAGAATGCCATCAAAATTTCCATATCCGGGTCAAAGCTTGGTGCCCCTGAACCTGTGGCCCCCAACAAGCAGGCGTCGCCCGAGGAAGCAGACACACCTGGAAGCACTGCGCGCTCAGTATCGGTTTCTGGAGAGGCACCAATTTCTTACGTCGATCGCGACCGGCTGATGTGTCTGATCTGTATGCGCAAGTACAAGTCGGTGGATGAAGTTAATATCCACGAGAAATCCCGGAACCACAAGACTGCGATGGAGAACGAGGAGCAAGTCAAAGCTGCACTGCCCAGGTTAGCAGCACGCGACAAGAAGCTTCAGAAGCAGGTCCAGGAGAACCCCGATTCTGAGGCTGCATCTCAGTATCGTGATCGCGCTAAGGAGAGGCGGGCTGCGTTCAATCAACCTACCAAACCTACGACCGCTCCACAAGGGAAACCGAAATCGGCCCCAAAGACGGAAGAGGCTGCACCGGCTGCACCGGCTGCGAAGCCTGCGCAATCCAAGGGAGCGGGTATGCTGGCAAAGATGGGTTGGTCTACTGGCGCAGGCCTAGGAGCCAACAGAGATGGCCGCACTGAGGTAATCGAGACAAATGCCTACCAGGAAGGTGTTGGACTAGGCGCAGAGGGCGGCAATCTTGGTGATGCAGCGCAGTTGGCTGAGCGCAAGACCAAGAACACCTATGCCGATTACGTGAACACTGTGCAGGATAAGGCACGGGAGCGATATAACAAGTTGGGTTAGGAAATGAATTGAGGCGTGCGCTTGCTGTTGGAGCTTGGGATGCTATATGGTATTAGGCGCTGAGGCTAGGGTCTTAATGTGCACTTCAGAACCGAATTGATCACTAGAGAACAGACTTGATCTGCCAACAATGTAATGGTTTTGTGAAACAGAGTTCATACAGACTCTATCTTGAGGCGATTCCTCGTGGGAGAGTATCGCCAGCCTACTAAACTTGGTGACATATCAATCAATAGATACTGTAGCACGTCGAATGTGTGAGGAAGTGTGAGAAAGTGTGATAGAGTATGTGATTTTATATATCCTATTAAGGGTATCTTATATGTATAACTCCTGCCGCAGCGCCACAGGTTCTATGTGTATTCAAAGTCAAGTACTTGCCCTTGATACCTTCTATTGTATTTACTGGTCTATATGCACGTTCACCAGAAAGTCAATACAGCACCCGCAACCATCACGAGTGTCACTACGGAAGCGGGGGATAGTTGGCCAGCTGCGTTGTCGTCATCATCGTCGTCAGAAGTAGACGCTTCTGTATATGTGTTAGGTCACAGTTGCGTTGGGTATTAGGAAGGGAACAGCAAAACACTTACTCTCAACTCCAGAGACGTCTGGTAGCTTGGTGTCGTCCTTCTTGAGCTCAACAATGCTAGACTTGGTGGTCCTGTGGTTCGCCTCGGCCATGCCCAGCTGCTCATTTGTCAAATCGTAGACAACATATGCAGAGCGCAAGAAGGTGTCTCCAAGAAGAGTCAGGGTACCACTAGAAATTCCATATTTGCTGATAGGACTGATGCCAAACATGCAGACACCTTCCCAACCTTTGAAGAGAGGTGCGACAAGAGGGTCTTTGAAGACATCTTGTTGCTCCTTAAACGCGTTGATAATCATCTCCTTCATGGGTACGGCAATGGTCTTGCCGTCGAACTTGAAGTCGAAGGTGATGCCCTTGCCTTTATCTTCCCCGTAGGCGCAGTCTACAAAGGGGGTGTTGACATCCCTGATGCTGATAACGTCAAAGGCCTTGTAAATAGCTTCTGTTTGGCTGTCGGGCATCTGACAAGCGGTAGCGCCAGAGTCGACGATGGTGATGGTGTCGTTCTGGAAAGTGTCCAGTTCAACACTGTCTTGACCCTTTGGCATCGTCACGCCCAAGCCCTTCAAGGAGACGCTGAAAGTGGTGATGTTGCGGCCTGGCAGGACCGGCACCAGAGGTAGAGTCGTCAGTTTACCAACGAACTTTTCCGTGTCAATGCCACCGAAGAGGACAGTCCCTTCTTCAGAGTTGAGATCGTTCTACGTAGGAAAGGTTAGCAAATGATGAGTATGGTTCTTAGTGATCAAATTTACCAGCCAGAGACTGTACGCAGCTCGCTCAATGAGGCCCTGAGACATCATGTTTTCGACAATGGCTGGGTAGGTCTTGTTCCCAGCGACGCCAGTGGAAAAACCCAGACCCATGATACCGGTTGGGCTGACAGACTTGACGGCGAGACCAAGTTGCTGCTTCTTGATGCTTTTGCCGTCGATGGTGACGGTGTCATTGAAGTAATCGCCGAGGATACGTCTTGTGTCCAAGTAAGTGATATTAAAGGCATCCTGGTCGACAAGCTTGTATGTACTACTCTTGTCAGGGTCAACTATAGATATGTTAGTTCAGTTGATTGTAGTGTAGTATAAAGGAGTGACATACAAGTAGCCAGGCAAGGGCCGGTTAATTCTTGCAACGACTTTTTGGTGCAGAGATCGGTATCGACTGAATTGACCCAGGTATCACTACTACCAGTGTCAAGGTGAAAGCTGATGTTTTGGCCAGGGGTTCCAATCTGAAACTGGCCATAATATCCACCTCCAGTGATGTTATTCAAGCCCGTGATGGTTAGAGTGTCGCGCTTGTCAAGGGAGGATTCATGATGGAGCTTCTGCTTAGAGAATGGGACAGAGAGTGTGCCTGCAGAAGCTCCCACAGCAAGAGATGCTAGAAGAGTGAGAGTGTGCATCGTGGCTGAAGTTAGTTTGGCGGTTGTTTTAGGGTGTGGCTGTTATTGCCTTTGGTGTTTAGACGCGTTGACCCGCGTCGTATCAAACAAAACAGTTTACGCGATAAGAAATATTATTAAAAGAGAGTGAAGTAGAAGTGAAATGTTCAATCCTAATGTTCAATTCCTCTACAGTTTTGTAAGAAGGAGGTTTCAAAAACAGAAACAATGAGAAGGAAAGGTCAAGGACCACTCAATTTCCTTCAAAGGATGAACTCCCTGTAAGGCCAAGTTAGCCAAGCCCAGCCAAGGCAGACAGTTGAGCCAGCTGACGCCTTGTGGGTCGTTTATAGCCCACTATAACGGGTCTTTAGCCTGGGGCTCAGCCTGCTCAGCTAGGACTACAGTGGAGTGTACGTTAACGCTGGGCTTTAAGATTTCTATATGTGGTTTATCACTTTAGTAGAGGCTGTTTAATATCCTGATCATCCATTTTTCTTAGTTTTTCATAATGCTCTCTGTTGTTGTTATTACTATTACTACTCTCTGATAGAACGATTACAGCTGGCCAGGTGCCTCTTAGTGATCGAGACCCAAATGACAGACATATCAATCTACTCGACTTGGCCGAAGTTGTACGCCTTCTTCGTGGTCGCTCTGAGGGCGAGCGTGCAGAGGTGAAACTGCACGCTCGACTCTCTAGCGGGTTTGCAAGAATAACCCTCGATCGAAACAGAGACAGGGTTCAGCCGAAGGACCACAGCCTCAAGGGCGTACAGCTCCCAGGTGGTATTCCCTAAGGCTGGTGGTCCACCGTGGCCGATGGGGAGATACTCAATGTGATCTCGACTCGCAAAGGCATCAGATCCAATTGCCTCAGCATCTATGGCGCTGAACCAGCGATTCTGGGACTTGATAGCCCAGTATCGCTCCAACAGGCGAGGATCCCAGAGACTGCGGTAAGTGGCTGGTACGACATGAAGACGTCGAATGACCTCCTTAAATCCCGTCCTGCAATCTGGGCACCAGTCAACGACTAGTCGAATGACATTGTCCGGCTGGCACTCACATCCTCCCGTCAGGGCCTTCATCATTGAGTTGGTGACAGAGTTCGCATCCTTACACTTTTCCTTGCCCAGACGGACCGAGTGAGCACAAGGTGCGTATACAGCAAAAACGTTCTGACACATGGTTAGTGTTGTTCAAGATGGTATCGTGGTGGCGTGGTAGTTTGTTAGCAGTCGAAGAAAAGAAATAGACTGACTTTGAGTATTTCTGTTGCTGTTGCTGTTGTAGATCCAAATGTTGGTGTAGTTGGTGTAGTTTGATGTAGCTGATAGCTTAACATAGACTTACTTGGTTATGGGTGAAAACAAAGTGAAGGAGTTGCTGGAGGTGGCGAGAACTTACTTTTGTATTCAAAATCAAACGGTCGAAGGAGCTCAACTAATGTGCTAAAGTTCTCCTCAATGTATGGAATGTTCTGTACATGTTCGTGTTCAAAGGGGAAGAGGTTGATATGTCACTGTGAATGTGCAAACGAACAAAGAACATATAAACACACGTACGTGTGATATACGTTCGTTCAGAAAGCACAATAACAAGGCAAAGTATAAGCAAATGAGAATACGATGCATCCTAAAGACGATATTAAAAGAGCGCATATATGGCAGGTGAATAAACTCTCTATAGAAAATGCGAACATGCATATTCTGAACGACCGACAAACAAAGGAATAGATAGCTATTCAGTCCAGGGGCTAAAGTCAAAGACAACAGGAACAAGCTAAAGGCAGGGAATAATATTAGTTATGGTATCAGTTAACAAACGAAATCAACAGGCAGTTCCGCATCTTGCAAGCAATTCAAAGCCATCCTACAGCTTCGCCCCCTTCTCTCCTCCATCCTGCTTAAGTCGAACAACGCCCTGTGAAATGTCAGTACAACGCTCAACTGCCAGAACATGACCAATCACAAAGAAATGAAGATTAAAAAAAGACTCACCTCTTGGAAGCATGTTGCCAGCAACGCCCCGTCCTTACCAAAGATCTTCTGTGTAACAACTCCCCTGCCATCTCCCGCCCACGGACTCTCCATCTCTGTAAACATCCACTGGTCTGCTTTTACAGCCCGCGGTTCGTGGAAATAAATGCTGTGGTCAAGGCTCACAAGCATTCCCACCTGTGCTCGTCCCTTCCACTCCTCCACGTTGCTCCCCATGCCTTCGAACTCGCAGAGGCTCTTAACCTGCTCTTGAGTCTTCTCGTCCAGCGAGGGCACCTCCTCGGGAGAAAAGGGGAAGCGCCAGAGGCCGTGCAGGCGGGAGACGGTTCCGATGAAGTAGCTGTCCGACATGTACGCCAGCGCGTTGAGATGTGCCTGGTGGCCGCCCCCAGCAGAGATCTTTTGTCGTGACCGCATCCACTGTCTGCTCTTACGATCCTGTGGCTTAGTCTCGGGGTCCCTCGCACCCAAAACCTCAATTCTATGGCTCTGAAACGGCCCTGTTCTTGCCCACTCTGGCTCACCATCCCAGTCATCCGACGGGGGACTTACACCTTTGGGCAGGCTGGCCGCATGGCTCACCTCACGGCGCTTCTTATCCGGACTGGCCTCCCGCACGAAGCTGATAGTAGTGGTGAAGATACACGCACCCTTCTGGCGCGCCTGAACTGTACGCGTAGAGTATGAACGACCATCGCGCACACGCTCAACATGATAGAGAATCGGAGTCTCGGAAGAGCCTGCGAGGAGAAAGTAGCAGTGGCATGAGTGCACTAGGAACGTCTCTGGGACTGTCTTTTGCGCAGCGGCGAGACATTGCGCGATGACAGCGCCACCGTAGATGCCGCGGGCACCAGGGGGATGCCACTGCGGTTGCGTATTTGTGAAGATGTCCTATGATCACTTAGTAAGACTGAATGATGTTGCTTTTATCCGTCTTGCTGTGCCGTGCCATGGGTTAAGATACGAGCAGGGATACGACCCTCCACGCGTGCATGCAGCATGAGGTAACAGCAGAGTAATGAGAGAGAAGCATAACTCACCGTGCCCAGAACTTTGAGCTCTGTAACGTCCAACACATTTTCAATCAAAGACTTGTTCTCGTCATGCTCCGGTGGTCGCAGCAGCGTTGGTCTAACGTTATCCTCAATGACGGTCATTTTGATACTGTTTACGCGACAATTGAGCGCGTTCAGAGACTGAAGCGATGATGAACAGACAGAATATAACAATTATTGTAAAGATGTTATGAGATAGTTGAAGAAAGAAAGGCGTCCAAATTACAGATACAAGCCGAGCTTTCATGTGCTGCTCTACTCCGTACTGATAAACCAAACGAGCTTCATACGTAACCCACCCCTGAGCTTTAAGGTTTATCATTTTTACCGAGGTTCGGATTCTCTGCCGGCGGTGGGGCCGAATCGGCCGAGTTATCGGCCGGCTACCAACAATTATTCTCCGGCCCGGGGAACATCACGGCAAATCATTTCATGTCCACAACGTCAAACACAAAAGATTGACTACGTACTTGATTGTTTGATGGCAGATCAACTGCAAATTTGATTGCAACATGTACTAAACTTTCGGTCTCTTGTCTTTCAAATAGTTCTTGCAAATAACCAGTCGCCTCGCACTCCAACTCTTTTTCTTGGCTCATTAATAGCTTTAATTCTCAGAAATAATATTACTGAGTCATACCCTCGTCCACATGGTCATCGTAAATTGGTTCCAACCCTTCCCAAGCGACTTGAGGATCGCCACTTGGCCCGGCCTTTTCACGCTGCTGCCAATACTTGCCATTGAATTGCCAATACTCCTCGCCTGTGATCTCACAACGTGCCTTGCGGAACCAAGCTGGCGCAAATTCTTCACCACGCTCCTCTCGAAGGCGTCGGCGCGCTCGCTGGGCGTTCTCCAATCGGTTCTTCTCGTCAGCGGCAAAATCATACTCGCCGTCCTCCATAGCACGCTGATCAGGTCGGAGACGTGAGTCGGTAGGAGGAAGCCATGGCCGAAGCTGTTCATCGATATGATTGAACGTCAAAACGAACGGGGTCAGGTTAAACGGAATACCAGTTGGCCTCTCATTGGCCTTCCAGATGAGGTACGCTCGGTTAGGATCGGTGAGGCCGGTTTGGGCCATATCAACACCACTCTCCTTAGGCTCGTCGACAGCTGCTTCATAACCCGGGGTTAGGCGAGCATACAACTTGGAGTTCCAGCGACCACCAAGACTGACGCGCACCTTACCGGAGGCATCGGTGACCTTTCCAGATACCTGGTATGCGCTTGAAGCTTTCCAACCACGTGGCTTAAACTCAACATGGGCCACCTCACCCGTTGTCCAATTCTTAATTTCCATCACACCATAATTGTCAACTGTTGGGTTTCCGGTGATGATGCCGATGACAGACGAAGTGACCTTCTTCCATGTGTACAGCTCTTCCTTGCCTCCAGCGGTAGGCTGAAGCTTGAGGAACCATGTACCAAGAGGGTTGATGTCGAAAGATTTGCCATAGAACTTGGACTTAACGGCTGACTCACCCCAGTAGGACCACTTGGGGGACTCTGCGTACGCGGCACCAACTGGAGGATGATGACTGACTTGTTCGATGAAGAAGCGGTAGTTCTTATCAGGACGCACATATTCAAAGGTCTCTCCAAGCAGAGGGTTAAAGGGCTTGGCCACACGGCCAATTGTGGAAGCGTACTCGCTGGCAGCAAATGCAGCCACGTAAATCAGTCGCTCGATCGAGTCCGCTCGGTCCGCAGCCAGATCAAGTAAATCAGCATACTCCATGTCCTCACCAGCACGGTAGAGGAGTGAGGTCGGCTCATTGAATGAGACTGGCAGTGTCATCTTGGTCATGTCCTTGCCAATCATGGACTTGAGAATACCCTACTAGAGGTTAGTATCACATGAATGTGTTTTATATACAATATACGTACCCAAAGAGAAATCTTAGGTCGATCATCAGCATCCATCTTGAGCTTGGTTCGAATACCGTTCTCGTAACCTTGGAATGAGGAAGTAAGGTCCAAGCCACCTGATACCACAATGTCTTGGTTCTTAGGCTTTATCTCATCTGCGGGTAGTTCAGATATTTGGACCTGGCCAGCATCCACAGCATCAAAGAACTCATCCTCCTCCTCAGACTCGCTTTCGGATAGGTCTACAATAATCGTGGGCTTCCTTCGCACACCCTTCATTGTAGGTGACTTGGGTGGTGCCGAGGGCAGTTTGGTTGCTGCATCTTCGAACTGTCCCTCCTCGTCCTCCTTTGGTCTGTCATCACCCAACACCTCTTCTGTGAGTGTACCCTCGACAGGAAGATCGCCGGCGCCAACAGGGATGCCGCTTTCAATAACCTCTCTGAGTGCTCTCTTTGTGGCCTTGCGCCTCTTCTCTGCCTCTCCAACACGGGCCTCCAGGACCTCTTGCTCCCGAGCCACCTGCGCCATACTCTCCTCCCACATACGCCGCATATTGGCCTCCCTGTCAAGACGGTACTGCCAGTAGGCGTCGCGGTCCTTGGATATCCGAAGCAAATCAGACACGAGTGTCGACAAACTTCGGATGGCACCGTCGTATGTACCCAGAGCTTGAGTTACGTTGTTATCGGAGAGAGGCGTGCTGGGATTCTGGTTCAGTTCGTTAAGAAGGGCCTGGTGAACATGAGACATTGTTTCGAGCTGAAGCTTGGCCGACTGAGCTGTGATATTCAGCGCATCCTTGGTAGCTGTGGGCTCTTCATGGATACTCATGTCATCGCCATAATCGTCATCATCATCCATGTCGTTATTTGTTAAAGCCCCGTTCCTGGGTGCTCGTGATGTGCCAGCGTCTGTCTCAACGTCGACAAATTCATCTTCATCGAAGCTACCAGTAGTGCCTGGGCTGGCGTGATTTGGCCGTTGGTCAACCGAAGAAATCTTGGAGAGCGATCTGCTTGGGATCTGAGAGCTGTTTCTGCGTAGGTCGGTAACGCTAGCGCCCTCACTGTGGGATTCCTGAAGGGAAAGAGTACTTGGGTCCGCCTTGGCTTGTCTTAAGAGCTCTGCGCCGCGAGCTGCGCGTTTCTCCTCCTCCTTTGCCTGATCCTTAGACCACTGAATCGAGTTATTCAGGGCCCAAAACCATCGCTTGGCTTCGACCTCGTGGTTCGCCTTCAAGGTATACTTGACAGAAGATTTTCCATGGATTTCAAACTTGGTCTTTTCGTCAGGGCTCATATGGAGCTTGGCGATTCGCATGTTAATGGCACCACGGCATGCAGAGCCTGCGTCATCCTGATGCTTGTAGTAACTGAGAACGCCATCCTCAAGCACAAACCAACGTAGTTGGTAGCCCTTTCTGTAGTTAGTCCACTTCTTGAGATAGCCTTTCATCTCGCGAGCCTCCCGGCCAGCTAGAGGATCACTAGTGGAAGCACCGGCTGTGCCCTGAGATGCGGCTTGTCCAAGCACCGCCTTCTCTTGAATTCCTCTCTGAGCTGCCACGGCGGCAGGAGACTTCTTGAGTATCGCTTTTGTAGCATCGTCGTTGGTAACAGACTGGGGCAGCTTGCCCTTTCGATCGCGGCGAAATGGATCGGCACCGTGGAGAAGTAGAACCTGGATAAGATTGGTGTTTTTCTTTCTCGCAGCTTCGTGAAGGAGAGTACCGCCGGTCTGGACAGTCACGGGTTCGGATGCAAATTCGGGGCTGTTTATGTCGAGAACAGTCTTGACTCGATGCTCTTCAAGAACACCAGCCAGTGCGCCATAATTACCCCGCGCGATCAGCTCTTGAACTTGCTTCACTTTGGCCTCAGCGAAAAGCGACCTTGAAAGCTGCAGAAGCTGGAAGATCTCTGGGTTTCGCGCTACGTCAAGTGGCAATTTGCCCTGACCGTTGGCAATAGCATCGTTGATATCTTTCTGCTCCAAAAGAAGCTTCACTACTGTGGTTCGGCCCTGGATTGCGGCCAAGTGAAGCGGGGTGCTACCATCCTTGTCGCGGGCGTTCACGTCGATCGATCCTTGTCCATCAGACAAAACGTACTCGATGACGGGGAATTCAGCACATTGAATAGCTAGGTGAAGGATTGTAGTATCGTCGAGAGCACCTGCGTTTGAGGCGCTTACTGATGAAATGCTCGCGCGGGGACCGTTCTCAGCTGTTTCGCGAATCGCGCGGGAGATAGACGAGGTATCGCCGCTTCGTAGGGCCTCGACAAACCTGAACTTGCGGACAGACTGCTCTAAGCTTGCGGTGCTCTTCTCGGCAGAGGGGGTTGCGAGCTGCTGAGGCTTGGGTTGCGAGGGGTGGGAAGTCGTAGGCGAGAGGCCAGCCGAAGATACGGACTGTTTGGCTGCGTGGCCACGAGGGGTCTGTTGGTGCGCCATGGGGTTGATCGGGATTGAGGATGAGGGAGTTCTCCGGAGCCTCCCGTCTTCGGAACCGGACTCTTCGTCGCGAGTATTGTTGCGCCGCAGAAGAGAGAGAGCGGCAGCGGATTTGGACCGCTTGTGGGTGCTGAAGATAAAAGATAAACAGCGGTCAGTAGGTGGAACGAGTTTGATGCTGAGGGGGTTGGTCAAACAGCCCAGGGCAGGATAGAGGGGGAACTAAGTTTAAGTACGAAACGATTGGAAGCAATGGATCCCAATGAGTGATGTGGCCCATGTGCATATGCATATGCAGCGGGAATTGCGGACCAATCTGACAGTGTAGGTACGTAGATGAAATAGATAATTGGTGGTTTAACAACCGGATCGCTATCTTTGTACCAAGTCAAGTACACGCAACTCACCTTTCGCCAATGTCAGACATCTTGGCCGACGTCTTCCAATAAACAATAAACTGGCCCTCCCCAAAGATGTCCGAGCTGAGGCGGGGAACAAGAGAAAATAGGGGCCAGATACTGGATGTGCAACAAGGTAGTGCGCTGTAGTGTCGTGGGCAGGGATTGTTCTGGACAATGCCAAGACGATGTGAATGTGGTGCTTTTGGTGTTGATGGAGATGATAAAGGGAAAAGAAGGTCTCGGCGTTGGGTAGATGGTAAATGGTAAATAGCAGGAACAAACAAAATGACTGCGGTTGATGAGTTTGTCGAGTCAAATCAAGCAAATGTCGTTGCTACAGAGCAGGGTCGGGAAAGGCAGAAGGTAAAAGGCAAAAGGTAAATCATTAATTAACGCCTGTTGTGGAGGTGGGGACATAAACACCACGCCCCTCAGCCACCTCTGCCACCATCATGACAACTTAGCTTAGTTACTACCTCCAAGAAAGCGATGAGATCAGTTTAATCTGTCGATTCTGTGCGGTGCAATCAGCAATACAACGTCGGTTAATCCATCTTATCTAATACAATTGCACTGCCCGGAATATTCGTCACTTTCTAGGCATCATGCAGTTAGTTCCTACGTAGTATTCTGCTTGCAGCCCGAACCTTCAACAAGAAGCTTCTCCTCATATCCAATGACGTCTTCTTTATCGGCCAACCAATCTATTGTAACAAAAGCCCGGCTGTTTTTGTTAATAAATTTGGTACCGAACAGGGGTCAAGCCTTTCGACCACTGTAGCAGCAGCCCGCTAAAGAGGCGACTTTTTGCGTTTAAGATGGATGTCTCTTGAAGCTAATTACTCTAAGCAGAGGCTCAAGGCACGTGATAGCAGAATAGCAAGTATCTATTTGCATCAACATCTGTCTCTGATTTTACTAATACCGTCATTACTAAACGAAAGCCCGATACCCTGGAGAAATACTCAACGTTATGATGCCCAAAAGCGGCATCCTGAAAACCGATGATCTTGCACCAAATAGACCCGTAGCGGTTGCCGCTGACGTTGACCCATAAATTCCGGTTATGACAACAAAATGCATTACAGATACCAAAATCCAATTCGACAACCGACTAATGGCAACTGATAAGCAGGAGTGCTATGCTTGTAATAGAGATAGCACGCTGCAGGGAGAGGCTTAAAAAAAACATTGTTAACACTAACTTCGAAACACAATAATTCGGTCGTAGAAATACTTGGGATATCATTGAGTTCTAACCGTGACATAGGTATGTATTCATTCTATACACATTAACATAAATAGGCTGACATGAAGCTGTAGGGTATGATCTTTACAGTAAAAGAAGGTATAGTCAAAGGATGTTAGCCAAGGAGGCCAAGAGAAGAAGAAACGAGCAAAAGAAAATGGTAAAGGGCGTATCTCCACACTACAGCGCAAGCACCTGGAAGAGTGCAATACCTGCCACAGCGGTCAACCCGACAACCAACGAAGAGGCGCCGGCAGTGACGGGTGTCATCGGGGTCGGAACATAGGTTGCCGCCGAAGCCGGGACCGTCTCGTAGCTCTCTCCGCCGTGAGCACTGGTAGGAGCAGCGGCACCAGAGTGTTGCTCCTCAGCGGGCTGCTTGTATGTAGGCTTGGCTTGCTCAAAAGCAACAGGCTTCATGGCTGTCTTGAGAGTGGCAGGAGGGGCAACAACACTGGTGTAGGTTGTGCCATTGGAGTGAGCTCCCTGGGTCATTGCCTTGGGGACGTCAGCAATAGGCTTGTAGATCTTGGCGGGCTGAGTCTCCTGGGTAGGCACAATAGCTGTAGTCCAAGAAGCAATCTCAGTCTCAACAGCGCCAACAACGCAGTTGGGCTCATCGTGGGAACATTGAGTGACGGTATGGGTCTGGCTGGTGTAGAGAGTCTTGATCTCATGATGGGCGGGAATGCTGGTAGGAACAACCTTGCCTGTCTCCGTTACAGGGCAGACCGTGGTGTAGACAGGAATGGTCTCGGTATTGACAGAACCATATGGGCAGTTGACGACCTCTGGAGGACACTTGGTGACGGTGTAGACACTGGTGGTATAAACCGTCTTGGTCTCATACTGAGATGGGGCGACATACTTAAAGGGTACAGCATAATGAGTAGGCGACGCCTTCTTAGTGACCGGGCAGACAGTTGTGTACAGAGGGATTATCTCAGTGACAACGTGGCCACCCTCAGTATGGACTCTGGTTGTGCAGACAATGCTAGTAGTCATTCTGATACCAGCTGTCTTACCGGGGTAGTTGGTGTAGGCAGGGGATCCCTTAGTAGTGGTAGCAGCGCCAGAGTAAATAATGGTAGCCGGGTTGCCGTATTTCTGGGTATGAGTGGGAGCACCATATGTGTTGTTCCAGCCATGGAAGGTGCTGAAGGTGGTTGCGGCATCTGTAGGCTCAGTTTCTTGGGCAGTCTCAGTCGCCATGGTAGTCGACTCAGTTGCCTCCGAGTTGTCATTTGTCTGAGCGGTGGTAGTGACTGTGTTGCTCTGAATAGAAGCATCGGCGGTCGACGTGACAGCTCCATCAGTAGCGGCAGAAGCTTCAGTAGTAGCTGTCGAGTCGACAGTGAAGGAGGCGTCGGTGTTCGAGTTACCAGTGGCTGTGGAAACTTCAGCAGAGCCGGTTGCAGGGTCGGTGGCTGTGGAAGCTCCGGCAGAGTTGGTTGAAGAATCGGTAGCTACGGAAGCTGTCTCAACGGCGGAAGTGGCATCGGTAGCAGTGGCATCGGTAGCAGTGGCATCGGTAGCAGTGGCATCGGTAGCAGTGGCATCGGTAGCAGTGGCATCGGTAGCAGTAGATGCATCGCTGGCAGAGGTGGCCTGTGTTGTGTTGGCATCAGAAGCAGCGGAGGTGTCAGAGCTGGCTGTAGAATCTTCAGTTGAAGAAGCACCTGAAGCAATGGTGGTATCAGCAGTAGCAATGCCGGTTGTCGTAGCATCCTCGGTGGAAGAAGTATCAGAGGCGGTAGAAGAGGCATCGGTAGAAGAGGCATCGGTAGAAGAGGCATCGGTAGAAGAGGCATCGGTAGAAGAGGTATCGGAAGCAGAAGAGGCTTTAGAGGTGGTCATGGCATCAGAGGTAGCAGACACATCTGAACTAGTAACGCTACCAGAGACAGTAGAAGCGCCAGAAGTGGACGAGACATCAGCAGTCGAGGATGCGTCAGTGGTGGTTGTGCCAGCAGTCGTGGCCTCAGTCGTTGTAGCATCGGCAGTGGTAGAGGCCGCCTCCGTGGTGGTAGTGCTAATGACGGGAACAGGAGCACAGCCATACTTGAGAGCGTCCATGACATGCTCATTATAGTTCTTGCCATCGACTATGTTGGAAGCACCGCGGGTCAGGTCCCAAAGGGAGATACCACCGAAGTGAGCCTTGTTCTTGATCCTACAGACAAGATCCTTCATCTCCTCGGGCTCAAGATAACCAGAGCCGGCAGCACCTTCACTGGCGGGGAGACCGACGTACAGCTTGGCACCCTGGCTGGACTGGCTTGAATCAATAATATCTGCCCAGTCGTCGTAGTTGAATCGATCATAAGACACGGAAGGGTTTGGAATTGCGTCGCAATAAGGGTTGTTGTAGAACTGGACAAAGAGGGCATCGAATTTGGCTTGGCTGATCATCTCGCTCATGTAGAAGTATTCAGCGCTAGTAGGGCATTGGGGAGCACCGGTAATGATAATGTCGTCTCTGAGCTCGCGAAGTCGATTGATCATGGCAATGTAGGGGCCGTTAGCTGATACCAGTTAGCAGATACTCCGGTGCTTTGGAAGCAGTACTGTGCAACTTACGAAGGTCATGCTCGATATCAAAGTCGAAACCATCAACAGCAGGACGGATAGGTGCATCAGCATCCCCGCTATCAAAAGGACGAGGGCCATCCCAATATTGGCTCCAGGGACCGAAAGCGCCGTGAAGGAAGTCAGCGAACTCAACTCCCTTCTCATCAGAAGTAACCTTGTAGTTGCTTCCCTGTTCGTTGTAGACTCCGCCAATGCTCAGGAGTACCTTGACACCACGCTCTTGACAGTAAGGAATTCCTTCCATGATGACATAGCACTCGCTGAGGAGGTTTGAGTCTTCGTATGTGCCAGCCGCGCAGTGTCCAGCAAAGTTTGTACCAGGATAGCCAGACGCAGAGTGCTCGGGGGCTTGGGTGACAAAGGACAGCGTCACATACTCGGGACGGGAGTCACAGTAGGCCTTTAGGGGTTCGCTTCCAAGTTGTCCCTAGAGAGTTTACTCAGCTGATAGTTCTCGGAAACCCCCAAATGGTACATACCCAGTAGCCGTTCAGGCCTCCATACGCACCACCAATAGGGAATGAAACAGACGCCATTTTTAATCAAGATTTGACGGTAAAGTGAGTGAAAGACAGTAACGTGGCCGAGGCCGGTAAAGAGTGTGTGATGATATCGCGATCAAAGAAAGGACGCAAACCAAAGTTTGCAATGAGGTTTAGAACCGAGCCGTCTGTGGAATTGATTGTCAACAGAATTGATGGGAAACACAGAGAGGGCCAAGAAGGGAATAAGAGAGGAAGCCATATATTATGAACTCCGACTAGGGGGCTCTTACTCAAGCCGTATCTCTCAGTCGTTATCTACTCAGCTGCTAGATTCCAGCCATTTGGGCCGGATTTTACCTATCTCGGACATAGTGAGGTTTCTTCTCGCTAGAGAAAGACCATTTAGAAAGGAGCTTCTGGGGTCCTTGATGGAGACATCATGAGTCGGCCGCATTTGTGAGAAGCAATCTCCACCACGGAACAACAGAAGAAGCCTATATTCTGCACACTGGTGCACTTCGGACAGCTGAATTGGACTATTGTTTCCGGTTTTCAGGAACAGGTTAAGCGTTGGTCGGTTGTGGATTTGGACGGCTGAGAGACTATTGAAAAACTGGGCGTCTGAGCCGCCTAACCGATGCGCCAAGGTGAAAATGAGGAACGGTCATAGAGTAGGAGCACAAACTTAGCCGCTAAGCTGTGATCAATGGCGCGATTTTAGTAATGTTGTATGGGATATGGGAAACGGTGTGATGAGAATGATGGAAATTCGATCTTGGCGAGCCAACGATTCCCATCCGAGTCATCATCAGGAACGGCGTTGACGTTAAGGCGGGTAGTCGTTGAAGGGTCTATTAAAGTGGATATACTCCGTATATTTCAGATTGTTTATCAGAATAATGGGTGTATGCATCTGGTTAAGAGTCCATTGTGATTGAGTACCGGCAAGTGAAGGCTGGTCATATTTGTATCCAGGTTACTTAGAATACCGCGTTGGAGGGTATCAGATTGTGAAGATTCATGCTTGACTTGGTAGCTGATTTGGAGTAGCTTCGTATCGTGATACTTATCACTTGTCAAGATGTGCAAGAATGCAGAATGTGATGAAAGAAGCTGGAGGGGGATTGTCACTGGTGGTCCAAATGGTTGGTTCCTACCCCTGTCGTTAAATTTCACGTGGAGTCGCGACTAACGGTACCTGCAGCTTGGTCAGCCAATGACATGCTGTGCTGGCTTTGATCAACGTGCTGTAGGGCTACACTATTCAGGTACCTATCTTAAGTAGTATTTAGCGCAGGGGACCACCTCAGCTTAGAGCCATTTTGTCACCACCGTCTTCAGTTGACAACTGATTTCAACCCCTGACCACTTCGGAGGTTCTAACCAGAAGTTCAAGAATGCAGTTGAGGGTCTGCCCCTCTCAAGACTTGGCATTAGTTGACCGAACCCCTAAACTGAACAACCTGACTTGAGCTGTGTCCATGTGAAAGGATTGCAGATCTGGGGTCATTCCCTGCCATGGCTCGTCATCCTTCGCTTTGTTCCGAGACCCTTACTGTACAATACTCTACCAGTGACATCAGATGCTATTTGCTGGATCATTTCCCTTTCACTTACTGATAAATCCATAACCAAGCTAAGAAACAGCTGTCAGTGCGAGTAACACAACCCTGTAGATATTGAAAAGGAGTGAAACAATACTCTCTGGCTTGTCCGGCCTGGCCTTGAGCGTGGCTTTGGTCTCCTTTCCTTTCGGCGAGCCTAGAACTCATAGTTTGTTGGTCGACAGCACACTAACCATCTCGTCAACTAGTCCAATATTTGCCAATATTTTGACTGTAGAAGGAAAAAGCAGAGTTATCGTAATTCTTGATTGTTTCCTTTTGCTTATATTTGTCGAATTATACCTGATTATTCCTTTGCTTCTTTACCAACAGTGTGATCGGCGTTACTTGATGTCTTCCTCTTTCCGTTCCGTTTCCTTCTTACAGCACCGTTTCATTCTAAATCAAACAGTTAGTTTGGCAATTGACCTCAGGGCCTTACAGCATCAACACCAAGGATACTCCCAAACTGTCACTGGAAATCACATATTACGATGCCTTCAAGCTCATTCTCAATTATGTGAAAGCGACATCGCCTTCCTGATTTCTTACTTTAGCTCTACGCTCGTCTCTGATCTTGAGCAGACTCTGTTGAAGGGGCTACCCTATTTACTACTCGCTCCAACTACAAAAGCACAGATGCTTCCAATGATGGCACCAGGTCGGCTTAGGTACATCAGGGTTCGGTCCACAAGTTCACGGACATCATGTCACTTCTCAAGCGTTGCTGGTCAGCTGAAGTGCTTTAATCGTTCAGCGGGGCATAAGACAGAGCTGTGAGCTCCCCACTGCATTTCTATCACGAAGTGGATGAATGATCCCAAACACACCCACATGGTCTTGTTCGTAGTTTAACATTGAAATGACGATTCGAAGCTGTATGGGACTGCGACATTTTCGATACAAAAATCAATTTTACTGTTTCGCGCTAAATACATCTAGAGAAATCTGTCGAGCGACATCGCGCTCCAATCATGCTATACAGACAGCAAAACCCCCGTCTTAGTCATAGTTGGCATTTTGGATTTAAGCAGTATCCAACACGACAACCTCGGCCTCTACCTCCCCAATGCTTTCAAAGGTAAGCTTGTCACCAGCGTTGACACCCTCGACAAAGGCACCATCGCCTTCGAAAAGCTCGGCTTCCTCCCGGCCATCCAGACGGATCTTGGCCTTTCCTCCCTTGGTCATAGGCACGTGCACATAGACCTTTCTCTTGGTTTCCTCAGTACCGCCTCCTCCAACGGTCCATTCAAACTTCTTGGTTGGCTCGATGATACCAGCGGCCATGACAAAGTCGGCATGGATGGGGATGGTGCCGGGAATGACAGGCTCGGCGTCCTTCTCTTGTTGGGTTGTAGCCTCTTCACCCCCCTTGAGAGGGCTCAGGATCTTGACAAAGTCCAGTCTCTTGGACTCGTCGCTGAAAGTACGGGTGTGATACCGAGGGGCAAGTCCACGCTTCCAGGGGATGGCCCAGATCTGGAGAAAGTGCACAGTATCGGACTTGTGCTCGTTGAATTCAGAGTGAGCAATGCCAGTGCCACCAGTAGTGAACTGAACATCGCCGCGCTTCATGCGGAAGAACTTGTCGGATTGCCCTCCCTCTTTGCCCTTGGTGAGCATCGAGTCTCGGTGAGTGAGCTCTCCTCCAATGATGTAGCTGAAGATCTCAAAGTCCCGATGAGGGTGGGTAGGGAAACCCGAATTGGCCTTTACACGATCTTCATTGAGAACGCGGAGAGAGCCAAAGTGTGTGAACTTCGGGTTGTACCAGTCTGCAAAAGAAAAACTATGGTAAGTGTTTAACCAGCCGTGGTCACCATGTCCCCTGCTGCCGGAGCGGTGGGGGGTGATCTTGGCTTGACGGAGAGACTTGGACATGATCTTTGCAGCGCCGTTCATGTGGCTTTGGGGTGTTTCTGTGTTGGTTGTAGTTTTGTTTGTGAAAATCAGGTTCGTTGTAAGTTGCTGGATCTGAGTGATGTAGTTATGTGCTGGTGAATAGATGATGATGAGGATGGAAATTGTGGCGACGAAAACCGCAATCAAGGGACCGGAGCGAAACATATATAGATGATTTCACAGAATTCACGAGAACGTGCCTGGGTATGAATGGATTTAATTAATGATGATTGGAAACGCTGACAAGATATAACTAAATGGGTTTTGCTATATAATTGACTTTGTAATCATTGCTCAGCGGATCGTATTGGTCGATGCTGTCATGCAGTGGAATTATGGGGTAAGTTTGAAAGATTTTGGCTGATTACACAGGCTTACATATGCACGGCTAAGTAGTAGCTATCACGTGATAGAGTCTGGATATTCTCCAATCAAGCTCCAGCCTCTAAACACACTGTTACACACACTCCAATGATGATACTGTTATCCAAACTCAATTAGGTTTAAGATCGAACATGTAAGCATTCAGTATATTGATTAGACCGCGACTTAATCTTTGTATGGAGGGTTGAATACGACACGCGACTCTTTTCTCACTGGGCGCCAGGTTGAGGCTGACCGAGCGGTTTACCTTGCAGTGGGTGGTGCAAATTCAAGTCAGCCATGATTGTTGAATTCGTAGATCTCAGTCAGCCACCACTGGGTTAGTCTATAAGACAAGAGATCAGGCTGCCTGGCTGTCTGGCATCTGTCTGAACACCAATCGGCAATCGTTCCAAAGGCTTGGATTGTGGGGCCTTTTTTCGATTTGCTTACCTTGCTCTTGGGCGATGGCAGAGCAAACAGATCCTAGATCCCAGATCCCAGACACCCCCTTTAACTACCAGCCTCTTAAAAGGTGAGACAGACATATCAAACATTAGAAAGATTTGTGATCCCAGTCTTTCAATCTAATTTTGCTTTACTATGTTACATGTACCTGCATGAGGAGAGGAGGCAGGAAAAGCGGTTGGTGCCCTTGCAGATTGAAAGTGGGTTTGTAGGCTGGAGCTGGTACAAGTTGAAAGTCTAAGTTGTTTTTATAGAGTCCAACTCTGAATAGTAGCACTACGCGAGCAATAGAAATATTTCAGAGAACTTCAAGTATTCATCTGATCTCGTTTTTGTTGCCCAAACATCGTATGCTATATGCCGTTGAGCTGCCAAAGCGCCATCATAGAAATTGTCATTATCTACGACGACATCTGATTCAATATGCTTTAAATCAGGATCCAGGAACGCTCACAATCTGAAACTATTGCTGTGCCCCAAGACACTCTGGGCTCCGATAAATATGCTAAATAGGGGCCGTGCTGAAAGTTAGGCTGAATACTCCGTATTTCAGATGGATTCTGGAGGAGGTTGGTGATGTCTCATGCCCCTGTCGCCTGTCAATCACGACTGGGGATCAGCTCTGAATGTGACAAACGTCATTCGATAGACTGATTCTTTATCGCAAGGATAGAGTCTGAAGATCCAACAGCTCAATATAATCGTACCAAAGCTAGCGAAAGCTATTTCATGATCCCAGGTCTAGAGGTGAAAATAAGGTAGAGGTAGGAAGATTGATCAGCAATTCACAATTCACATGCATCATTGACAGCTTCATCCAATGGAGGGTGGAGAAGCTTTGATGGTAAGCTCCCGACGGGCCGTATACGCTAAGCCCTAAAAGGCCTAACGGCTCGTTGCGCTGGCTTTGCTCGCTGTCCAAGGAAAAGTGCAGTGACAACACAGCAGCAGCAGCTGGGCTGCATTATCGCACGAGAACCCGACTTTTCCTCTGTGCCCAACATTCTCTCTTTCTTTCATCATATAAAATCATAGAACATCGTCCAATTCAAGTCCGTCATAGTCTGTGCTCTTTCATTTCTTTTTTTATTCGAGTGGTAAGTCATCCTGTTCCCTGTATTCACCCCCGGACTCAGTCTCAGACGCCCATTGCTGGTGGGCCGCGGGGGGGCTGGGAATGGCATCGTCTGTCATTACCAGCCTCTTCAAAGAACCCAACCTCGCGCAAAGAGTCCTCATAGTCCAACCATATCTCATTCTTCTCTCTTAGCCTGCAGCATGCGCTTGCTGTTATCCTTCTTGCATACCATTTCGTGCTATCAATTGGTCAACGAGTTTTTCGTGTGAGTGAGAAGTGTGTGGAGTGCGAATAAGTCGGTCTGCGTTCCAAGTTTGTACCTTCCCACCCAGAAATGAACTTCCAAAACTTCAACTTCGACTTCGTGGAAGCACCTCGTACGTGGCACTACACCCTCTTCTCCTCCTTCAAACAAGGAATACCTGCTTGAGCAAAAATTCCACATTGCTCTACTCTACCTATTCTATTCTGCTCTGCTCTGCTCTGCATTTACTGGCCTGACTTCGTCTGTCGGTGTCGCTGACGGGTATGCGCTCATAGGACAGGGCCCTCCTCCAAAGAAGCAAACTCCAGGTCAACAGTCAATTGACGACGACGATCAATCGCAACCAATTCTTCATCCCTACTATGATCTTAGACAGCGTGTAGGGCGAAACTCGACAAATCCTTCGGCATCACCGCCTGCTGCTCTCTTCTTCGCGCCATCACCACCTTCTATGCCACCATCCAAACTCACAGCCTCATCAGCCGAGATATACGGTCCTGAACGACTTTTTGGCTCTGAGCTTCCTGGTGGCTTCACAGCACCTACACCACCAACTCAGACGCAACATACTGTTCCACCTGTTGCTCCTGTCGCCCCTCGGGTTGCACCACGTGCCGCACCTCCTGTTGCGCCTGTTGCATCTACTACACCAGGATCTGTCCGCTTCGACGAGACACAATTGGCCATGTTCGCCGCCCAGAACTCAGCTCGCATGGCGAGTATCAAGGACGAGTTGACAATAGCTGCTGGCAAAGTCACTCCCGGGGTTGATGATACACCATATATTCAGTATGCCCTCGAGGCCCTGACAAGGAACCACGGTGGTCCAGCTGCGGCGCATTTCCCCTCTGGCTCTTCAAGGGACTACGAGGAGGATTACTCGCAACCCAGACGGTATGCCAATGGAGAGATGGGGTACCCTCAATTGAAACACCCGGAGCCCGCTTACGTTGAAGATCGTTTACCAGAACCGATCGAGACGCAAGCTCCTCGGCGAGAGATGCCCGATACCGCCGTGCATCGTGCGCCCGCTGCTCATCACGACGAACCAGCTGCTCGCCGCGATGTTACAAGCCAAACTCAATTGCCGACTCCTTCAAATCCCTCTGACTCTGATCAATACGTCCAGCGGGAAAAGGCTCGACCTAGATCTATCCCTATTGACCGAGCACAACCTCCTCTCACTTTCAAGCCCGCCATTATCCGACCAGTCTCCATGAGCATTCTTGCATCATTATGTTTGATCATGATCGCCGCTCTCATCTTCTGTGCTGTCTACTCACAAAAAGACGACGGGTTTACTCCATACCCTGGAAGTATCTACAGTGGGCAATACTTTTTGTTCCGAATACTGCCTCAAATATTTGCAGGTATTATCTTAATCTACGCACAATCTGTTGTTGCTGCTTCGATGCGAACCCTCCCGTTCTCGGCAATGGCCGATGCCGAGCCCCGAGCACGATATCTCGCACTATTCCGAAGACTCTATCCTCTAACATTCTTATTGCCATCATTTACGGGACCTTGGCAGTTCCAATTCTTTAGCGTGTGCACATGGCTCGCCAACTTTACAATCCCCCTTATGAGCACAGCTTTCTCGTGCATATACAAGGAGCGCTGGGTTTGGGCTGCAGTTCAGGGCATCACCTGGACTCTTGTTGTGCTCTACATCTTACTACTAGTAGCGACCATCATCTTGATGTTGTTCTGGTTCAACCGGTGGACAGGACTTATGTGGGATGTTCGATCTCTCGGGCATCTTCTTCCCCTGTTGAGCCAGAGCAACACTACTCGCAGCTATGAGGGTGTCGATGTAGTTCAACGAAGCTCTCTTTTCCAGGCCCAGCTCCGAGATCGCCATCTTGACAGACTTGGATACTGGCAGATGGATGGCCAGCAAGGTGGTATGTGGTACGGCATTGGCTCTGTGGGTGAGGATGCACAAGTTGATCGCAGGACATACAACGTTATTCCCAAGAAGGCCAGCTACAACATCTCGCCAGCTTCGTCCCGTGATGACCTCGAGGCTGAGGCCCGCTATGCGCATTACAGGTACTTGCCTATCGCCCTGCGCACGCCTGTGGTCCTGGGTTCAGTCATCTTCATGACCCTCCTCATCCTTGCCATTCTTCTGGTCTCATTCTTGCCCCAGACCAGACTCGACCAGGGCTACTTCCCTCAAGTCCCAGCACGACCCGGAAATGGAGCATTCTCTGCTGCAAACTTCCTCTACGCCTTTGTTCCTTCGCTCCTGGGCATGATCATGTTCCTGCTATTCCAGAGCGTTGACCACGCCTTACGTGTTCACCAACCTTGGGCAGATCTATCCAAACCCTCAGGCGAAATCGCTTCCAAGTCCATCCTGGCCGATTATGCTGCTTGCTTCCCCTTCCAATGCACGTGGAAGGCTCTCCGCAACGGCCACTGGCGTGTGGCAGTAACTTCGTTCATGGCGACAATCTTCATCTTCATCCCCATACTTGCGGGCGGTCTCTTCATGGCCCTGACCAATTCCCGTGTGCAAGTCAAGATGTTCCCCAACATGCCCGTCTTCGGTGTCCTGCTCGCCTTCCTCTTTCTCTACCTTGGATGCCTTACTCTGATGCTGCCAGGCCGTCAGGCCCTACGTATCCCCCACCCCGTCGACTGCCTCGCCGAGCTCATTGCGCTCTGTACTTCAGAAGAGACGGTCCATGATGCCGCCTTCTTGGCAGTTCGCGACACCGCTGATCTCAAGTCTCGCCTGGGTCTTGGTCGCACCGAGGCCCGCGACCAGTCAATGTGGTACTTTGGCGTTGCAGCAGGCCGTGATGAGCGTCGCCTAAGCGTTCGGCCCATGAAAAAGTTTACCGAGAAAACGATGAGAAGATAAGATCGATGAGATCTATTTAATAATGATGCTTGGATGTACGATCTGATGAAATAATGTGTTATATTTGGGTATTAATGTAAAGTTGGCGTATTTGGTTTGTTCACATACATAGACTACATTTCGAGGCCCAGACAAAAATTAATTATTGCGGTCACATATTCTTCATTTCGACCGGCTTTCTGTCACGTCACAGTGATATCCAATGACTTGTATATATCACACATTTTCGATGAATATTTATAACCATGATACCGCCGTTTGTTGAATTCCGCGGCTCATGTTTGATAGAGTGTACTGTTTAAATCAAATGGGAAGTCAGCCTGTGATTCGTTGCTGGTCTTTCGTTGTCGTCTTTGAGCAGCTTTGAATCTTCACATCTGCTACCTTTAACGGCGGCGCAAGGCAATATGTAGCGGAACAGCAAAGATTGAAGGTTTGCTCATGTTAGAACCCTGCTCAAAGAAGAGCACGCTGGCAGGATTGTGTCAGTAACGAGGAATATTCCTCGCGACAGAAGGAATGAGTCCCCTGGAATGTAGCTTGTTGTCGGGACTTCTTGAGGAATTTCATCGATGTATGAGAGGATGGGTCATGTCTCAGTTGCTCGTGGACGATTAGAACGAATAGATGCAACGGAGAAAGACGATGTTTAGGTGTTCAGACTCAAACGTTGAGCAACGGGCATTATATGCATCAGACCATGGCTCCAATACGTATGTGATTGTCGTCATGGGCAACACATGCTTTTGGTTGGCGATGTCTTGCCCAACCACATGAAGATATTTTCCACATCGAGTTCTGGCATATGCTCTGAATAACACAAGACGAGGAATTTCAGGACGTCATCATTGAACTATTTTGGTGGTAAAATATTTGTTGTTCAAGCATATGCAAAGAATCCTGCATCGTAAAATAGAAAAAGAAGTCCATCATTTTTCCCCCTTTGGTCTGTTCGAGCTCAAGCAAGGAATGTTCTTTCATGAGAACTTGTATCCCTTCGTCTTGAGTGCCTCCCCACCTTTATTCAGAAGTCAAAGGCCCAGCCACTTTTTCCCCACCCGCTCTTGTGTTGGCACTCAAAGGAGTGCTCCTGACTCATTGTGTCGAGCCGAGTATAACAAAGAAAGAATAAGCAAACGAGTGTCCACATGACACTCGCTCAGCCCCGAGTATGGGGGAGGTTTCCGAAACTCCGTGCTGGATTCTCTGGGAGTAGGTACGTAAGAAACGTCGTTATGTAGAAGATATATCCATTGAAATCATAAAAAGAGAAAGACAAAGCTGTTGCAGGTCGTAGAGACATTCATAGTTGGTATCAGGTACAAGAAAGGAATGAAGAGCAAGTGAATTGCAAAAAAGAAGATATATCAACCTCGACTTCGCCGTCCCAACATTCGCCCTATTACATCGTTTTGTCGCTTTCGTGGTGATGAAGGTGCAGTCTGATGGCCCGTCTTCCGTTGGTCGCTTCCTGACCGACGATGAAACCAGAACGAGCGACTCCCAGATTCTGTGTCAGAATCATCATCATACTCAAAGACAGAGTGGGGCTCGGCGCCCGGTTCCTCTTCCGCCTCCGGTTGAGGCGTTGGCGGAAGAGGTCGCATGCAAGGGAGAGACTTCTTTGAGAGCATGACGGAGGCGGGTGGCTGGGGCTTGAAAGGACAAAGATGTACGGCAGAATGGCGCGCGGCGGTTTCAAAATATGAACCAGCCTCTGTTGGTGTAGAGGCTCGCATCTCTTGCGAAGTTGTTGGGCGTTCGGTCTTTGGTGTGAAGGGACGGGGTGAATCATGAGAAACAGCAAAATGCGCAACAAGTGGCGAGTTCTGTAAGGAACGGAAAACGTAGACTTCGTCATGTGGGCGAGGTGGGCGTTGGGGCTTTTGCCTCACATCTCGAGAGCATTGCCATGATGGAACCAGTGGTGTAGTTCGAGGTGGGAGTGGCAATGGCTTTGGGAAGGGAGAATAAGTTGTGCTAGGCTTGCGAGTCCGGTTACGCTCGGAAAGAGGCCAAGGAGTGATACGATACTCTTCTGCTTGTCTTTGTTGGTTTTGCTGTTGTTGCTTCCGCTGTTGCTGTTGCTGTTGCTGTTGCTGTTGCTGTTGCTGTTGCTGTTGCTGTTGCTGTTGCTGTTGCTGTTGATGTTGATGCTGTTGGGCAGGTATAGTCCGTGCCGGACATTGCTTTCGTGGGTGAAGCTCAAGATTACTGGCCTTGCTGGGAAGCCAGAAACTATCCCAAAGCTCGGCAGCATGGGTATGATATTGATAGTCGTCATCCAGGGAAGCTTCTGAATCTGTCCTGTCGTCGATCAGACTGGGTGAAGACCCTTCGGATCCCAATGACGCCCTGTCGTCAGAGAAGCGGCTTCTGACATAGGGTGATGGGCGTTCCGGTTGTTGAGGATATGAGTAGTTGGTAACAGGGTAGTACTTAGAAACGAGCTTAAGATCAGCCAGCTTGCTAGAGCGCTCCATGGTGGATCGATGAATTGGCAACTTGAAATTAACTTGCAACAATATTGGTATCGAAATGAACAAACCAGGGATGCAGACGGCATGATATACAAATAAATGTGCAAGCAGAGCTGTCAAAGGACGTTGAAACACAAGCGTGGGGCCATCACACCCACATGAGGCTTTGCATTGCATGTGTCTAAGTATTGATCAACTTGTTCAAGCATAATGCGCCCTTGACCTGGAGGGCATTCCTGTATAGAGGGGCTGCCAGGCCTGACCATCCCTCTTGTCAGACAACCTCAAGCATTCCGGGACTTGTTCAAGGGCCTGTGCTTGGGCTAGAGGCTAGTTTGGGCTCGGGCCTCGGGGTTTCTTTGGTATGCAGACGCGATTGATCCCTTGCGTCATGCTCTTCCTCTGTCAATTCTCTCTTGCAGTAAACTCTGTCGAATTTGTGATGGGTTTATGCATCTTTGCTATGTGGTTGATGCCAAGTACTGCGAGTGCATCTTCCGCGGAAGAAAGGTCATACAAGATCATAGTTCATACAAGATCGAGATCCGGTCACATAGAAAAGGCAGTCAGATGTGGGAAATGCAAAAATAGCCATACTAGACTGACACAGAACAAAGGATAGAGCTGGGCAGTGACACACAATACAGTCTAGTCCAACCCGCTTGGCCCATTTGTGTGAACAAAAAAAGAGTCTTCCGACTGGCGATGGCATGATACACTCGCATCCAGACTGTCCCGAGGAGACTGCTTTTCTCAATGTCAGACTGGTTTTGTGTCGCGGTTCAGCATGCGCTGCCATCATCCCTTACGTGAAACGGCGGGTTTCCAAGGAATCGGATCCATCGTTAGACACGCGGAACTCGTGAGGTTTGGATCGTTGGGGAACGTACTGGACTTTGCCCGCTGATTGGCGAACAAGTCTGGTGTTCAAAGCCTTGTGGTCGGTGTCTTTTAGTTGTTGAAACCTTTGTTAACCATGATAGCTGTGGTGTTGCCGAGACTGGTATTTTACGCCATACGGTATAGTCGCGTTCTTTTCTGTTCGCGATCGCCCTCACAAATGATAGCAGCGTGTGTTGGCACGCATCTCTACCTGCCCGAGTCGCGACAAGGCATTCAATATGGAGACCAGCGAGACCTGGGCCAGCTGGATGAGACGGGGCAAGAGTTGGGCTCACTAACAGAGACACCAGAATAGACACGGGCAGTGCCGATTCTTGGAGCTTAGAAGCATCCTCCCTGCTTGATACCGAAAAAGATGAGAGACCTGCGCGGCCTCTGAGTGGAGTCGTGAGACACTTGTCTCTGGTAGCTTAGAATATCATCGGATGAGCGTCGTTTGAGCAAATATTGTGGACTTTTATCCGCAGCAACGCGCTTGTGGTGGATAAACAAAACATTCGATTTTATCTGGATGCATAGACCGGTAGCTCCGCGGTCTTAGAGCTTGAAACCTGTTCCAAAAGGAAGAGTTCGAGATCTCGAGGTTGTTGATGATGGAGGAGAGTCCGAAAAATGGGAGCCAGCCGCGGCCGATGAATGTAGGGATATATTGTTAGTGCCAGTAGCCCCCATGTTAGTTCCTCTGTATTTACGTAGGGTAGGACGATTCATCAGTAGCGACGTCTAGCTGAAGCTGCTAAATATCGCCCTGCTTGGGTCTTCTCTAGCCGATACTGAAAAATGATATGGAGGAGTAATTACAGCAAAAAAAAACTAATAGCTATCCCTGGTCAAGCTCTCGGGCTTGTCTCCCAGCTGCTGGATGAGCATGTGAAACTATGTGTCTGCACATGCGCATTAGCTTGAGGTTGTCACAAATGCAGGGTCCCCTCCAGTTGAACCAAGCTTGCGGAACACCAAAGATTATCCCCATTATCAAACGCAGTTTGATAGGATTACACTCTACAATATATATATACAAATAAACACATATGTAAATACAATATTAAGTATTTCTGAGTATAGCTCGCACTGTAAACAAGTGAACTAACCCGCAGCTCACTATTTATTATCTAGAAGCCAGAACCCTTGGACTGAGCCTTTTTATCCCCTCCCTGGCCACTCAACTTCCCTCCTTTACACAGGATTTCTCCCTCAACATTGTTTGGGACCCTTTTCCCCGCGTGTAAAGTTTTCTCTCCTTCAGACATAAAGAACATGTTGAGCCCCTTGTCTAACTGTCAGAACTAACTTACTCATACCATTCGAAAAAGAGTGCGGCAACCTTGAGCCCTAGAGTAGTGACCCCTTCTCTCGACAGCTTGGGCTATGCATGTCTTGGAAAGGTCTCGTATCAGATCATCAGCTACAGGAACATGCCACGGCGTCCAAAATCCTCGATCGGCGATCGGGGCGCTATCTGCCCTTCTTCACACACGGGTCATTAGTCGTGACGTCAAGAGCCTGGTGTTTCTGACTGCTTGAGTCTGTTTCGTCGATGAGAGGAATGGTGATGGTGTTTGGCGAGACGTTATCTGGCATCTCATGGTGTTCATGTATGTCTAGTGTGCCACATAGTTAGTTGCGATTTAGTGGGCGACAGATGGCAACTTCTGCGGTTATCAGGTGAAATGCAGGGGAATGCCGTGCCTGCATCTTAGCTGCATACAAGCTACACTATGCATATTGTTGAGCTATTAGAAGAGTATCTACATCCAACGAGAGACTGGCGAAAGAGCACGGACGGCGACTATCCTCTGGCGGCATAGTAGCTTCATCTGAACAACATGCACATCTCAAGATGCGCAGTTACGGTTCACTAAACTTCTGTTCTTGGCAAATCGCCAATAGTTAATAGTAGAAACTGGAGTTCACTCACCTGTTTCGTATGGCAGGTCAACCGATATACAACAGGGAGGAGCACGCTGGGTCTGACTTTCAGTTGACCTGCTGAAGATGCTCAAGATAAGTTGTTCACCCGCAGAGGAAACATCTTGACGATCTCGATGAAGCATATGCAGCTCGAGAGGCGTCTAGTGAGGTGGTTTAGATGGTGTCTCTGGCCCAATAGCGGAATCAGATATCCCAGGAATAGGATTTGCTCAGTAAGGATGCAGTTTGTGCAGTGGTTGCAACCACTATGTAATTTTCTCGATCGCTCGATCACCCAAGACACTCTTGGCTTTGCGATATTTTCAACATGTTATAAGAAGCGATGGGTTCATTAAACTTGTGGCTCTCCTCCATATCTCACAGAATGAGAGTTTAGCCTTGACCGAGATGATGGCTAATGACAACCTCCATGCCTCTTCTCATGATTGCCACTACTACGTTGAAGATGCTCACGAACCTTGAGAAATCAGCCGATATCACTTGCACCACTTCATTCCAACGCACTATCTGATTCTCAGCCGATAACAACTATCACACGACGCCCGGAAGAGCAATATTGGCAAGTCAAGATCACCACATTGCTAAGCCTAGGGCTGAGCCTAGAGCCTACATTTTCTCTGTCGAACCATTCGAGCGCGGAAATACACAGATCATGGAGCGGACCGAGATGTTATTAGACAGAACAGCGGCGGAACGACCAAATGAACAGTCGTGTTTCACTATACTGTCTCAGACAGAGAGAACCCAATACTGACTGAAGGGATAAGATAAGATGCGCTAGACCGGCGCGCTTCTGGAGGTTGGATGTGTTTGTCTTTGCCACGAACTGATGTTCGCAAAGCAGTTTCGAGCACAATTGAGATACCCCGGACGCGCTCGGTAGGGGGCGAAGGGAATGACTAGAGCTGAGCCACGCGAGTTCCGGCGGAAAAGAGAGTTGATACCGGGTTTTATGGCCACAAATACGCGAATCCCATCCATATCTGTAGATCGGCAGGCCCCAGACTTTATCTCAGTCACTCAGCTTCAGGCCTTCAGCTTGATTTGGACCAAACTAGGAACACAACTTTGATTGGCGACCGAGGACCCGAGAACGGGGCGTGCCGTGGTTCCCGCCCCTCCAGACTGCATTTGGAATAGATCGGGTTGATGAGCGTGCAATGGGTTTGGCCTGATATCCGTTTCAAAGTGGTAACTGAAGTTGAAGGAGTTGATACAGACTGACAATTAGGGCATAAATCCGCATGACTTGGGTCAAAGATGCACTTACAATGATAGCAGTCCCCCCAAGACCGGCCGAGTATCTCAAAACAGAACATGCGGTATGCGGTATGCAGCCGTGGAAGACGTGGCAGACCACCGTTGTTCCAACTTCCGCCTAACGCCATGACGCAGCGTTGCATCCGGCCCCATTTGCAGTTAACCAGCTGCTCGGTGCAGGCGGAAAGCTTTCCTTGAGGTAAAATTGGGCCGAAAACCAGGGAGGGCTGGACGGGATCAAGATCCGGCACCCGGAGATGGACAACAAAGCAACGTCTTTTATTAACAGGATGAGCCCTAAACTTCCATTAGCGCGACGTGGTTTTGCTTTACAGACTCGAGGCCAATGGTAAGCACGGCAAGGTACAATATCGTCCGCCTTGTCTTTTTGTCAGTTCTGTGCCCAAGGTTCCCTGGCGTTGGGCCAGCTTCTGTTCCACGTTGAACCCTGTATCTCAGGGGGGTAGTCTAGATGAATGAGACAGACGATATTCGTAGCGCGCTCTCTCTACGCAAGAATTGATGGTCGAAGCTCTCGAAACGGCATGCGACGCGCCTGTAAAAGAGTTGGAGATCATGTGAGAACTTTCGGTTCTATAAAAAAAACACATAAGGGTCAGTCCTTGGTAAGGTAAGAGAGGAAAAGACGGGACAAGAAGTTTGAAGTTTGAATTACAAACTTGAGATATCAAACCAGACAAAAGGAACGGGTAGGCGGGTCAAACGTCAGTCCCGAGACAATACATGACATGAACAATCTCTATAGTTTTGGTAAGGATCACTTATGCTTGCCTCGACGATTGATCGTTTGTGCATATCCCTTAAGAATAGTCGTATGCACTTGGTATGTTTCTCAGCTTCAGGACCGCAGAGAAGTACAAACAGATTCGGCTATAGTTGCTCTTTAGAAACTCTGTTAAAAGTGAAAATTCCTGATAAGGCTGTAACTGTCAATGTCAATGTCGATATTGCTGTAGGTGCACTCGCAGGCTGATGCTAGTCACTGCCAAAAACCATTCTTAATCCTGAATCCTGGCTAGACCTTAAGTAAGATATAGTGGCAGAGTATTAGTTGCATTAGCCCTCCAAATATCATTACTTTAGCTGACGAAAAGCTCGATCGACCTTCCTTCCCTGACCAAGCCAAAAACTGGGCGCGATCAATTAAGTCATCAGTCGCGGCGCAAGTTAGTCGAGGGAAGTAAGGACCGCAGCGCACTGCAGTGCAGCTTCCCAACCTTAGACCCTACGTCAGTGCGCACCTTCCTTTCCTCCTCTCCTTACAACTCTCCATCTTCTTCACCTTCACCTTCTTCAAGTGCACCGCCTTTTCACACCCAAACAATGACCCGTCACGTATGAGGGTGAAATCTCAGCACATGCGTGGATAAAAAGAGCTTCGAAAATACGCCATTGGCCTGTACGGAGGAGCATGTTGGCGTTGCGCTGCCCTTGCTTCCAGTTTCCCCAGCCGCTCGATTTACCTAGCTGCACGCAAGAGCAGCTCTTACGGGCTCCGAGCTGCGCAACGCAAGACGGCCTCGCTACTTTTTTGAGTTAGTTATTGCGCGACGATTACCAAGAACCGGAAACAGATTCGCTGGACGAGCAACGCTTTCAAACGCTTTCAAAGCAACCCCCGACCAAACAAAACGACTTATTAATTAAACGGCCACGCGCGCGCAAATCGCCAAACAGACCTGCCTTGCGTTTCTTACACGCGCTAGGATCCTGAGAGTATACGCGATCGCGCACATTGAGCCGTGCTATTTCTACAACTCCAAACGCATGAAGCAATTGGCTACTTCAGAGAGCGGTTGATCACCTCTCAAGCTGGGATTTTCACATATCGTGTGCGTGTGCGCATTGTGTGTTGTGTGCGAAGTGCTTGCAGCTCCAAGGTCCTTCTCTTACTAATGGCCCGTTTCTTAGAGACCTCTGGGCTTGTCTAGACCTTGGCCTGGTGAGCGGTCACTGCAGCTCCTAGCACCAACCCCCCCAATTTTCCAGCATTGGGCCCAGCTTTAGGTTCCCTGCCACCAGCTTTTTTTTTGACATCACCAGCTGGTGCCCATCGTCTTGGGCTCGCATACTCTGTAGACCGACTCTTCTTACCTTAACCTCGCTCGTCTCAACATTCCAGTCGGGCATTTACACTTTCGGTCCCGTCTCAAGTCGACTCAGACTGACTGAGACCTGGTTGTCCTTCCCGAGACTATTATCTCATTCTCAATCTGAGAAACGTTGCTCTAATCTGATCGGTTCACTTGTTGGCAACTCAAAAAGAACCCGACTTTGTACAACGCATCAGAAGTGTCCCCCACTCCACCATCACGACCCTCCACCGCAACGCAACACACCACCAGCGCCCGCTGGTGAACCTTCATCTTGTCGAATTACCGTGACCCAATTCCTCGCCCTTTCAGCGCAGCAGACGTGACCAGATTTCGTTCATCATCTGCTTCTTACGACCGTCACGACTTTAACGCGCCCACGACCCCTACCCAGCACCAGCAACGCCAGCACTCAAGAGTTAGAAGCTTCAGTTCACGACCGCTGTTTAATCAGACGTCGGATCCTATCGAGCGACTTTCTACGCCCCGAAGTCTTCGTCGAACTCCTAAATTTGACGCACCTCCGACTCCAGCTCCTGAACCACGTCAAGTTCATATCGCAGCTGCTTCCGTCGGATTTGAGCCGAGGACAACCCTCGCTCCCGCTGACAATCTACCGGAGAACCATCCCACGGTACTTGGACTGATTCCCGTCCGTTCAGCGCCGCCTCAAACTCACCGGCCTCGCCGACGGCTTTCACAGGACTTGACTGAGGATCCTGACGAGGTATCTTCGGAACGCCCTCAGTCACCTCTGAGAGCGACTCCCTCTGTGCCTGTAAACTATCCGGATCCACACCCGGTTGTTAAGATCTCCAAGCATACACACAGCGCTATCCTCTTTGCACTCGAGGAGGCGCTGCGCAACCCCAATCCCTTCACTCCAGATCTCGAAGAGGAATCTGCAAGCATGGCTGATCTCATGGCTTCTGGAGGCATGCCTCCAGCGTCCAATGGCAAGCCAACAGCCCCTCCGTTCCGCCCTGGCTCAGCTCCTGGTCAAACCGGCTCACCCTCTGGTATCAGAGGACCGAGAATGATTATGCAGGAGCGTGCAGCTCGAGAAGCGCGACAGCGCGCTGAGGCAGAGGCGCAACAACGTGAGAGGGCTGAGCAGGAAGCGCGCATTCTGGAGCAGGCCAGGAGAGCAGAAGAACAGCGTAGATCTGTTGGCGTTGCTGCTGGGCAGGGTACCGACGCAGAAGCGCGTCAATCAATGAACCCCCAGCGACAGGCGCAAGCCGCCCCCGATAACACATCAGCCCGTCCGCGGGCAAATACTACTTCCCAAGTACCACCTACTCGACACGGGCGATCGAGCTCCACTAATCAACCGCCCCCTCAAACATTTACAGGCCCAACACCAGTCGCGCAACCCAATTTTGCTGCACAAGGTGTAGAAAGCGGAAACCAGGGTGGCGCTGGTGGTTCCAAGACACGGAACTCCTTCCCCCATGCTTTTGAGCGATGGGAGACATTATCTGCCCATTGGGAGGGTCTCACCAGCTACTGGATTCGCAAGCTTGAACAAAACAAGGATGATCTCAATCGCGACCCTCTGAATCAACAATTGGCTCGTCAGGTAACGGATTTATCCGCAGCTGGAGCCAATCTTTTCCATGCTGTTGTTGAGCTTCAGCGTCTGCGCGCAAGTTCCGAGCGAAAGTTTCAACGCTGGTTCTTTGAAACCCGCGCTGAACTGGAGCGTGCACAAGAAGTCAATGCAATGCTGGAAGCTGCCCTGGACCAAGAACGTCGGGGGCGAGCTGACGCCATCCGAGATGCTCTCGAAAACGAGCGTGGAACTTCTAAAGCTCAGAAGCAGCTTACTGAAATGCGTAAAGAGCTGTCCATTTCTAAGGAAGAGGCACGTCGGGCATGGGAGGAACTGGGACGACGCGAACAAGAGGAGCGCGATAGAACACTGTCCCTCCAGTCAGGACAACCAACTATTGTCGGTGGTGTCCAAGTCGTCCCTATGACCCAAGGCGGTCCTAGCCGAAGAGCTCAAGGAGCCTATCAGGCTGAGTATGGGTCAGGTTACCCTCCTGAACCGACAACATCTCCCCAGCACCAACCGCCTACAACAAGCTCTGGCGAACAATATCGCCAACAGGGTGGTGGCCTACATGCACCAGTGTCAGAGGGTGGTTACAGCGAAGGTGAGTACGTGATTGATGCAAATGGCAACTTCCTGTTGGATGCCCAAGGAAATAAGATTCCCTTCGCTGGACCACCCTCCACATATTCCGGTTCTGATGGTGAAGCAGAAGAGTATGCGACACCCGCTACCACCAATCCACCAAGCGGTAAACAAGATTCTCCTTCTACCTCTACTGGAGGGGGAGGAGGCAACGGCGGCCAAGGTCAAGGGCAGTGGACCGGAACATACTCAGACCCTCAAGACTATTCCGGCCAAGGATATGCTACACCTGGCTGGGAGACAGTCCCTCGCCATCACCACCCTACTCGGTTGAGCGATGTCATGGAAGAGGAGGATGAACGCAGCAGAGCCAGTACGAGCCGTGTCTAGGACTCTACGAGTTCGTGTCGACACAAATAGCCGACGTATACACCGTTTACTTTCCTGTCACTAATCTGATTGCAAACCAACAACGCACTTATTTCAGCTTAAGCGTCATTCTCGAAAGATTCAAAGCAGATTTTGTCTGCTCGATAAGAACCATCAGTCACAGCTTGCTTGTTCGCGCATTATCGCTTTATTACAGCTTCGTTCTCATTTCACACCAAAGAAATTGGGTTTCAGGTCGAGCTCTGATACATGTATACTCGACTGGAGGAGTCCCCTAATCAAGTCCACATCTAGAGGACTTTCATGTCTTAATTTCAGCCACGCCTCTGGTCCTATTTTCTTTTCGAAAGAATTATCCGCTAATCGCTCAATTGTGCTTGTTTATTTTCTCCTATCATGGAAGCGGATTGGGGACGACGTGGCATACCAAGTTATCTTATGACTTTCCGCATGTCTATTGCAGTACCTTATACCTTATGTCTCTTATCATGGGAACTTCAAGCGACTGAAACATTAAGCACAAAGAGGTACATTGCAAAAACCAACTTGGCGTCACACAACGCCCCTCTTGCATCCAATTGGCGCATGCTGTTCAATACGACTGTTATCAATAAAGAAGGGGTCATTTGGAGTTCGCATCTACGTGGACGCATGGTTTCATTCTTCAAACGAAAAAGAGATGATGGGGAGTGGAGTTGATGGTCTTGGAGTACGGAGCACGGAGAAATTGGAGTTAATTGCTGTTTTTGCTCGTCTACGTGGATGAGTGCGAGGTTCTGGTCACCTAATATTTGCTAAATGGGGTCGGTGTCGAAGGGCCAGGTTCATGACGATTAGAGTACCGAGTCAATGTAAAATTTCTACTGTATGGACAAGCAAACCCGTTCACTGCGTGAAACCCATGATAAAAAAGGAAGATATTCGGTTTATCTGATGTTTCAGGATCAAGACAGTTGGGTCTCACAAAGGGTCTCAAACTCGATCGGCGATGTGTTGCCATCATTAACATCCATTGAAGCGTAAAAGAAAAAGTATATAGATATGAACATTGGGCATGCAAGGGGTTGCCTACAAACCATCAGAGCCCTCGCGCCACCAACACTAACCAAGAAACCCAGGAACTCTACACAGAAACGCCTTTCGTTCGCCTCCTCTGCTCTCTCACAACTCCATAATGCTAGATGGGTAGACATTTCATATTCAAACAGCTGCATCGCCTCTTGCCTCGGGCCCTTCCTGTTGGGACGCGGAGCCCCATGGGAAACTGTCGCTGTTGCTACCTTGCGACGGCTGGCGACTCCTGCTCCTGAACCAACTCAAAGAGAGGATATTGCTGAGAGCGCCGGATTCTGTGGAACTCCTGTTTCTCTGGTGCCGACGAGCGACGAGGCCGGGGAAGCCGGTGCTCTTCCGCCTTCGTCGAGTCGGTTTTCGAGGGGTAGATTCGGTGCTTGGGCCGGACTCTTCACCGCCAGGGCCAGTTGTAAGAGACCTCTTGGTTGGTAGAAGAGGTGATGATTCTGTATGGCGCTGCAGTGTACTAGACCGCCGCCTACCTCCCGGGGTAATGGGCTCATCTCTATCCTCCAACTCGCCCCATATCTCAGCCCGCTCGGCCCACCGAGGGGTTCTCTTGCGAGAAGGAACCAGCGGTGTCTCATCAGTTGTGGGTGGGAACGTCTGATATGTATGTGGAGTGGAATCATCATCGGCGACAGCATTGTCTGAACCGAGCAGAGATTCTTCCTCCTCGGTGTCCTCCACAAGTCCAAGACCAGGCGCGAGAGACGACTGGCCAACGCCGGGTGTATGCTGCTCGTCGCTCAATCGCCATGATAACGCCAGTACGCCAGACAAGAGAATGAGTGTGCCCAAAGCGATGAGACATGCTCTAAGGGGCGATATTAAGCTTGTTTGGTTGAAGTATATCAAGCCGTCCAAAATGGCAATGATGTTATAAACACAGAAAACCAGAGGATAAAGAACTGAGGTCGAGACCAGTTTGAGACCTCGGTGTAAGTAGTAGAGCTGGCAGAGAGCCAATGCGACAAGAGCGAGGACAATCGCCCATGATTGCCAATGCACGAACTGATTACGTCCTGCGACAGTCTTGATAACCAACTCCACGGAGGATTTGGCGAATAAAAGGGCATGAGCAGAGAGATCTCCACTGATGACACCGTATGTAATGCCTCGAGCCAGTCGAAATCGGGCGTCATGCGACAGACTTGACATGCTGTCGGTCAAGTCAATGGCCAACGCAAGGGTGATGACGAACAGCGCTTGGAAGATCATCCAGATGATAAACGGTCTTCTCCCCAGGAGCGCCAGAAGTTCGTTCAGATCATGCGCCGGCGAGGGAATAGCTCCAAAAATTCCGATCAACACCGCACCTGATGTGACGAGGATTGTACCAGATAACGACCATTTTGTGAAAGGTTCGCTAAGGATGAGTGATGCGCATATCGAGTTGAAAACAAGGCCGGCAGCCTGCAAAGTAGAGAGAACGGGGAGTGGAAGTGTCGAAATCTGAATACTACTTCCCAGGAGGTTCGCCACGATAAACATGCCCATTCCAAGCTGCCATCTCCTCCGTCGATATGGTGGTCGTCGAACATCGTGGGGTCCTTTTTCGTCCTCGAGGATATGCGACTTTCGTTGTAAGGTAAGACCTAGACTCTGGACACTCGTTGATAGAAGTCCAACAATAATTCCTAGCTAAATTCGACGCTATTAGTATACTGTTTCGATTTTGAGCGCTGTACCAGACGTACAGCTATGCTCCCTCCAGAAGAGATGCCGCCGAGCAACCCCATTGCGCCTATGCCAAGTCCGAGGTCATCGGGCAAGGGAGAGTTGAGGCAGGTTATCGAGACGTCGCATAGGCAATGTACTTGTTATAGCGATCGCTTCGTGTTACTGGAGTCGGTGAGGGTGTTGTTGATTCGATAGAGTCAAGGTCGTTGAAGCGCCAGCATACAACGCGGGAGGTTGCTGGACTGTCGCCAACTGAGCGTGGACGTCGTATACGTCGACTGGTGCCAGCACCTTGAAAGGGGGACCAAAAGCTGTTGAAACGGAAAAAGAGATGTTTAATTCGACACAACAGTAATAGAATATGTCTCGGATTCCATCTAATCAATAAGAAAGTCGGAGGCGGGCAAGCTTGAGTCGTGCGTAGGACACCTGACGTGAGTACGGATACGGCGTAGTTAGGTACCTTGGTTAGAGGCTTGCAAGCTCCAGCACGAGACTGGCTAGCCACAGTGGCGGTGTAGTTACATAATGCATGAAGAGTGATATTGGGCTCTCAACGTCATTTAGCCAACACCTAGACTACTGTGTAGTAATGAAACTAGAAGATATATCATGTATAACACCAAGATTTTTTTACTATATTTCGTGTAGTACTCAAAATAATATTGCTGGCAAAGCGATATCTTCCAATAGCAGTAACAATGGCCCCTCTGTTCAATGACCGCATACATACCGTACAGTACTAGGTACGGTACTCTAAACAGCGGGGACCAATTGTGGCTTGACCACCAAAGCTCCAGTTTCCCTGCTGGAGCACAGTAAGATACAGCTAAGGAGCTGGTAGGCTGGGTTTCGGGCGGCTGGCGTCACATCAACAGCTACCAACTCCATCATAGTCCATCGTCGACCTTAGTAACAAGAGGCCATCGCCAGCCTTTTATCGCTTCATCTTTGACCCCAACAAGGTCTCGATCCTTCATCCCTCAGACCCTTAGAACCTCATACAGTCCGAATAAATCCGCCCATCATGTCGCAACACGCCTTGTCCGACCAGCAGGTACGCATCTCCATACTCAAACGCCGCATTACGTTGCCCGTATTGCCAGACATGTCCCTTCTAACGCGCGATGCCCAAAACAGGTCAACAATGAACTCAGCAAGATGACGGCGTTCATCAAGCAGGAGGCCATGGAGAAGGCCCGCGAGATCGAGATCAAGGCCAACGAGGAGTTCGAGATCGAGAAGTCTAAGCTTGTCCGCCAGGAGACAGACGCCATCGACACCCAGTACGAGAAGAAGTTTAAGCAGGCCACCATGTCCCAGCAGATCACCCGCTCCACTGTCTCCAACAAGACGCGACTCAAGGTTCTCGGCGCCCGCCAGGAGATGCTCGACAACATATTCGAGGAGGCCCAGAAGAAGCTCGCCGAGGGTGCTAAGGACAAGGGCAAGTACCAAAAGGCTCTCAAGGGCCTTCTGCTCGAAGGTTTCTACGCCCTCAACGAGCCTGAGCTGCAGGTTCGCTCGCGCAAGAAGGATTACGACGTTGTCAAGAAGGCAATCGAGGAGGCCGCCAAGGAGTTCAAGAAGGAGCTTGGAAAGGACATCACGGCAAAGATCCAGGAGGATGACCCTCTCCCTGAGGGAATGTACGTGATGACATATCGAGAAGAATTCCCGAAACAGAGTGCTAACAGTGTCATAGTGCCGGTGGTGTATCCATCATCAGCGGAAGCGGAAAGATTGAGATTGATAACACCTTCGAGGCTAGATTGCGACTGCTGGAGGAGTCCGCGGCACCTGCAGTGCGAGAGGCTCTCTTTGGCAAGAATCCTAACCGCAAGTTCACCGACTAAACCTCTCTGGCCGCCATTGTTATCTCTAATATGGGTGACTATACTTATACTCCAGCCCGCTTCGATGCCCGCACGACTCACGAGGCTTTTCAACCATCCGCGACCCGCATTGTTAATCAGTCTGTGCTGTGTAGTTTAGAGGCTGCGTATTGTGTTTAACTTGTTTTGACTGATTTGGGACTTGGCCCGTGGTAGAATTGATTACACGTTTAAAGACTCGCTACAAACCATACCCAGTGAATCGCCAAATATCTAGACCTCCGTGCGCCTCATCCCAGTGACTTCTGTATCACTTGAATCTAACCACAATCGTGTCCGTATCTGCTGCTTCGTGGAAACCCTCACCCGTTTCCGAGGGTGATTGTTTTACTGCATTTTCCGACATGTTCTTCGGGACTTTTCGCAGAAAGTTCTTCATGTAATCTTGCTGTTTTGGAAGAAAAGGGTCTTCTCTTTGACCAGGGAGGTCAAATATACTCTTCTTGGCTTTGCGGCGTGTGCGAACGGAGTGTGCAAGTCGTTGCTGAACCCATTCAATAACGCTCTTGGCTTCAGTGCGAGCGAGCTTCATGCCCGCATCGTTGATCTTTCTCCAGATTTCCCTCAGGCGAACTGCAAGCGCGTCGATATCGCTATTGAATTCCTTTTCCTTTTCCGGGTCATCGGAGGGCATAAATGAACCATCATCCACCACAATATTAAGGAGGAGGATGTTGGCTTGTAATTCGGTGAAGTCTGTTTGAGGCCCAACGAGGAAGTCCTCATGGTCTAGAAGCTCGATGATGCCACGAATGGTAACAGTGTTGTCGGGATGATGGCGTCCTAAGGACGGATCGGCAAACAAGAACGCCATGGCCAGCCTTCTTCTCAATTCATGAGGCCTGGTTTTGCTGATTGGAAGACAGGCCAAAGCATTAGTTCTTACACATTGTGCTTTGACCAGTATGTGCAACAGCGTACAGGTCTCAAAGCACTGGTTGTATGTTAGCAACGGTCTTACAACAGACAGAGAGCGCCACTTACAAATGTGTCCCAGCTGGATTGGGGAATAGCTTCGAGAAGGGCCTCGATCGCAATTTCATAAGTGATCAAAAGGTTGATGTCATATATCAAGAACTTGTCCATCGACATAAGCAAAAGTGTCCGTGATGCGTAGAATATAGATTCCTGAGACATGTACGGTGACATGGCCGCGAGGAGTGATAAGAAGGAACCGAGAGGTGACCAGTCGCGTGCACCATAAGGCTCGGTGTTGGGTTTCATTAAGTTCAACTCGGAGTCCCGCTGCGCAAGCTCAGGAGCAGCACCAAACCGATATAGCAATGCCTCCAGTCGCTTTGGTGTAATAATACGCTCGATTGAATCGGGGCAACTGCTGAGTAGGTTGCAGTATTCTTGTCTTGTAAGAGTCGACATCTGTACGCAGAGCTCATCGAGGATCCATTCAAAAAGCTCATCTGGCAGCCCTCCTTGTAATTGGAGAAGAGTCAGGGGTACGCCAGATGCCAAATGTTGCTCTCGAGTTTGATGGTCGCCCTGAGTCAACAGTCTCCAAGGCCCTTTACTGAACTTCTTGGGGGCAGTCTTGGGAGAGGGCGGCGTATAGTCTTCACGAAAGAAGCAATACCGGAGTTGTGACTGGCCAGGCTCTGACCTCTGAACTGCCCTCAAAACTTTCTGGGCATCTTGGCCAGTGCTATTTTTGACGATATCCTCCATTGCATCTCGCGATGCCTCATCTATTGACATGCGTTCATCTCCTTGGTCATCGAGCTCTGAGAAGGCTTTGGCTCTCATCGAGCTTGCATTCGTGGCATCGTCCTGTCTAGCGTCCTTGGCTAGAGCTTTTAGGTCGAATTTATGCTTCGATATTATTGCCAACGGGGATGCGTGGAACTCAACCGCGGCTCTCTTGGCCTTTGGGGTCGCGAACAGATTACGGGCAGGAGAGCGAGTTACGTTTCCGGGGCGACCTCGCCCAAGAATCGTAGATAGATCCTCGAGTGAGTCGTCTGAGGAAGAGCCAAAGTCATCGTCCTCATCTGAAGCTTGGATCTCACGATCAGGAGGCGGAGGTAACGATGTCTTTACAGGCGTTGTCGTCTTTTGTTCCAATGGGGAGGAAGCTGGCTGCGGAGACGATGGCGGGTTTGATGTTGAGGTTCTGGAAGCTTTGGGCGTTTGAGACCTTGTCACGGGTTTGAAGAAACTCATAATACTCCCGTTTTTGCCCTTTTGTGACATGTTGTTTTGGCTTGATGAGAAAGGTTTAAAGCGACTAAATGGTCACAGCATGTGCATGAGGTTTAGATCGTGGTGTATAAAGCCATCACAGAGGTACAGGGTGTGTGAACAAAGATAGAGCAACCGCGTAAATTGGTCTGGATGGGGACGCGTTCTGGAGGGGCATTGTGGCTTGTGGCTACCAAGTGGCTGCTTGGACTACCGGGTAAGCTATTTTACTCCAACGAGAACTCGTTTGTGAATAAAAGACAACATCATGCGACTGTATTTAGTGCTTAGTATACCAGCTCTTTAACTACTGCAGCAACATAAATATCTTGTCTTGGCCGCTTACTTTCCCTCACCCTATAGGCGTAACCTCCTGTCTCCCTCTTCGTGGCGCTGCTTTCTCGGAACGGCCAATGGAATGGACAACAGTCCTTGGCTGCAGCCCCCTTTTATTAGAACTTCCAGAAGAGTCTCCATCTTGGACACCAACCTCCTAGCTCACAGCTTTGACCAGGGCTTTTATCGAGATACAGACGTAATGCAGTTGTTTTTAGCTCAGAGGTTCGTGCTCAAGATACGCGGCGTCCACGGGATCAAGCCTCATGTTCATGGCTCTCCAGCAGCTGTGATTTGGAAAAGGGGGATTCATTATGCGCTTCATAACGATGCCACTGAAAAGGGAATGATAGTCGGGAATGGAGCCTTGAGTTCATTCCAGCCTCTTGTCCGTATTACTGCACAAATCATAACGCAGTAAACAGTTGCACATCCCCAAAATTGGAGTGAGATCCTTGTGTCTGGCATGCGATCCTCCTTTGATCCCTGGGGAAGCTTACGTGCGCGCACCCATTTTCATTCCGACACTGGCATGATTGTAAGAGATTCTGACATTGCATTGTGTATCCGTACTCTGGGGAACAAGCACGATAATGAGCAGTAGTTCATCGCCTCGGCATCCGGCCTCGACGAGGCTGCATTGGCTGTGATATGATGACGCCCGTCATTATTAATTATCAATGCCGAAGAATACGATAATATGTCATTGGTGATATGGCTTAAACCCCCAATCCGGGGCTGACACAAGCACAGCCCGAGACGCTCCATTCGATGCTTTTGAAGGGTTGGACTAGAAGCGATGGATCGTATGGATCTGTCCACCTCCTTAGCCTAGGCATTGCTTGGGATGATAAAAAAAGACCTTCACACTAAGATCTTGGTCTTCGAAGCTTGAGTCAATCTACACTTCCCGAAACGCCAATCTCATACTAAGAAGGCTATCGAGATAGAGAAACTAAGGCCTCTCTGTCTCGCAACTAATCACATGTGGTCAAGTGTTTAACGGCTTATTTAGAGTAGAACGTATGAGTTTGAAGATCTAGCTTTGTTTGTGACTTTTGACAACCCCCCTTGCCAGTCTTGCAACTGGAAATTTGGACCAGCAGAGGGTAATGTTGCCTCGGGGGAAATAAAACGTGAGACGCTAAGTACGAGATGTTAGATTTTTTTTTTATCAATATTAATATGATAAGATGATGAAATTATATAAAATTATAATATTTTGAAGTGAATATTAATAAGATTTATAATATTTTATCTAAGAGAAGTAGTTTTATATAAAGAATTAATATTTGGTCGAAAAGTTATCTTGATGGTAGTCTCCAGTCCCGTGTTTTATTTGCCCCCCAGGGTTGGGAGAGGTTCGGAGACCCCTAACAAGGGTCGCCTTGGAAGAATTGACGAAACAAGGAGCAAAGAGCACCCGCGTTCCTGAGCTGCACTGAACTAGAGATTCGAGACAGGGGGTCTTTCCAAGTTCCTCTGTTGTACCCGACGGGAGGGACAACAGAGCCAAGCTCACAATGCTTACCCAGTCTCAGTAGAGTATCGCTGGTACAATGTAACACTACAAGAGACTGTACTACGTACAGACTTTGCGCTTTGTGTTCCCGACGATGGTCGTGCGGAAATAGCACAAACCTGGAAAAAAGATTAAAAAAACGAATCTCTAAATACTTGATCGAATCGAGCTTGGTGCCAGGCTGAATCATGAAACGTCGATATGAGCGTGATTCTACACTAAGTGGAACCGTGATCCGTCAGCATCAGAGTCATAAGCCCATTGCATTGCCATTTACAGCACCACGGCGATGCCGCGCCGCACTGAAAGGGTTCTCTCTGTCGGCCTCCGCTTTGTTTGTAAGCTCGCGCTGATTGATCACGGTAATCACGGTAATCACGGTGGCCGCGCTGCCGCGTCGCCGAGCGTTGTTTCTCTGTCTCTGCCACTGCTTCTGAGGTAACGGCGGGAGAAGCAGAACGTGGCGCTTCCGCCGCTCGTAATTAAACTCCGTGAACCCGACAATGCGGAGGTAATGTCTGGACATAAGGGGATTTGCGGAGTCCGTCGAAAAATAATGTTCTTACCATTTCATCCAAGAGGGAAATACACTTTCTATAGAGTCAATAGTCTAATCTCACAAAACAGAAACAGGCTGAATACTGGGCAATGGCTAGTAAAAGTAGCATAGAAGCGAAAGCATAAAACTAAAAAACTTGAAAGGCCTCGTTTGATGAGGAGCGGATACTCATTGAAGCTACGTGGGGCCTATTTCTCATGAGGCAGGTAAGCGAAGATCTGGTCGAAGCTTGTTCACAGACCTGACAGGTTACAGCGAGGCAGCGAGGCTGTTGCACAGAAATAAAAATCTTGACCACTTTATTTGACTAGGGGACAAAGATTGGGACAAACTTCAGTACTGATCAAGCCACGACTACGGAGTATACCCAGTTGAATTCTACCTCTATCTTCCCTCAAACAAAACCTCGAGCATCTTTTCGGAGTATCTTTTCTAGATAACGATATAACCCCTACTGTCCCATGAACCGTTATATTTCTTCAAACTTTATAGACCGTCAAGAGAAACAACCTTAAAAAGAGGAGTGGCCGTTACAAGATGTGCCTCAATATCGTTCACAAGGAGGACAGGGCGACACCGGATCTTGATGCCGCCAGGCGACTGAACCTGGAAAGATCATCACGCAAGGTTGGAGGATCGAAAGAGTGGATGATCCCGTCTTGAAACAATGTCACTTGAGGCGGCGACGAGTTCTAAGGGTTGTTATCACGCAGCTTCTCCATCGTCAAGAATTGTGCAGTTACCACTTTTATGTACGGATGCATATACAGTGCAATGCTTCAGAAAAGAGAAGTCCGCCGTCTAACCAGGGTCATCGATGCGGTGAAGATAAAAAGACTCGATGATCAAGCGTAAGATTATAGAAACCCCGCCCATCTTCTGGCTTACATGATCAGAGGAACAGATTAGAAAGTAGCGGCGATGACGGCGTCGATAGAAAAGACCACACTCTTCAACTCGTAAAGTCGTTCAGACTAGTCGAAGGCTGCAGCAAATAGAAGCTTGTTATCTGTCTCTCGAGATGCGCGCTATCGCCAGATTTGGTTGCAATGACAACGGTCCGGCCGGGTCGCGAAAAGCCCGTATGCGGGCGGAGTCAATAGACGAGGTTGACGGAGCTAGAATCGTAGATATCGATGATTTCGTCCGAAGCTTCCATTCACGGACATGTAGACTACTTGACAACAGCTCTCACAAGAATGTCGGGAATTGGTAGAAGCCGAACTATTTTTGCTAGAGAAAACAAGCATTGTATCCGTATTCAGGCACACTTTCGCTTGACGGGACAAGGCAAGACCCCTTGACAAATTTTAGGCGCGACTTATTGCAGATTTCCCCCTTTGCAAGGGGTAGGCTGATGCTTCAAGGGGGGCCAGCAAATGCCAGCTGGAGGCGTATGCAGCAATAGAGCGTAGGAAGTTACTATCAAAGCTCGCAAAGGGCCGAGCAGTTCTTTAAGGCTTGGAGTGAGAAACAGGTTCTAAAACGATGCAAATGTATTGAAGCTTTCAGAGTGCATGAGGTTGAAGGGCTCAAATGTTGTATCGTCAGTCGCTTACCATGTATTGTTGTGGTCGTGTTAAGGTGGACAGAACCCTGGCTGACAAGGTTCCATTGCAGTTTCCCGTCTGCTCCAAAGGGATGTAGCGTCGGGGATATGTAGCGGCCGACTATTCCGTGAGAGGCCCGAGAGAGCCGCCTGTATTCCATATCCCCAGGGCTGAATGAGGTACGACTCAAGAGGGTATTTGCTGGAGGCATCTTTGGTAAGACACCGTCCGCTACGAGAAGGGAGATGCGATATGATGTCCGAGGATTGATGTGAGAGCTCAGAGATAGTTATCATGGTGTGGATGAGAACAGAAGGTCATATGCGATTTATTATTCATGGATGATCAACCGCTTTGGACGATGGTGTATTAAAGCAACAACACCCGACCGCCTTGCTGGGGTTGTATGTACTTCCAGAAACCATAAGGCGAGTGAGGCGCGATGTAGGCATTCTAGGCATTGCAGAGCATGAAGCCTCAACGTTAGCTGGTAAAGGCAATGCAAGACAGCGCATCGCATAGGTCGACTTGAGAGCATCCATATTCCATCAATTTGTATGCAGGAGAAGGTAAGGTACTTTAGGGGTACATTCCGGGCAGATGAGTGAGTGCGTCGGATGGGCCGGGATCACGACTCCCCACGCCCACCCACCCACCACCAGCCTGTGCCCCAGGCACGCCCCTGGCACCCACTCTCCACTGCCATTTCCTTTCAACAGCGCTCGACAGCGAGTCCCGGCGGTTGTCTCGAGCGGGTACCGCCTGGAAATGGCCATCCCAGAGTGCTAAAGTCTCTGGCCTTTTGGCGGACACTCACTTTAACTGGCGGACGGGACGGGGACGGGGAGGGGTCTCTCCATGGAAAGTCCACCGTAGCTTTTTTTCCCTTGCCGCCCCGTTCTTCCTTTACCTCCTACTCAACTAGGCCAGGTTGGTTCCGTGGTTGCTTACACAATTCCCCTTGTACCGTACTTCCAGCCCATCTTCTCGCTCGCATCTCGTCACCATCAACAACCTTACCAAACTCTCCGCGTCTAGTCTACGTTCCTCTTCTTGCACCGTCTCGACGACTTTTAGACGGCCCTGGCGACGCCGTTTCATACCCGAACAACCAAACCCCGTCGTCGCCAATAGTACTTTACTGACGAGCAGCTGGTGTTGCTTCAATTGCACCTGCTCTATTCCCTTCGATCGATTCTCTCTCTCTCTCGACTCTGTCTGTTTGTACATAATCAGACGCTTCTTGCCTCGCTCGACTTCGACCCGCCCATTTTCTCCAATCTGGCTGGCATCGAGGGGCCGATCGGGCGCTTGCCCGCGACTTCATCATGACCACAACAACAACCTCTGACGGTCACCTTGCTCCTCAGGATGCTCGGGGTCCTGAGGATCCTCAGCTTCTCAGCGCCACTCAAAGATCGCGATGGGCAACCCAAAGAAAAAGTGTCAACAGCAGCAACAACAAGCGCAGCTCTCTCCTTGAACGCATGGGACATAAGAAGACTGGCTCAAACGAAAAGAACCCTCCCTCCGATGGATCCGACCCAAACAATGGCAACACTCAACCACCACAACCGAATCCTGAGGAGCTGGATGATGGTGATGATGATGATGAGGAAGAGGAGAACGAGAACAGGACTTTGTTCTTCAACCAACCTCTACCGAGCCAACTTCTAGATGAGCAAGGCAACCCAAGTCAAACATACACGCGAAACAAGATCCGAACAGCCAAATACACGCCGTTATCGTTCGTTCCTAAAAACTTATGGTTCCAATTCCACAACGTTGCCAACATCTTTTTCTTGTTCTTAGTTATCCTGGTCGTAAGTTGACCGCCTCCCTGGCCCCTATAACCCCGTAAATAACCTTTGACCATTTTATAGATCTTTCCTATCTTTGGTGGTGTCAACCCAGGTCTTAATGCTGTCCCTTTAATTTTCATTATCGCAGTCACCGCTATCAAGGACGCCATCGAAGACTACCGACGAACAGTTCTCGATATCGAGCTCAACAATGCTCCGGTTCATCGACTACGAAACTGGAACAATGTTAACGTCCTCGAGGGCGATGTTTCTACTTGGCGTCAATTCAAGAAGGCCAACTCCAAGTTCTTTGGTGCCATCTGGCGTGGCTTTCAGTCTCTATGGTCCAAGAAGGCAAAGCAAGAAATGGCCAAGCGTAAGAATGGACCGTCAGATGATGATGCTCCCCGACCTTCAGTTGAGACGCACCGAACTAGACAGTCTATGCGCCAGTCTATGGCATCCCCTTTCGCCGGTCGCGAGTCCTTCATGTCTGCCCGCGAAGACATTCAGATGACACCTGTTCCATCGCCATCACCCCAGGCTACACCGCATATCCAATTCGAGATGCCCGACCAGCAAGATGCGAAACGCGCAGCTGCCTTGATGCAGATGAAGTCTGACTTCATCAACTACAGTCACCCTGCGTCAGGTGCCCGATTCCAGAAGGATACTTGGAAAAGTCTTGTTGTTGGTGATTTTGTTCGCATCTATAACGATGAAGAGCTGCCTGCCGATGTCATCATCCTTGCTACTTCCGACCCAGATGGAGCCTGTTTTGTCGAAACAAAGAATTTGGATGGCGAAACTAATCTCAAGGTTCGCCAAGCTGTGCGTTGCGGACGATCGATCAAGCACGCCAGAGATTGTGAGCGCGCCGAGTTTATGGTCGAAAGTGAGGGTCCTCAGCCCAACCTTTACAAATACAACGGTGCTATCAAGTGGAAGCAACCCGTGCCTGGCTACCTGGACGACGAACCTGAGGAAATGACGGAACCCATTACTATCGACAACCTTCTCCTACGTGGTTGTAACCTTCGAAACACCGAGTGGATTGTTGGCGTCGTTGTCTATACCGGACATGACACAAAGATTATGATGAACGCCGGTATCACTCCTAGCAAGCGTGCTCGTATTGCTCGAGAGATGAACTTCAACGTTGTTTGTAACTTTGGCATCTTGCTTATCATGTGTTTGCTTGCTGCCATTATCAACGGCGTTGCATGGGCCAAAACAGATGCATCTCTGCACTTCTTCGATTTCGGATCTATTGGTGGAAGCCCCGCTATGAGCGGTTTCATCACTTTCTGGGCCGCCATCATCTTGTTCCAGAACTTGGTGCCAATCTCGCTGTACATCACACTGGAAATCGTTCGAACTCTGCAAGCTGTGTTCATCTACAACGATGCAGAAATGTACTACGAACCCATTGACCAACCTTGTATTCCAAAGTCGTGGAATATCTCGGATGATGTTGGTCAGATCGAATACATTTTCTCTGATAAAACCGGCACCCTCACCCAGAACGTTATGGAGTTCAAGAAGGCCACAATCAATGGACAGCCTTACGGCGAGGCGTATACAGAAGCACAAGCTGGAATGCAGAAGCGACTCGGTGTCGATGTTGAGAAGGAAGGCGAGAAGGTTCGCGCTGAGATTGCTGATGCCAAGCTTCGCGCTTTGGCAGGCCTTCGTAAGATTCACAACAACCCGTACCTTCATGACGATTCCATGACTTTCGTCGCACCCGATTTCGTTGCCGATTTGGCTGGAGAGTCTGGCCCTGAGCAGCAAGCGGCAAACGATTATTTCATGCTCGCTTTGGCTCTTTGTCACACAGTCATGGTCGAGAAGGTTGACGGCGAGGAGCCAAGGATGATCTTTAAGGCACAATCACCAGACGAGGAAGCTTTGGTCGCCACTGCTCGAGATATGGGATTCACTGTTTTAGGAAGCTCTGGTGAAGGTATGAACCTGAACGTCATGGGCGAAGACCGGCATTATCAGATTCTCAACACGATCGAATTCAACTCTAGTCGAAAGCGAATGAGTTCAATTGTCAGGATGCCCGATGGTCGAATTATTCTCTTTTGTAAGGGCGCCGACAGTATAATCTACTCGCGTCTGAAACGAGGAGAACAGAAGGAGCTCAGAAAGGCTACTGCTGAACATCTTGAAATGTTTGCCCGGGAGGGTCTCCGAACACTTTGCATCGCACACAAGGAAGTTTCCGAGCAGGAGTACCGAACGTGGAAGAAAGAGCATGACGCAGCAGCATCTGCTCTGGAAGAGCGAGAGGAGAAGCTGGAATCTGTGGCCGAGCTGATTGAACAAGATCTCTACCTCATCGGCGGTACAGCTATCGAGGATCGTTTGCAAGATGGAGTTCCTGACACAATTGCCCTTCTGGGTAACGCTGGTATCAAGCTTTGGGTTCTTACTGGTGACAAAGTCGAGACGGCTATCAACATCGGTTTCTCATGTAATCTTCTCAATAACGACATGGAGTTGATTCACATAAAGGTGGATGAGGACGAGTCAGGTGAGATTGCCGATGAAACATTCTTCGACATGGCCGAAAAAATGTTGGACGACAACCTCCAAACGTTCGGTATTACTGGTAGCGACCACGATCTTGCACTCGCCAAGAAGAACCATGAGCCGCCTGCCCCCACACATGGACTGGTTATCGATGGTTTCACACTCAGATGGGTTCTCAACGATCGCCTGAAACAGAAGTTCCTTCTGCTTTGCAAGCAGTGCAAGTCTGTCCTATGCTGCCGTGTTAGTCCCGCCCAGAAGGCTGCCGTGGTAGCCATGGTCAAGAACGGCCTGGATGTCATGACTCTTTCCATTGGTGACGGTGCCAACGATGTTGCTATGATCCAGGAAGCTGATGTTGGTGTCGGTATTGCTGGTGTTGAAGGTCGTCAGGCTGCTATGTCTTCTGATTATGCGATCGCTCAGTTCCGTTTCCTGTCAAGATTGGTACTCGTCCATGGCCGATGGTCTTACCGTCGTCTTGCGGAAAGTATAAGCAACTTCTTCTACAAGAACATGGTCTGGACTTTCTCCATCTTTTGGTTTGAGATCTATTGTGATATGGATATGACCTATCTCTTCGACTACACCTACATCCTCATGTTCAACTTGTTCTTTACATCGATTCCTGTCGCTATCATGGGTGTCCTGGATCAGGATGTTTCTGACAAGGTATCCCTTGCCGTTCCCCAACTCTATCGTCGAGGTATCGAGCGACTGGAGTGGACCCAGCTCAAGTTTTGGTAAGTGAATATTCTCTAAGGAGATGATTATTTATACTAATATGTCAAAGGCTTTACATGATCGATGGTGTCTACCAGTCCATCATGGTGTTCTTCATTCCTTACCTTCTCTTTATGCCTGGTACCTTTTTGACCGCGAATGGCCTTGGCTTGGAGGACCGCCTTCGATTTGGTGCCTACGTTGCTCACCCTTCTGTTATCACGATCAACATGTACATTTTGATCAACACCTATCGGTGGGACTGGCTGATGGTGCTGATTGTTGTCATCTCGGACCTTTCAATTTTCTTCTGGACTGGAGTCTACACGTCGTTCACCTCTTCGGTATTTTTCTATGGAACCGCCGCCCAAGTCTACGGAGAAGCAACTTTTTGGGCTTGCTTCTTTCTGGTCCCGGTTATCTGCCTCTTTCCGCGATTTGCCATCAAGGCTCTTCAGAAAGTGTATTGGCCTTATGACGTGGATATCATCCGTGAGCAGGAGAGAATGGGCAAGTTCGCTCACCTCTACCAAACAGCTGAGTCGAGTGATCCTCCTACCGCCGACACGAAGAGCGACAAGTCAAAATCATCCAAGAGCTCAAGGAGGTCGAAGAAGATGCCAAAGCATGTGGCCTACGGCAGTGTCGACGAGGACCTACGGCCCATCTACCCTCCTTCAACGGCGACACGCACTACGACATACAATCAACACAGTCAGAACGGTAGCGACTCGACTAATTATACGGCGCACCGCATATCACTGGATGTACCTATGCAAGGTCGGCCCTCGGTTGACCGTGCGCGACCGTCCTACGACCGTATGCGAGCTTCGATGGATAGGGTCAGGCCCAGCTTTGAAGCCAGCAATGACTTCACATCAGCAGCGCGGTTGTCGAGAATCGAGTCAAGTCAGTCGCAAGGAGGCCGGTTCCGCCCTCGTCTAAGAGGGCTTTCGCTGACCAAGAGTGCGAACCTGTAAGAGGAGATCTGTGACCTCGACTCAACTCTTGGACCTCCCCTGTATATTGTGTCCAAGCATGGCTGACGACACTGCTCCGGTCTTCCGTTGCCGCGTTTTATTTCTGTCGCCCTTTTCCTGCTCTTGATATCCCAGGTCTTACAGGGGCCAGTGATGCACTTATGATCTGCATGAGCGATCTACGCGTTGCTTTTCCCCGGTCTTTGTTTCAACGCTTATGCTTATGCGCTAAAGCACGCAACGAAGACGACGAGGTCGAATTATTTCTTTTTACCTCTCCCAAGCTTTGTTCTAGGGGGTTGCTTTACACGCAGGGCGTTATAAAGGGGATATGCAAAAGGGGTGTTTGCTTTTTTTTGTATGAAGTGTTTCTTGTTGACTTCGGTATTATCACTTTTAGTTTCTCGTCTTTCTTATCGTTTCACAATTACTTTTTGCATTTTGTTTTAGAGCTGAAGAGCAGCAAACCCATTCCCTGACGAAGAAATATTTCATTATTGCGCGGTCGAAGGAGTGGGGGAGGGAGGAGGGAAGAGGGCGGAGGGGAAGGAGGCGAGAAGCGATACAGTTTGACCATGACCGGTGTCAAGGAGAGAAGGTGTCACCAATCGAAAAGAAAGACAGAAGTAACAGCGCAGGAGTGGGCGACGGCATTAGGGGAGGTGAGATGCTATACATAAACAGCGGTTATATAATCAGGTTGTCCGTTACTTTTGGAGACCAGACATGAAAATCAATAAGACGATATGCAAATTCAAGTTTGAATAATTAATTAATAATTCCCAGTATTGGTAGTGACAACCCGCTGTTTATGTATGCGTTTGTTCATGCTCGAGGTAGGAACGAAGTGGTTCGAGTTGAAGCAATATCAACTGATGACTGATGCTTGGAAGCGCGAGTACGAATACGGCACAAGTGTCCCACAGCGGTCAAGGCTTGGCAGGAACAAATGGACTCATGCGGGAGGTCCCTGAAGGTACGTACCTTGACTTGGGGGAAGACATCACTTCCACTTTAAGAACATCCACCCTGCGACTCAGACGAGCTCCAGTATCGCATGGTATAAAGGGGACGTTGGGTTTTCTGCGATCAAACGTGCCTCGTTGTTTCTATCAAGGTCAATTGGTCGTCACAGAACTTGCGATGGAGCATCAAGCACAAGAACAAGAGCCGTTGCTTCTCAAAGTTTGGCGACTATGTAGCGAGTTTGCTGCAGAGCACAACATCTCGTACGTTCCAACATTCGTTTCGTTACTTGCCATTGACCTTGATTATTCGACTAACTCACCCCCCGCAGGCAATCTACAGTATCTGCTGTTGGAACAGTTGCCGCCGTTCTCGTTGCAACCCTTATACTCCGCCTCACGAACGCCATCGCCGTCGCCTCCATCTCAGCTGCTACCGCTCGTCCTCGCAAGTACACTGTCCCCGCGCCCAAGGCTCCCGAGCCTCGCACCACTGTCGATGTCCCGTCTGTCAAGGTTTCTGGTAGCTCGGCTGTCCAATGCTATGCTCCAGCTACGGGTCAGTTTCTAGGCCACATCAACCCTTCTACGCCTGCAGCCATCGACCGAGCCGTCTCTGCTGCTGCGACTGCGCAGAAGACATGGGCCGAGACCACCTACGAACAGCGCCGAGCTGTGTTACGCTCGCTACTGCAGCATGTCCTCGACAATGCTGAGCAGATTGTCCAGATTGCTTGCCTCGATAGCGGAAAGACCATGGTGGATGCCCAGCTTGGAGAGATTCTTGTTACGGCGGAGAAGTTGAAGTGGACTCTGTCTCATGGTGAGGTGGCATTGCGCCCCTCGCGCCGTCCCACCAACTTCCTTATGATGTACAAGCGCAACACGGTTCACTACGAGCCTCTTGGCGTTGTTGCTGCTCTTGTCAGCTGGAACTACCCCTTCCACAACTTCATCGGTCCTGTCATCAGCGCTCTCTTCTCCGGCAACGGTATTCTTGTCAAGGTTTCCGAGCAGACGGCCTGGTCTAGCCAATACTTTACCAACATCGCCCGCGGCGCCCTGATTGCCCATGGCCATGACCCTCAACTTGTTCAAACCGTCGTGTGCTGGCCTCAAACGGCTGGACATCTAACTTCTCACCCTGGTATCAGCCATATCACCTTCATCGGATCCCAATCTGTCGCCCATCATGTTGCTGCCAGTGCGGCCAAGAGTCTTACTCCTGTTGTCGCCGAGCTCGGTGGTAAGGATCCCTTCATTGTTCTTGACTCCGCCTCTCGTGACCTCAAACGTATTGCTGAAATCATTCTTCGCGGAACTTTCCAAGCTGCTGGGCAGAACTGTATTGGTATTGAGCGGGTTATCGCACCTAGCGCTATCCACGACAGGCTCGTCGAAATGCTTGCTCCCCGAGTTAACGCTCTCCGCCTGGGCCCTGACGCCGATGTTGGTGCCATGATCTCTGATGCTTCCTTCGACCGCCTGGAAGATCTCATCGCCGAGGCTGTCTCGCAAGGTGCTCGTCTCCTCGCCGGCGGCAAGCGTTACAATCACCCCGAGTATCCCAGTGGTCACTATTTCCAACCTACCTTCCTCGCCGACGTAACCCCCGACATGCGTATTGCACAAAATGAGTGCTTCGCCCCTGTTCTTACCCTGCTCCGCGCAAAGTCATCTTCCCCCGAAGACATCCTCTCCATTGCCAATGCCCCTAACTTTGGCCTTGGTGCTTCCGTTCACGGTTCTGAGCGCGATCCCAATCTACAGCCTATTGTTAAAGGTCTCCGTGCTGGCATGGTCGCTGTCAACGACTTTGCTGTCTACTACGCTGTTCAACTACCCTTTGGCGGTGTTGGTGGCTCTGGCTACGGCCGATTCGCAGGCGAGGAAGGTCTGCGTGGTCTTTGCAACGCGAAGGCTATCTGTGAAGACCGCTTCGGCTGGCTGGGCATCCGCACAAGTATTCCTCCTCCTGTGCAGTACCCAATTAAGAGTCAGTCCGACAGTTGGAAGTTCACACATGGTGTTGTGGAATTGGGATACGGTGCGCCTATCCGAAAGCTTCAGGGTCTTGGTAAGATCCTCGCCAATATGTAGATTGAAGGCCGATATTATTACGTCCAAGCATCTTCGAACGAGCCCAACGATAGGGCAATATTAATTAGACTGAGTGTGCATGATCTTTGGGCTATGCTTGGGGGAATAACCAAGAAAGAGGGTGAACATAATTCCCATGAGCTATGAGCGAAACCAAGGAATTGAAATGGAAATAATAATGCCTAAAAGACCACTGTCATCACCCTCTCCGCCTGTGATACTTTGACTCCCCTGCTCGAGCTAAACGATATTGGCCTCAACGTCACTTTCATATAACATGGTAAGGTGCATTTGAAGAAGCAGGACTCGGGTCAATGCCTGTCTTAAGAGTGTTCATCCTGTACAACTCCATCATCGCCCCCTAGCCAGCTGGGGTTGACTTTCGCATCACTCAACTTGGCTAGTCATGGGGCACTCCCTGATATCTATTCATAATTTCATTGATCAGTCACTAACAACTTCACGCAAAGTATCGCAAAACTATCAAGTACAAAGGTACTGTTCGTTAAGATCTTATGTATCTACCTAGGAGATCTCCTAGACAATCAGATCCTTCAGTACATCGCCGGTTGGGATGCCTCCTTTCTCGCTTTCTTTACGGCGAACTCAGAACCGTACTTTCTCTGCCCCAAAACTACAGGACCAACTGATCTAGCAGGCCCATCATAGGTAGCTTGCTAATTTGTGTTCTCATAGCATATCAAGAACTTACCAAGCGGCAGCGGCAGGAACATTGGAGGAGGTATCATCCCAAACACCAGCCTTGCCTTTGTCACCCGCACCCCAAGCATCACCACCGCCAGCCTTAACACCATCATCGCCACCACCCCAAGCATCACCACCGCCAGCCTTGATAGGATCGACGCCACCGCCCCAAGCATCAGTGATAGCTTCATCGTTACCATTACCTTCTCCCCAGGCGCCGCCAGCGTCTCCAGCACCAGCGTAATCGTTCGGATCAAAGTCCGAGTCGGCTTCGAATTTGAGTTTCTCGCGAGCTTCACCCTCCGGGACATGATGCTGAAGGAACTCGGGAATCTCCTGATCCGTTTCGAGGAGAGTTCGGGTCAAGACGCTCCCGATCGCCTCGTCACGCTCAGAGAAGAAAGACGTAGCGACTCCACGATGGCCAATACGACCAGTTCGACCTAGTTATGTTAGCGAGGAATTACAAATGCGAGGGAGCTAGTTCATACCGATACGATGGGTGTATTCTTCAATACCACCATAGTCAATGGACGGCAGATCATAGTTGATTACGTGAAGCACGTTCTGAACGTCAATACCACGGGCTGTGACGCCGGTGGCAATCAAGATAGGCGCATTGCCAGATCGGAAAGAACGCATAGCGGCTTCGCGTTCCTGTTGGGTGCGGTCACTGTGCATGGAAGTGACTGGCAGTTGCATGTTGAACAAAAAGTCGTCCAGGTTGTCAGCAGCCTGCTTACTGTTGACGAAGATGATGGTACGAATACCATGCATCTCTTCCAGCAGACCAACCAGAAGTTCACGCTTCTCGTGAGCCTCTGCCTGCAAGACGATCTGCTTGATATTGGCAGTGGTGCTCCCGGCACGGCCAACACGGAAGCGGACATGAGAAGCAGCAAGGTAATTCTTCGCAAGATCACGGGCGGCCTTGGGGAACGTAGCGGAGAACAAACTGAACTTCACGTTTCCCTCATCTTGCTCTGTCGGACGGTCAGTTGATAGCTCTTAGTGTTTACATGCTGGTTTACTTACCGCCACCGGAGAGGATAGGGTTGAGTTCTTCCGCCCAGTCGTCATTGAGAAGCTCATCAGCTTCGTCGATCACCATGTACCGCAGGCGGCGAAGGGTGAGATTCAGAGGACGCTGGATGAAGTCCACCAACCGCCCAGGGGTTCCAACCAGGATGTCACAGCCTTTGCTCAGTAGAGAGGTCTGGGCACGAACGGGTACGCCACCATAGACGACACAGGGTCGCAGCATGGTACGGTAACAAAGCTTGCGAGCTTCGTTGAAAATCTGGAGTGCCAACTCGCGTGTGGGAACCACAATCAAAACCAGAGGCTCAGCCACAACTTCGTCCACACCCTCACGGAAGGTAAGGGGGTTTGGCCGGAAAGCGGCAAGCTTCTTCGCCTTGCCCATCAGTTTACTCAAGATAGGAATCAAGTACGCGGCCGTTTTTCCAGAACCTGATGGCAAGTTAGCAGGCTTCACAAACCCGACCAAAGATATTACACACCGGTCTGGGCGATGCCGATGACATCGTGTCCTTGTAGGATCGAGGGAATGGTGAACTTCTGGATAGGAGTTGGGTTGTCATATCCACACAGCTCGATGTTCTCCAACATGGCAGGGTGAATGCCACCGGTCTTGAAGGAGCTGATGGGATCAATCTTGGTTGGCCCTTCCTGCTGAACTTCAATGCTCTCGATGCTATGGGAAAGTCAGCCAGTTCGCGAATAAGAGGTATTTTAATACTAACCGAGAAAAGTCCAGTCCAATGCGGTCATGGCGAGTTGCAGGATCGCCGAAAAGCTCAAGCTCCAGTTCAGGATACTTGGGGCCGACATCACCATACTCATCTTGCCAGGCGTAGGCCCGAGCATTGCAGCCCCATTCCTGGCTTGGATTTCCAGTAGCCATGGAGGTGTAGTCGATGGCCTGCGGTTCAGCCCATCTTCCGCGGGAAGCATCATAACCCTGACTATCTCCCTTTACGGCCTGAGCGGTGTCGGGGCCGTTGGGGATTTCGCTGGTAGTAGGAAGCACTTCGACCATGGCGTCAGACATCGTGGATAGCGCTGTGATTGGAATAGTTAGATATGTAGAGTAGAGGCTATCGAGCTAGGCATCAAGGGCTGAGCACGATTGGAAAACAGGCGACTTACTTCGATGTTTGGTTTCTGTTGAGGGTCGAAACGTAGTTGAGGCTGAAGACAGTCCGCTGAGAGAGAAATTATCAGCACTAAGCCCACATAGAAGTTGGGGAACAGAGAGGCGTGTGCTAACAAAGAAGAAAGATAAAGGAAGGAGAGGGGAAGGAGATAGAACAGGTTGGGGGGAAACAAGTCAAAACAAAGCGCAAGAGGGTGAGGGCATACCAGGCAAATGCTTGTTGATACAACACGAAATACAGCTCAGTAATGCTAAGCTGGTATGAAAGTTGAATGAAGAAGGGAGAGAAATTATCTGACTCTTCTCTAATGAGGCGAGATGAGGCAGATAGAAAGGAATGAGAAGTGCGGAGGTGGAGGTGGAGGTGGAGGTGGAAGGGGGAAGGAAGGAAAGAGAGGGAAGGAGGGGAGGGGGCGATATTTATATTGCTGCCTGCAACGCGTGAATGTGCGTGCTGATTCACTGTATCTCTAGGCTTGGGCACCTGTGCGCTAATGAACGGAGTGAATCTGTTTGCTTGCTCAAAGGCAGGTGCCCGTGCCGGTTTGCAGTGATGTGCAGGCTGCCTGCCACTGGCAGAAATCTTGAGCACCTATGGATAAAAGGCGAAGGCACCACCTGGATGAGAAACTGCCTACCTATTAGTTGGCAGAGAGGCAACTTAGGTAACCTGACTTCGTTTGAAAAGTACCTAGGTACTTAAGTTTGCCAAGTGAGTGTTTGTGTTGCAAATCGGGAGTGTGAAGAACGACTTGATGGTCGATTATTTGTTGACGAATTGAGGAAATTCGATATGCTCTTCAAAGTTCAATGTCAATAGTACATCTAATATCTGTGCGATATAATTGAAAGATTCCTTGTAGTGTTTCTATCATCTTCAATGCGTTTACCCCTGAGTATCAGATATTGCAAACGAGGAGTCTATCTTCCTACTGGAATCTTCAACCAGAAATATCAAAGTCTAGCCAAGGGATTAATAGTCAACGTCAAATTATAGATGCATATTAATCCATTACTCCTAAGAAGAATCCGCCATCAGTCAACTCTTGGCCAGTTCTCCTGAAAAGCTTGCAGTGCAAATGAAGCACTGGTCGTGGCTCCATGTCTAAACCTGGGATGTTCCAAAAATCGAGAAGCCATAAATTGATCTATTGATATTCTTTACGTGTAGATATGTTAGGTCTACGAGCCTTGATAATACAAATCGCCAGCTCTTGGAGTACAGCATATCTAGTTAAGTCAGTCGCATATCACATAAAGCCCACGCATCAAAGCTTGTAGTGCTTGAGCATGAATTCAGCTAATAATAGGGAGCTTGCTTCCCAGATGGATCCAAACCGTAAACATTATTATAAAACCTATCAAAAGTCTCTTACCAAAGACTCAGAAGATCCTGGGTATCCATCGCCTTTGAACTCTCATATTCACCCATCCCATCTTGGAGCACTCTATCAAGACCAGCTGCCGCTCGACCAGTAGCGCCGCCTTCCTTTTTTGCTTGATCTGCTCCTTTCATAACTGGCTCCAGAAACCGCCGCTCAAAGACTCGTTGTCTGGCGTCTCGGCTAGGGTACATCTCTCCCTCTTCATCTCGCCGGGTACCGTACAAATTGAGATACTCAAAGGCATTTGAATCCTGGGGAATTCGATACAAGTTATCCCAAACTTCTGACTCGTCTTCGGGGATCTCAGCCTCGGCTCGTAAGCCAGCTTCTAGGAACCGTGATAGCGTGGCGATTTGGCGGGCATATGTTGCAGCGTCCTTGGCGCGTAGACCAGATCGAGTGCCAGAGGACCATCCAGCCTTCGGGTTTGTCAATGCCCATCCCATCATGGCGCAGAAACTGTTCAACGTTTTCACCCAACCACCAGGACACACGATCAAGTCGTTCTCCGCAACATCCAGAAGCCATTCCATCACACCAAGCGAGTCGTTGCTGATGTCCGCAGAAAGATGTGTCATGCCTGCTCGAGTAAACATGACAGCCTGTTCAACACTGTGTCTGATCTCCGCAGGCGGGAGTTCCCTGAGAAGTTTGAGAAGTTGACTCCGGACTGGTGTCGAGCTATCGGAGATCAAGGGGAGTAACTTGGAAAGAATTGCGTGTGTTCCTACGGGGTTGATGGGAGGTTGTGATGAAAGCTGTGAAGTAAGGTATGCTAGCGACTCACGCCTCTGTTTATCGGATTTCGATGAAGAGGCGAGTGACAGACTGTGCTTGAATTGTTGAACTACATCGGGTGCGACTGTTGAAAGCGACTGATGTCCCATCACAATAGCTGTAATTGTCAGAGAAGTCTGTGGATGAGCACACGGGACCATGCTTACCCTTTGACTTAAAACTTGTGTCTGTGAAATTGGAAGCTTTTGCCTTCTCCTTTCCCACCTTGAACTTCGGTTTCTATACAATTGTTAGTTCACACTCAAGAATAAAGGCGGTTGGAATCCTACTTTGAAGTCCTGCTGCTTCTCGCGCTTCTTCTTGTTGCTGGACCCCATTATTTCGGTTCAATTGCAAGGATGAGTAGAAAGTATTATGAGAAGTTGTGACGGTCTTGTGATGCCTGGCAATGCCAACGATGAGATATGCTTTGTACACTGAGTTTAGATTATTTGATCGTCTACTGATAAGATCTACTTTCCTTGTTGGGTTTCTGAAATTTTGGCGGTGTCCAGTGGCAGAATATATGTCCTGCCCCGCGGCGTCACTACAACCCAAGCCTCCAACCACAGGGGACGATAACGTTGCGATAACCAGCAGCTATACCGAAGCAACATCAAACCACGCTTTCAAAATGGCCGACCCATCACTGGTATACCGCGTCAAAGCTTATCGTTGCAATCATTCAAACTAACAAAAAAAACAGACAAACGGGCAGGATGCCCTGGAAGAGAAACTCGGCCGTTTATCGAAGAAACCTGGTGTGAAAGCTAGCATTGTCCTCGACCGAGCTACAGGCACAATACTCAAAACCAGCGGGCAAGTCGACGCCCTCCAGACTTCCAAGTCTCGAACCACTTCGACTGCAACATCATTTACAAATGACGTTCCGGCGCTAGAGGAGAGCGAAACGCGAGGAGTCGAGCAGTTCGCGGCGATCGTCTGGAACTACGTGAACAGCTCTGGAAGCTTGGTTCAGGAGCTGGACGGTGAGGTGAGGATAATGTCTGACATTACGCAAGCTCAAGGCTGACACGCAGTAGGATGAGGTGAAGCTTCTAAGGTTACGAACAAGGAAGCAAGAATTGGTCATTGTACCGGATGCTAAGTATCTGCTCGTGGTTGTGCATGACACACCTCCAGCTTGAGCTTTGGAACATGCTTATACAATTCTTACCAATGTTTCTGCGATTCATGACCACCCACTCAGCGTCCCTCGCCGAAGGGCTGAGTCGATGTATTCCTTGCTTCGAGAAAGACATTATGTTTCATCGCTGTCTATCAGGGAGTAAGACGGCCCATAGGTTCGACGAGATGCAAGGTCCAATGTGGGTGTGGCAATTCGGAATGTTTTGAATAGCACAAGAGATGGTGAACGAAATTGTGCTCCAGAGGTTGGGGAGAGTGGATGCATCTGCGGTACTCAAAAGAAGCAGCGGCAACATGGGTGAGTTGGGCTGGAGTTTGCGCCTTTGCGGCTATCCCGCTACCCGATTTCTCATTTTAACTTACTTACCTTGCGTCCCGTCAATTCACTTGGGAGCCATGATGGGCGCGCGCAATCCGGCCGGATATACAGCATACGCGCATGAGGGACAGCGAAGACTAAGAAATCCGCTGCTGCAGGTTGCCGTGTGTTTCGAAAGGTTTATTGGGCCGATCAATTACAACTGGGTGGTGCCCCGTGTTTCACAAGGGGCGCAATGACACCGAAAACAGTAGTGGTCGGAGTGGAAACGCTAAGGAGCCGTTGGAAAAGACCTCATGGTGGTCAGGACAGTCAAGGACCGCACTTACAGCAGATATCGGCAACCAACGCAATTGAACAATGATTTCGGTCCAAACTTGTAACGGAGAGAGTTACGGAAGTGAGTTGCTTGATCAGTGACAATTCGGCGACGAACAAGGGTCATCAACGGTGCACACCGTAGGTCCTGGAGCATGGAAAAACAGGACGCACGTTCACATGCACGATCCTGGCCAAGTGGGCATCGGTGCAGAACGGAGTTTGGCATTGTTTAGAGTTACCTGGCTGTAAAAGAAGGTTATCAGGAGAGCAGGGCTGATACAAGGTGAAAAGTCAAAACATCAGCTCTCTAACAGTTAAAAGGGCTAATAACTAGTTATAGTATTAACTTACTTTCCAGTTGACCAAGCCCAGATACCGACGTTACATCCCGATATCCTTTATGCTAGCTCCGATGTCGTAACGTGAAACTCACAGGGCTCCCAACGTCGACTAGTGATTCCTATTCCTCATCGAGTCTGCGATAGTCGCCAACATCTTCGCCGACGCGGTAGAATCCTCCTTGGTTCGCTTCTCGCAACGGACGGTGGTTTCGAAACACGTCGGCTTATTCCTCCACTTCAGTACCTTGGTTTCCGCCAGAGGCCCACAAACTCCCGCCGCAGTCCGTCCTCCCCGCCAGCATCAGGATTTGAGCTTGAGGCTGATGGCGGCATGTGGGTGACAGAAGGAACAAGCCCGGAACTCTCTCTAATTGATGATCTCTGTAGCGAGTAAGGTATCACAAAACATCCATACGGATACTTGAATTGATTATCTAGGTAACCTGGAACTCAGGTATTTTTAGCCACACGCACTATTCCGTAGCATAAGAACATGAGAGAGAAAAAGGTTTATCCTACATTACCTAGTCGAGCTAAACTGTAGGTTTGTATGCGTATGGCCAGAAGAAGCACACACTGGCATGATTGATACATACGTAGACAGTGTCCACCCTGTCTCGTCAGGGTCAATGCTTGCACTCGCGGACACTAGGGCCTTTGAAACTTCTATTCTGATCATCGGCATATTACTGTACATCCAGTGCTGTGACGTGTGTACAATATATGTAGGATAGGCCCTGGGCAATATGCCTGCCTCGCCGCTGGATCCAGGCCTGTAAATACAACTTGACAAGTCTCTTATACGACATTGCATCTATGCGAATCGCAGATCTCTTTGGTTTTATCTATATTGCCCCGGTGCCACAGCCCACGATCTTCCAGGTTGAAGGCCCATGTCCCGAACTGCGCAGGCCTCCTAGGTAGTTATCCACGCGCGTGGGGACTGTTGCACGAACAAGAGAGGAAGCGGACACGAGAGAAGTCGGTAGAGGGAATCGCATCTGCTGCACGGGATTGTGCACCAATGACCTGAGACAGCTGTTGGACTCCTGAAAAGCATTGTATGCTTAGCATATACATACGTACGTGGATTAACCGGTGAAGAAGCAAATTTTATAGAAAGACTCACGCGATGCCAACAATGGCTCCGCCTGTTCTCCGCCGACTGATCCTTTTCAAGATCAAGCCCCTATCAGTATTTCAATTCAAATCCTAATCCTAATACAAACACCTGAGGGTTTGTCAAAGACTGAACGTTTTGGGCCCAGTTTGAGTCGGTTTTCAACAAAATACGCAACACATACGAGGAACACGTAACTGACAGCAGGACCAGTTAGGAACATAGGAGAGGCCATTCACATCTCAGACTCGTTTACTTTACCCAAAGCGGGCTTGATGTAGCCTGTTCCCAAGTCGACCAGCCCACTATCGTCAATATCAGTCTGATCTTTCGGCGGCGGATGCCCGCAGTACGTCGAGGTTGATTTTATGGAAAGGCCGAGGATCCTTCTCACCAAGATCGCATAATGCCACTTAGCAAATCCAGGCCGTCTCTACGACCATCGGCCATAAGCAGCTTCAGCAACACCAGCAACAAGTCAAACGGCAAAGAGGACAAATCATGGTTGCAATTGGCTGAGGATGATAAGGAAACCACCACAAGGAAACGACAGCATGAGCGGCAACGATTCCAGGCACAACCTCAAAGAGGCGCCACCGCAGCCAGAAGTCCGACCAAATCCCCAACTGATATAACGGGATTTCAGAACAGGAATTATGAGAATGATGATGTTGCTGAATCAAGCGCCATTGGTGCATCTACGTCTCCGTCTCAGTCTCCGACTTCATCAACCGCAGGTCGATTTACCCGGCCAGATTACCTACTCCAGGACTTGCTTACACGGGCAAAGAAGCGTGTAAAGGATCGCAGAGCAAGGGGCGATGAAGACGTAAGTCAAGATTCTGATCAACTGTTCCTGATAATACACGCACTATTCCTCATCATGACTACAATCTGCATGTCACCCCTGGTGAAGCGCGCATTGGAGAGAAAGAACATCAGGCCACTGCAGTGAGTGCTCAGATCAGCCAACCACTGTCGCGTGCTAGGACGATCTTTTTTTTTTTTTGCTTGGTGTCAGGTCATGCCATTGCTATTAACAGCCCTGAATTGGCCCCTCAATGGCGTGTCATGTCTCCGGGAGATGGATGTCATGATGGCCCAATGTCGACTCAATTGACTCGGGGTCTTTTCTTTTCTTTTCATTTTTCTTTTCATCCTTCCTTCTCTTCTTCCAACACTGCATCACAGCTTGTATTCTCTACACTCTCAATTGCTTTGCATCACTTCTTTTTCTTCAGAATTTATACCTGATTGACTCAACTAACCCTCCCTTGCTGCAACCAGACCGCCACCAACACCACTACAACCTCAACTGCCATCTCCCCGCATTCTCCTCCGCCACGCGCCGCTCCCCCCGACCGAGGCTTCCGCCGCAAGGGCCCACCCCCAGCTACAACGAGCAGATCCCAAGGGACTACTAAGACGCCTTCATCGTCACAGTCGCCGTCACACTCACCACGGGCTCTTACTTCCCCGCGTTCACCCCCGGACCAGAACAAGCCTCTTCCTCTTCCTCCTCCTCCTCCCCCGAACCCGGGTTCGCTATCCGAAAAGGAAAATGCTACTTCTCCTCCGCCCAACCCCGTTTTGAAACTAAACAGAATCATGTCTACCCTCACCGAGACCGAGATCGAGAAGCTCTTCTCCGGTGCCCCTCAGTACTTTGCCCGCAGCGAAGGGCATTGTTCTGGTGCTCCCAATCCCAGTGTCGCATTCCCCTTCGACGAGGCCTTGGAGATTCGCGATCTCACTGATCATGTGCAAATTGAAGATCGAGCTTGGAGTGGCCTCACAGCAAACCCCCACCTGACTCGTGATCTCAATCAAGATGCCGCTGCCCGGGCGAAAGCTGTCGATAACCGCAAGGCCCATTTCTTTATCCGATGTCGGGAACGCCCCAACATGTTGAGTATGCAAGGGTTAGAGAAAGGTACTATGGGTTTCTCAGCTGCCCTCGAAATCGCTGTTGGAGACGCTCTAGAAGAGGAACAATTTGGATTTGACAGTGTTGGCAAGAAGGCACATGCCATTGTCGAGGCACGTGAACGCATGCTTTCACCTCTGGGCTATTTGCGTCGTCTCCCCGAGACAGAGCTGCTGGATCGTCTCAAACGAAACGCCGAGCTATACAGAAACAATGACCTTCGTCAGAAAACTTCAATCCAAACTTACCAGGACCTCTTTCATACTTTTATGCGCCCGTCCAATTCAGTTGTCGATAAGCGCGACCACTATAGCTTGACCAACCAGATCAATGCCCTGATCAAGTGTCTTGGTACCGCCAACGTCTGGTTTGATTTCACCCACGTAGAGTGGAGGATCAGATTGGGTCAAATTCTCTGGGGAGGAGAGGATAACGACGAGCTCGAGGATACTTCTTCCATCCATGATGCCAGTAATGCCAGTGAGCGGGTTGAGGAGAAGCACTGGCTTCTCCTGCAAATTCTCGTGGCTACTGAGCTACTCATTCGTTTAGACGCCATCACTGAAGGCGAGGAATATGGAGTCGAAGCTTTCCGGCCAGTCGATGTTGTACACTTTGAGAGGGCTGCCACCCCCATGGTGAAATGGTCTCTGCATCTTGCCCGCAGCTGGTTGGACAATATTGAGATTGAAAAGGTCAAAGAACCTACTCCAAGCGATGCCCCAAAAACGGATGGAACGGCTACGCCTCCTCCAGCAACAGGATGGCTTGGCTCGCTCTTTAGCAAATTTACTTTCCGGCAGCATCATGAAGATAAGACGTCACCTACTCACAGCTATACTATCAAAGGCCGGAATCCACAACAACAGGTGGATGGGCTTACTCACTTCGCGAAAAAGTTGCTATGGCCCGATATCGACACATACGAAGGACTCATAGCGAACAACGCCCGGAAATCAATCATTAACTCTGGACCCCCTCCCGCTCCCACGGCTACATCCAAAAATGACCCCAAAACGTCTGAGACCAATGGATCCAAGAGATCGCTGTACTTTGGGGCATGGGATCACCCAGAAAGCCAGAAAGATAAGTCTCGACCTCAGCGACGAAAACTTGCTGCGGCGCTTCATCCCTCTGGATGGCTCTCTAAATCTTATATCTACGGCTTGATGCTACCCGGAGATGGCGTGTGTCATTTCCTCATGGCTACGCTACTCGAGAACGATAGCAAGGCAATGGAACGCTTGGGCTCGTTCGCCAACTTGTGCGGAGGGTTTGTGTACTGTGGCAAGAGCTTCTGGAGTACATCATGCATAGTGGGCCGAGTCATCGCAGCAGGTCAGGGTTCTGCTGAGTGCATGGGTTGGGTTTCTAGTGACATTCTACCGCTTGGCATAAATGAGGGCTGGGTCAATATCGAGGTTGAAGATGTAGCTGGTAAGCCCCAATGATCTCGACATCATGAAAATCTACTGACAGACAGCAGAGGACAAAGCCCACCTAGGCAAGAAAGCGAGACTCTGGGCAAAGAAGCGAGTTGAACGAGAGTCTTCCATTCTTGGAGATTCGGATGAATACTCTGTCTTCCCTGCCGACTTTATCATTCCTCATGAAAACAGTTACTCAACACCACCGCCATTGATCAGCGTCACCTTCAGGTCGCTAGAGCTTCTTTCTCCCAACAACTCAATTCAGGCTACAACCTTCACCAAACCTACACATCCTGACAATGTAAATAACAAAGACCCGGCACTAGTGTCGTCCCCAGCCAGCGTTCACTTTGCTGTGTCGATTGACGGATTCACGGCTGAGAATTTCTCATTCTCGTTGTCTTACGATATTGGCTTTGTCACCGCGCATCCGTGCTCACCGTCTCATCGGGTTCGATTTGTCAAATCACCATCGAGCCCGACAATCCAGCAAATTGATGTATCTGGGTCTGACTCGTTTGGGCAAGGTTCTCGGCCTGCTCATCGAACAGGTAAGAATACGAGTGTCTGAGAATGTCTCGGTCGTAGCTAACTCAAGTTTCAGGACATCCTTTACACAAGTGGTATAATTATTCCGTTATTCATATCTCGGAACTTCTGAAGCGGCAGCACGCTCCGCTTTCTGAGTTACTCGCCGTCCCTCCATCTCATCGCCGCTCACCTTCACGCATGGGTAGTGATCGCGTACTTGTCATCGACTGTATCACCAACTTGTCCGAAGTTCCGCAGTCTCCTACAGTTGAGAGGCTCACCTCAAAGTATAATATCGTCCAGCGACGAGGTAGTTTCCCAGCCGCCGAACAGATGCATTTCGAGTCCAGAAAACGTCAATTTGGTTCTGATATGGAGATTTTGGTCCGCGCTCTTTGCGCCCAAAAGGGTTGGAATGCCATTATCAGTCGAAGAAAGCGAGGATGCTTGGCTTGTGCGATTCGAGAAGCTGGTGCACTGCAGTGGAAGGTTATCATTAGAGTGGAGTAAACGAAGATTCATAGGGAGCGTATGAATTAGCGTTTGTTTGTTTTAGGTGTACGCTGTTTTTGCGAAACGGCGAACTGAGTCTACGAGGTTGAGCAACCATGATGGCTGTCATGATGAATGTCTATAAAATTTGGGAGAATACCCGCTATGTATATACACAGAGGAGCACAGCTCTGTCTATTTGTCCTTGTATTGGCCTTCAGGGCGAATAGAGCTTTAACAGGATAACAGAATGAATACTCTCTTGTCTACCTATGTTATTAATCTCCTTGTACTGACCCGGCATGATGCTTAAGTTAATGGATGGATGTTCTTCAAAGGGGCCCGTTTCCTCTTTAGGTAGGTGAGCTCGCTACGCCACGCCACGCCACCCCACTCGGAAAGGCGCCACAATTCGAGCCTCCCCATTCCCCAGGTCGCGCGAGCTAAGAGGTAATTGCGACAACCATCGAACAGCCATCACTTTCTCCTCATTCACAAATAGCAAATAGCAAATATGTCGCCCACCAAGGATCCCAGAAGAGCTGACTTGAGTGAGTTTGATGTCCACTGTTCTGATTTTCGAGCCCAGCGCCATGCGCCGCGATGAGCGCTACTCGCTACTCAATTGACACGGTTGCGACCAGCAAGCTAACCTGATGACACAGTTGTCCCCTACCAAGAGCCCAAGAGCTCGAGCGAGTCATCTGATATCTCCTCCACGATGTCCACCACCCTGCCAATGGCCGCTATGTTCACGCGCAACAAGCTTGTGGGATGGTACGTTTCCCTGGACGATACCCAAGGATGCGGAGATGCAGCGCGATGTCGAAGCAAACCGAAGCGAAGAATGATTACGATTGGATTGCTAACCAAGTTATAACGAATAGGGCGTCTGTTGTCTTCTCCATCCAGAGCTGGCTGGGAGAGAGCGAGGATTCCAAGAAGAACTCCACCACTCCTGGATACTTCTCCGTTGGCATGTCGAGTATGTGGCCTCCTATATCATTCTTAACGATTGGGAGTATGTGCTAACAAGATATACAGTCATGGCTCTTGCTGTTACCTACCTCCCTATGTTCCTGCCCCCGGTTGGCGGTAAGCAGGCTTCTGGCACCGAAGCCCCTGCTCCTGTTCCTCTGGCATAAGGATGTCCTGGGACGAATTGTATAATAGCGGATCATCTGTGAGGCACGAGGCGAGGGCAGAGCTACCTAGTTTAATTATTGTTAGAGCGTTTATCACTTTCGATGTTGCAACGGATTCTTGAATGGAAATGAAAAACAGGATATTTGTACTATGGGTTCTTGTGAGAATGAAGGAAACTTCAAGTCCATTCAAGTTCTCCAGTCTGTACTCCGTTTCCTCAGGCCAATACATACCATACCAAGAATTGATCGGACACCTCTATTACGTTTATTGCTCTTTTCCAAATGCCAATATGCAAACTGAGAGGTCGAATGGCTCTGAGTAGTCGGTGCCTTGCCATCGATCCTATGAAATAGACAAGTCCATGAATGAGTTTGTTCACTTGATCCAATTCACGGTTTCCTCTAGCCTTTGCCACTACACAAACCGTAAACGGGCGATAGGCCGTGTTTCTCTCACTAAACACAAGACGAATGCTGCCAATCAGCATATCGTGGCGATTTTATCCACCCATACGCCAAGCTGTTGTGAATACCAGTGCTGAAATACTCGTTAGTCACGGAATATGCCGGTTCTGGAAAACGATATCTACTACAAGAGACTTACAGTGACATATGAGAGTTCCGATAATAAGGTGACTCAGAATATATTATGTTCGCTTATCTTGAAGAGCTCTAATAAATCTTGAGAATATTATTTAATAGAGGTAAATATTCAATAAAGTTAAATAACCTCTTCAAGATACCTAGGTACCTAGGAAGTGGTCATAACTTTTGCACGTCTGCTATGTATACCGCGGGGCTACCTGGCTGCACAGTGCCTTATACACCTGTAGCGGGGTTAAACTCGGGGTCCAACGGTGTCAGAAAAACACGAGACCAACGGCCAATCACCACGCAGTAAACACACTTCACGTAGTGTTTCTGTCTTGCTTTTTATAGCACCCCATACTGGTTGCTGGGGCAATTTATTATGTCATTTTGGGCAATAAACTATACCCTCATGCAAAGTCGCTAGTACTCAACGACTTCACGAAACATCACATACCTGCACGACGGTGCTCACCGCCCAACCCATGAAGTTCTTTGAGGACCCAACTCCAATCAACCCGTCTCAAACACCGAAGCCAAAGCCAAAGCCAGGTGCCCGCTTTGCATTTAACCCGCGAACCACCCTCTCGTCGAAACAGAAACCAGACTTCTCCAAACCTGCCCCGCGCCAAACAACCAAGACACGTCTCAGTGACTCGACTGCTCTTCGAGACCTCGGCGCCATGGTTAACGAACGTGCGCCCCCGAAAGCGCCTTCGCACTCTATCAACTCGCACTCGCACGGCGAGAATGCTTCCCGCGAGCTGTCCCCCGATGACGATATCACCGCTCTTGTTCGTGGCATGGGCTCGCTCAAGGGCAAAGTTCACTCAGATATGAACGACCCATTCAACCCAACCAACGCTACCAACACTCCCACATTCGGTCATCCTACCAAGATGATGTCCTCTCGTAAGCAGAGAGCAGACCCTTTCATACGGCAGAAGACCCGACCTGAGCACCATCTCGACAACCGAAGCAGCAACAGTGGTGCTAGAGTTGCAGGCCCTCGAGGCCCTATGTACCAAGATCGGAAACCACCCCCAATGGCAATGTTCAGTTCAGATGCCCCGCCCGCACCACCGATGGTGTCTTCTTTTGCGCCTACAAGGAACTACGGCGAAGAGACTTTCTACACAGACCCTACCAAGGCGAGCGCCGATCTGAAGGCCTTACTCGAAGGAGGTATGGAAGAGGGCGAAGAGGAAGGCGGAGAGAGTCAAGCCGACGGCGAGAAGAAGTCAGAGCCTAAGAAGGATGCCAAAGATGGCACAATAGAAGGTCTCAAAGTCAAGCTGCTGCCTCATCAGGTGGAAGGCGTTGAATGGATGCGGGGACGAGAACTCGGCCCTGTAAAGCGAGGCAAAGTTCCCAAGGGAGGTATCCTCGCAGACGACATGGGTCTCGGAAAGACTCTCCAGACCATTTCACTTATTCTTACCAACCAGAAGCCTGCCAAGGACAGTCCTGGGTGGAAGAAGCAATTTGAAAAGATCGAAAAGACAACGCTTGTGGTGGCACCACTGGCTTTGATTCGGCAATGGGAGCACGAAATTAAGGATAGAGTGGAAACGTCTCACGGCCTCAAAGTTTGCGTGCACCATGGACCCAATCGCACGAAGCGGTTTAAGGAACTCGCTCTCTACGATGTTGTTATCACAACCTATCAGATTCTTGTCTCAGAACACGGACATTCATCAGACGCCGAGAACGGTGTCAAGGCAGGGTGTTTCGGCTTGCACTGGTGGCGAGTCGTTCTCGACGAAGCCCATACCGTCAAGAATCGAAACGCAAAGGCCACAAAGGCATGCTACGCCTTGAACTCCGAGTACCGATGGTGCCTGTCTGGTACACCTATGCAAAACAACCTTGATGAGCTCCAGTCTCTTGTCAAATTTCTTCGCATCCGACCATACGATGACCTCAGGGAGTGGAAAGAACATATCGATCTACCCCTGAAGAATGGTCGAGGTCACATTGCTATTCGCAGGCTTCATAGTCTTCTCAGATGCTTCATGAAGCGAAGAACCAAAGACATTCTCAAGGTAGATGGTGCACTCAACCCTGGTGGTAAGCCTTCTGCCGAAGGTGAAGGTTCCTCGACAGGATTCAAGGTCACCGAACGCAAGGTTGTCACTGTGGCAACTAAACTGTCACCGGCAGAGCGCAAATTCTATGACAGACTCGCTGCTCGAGCTGACCGAAGCATGGAGCACATGATGCAAGGCAAGATCAACTATGCTAACGCTCTAACGCTGTTGCTCCGATTACGACAAGCTTGCAACCATCCCAAGCTGCTCGAGGGTAAGCTAGACAAGGACAAGGACGCAATGTCGATAGGCTCAACCCAGAAGCAGCAGGATACAGATATCGACGACATGGCTGATATGTTCGCTGGAATGGGTATTGTGTCCAAGGACTGCAACATCTGCGGACGAGGCTTGAGTGACGAAGACAACAAGTCGGGCAGGGATGTCTGCTCCGAGTGTCACGCGGATCTGGCATACTTTAATAATCACGAACGACCAGAGAAGTCAGAGCGGCCCAAGAAGTCGAAGAAGTCCAAAGACAAGAGTAAAAGCAAAAACAAGGACAAAAGCAAGAAGAAGGAAGTCGTCGATGAAAAGGTCATCGATAGACAGATTGTCGAGATCGGCGATGATGATGACGAGTCCTCTGAAAAGGTCTCAAGACGACCTCGCAACCGCAACGCCGTTGTCGACAGCGATGATGAGGATGCAGATTCACCACAAAAGACGGCTCGCAAGCCTCGAAACCGCAACGCCATCGTCGATAGTGACGAGGAGGGGGGCGGCTCATGGCTTGTTCCAGAGGATGAGCAAGTGTCACTTCATCTCGGAAAGGCTGGCGGCGAAGAGGATGAGAACGCTGAAGGCGGAGGTGACTGGCTTGGATCTGATGACTCCCAGGACGAGGAGAGCAAGCTTGAAGACAAGAGCAATCTAAGTAGTTTTGTTGAGAACGACGAGACTACTGACAAGCCAGGCGTGGCCTCTGACTCTGATGATTCTTTGTTGTCCCTGGCGGATATCACAAAGCGTATGGCTGCCCAGACGCTGGACGATGGTCCATCCAATGCTGCTGATACCACGAACGCAGACACAGAGGCAGATACAACTGCTGTGTCTGGATCATCCGACTCAGACTCAACCTCGGAGTCTGGGTCCGATTCTGGCTCTGACTCCGACTCTGACTCAGATGCATCTGATGTCCTATCTGAAGAGGACGACAGCATATTCTATCCTTCACGCGACGCCAACTCTCCTCAGGTCCTCGCTTCCTCAAAGATTCGCGAACTCATCAAAATCCTGCAAGGTGAGGTCAAGGAGCATAAGTTCATCGTCTTCTCTCAATTCACCTCCATGCTTAACCTTGTGGAGCCCTTCTTCCGCAAAGAGCGCTTCCGCTTTGTACGTTATGATGGTAGCATGAAGAACGACGAGCGAGAGGAGAGTTTGCGCAAGTTGAGGAACGACCCTGAGACGCGAATCCTGCTGTGTAGTTTAAAGTGCGGTAGTTTGGGACTTAACCTCACGGCAGCGACCAGAGTCGTCATCCTCGAGCCCTTCTGGAACCCTGTATGTTTCCTTCCTTTACTTTACCTTACTCAGGAGCTTCACACTAACAAATTTCTCTAGTTTGTCGAAGAACAAGCTATTGATCGTGTCCACCGTCTCACTCAGACTGTCGACGTGGTCATCTACAAGCTCACCGTCTCCGAGACAGTCGAGGAACGTATTCTCGAGCTACAGGACAAGAAGCGTGAACTTGCTGAGCAGGCTATCGAGGGTGGTATGCGCAAGGAGGCTCTCAAGCTTGGCCTCAACGAAATCATCAACCTCTTCAAGCCAGGTTCCTCTGCGGACAATCCAGCTGTTATCGGCGCTGATAGCTCCAGAGTCGCTGACGAGAGCTTCGATGCCAATGGTCGTAGAACTGAAGCTTCGTCCAAGAGACGGCCAGGACGGCCCAGGAAAGAAGAGAGTGCTGTCTATGGTCGACGGTGGTGAGCATTTGTTCGCTAGGTAGCTATTGGAAGACTAACGACAGGGGGGCTTTTGTCGGAAAGGCGTTTAAGAAGGTTTAGGATTTATGATATATGGTTTAATGAGTTACTAGTCTTGAGGTTTTCAGTCTCATCCAACTGCACCTATGTTCTACTACATATTTTAAAAATCGAACACTTTAATGGTGTTTCATTATTGCATTCGTTTTTGTTTATCATTGAATATTCAGTCTCGCGAGCTTTAAACATCTGCTCGATACGATAAGTGTTGACTCAGTCGAAGTATTCTCCCCATTGTCAAATAAGATACAACTTTGCATGCAACATTCTGGCTTAAGAATTTGGATACTATCAAGCATCACTCAGGCATCACAAGCACAAGAGGTATCAAGTTTTAATAGTATGTCCTTCTATTGCAGAATTCGTAAAGCATTCTTCGTGCTTACATTACATACAGTCTCATGCTATACTAAAAAAGAAATCTCTTTCAGACAAAAAAAGAGGGCAGCCGGTAGATGGCCGCCATGTAATGACGCCGGACCCAGATGGTAAACAGTTGCTTGAATATGTCATGACCCATCGCAAAAAAACAACGCTTTCCCTTTTGTTCTTTTTCGTTCATTCCCTTAGACGACAGGGCCAGCTTTGACGACATCTTCAGTGGCCTCGCTCTCGTACTTGGTGAAGTTCTCGCGGAAGAGCTTGCCCAGCTTAACGACCTCGTTGTTGAAGCTGTCCTCGCCGGCAGTCCAGGCCTTAGAGGGGTTGAGGAGTTCTGAGGGAACGTTGGGGCAAGTCTTGGGGACCTGGAGGTTGAAGACGCCGTAGTTCTCGTACTCAACGTTGGCGAGCTCACCAGAGTGGATGGCGTCGAGGATGGCACGGGTGTACTTGAGAGGGCATCGCTTGCCGCCCTGGGCGAAACCGGCACCGACCCAACCGGTGTTGAGGAGCCAGGCGTTGGCCTTGTGAGTCTCGATCTTGTCGGCAAGCATCTTGGCATACTTCATGGGGTGCAGAGCAAGGAAAGGCTGAGCGAAGCAGCTGGAGAAGGTAGCCTGGGGCTCGGTGACACCGTCCTCAGTACCAGCCATCTTGGAGGTGTAACCAGAGATGAAGTGGAACATTGTCTGGTTGCGGTCCAGCTTGGAGATAGGGGGCAGGACACCGCGGGCATCGCAAGTGAGGAGGATAATGTTTGAGGGGGAGTTGGGGGAGAGGCAAGGAATCTTGGCGTTGGAGATGTACTCGATGGGGTAAGCACATCGGGTGTTCTCAGTGAGAGTGCAGTCGTCGTAGTCTACCTCACGGGTAATAGGGTCGAAGACGACGTTCTCGAGGACTGAACCGTATCGGATAGCACCGTAGATATCGGGCTCTTTCTCGGCAGACAGACCAACGGTCTTGGCGTAGCATCCACCCTCGATGTTGAAGACACCAGTGTCGGACCAGCAGTGCTCATCGTCACCAATGAGAGCTCGGTTGGGGTCGGCGGAGAGAGTGGTCTTGCCGGTTCCAGAAAGACCGAAGAAGAGGGTGACATCGCCGTTCTGGCCCTCGTTGGCGGAGGAGTGGAGAGTGAGGACGTTGTGCTTGATAGGCATCTCGTAGAAGAGAACAGTGAAGACTCCCTTTTTCATTTCGCCTTTTGAGAAGTTAGCATCGTTTTCAGTAGATTCGAACTCAGAAACATGAGCAGCGAAGCATCTCCTTCCTCTATAGAGAGAAGGTCCAAGACGAGAAGGAAGGAAGGAAGGAAGGAAGGAAGAGACGAATCCGGACCAGGAAAGACATATCTAGAAGGGGAGGAAGGAAGTAAAATCTTACCTGCGTACTCAGTACCAAGAATGACCATCTCCTTCTGCTCGAAGTTGATGGCAACGGAGGTACCAGAGGTCATACCCTCGGTGTATCTGTTGGCGGGGAACTTGCCGGCATTGTAGATGGTGTAATCGGGGTGGAAGTCATTAAGCTCCTCTCGTGTAGGTCGAATAAGCATGTTTCGCATGAAGAGAGCATGGTAGGCGCGGGCGCAAATAACTCGGACGCGGATACGGTACTTCTCATCCCAGCCAGCGAAACCATCGATGACATAGATACGGCTTCGGGTGTTGAGGTAGTCGACAGCACGTTCACGGTTGATCTTCCAGACCTGTAGTTATTATTTTGTCAGCCATTGTCACTGTCGCTGCAATTGAGAACGCTATCAAGATGGGATAATGCGGAGAAGGGAGACCGGCAGCCTTCCCCAAAGGGGAAAGGCGCAGCCGGGTCGGAAAAAGTCGTGGTCGGGAGAAAAGAGGGGCAGGCCACGGCCGAAGGCTTCGGAGGTCGGGACTGGGTCTCGGTCTGAAGCCGTGGGCAATTGCCAGAAGGGAAGGTGAGCGTGTGAGGTGCAAGGTGTGAAAAGACTGGCAACGAGACTGCGGGGTCAAGATTGCCGATCCCATGACACCCACCCGGAAAACGCCAGGGGAACAAGCGAACCAGGTCCAATGGCGTTGGGCCAATGAACCACTAGAGAACCGCTCGGCCAAGCCTCTACCAACCAGCGACAAGACAATTGAGTAAGAGAATAAGCACCGGTGGGCAGGCCATGAGAGCCATGACGCTCAGGCTCCGGGTATCCTCGGGGCAAAGCCAATTGTGGTCGCTGGAATGGAGATGCTCTTCCGGTGCAGGTCTAGACATTTTGTTTCGGTTCGCTCGTCTTTGGGCGTCAAGCTCGTGATGGCTGCAAATTTTCTTGTGTTGCCAGGACTGGCAAACACGAGTCAAGATGCCACAGCCACCAACTCAATTGTGCATGTACGAAAAGATGACATGTGAAATGCAACGGGATGCCGAGTTCATTCTTACCTCAGGAGTCATGGGCTTGTTAACGGGTCCCCACCTATTGATGTCATGTTAGCTGTCTGGTCATCTCGATTCATGTGAGCGGCCCCAGAAACTCTGTTGCCGGCTATTCGGGAATTCACGTACCAAATGTTGTCCTTAGAAGAGGGCTCCTCGACAATTCGCTTGTCAAGAGGAGATCGACCAGTCTTAGCACCAGAGTAGGCAGTCAAGGCACCGCTGGAGGTGATAGCGGTACCGGTCTCGTAGACAAGAGCATCCTCGTAAAGGGCAGCGACTGAAGGGTTGGGAATCTGAGAGGCCGTGTTAGCGGCAATTGGTTACGGCGCATTCATAACAAGGTTTCTTACAATAGCAACACGGTCGTAATCGATGTGAGCCTTGTCGTGAAGCTCTTGTTCTAGCTCAGTGTGCTCCTGATGAGGACTGTGAGGCCCGTGTTAGTGAACCATCCTGCGCAGCTGATTGGGTATCGAGGAAAACGTACGTAACACCGGTAGGGTGGAGGGAGGTCTTGTTAACGTTGTTGGGAAGCACTGTGGCAGAGTCAGTATTGGTTTTGGGACTTGTGCAATGATGGAAATTGTGTGTAGTGGTTGCTCTTGCACAGAAAATGACAGAACAAGGTGATCGTGTGAGGGTATCATGACAAGAGGAACAAGACAGTTTAACCGTCAACGAAAGGGCCAGGCAAAGCACTCACTCTTGAATGAATTGGTTCCTGAAGCTTGGTTATGTGAGCTTGGACCTTTGAAAGAGAAAGTTGGGTTTGAATAGAGGGAAGAAGTTCTGTTGACGGGGTCATTCATGGCTTTTATAAAAGCTTCACGAGCAGCTCGAGATTTGATAGTGTACACCCTGGGGTGCGAGGTTCGCGGTGTGGTCCTCCACAAGCTGGACGAAATGGGCACCTCAGATAGTGCCCGCTTGCCGGGGTCAAGGCCGAGGATGGAGAGGGACGGGGATGAATGGGGATGGAGATGGGGAGTGAGGCTGTGACTGGCAGAGACAAGCGCGTGGTGGAGTCGACGAGGCGTTGCAGGTGACTGACACGATATTATCTCGGAAGAGAGTTCTTGGTAGGTGACGGGTCTGTAATCGGTCACCTTTAGGCCGTGGCCATGGTACCAATGTACCCGGCTCAATCTGGGCGCCAGCTCTAAAGATGGGATATTGCGGGACGGAGGGGGTCACGAAACGTAACCTAACCCCGGTCCAAACTCTTCAAAGAATGAGAAAGCGTCAAAGTTTTGGCGGGGAAAAGGGACTAAAGCCCAGGAAGATGCCGGAAGAGCAACCAGATCACGGTCTTTGAGTCTCCAAGAAAGAGGTCGAGATCCAATGAGAGTCAATAATGAGAAAGACAAGCAAGATGAGTGGGCAGTGGATGATGGCCGAACGGGTAGCGCCGTTGGTTGACGTTATGGAACGGCAGGATACGGTAGAGTCCTGTCTTTGTGTGCAAGTCTGCAAGACGGTATCCGTAGATTAGGTACACTTCTTCTTCCTCGATGGTGGTATTACAATCGTGGTGGTGTTGATCAAGCAGCTGATAGTCACGTTGTTGATGGTAGAGAGAAGAAGAAGCAGCCCCCGTGTTGGCATTGATGACGGTGTTTTTTTCTACTGATATTCTTATACACGAGCCTGAAACTGCAACTGCAACTGCCTGATTGATTAACCCTTAGAGATGCTGTTACTTCCTTCTCATCCTCAGTCCATCCTACGTCCAATGACCGGCCGCTGAGAAAGAAAGGAAAATAAAGAGAGAGAAACTTCAAATTTGCCGTGGCCATCTGCCTTTTTTCCCCCTTGAGCTGCCAAAACTACTACTTCCTGTCTCTCGTGGTTCATTTAGCAAGCAAATGTGTCGTCATGATCGCCGGTCCAAGGCCTGGAACTAAAGCACAACAGCGACCCAGAGCCCGCGATCTTCCGTAACGAGACTCGACTGCATTCATTTCAATTACACATGAAATGCCTTTTAAAATCCCGTTTTCCATGCACCATCATGCCTGAAATGCATGTTGCATAAGACATTTCAACGATCATTAAAAACTAATCACACAATTTCGTTGTAGACAATGACCACCTGCAATTGTCGCAAATACGGATACCTGTAACATGGTCACCACCGTCTAAAACCGTAGGCATCGTACCGACCTGTAACTCCAAGCAAGGGCCGAGATTCCCTGCTGTTACCCTCGTTCTTGACAACCATCGGGGCAGTACGGGAACAGGTGTAATCTGAGGTTCTCGACCAGTCATGCTTGAGAGCAACCGGACATTGAATTCCTTAAAGTTTGGGTTTGGGGGTGAGGCCTGCAACCCTCGTTTGTAGCTATCGCAAGGTTGTAACCAATTGGGCAAAGGGGTAGCATTTGGTCTTGATTCTCTTGAATACGCATGATATTTCCTTGCTCGCTCGCTTGCTTGTGGATGGATGTTCCCGACTGCAGCCAAACCAATACTTGTTACGTACTGCAATGTTTCCGCCTCCTGGTGAGTTCCTGTTCAAATTCAAACACAGGTCAGCCGACCATGGACAGGGCATCCCAGGTTTCACAATTCATGGGGAAACAAGCCTGCCAAGGAGGTTTGCGCCTTCTGGGCAGGAGTCTGGAAAGGAGGGCGGTAAAGGACGAAAAGGGGAAAGTCGAGACAAGTAGTCTAAGCTAGGGCTGAGAGATCCATCCAGATTGCGGAGAAGACGAGGTACCTAGGTAATGTCTAAGGTGAATATTATACCATGTCTGTGCTGTCGAAGTTTGCTGGTCACCGGACAGCAACAAACAGGAGGTTGGTGGATACGGGACTGAGAGTAAAAGTTGAGTTCCACTGACGAGAATACTCAGAGAAACAGCCCTGCAATATTTGGTATTTAACTTACAACTTGATGAAGCTATCTAGTCGGGCTATTCCCGAATGATACTCTGGCTGGAGGTGTAATGTACGGAGTAGAGTCTATCATGACCAGTAGAGCTACCTACCAATAGGAGCCAAAAACTACCCGCGGGAAGGTGGTAAGAATCGGGTCGTACTTGACATTGTAGGAAGACCATTGGCAAATTGAACAGAATATGCACTTGGCTGCTCCTTCCTCCCTCGTGGCTGCCTCGTTCCTTACCCTGGGGTCGGGTTTACCCCGCGGTTTGCTAACGAACAAGTCTTGCCGTTAGGCAAGAGGTATCTCTAAAGCCAATTCAGTAACGGCAGTAACCTTCTTGTTATCCAATAGAACAAAAGGAATTAGTCCTCGGCAAGTACCTGTTTCTTTTTTCAGTATCGAAATTTCAGCAATCGACACCTTTTCAGTGCTTATTACCATCATATCATCACATTATAAAACCAAGCCTCATTTTCCTACGTTTCTACGAGACCAATTATACGCTGATAACCTACACTCTCTGGCTTCACCGGTCCCTTCTACGCCAGCCTGGTCTACTTTTAGAACAGACTCTGCACATGACTCTGGTTACCCTGCCAGGACCGGTCACGATCATAAACCAAAAGCCTCAAGAAAATCCAATTATTGAACTACAGGCCGAAGTAGATTGAACTGGGCATCGTGACCTGGGTCTCATTGACCCCTGAGCTCAACTACAGCCTCTCAGCTTGCCCCGCAAAACTACATCTCATCAGTGCCTGTCGTCACGCAAAAAAAGTCACGATAATGCACAACAAAAAAGCGTCAAAGAAAAAAACAACTTCCCGTGGGTAACCTCGTTACTGGGATCTACGTGACGTACTACGTACAGGCTATCAAGCATGAGCCGAAGCTGCATTTCTCCACACAACTCTGTTCACACAAATAGACAAATCTGATTGGACTTGACCTCACCTTGGAAGATGCACCCCCCTCCGCATACTCTCACCTTCGTAAACCGTGCCCTGAGAATTCCGATATTATCCGAGTCTCCGTTTCTGACCGTTTCTCCGCCCAGAGCCTCCATCTGTATTACGTTTTTGGAGCTGGGGCTAAAGAACTACGTGGGGAACCGGGGTTTAGCTGCGGGGGACTTCCCCAAGTTGATGCGTCTGGAATCTTGAGAGTCAAGGCCCAAGCCTCAAGCCCCAAGGCAAAGGGATAATATCACACCCGGTGAGACATTGTGCTCCTGCTGCGGGCGCCCGCCTACCCTGTTTCGGATAACTTCCTGACCACTGCCTACCGACCACCGTGCTCCGTTACCCGGCTCCGTCTCCTCCGTATACCTCCGGTACGCGATGCCAACCATCTTCACCTTGATTAAGCGCACGGTTGTCTGTTATCTCTATCATGATAACAAGCTGATGTATTCACAGGCACATCATGTCGATCATATTTGTTCGCTTCTTGCAGCAGCATACGCAGCATACCCCTTCCGTCCGTCCGCTAAATATCCGTGAACCACGAAATTTGTTTCACGGACCCCTTGGTCCCAGTTCCTGCATTTATCTCGAGGCGCAATCACGACAATCCAGCATCAAGAATCGATCAGTATATCTCAAACCCGGTCCACCTTGAGCCAAACAGCGTTCCGTACACCTCCGGCCCCTCGGCAACCTTCCGAGAACAAGAGTTCCTGTCCTGCTGCCGGGGCTCACTCACCGAGGGATAACATCAGCACTACGCTACGATTTCCTAATTCCATAAACCTCAACGTACCGTACCGTATCATATCCCATAGGACACACCCCAACTCCCGATCCGCTGGGCCGCTTCCAGCCAGCAGCGCCGGGATCCGCACCCGCAACCGCACCCGCAATACCTGTTCCTTTTTTGGTGCATGGGTAATGGCACCGGTACTTCTTCTCCATTTTCATCTATCCTGGATTTCCATTCGGTCACCGCTTCCTGCTTCATACAGTTGCACTCTGTAACGCTGAGCTTGACCGTTCCGACTTTTTCTCGTGCCCATTAACAAACCTCCTGGGTCCATCCCCTCAGTCATGATAAAACACCAACCATACAAATGTTGTCAATCGCTCTGGCCCCCTGCAAATGCATCTTCTCTTGGTGTCCGTCTTGTTTACGTCAACTAACTGATCTCGGAGACCGTCCTCTAAGGCATTATCCCTGTACATCTTGCATATGGGAACTGGGATTACGCATCGCGAGGCTCGAGCTCGAAATGTCGATTATCGTGACTTGCTACATATATCTGTGGGGCGTAATGAGACAACGGCGAAATCTCTTCTCTTGCCGAACTTGTTTATTGCATGATCCCTCAGGTTGGATATTTTCCTGCTCTCGTGGGCTGCCTCCGACTGGGACGGAAAATCTCACGATAACGGCTCGGTTTCCCTTTCTTGTGCTTCTTCATCCTTCTCATGTTTTCAACTATGACAGTACTTCGGTTTCGTATGCCACCGTCATAACTAAGCCTATGTTGACTTAAGAAACCCGCCTCTCCTTTTCTCCTATACATCCCCCTTCTTATTGAACTTAGATCTGCCTAGGGTCTTTCTTTCTTGCCCTGTCCTGCTCATTATGTGTTTGTTACGCAATGGCAACTATATTCTATGAAAGAGGAAGACTTTGGGCGTCTAGTATTATACTCAGCCTTGCCTGGCTGTATCTCGCTGTGGCAAAGAAAGAACGGTATCAAAATTGTTCCCGACATGCTCCTTTTTTATTCCTACTTTACTCATCTATATATGGATGAAGCATAGGAAATGTATGACATCCATCATATCGCCCACTACTCCCTGCCTCTTTCGTGTCGTCATTTTCTCATCATCTTCTGGCGGGCAACACAAGTAGTATTCCCGTCATCCTATACAAATCTGGTGCCGCGTTCCTGGTATATCACTTTCTACCCCAGCGCCAACCCGTCAAAACCTTAACGATTTGTGATGATGATGATGATGGTGATTGCCTGTTACATTTTCCCTGCCTTTTTGCTACTGGCCTCTGTCCTTTTTGGTGTCACATTGCCGCGTCTGAGCGCGAATCAAGAACAGTCATCGTTCATTTAAGCATCGGTGCTGCTGATGAGCTTCGTAATCTTGCCAATGGCAATTGTTTGTCCCTAAAGAAAGGTTGGTTAGTGACAGCATCTTACATGATGAAAGCACTCCCCGAGCGTGTTCCCATCACGCCATGTCCGGCAGTGGTCACTTGGCCTTACGGGACATTTGTGGACCAAGCGGACAAAAGTATGGGGTAAGTAGAACGGAGAACATGTGTACGGGGTTGCTAAAACGGTTGGGGTGAGCAGAAACTTACCTGGTCTCGCAAGGTGAAGCGACCCATCTGGGGGTAGTCCTCGAACTTCTCCACGCACACGGCGCCTGCTCCGCCAATTACTTGCATGCGGGCGATAATGCTGTCGCCCCTCTTGGCGTGTGTAGGGGGGTTCTTGCTCTTGCGGTTGGTTCCCTTTTGTAGCTTGTGTAGGAGGCTTGCGAATGTCACTTCCTCGATGGCGGAGTGGACGTGTAGCACACAGTTGAAGCCAGCAGTCAGAATGCTCTTGAGCTCTAGAATTCGAATCTGTGCCTCGAACTCAGCAACGGTATGCACCAGTCGCTTTGGTGAGCACAGCACAAATCCAGGCATGATGTCATCCTCCTCAATACCCTTGAGTCTTATTCGAACCTGGTCACCACACTGAGCCAATTGTACCTCATCTTCCTGCTCACCGTAGACGGCAGCAGCTTCAACGGTTTGCTTGTTGGGCATCATAACCATGCTCATACCCTTCTTGACCACACCGGCCTCAATCTTGCCCTCCACCATTGTGCCGAGATCACGGTACTTGCCGTTGACGGGCAACATGAAGGGGGCGTTGACCTTACGCTCAAGTGCCTTCATACTGTCGAGGTATTCAAGCAGGGCGGGGCCTTCCCACCAGGGAGCAACATCCTTGGGGATGCGGGTCTTGATACCCATCATCTGCTGAGCAGCAATGGGCAGGAAGTAGACGTCGTTCTTAAGGTTGTAGCCGGTGCCCTTGAGGAACTGAGCGAGCTTGGATGTACACTCCTGGTATCGCTCATGAGACCAGGCGACGGTAGGGTCGTCCATCTTGTTGATGGCGACGATGAGCTTGTTGACACCCTGAGTCTTGGCAAGCATAGCGTGCTCACGGGTCTGTCCACCTCGCTCAAAACCAGTCTCGTACTCACCCTTTCGGGCTGAAATAACCAAAATACCAACATCGGCCTGCGAAGCACCTCCAATCATGTTGGGGACGTACATCTTGTGGCCAGGAGCATCAAGAATACTGTAACGACGCTTCTCGGTCTCGAAGAAACCACGGCCAACCTCGATGGTCTTGCCTTGTGTTCGCTCCTCCTTGTTCAAATCCATGACCCATGATAGGTACCAAGACTCTCGACCCAGCTCCTTGGCTTCCCTCTTGTGCTTGTCCATGGTTCGCTCGTCGACCATACCGGTGGCGTATAAGATCGAACCACCAAGAGTTGACTTTCCGGCATCGACGTGTCCCATGAAGATAATGTTAACGTGCTCCTTGCCGTAGATTTCCTTGAGTGTCTCCTCGTCGACATCGGCAGTCTGCTCCTTCTCGACAGCATCGATCTCTCGGGCAGCCGCCTTCTTCTCGCCAGCGGTGGGGCTGTTACGGCCAGAGCTGGGGCTCGGCGAGATCTTGCCAGAGGCCTTAGCCCCAGCAGCAGCCTTGCCAGCCTTCTCACCTGTCTTCTCGATAGCCTTGGCAGCTGTGGCCTTTTGACCATCCTCGGGTTTGTCGGTGGGCTCAGCCTTGGTGGGTTCCTCCTGTTTGACAGTGGTAGCGGCACCGGTTCCAGAGATGGAAAGAACCTTTGCCTTGGGCTTGGGCGCGGAGGTATCAGCGCTGATGCTGATCACCTTGGGCTTAGGGGCCGCGGCAGCGGGTTGGCTGGGATCAGCGGGAGCATCGGCGGCAGGTCGCTGGGCAATCGTGGGAGCAGCGGGCTGCTGCGGTTGTTGTTGTTGCTGTTGCTGTTGTTGACCATACTGGGGGTATCCGCCGCCACCTGTAAAGGATGTCAGCATATTGTCGTCACATATGTCGGCGAAAATGTTTTTTTTTTGAGCGCAAGTGTCATACCATAGCCTTGGTTGTAACCACCATAGCCCTGGTTGTACTGGTTGAAGCCCTGCTGCGGCTGCTGTTGTTGTGCACCATATTGAGGGTAGTAGCCTTGTTGGTAGTATTGTTGCTGCTGGTATTGAGGCGCGTATCCTCCATATGCCTGGCCAGGCTGGAATGAAGCGGCACCTGGTTGGAAAGAGGCGATAGCGGGTCGGAAGCCGCCTTGCGCGGGGGCGGGGTTCATGTTAAGCTGCTGCTGAGCCTGCTGGGCGAGGTTGTCATCTTGAGCAGAGGGATCGTCCTCCCAGGAGTTAGGGGTCGCCATTGTGTTGTGTTTGACGGCGGTGGGTATATCGCGTAGCAGAGGTGAAGGGAGGAAAGTAGAGTAGAGGAGAGGAGTAGAAGGGTTTGCGATCGGTCGTTGGTCTAGATGGGGTTGCGGTGCGGATTTAAAAAGGCCCTAGATATGCAACCTGTGCCTGTGCCCGTGGAAAATGGGGCTGGGTTTCGAGTATTTTGGAGAGCGAATAAGGTGCTAAATTTTCCAAAGACGCGAAAGTGAGGTACAAATAGGAAAAGGGAACCCGTAACTTGGCAACCGAAAAAACTACTCAAGGTTAAGTAAAATACGAGCTTTAGGCACCAAAGGAACCCAATGATGGTTATTCTGTGAATACTTTCCTTGTGCTTGGTGGGGGAGGCAGGTTTTAGGTTCCAGTAGGAAAATTCCTGCCCCACCATATCATGACGCCGTACCTACCCTGGGCTCTGGGCTCTGAAGCCTGGCCTAAATGCTTTTATGCCCTGGGAAAAAGTGCTAGAGGGGCAGTTTAGTGGACTCGTACTGTGCGTATGAAATCACTTGCACATGGATGCATTAGTGTCGAACAGGATGTCGAACAGGCAGAAGATGTCTCTTTCGGAGTCGTTCAGGGACATCCTCGAATTTCATGGTCAGTTTCAGCCTTATGGCTCGCATCTTGAGTCATCTCAGCACTCGAGTACAAGCCTGATGACGAACTGGGTAACGACGCCAGCCACAAACAAAATGCACGTGCCTTACATATCAGGGACCATCCTAGGTGTCGCACTGTACATGCTTCCCTCTAGACGCGCTGTACCTACTAAGGTAGCCGGAAATCTATGCGTTGGCGGTCTGGTCCCCGTCAATTGCAATTGCGTGCAGTGAATGAATGCTGCTAGTCTAGGTAGGCTACAAGCCCATATCAATGCAACATGGGACTCTCCATGGGGGACGTGCAATATTTTGTTTGCTTTTCTTTCGGCTTCAGGTCCATCCTCCTCCAATATTAACACTTGTTGCAGTGTTTTTCAAGCATGATAAAGTACTCTATAACCATCAGTCTCGATTGCCCTGGTCATGGATGAGTTCCTCGCAACAGTTGGCGTTCAGGCCATGAGATATGCCATCCGCTCTGGTATCGCCCTAACATCGTCCTACGCTATCGGCCAATGTTCGCGGCTCCTCAAGTCGGTCAAAGACAAGGCACTTCATGATGAACTCAAATCCTTACGAAACCTGCTCGATTGCAAGATAAAGGTGCGTCATAGTCATAGGGATCCGATCCTCAACCTGGGGTTCCCTGGTACTTGATACCTAACCTTTGACCTTGCAGATCATCTCACCAGCCATAGACTTGATCGAGTTCAAGTAAGAACCCCATTCGCTCCTCAACTACACAACTAGTTACAGCTACCAGGTTACACCTAGTCCGATTCTAACACTCAAATAGATCAGGACGAGGAAATATATTCCTCGAATCAGCCACTCCCCTTGCGAGATCATTGCATAAGGACATTGTTTCACTTGGGCGTCGCATAGAGGCAACCACTGCTATCTTTTCAAATTCGAATGGCAGCCATATCCATACACAGTCGTCGACCATCAGTCGTGAGAAGCTACTAGCTATCGTCACTGGAATAAAGGGTCTGCTGGACAGAATAGATCGCGAAATTCCCCTTCTTCAGTTGGCCATTACGGCATCCGGGGAGAGTCTTTCGACATCTTTACCTGCAGGCATATCACCTTCCCGACTGTTGCAGGCCAGTACATTACTTACCATTGGCGATACACAATTCGCCCAGGATCCGACAAGGCCCGTCCAAATTGGCCCAGCATTCACTCTATCACTATACATGCTATTTCTCGGGCATGCATCCGCACCAATGTCACACGGCTCTTCTCAAATCGCCACAGTCTCTACTGGTAATCAGTCTTCGGGTCCTTTTAGTGAGGGGAGTTCCTATGGCTTGGGAGAAGGGGAACGAAAACCGCTATGGCAGGAAGTCATACACAAAGCCCGCGTCCGCATATGCAGAGTTCGAAGAGACTTCTACTTTGACAGCAGACGAGGGTTCCATGCCAAACCATTAAAAGACTACGCATTTCCTCTTCCAACTCCTGATGCTACTGGCGGCGGAGAGTACGCTTACCATTTAGAAATTATTGAAGATCTCGACGATGGCCGCCTCCATGACGAAGACGAGCATAAGATGGATTCATACGATGACATCTCACGAGCAGGTATTCGCGAGTCTATACCGGTGCACCAGTTGTCCAAGATCTTTTACACGGACACGGGCAGAATTCTGAACATAGGTTCCGCTACCGATAGCGAGCAAAGACCAGTGTTGCTCTTAAAACGAGATGCGCAGGCTCTAGCCACCCGACAGGTAGCTGATGACATTGACGGGTTCCTCAAGGAACTCAATGGCGACGCTGAGAGTGAAGTATTGGGCTCAATCGGCACTGAAGACGACCAAGCTGATATCGACAAGCAACTTCTAGAGGAGTTTGGTCGTCCCGCGGTCAAGGATAGCGAAATCTTCACCTCGACCGACTGTTTTAAATGGAAATTCCCGGCACATCTTGACCCTGAGTGGATTGCTCTCGAGGTATATGAGGAGGACGATGATGATGCTGAGGAGGGCGAGGACGATGACTCTTTGGATTCAAGCCTAGATCAACCAAGAGAGGCGATTTCGAAGACGGGTACTCCTCGTGACAGGAGATCGCTGGATTCGAACGTGGTCGATCAAATCAAAAGGCTTTCGCTGAGCAATTCCGAGAAACAAGACTCTCTGCAAGCTGCCACATCAGCCGAAACAGAGAACTTCGTCGCTCGGTCCCCATTCGGTGGAATTACAACTTCCTTATCACTAATGGAGATGCTCATACGGCTGGCTAGTCTTCAGGAATTTCAACAAACCTCTCACCTGTCTATCCCTGATCATATCCTGACATTCTTCCTGGAGGAGACGTCTACCACGGGATTGATTGGCGAAACACAATGGAGGGCCCGGAGCGAGGCGAAGCGGCGCATGGGATTCGATCCCTATACCGATGAGCCAGCAAGGTAGTTGTTTATACACCAGATTTATGACAGCTAGAAATTTCGCGGAGGATTTGATGAAAACTCGGCTGAGAAACGGGAATGCCAAAATATGGCATAACATAGGAGGCGTTTCGCATTAGGCGATGTTTTGTAAGTCTGTGATGAAACATGCATGATAGCGCGGAGCGAGATTACAACTTAGCCAAAGAAAGAGAAAGAGAAAAGTCTGGCTGTTTTCAGTTACTCCCAAAAGAATCATAGATACCATTACCACCACAATGGTCAATGTCAATGTCAATGTCAATGTCAATGTCAATGTCAATGTCAATGTCAATGTCAATGTCAATGTCAATGTCAATGTCAATGTCAATGTCAATGTCAATCGGGCAATTGTTAGATATCCTATTGTTCGCGATGGATAACCTGGAAGCTTACCCTATAGTGACGACATTGTTGATAATTATAACCTACCGAAACATGCCTGTTCATGCATCGCTCAAAGACATTCGACTCCAGGAGCAACCTCTACTTAGCAACAAAGCTTTGGAGCAATTCGATCAATTGCGGAGCTCTGCTACTTCAAAGATGGCTCCTCTCGTCCCTCGCTTCCATCTTTTTGAGATTGATGACCAGACTTGGTACGTACTTTTATACAATGCTCCACCACTCTTGGGCTGGGTCAACCTACATCCACGCTTCACCTACATTGCTCCAGTCAATTGAACTTGAAAAACCACTTCGCGATACCTACCAGAAGCTCGACTGCTATAATCTGCCCTATCTAGTACTGATCCAGCCTTGCAGGTTCCCAGCCTTTCTTCGCGCCCGTGTCCAAGATGGCCTCACCCGTGCCTGGCTCTTCAGCACGCCGATCCAGCCCCAATCCCCTGCGAGCCTCAGCGCCAAAGTGCTGATCGAACAGCTCAACACTTCCCTCCCCAAATTCACGTTCGTCGACTTCTGTGCTGGTGGTGGCGGCCCTACACCCTGGATAGCTCGCACCGTCAACGCCCACCTTCGCTCTCAGGGACTTGACCCTGTTCGATTTATTCTTACCGACTTGCATCCCAATGTCGAAGCTTGGGAACAGGTTGCTCAGAAGAATCCACTATTGACATACGAGCGCACATCTGTCGATGCGACGGCTGCCCCGAAGCATCTCGTTAGGCGAGACGACGGCACAAAGCCATTCCGGCTATTCAATTTGGCCTTTCATCACTTCGACGACGACTTGGCCACATCGATTCTGCGCGATACGGTCGAAACGAGCGAGGGATTTGCCATCTTCGAGCTACAGGATCGGTCGCTGGCGAGCGTAATGGCTGTTACGCTTTTTGGTATTGGTGCTATTCTAAGTGCGCCGTTGTTCGCGTTCAAATGGCGATCGCCCGCAACCTTTTTCTTCTCGTGCATAATCCCGATAATACCCTTTGTTCTCACGTTTGATGGATATATCTCAGCATTGCGCACACGAACACCTGAAGAGGTCGAGACTCTGCTACGGTCTTGTGGTGCGGACGCGAGTAAATGGGAGGTCAAGAGTGGCAGTGAGTTGCATCTTTGGCCCTGCGGATATGTCAATTGGATCGTCTGCAAGCCTGCGCGTAAAGATTGATGTTGCCGAGAATAGATAGTACGATAAAGGCGTGATTCTCGCAATATCGAGTGGCGTTATCGAAACCACCAGTTGACTGAGCCATTCAATTCCCCGTTCTGTCCCACGCTTTTGACTGAATGCCAATAATGTGAAGGAATGAACATGGCATCCCCAGGGTCCAGCACTACCTCAAGAGTGCCACGCGGCGCAGGCTTAACAGGATCAGTTGACCAAACAGCACTGTGCAGTTTGTCCCGTTCCTCGCCTTGCATCATCTCTTCCGTTCTTATACGGCTGCTGCCCGATCTGTACAGTTCTGCCTGAATCACGCTGAAAAGCCAGTCTCCTACTTTTGGTGCCATGAGTCTGATGACTTTAGTGCCAGACAACTGGCAAAAAAGATTGGGATTTGGGTCCCGATGTAGAGGTGTATAGGTAGGAGTTATGCCAAGCCATATACTGGAACCATATATGTCTCCCTTCCCAGCATGCTTGACCAATTCCGGCGTTGGAATATCTTCCTGGAGAGCAGGTGGAAGATCTGTGATGGAACACTGTGCAATGTAAAGTGAGATTCTCTGCAAACCGCTCTTTTGAAGACCCTCGTTGAACTTTAGTATCTTGATAAAGAGACGAAGAGGTGCATGGAGTTGAAAGAACTCCTGACCTTTGGTAGAATCTGCCAAGTATAGGTCCCAGCACCTTGCGATAGCTTCATCCCGCATTTCGTCTCTATCAAGAGATTCTCGGAACAACCCAAGGCTTTCTTGTTGCGCAGAAGTCGGGGCGTAGATTTCGTATGGTACCATGCTATCATGAAACTGGTTGAAGTGCTTCGAGAGTGTCGTAGAGTTGTATTGAGAGTCCTTAGCAAACCACTTGTCCAGGGCAGGTAGAAGAGGTGTGGGGGAACCGTGACCTCTAGCAAAGACAAGAGGCTTTTTGCTTTCAAACGACCGTTTATGAAACATGTCGATAGAAGCGTAGTCCTCGAGTTCTGGGTCTAGTTTGACTACATTTTCCTTGCTGGGGGAGCTCTGCTTAGCGATATAACGGCATGAAGGCACCACCTTTGGTAGATGCCGTATCCATGGTGAGCTGACAGAAGAGATCTTGTTCATGGCCTGTTTTTAGCATTTATGAGGAGGGCACTATGGTGATAAAAGAAAGTAAATGTCAATAAGCCATCATTGTGATATCCGTCAACTTTCGTTACATTCGAGGATAGATCGGCGTGATGTTCTGCATTCAGCTTCTCTGATCATGTAGACCTAATAACTTCGGCTGATCTTTGGTGTACTTCGGGACACGGCAAAACCCAGCCCCGAAGCAGGTGCTGTAGGGTACGTATCTATTAGCCCCACTGTCAAATTGAGTTGGTGTGGGAACCCATCGACTCTGCCTCTCTTTCTCTGCTCTTAGGAGGTAAGTACTTTGATCGTTGCACCAAACCGGTCGAATCCTCGTGCAATCAATTAAAAGGGAAAGCCCAGTTCCATTTGTTCACTTCCATCGCTCGAATTCGCTTGTCAAGTTTCTACGACTTTGTCATCGCCATGACCTGAATGTCTGTGCTGTTATTATTTTTGGTGTAATCAATACACATCAACCTTACTTTGCCTTAACTACCTAGGTACCACAGCGATACCGAACCGATCGACTTTAGCGTGCGTGCCCTGTGCTCGTCGCTCGCGATATCTGCGCCCCTCAAAATACTCACCACCATCACCCCGCCTCCAAGGTACTACAGGTAGCTTCACAGCTATCGTATCGATACCACGCGCCCCGACATCGCGTTCAGCGCCCTCATAATAATTCCCATTTCACCGTTTCTTTATTGCGATTCAACCCCCCTCACAGGGCGCACCATAGCCTCGTGACTGGCATTTGTTGCCCCTTCGACAACGACAACGACAACGACAACGGATCGACGACTGCGATAGCGGCGCCATGTCGACCTCTTCAGGCGTTCCCGAGTCCTGGATCTCGAGTTTCTGCTCTTTGCTTGGCCATGAGTACTTTGCCGAAGTCTCGGAGGAGTTCATCGAGGATGACTTCAACCTGACTGGCTTGCAATCTCAGGTTGCCATGTACAAGGAAGCGTTGGAGGTATGTTTATCTTGCAGGCGCGTCGACGTTTGCCGTTTCTCTCAAGGATTCAAATTTGCTAACGGCGCACCCCTGTTTCACAGATGATCTTGGACGTGGAACCAGAGGACGATGATGATGAGGAAGAGGAGGAGGAGGAAGAAGAGGAAGATGAGAATGATTCGGACCCAGAACGTTTGACCAGAGCATCTGGCGAGCGGAGGCACCATCGCATGGCCAGCGACTTGTCTGTCATCGAATCCTCAGCTGAGATGCTCTACGGTCTCATCCACCAGCGCTTTATCTGCTCGAGGGCTGGAATCCAGCAAATGAGTGAAAAGTACGAGCTTGGCCATTTTGGCTGTTGTCCTAGGACAAATTGTGACCAAGCTCGCACCCTGCCCGTCGGTCTCTCTGATATTCCCGGCGAAGACACAGTCAAGCTTTTCTGTCCATCATGTTTAGACGTCTACGTCCCGCCCAACAGTCGCTTCCAGACCGTTGACGGTGCTTTCTTTGGCCGCACCTTTGGCTCTCTCTTCCTTCTCACTTTCCCAGAGTACGATCTCACTAAGCGAGGTATCGAGGTGCTTTCCTCCACCAGCTCTCGAGTCAACGATGGCGATGGCCTCATGAATGGCATGTACGCCAAGAACATTGGCCCTGGTCTCGGCCGTGAACGTATATACGAGCCTCGCATCTATGGCTTTCGTGTTTCGGAGAGAGCTCGATCTGGCCCCAGGATGCAGTGGCTTCGTGAACGCCCAGCAGACATTAACGAGCTTGACGAGGCCCGACTCTACGCAGAACAGAACCCGGACTCAGAAGATGATGACGATAACGGTGGCCAAGTCGGCGTGAATGGCCGAGTTATGGTTCGTCGACGCCCACCTGGAAACGCCCGCCTTCGCCAGAGACAAAACCATAACGGTAGCCCCATGGCTCTGTCCACAAACGGAGCTGAATCGGAGCTGTAGGCACGCGGTCGGTCTTGTTCATCTCGCCCTGGGAGCCCCAGCTATTGCCCACGTCAAGACTGTTGATGCAGAGCATTGGAGCTCATCATGGCGAGGACATCTCAAGGCCAAACTAACTGGATATTTGACAACACGGCTGTTAAGCGAGTGAAGGAAATAAAGCGAAGAAGCAGTTGGAGGGATACGCATCAGGCAGCGCTGAATAAGATGAGGGCATACGGGTGGAGAGAAATTGAAGGGAACCATTAGGTTTTTGTAGGGTAATGCATAGACGGCGTTGAACGTTTGATAGGTAGGCTATGGAAAATACACATCGAATGAACAATAACGACAATTAAGAGACCAATTGAGAGACGTACAAGCTTGATGCCCACTGTATCTTATGACAATTCAGCTAAATATGTGATTGATAGGACTTTTATTTATTCTTGTTTTAATCGTTCAACTGATCTTGTTTCTCTTCCCCCGTAAGCCTTGAGCCTGATCTATGAGACACGTATATACATGCTGCTCCTATGCCCGTCACCTTCTTCCCAATGATTCGTTCTACCTAGGCGATCGTGTATACTCCGCCTCCTGCTGCTACGACCTGGCAAAACAGCCAAGCAGGAAATTCACCGGCCGTTTAGTTTGCCGTTGCCTTTTCTTTTTGCCTAGCAATAGCAAACATCGGCTAAAAAGCACATAATAAAAGAATCCGCGTATCACCAAACACCTCGTCCTTGAACCCATGCTATCGTGTACATCATGGCCCTCGTCCCTCATTCGTTCTATGCTGACAGTGGAAATGGAAGAAAAGAATAAAGACAAGAACAGAAAAGAAAAAGAGAACCGCAGTGTCTGCTATTATGAATATTCAGATCATGCAATGCCGCTTCTGCTTGCAGTAAAAGGACGGTCCGCGACATGAAGCTGCGTACCCATGGCGAAGTGTAATCCATCGCCTAAAAGCTCCTCAACGCCAGGTTGCCAATTCCCATTCCCATCATATCTATCGTGTATCCTGTTGGCTAAGACCGTTTAAGCAATAGAATAAAAGAAAAGAAAAAGAAGAAGAAGAAGAAGGAAAAAAGAACAAACAGATTAACATGTTATGAGGTGATATCTGAAGACGTGGGTGTCGAGGGTATCAAAATCGTGATTGAATAGCTCGTCGCGTCTTCTCGACGCCATCGTGTTATACTGGTGGGCCTGTGGGGTATGGTAAAACGGAAACCCAGGATGTCGAATGGTCTGCTTATTTGAATAGTAGGAAGTCAGATATCAATATCTCAGGCAGCGGGTGTGGCTTCATTGGTATCATCATCTGCCTTGCCATCTTCAGCGGGAGCTGTGGTTTCGCCAAGGTCCTTCTCTTTTGCTTCAGCCTCGGCCCTTGGTGTGGTCGCATCACTGGTTTCTGAGCCGCCAACACTGGACCTTGGGAGAAACCAGCCTCCACGCTCCCATTGGCCTTGTTCATAGAGGCAAGAACTACGGACTTCTTCGTCAAAGATACCGGCCAGTAAAGTGTTGAGGCGCTTGAAATCGATAGGCTTGAGAATCCATCCGTCAAATCCAGCATCGATATATTTTTGCCTCTCACGTTCAACGAGAGAAGCTGAAACAGCGAAGATCGGAATGCGATGGTTGGTACCAGCTAACGGCGAGTGACCATGATGCTCTCCAGATTTCTCCATGGACCTGATCATCTTCGTGCTCGTGAGGCCATCAACAATAGGCATCTATTTCAAGTTAATAGCTGTCCTATTCGTTCCAAAGTTCGAGATTACTCACTTGCATATCCATAAGGACCACGTCAAATTCCTTCGATCTTTCGCAATAAGCTGCAGCACAATCTTCTCCATTTACAGTGTGGTGCACGCCGTGGCCCACTCTCTCCAAACGCTTCCTCAATATTTTCATGTTTATTGGGTCGTCTTCAGCTACTAGAACCTCAAGGTGGTGCTGTTCAGTCACTTGAGTCCCTGCACTGGTAACACTCTCTGTAGCAGTCCTTGCTACAGGTCGATCGGTGTTTTTCATCTCAAAGAGTACTCTGGATTGCTCGTTGGGCTGTGGCTTCGCAGGTACATCAGTATAATCGTCAGGCATCTTGACCGCGCGGATTGGGGTTTTCGAATCAAAGACGCTAGCGCTACCGGGTTCACTACGCGGTTTTGCAGCGACAGGACTTCGATTGGATGGGCTGTTGGATCGAGCATCGACACTGGCAGTACTAATAGCACCACGAGACGTGGGCCGAATGGAAGTACTTCCAGAGTTTGAGATAGGAAACTCATTGCCCTCCTTCTCGTGCAAAGAAAATGGAGTGGAGATTGCGTTGATCAGTCGATCGGCGTCACTTTGACGACTTTCATGACTGGCACAGCTACTCATGCTTCTTTGACTAGACTTGCTTGCTTTTTGCACCGAGGCGTCACCTCCTTCGATAGCAGAGTGCATGGAGCTACCCCTGTCGACAAGAGTGATTTCGCCTTCTGGCGCAACTGGCATAGAAGCAACGACAGATGTTTGACTGTTAACGCTTTCGTGAGTTTTTGCAGATTGGTTTGTTGGGCCCCTTGGTGTCGCGCCATCATGTTCCGAGCCAGGACACTCGTCGGATATGGAGAATGGAAGCTGGACCACAAATCTTGAGCCTTGGCCAACCTCAGACTTTAAGCGAAGCTGTCCGTCCATGTTCCGAACGATACGGGCAACAACAGCGAGACCAAGTCCCAGAGTGCGCAATTCACGAGGCATCTGCTCCAGCTGACTACTTGTCCTGGGTGATTCCTCTGTGCTGACCTGCTCGAGATCGCGGAACAATGAGTCAAGCTGACCTGCGCTCATGCCGATACCCGAATCCTCGATAACAAAGTCGACCACAGCCTGCCGATCTTTGAGTTCTGACACAAAAGCCTCCACCTTTACATGGCCCTTGTGCGTGTGTGCCACCGCGTTTGCTGTGACATTGGAAAGTGCTTGGCGAATTCGTCGCTCGTCACCATGGACGAACTGAGGTAATCCTGGATGTTGAATGACCGTGTAGTGGATACCCTTCCGTTTTGCGTCATTCAGGAAAGGCCCCGTTGCTTCTCTAATACAACTGGTGAGATCAAAGACCTCATCTTTGACTAGATTCTGTCCTTCTTCCGTCTTCGTCAGATCCAATAGATCGTTGATGACATAAATCAAAGATTTGGAAGCGGAATGAGACCTGGCGAGGTTTTCCCGAGTTTCTTGGTCTAGAGTACCCTCCAGAGCAATCTCTAGGTAGTTGATGATTGCATTCAGAGGTGTGCGAACCTCGTGGGCAGAATTGGCAAGTAGCAGCTGGGTTAGCTTACTATTCTGGATGGCGATCTCCTTTTGCCTCCAAACCTCGATGAATTTTCCGTAAACAAGACAGAGCACAGCAGCAGTCTCTATCTGTTCCTCGTTCCAGTCACGGCATTTGCCGATGACGGTTTCATTCCAGGTCTTAAAGCTCTTTCTTGGCTCAAGGTAGCCAGCAGTTCCCTCTCTAACAAACTTTTCATAGGGGTTGCCAGCCCATTTCACCTCCTTAATCTGCCCCTTCCGGAGGAAAACAATGAAGTCGCTGCCGCCAACGCTCAGAGGAACATAAAGTAGTCCGGCCAGTACCTGGAAGCCAGGTGGGTATCGTAAGTCGGGAAAATCTTCTCTGACATCCTGTGAGGCCACCACAGACGTAAGCTGTCGCATTCGGAGATATTCCAACATTGCAAGCGCTTCTTGACTCTCTTCGATGTTGCCCATGATTTTGGTTTCGCCCTTGATTGACAATAATCCGAAATCGGCATCGAAGAGTTTCAACAAATCCTCCGAGGATGCTATGATATATCCCGAAGGATTCTTATCCGTAGGTGCGGTATTAATTAACTTGCGGGCTTGTAGTCGTGAGGCATACGAAAGCCTCTCGATGTTCCTCGATGCAGTATCCCCAACAAGGCGACACATCTTCCGAATGGGAAACGACACTCTCATGCCCTGGTCACCGTATGAGTGACAGGAGATGAGTCCCCATAACTCGTTGAATGCATTGATCGATATTGACATGGAAGATCGCACAGCCATGTTCTTCAGGTATTTGATATGGATTGGGGACATAGCTCGTAAGTAGCAATGGCTCATATCCAGAGGAACATCTAAGTCTTCTTTGGTTCGGCATACGATCCGGGCAGTATCCTGATCGCGATCGTAAAGTAGTCGGACTTTGTTGAGCTTGTACAAATCGCGAGCCTGTCGTGGAATATCCGATGCAGGAAAGTGAAGGCCTTTGTACAGGTCCCTCGTCATGGATGTGTCGACAAGCTCTGTCACTACCTTTCCGTTGAAGGAGGAATCAAACTGGTAGATCATGACACGATGGAACCCAGTCAATTCTTTGACTATGCCCACCAGAATCTTGAGGAATGCTTCCAGGTTCGGGGCCGATGACAGTTGCTCTTGCACCTGAGACATGATATCGAACACCTGCATAGCTCCTTGCTCGCCCCGCCTCTTCCGTGCACTTCTCAGAATTCTCAGGGGTTTGCTGAGAATCTGTGTGCTGTCTTCGATTTCCTCCAAGGTTGGATTGGATTGCAGGGTATCATGGGGCGTGTCAGGTGTCATTTCGTCCACTGGACGTAGAGGAAACTCAACGTCGTCATCCAACTCGAATTCGCAGATAATCAAGTCGGGGTGTGCTGGATTTATATGAATGGCACACCAGAGTTTTGTGCTCTTACGCTTGGGAGATCGAACCGATAAACTAAAAACTTCGGGTCCATTGACAGCGGGATCTGCATCTTCATCGCGTATGAAATCAATATGGTCGAGAAGGTTATCCTGCTGCTCTTCTGTCAAGATGTCCAAGAAATTCCTGAGTTGGAAAAGTTGTTTAGGTGTATAACCCAACATTCTCTCGGAATTTTCGCTAACGTATCGCACGACAAAACAACCATCGCTCTCTTCGCGAAGAGCAGCGAGAGCGCCAAATATTTGAATCGCACCAGGCGTATGAATCGGTTCGTCTTCGCAGCGTTGGAGAACGCCACCACGGCCAGTGATAACGGCATGGCCGTCATCGGTCACAACGTGGGTGAAACGAGAAGTGATGAGTGGAATGTCAATGCTGGAATTTCCTGCAGAAGAACCGTCGGGCTCGAGTTGAACCGGTGCAAGGCCAGACGAGTCATTCCCCATTGGCCCTGATTCCTCCATCTCCGTGTCGTTGTCTGATGTGGCTATGTCGAGCTCCAAAGGCGTCGTACTACTTCCATGGCGGGTTGCATCCAGTTGAATACTCGACATGGGACCGCTCGTGGTGTTCTTCCTACGCTTGATAGCATCAAGGCGCTCACTGTGAGCGCGTGAATGGTAATTAGCTGGTACAGTGTCTGAACGCTTCAGATCTGATCCTGTGTCAGCTCGGGGAGCACCTGGGATCTGGACAGGAATGCTTCGGCCATCGCGCTCGGGCACATGAGGGAAGTAATTGTCACTGGTGATCTTACAAGAATTGGGGTCGACACTAATAACGGATCGTATAGGAAAGACTCGGTCTCCGGAGATATCTGAAGCAGCCGAGTGGTGTCCCAGTTGCTTCTCTGACCCAACGCTCCATGGAGAAAATGGTGTTTCGGAGTTGGATATGCTGTTCCGCTCACTGGGAGCAGCAGACGAAGTGGCCCGACTCGTTCGCCTCGGGGTTGACGTGGACGTGTTTGTTTGTAAGTCTGGAAGGAAATTTTGATCTTTGGGCCTAAGGGTCGATGAAGATCCTGTCGAAGACTGAGGTGGAGGTCGGGCGGAAGAATGGGTTGGAGATATAGAAGAGAGGTTGTCTAGCGGCCCCTGCTGCTCCTGTGGTTCCCATGGTTCCTGGTGCTCCTGTTGCTCCTGTTGTTCTTGCTGTTCCTGCTGCTGGGGGGGACTAGTGCCCTGATTTCCTGTTTCGTGCGGCGCATCCATCGTTTTGCTATCGTCCCTAACCTGAAAGTTGCGAGGCGGAGTTCGAGATAATCAAAGCACAGAGGGAAAGGAGGGAAAGGAATGCCCGGGTGGAAGATGAGATGGGCCCTATATTGTAGTGTTGCACATTCCCGTGATAACGTAAACGATGAAAGCTGCCAAGGTGACGGCAGGATAATGCCCCGAGGTTCAAGAGTCCGATACAGCCCAGCCGAACTGGAAATTTGAAGTCGTTGTTATCACTGTAATCTGTGCTCGGTAGCGGGCGAAGGCTTGACAGAAGGGATAGCACAATGGCAATCAGGTAGAGTTGGGTTCCAGAGCCAGAGTGCGGAAGAGACGATGCTTTCGACCAATGCAAGATCAACAGGGACCAGCTCGGGCCAGACGAACCAGGCGGGTGAAACGAAACGAAGCCTGGAACTTATCACAATAGACGACAATGATGGCGGAGGGTTGCGAGAGCGATTCCCAAAGCGGAAGGAATGACGATTTCGTTTTGACTGCTCAGACGACTGATTTTCGACCAACACGTAAGACGCACGCAGCTTGGGCACAAGGTAAAGGAAAAGTCGTAGGGCGAGGCAATAGGGCGAATAATAATTTGCCAGCCTGTGGCAGCTTTTGGCTGGGAAGACGAATGACTTAGGAGCAGGAGTTGCAGGTTGCTTTGATTGTGTGGAGGTGGCGATGTACAGTGTGGCCTACAGAATTGACACACGCTAAACTTGGACAGGATCCCTGAGGCGCTGGGCTGCGGTCAGAGGCAAGTACAGTACAACAATCGCTCGCTTGCCTGTAAGAACCTGGAATGCAGTGGGCAAAGCTCAGGGCCCCAGAGCAAGGACTTCCCTACCAATGGCTCATCTGTTGCCTCACTAGCTTTGTCGATCTGCTCCGTTTCCCCCTTCTCGATGAGCAAAGGATCGTATTAAAATGCCAAGGCTGTTCAAAATCCCATCTTTAACCCTTAAATTCCCATCTCAGGCCTCTCCCCTGTATTTTCCACTCCTTGCCCTGATGTGCCCACCTGCCTTACGACAAAGGCCCACGATTCAAAAATGCATTGGAGAAAGATTAAGGGTCACAATCAGGCGATACAGGCGACCTACTTACGTCTCTCTATGTTCCTTCAATGCCACCATCTTCCTACGGCTTTTTGCCGTCATTCATTCAAAGGCAAAGGGTCTCGTGGTATGAGTCTTGATGATTTCGATGACCCCAAGACCCCAACCAAAGATTCAGTCAAACCCGAAACAGACAGCCCTCCCCCCCCTCCATCCTATCTCCAATAATCCCAAGGCCGAGAATACTCATTCTTACTGTACAGTGTCACTGCGGTACAATAGACCCAGCTCTTCGCCTTGTACAGCAACGGCACCCAGAAGAACAACAAGCCCGCCATTTAGCAGGGGTTCCATCCAGTGTCGTCAAACTACCGTACTGTATCCATAGTTCGGCTCCAATCCTCGCAGATTGCCCCCATGACCATATCAACGGGGTGGCTGTTGGTCCCGTCTGGCCCGACTGATCACTATTTTCGCTCGCCTAGAATCAATAGCCTTGCCGCAAATATCTAGGACCTGCAGGTACAGTGAAGCGATAGTTAGTGTCTGAACATCCCTCTTTATAAGGGACAAACGCACTGTACTTGGTATGATACTGTAAATGATACCTGGTTCCTATGACACCAGACCTGTATCGCACAGCATCATCGCCCGAACTACCTGCATACGTTAGGCTAATAAAACTCACGCGCTAATATCGAAAGGCACTACTCTAGTGTAGTTGTCACTGCTACAGTATTATCGTTCTACGAATTGAACTAGTCACAACCGTTCGCAATGCCGCCAATCCTTAACTTTGACGCGGATCGAAGGCATTGATCCCGCCGTTGTACGGATAGTGCTTTGGCAGTTTGGCCATTGGGCCATGTCCGATAACTCACGCACCTGTCTGGGTTGCTCCCTTGTTGGTCGTGGCTTGAAACAGATGATTCTCAGTCGCATGCAAGATGGCATTCTCAGAGCCAGAGTTGAGAATTACCGATAGGTCAGACCGCCCTACAACGTTAACGTTACGAATCGGCGATCAAGCTGCCTACTCCCCACTTGGCCTTGAAAGAGTCTGCCCAGAGCTGCTCGGGGCCAGCTAGCCAGTCCACAGATGCTAGCTTGATACGCCTGGCACCAACCTACCAACGCCAACTTCCACCAAGAAGCAACTGGACCCCTCTTGCACCTGTTAAGAAATCCAGGGCACCTGGCTGACCCCTACCCGTGCCCGTCAGCCCATTCGGCAAGGTGTCATGAGGTGAGAGAGGCGAATTATATTGAGCCACTTGCCGATCTTACTCGGTATGGTTTTTGTCCGCACCGCCGAGTAAAGTTCTTGCTGGGCTTTTAGACCAGCAATGCAAATGATATCCAAGGTCGATGTAACGTCGAATGCGGGATATCTAAGCAGAGATACTCCGTAACGTTATAATACTGTAAGTATTCTGCCTCTGTTTCCAAGAATGAAGAGGGATGACATATGTTTCATGATTTAGGTACTATGAGCTATGACATCATTCGTGGCCGGTGGTTTTCCTCCGGGTCAGGGTCATGCATGGATATAGATCGTGACGATCACTTCTCTGATTGCAGATCTTGTCGCACCAGCCACCTGTGGCGCTTTCGAACGACCCTTGATCCACATAAGTACGTAGTTTATCCATTCGTCACGGTCTGCCAAGCAAGGTACTGTAAGGGTTAGTTACCAATTCTGCAAATGGGATCGTTTCGTTAGAAATATTGACCAGAAGTGAGGGTCCTCATCATGCATGTAGGCTGTAGCATCGGAGTCAGGTACGGATACATACGGATACAGAATTGTGTTATCACAAAATCTCTTCAAATGCGGGTCAGGATGATTAATGGTCCCTTATTTTAGGAATATTTAGCACTGACACTTGACATTCGGAGTTTTGTTGTGTGTCTATTACCGGCTGTTGAAATTTCTACTCAATCTCACTAACTGCCATCAGTTTAGGCCTCATGCGTCAATAACCCCGGCCCCAAGTACTGTAGCCAAGTCCCAACAGCTCCATTTGATTCAGCCGGAGGTGTTCCGGGCTTTCTGTGAGGAGTAGAGCAGGCATGGGTCCCTCAACGGTCACTATTGATAGGGATAAGGACTCACCCGCGACTCGGGTCCGAGTTACTTCATGAGCTATATTGACTCAGAGAATCCGCAAGTTTTGGTTTCTGTTTCCAGCGACAGAGTAATAAGCCAATTGCTGCCAGTTGATTCGTGCCTGGGAAACTAAAAACATCCAGTTTGATGAGTGGGTCAGGCTGGCCCTACCAGGAGGCTGTTCCTCATGCAAGCCCTCAGCCACTATCAACGGGCACAGGCACAGTCCCATGCTGGACGTTGAATGTCAATATACATTCCGAATATCACGAATTACCTACCATGTACCGTCCCTCGTTAGTACTGTAATTGAGCTCGTGTGTATAATTCGTCCAGATCTCCACTCTAGGCGTATCACAGACTAGAAAGCATCTGGCTGAGACTTGATCCATCTGTATCTTACCTTCGTAGTGAACAGAACACTCCGTCTGAGTTATCCCACATGGGGCATATGTCTCATAACATCAGCAGTCTCTTGCATGCGTGTTTGCCTATTTCCAGTTATGACTCTGGTAGAGGATCACAGTGGACAGTATGGGCTCAACGATGCATAAACGACAACATTCCTCTTAAAAGGTAGCACGAGTGTTTGGAAGCGGACTTCACTGACTCAATCATAGCCTTTTATTTCGTCTTCTCAACCATTGCTCTCCCTAGTACTCCGTAGGCTGCCGGATACTGACGTTTTGTGCTTCCTATTTGTGATTCACAATGAGCTTCTGGTACCCAAATAGGAAGAAGCGAGTCGAGTTTACTAGTGGGATGCCTTCTGGGAACACCACCAACCAACATTGCTTCGTAAGTCAAAGGAACTCATGCATGTTGTTGTTGTTTTACTCAGACCTAGGAACCTAGGGGAGTCCAGAATTACAGACTGTCTTTCCAAGCAGGGCCAACCCTGCTTCCAAGGTCGAATCTGACCCGTAAGCACTCGAGCTGACCAAGCTCCTCAACCATCGAGTGGGCTGGATTGCACCACGTATTAAGCTTTCGATCAGCTACCACATAGCGATTATGATATCTAACAGCTCCTCATCGGCTAGTGCTTCAGGGTTAAATAGGATCTTAGATCTTAGATCTTTGAGGTTATGTGCAATGATATTCCTAGCAGTGAGCTATGTCGTGCATGGCTGAGTTGTTAGCTATGTGGCCTCGTATCAAGTTATTGGTTAACGATGCTCTCTTCAACTTGAATACTCGATTGGTGGCACTCGAGGTAGGCACCTTTGTCGAAATCGTACTTGTTGATCGGTGTCACTTGTCTCAATTTATGCAAAGCATTGAATTGATGTGTTGTTCAGCAGAGAGACGACTTAAGATGTATGCCGGCGCCTCGTTTGAGACAGACTTCTTACAACCATGGAGAAGGAGCTTTAGCATCCTTGACCATGATACATAGTAGCTGACATGTGTGCGGTGAAGGAAGCCCTCGTCATATGAACCGACCAACATAGGGATTCTTGGTCAGCAAGTGTTAGGCGGCGAGATTGACAATACCTCTTCACGCCTCAGATGGCACTATCCCAAGCTGAGCGCGATGTACATCGGGAGACATTACAGCATTGATTGTGTTCGTCATTTAATATTGACAAATCCTAAGCCTTCCGATTCTTACTTTTAGGTTTGCTTTAGTAGCTTTATTATCGATATCAGCCTTCTCGGTCGAAGTCGAGTGGGGAGTGAATACGTATCTCTGCACAGCAAGACTACGCTTCCCAACTAGTTATACTTCATACGGGCGTTAACTAAAAGCTGAAAGAACCAGTATTAAAGTATTATTCTGATGTGACTAGTGATAAGCTCTGGTGAGTTGAGTTTGGATACAGAGCTTTCTGTTATTGCAATCTGTACTTGTACTTTCCGCCGTCAATAACTTCTATGGGAACATCTTATGCTACCATATCGCCATAAAACTTCATATATAGTACTAGACAACGGGTAAACTATCCATACCTATCTCGTTAGCAATATCACCGAGGTGTCAGCCCTTTAGTTCTATTGAAAGGCTAGATAACGCTGGTGAAACTCGTATGTTAGGTCGGAATCTTCAATTGTTTCTCTTCTTTTACTATATCAACGCAAGCAGAGAAGCCTACTCTTCAGTCTGAAACTTTCTTCTTCTGCTTTATTGTTTCAGATATACACTAGAACCTTGGATAAAAGTAACTGCCTAGCCCCATAGAACCAGGAGCTTTTCTTACCACACACATTGTACAAACCCTGAAGGCTCAGGACAATAGGACAGACACTTTTATATATATTGATGGGATATATATACTGTACATGGGCACCGAGAAACACCCCAATGTTGCCCTGAGCCCACGTACGACCGTTAGATCCCTTTTGGCGTATCTGCCATGCTAGAGATAAGTCGGTTTCCAATCCATAAAAATGCTTCTCTGCCTTGATAAGTTTAACATCAGGGGAAACTAGTCACAGCCTGTGAAGGGAATCATGTCAGCATCGCGTCACTTGCTTTGCATAAATAGAAATATGAACCGGTTGGTCATATACAAGAGTTTTTGGATATGATGTCTCGTCCACTTACTCCCAGCCCGGGTAGTCATACAAACGGGAATGGAACGCAAGCTCTCGTTCATGTTCACCCATCCTGAAAGGGACTTAGTTTTGTGTGCGAGCTGTTTATAAGTTCAAGGAAACCTTTCCTCGCTAGACAACAGTAGGTCAAGGTCACAAAGACGATGAAGCATAGGCATCATCGTTCGAACAAATGTGAATTTCACATAGACCAGTGCGGAATGACTTGCTCACTCTCCGAACGAACATTTCGAGAAAAAGGTAATTGATTTGTGTGACAATCCGATGCAATTTAGTGTTCGAGTTCACTCAGAGCAGCACATCCATCGACTACGAATAGACTTCTACCAGGGACAACACTAACTAGTACCCTTCAACTGAGAACCAAAAGCACATCTAACGTAATTCATTCCGGTTTCAAATTGACTTCACAACCGGGCAGGGCTTTATTTGCACTACAAGAGATACATGCTCGAGTGATGTAGTCAACGAGGTTACCCTAGAGTAGTCAAAATAAGAACCGTACTGCCAACGGCCTGATAGTAGGGAGCCGGCAAGAAAGATGGTCAAACAAACGGACAAGTAGTTGTTATACATCTGGAAATGTTACATCATAGGTATTGAAGTAGCCTTGTACCAATGTCATCTAAACCTCGGCGGAACATACAGCACGACATCGCCCACCTCACAGCTTTCCCTTAGCCTCCCTTTTCCTCATTGCCTGCGCTGACCTCAAAAGCGCATACAGACTTTGCAATCTAGGCATATCAACTCCCCTCTCCCTCGCAATCCTCACCGGGTTGCCCAATATCACCTCCAACTCCAGAGGCTTACCCGCCTCCCAGTCCAGCAACATACTCGGCCTGGCGCCCTTGTTGCGCGCCGTGCTCTCGATGATCTTCTCGGGCTTGGCCATACTATCAGGGAAGGGTCTTCCTAGAATCTTGGGTACAGCGTCTCGGATCTCGTGCATTATGCCCAGCAGGTGTCGCTGTAGCTCGTCGTCTGACACCATGTCGGCGTTGCCACGGCCGCCGGAGAGCACAGCGGAAGGATTCATGGCTGCGTTGATGCACAACTTGTGCCATCGCACAGTCTGGAGACCGACTTCGTCGTGAGGATCAACATCTTTGATACCGCCCAGGTCTGTCCACCAACGGTGTAATGCCTTGGTTGACTTTGTCCCGCGGCGTCCCAGCTCTGACTCCTTGGAGGCCAGACCGTCAGTGTAGGGCCCAATACTGATGCGTGTCCAGCGGTTCTGTCGTATAGTGCCAGGGGAGGTCTGCTCCGCACTCACGATAGTGACAGCACTGATAATGGGATTGTTGGGGAAGCGCTTGCGGAAAGGCTCCTCTACGCCGACACCATTCTGGATGAGAACGATACAGGACTTTGGGCCAACCAGGGGCTCAATAATGGACGAGTCGTCGCTGATATCTGGAAGAGCCTTTGTGGTCACAAAAATATAGTGCCAGTCTCGCTTTGCATCCGATGAGCTGGCTGCTGCTGCTGCGGCATCAACAGACGGAAAGGCCCCGTCTGGGTTGAAGGTGTAATCCCCAAAGCTTCGGGTTTGAAGCTTGACACCATCCTTTTGAATAGCAGCGTAGTTGGAGCGTGCTACAAGGGAGACGTGTATGTTTTGTGATGGCTGCCATGGCGGTCAGTAAAGGTGAAGGTATCATGTCATGAGACGGGAAGACCTTACATGATGGAGTCGTGAAGCATAGAAACAACCGACAGCGCCAGCGCCAACAAATATGATATCAACACGACTACAAGTGAAGAGCGGTGTTAGCAATGTTGTTATTGAAATGGCTTATACGCGATCGGGCTATATGTGTCAATGGGTGGTTCTCACCTGTTGTCTGCCATGATGATGAGGATGCTGTTGTGAAGCGTTTGTATATGTTATTGGTGGAGTATGATATGATATCAACGATGTTGCCAACTGTGCCTCTTCTGATACACCCAATGCCGCAATTGTCGTATGTCTTCGCTACGGATTGGGTCTCGTTCTGATACAATGCAATACAATACTCACAGGAGGATGAATTACATACATTTCGTAACTGGCCAAACGGCCCCAACCCCGCCACTTTTCGCCACGGCACTGACACCGAGATCCATGCTGTAACGGGGGAGCAGGAGGCTGGAAACTGGAGCACACCATCGATACCCAGGCCAGCCAAGACTTATATCACTGCTCAATTACTGCTATCCGAGGGTCGTGCTTTTTTATAGAGCAAGTCATTACGAAATAACTGATAAAGCAGATGCTCAAGCACTCACGGAGTACAGAGTACTATCTAGGTCACTTGACTATCAGGCTCCTCTATATGACCATCGGCCGCCAAATGTGTCGTTGTAATAGCAGCCATCTTATCCATGGGAATTAAGGACCCCGACAACACCATCTCTTTCCCGCCGATCGACGACCACCTGCTGCATCAGGAGTGTTCCTCATCTCATCGGACTCAGCCGTACTCGCCAAATCACAGAAGTGTTTGATACTTGTGAGACGCACATCGGCCCAAAGGGATACGCACTGCATGAATAAACGATCACCTCTACCATATCTGATAATTCTGACACATTGGTTTGTTCCATCTGGCGGCGCGCTCCGAGACACCTCTGTAGGTGATTACAAGGCTGATGCCCATGTCAGCCAGCATCGATGCTCGAACTAGGCAAGTCGTCAACGTAATTGAAGTGCATAGTAAACAACCATCTACCCAGTGTCGTCGGAGGGTATCGCGTTATACTCGCGACTCGCTAGAAATCCCAACCGGCGACGCCGTTCAACCAGCTTCGGAACACCCCGCCGATCGTTGATCATCGATTTTCCGTGGGTGAGGTTTGAGGCTCGACTATTCGACAAGAGACCAGCAGTGATAGTGACAGTGACAACGGCAGCAGGGACCGGACTGGACTCAACTAGACCAGGCTGGACCAACGGCCATGAGCATTAAATCCCACGCGACTCAAGCCACGTCCCTGATGCAGGGAAGCTCGACTAGCCCAGCCAATACGTCAACTGCCGGCTGATTGATTTTCCAAGAATTAAGGGCTATTTCGAGAGATTCTGATGCACGTTACTGCTAACGAGACTACTGGCTGTCTATCGGCTCCATGATTACGACGCGATGGATTTAGGTTGGTGATATGTGCCTACAGCTGATTCCCGGCTTCTCCAAGAAGTCAAGACGACATTCTCAAAGCCGGGTGCCCAGCAACGAGTTCAGATTTATCTATGCCAGAGCAAAAACATCCAGGTCTATGGAGAGCAGACGCTGAATGCCGATTACCACGCTGAGAAAATCTCAACGTGGTTGCTGGCAAACATGACGGGATCACGAAGCTGTTGGATTAGTATCACGTTGAATTTGCGTATAGCATCTCCTCGTATCACAGGGGTCCCTTCCACTCCCACAGCACGCTGAGATGATGCCATCACGCATTGCAAATAAACGCGAGCTTGCTGTAGCCCTGTCAGGCAAGGCCAACCACATGCACACTCAACTCAGAGGGTGCGTGGCAGCGGCCGCTGCCGCTTCCCGGACAAAACCTGAAGCCAGAATCATGACGAAGAAATCGACACAATAATGAGTATTGAGTTTGTTTTGTTTTGGGTTGCAGCAGCAGTAGCAGCAGCAGCAGTCGGCGATCAGCGATGCAGTGGTGGATGGTTGAGTACCTCGTGGCGCCCAGCAATATGGTTGATGGTTGCGGTTGTGGTTGTGTGTGGTTGCAGAGGAGAAAATTTTCTGCCTGGCAAAGATATGGTCGAGTTTTGATTTTGCAATTTGGCCTGGTCAGCGTGGGGGTGATTTGATTGCCCGGCCGCCGGGCGACCAGTTATATTCGTTCTTGGTCTGGATCCAAACGCAGCCAATAGACGCTCCAATCCTCGGCGAGACATCGCATTTCGGCCAATCGCATAAGTCTTCGTTCGACTTGCCCTTTACGGTCAACAACGGCCCGGCCAATCCCTCATCCATGGAAGGTACCCAATATATTCTTAGGATATATGGAGAACAAGCAGAAGCCGGCCCGTTTGGAGGTTCCTTTCATCTCTGTCCACCAACAACCGCGGCTGGCCACCATATGCCGAGTATCATGGCCGTTGTTGTGTTAATCGAAGGAGACGAAGCTCTGAGTCTCCGAGTCTCTGACAGCACATTTACCTAATAAAAGATGCATGCAAGTTGTCCTTTACCAAATTGCAGCATGTGCATTCTGCATTCCGACTTATCCCACTCCTGACATAGGCTTTCTCATGGTGCCTCGCCGGTCAACGCCTCGTTAGGATTTGCGTTTTGTTTCATTTCGCACCGAGCCTCACTTTCATGGTAGGCCACAATATGGTGGTAATTGGACCCCAAGGCCCCAGTCAGAGACAAGACGCCAGAGGCTTAGGACACAGATGACCAGGGCGACGCTCACCCTCTTACATAGTACGTACTTGCGCTGACCTGAGACGAAGAGATTGGCTATGGATCGAACAAGATGCGGCTAGACGAAAGCGCCATCGCAAGAGTCGACGTGCATATTGGGCCCAAGACTCATTGGGAATCGCGCCAACATAGCTACCGTCAAGCGTCGCATGCGTAGTATGAGCCCCGTCGCCAACAGAACGATCGTGTGTGTTCCGGTATTGCAAATAACAATGAAGTGCCAGTATTGTTTGTAAAATCGACCGGTCAGCAGATCTTCTCTTGTCGGTTTAATAGGCGAATCGTCATGGCTTGGTAAGTTGTCGTGGTGAAACCTCATTTCTCGAATCAACACCAACCCAGAGATGTGACCAAGGCATTTCACGCAGATCAGCAATATACAGTAATTGTAACGATCATCCAATTCCACTTTTAACATGGGGAGAAACTCACCGAGAAAGCACAGATATTATAGAGAAAGCTCAGACTTGCTCAACCAACGCCGATGTTAATGGCTGCTGCTTCATATGCACGAGCGGGCAGTGGGAAACCAGCTTGACAGCTTGGTCCAAGCTTCACACATTGTACCACCAGGATGCAAGGGCACAGGCTTCTAGAAAGACTGCTGGAACCTCACAGATCAAGGGTCGGGGTGTGAAGCCAAAAGTCAGCCAAAAAATCCTGTTTGGGGGATTTCCGCTCCAACCCCATGGACCAATCATACTGGCATATAAAGATGCGGGATGGTGGGGGTAGGGAATGGGGCCCCGATGAGATGTCTGGAGTCTCAGACAAGCCAGGCAAGGGTTCCGGTCCGTTTTCGAGTGACTTGGGGGACTGTGTAAACTGGATATATCCAGTACTGTCCTCGAGATGCAGCCTGTCGTTTTGGCTATTTGTGAACGTGGGAAGTTGGCTGTTGCTTTGTATCACCAGACCGTTCACTTTCTAACTGAAGGCGGGCCTGGTTTAATCTGTCAGTGTGCTACTATGACTGATAATGGCGGTGTCTGCGCAACTAGGTAAAACCTGGAGCGTTTGTGGGTTCTTTCTGTGACGCTCCCCGTGGAGTGGGCGACTAAAAGCCCAAGTCACACAGCCGCAACAAATCAAGCTTAAAATTCATTCGTGAATGAGGTCTTGCGCTGACAGCATCATGAAAGGATTGGTATCAGGCATTTCAAAAATTCGCCTATGTACAGAGTAGGCCTTGGTAAAATGTCGATCGTTGGTGGGCCATGAGAAACTACAGTTGATTTCTACAGTAGCTTCACTTATGTGTGTTTGCTTGTACATCATGAACAAGCAACAGAGACGAGGAGCTTCAATATCGGGTCTCACAATATCACTCCAACTTTTTGTACTTGGACATTGCCAGTTGGGTCAGCAATCCCTGCTTGCCTTTCCATGTTTCCCCAGACCTGCCACTTAATAAGTTAAAAGTGACAGTGACAGATGCAAGTCAGGAATAGGCGTGTGTGCAAAGACCCTGCGTGAGCCTCGTGGAGTGAACACACGTAAGGGTCTGGCAAGTGTCGAGTATGAACCACCAAGTGAGACCTCCAATCGACTGACTCGACAGAGGTCACCGCGACTGGTACCTGCGTGGTGTTCCTGACACTGCATTGTTGCGGTCAGGCAATGGGGCTTTCCCTCTCCCATTTCAAGGCTAGATTTGAACATCACATACACGTGGATGCTGTGATGAGTATACATCATAGATATTTCTGAGCGGTCTGATTCGCATTTGATGCTTCTTCGGTATCCCACCTGGGATTGATTAGCGTGAGAAGCAGTCGACGCGGCTGTCGCTTTCGGCGGCTCCAAACTTATGTTTTTAATGCTTTTAGCGGCCATGCTGCGGATCCCGGAGTTGTCTTTTTCTGTTGACAGTCAAGAAGCGATTACTTGCCCAGTCTACCAGTCTAGATTTCTCCGCTTGAAATCGAGGCGGAAGACAGGAGCGGGACGGCGAATCGCATGAACTGTAGTGAGCGGCTCGGCCGGTAGATCAGAAAACAGTTCGGGCATCAAACCGAAGTGATAGATAGACTGTATCGGCAGTCATAGGCTAAGAAGGAAATAAGTATTTCCTGTCGTTAATGGGCTCCCTAGTGCTTAGAACGTGCGGTTATTTTTTAACCCACCTGCTCGGTAGCAAGAAGAAACCCTTCTGTATAAGTGAAGAAAACGTACGGATTTGTTGAGCATCATCACAAATCTCATCAGTCGGCGGGTCACGAGTTTGTGGGCAACGAGTTTGTGGGCAACGAGTTTGTGGGCAAGCAGCGAGGAATAGAGTGGCAAGTGGTGACGAATTAACAACAATTGTGACCCCAGTGCAATGAATTCAGGTGTTGCTGCTGGCGATCATGAGTTGTCGTTGTCTTGGTTGTGTAAAAACCGTAGATATTGCCAAAAAAAAGCTCCCGGCACCCGCTCGTCCGCGCTATTCCGTCGGGATCCGTGCATCGCGGGGGAAGTTGGGGAAATCTGGCGACCGGACTGCAGGATGCGCATGTCACAAGTACAGCACACAGCCAAGACGCAAGTCTGCCGCACCTCGGAGGGTATCCGTTTCTACAGCTTCCGGAACGAGTCGACGCCAGTCATCAACCTAAACGCAAGGTCGCATGCACCAACCGGGCGGAGACGGATCGTTGTGTAATGCTGATGACGCGGAAAAGTCAACGATGCTAATGGATGGACGAAGGATGTCTCAGCCACCTGTCTTGAATATCGAAGTAAGCAATCACAGCTCGGGTCAGAGCGCGTTAGTTAAAGGGTACAGCTGAAGGCGTCGATCATGCAGTAGGTCCTTTGCTATTCAGGGCCAATGTCCGGGCTTGAAATGAAAGATGAAGCACCGCATAATGTCCGAACCATTATACCAAGATAGGCAGCCCGAAAGATCAAAGACGAGGCTACAAATAGCATCGGCGAATCTATCGAGCCAAGACTGCTCAGTCTGAACTATCTACCCCTGGATCAGCGGTCTGCACACAAGTGCGCTTGTCATGGTAACACCGTCGGTGCTTAATTTGGTTTTGGGACACCCTGCAACCAATGATTTGCAGGGTCCACGATGGCCATCCTGAGACATTGCGGCTTGTTAGCCATGACAGTTTGCATGCACATCCTCGAAATTCCTCAGCACGCACAAAAGAAAGTCCAGCGGCTATAGTTCGGCAAGCGTGTATTAGCAAAGGCTGAGCCGCTGGAGTCTGGTGGATAAGCACTTGAAGAGGCTGAGAGGTCTTCGGACATTCTGGACCTGGGTAATAGAGTCGCGTGAACTTTGTGCAAGGGGCATCAGAAGCATGATGATGCTGTTGCCTGCAGCAGAATGGAGTCAGCAATCGTCGATTAGGAGAAATATCCACACAAGAAGGCAATGTGCTGGAGAGGGAAAGAAAGAAGACTGTAACAGCATAACGAGGGGAGCTCTCCGTATTGGTAGGCGAAATTGCAGCTGCCACTTCATCATTGATCAAGAAGATTAGGTCGTATATTCGAGTACAGCTTGTGAGAGAAGCACTGGAGCAGATAACTCATGAGTCGACCTGCAACCAACAACCAATTTCTTGCTGAGCCGCGGCGGTGCTATTTCTGCCAAGCATCGTATGAAGTCAATGCCACTGCCAGAATGCAATTCGTAAATTCAAGACATTGTGGACGTAGGCGAACAACAAGCGCGCCCTGTCAAAGTAGATGGAGCAGTTTGATGCAAGAGGATGTTGATAGGTGGAGCCAAAGCGCTGCAATCAATCAGCCTGATCAAGCACAGTGTCGAGACGCAGTAAAACACAGTGCATAGCCCCGGTACTAGGCAGCGGCACAGAAGGGCCAGTCAACACTTCCATTCCAGGTTCTTTATGGAGCTGCAATGAAGCAGTAAGATACCGTACTCCGTAGCCCCTAAGATGAAGACAGACCCCGTCCGTCGTATCTGCGTCACGATTAGCTTACCTTGGTCAATTCAGCAATTATAGTAAGAACAAACCAAGCATTGCGAGTTTCCGAATAGATACCGACCATTTGATGGATGTGATATAATGGATCGTCCCGAAGATGCTCCGCCGATAAGGTGCTGCATGTACGTAAAACTTTTCTTTTTTCGTTTTTAATGACCTTCATCAATCTACTGATCTAACCTAATTTGAACGTACCCGTTCCAGTTCACATCCAGCCAATGACTGTAAGTAAGCTTTGCTAAACTTGTTCTGCCGCGATCCTTACTGACGAATGTCGCCTGTCCCCAGCCCAACCTGGTCTAACAACTAAGGTAGACAACCTCCAGCCAACGGCCACTAGAGGACATGTCAGTGTACTGTACAGTCACGCCAGGTACAGGGCAAGGCACAGCATGCACGCAACGATACCTGCACGAGAGGTTCCCAAGATACAGCCGATGTCCGGCGGCTACATGTACAGGCCCCATGTACATGTACAGCATCCTAGCCATCAGATTTGAAGCCCGAGTTGCAGCAGAAGTGGGTTTCCGAGGACATGACAATGTTACCGTCGTGTTGCAAGCTATAACCAACAGCATATGAATAATAACTAGATGTATATGCGATATACATACTAGACATATCTCACAGGTGGCTCCAAGACTGCGGATATGGAGTAAGTATGGATACTCTCATCCTCCATCAACTCGAGACGCGGAGCGGCTGTAACATCAAGGAATACCTGGCAAGAAGGTTTGTGGCTGTTTTGACCCCAAATGCTGGGACTGGGATGTCAGATCAAGCCAGTCAGCGTCTCTGCTGAGCCCGAATTCTCCCATAAAGTTAAGCATGGACATTTTGATCGTCCCTCCGTCCCGTTATGCCAGTCACAGCTTAATTTACCCGTAGCTCATGAGTTGCGCCGTTGCGGTAGGCAATCCCGAAAGCAGCAACCCTTTCCATCTCAACATTGGATTACCCAGCTTCCGATCGCGAAAGAGGTAGGTACAGTAAATTAATACTGAAATTAGACGGTGCTTCTTTTCTTACCTTACCTTGCCATGGATGCTCAGGACACATACTATGCGCAATGTGCAGTGGGTGATTCTCAAGCGAACTGCATGCGGCTCCTCCTTCTCCCTTTGTACACTCCGCACAAGTCCACTCCACTGTAACAACCTCCCCCATCTATCCATTAGCCATTCATCGTGATCCATCCACTATAACATCCATTCATGGACAAACAACCATCCTTCGGGTTCGGAGCTCCACAATCCCCCAAGCTCGCTCGAGACTAATTTCATAGCTTCCTCATGACAATCAGTCAAATGGCTGCTAGTTACTGTCCCCATGCGAGCGTATCAGGCCTCGTCCTTTTACACGGCTGAGAAATGTCGATCTCACAGCGCCGGCAGAATACCTACTACATGACACGATTCAACGCCTTTACAGAGACAGTTTCTTCTGCCCCCAATCTACTGCGTACAACCTTCCTTCACGCGCACGAATGCCCCGCAGAGCTGTATGACAGCTAAAAACCCTTGGAGAGAAACGACAAGACGCTATCCCCAACTCGGTCTCAATCCCACTCTTCGGTGACGGCCCATGCTATGCCCACAAACGACGATGCCCTCTCAACTTTCAAGCTCGTCATGGTTGCTACAGAACCCTTGTCCCCCATCCCAGCCCACGCTTTTAACCCCGGTGCCCCAGCCCGGTCACCTTGCTGCTTGCGCCATCGTCCCACACTGTACAGCCGAGTATCCTCGATCGTGCCCGTGTCCGTGCCCTTGCCCGTGTCTGCGACCTCCACGCCTCGCCTTTTACTGTTCAAGACAAGGATATTGGAGCATGGGGCCTGGGAACCGTAGGCAAAGAATAAGTCAAGCGAGCGGGCAGGCAGGCGGAATTAACCAGCGGGAAGTGAGAAACGACAAAAAGCAAGAATCCGATTCAATTTGGGCGGGAATCGATTCGGCACAATGTGACGATCAAGGGTCGAGGCTGTTCCGCTGTTGCTATTCACAGACATATCGCATCGCATTGTAATGGGTGCTATACAGCATACCCAAAGCCATAAAACAGACCCCTCCTTTGAACCTCTTGTTTGTTCCTCACCTTTACTTCTTTCTCCTGTTTTTGAGCATTGTTGCATCTGCTGTGTCCTTCAGTGTGTTCCTCAGGGAGCGCGCTTAGTTGTGCGGTGTGCTCTGTCTCTCGTCTCTGATCTCTCGCTCAACTACTCCGTAAACTACCTATTCACGTTGGGTGTCGGCCGCCGACGTCACCAAAGCTACAGTACCACCAGTACCAGGTCCGACGAACAACGCAAAACGAGAACGCTCCGACCATCCGGGCCGACATCTCCACCCACAACGTCTCCAGCAGGGCGGCTTGGCTTGGCCCTTGGCCCTTAGTTGTCGAAGTCCAAGTCGTTGTCTTGTCTTAACTTAGCTGGCTCTGAAGCTGAAGGCGCCAAACCCGCTTGTGCACCAGAAGAAACCCCGGTCCTGCCGCCGACCTCGTCCGCCCATCCATTTCAGGTATTCCTGCGGCGCACTCCCACTCCCTCCATCCCACACCCACCCGGCCACATCCATCTCCATCGCTCCATCGCTCCATCGCACACCCAGGGCCCAGGGTTACAGTAGCGAGCGATCCAACCCGTGCCGTACCAGTTCCAAAGAAGACCCCAAGGCACCCCAAGGGAAAATTACCCACCCACCGGCCGGTACATCTCCACTCCTGTTCCTCTCTCTCATCAATTGGCCTTGTCCAACTTGCCCTCGAAAACTTTTATTGTCTTCTACTCCCTCGCTCCTTGACTGAATTCATTTTTCAGCCTCTTCCAGCTCTTCACAAGCTTCGCCGCGATATGTTCATGTAGCTGTCCGGTTCAACAAAGCTCTCACTCGGCCCATCTTCCCCAACTTACAATCCACTTCCTTTAGCGTCAAAGTGCTTTTGCGGGACACTTACACACAAGACTTCGACATCGGTGCCGATAGAAACCCACCATATTCTCCCTCCACCTTGTTCGGACCAAGCATACTCGACTTGAACTTGATCACCTTGAATTCTACACATCAGGTTTCTGCCAGAAATCAACAGTATTCACGATATCTTCGTTTGCCGTTTAGCTATCGAGTCGACTGCTGCACATTAAACCAGCATATACCTCGCCAATATGATAATTGATGGAGAAAAGTATGCTTGCGAGGCCTGCGTTCGCGGCCACCGCGTAAGCAATTGTCAACATTCTGGTGAGTCTTTTATTGATATCAAAGCATGTGGGCTGCTGTTCCTGGTTGCTTGTGTGGCTGGATGTGCTCCCAAGCTTAGCTATACGTGCTCTTGCTAACCTAGTCCCGTCGACAGACCGTCCACTTCAACATATCAACAAGAAGGGTCGACCGGTTTCCCAATGCGCGCACTGCCGCGCCATGCGAAAGTCACGCTCTGCTCACGTAAAGTGCGACTGCGGCGAGAAGACAAGCAAATGTGCGCATTTGCAGCCAACTGTTGATGGGCACACCGGTGAGCTTCCTCTTGTCTCTCGAGTTGTCGTAGACCTCGAGACACTGGATGTCATTCGCAAATTCTAAACATATCGCAGAAACATGCTGTTGCAACCATGGTGGACACTGCAGCTGTTCCCACAAGAATGAGCCTGCCCTTGACACCGTCCCTGAGTCCGACTCGGAGCGCGAGTCTCTGACTCTAAGCATTACTGGCCGCCCGAAGCCTCCTGGTCGTCGACGAAGGGCCAATACAGTCCACTCAGACGGTGTTCTGAGCTTCGACCAGCACGGTAACCACAAGCCTGCTCACCGAAACAACCGCGTTTCTCAGAAATGTGGCCCTTACCAACTTAACAGGGTAAATTCGGCTCATAGCACCAGTAGCTTGGGCGCCGATAGCATGCTGCAGAAGAGCTCGCGGGAGCCTCCCACCAGCCGAGCCCGCGCCGCTACCAACCGGGAACGACAAGTCAAGTCAGAAACCGCCTCGCCCCTCATGAACGGAGCCAGCAGCTTTCAGAACCTAAATGCCAATCTGCCTCCTCTGGATCTGTCTAGCATCGAGTATCCTCGTTATATGGCTAATAGCACATTTGACCTGTTCGGTTCTGGCTTCAACTCGGAGACAGACGCCCCTATGTATAGCGCAGGTCTTAGCGCGGCCTCGGTCGATTGGAGTCACTACGATCTCTCAGAAATGAAGGGTGATAGCTTCACACCATCAAGCTATAGCCAGGCCGGCACCCAGAGCTTCAATGGTCTCTTCGATTTCGGCAGCGGCTCAGAGCATCTGCCCCATTTAGCCAACACCACTTCAACCTCAGGTGAGGTTTCTGAAGTGGAGGACTTCCTGCCTGGAGGAGACGGCGATTACGACGGCCTAGAGGGATTCAGCCGCGGCGATAGCTTCATTCGCCAGAACGGCAGCGGAATGGCTAACTCGGCCGACCTCACCACCATCGACTATGACAACTTCTACAAGGGAGCAGACAGTGGCCCTATGGCTGGAGCAGGCCTATCAATGGTTGAGGACGACCCTGCATTCTGGATGCCCAACTATAACGAGGGCATCACGACAATGGACGAAAGTCCTGACCCTCTCGGCCCTGCTTCTATGCCCAGCTTTTGGGGCATGTGAGATTCTCGGAGGTTTCGATTATTCTGGCGTACACAATACCCATTCGGTTTTTATTTTTATTTTGAAGTGATTAGGGCCACCCACCGGCAGGCGTTGAAAAATACCACACGAATTGAAGTCATGGGGGGCATGGCTTCTTTCTTACTCATTTTGCACGAATAGCGGCAACACATATACGTTTTATATGGTGCGAATATACGCTCGACACCACCCGCAAACCGACCACATCCATTTGATGTCTCGGTTTCTTTGCGGTGATGATGATGACAAGACGACATTTTCATCCATGAAGTAGACGGTTTGGGAATCTTGACGAGCATGATTTTTCCTACTATCAATCGGGAGGACTTGGAGGATTAGAACAGGCGCATGTGGCTTTCTGAATTATACAAGGAACAGAGCAAGAATGCACGGAGTCATGTCGGCATACGTGTAGAGAAGAGCAATGCAAATGATTTGATGGGTTAGCTTTGCAGGAAGAGCTGAGAAGCAGCAGCAGGCAGAACGTGACAACGAAGTCATGAGAAGATAGGCCGAATTCCTACATTGATGGTCTATCGAGTTGCGCACGACTTTACACACCCCAGGAATTTTCAAGCCGAGTGAAACAAAGAGAACAGATATCCCGGATTCCAGACCTGGATTGCCAAGCTGTTTTACTCCCACTGTCGCTCGACATTGACTTGTTATCATTTGTTGGTTCTTTCTCGATGTTCTGCTCTTGGTCTCAAGCTGGGTACGAAGAAAACTACCTGGCGAGCCCTCGTTTTTCACACAATAGACTTTTAGACTGAGGACCAAGACCAACCGAGTCGAGGTCATGAGCCAACGCCACAATACTGTTTCTTTTATGCTTGCCCTGGGTGAATGTGTCGACATGGATGAGGATAACTAACCCCAGTTTGCTTTGAGCTTGGGTATCAGATGCTGTTACGAGACAACTTCACAAGGATCACATTGCAGTCCGTTGCCGGACGCCCGGATATCAGATCACGGCTTACCATGGCCTTTGAGTGTTCAATTTGCTTGTCCAACAGCAATTGCAGCTCTCTAGGCTAGGTTAAGAAACACTCGGCGTTTCTCTCATTGTTGGCGCACCCAATCCGCACAAGTGTCCAAATACGATCATAGTCGCTCTTAATTCCCCGTCTTTGGCCCTTGGCCCCAGGCCCCAGTATCATTTATTCACCCCTGTTGACCCCGGCTTGGGGATCTCTGGAATAATGGGGAAGATGGACGTGGTGAATCTTTCTTATGTACAGTGTACAGGCTCTTCTGATCCTCCTGAACAGTTTTTCACACGAGCATCTCGATCCTTCAACATCTCTGTAAAAGAGAATTTTTGCTTTAGTGCAGCATAAGTTGTCGAGAGCGGACCCCACAACAAAATCTTCAGCACCACATGCATGTGCTTCACATAGTCTACAGCATGTTTACTTTCTCCGAGGCCAGTGGTACGGAAGAACTTTTCTTTTCTTCAGTGCGTGCTGCACTTTTGATGCTTTATGCCTGGTCCGGGCCGGCATGGGAGCATCAGCTCAGTGATGCAGGGCCTGGCCTGGTCCATTTCTTTCTGTCCTGCACTTGGAGGGGGGCGTACGGAGTACAGCAAGCATATCACGTTTCTATGCTGCTTCTGAGAAGGACAAGTCGAGTACGCGCGCGCACAGGCGCCTTGCATGCTTGGTCGACATGACGACTTACTCCTAACTTAACTAGTGGCAGTGGTTTGGTTGTCTAACGACCCAACTGCTTGTGCACTCACTTAAGCGGAGCTACACTATACTAATTACACAACGGAAGCTTCTGCCCTCAACTACTGACCGACAGATTCACACACAAATCATGCTCTAGATACCGACGTTAGTTTAGTCGAGCCAAAAAAAAAATCCAACTGCATTTGATAAGGGTAAGTTACGTAAAGTCAATCCATCCATTACTCGTCTCCCGAACCGTAGGATCCTTAGTTTGTCCCGGTGCTCGGAGACAGAAAGACGAGCCAAGACAGTGTCGATCAGGTACAGGCTACCGCTTAACTAAAACATGCACAATTTGACTTTTTCATTTACGCCAAAGCACAACAGTCCGGGCTGTGATTGACTGGATTAGGTTATGACAGCATTGGGGAAAACTCTGTCGAGAGGCGCTTCTCTACAGAAATGGAGACATCAGTTGCAGGGCTGTTTGATAGGACAATCTTTGGGTTACGAGAATTAAGGTTGTTTATTACCTATGGAGTCATGGACATAGCATCTCAACAAAATCATAAAGACTACGGAGTAGATGCTATTGTTCACGGCGCATGCTGGGCACTGTCATTTGCCGTCATCAATCCGCTTTTTCATTACCCCAGTTTAACCAACGTCAAACCAAGACCATTACTCGTACATATATCCCTTCTCTAACAATGTAGAGTTATCCGTCTTATTGCTGCTCATTTGCAACACCTCCCCAGAGCCGAAGTAGATGTAGGTTTGGTACAGTTATGAAGCTCTATGCCATATCAAGATATCCCGATGCCAATGACGGCCCGAAGGCGATGTCGTCGCCTCCTGGCGCGATGCCCTCATGTGCTGTGGCCAGGTCTGCCAGATGCTGGAGGCCCTGGCTCGCTGTTGCTTCCACCGAGGATGTGGGACGCATGTAATCCGCGAGTTTGTCTCGAATACCATCCCACACTGGGGCGGGCTTTTCTACAATGTCCTTGATCAATTGCGTCGCTTCTTCATTCGAGCTGTCGATCTTGACCAACTTCGCTAGAGACATGGAGACCAAAGAGACGAAATGGTTAACGAGCGGACTACGCAGGTACTCGTTTGCAAAGAGGAGATTGACTAGTTCCCTCGTCGGCCATATCGTCTCTGCAGGCGTTGCACCTGGCGTAAGAAGCGCAACTATGAGCTTGCAGTGCCAGTATGCCAGATGAACCATAGGATGTGACACGGGCTCTATATGCGCCGGGAGATCCTCACGGTAGTTCTCAATGTAGTCTGTAAGAATACGCGCGATCGGTTGCTCAGTTGTCGACGCTCCAGGCTGCAGCGTTGAGATGGCGTGCCAAAGACGATTGAGTAGTTTCGACATTCCTAAAAGGCTTGGTAAGCAAACGAATGATCACTGGAGGCTACTATATCAGCACTTACGAACGAGGTAGAAGCAACTTTCTCCCAAGATATTCTCCAGGCCTGCAGGAGCAACTACACTGCTGTCTGGTATCAGGGGCGGCTTGCCCGTACCCGTTGCGTGCCAACGGTCCATTAGGATCAGTGACCACCAGATTCGCACAGGTAACTGGTCGTCTGAATCTGATTCCTCCACTGACTCCATTGGAGTGTATCTCCACAACTTCATGGAATTGGCCAGCGAGACTGCACGTGCCAATAAGAACGGCAAGGTACGCGATGAGCGCCAGTCAGCATCAATGATAAGCAGCAGTAACGTTTGTCCGTGGACAATGTTGACGGCCTGTGGAGCAGCGGTCTCATCACTCTCCATTTCATTGAGTAGAAAGCTGGCAAGTTTCGTGTCGCCGCCCGATGCAGCGACAGCAGGCAGGGCATTTGCAAATGCGTTCTGAAGAGTTGTTGGGCATTGTGCTAGTAGTGCCTGCATTCGACTCTTTGTCCTTGGCAGTATCGGATAGACAGGCTGAACGCTCGATAAATAACTGGAATACGGTTAGCGGCATGAACTATGAAGCCAGAGAGTTACTAACCCATGCAGCATGCTTTCGTCAATTTCGACACCCCCGTGAGCATCAGGCATCGAGACATCCATCGCAGCGACAGGGGGCTTGGAAGGTGTGCTATCAATCTTCACAGCTGTGGGCTGTGGTGCCAGAGAGGTGTTACTGTAGGATGGATATGCTTCAGACGTTCCTGGTGACTCTTGAATGCGATGCTCCGAACCCCATGGCGTTTGTCGGGAGGGCGTAGCGAATTCATTTGTTGATATACTAGAGAAGGGTCTTTTGCGGTTAGGATCCTCCCCTTGACTCTGTCGAGGTCGGTCTGTAACGAAAAGCCTGTCAATGTCGTCCTGGCTCAGACCTCCGTCCGACTCGAGCTTATTCTCGATACTGTGGATGCGATCTGCAAGTTCTTTAATGTATCTAGTGGCTTCGTCAGTCTTTCGTGTTTACCAATGATATAGGCTCATGCATACCCTTTACTTGGGCCCCGTTTTTGAGGTACACGGCTGAACAGACATCGAATAGACGATCTAGCACAGCTGGAGCAAGGAGCATCTCCAGTGTCCGATTGGGCGTCACATTTTATCTTCTTCCTTCGGCACTCGTCACAGGCCCTGGACACCTTAGAGCGCTTTCTAGGTGGAATGCTAGTGTCAAGAGGATACTGAGGGGTCAGGGGTGCCCCAACAGAAACAGACATGGCATGCGATACCATGGGATCGCTTGTGGGTGTTTCGTGAACATATGACGGAGTTTGCTGTTGGTCGGGCTCGGGATGGGGCATGATGCTACGCAGGTTGGGATCTTCGACGTTCATGTTGGGATCTGTAGTGGACATCATGGGTGTTCCAGCTAGACCCTGGCCTAACTGTGCTGCCAGCTGAAGCTCTTCGAGATTGGCGGGGCGAGGGACGTGCTGCTGAGGGGTTTCTGGTTCTGTTGGTTGCATTTCGTTCTGGTTATGATCCGGTACTTGCACATGTTGCACTTGTTCAGGGACATGATGCTCGGGCTCGTGATGTGGCTCATGATGCGATCCTGCATGCTCATGGTGGTCATGCTCCTGGTGTTCCTGTGCTCCATCCCTACCACCAGTGTTGTAGAAAGGACCGGACTCCATCGCTTCTGCCCCCGGTGAGGGATACGTGACGTTGGCGTCATCCGCCTCGGGCTCCATCTTTGCACTCATAGCTACAGCCGGTTCAACATGCAAACCGTGCAGTCGAGTGATGTTGGAGAACGAAAATGGTCGTCACTCAGCACAACAGCACGCGCATACGGATAGTTGTTGGTCGCAATAGTTCAATTATTCGAGAAATGAAACGCGATATAACCGCGTTCCACCAAATTAAGCCCTGCGCGACGCGCAACGATGTCACTGGACGAATCCATTGTTAGCAGCGGCTCGACGCGAAGATGACGAAGTATACACGATCCTGAGCCAAAGTAGGGCACAGAAAGCGAAGTTGGGGACAGACGCGACGACGTGATTGCGTTCGTGCAGTGAATTGGGGAGACTATATCTTGGTCATGACGACTTACACGACTCTTGTTCTGGGATTCGGAGCTGGATAAATGCGATACGACAGCGACGCCTCGACGGAAGAGGAAGAACTCGGCCCCGACGACTTGGGAAATGGGCTGCCTTGTGTGGGTGTTTTTGACAATATCACGGAGAAGGAAGAATTTTTCGGAAGGTGGCGGGAAATGCTCGGCCAGAACTGTGTGAGGCTTAGTCATCTACCCTAGAGTTGACATTTGGCAGTCAATCATGGGAACTGGAGGTATGCGGAGGAAGCAATGAAGTCGGTACTGGAGTTATTTGATATCAGACCGAAATACGTATCTAGTAAACATGATGTTCTCTTATCTCTCTACCAATCTTTCTTTGAGTATATTATTCGTCTTCAAAAATATGGACCGCGAGGATGATATCTTGACCAACATCATGCTTGGAAGTTAGCATACTTGGGCACAAACTAAACGATGTATTGAGCTCAGTGTATAGGTATATTTATCGAGAAATATGGCAAGATACAGGCACGTGTAGGACTGCCACACGAACAGCAATAAATCTGATGTGTCATGGCCCAGTCCTCATCAAAGAGTCATCATTTTGATAGATCATCAATGGAGCGAATGGGTTACTATCATCACGCCATGTAAAAACACGATACACAAATACTGGTAATAATGACTTGGTAATGACTTGACCGTACTGAAGCCAGCTGTACCCAAGATTTACAAGCTACATCACGGCTTGCGGTAAGTTCTAACGGGTCAAGACACTTCTCTTCAAAGCACCTCCTAGATGGCTCTATATGGGAAGCGGTTGAGGATATAGAAAGCAATATGCCTATCCCCCCAAAAAGTAAAGAAATATACTCCAGCAATCATGGTACCAAACTCGAAAGATCACACGACGTTGAGGTCTGCATAAGGTTGCTTAGAGTTTGCTGTACAATAGATGCACAAAAGCCCTGCCTACATCAGCCTGGTAAGTGATGAGGTATCAGGCCCCTTGCGATGTTTGTCTCCCAAATATATTGGCGTTCATTGCACGCCTCGATACTCCGTACTCAAGCGATCCAATACCATGGTCACGACATTTCAGGTGAGAGACCCCAATACCTGACGGCCAGGGTGCTAACCTGCCTATATCTCGCTAGCGCGCGTTGGATCGCGTACGCATACGCCGTACGGAGCATAGTCGAAAGATCTTCATTAGGAAACGGTAGGAGTGGTGAAAATACGGAGTAACAACTGAATCGTTCAAATCGTGTTGGACTTAAAGCTTAACGGCGGTAGGATTGGAATTAAGGGTCTAGAGGGGCCGACTTACATCTTACAGTGAGCGTGCACAAGTCCCGACAATTTCCTCTCTTTTATAGGCATTTTATATAATCTTATATAAATTGGAATAAACCCTATTTATTTTACATTACTATGTGCTTTATTTTTATATATATTGTACTATACATATTTGTAGTTAGTTTGTTGTCGGTACTTTTGCACAGGACTGTACAATACAGCAACGAGAGTCTACTTCGTGGTCTAACAATACAACATAACTGTGACAACGCCCTTCCCTCGTAACGATGATGTTTCAACCGCCGCCAGATCCTGTTGCAGGGTATACACAGTACGACCTGAATATTGGATCAAGTTCTAGCCCTACGGAGTATGCTGAAGAATCTGGAAAATCTGGAGAAAACCGTCAACCATGTTAGCTGACTCTAAAGTAGCGATCTGCAATGAAATTTAAGGCGAGAAACAGTATTAGTAACTCAGAGGCAGGGTATTAGTTAGTCTAGTATGTGGGTTGAAGCTCGGTCTCCTTTGTTGGCCCATGTCCGACCTCTGTGTCTTTCGTCTTTACTCGAGTAATCCTCTCTTTGCAAAGAAAGTTGTGCAGGGAATGCATGAGACGAGACTCGGGCAACATCCTCACTACTTCTACTTCTACTCATTTAAGCTTTGGAAACGTGAATGTACCGTAGCAGGATAGCGGACCCTTGTTCAAAGAACACGGCAAGACGGGACGTTGAGACATCGTCCAACAACCCTTGACAGCCGTAGTCTCGGCGTCATCATCCGCGACGGAGACTAGCGGTAGTTTAGTGGATTAGTAACTGTACATAGGAGAAAAGGGCTCGATTGGCTCTGAAGTCTGAACGTTGAAGATTGAAAGATGATCAAGGATCTGTCTATTTATTGGCTGAGTTCTTCCAAATAAAAAGACTACCTACACAGGCCGGCCAATGGAATAATAAAGGATATCTGACAACTCATAGAGGTGGCTGGCATCCATGAAGACTAGGACGTGTCAGGGGATAAGTTTATGGAACGATAGTGCTTGCTTTTGTGGCCTCGACCCTTGACAACAGGCGAGAGAACTCGGTGACATCAACCATGGCATAGAAATCACAATGTGTTTTGGATATGAAGAATGAGTAACGTCAATCAATCGCAGGAAGAATACTCCGTAGCCCTTGCTTAATCCAGCTGAAAAAGGCTCCGGCCTATCCACTTACATGAATCATTGTCAGCTGAACCAACAACGATTAAAATGATACAATCGAATGGTCAAAATAGTTGTTCCGAGTGAGAGGCCGGAGGCGCTCAAACGTGGAGTGGGGACTGCAGAACTTAAGCGTTCTGGGGGTTCCTAGTGGCCAAAGAGCGCTACGAGCCCACGGCAGCCCTGGAAACAATGTGTGGTTACAGCCGGAGCGGCAGTCATGGAATGAATCCTTCTACGGAGTATGGATGTATCCAATTTCCTTGGTGATTCCAGAAGCTCAGACACAATAAGTCTTAAGGAGTTAGGGAGTTAGGGAGTCAGGGAGTCTTGCATACCATCTCATTTCAACTCATTTCGTCGCATCATAGGGAGTATGTACGTATATTTCCTCTCTCTTTGGTCTCACTTCTAGACCAGCCCAGCCATGTACGGATACCTAGACTGCTCATTGCTTGGTCTCTTAAAACGACACTAATGTTAACCTTACTCTTTCCTCGAGTCCTCTCATCCTTATACCCGCGCGCCGCGCCAGAGAGATGGGCCCCTAGAGTCCGTGTACAAATTACGGAGTAATGCAAGGTACTACGTAGTATCTGAGGTATCCTTGTAGTCTCGTCCCTGGTCTCGCCTGTCTCATGAGCGAGCTTATTAGTCGATTCGGTGATATCAACACCGCAAAAGTCCCTGCCCTGTCTCCGTCTGCTTCTAAGGTTTCCAGCTAAGTTACTTTTAAACCCTCGCCTTAGTACTCCCTACCATTGCATTGACTTGCATTGCATCCACTCTCTTTTCTCTTGTCTCGGACCTTTTCCATCACCGTTTCCTCCGTCTCCCTTTTTTGTTTTGTTGACCCTGGGATGGCATCGTCAGCTGCTTGTCTCCTGCCTTGAGAGCTGGCTTGTCCTCTCACACTTCGTTTTATTGTTCTACAACATCACATCACACCTGCTTGTCTCGTCCGCAAGTTAAGATTTCTGTTTCAATGACGCATACAAAACAACCTTCTCCATCGTCTCATAACAACCCATCTACCGTCTTTAAGCTGGTCGCACAACGATTCGCACCAACTCTACTCACTTAAGCATGTTGTTAAGCATGGATGTTATGAAAGTGCGAGACTGGACCTATCTGGAGGACCCCCCTCAGGATATTGGTCCAGCTCGACACCTTCTCGAGAGTTACAGTAAAATCCCTTACAATGATCTTGATGGTCACATTCGCCGCGTTGTAAGCACAAATTCCTGATAATCACCACCGACACAGCAATTAATATGGTCTTTGATGTCTAGCGCGAGAAGGCCTGGTGCGTCTCACAATATCCTTGTGTTGGGCGATGGAAATTCCTCTATATCCCAGATCCCAAAGACCCTCGGTATCAGCAGGCTCTCTTCCGCCTCAATGTCGCCGGCTCCAGAGATGTCCTTCTTGACCTCGGATGTGGTGTTGGACAAGTAATCCGACAATTTCGGGCGGATGGAGTTGACGGCGCTCAACTCATTGGCACTGACCTGCAGTCTAAGTTTATCGATATTGGCTATGATTTGTTTCAGGACAGACATCTGTTGGACGCCACTTTCGTTGCCGGCGACATGTTGGATCCTGCGGACAAGACCATGTCTTCTCTACGCGGCAAGATTACCATGGTTCATGCAGGCAGCTTCTTTCATCTCTTCAATTGGATCCAACAACTCTACATTGGGAAACGAGTGGTGGAATTCTTGAAGCCAGGCACGAAGAACGCATTGATATATGGCCGGCAGGTCGGCACGAACCATCCAGGACCATCATCAACAAGCACGCGATCCGCTTACTTGCACGACCAAGCAAGCTTTCAACGACTATGGGACGAAGTTGGCGCCTTGACCAAAACACGATGGCAGGTACAGGTCGAACCGACAGGCGAGCCTGTCTCCAAGGTCACAGGATTCAGCAACCACGCATTTCCCGTCAATTTCACTATTTACCAAGTATCGTGAGAAATTGCTCTGCAATACCATCTCAGGATTAATTATCTACACGGAACGAGCGGCGATCATGTTTCAACCCCGGTCCCGCCTCATTTCTCCATCTTACCCGGCCAATTGGACCCTATTGCGAGGGTCGCATTTCTCGAACGACTTTTCTTATTTGGGTTGGTCAGCATTTCGAGTCAAACTAGCGTCTTCACGCTCAACATAACAAGCCGGACCGACGACTATCACGACGATACAAAGTACCAAGGCCCGAAATATCGGGATTTTGGATTGTCCGCACTTATCAATTCGACTCGGTGATTCACTAGAAGCGACAGTGGATGTGCCGATGAACTCATCTTGGCGAGCCAAAAGGACTGCTTAGCCTTCACCGATCGAATTCGGCCGCCCCCCCGTTGTTACATCCTTGCGCGACTTGGGATCGTCTCCTGTGAGACCGGCTATTTTCGACCTCTAGACTCTGTCACAGAGTTCAAGACTCGAAGTTGCTCACGTCATGTCTTGTGACACCGACCGAGGGAGTAACAAAAAAACTACAAAGCAACGATTTACTTTTTCAACACTATCCTGACAAGGATTGGCACTGAGAGCAGATCATTTGGCATGATGACATATTAATGATACACAATGACATGGGAGCTGGGCAACACGCGGTGTTTTTGATGCTGAGCTACTTGACTCATGCTAGTATTTTTGGTGGCGTTTGATGAAATGGAAATAGAACAGGTTCAAAAAGGTTAAGGATAGAATGGTTTTTGGAATGAATAGACTAATACATAATTCGCAACTATTCGAAGTCAAAACCAAACACCCTGGCATTGTGTATCTAGTTCAGATACTGTATTTGCTTGCCTGTCGAAGTTCTGGTACCCAGCCACATAGAACAGAATAGAATAGGTACCCTCGAATATCTATTAACAATGATGTTAAATGTAGTTGGCTGTGAACCTAAGCGCTCCATGACTTAATTCCATAGTGTCTGTTAGCAGTGTGTAACAGTACAATGGCGTTGTCCTTGTTGAAACTGCATCTCTTTTCACATCACATACATCCAAGTACTGTATCACAAACAAAAAGATGATACCACGGGCGAATCATGTACACGATATTGTCAAGAACAGGCCTTCCTTTTCCAACATGTTTCAAGCGCGTTAACTTCGCGCGTCGGAGGAACATCGGCTAAAGGAAGCTTCCTGCCCCTCCACTTCAAGCTTGGGAGCTGGTATCCCACTTCCGTCACCGGCACTTGCTTCTATCAAACAGAGAGAAGTATTGAGAAGCGATACAATCTTCTACCCTCAACACATTGTTGTACTGTGGCTCATATCTTTTTTTTTGTTTCTTACCCTGCCCAGACCTCTCAGAGGCTGGTGCACAAGCTCGCGCACTCGTATAAAGTTATGCGCCTCCGGATAATGCCCATAGCCTGTTACAATGGACGGTGATTGGGATGAGGTATGTTGATCACACCCCATTCAACATGTTTAATTTGAATTGAAGTACTACCAATGTTGGGATTGTGCTGAGCTCTTATGGAACCTCTGTTTAATGCACATACTAACCCGCTATCACAACAGGTCGCCCGGATTCGGTTTCCGCCTCCGGGTGTACAAGCGATGCCGACCCCGGTTACTACCATGACATTCGACAACTCACAGGAGCTCCTATGGACTGGAAATGACTATGTACGTGCGGTCTCTCAACCTTCGAATTGCGGCTAGACTGGTGCTTATTGCTATTCCAGGGTCGAGTTACTTCCTTCTACGGTACCGAACTCCAACGATATACTTCCTTCAAGGCGCATGCATCGTCCGATGGACCAGTTCGGCAGATTCTCGTCAACGATAAAGGGATTGTTGCTTTGGGCGCCAAGGATTTGCATATGGCCATAAGGAGAGGACCACCCCTGTGGCATATTAGGTAGGAAGATCCGATTTGCATAGTCATAGCGTACGGCTGACATTACTTGTTGGTAGACATGATGACATGAAAGATTTACGATGCATGGCTTTTACATCTAAGGGAACAGCGGAAATCATTGCTGCAGGTATGCAAGATACAATGCTTGTCATTGACCTCACGAGGGGCGAGGTCGTCAAACAAGTTAGCAACCATGCTCTGGACAGGGGAAGTTATACTAATTCTTGCCAGGTACCTACAGAACACCAGTATACGGTTATGCGACGTGGACGTTACATATGTGCCGCTACTAAGAACGGCTCTGTTAATCTTTTAGATCCCCTTACATTCGCGGTTGTTAAATCGTGGAATGCACATTCAGCACTGATAAACGACATGGATGCTCAACATGACTTCATTGTTACTTGTGGATACTCGCTGAGGCAAGGGCAAAGCTATATGTTAGATCCCTTCCTCAATGTGTTTGATATCAAGAACATGTCCTCCATGCCTCCCATTCCTTTCCCAGCTGGCGCTGCCTACGTTCGAATGCATCCCAGAATGCTTACGACGAGTATAGTCGTTTCGCAGAGTGGTCAAATCCATGTTGTGGACCTTATGAACCCCAACACTAGTAATGTCCGCCAAGCCAATGTTCTCTCTTACATGAGCATGTTCGAGATTGCGCCTTCTGGTGAGGCAATCGCCATGACAGATGCTGATTGCGTTATCCATCTCTGGGGGTCCCCAACAAAGCTTCATTTTGTGGATTTGGCCACTCCCATTGAGTTCGCGACTCCTGAGGAGCCTCTCCCAAACATTGATTGGTCGACCGATGCGTGAGTTGTGATGTATCGAAGCGTACATGTTACTTTGCTGATTTCAACAGACCTTTGAACTCGATTGGTATGCCATATTACCGCGAGACTTTAGCATCTGCATGGCCATCAATACCTTGCGATGTTGGTGCCCCTCCTGTAAAGTTCGATGCAAAATTTCTCTCAGGGCTCAAGGCCACCGAGTTTGGATTATATGGACAAAACACTCGAGGATTGCGCAGAAACCAGGCAGAGAATACCCGGAACGTTCACAAATCAGGCAGTTCTGGACTAAAGGCTCCAAAATTCCTCAGCGAAAAGGCTCGCGAGCTTGCAAGTAGCAACGCTGCTAGCTCTCAAGATAAGGACGACGAGCTGATAAGTTCACTTTCGAACATGGGAATAGAAAGCAAGAAGTCTGAAGTACCAGTTATGTATCGCACTGTTGAGATCAAATACAGCAAGTTTGGAGTGGACGACTTCGACTTTGGGTTAGTCCTCTTACGTTTGGGGAGGGATATGTTGCTGACGATTACAGATACTATAACAAAACTCGCTATTCTGGGCTCGAGAATCATATTTCGAACTCATATGCCAACTCTCTTCTACAGATAATGCATTTTACTCCCGTCATTCGAAATCTTGCTCTCCAGCACGCTGCAACCGCCTGTGTAGGCGATATTTGTCTGCTGTGCGAGCTTGGGTATCTATTCGATATGCTTCAGAAAGCCGACGGGTCAATCTGCCAAGCAACGAATTTACTCAAGACCCTAAGTAATCACCCTCAAGGTATGTCAAGTACCCCTTTGTTGTAGAATACGACTGACTGGGCTAGCTGGTCCGCTTGGCCTACTGGAGGAGGATCCTCATGGGTCATCTCTCAACGTCATGCTCCAGGGACTCACGCGCTTTCTCCTGGATAAAATTGTCCACGACTACAAGACTATTAACCCGTCGTCTTCTGCTATGGACCAGGTATGTTGCCTCGTTCGAAGACAGATAAGGTGAATACTGAACCGTTAAGGTGCTTGCCACATCTGCGACCACATCGATAAGATGTATTAATTGCAGGAGTGAATACACCCGCCCTGGATCAACCTACGTGAACGATTTACTCTATCCGTCCGCTGTAAGTACAACGATTATTGATCAATGAACGAATACTTATCACAGGTTGAAGGTTGGAGGTCGAAATGCCAAGTTGCCACGGACCACGTTTAGTCAGGTCCTTAAGAACAGCGTGGAACGGGAAACGACTTCTAAGGGGTGGTGCAGTCGATGCCAACGGTACCAGACGATAGCAACACGAAAGAGTATCCACAGCATCCCCGCCGTGCTTATGCTTAATACTGCGATAGCGAGCCAAGAGCAACGCGTACTTTGGTCAACACCGGGTTGGCTTCCTGAAGAGATTGGAATCATTGTCGAGAAAGGGCAGTTTTATTGTTATGAAGGGGAGGATTTGAAGCTTCATCTCCAACGAGCAGCACACAACATCACCGTTTATTCTTTGACTGGTATGGCCATCAATATCGAGAGTGGACAAACGCAGAAATCGCATCTTGTATCGATGGTTAATGGTAAGTAAGTCCCGGGCACCGTGTAAGTATTTGTCACTGACAAGAAGAGTAGTGGGACATGCAGAACCTGAAGCACCAGGCGAAAGCCGGTGGCATCTATTCAATGACTTCTTGGTAAAATCAGTTACTACAGAGGATGCTCTTACTTTCAACACATCTTGGAAGGTTCCCTCTGTCATTGCGTACCAGGTAAAAGATGAGAACAACAAGATCGACACGGAATGGAAGAAGAACATCGACACTTCGATATTATATCAGGACTTTGGGTATGTAACAAACTGCCATTATTTTTCATACTCCTAACATCGTTCAGTCCAAATTCGGATCCGACGACAAAGACATATCAAATACTCAACCCCAAGACCGAAGCCCCTGGCCCTAGTTCTATTATCGCACTGGACACCGAGTTCGTTGCTGTGAGACAACCCGAGATCGAAGTGAACTCCGACGGTGAGAGGGAAACCATACGCCCAATAGCATACGCGCTCGCTCGAGCCTCAGTTGTTCGTGGTCAAGGTGAAGATGAGGGCACACCATTCATCGATGATTACATAAACATCAAAGAACCAATTGTCGATTACTTAACATCATACTCAGGTATTACTGAGCAGGATTTGGATCCTCGAGTTTCGAAACACAGTCTCTTGTCACTGAAAAAGGCCTACAAGAAGATGTGGATTCTTCTTAACCTTGGATGCAAGTTCCTAGGGCATGGATTGAAGCAGGATTTCCGAGTTATCAACATACACATTCCTAAGTCACAGGTGATCGACACGATTGACTTGTTCTACCTCCAGTCTCGACTACGAAGGCTATCACTGGCGTTCTTAGCATGGTATCTCCTCAAAGAAGACATTCAGATGGAGACACACGACTCGATTGAAGATTCCCGGACAGCGCTCAAGTTGTATAAGAAGTATCTCGAGTTTCAGGATGCCGGGATATTGGAAACGATGCTGCAAGATATATATCGAGCCGGACGAGATGTCAATTTCAAGCCGCCTCGAAAAGATGATTCACACGTACCAAGGACGGATACACCCCCTCCTTTGCCTACGGATGGGTCAACGGGACCGGTGACACCAGTCAGAAGTACCAACATTTTGGCGCAGACGCCTGGATCAGCATTCGGAGGTGGATCTAGCTGGACACCAGGAAAGGGATCACCATTGCCATAGGAAACGGAAGGTGGAAAAGATTCTAGTGATTCAGAAAAGGAGGAAGAAGACATGATTGAGCTTTGAGCCTTGAGCTTGACGGGACCGAAGCGACCGTTGGAGATTGATGGAGGAGTTGACACAGTATCACTCTTACAACTTGGTTCTTGCACAGCGCTAAGGGCGTAAACATGGGTATTTCTCTATATATACACTGGTGGTTATGCCTGAAAGAACAGAGCAACTCTAGCGAAAATACTACTATCCTGATGTTAGATACTCACTCTCCGTATTGCTGCTGTTGAGTTGGTATTGTATCTGCAGATCCTATTGGACAACCTTCTCAAGTTGGATGTGTGACTTATGCAACCAGCTCCTTCCCAAACTGTTTGATATCCGGATAAAGGCAAACGTTCAAGGTTTCAATGAAGCTCAAAGGAAAGAGCGGCCCCTTGCAGTGCGTTAGTCATTTTCCTCAAGAAACAAAGGTACGTCTTCCAGGCGTCAGACTCTTTTCCTCAACTCTCTTTAACCACCTCAATTCCACCCATTCCTATCTATCTTCCGCTTTCATTGCTAACTTTACTCCATCTCCTATATGTCAAATCCCGCATGAATTGTTTGAGGCATTCTAAACCGCAGTCTTATTTCAGCAAAATGGAGGGACACGACGATAATGCCGCGCGATGTCTTCCTAAAATCCCAAAGCTCTTCACTACACCTGACCATCCACCCGAGGTAATACTTTTTTCTGCGTCGGCTCCTAATGAGGATCCAACTAAAGTCCATGTTGCTCATGAACTCACGACGTGCGAGACCCACGGAGACCATACTCAGCAGAACGACGCAGGAAAGGACCGAACACCGCCAAGCAATGCTCTCTACTCGACTCTTATGAGCCCTGGAGATGGAAAAGCCATGTTCTAGAGTGACAGTGGCGCTGAAGTACATCCTAAGCCCTCGAGAGTCTTCACGATCGAGAAAGAGCAGTCTTCACAAGGCGACACGGCTAGTCCACCTTCATCTGACGTTTCCATACATTCTGGTGACAACATTCTGGAGGGGACTGTTCAGAAATTAACCGATGTTGCTAGCAAGATTCGCAAGCTGAGTGCTAGTCTTATCAACAAGAAAGAAGGTACCTCGGATCGCACAGCATTGCCTGAACAATCTGGCGAGACCGGTTCAGCGCGCCCAAGCCAAGATCCGCCACCTCAACCCCTGACAAGGAGTCGACTACGATCTATTCCCAACACTAAGCTCTACAATCTTGGTGCATTACATAGCCATTTTCAAAATACAATAGATGACTCCCAGGCTGCCACGATTAGAAGTGACACGTCTCGACCGGCAGACATGGATGATCACTCTATCGGCTCTTCTGAAGCCCCTGGAACAACAGCTGAGGCTGAATGCCCGGCCTACTACATCTTCGACCCCCTTTTAGGTGGCACCGCATACTATATGTATGAAGATAACGATGAGAAAGAGGGCTATAAAATTGAAAAGGTTTCTTTCAAATTCACATCGTCTGAACCAGGAATGCGGACATATCATCTTGAAGCTTCAGCGAAGGACCACAACGAGATGATGGCAGATAGCCAAGAGACCCTGTGGAGGTTCGAATCTTCGCATATTCCTGCAGTAATTATTGACTCCGAAGGATCGGCTTCTCACGAAGCGGATACGGAAAAGGACGAGCCGCTGTATGCTGGCGAGGAAGCTACTCAAAGTATTGCAAGAAAAGTGAGCGATCGGCTTCAGAAGATCAGACACCTAAGAGAACACTTATATGTTATCAATGGGCAAGGTCAGCATGTTCCCGAAGCTAGAGGGTTATATCTTATTAGCGATAAAGATATACGCGATGTGGTCAGTATTGTACTGGATGAAACACTGAAGAATGACCACACCAACGGGCCCAAAAGGCCGACTGCCACGACAGAATCTTCTGAAAGTCGATCTTTACCAAGGCTAGACGAGAGTTCACATGCTATCTTGGTTCCTTCACCTATGGCAGTTGATCCAGCTACAACCATCAATTTGCCAAAAACATCTTATGCCAACATCAACGCAACGGATATGCAAGTTCATACCAAAACTCGAGGTACGGCATCGGAGGCAACGACAACTGTAATTACATGCAAGAGCGTTGCTGAGATTACCTGGGCTCGGGCATATCCTGCGGGTTATGACCCAGATTCTCGAACCCGTGGTCGAACGGTTTCAGACTGTTGCTCGCCGACCCATGGAGGTTCACGCTCATGTTCAGACGACCGCCAGAAGAGCCGTCCCAAAGCAAGCAGATGCGATTTTGTCTTGCGACAGTATGCTACGCCGAAAAGTACAGCTGAAATCCTGGCGGACATTATGTGTAATAAAAGCTTTGAACAACAACTGAGAGTTAGTGATGGGACTGTCATCACCTCTTTCCCTAGACTCTTTTCTAGAGACTGCACTACTACTGGTTGGCTCAACTCACCTGTGGACACTGAAGACACAAAGAAATTTGCGCCGTCCAATCTGTACAAACATGGCGTTGATGCCCATAGTGGCTTCGACGAGGCAGCATCATTGGGCTCTCCTGGCGAGACTCCGAAGCCTTCTCCCTACAACGACACTCACTCCGATGCAAACCCATTCAACACAGGCTTCAACGCCAAGACGGCTGATAGTAGTCGTTTTCCAACCCTTGCTGCAGAGAGAAGACTGAGTGCTTCGCTCGACGCAGACTCTCGAAGACGTCAAAGCATACAGGTAATTGGTATTGAAGAAGAGACATTTGATGATCAGAATGGTCTGCGTCCAAGTCTTATGGAAAAGATTAAACAAGGAAGCCACAAGTTCTTTCACAAACATCATTTTCGCAAACCAAGCGGAAGGGTTCCAAGTGTAACTTCTGAGGAAGATGACTCGCAAGATGGCGACGGCTTACGTTCAAGGGATAGCAAAATAGGACAATCCAGTCAACTCTCACCCAGGCCAGATGTTTTAGGGACGCGCGAAACTGTCACAGAAACCAGAATCCCCGTTCCTGGTCGAAAAGAGGGCGCATGCTCAGAGGACAACCAGCCGCATGAGTGTGTGAATGACTTATCGTCTCGAGAAATATCTCCGAAATAAGAGACAGCTGATGGAATGGGCATACGCAGAGGGCATGGGTAAGACATACGTACCTAAATAGCTCACTTGATAGGGAATTCAATTACCTATGTACTCCCTATAGGTCTTTTTGACACCCATGTTGGGCAAGATACCGCAATGTTACTACTCCGGATTAAAAGTGAACGACCCCGTCGGAATACAAAATGGGAAAGACATGTTCTCATCTTCCAATGAATATATCGTCATGTTCAATTAATGTCTTGTATCGACTCATCAAAATCTATACCGCCTTGCTAGCTCTAGCCTTGTTCTCTCTATGTCTCTTCTCCTTGGCAGCCGTCTTGCGACGCTTCATCCACGATCTGTTGAGATCGCGCCTGTTATCCCAGAACCAAGCCTGGAAGTCACTCGAGCTCTGCGGACCAGACGCGTCCTTGTTCTCTCCCTCCTCATCGTATCCATGTTCCGCCATATCAGCGTCCTCTTCGCCATCTTCCTCATCCTCGGGCCAGAAATTGCGCATGCGTGAGGGGTGTGCTGTGTCAGGCGTGGGCGCAGCGCTTCTAAGGTTGCGCCACTCGAAGTCTTGACGGGAGAAGGGTGTCATGGGGGCGGGAGTTGCGACGATGTGGTTGGCAGGGTCTTGGTCTTCCTCCCCCTCAATGTCATCGTTGTCGTTGTCTCCACCGCCGAAGAAGCTGAAAGGTTCGGCGTCTGTCTTGGCAGGGGCTTCTGTGACGGTTTCGTCGGGCTTGGAACGCTTGTAGAGGGCCTCTAGAGGGTGGACTTTGGTGGAGGAGGGTGTCAGGGGAGGGGGTATCTTGATGGTAAGACTACGGGAAGAGCTGGAGGACATGGGCCTCGAGGAATCATCTGCTTTGATGGCTGAGGGAGGTGTTTCTTGTTGGGGGAGTTCGGGAGCTTCGGAGTCAGAGTCAGACTCGTCGTCCTTTTGAGGACTGTCTTGGGCCGTCTTTTCCTTCTTTTCAATTTCAACTGCAGCATCGACCTCCATCTCATCCTCGCTCTCTTCATCAGATGAGCCGCTGCTGCTAGTTCCACTGCTGCTGGTGTCATCATCCGACTCTTCGACCGGAGGAGGAGTCACCTTTTTGGCCTTCTTTTTCTGGGGTGCAGGTTCGGGTTTCTTCTTTTCTTTGACAGTTTCGACCACGTTCCCATTCTCGTCTACCCATCCTTTGCCCTCGACGAACTCAGTCGCTGCGTTGGCCTCGCCGTCATCGGCCGAGTTTTTCAGGAAGCTCGGGAACTTTGTCGTCTTTTCGAATTCATGGACAATAATCTCACGCGCCTTGCCTCTCTTCTTGCGCTTTCGTGGCTGGTCGTCCTCGGGGAGATTTGAGACGGCATTGGGAGGGACCTTTGTCTTGAGCAGGCACTCGTCTCCCTCCGTGTACTTTGACTTTAGGCGCTTCTTTTTCTCGGTGTATTTACCGTCCTTTTCCTTTTCCTTGTCCTGTTTGCTCTTCTTTCTCCGTTGGTCTGCGGGCTCTGTCCAACCTCTCTTGACCTTGCGGTCTGTCAGGACCACACCGTCGACAACTGCGGGATCACGCTTTCGTTTCCTGGACTCCTCCTTTGACTCCTTTGACTTTTTCTTCTTCTTCTTCTCGTTCTCCTCATCCTGCTTGTCGAGCTCGCCGGTAGGTTCAGTTCGCTCTTCGGGCCTAGCCTTTTCGACCCGTATCTTGTTGCCTTTCAGGGTCGCACCGTGAAGCTTCTTTTTTATTTTATCAGCCTCCATGGTAGGCAGTTCAACGTAGCCGTAGCGTCGCTCTGGAAAAGTCTCGATCGAGTGATATGAGATGTTGCGCGCCTTGGGGGCTGCAGACGCTGGCAGGACGATCTTGAGAAGCTCGGGATCGAGAGGGCTGATATGAAGCCTGATATAATCGCTGGAAGCAGCTGGGGCTTCAACAGACATTGCGAAGCGGAAGACGCTGTCGTAGAGGGGTGTGCGACGCAGAAAAACGTCGTTGAAATTGCTATGCCGCTTCTAAAAAAAGGGACGAGCTTTTGCTTTCACTTTTGCGACTTGGGGAAAAAAAGTTCCAGGGATCTTTTAGCGTTGGTGAAGATGCGCAGCCGTTGATTGGCTAAATGGAGCGACTTTGATCCGGGAAACCCAGAGATATAGAATCAGATAAAACAAAACAAGGGAGAAAGAAAGAAGAAACATTATTTGACTTGGTAAAGGAAAACGGTTCAGGTTTAAGATAAAACTGCCAAGTCTCAAGAGTCTCATAAGAAAGTCCTGAAACTTGGAGTCAAAAAGCTGGCTAAAGATCGTCTCAGTTACCGCCCAGATCTTGACTCTTCGTTACAGATCGATTGCCCGATTGGGAAAGTATATCATCTGTAAGACAAAGAAATGCATAGACATCGGATCTAACCTCGGATGAGAGGATTAATTGTGACAATGTAACTCTATAAATTAGTAGAGTCGTTCTAGGCTGTTGTAGACCATGGCTTTAAGAGTTCCCGGTCCATAATGTGACAGACCAGGGGTCCCTGAAACCCTCCGTCTTTGCTGCTGGGACGAATTGTGTCGCAGGAAGCTTCACAGTAAAGGTCATGATACAGGTCTTGTCGTGTATGCTATGATATTGGAGATGTTAGTATAGTTCGGTCGAGGGTCAGTATCACAAACAACTCAAAACTTCATGCCCACGTTAGAGTTGTTTAACGATGGCCACATATAGTCTCAACATGTGTATAAAAGGCATGCAGATCCCGTTTAAACACTAAAGTCTATAACCATCTCATCACTTGTCTATATCTCTTGACTTCGTTCAATCCCTGGAGGATTCTTTTTCAGTATATAATCATTATCCATCATTCGTTGTCCACTAATATCCCATCACTCATTCAAAATGCACTTCCCTATCATTCCCATTCTCATCACCCTGGCCGGAACCACTCTCGCAGGTACAAATCTCTCCTACGCCAGGTCATTGAAATGATACTAACTCGCCCTCGCAGCGCCTCATCTGCCCAAGAGACAGAACCCCTGCTTCATTACTGGCTCAGAAGCCCTGCCCGAAGAGGTCTCTTCTCAGGCCACGGGTTTGGCCTCCGCCGTCACCTGCGACAATTCACAAACAACCATCGACGGCGTCCCTGACGTTAGCTCTGGCGGCGTGACCTTCTCCTCCATTAACTTTGCCGCATCGGGCCAGTCACCTCTGGCCTTTGCCCTCGACAAGTTTGCAACCACGACGCCTTTGGCGAACAACGATGTTGACTTGCTTCAGAACGAGCTTAATGTTTACCTCGCAACTGAGGCGGGTATCCGATCGACCGGCGGAAATCTGGCGATCAAGGTCCCCAAGTTCTTCTTGCAGTTCCAGATTGCACGTGTTAAACAGGCACAGGGCGCCGTGTCCGGCGTCCCTGGCGAGACTGTGGATCATCAGCTTGGAAAGGTGCTGAAGAATGCAGCTGGGGAGGATCAGGCTCTTCTCGACCAAGTGAACCAGTTGGCCACCAACTTGAACTGAGTATGAATACATGCTGTGTAATACAAAAACTACCCTAGGTTTTCGCCGTCGTGCTCGTACAAGTGACTCCCAGTCAGCTATCATTATATAGTACATCCAATCATAACAATTAGAGAGGAGAATGCAATACGCCATTCGATCTTTTCAGAAAACACCTGCATCCACCATGACCATGACCCAAGCGCCAAAGGAACGATTTTAAGAAGAGCCACGGAACCAAGGCTGAGGGTCCTGCTCATGCCTATCGCCCCCAATAGCTTTCCACCAGGTATCTGTGCTCCAGCGGATTATACGCTCAGCCGAACCCAAAGGAGTAGCAGCTGGGCGCACGTCAAGGAAGAAGACTGGCTCGCCATGGGCATCAGGCTCGCCAGAGTAGTAATCAATAACATATCGGATCTCCTTCCTCTGGCCGTTGATTTCTCGTGCAACGTACCAGTCGTGTCGGTCGAAAGGCGGCTCGGTACTTGAGAATTGTTAGTCATGACATGTGCATTCTGACAAGAACGATTGCTTACCCAAACTTGGTGGGGTAAATCCAACCCAGAACCTGCATCATATGGGCCTTGGGGGTCAACTCCTTGGGTCGACCCTGGAAACGGACAAGGCTGGGCTCTGTGTCAACACCATCCCAGTGTCGGACAAGCTCCTCCTCAGAATGTCCTTCGCCTCTCTTGCAGATCTGCCATCCCTTGTAGAGGCCGCGCGCAAAGCGCTGCTCCCACCCTAGAATCTCCTGCCAAGCGCCCTCGTTCAGGAAGTTGTGTACCGAAACCATACCCTCGACGGCAGTAATATCGGTATCGGTGTATCCCTTGCGCAGGAGCGCATTATACATTTGCTGAGGGGAAGGGTACTCCCACTTGCCGTCACCAGAGCCCTTGGGAATGGTGGATTCATCTCGGGTGGTCGGGAGAGCGAATTCCTGATCAGGCGCAGGCTTCTGAGATAGATCGGGGAACATGTAGTTAAGCGGGTTGAGCTGAGAGATCAGAGACTTGGGCTCCTCCTTGGTTCGGGCGGCGTGAGGAACAGGGCATCCTGTGGTGGAAGGAAGATCGACGGGCTTCGTAGGCTTGATAGCAGGGTTCAGTGCATCCGCTGATTTTTGATGCATAGGGCAACCTGGCTGGCGGATAGTTAGCGATAGAGAAGATGCGGCCGAGGATATATCATCATACTGGAGGAGCCTTGTCGGTAGTCGCTGGGTGTCCAACAGGAACCGCAACAGCGGGAGATGCATCAGCCCAAAACCAACCCATTGCGAATGATTAAGAATTAGAGCCAAGGTGTTAATCGGGCGCAGAGAAAATCGACGGAGTCGGTATTGAGAACCCAAGGGTTGGAAGAATTGAAAGTGAGGTTGGCGATGATGACAAGAACAAAGATTTGGAGGATGGGCAAATAAATGAGTGGGTTCCTTTTAGAAATTCCTCGATAAAAGGTTGCGCTCTTGCGCCTATCAAAAATTTAGTATTGCCCAAGCGCAAAGCGGCAAGACCGGGGAAAACCGCACCAAATGGTTCCTGGCTTCGGGAGAGAAAATCGAGAATTTTACCACTCTAGGAAGCAAAGGCTCAACAGCGACAGGATATAAAAGATAGAGAGTCAGTCTAACTATCGTGATGATTAAAATAAAATATCACCAGGTCCTGTCTAAGTATTATTTATCAAACTTTCAGTAACTATAATAATCATGAACTGCCTTTATTTGGGTTAGCATGTACTTCCTCTTCATCCCGAATTATTCCCGCAGCAAAGTCTACGTGCATTGCACGTCACTCCAGTAAAGAGCTCGACGTCACTAACATGGACTGTTAGCGTTTAGCTCGTTCCCAGGGGATGGCGGGCATCCTTGCACGCAATCGAGTCTTTGCATCATTAATCAAATGCAGCGCTTGCACATGTAAAAGGTGCCGCCTCCAGTCTTTTTATACTCCGTCCGTCTCTATTATTTGGCCACCTCTCAAATGCAATCGTCGTCCAGCTTTGCTCTAACATGAGATTGTTCGCGTCCAGTCAATTCGCTAATAATACCCTCCCTTTGCCGAGATGAGAGCTGGCTTCTCCATAAGTCGGCTCTGCGTCCATCCGGGCTTCCGAACATATCCCAACGTCAACGCCCACGTCAGGTCCAACATCACCATCCTCACCCGTCGATTCGCCTCGCAAAGCTCACGCCGTCCTCGATTCACAAAATGGCCAACGGGTAACTCGAAAAGAATAGCTCTGCGTGCATCCGGTGGCGCTGCGGCTCTGGGAACAGCTGCATTTGTCGAGCTGTCGCAGCAGGAGAATGGTAGTGATCAAGAGACAGGAGAGAAGCGCATGCTCGAGGTATCGCGAGCCGAGGTGAGAAAGGGCGTATCAGCTGATTCTCATGGCCTCGCACGATTGGGAGAGCGCATCAAGTACTTGATCGATCTGTTGATCATTGAACCCGTCTGCACCGGTGTTCGCTTCCTCCAGCTTGTCGTCATCTTCGTTCCTGTTATCATCACCATTCCCGTTATCTACTTTGGAAACCGACAACCTGAAAGAGACAACGAGCGATCCGGAACACTATGGTGGTATGGGTTTTTGGTCAACGAGATGGAATTGGCAGGCCCAGCCTTTATCAAACTTGGGCAATGGGCTGCTTCACGAACCGACATCTTCCCAACCGAAATGTGTGAGATCATGTCGAAACTCCACTCAAATGCTCCTGCGCATTCGCTCCGTGCTACGCGCGTGACTGTTGAGGCTGCATTCGGTGGCCGTCGCTTCGAGGATATCTTCGACGAGTTTCAGGAGCAGCCTCTTGGTGTTGGTGCTATTGCTCAGGTCTACAAGGCCAAGTTGAAACCTGGTCTAGCCAAGCCAGAGGACTCTGAACTCCAAGATTCATACCCTTTAGCGCAGAACGTGAAGCGCAACGTCGACACGGTACTGAAGAGCTCACCACGAAGAGTACCTTCATCTTATGTGGCTGTCAAAGTGCTACACCCACACGTGGAGAGGACTGTCCGGAGAGACCTTCGCATCATGGGTTTCTTTGCTTCCCTCCTCAACCTGATTCCCACCATTGAGTGGCTCTCGCTGCCGGATGAGGTTACACAGTTTGGAGAGATGATGAAGCTCCAGCTTGATCTTCGTATTGAGGCTGCGAACCTAGCAACTTTCCGAAAGAACTTCAAGGATCGGTCCACAGCTTGGTTCCCATATCCATACACAGAATACACGTCGCGTAATGTTTTGATAGAGGAGTATGCTCAGGGAATACCGCTGGCAGATTTCATGGAAAATGGAGGTGGCGTGTTTCAACACGATATTGCTGATGAGGGCCTCGACGCTTTCCTTCGCATGCTGCTCCTCGATAACTTCATCCACGCCGATCTTCACCCCGGAAACATCATGGTGCGGTTCTACCAGTCTGCCCACCCAGAGTTGCGTCTGCGAAAGAGTATGACCAAGGCTCACCCTGATGAGCAAGAAGATGTGACTGAGCAGGTACTTGAGAGACTCCGGCCATATCGACACCGCAAAGACCCAAAGGCATGGGAGGCAGAGCTGGCGAAGATTGATGCTGAGGGTTTCAGACCCCAGCTCATCTTCATCGACACAGGACTGGTGACTGAGCTTAACGCTGTGAACCGAGATAACTTTCTTGCCCTGTTCCGCGCTGTAGCTGAGTTCGACGGATACAAGGCTGGTCATCTTATGTGCGAGCGCTGCCGCCAACCAGATGCTGTGCTCGACAAGGAGGTCTTTGCTCTCAAAATGCAGCATCTTGTTATTGGCGTCAAGAGCCGCACTCTGGCCCTTGGTAACGTGAAGATCGGCGATATTCTGCAACAAGTGCTCAGCATGGTTCGAAACCATCACGTTCGTCTTGAAGGCGATTTTGTCAACGTTGTCATTAGCATTCTTCTCCTCGAGGGTATCGGCCGTAGCTTGAATCCCGATGTTGATCTACTTAGCAGCTCGCTGCCCATTCTACGCCAGCTTAGCGCTCAGAGCGGGACTGATATGGCCAAGCACGGAGATTTCTCCATGCTAGTAGTCTGGCTGGGACTAGAAGCCAGACGATTTATGCAAGTCAGCATTGAAGATGTAAGTTCACCTATGCAGACGAAGCTTTTCTTACATACTAATATCAACTAGGTCGAGCGGTGTGTCAAATACGACCAGCTTTCACCCAATGTATAATTATCAAGAACTTGTTCTGAACCAGAATTTCCGGAGTACAGCATTAATTGGCGTATGGGTATAAATCCTTATTATCTTTGGAATACACGAGGGGAGCTACGTAGAGTTGTGAAAAGCTACCTAGAGGTGCAGACTACTTATTAAACTACAAGGAGCTATTCTCATTCTCTTTATATCCTCAGTAGCTTCTTTCGATGTAAACATAGTGAAACTGCAATTACATTTAATGATATCTGAAAGCAATACCGCCTGATATTCATCCCTTTCTATACCTGCGTGCCTATTGAGCACTTGCCTATCCCATTGATGCACCTTGACGCCCCTATCCCTAAAATTACAAACGTATACACACCTTTTTAATCGGTGCTAGCACTCAGTTCCATCGACTTCTCCCATAGATTCCTGAGCAGGGCTGTCGTACCATCTTCCTCTTCGCCACCGACAAGGCTCGATCCACTAAGTCGATCTGTCAATCTCCCGTCGTCGTCGTTGCCATCGTAACTTGATGCTGCACCGTTGGTCCGCACGGAGGTAGGGCGCTTGGGTGTAGGGGGCCGTCGAGCATCGGGCATGCTGACATTGCGAGTGTGTTGGCGCATAGTGAGGTCCATGGATCGCTTGCCGTTTGCAGAGGCGGTGTTATAGCGCGGAATGCGCAATGACTTCTCTACTCCAGGGAGATGGTTGAGGCGTTCAATGGAACGGGCTACGGGGTTCTGGTGCCGTCGTACAACGAGATACTCCATGCCTGTACGCTCCAAGAGCTTGCTGACACGGGGATCTCTGCTGTTACCTCCATCGTAGCCAGGACCGCCAACGCCGATGAGCGGAGTGTGGCCAACTACACCACCAACTCCGCCAACAGCTTGCCCAGGCTCGATAACGGAGCTGGCTCGCTGTAAGTTTAACTTTTGCTGCGTCCGTGATGTTTGAGCGGGAGGCGGAGCTGTCCGTCGGGCCGTCTTGGGGGCTAATGCGCTCTCATCGACCTCTTGCTTTGTTGCGCTAGTTGGTGCTTCCCGACGCTCTTCACGGTCGCCTGCGAAACTGGTCACTGAGCGGTTTTTGGGAGTATGATCGAAACGGTTAAAGTCTCCTCGAGGTGGTCGGTAAAAGGATCCCTCACTAGTCAATCCAGAACCAACGGCCTCGACGAATCGGGATGTCAGTTCATCTTGGGCACTTCCCGCAAGAGCTCCCGATCCAAGCGCTTCAACAGAAGCTGGAGTAAAGCGCCGAGGGGAGATCTGCGCCAAGTCTGCGCTCATCTGGGGCGGAGCTCCGTGAGATGGGGTGCGCTTTAGTATGCGGGACGTCAGGTACTCCTTGTGATGCGTGGTCTCCTCTTCTGGGCTTGTCGAGATTCGCTGCTCCGGTTCGTCGTTTTCTTGCTCGGCTTGCCTTGAAGCAGCAGTATCACTGGGGGTCACTGGTCTTGAACTACCAGGGCGGTCGTCGGGATGATGGACAGAGTGGTTGCTGCTGTTGATAGAGCCCTTGCGGGACAGATATGGCGAGTTAGAGCCACTAGCATCAACCCATTCGTCCTCCTCGTTGCCCAAGTCAAAGTGGACCTGCGACTTGCCGGCCGAGGTTTGAGGTTGATAAACGATGGTAGTGCTGGAGGCGCGCTTAAGCTCAGCGGATCGTGTGCGCCTACCAATCTCTGTATGTGACTGATTGCGCTTGAGCTTCGAGTGAGAAGGGCTCTTAATGATCTTTGTCTGCGAGGGGCTTTTGACGAGTTTTGTATGAGAAGAGCTTTTATTGAGTTTAGCTTGTGGAGAATTCTTGGTCAAGGAGACGCTTTTTGGAAGATTGCCGGAGGAGGAGTCGCGAGACGATAGCTTTGCGTCGCTGGCAGCTCGTCGGTGGGAATTGGCAGCTGAGTTGTTTCGGTGAAGTAGCTGCTGCTGTTCGATCTGATCGGGGGTATCGGTATGGCGACGGCTGAGTTTTGGCTGCTTGGGAGCAACTTTGGAGGCGGGACCGCGGGCGTGATGGAGATGGCCTACAGTGTGTTGTCGCTGGTGATGCCGATGGGGTCGGCGATGTTGTTGGTGGTGTTGGTGCTGAGCACCGCTGCTCTCGCTCTGGGAGTCGCTCTCCTGATGGTTGAGCGGAGGTCGTTTTGATTGGCCGCTCACGGACGATGCGCTGTCCGCATCTCGGGTGTGAGGCATGGTTATGGAAGATGGAGGTATAATACACAAGGTAGGGTAAAACTCAAGGTTGCGCGCAATTTGTCTTGGTGATGAATTGGCCTGAACGGTTGCAAGAGGCAATGAACTGGAGGCTTTGGCGATGCTCTTTTTTTCCCTTTGTTATTTTCGCAATTGTGCCGTGGTATTTCTCTTGACTGAACCGATTATGGTGACTCGAGCAGTTATTATCATGAGAACAGAGTGAATCGCAAACGAGTAGTTACGTGATCGAGATTAAGAAATGTTGTAAGAGATTAATTAGAATTGTGTCGCATTAAGATTGTTGTCGTTGGGTCGCGAATGCCAGTAGTTCCGTTCCCGTGGCCGATTATGGAGCTCCCTTTTGAGTCGGAATTATAGGGCTCTTTGCAGTGATGTCAATGGATCGGCCGAGAGAATAATCGGTGAGAGTGGAGGGCGGAGGGGCGGAGATAAACCGACGATCGCCTCTAGGTAATCTGGGGATGCGATGCGACAGACAGAAAGAGAGAAGGGGCTGGCAGAAGAGGAGAAAATTAGAGAGAAGAAGAAGAAGAAAAAAAAGCGTTTGCACGAAGGAGGAGAAGCAACTATTTTTTTTTGACGTCAGGTCGTTTAGAGTCAGGTAGTCGTAGTCTAAGGGACTGGACCTCAAGGCCTATCTTTAGGCGAGTAATTCCAGACCAGAACTAGCCCGGGGAAGGTCCCAGACGAAGCAACAAGCAACCAAACAAACAAACAAATCAAAGGCGAATTGACCTGAGCCTAACGGCGGAAATTGAAACTAGGGTTGCCAAGACACGGTGCAAGGACCAGCTTGAAATAAGGTAAAGTAAGGTAGGGACAGAGAGTCTTTCAGATAAAGGGACAGAGAAGGTTTGCGATGAGAAGGGGGAGAAGTTTCTTAATCAATAAGATATGACTCGTTTGTGATGACTCTGCATGTTGTATGTGCCTCTCTGCCTCGAGTCTTGGTGAGTACCGTTTGTAGAGTTATAATAAGGTAGCATAATATGAAAATGAGTTGGAGCTAGTGAGTGAACGAGATAATTACTTTGACCATGCAGTGAATGACGGTGATTAGTGATTAACTTTGGTCTTTGGACTTGACTGGTTGGGGAAAGCATCAAGTCAACCAAGGTGTCGTTCAACAGAATCCATCAAGAAGAACACAAGAGACTGCAACTCAAACTTAAACGCAGCCAGGGACGGAGCCGCTTTCGGGACTTTAAAGATAATATGCCTCTTTGGGTAAACCGAGACCACTTACGAAGCCTCGGTTTGACCGTGTAACTTTCACAAAACGAGTCCATATTACGAGACATGAGTTTAAGCTGAGCTGAGCCCTGCCTTGGGTTGAAGAGTACAAAAGCCACGAATGCGTCACCTGCATTACATGTTGCATTCTATTAGCTATGAACCGTTCGCCGGGGCTCGCGGAGAACTTGAATGGCTCCGGGCCGACTATCGTAAGCGGCGCACGAGTCTATGTACGATGTAATACGGCAATCATAAGTGATTCAACCTCTGGAACATGTGCTTTATTGCCGCGTGTCAGCTCTATTAGACAAGCACCGGTACGACAACAAGGCAATGAGAGATATGTTAAGTCGTCTGATTTACTGCGGATTAGTGCTGAAGGCGTGGGATATGTTAGATATACAAAAGTATCGTTTTCATATACTTACAAAGTTATGTGCTATTATGCTATTAAGAAGACCACGCAGTTATAGGCTTTAAACCCCGAGAATCAGATATAAGAGTTAACAAGAGCAAGCAAAGAAATATTCTAAGACCACTATTAGTTTTTTTATTTTAATTTGAATCTTCCATCGGCACTTGATATGCTGGGGTGCATGAACATTCCAAAATGCGCACGTGACCTTCGATTGCAATCTTCAATCCCGTTCCGTATACGGAGCATTGACGAACCAACCAACCCGTTTAAACATTTGTCATAGTTCTCAACTTCTGTGATTATCTATCTATCTACTCTCCCTTTCCCAGCCATGTCGTCCATCGCTGATATCGAAATTGAAAAGAAGGCCTACCAAGAACAAGTGCGACACCTAGTTACCTACTATTCCAAACGTCAAAACATACTGACCAGTCTCTCTCCAGTTCGATATTGTTCTCGGCCAGCTACGCGACGATCCCGACAACGTCGAACTCAAAGCCCTCAAGGACGAGTTGAACAGCTTCATCGAACTTCTCAATGAACAAATTGCTGAGCTCAAGCCTGCCCAGGCGCCCAAAGCCGCCCCCAAGCAGCCATCACCACCACCCGAGCCCGAGAAGTGGTCGCGCGAGAACCACCCCGCATTTAAGAAAGCAGCTCCAGTCGAGGAGAAGGAGCAGGCTCCCGCGAACTACCAAGTCAACGATACCGTTCTGGCCAAGTGGCTATCGGGCGACAAGGGGCTTTACCCAGCGCGCATCACCTCCATCACAGGATCGTCAACAGACCCAATCTATACTGTCAAGTTCAAGACCTACGACAACACAGAGACCCTACGGTCTCGCGATATCCGACCAGTTTCGAACAAGCGGAAAGCGGACGGGACAACGGCGACTTCTGCGCCAGCGACACCTCCTGCCCCTGGACTGGTAACCTCCGCGGGCGCGACGGTATACCCCGAAGCAAAGAAGGAAGCAGCACAAGACGGCGAAGTTAAGCCTCCCAAGCCGAAGAAGATCAAGGCTAAGAAGGAGCTCGAGAACAACAAGAATAAGTGGCAAGAGTTCAGCGCGAAATCCAAGCTCGGAAAAGTTTCTTCGAAGAAGAAGGATAGCATGTTCCGCACTCCCGATGGTGTTCATGGTAGAGGTGAGAAAAGTCTTCAACCCATTCTTTGAACGACAGAGCTAACTCATTATCAGTTGGCTTTACGGGCTCTGGCCAAGCTATGCGAAAAGATCCCACTCGAAGCCGTCATGTCTATCAAATGAACGATGAGCTAGACTAATCAACATTTTCTCTTGACAGGGCGCTCGGTTCGATACGCGAAGGGCATGGGGTGGGCGTTTTTGGAGGTCTCAAGCGCTTTTGCTTTGTTTGGTAACATGCCTTGCATTCGATCAGGGGACAGGCTAACGACTTACTTTTCTGGCGTTTATTCCAGTTATTCTTTTTCCAGATCAAAGTATGTAGGAGCGAAACAGTCTTGACAGGCGAGTCGAGGTCAATCAAATAATTTGCATTACATGAGCACATAATCTCTTTCCCTAGCTTATGAGTGTTTTACTAAGTTGAGCTGGCAGGAATCGTTACTGTACAAGCTGTTCTGCATTGCCGCAACAGATCGGATGAATTGATGCTCCACGATCACTTGCTATGCAGATCGATCTTGGGACAGATATCCTGTGCTATCTTCAGGAAGGCATTTGCCCTTTCACTCGTAGGTTCTGCCACCACTGTTGGTTTCCCTCTTTCGCCATCGTCTCCAATGTTAGGATGCAAGGGGATATCGCCCAAGAAGTTAATCTGATGCTCTTGGCACAACTTCTCCACTCTCGCATTTGAACCAAAGATATTGGTTTCTCCATGACAGTGAGGGCATTGAAAAAGGGACATGTTCTGCACCAAGCCCAGGATAGTGACGTCAACAGTTTTGAACATATTGATACCCTTGATAGCGTCCTTGGTTGCTAAGGTATGGGGTGTTGTTACAATGACCGAGCCTGCCGGGTGTTAGTAGAAGTAGAAGTCGTAGAAGTTGTAGACTCTCACCATCTAGGACGACTTGTTGTGTGATAGTCAACTGCGTATCTCCTGTACCTGGGGGTAGGTCGAGGACGAGAACATCAAGACCACCCCATTCCACCTCGTGAAGAAGCTGTTGGATGGCTTTCATCACCATGGGACCTCGCCATACGACCGGTGCATTCTCCCCTACCAGGTAGCCCATGGACATAGTTTTAACTCCATAATTTGTTAGCGGGATTAGTTGGTTGTCTATTAAATGTCAGTTTCGGTCCATGCATCCAATGTACTATAGTGACTGACTGTTTGATAATCTCGGTTCTCCTGAGAGATCAAACAACGTTGGAATAGATGGACCAAAGATATCAGTGTCCAAGATGCCCGCACGGAACCCAAGGCGAGCGAAGGCTAAAGAAAGATTGGCTGTTTATGTCTATTAGCAAAGAGCCAAGCCCGTAGATATAAAGCCATTGAATACCTGCAACTGTGCTCTTGCCTACACCTCCTTTGGCAGATGATACAGCAATGACTTTCTCAACGCCCGTGATCTTACGGCGTACTGGGCGTTTACCCCATGTTGGCGGAGTGCCAGACCGAGGAAGGCCCTGTTTGATTTAGTAAGATATCAATGGTATGGTATAAGATACATATAAAGTAACACACCAGAGGGTTCTCGTGCTGAAGGGCTCGAAAGCTCTGAAAGAGCCGAGCGGGTGTGGGACGCATGTTGAAGTATTAATCTCAAGATCAGATAAGTTCTAGAGAACAACAGACATGGGTTCAAAGCCCTCAGATTAATAGATACGAGAATCAGTAGTTAAACAAGAAGCATATTGAATCGTCTACGGTATGTCAAAAGTACACGACTGACCGAATAAGGTGTCATGGAACTCATGCACAATCGCTGAGCTTTGAGTTAGCGGGCTCTACAGGGCACCATCCGCTAACAGCGAGCTGCGACAATTCTGCCATCCGCCACCGCCTAAAAGTTAAAGACCGTCCTCAGAAATTTCCTACGTGGGGGCCGCTGTTGTTAGTGAGACTCGACAAAAGTCAAACAAAACATACAAAATGGCCAAAGCAAAGGGTCGCGCGAAGCAGTTCCAGGACTTGGACGAAACCGTGGTCAATGGTATGTTTGGTTTACTTTTAATCGCATAGCAGCATCTAATTACCTTTAAGACTACGATCCCGAGGCCAACGTCGATGTGAGCGAACACGGCAGCGGAAGCGAAGAGAGCGAGGATGAGAACGCGGGAACCGAACACTATGTCTCCGTGGGCAAGGGCAAACTAAGAAAGCAAGAGGGTCTCGCTCTTGGTCCAGAGTACCGGGGTTCGCGCGTCTCGCGAAATGCACTTGGCGAAGAGAGCGCATCTGACGACAATGAGGAAGATGAGGAATCGGGCGACGAAGAATTCGACGACCCGGAGACCGCAGACCTACAGCGCGACGAGGCTGATGCCAACGACTCAGAAATTGACAGTGATGATGCATTGTGCGAAAGCGACGAGGAGCGCATGAAGGATTTTACCTTCCGAGGAAGCTCCAAACCTAAGAAGCCTTCTGCCAAGAGGGCTACTGCTGCGGATTATATGTCGTCTTCTGACGACGGTGGCGCTGGAGTTGATGAGGATGAGGATAATGATCTGGATGACGAAGAGCTTGAGGGCTCCGACTCGGGAGGTGACGAAATGGACGATGGCCTTGACGCTCTTGTTGATGGCGAAGGAGACTCTGACGATGAGTCGGACGAGAACGATGATGAAGGGGGCTCTGGTGAAGAAGACGAGGACGACGATGAGAGTGACAGCGACGATGAGGACTCTAAGACGAAGGCCCAGAACGCAAAGCCCATGATGGCAGCTCTCCAAACCCAACCCGATGTCGACAAGGGCCTGGCCATCCGCCAGCAGCGCAAGGCATATGATGGACTCCTCAACATCCGAATTCGATTACAGAAGGCTCTCATCGCTGCCAACTCTTTCGACACCCTCGACGCCGACACTGAGCCCGAATCGGAGCCCTACGAGGCCGCAGAGGAGGCTGCCATCAAGCTCCTCAACACCATCAGCAGCCTCAAGAACAACTTTGGCCCATCTCGTGCCGGCGATAAGCGCAAGCGTGAGTTGGATGTGTCTATGACTACGAACGAAATTTGGGAAGAGATGCAGGCAGAGGAGCAGCGGTCCATCAAATCTCGAGAGGATCGTCTGGAAAAGTGGTCTCGCAAGGTGCAATCCGTCAACGTCACAGCGCCAAAGGGTCTGGAGTCGCGCAACAAGACGCTCATTAACGCACTTAAGGAGCAACTCATCGACCCTGACAACCGACTCGCCAAACGCTCCCGCATCCCTCGCTCATGCGCCCCTGCACAGGCCGCCAAGGGCGTGGCAGAGGATGGTGGCATTTACGATGACGCCGACTTTTATCAGCTTCTCCTCAAGGAGCTCGTCGACCAACGCACAGTCGAGGGCTCGTCAGGAGCTGGCACTGGTGGTGCGGTACCTACAGTGGTGCTCACGGCAGCCAAGGATAACAAGAATCGCAAGAACGTGGATCGCAAGGCCAGCAAGGGCCGTAAGATGCGCTTCACAGTTCACGAGAAGCTGCAGAATTTCATGGCTCCTGAGGACCGACGCGCGTGGGAGCAGGGTGCTGTCGATCGCTTCTTCGGCACGCTATTCGGTCGCAAGATGCAGCTGAACGAGAACGAGAGCGATGACGAGATGGATGTTGATGTTGAGGAGGCGGGACTCAGGTTGTTCAGAAACTAAAAGGGAACACCGAAAAAGTTTTAATTGTAGATATTATAGACTATTGCTTAAGCACTGCCAAAATACCAGGTACCAAGAAACATGGTCAGCATGACAACGTGAACTCCGAGATGCACCACGGGTCCTCCCAGCGTTTTCGTCGTCGACGCCTCTTCACCCTTGGTATACCCACTCATACGCATGTAAGCACGGTAGCACGGCCAGAGATGCCAGAAGGACAAAGCGAGTGCTGCCTGACGAGCGACATCGTCAAAAGGTCGGCGAGCCAAGATAAGAGCGATGAGGTTGCTTGTGAGGAGAAGACCACCAAAGGACTGCAGAATCAAGGTCGCAGATGGAGGAAGCGGTTGAAGTTGCGAGGAAGGTCGAAAGATGAATGTGAAGGCGGCAGGTGACTCAATGATGGCATGGACCAGAAAGGGAATTGTTGAGGTGGAGGGCATGATGAAGATGTAACGTTCGCGCGGTTGATGATTTTAGAAGTTGAAAGTGTTGGAACTGAGTGTCGACATCTTCTGGGCAAAATGCTTCAGATTTATAAATGTCCCGCTGTCGCTTGAGTGAATTACCTAAGCCCTTATTGCTCACCCGTACCTAATCATGACATGGCAAGGATGTTCCTGGTCTTAATTCCAACTTTGTCCTTCCTAGTCCTGTCAGATCTGTTCAAGAGTTTACAAAGCATTTATCCAGGTTCAAACTGCTTGTTGTCCCCTTGCCAAGCGCAAGAACGAAGAAACATGAAGGGACGCTGGTCTGTCAATACTATTACAGTTAACCAGAATTAGTTACTTTACTATGTGAAGACTTTTTGTATCCAAAACAACCAAAAACATAATGGCCATTGATAGAATAGACCAAGTAAATATACAAAAGGGGATATCATGTCTAGAAACCAATCGTCGTTCCAAATTACTTGGCACGATATTGTCAATACATCTCCTTGAACTGAGCGAAGACAGTACCATCGACCCCAAACATATTGTTGGAAGATTCAGATACTTCAGTATTTGATCCTTGTCCTTGTTGTCCTTGCTGCCCCTGCTGTCCGTCTTGCTCATTGTATTGGAAGCCATTCAATCCTACGTAGCCCTCAAACATGCGTGACATTTCCGCTTGAATTCTGGATCCATTCTGAGCCACAGTGTCTGGTGTAGCTGTTTGTGATTGTTGACCCGGCACTGAGGGCTTGCGGAATGGCTGTTGTTGATCCATATGACCTCGTGCGAGTCCTATCATTCCTAAAGCGGCTGTCGATTGGGGATCATCTTCAGAATTCAACCCGAAGCGCGGCGCGACGTTTTTGAGTGATCGAATTGTTCGCCACAGTCGCTGCGATGCCCAGCTCTTGGCAGATAGGTCCTTCACCAGCTCAAGAGCCATATAGAACTCTTCGCGGCAAGTAGAGCTAAATCGAACTGGGGCGTGGACTGAGGCGAGGAAGACAACAGCGATTGCAGATGTGAGAAACTGGTGGTAAAACACCTGCACTCTTCTGTATAAATTGGTAGTGTTATTCAAGTGGCTGAGATATCGGATAGTATCCTTGGCAATATCAACGACGCGTTCTGATTGTGCAGGATGAGCCATGATGCTCGTGGCACTATGCAGCACAGGTGTGTAAAGCCATATTCGCATCTGGAAATTGTTAGCTGCAATCCAGAGTTTGCTGGGCTATGCTGTTTATACTTACTTGGTTTAGTCGTAGATATGTCCATATTCGTAGCCGTTGGAGATTGTAAGAAGGGGTTGACGTTATATGCTTCTCTTTATCCCAATTGCGAACCTTGACTTCTTCGGGAATCTGTTCATACCACTGTAGCAATTCCTGATCAACATTTTCCAACTCTTCTGATCGCAAATCGCGTGCAAGCACCGGTCCAAAGTGAGCTACCTGTCGCCACACCTTCGCACCTATCCGAGAATACGTAATCATGGCAACGAGATATGGGTACTCCTCCTGCAATCTTGTTAGCTATCCAAATGGCAAAAGGCGTTGACGCAGTACGAACCGGAAAAGGAAGTTGCGTGTCAATCTCCTCATCTTGAACCACGAAAGGTAATCCAGTTGCAAAGGCCCATCGCCGATCAAGTACATATGCAGACCAGAAGCTGACAAGAGCATTTTTTCGTTCTTCCTCGTCCTGGATCCTCATCAGGCCCGTTCGCTGGTGAATACCAAGCTCCAAACATAGCCTTGCGACATGACCCATAACTCGCCATGCTAACACTTCATCGTTCGAGAGGAATCGGTAACCGGCGACAAGGGCCAGTATGGGTAGTGTTCCAACGTCCGCTGCCTCGGCCATAAGCTTTCGGTTGAGCACCGTTTCCATACTCTCGAACAAGCGGATCGCCTTGTCGCTATGCCCATGTTCTTCGACAACTAACGCACAGCACATGATGATCTTGAGTTGAAGAGTCTTGTCATCGTTTATCAGTTCTCTGGGATTCTGCTGGCGTATGGATTCGAGGAAAGTTGCCAAGCCCATAGCATGGGAGATAACACTTTGGATGTTGAGCACCGGATACATGATGCCAATTTCTTCCTCATGTAGACGGCATAGGCGTATCATCTCGTCTTTGTCGAATTCATGAAGAGGATCTCCTGGGCGTGCCGATAACACACCTACTCCTTCATTCAAATGTGGGTTTTCGTCGTCGGATATACCCTTGTAACCCATGTTGTTGATGGTGTTATTAGCAACATCCAGACTAAAGGCCATGCTTGTTGGGCCCCGGAAAGAGCCATACTTTGAATTGTCATGACGGTTGAGTGATGCAGAGCTGTGAGAAGGCGAGGGGGCAATCGTCGGAGTGCCGTGACCGTGGGTGTGTGTCCGGTCACCAAGTGAAGGGAAGCGAGTAGTTTCGGACTGCAAAACTTTGACGGTTTGATGCAGCCAGCCGACTTCATCTTGAAGGCGGCCAAGTTGGGATGTAACTTGCTTAAATTCGTCCGATTCTTTGAAATTTCCAGAACAGCAGTTAGGCGCATAAAGGCAGGCCAGATTAAGGTTCCCACATCGCTGGCATGGAGTTTCGCCGTTACATTTTATCTTGCGCCTCTTACATTCATTGCTATATGCTGTCAGTTCGAACAAGTTGATTAGGGATCAAGGTATAATGCGATGCAATGTCACACGCCAATGGCGATGACTAACGTTTGCAACTGCGGAAGGATACTGACCAAGCAATTGATATATACTATGATCGAGTAGAATCTCATGTTAGCCGGTATGATCTTCTAGGGTATTTATGATTAGAGGGGTGATGTGTCCAGTGACTAAGTAAGTGAGTGAGAACAAATCGAGCCAAGACGGGAGGCAGATGCGTTGTCGACCCAGCTCCTTGGGTTCGTTCATGTGGTGCGACAGTGAAGCCGAGACGTTCGATGTTGGGACAACTTGAAAGGACTCGATAGGCGAGTATCGTACAGTCTTGTGTTGCTCTCTTTATTGAGTGAACCCCTCTTTGTCCGTCTCTAGTCCCCTCTTGTCTTTCAAAGATGCCGCGTCTTATCTCATGTTTGTCTCATCTCATCTCATCTCATCTCTGTGATGTCACAATGGCCCGTAACCTGGTGGTAGACGTAACGAAATGGTTAGGACTCACTCTATTCCTTTTACTTCTTGTTTGCTTTCCTGCACTGCCTGGCCCGTCGTCTGTTGATTTCCTCTTGTTGGCATGCGACGCACTCGCACCGTGAGCGGAATTGTCGCCGACAGAGGCGGAACTTGGGCTGGGTTGATTCTCGTAAGCAATAGAAGCACCCGCAGACGCTCCTACGGCGGTTCCGGGGGTACGGCCGGGTGTTCCGCCTCGCCCAGCGCCGGAGCCGGGGCCGAGAGACGGACTTGAGGTTGGATTCAAGACAGGTACTTGGGCAAGGAATCGCAGGTCGCTTGCCTGCGTCTCTATCTGCTCCATTGTGCCGAACGTGCCATCGGCTGTGGCGGGATCTTGGGAAAGGTGCGATTGAGAGTGCAGTTGATGTGGAGAAGTTAGGAGTCGCTGTTGGTAAGCATAAGGCTGTGGTGTATTGGGAGAATGAGAGTGCGGGTGAGAATAAGAGTGAGGGTGGATGTGAGTGTGAGTGTGAGCACGAACTGCCAAAGGCGACGCGAATTGCGTAAAAGGTATTATCGCTGGGTTTGGGTCTAGGTCAGTAGCGACCGAGCGCTGAGAACTGCGCCTGCGCCAACGCCAGGTGCCCCCGTCGCTACTGCCAGGATAGTGATGGACCAGTGCTTGATGCGGCACCACGTGACCGTAATATTCTCCAGCACTGGCAGGAGCGGAATGGACGGCGGCGGCTCTGCCCTGGAAATCATCGGCTTCAACCGCTTGCCGAAGACCCTCTTCATCTAAGTCATCCATGCCATCCATTTCATCCATGTACTCATACTTCATGTTCCAGGCCGGGTAATAGCCCCTCAGCTCCAGCTCTGGCTCTGGCTCCGGCTTCCCCTTTCTGCTTGCTTTTCCTCACCAATCAACCAAGAACTCGTCTTTCGTGCTTTGCGGCAAGCACAACGCCAAGAATGGGCACGGCCGTTAATGGGAATTCTAGCCACAGCCAACCAGGTCCGTCCTTAGATGTACTACAACCGCATCCGCAATCGCTTTGACTGAGTTGATCTGATCCAAATCTTCGGAGCCGAGCCTAAATCAAATCTTTTCTACCCAATATACTGGGTAATTAGGATTAGGCGCAACTCTGGCCAAGATAGGGCTCCACGAATTCCTCTGTTGGCTGACTATCGGCGAACTGTCCAACGACGCTCTTGTTTCTGCTGTGTCGATGTCGTCGTAGTGCGGTACCAATGCGATTGATGACAAACTCGTTGGCGAATCACTATAATTGCTGACTTTGGATGCTTCGTCGATGTTCAGAGCTTTCGTTGAAAATATCGCAATCAACTTTCCCGGGCAGTTTTGGATATTCCGTTTGCAGGTTCTTCAATGTTGTGGTGTACGATACTACTTGAACACAACCACACATGGGGATCTTGTTCAACTTAAACAACTTCACCAAACCTTCGAGCATAGCGACGGTCAACTCACCAGAGCGCTCGCGCCCTTCTTCTCTGCCTTACCTGTGGAGATTGACCACAATCTAGCTCTCTTGGGGTCGCCCTCCTCTAATCACACCGCGCACCTAGCTTCTTAGGCACTATTTGGATGCCCTCCTGGCGGAATCTCCTCACCTGTACGCCGCTGAGTTCCTCAAGGGGTATCCCACCCTAGTTGCCTGATCAAATGTCAACTGTACGTAGCGCGGTATTGAGCCGGGCAATCCGGTATCGCACACTACTGGGGCATTTACGCTCATAGATCGTCTCATCTGAGTCAACGTACACCTCACCGCATGGTGGGAAATGGAGTAGAGTTAAATCCTCATCTACCGTAGCAAACTTTCGATTGCCCTAATTTAATACGAGGAAAAGTCTATTTCGATGTGTCTGAAACGCATGCTATCGATAGCTATAACATACGAAACGTCACCTTTCGAATATACGCTCAAGCCTCTTCCCCGCGGTCAGATCGACAACGCCATGGTGCGCGCCGTGCACAAGAGCCTAAACACTCAGTACAACGCTCGCCTCTGATGAGACTCGGAATCGAGCTCGCATCATGAACTAGTTGCACTTTCGTCGACTATCTGCGGGAAACTTCAATAACAACCGACCTTGCTAGTGTGGGTGGGGGCCTCCTTGTCAAACCTGCAAGCCACAGTGCTTCCTTTCAAGACGAGTTCCTGTTTCGGGACGCCCTCCCCTTTCACTACTTTCTGATTGGCTTCAGAACTGTTTCGTCAAGTGGTGGCTGTTAAGTTGCCTTGGAACCTGCCAGATGACCCCTAGTCTTATCAGGTTTCCTTGTCTTTTCGGGTCCCGGTCCTTATGGAGGCTTGTTTCAAAAATACGACGTCAGAAGACTTTAGCTCAGCCGATGCCACGAGGTTGTTGATCACTTTATCCACTTAGCAGGCCCAAGCTCCCAAGCTATCAAGTGCCAAGCTGAGAGCAATATGGGGCAGCGTCCACTTGATAAGTCCACCGGGTGCTGCCTCTCTCTGTGTCTGTACGGAGTACGTAGTAGGTGCGATAAGTTCCATACCCACCTTTGCTATTGGGTATCCTGCATAGCGGCTAATCAAGTTCAAGTATTGCTCGCGAGGCGGCCTGGCTAGGCTGATCATGAACCGTCGGCACCACGCCTGAGAAAGGGTTTAAGCGACAAGCTAGCAAGCCTCTACGGATACAAGCCTGGCAACTCGGAAGCTCAGGGATTTACTTGACAAGATCTCCACTGTTAGCACGTTCGTTTATACCTTATTGCCGGAAGTTCAACTAACCTCGGTATTTACATGGAGAAGAAGTTCGCTAAAGTGCACCTCATCTCAGCTTCACAAAATACAAGTGCTTGGACGATGTCTTGCACGTCAGGGTGGTCCGCTTTCTATCCTGCTAACCTATGACTCATAACGATTCTCTGATTCACTCATCAACTTATTTGACCAGAACCAAGTTGCGCTTGACTGGCAGACCAGCGACTCCCCCTCGGTCAAGCAAGGTTCAGGGTCCTTCTCGGCATTCTTTTGTAAGGCTATTGTCATTCGCGCCTTCTAACTTCATATAGGACCCTTCTTTCTTTTCCCCTTGCATGCGGCTAACGCTTCTTATTCCACTCTAGCCTATAATTCAGCCGCTGGCGTTGAAATGAGGGCGGGACAAGCATGCATCAAGAGCATCAACCCAAGCGATATTGAAGAAACTTAACGGCCTGGGGCCAAACGGTCTAGGGCTGTCACAATTTCTTCTGAGGCCATGGACCGCTGATGTTGTCGGGCCGGGTATAATGCATCCGAATAACTGGCTCAATGGGGATTAGAGCAAGTTCAGGTGAACGAACGACTTGGTCGATCCTCATTCGCAACTACACCGGTACTTTGGCACTGATGTGGTCGACGAGGCAAGATCGCAAGGTACGCTATTTCTTGGTCACGGACGACAAACCACTTTCAATTCAGTCATGCACGTGGAAAACGCTCAAGCTTGTTGGCAACAAGCGTCTTGACATTTCCTGTATTAATTAGGAAAGGTTCAGAGAGTATCATGCTCATCTGGCAAACGTACGAGTGTACATAGTATCATTAGTTTCTATTATTTGTTGCTTGCTTCTAACTACCAATATCAACACAACATCCTCAACCTGCTTGGCAGTCTACTACGCGCCTTATCTCAGTGCTAATCTAAATCTAGATGTTCCAGCGACTCGGTAACAAACATCGCATACTGGTCTTGTGACTGAGACAACGAATTCTCCCCGGCCGGAGATCCGCTCGTCTCGGTGCCCCACTCGCCGTCTCCAACCTCGCTCGGTTCGGTCTCTGTTTCGGCCGGTGTGTCTGGTGGGGTTTGCAGGCCGGTGACTTCGGTGCCGTGGGCCATGTTGCGCTTCAACATACACATCTCGACAGTTATACCTGGCCCGAAAGCACATCCGACAACGTAGTCGCGCACTCGCCCGTCGGGTGCCATGGCATCCATGTCTTTCGAACGCAGGCGGTCCATAACACTAAAAATGGTGGCGGAACTCGAATTGCCGTGGTTGATGTAAGTGTCGTAGCTCGCGCGCATATGCTCTGGAGTGATATCCATAACTCTTTCGGCGCCAGAAAGGATGGTAGCACCGCCAGGGTGCATTGCCCAGTCGAAGTCGGCTGCGTCCTGGTATTCTGGGGGCAGCTGTGGTAGAGATGTTTTTAGGTCATTGAATGCGGGACCAATCGAGGCAGCAGTGAGCTTGGGAACTCGGGGTGTGAGAACGACTTTCCATCCTGCATCACCGTCAGTACCATGGACAACACATTAGGGGTCAAGGCAGCTTACCGGCTGGGTCAACGTCAAAGCCCAGGTCATCCTCAGTATCTGGGATGGTCCTGTGGTCCCAGCCGAGCAGATCATACACAGGTTCAGATGGTTCACCAATGCCGTTGCTCAATACAGCTGCGCTACCACAATCTGAAAATAGGCAAGCGCCTATTCTTGTTTGTTGCAGCTCGTTGATGCTGTCTAGTTCACTGCGCACCATAGTGGTGCTGACCTCTAGTGCTACACATAGAACGCGCGCAGGGAGACCCCGGGCTTTGTGTCCAAGAGCCAGGTTCGCACCTGTTCGTAGAGTTGCCAATCCACCACTGCAACCTACACCATGTAGCAGGACCTTCTCGACGCCATGCGTTATGCCCAGACCTTTTGCGACAAAGTGGTCGAAGCCCGGGTTTGCGCTGTCTGTACATGTTGTGGCGACTATGTGTGTGATGAATCGCGTGTCGATCTTGGCCTCATCAATTGCCTTGCGAGCGGCTCGAATAGCTAGTGGGATGCCATCAGACTGGAATATGCCGTGGAGCTCCGCTATTGAGGGTGCATCTTTCTTGTTGACAGACGGGTGTTCAGGTGTTCCAATAGACGATCGTGTATCGATTCCGGTGTATCTGTTGATCCCCAGAACTTTTTTCATACTATTATTCCCTGGTGAGCAGCTGAAACAGGCATATTGTCTTGTTGGTAACGGAACTCACGCAGGTGTATCAGGATAGAATCTCTCGCCGAGGATGTTGAGGCAAGTATAATCGAGCGAATGAGGTGGGTACTCAGCGCTGAGGCCGATAATGGAGAGGCCCAGCTCTCCAAATGCGCTTGGAGCTGCCATGGCTGAAGCACTGAAATGAAGCTTTTGGTGAAAGATGGCTGGCGCTTAGATTCTCAACACTTTGTTTGGTTGAGACAAGACGGGTGGACGAATGTACCACAGGCGAGCGATTGAGTGTTACAAGGTTTGTCCAGTATGGCCAAACGAAAGATCAATGTCAGGAAATATCAATTGATCGCGTCCCGGGGATAAAGAATATCGTTGACGTGTTCAATCGCCAATATTTGTTATCTCGATTGTCCGCGTGTTCTTAATCGATGACGCTATCTTGATGGTAGAGCAAGGGGCGTACAAGTAGCTGCGGGTTAGATGCAGGGGTGAAGAATGAGGGGAAGGGCGAGATGGATATGTTTGGTAATGGCAATGGCGAAGAGAGAAGAAGCGAGGGAAAGAGGGAAAGAGGGAAAGGGAAAGTTGAAGGCTGAGGTGAAAGAAAGGGAATTCGTTTATGCAAGTCGTCACACAAAAAATAACAGCAAGGTATTGTCTCGGGTGTTGTTTGGAGGGGTCAACGAAAGGGAGCTTTTGGACCGGCGAGCCAAGCTGCGATCCAATATATGTAGGTATGAGCTGCCTATTCTGTCAGAATGATGGCTTAATCAGGTCCAGGCTGTTGTCTTCTGTGCTTTTGTATTTGGTCTCTGTTATTTGGAATGAATGCGTCGATTATGTGAGGTCCTTATACTCTGCTTCAGACTATCATGTGATGGCTTCTTTACTCGAATCTATGAAACTAATGCTGAAACTCGGCTGGTTTGCCCCTGATGCCGAGTACGGGATGACGTAAACTGGACCGACGGATAGAATTGAGCGCCGAGGAGGACTCCTTGAATCTTTCATACCTAGAATATATCGACAAGACTGGCTTTGGTCTTGTAAACGAATACTCTTTTAGCGCTGCAGCGAATACGAGAGGGGCGACCGTTCAGCTCAACATAGCCTGCTTACTTGCATTGAACAGGTGTGTTCTGTGCTGCCAATACTCACAAAATGGTTAGCTGACAAAATATTTCGACAAAAAAAGAAGAGGAATAAGCCTCTACTTAATTAACTTTGTATTCAGTCTTGAGTAAACAGGTTCATGCTGCTCAATGGGTGGGTTTACGGTTACATCATGATCTTGTACCTTCTCAGACTGATACTGAAACAATTTCAACCTTGCAACTCACCCACATCATTGAAGTGACCATGGCTCTCCTCAGCCTCAGTTCTCGAGAAATTTTTATTCTAGCAGCAGCGGGGATACTATTCCTCTATTTCTGGGAAAAGAAAACACCCGGAATCACTCGCAATGGCGAGCCGCTTAGGTATACCTCTTCCGCTCTCATTCAAACAGACTACCCTGGATCCATCCAATCTCACCACTTCTATCAACGTGTACTAACTACGTTTACTAGGAAACCCCCAAACTCACTCCCACTGGTAGGAAATGGAATCATCTTCCTCCAACCTCGCCAGCGTCTCTTTTCCTGGTTCCATCGCTGCGAGCGTCTCTACGGCTATGAGACGCTTCACATCACTGTCCCCTCTCTACCACCTGGGGTGATCATCAATGACCCTCAGAACTTGGACTTCATATTTCGTAACGAGGGTGTCTTCGAGAAGGGTGACTTCTTCAAGCAGCGTTCCTGGGACTTATTCGGTCACGGCATCATCAACGTGGACGGCGAGTTCTGGCGTCTCCAGCGCAAGGCGGGTTTGCGTTTTCTATCTGCTGCGGCGTTGAAGACTTTGACAAACGAGCGGTTGCCGATATACCTAGGACAGGCTATAGAGGGCTTGAAAGGGAAAGTGGGTGGAAAGGAGATGGTGGATTTGCAGGTTGTCATCCATGAGGTGACGACGCAGCTTATGGGACGCATGGCATATAACATGGAAATGCACGCTAACGACGACTTCACCATTGCTTTTGAGCACGCATCTGGGGCCACTGCCGAGAGATTCCAGAACCCTCTGTGGTTTCTCACAGAGATGTTCACAGGGACTCGGATGCGACGCTCAATAAAGACTGTCAAGGCGTATGGAAAGCGTATTGTGACGAGCGCAGTAATGGATCGCAAAGACGCTGAGGGAAAGACTCAGTCTGATGCACCGGGGAGTCTTATTCAGTCTTTGCTCGATTCAATCGGCGACGAGGAGCTCGTAGCTGATGCTGCGCTGAATTATCTCTCAGCGGGCAGAGATACTGTTGCTCAGGCCTTGACCTGGACGTTGTATCTCCTGATGAAGCATCCGCACGTGTCTACTAAGCTCTGCCAGTCCATCCAGGACCTGCAAGGCGAGGTCGATGATCAATCTCTGACGGAGAACGACCCTGAGAGTCTCACACCAGCACGATTACCCTATGTTTTGGCCGTGTTCTACGAATCTCTCCGTCTTCGGCCTCCCATCCCCTTTGAGATCAAGCAAGCCCAACAAGCGACAACTCTTCCCGACGGAACTTTCTTACCAGCCGGTGCTATCGTGGTCTGGTGTGCTTGGGCGATGAACCGTTCGCACTCCACCTGGGGTCCTGATGCAGACGATTTCCGCCCCGAGCGATGGCTTACTACCTCGCCCTCTGGCGATGTGACCGTCACGCAGCGCCCAGCATCTGAGTTTCCCGTCTTCAACGGAGGACCGCGTGTGTGTTTGGGGAAGAAGATGGCTGAACTGGTTGCGGTGCAAACGCTGGCGAGATTAGTGCCCCTTTTCGACTTCAAGCCTGCTTTTGAGGGTGAACGAGTAAGTAAGAGTAGTTTGACGTTGCCGATGGAGGGAGGTTTGCCTGTGTACGTGCATTCCCAGCCCTCGTTTCGTACAGCGTAACTAAGAACCACATGATTCATCTGATAAACAAACTTTTAATTACTCCTGGTATCGCTATGCATATAATACGCCTAGTCAAATGTAATCTTTGATCCCGCAAACGCCGCCGTCTTCTCCGCATCCTTGGCCTGCTTCCTAGCCACCCAACTAGGATGCAACGGTCCCTCGTCGTCCTTCTTCGGCGGCGGCCTGTTAACCTCGGGCTTGGCCTCGGCCCTCGCGCCGCCAGCCAGAGGGTTACGAATGCCCTTCTTCCAAGGCGTTCGCGGGCCATCACCCGGCTCCACGGCACCACGCTTAGCATCCCAACCGGCCCCGCGGCCGCCCTGCGTTTCCCAGGCTGGCTTCTGCAGATGCTTTGCCTTGTTGCCAAACTTCTTCTCCCAGATTGCCTGACGAGCGCGTTGGCCGCGACGCTTCTTCGCGGGTTCCACGTCGACATCGGAGGCAGATTCGGAGCCTGAAATGTAGCCGCCCATGAGGGTGGGCAGAAAGTCACGGTCTCCGGGCGCGAATGCCGCCTTCTTCTTCTTCTTGGCGGGGGGTGGCGAAGGTGATGCAGAGATTGAAAGCTCTTCCTCCGCGTCTGATTCGGACTCTGATTCGGAACCGAGTCCGGGTGCTGCGTCTGAGCCAGAAACAGAGATATCATCGAGGTTGACCTTCTCTTTGCCCTTAAATTTCTCGAAGCGCTCGTCGTTGAAATCGTCCGAATCAGAGTCTGAAGAACCGCCTAGCAGATGCTCGTATCTCGACAGAGACTTTTCTTCTTTTGACTCCTCCTCGCTATCGAGCTCCTCAGGTTCCCGAACAGGGTCATCATTGTCTGAGAAGCCATCGAATTCCGACTCTTCCTTTTCCTCCTTCTCGACTGATGCTCGTACGGTTTCCTTGGCAGGTTTGGCTTCAGGTTGAGCATCCTCTTCTATCCGGTCAGACGGCTGTTCCTCTTGCTCGTCCTTCTTAGACTTTCGTACACGTTTCGCCTTTCCGGGTAGAGGAACGTCGAGGGCCTGACAGAAGGTGGTGATGGCGCGGGTAATGGCCTGCTTGACGAGTTCGCGGTTATATAATCCACTGGTTACATTGTGCAGAGCAGCTTGTTCTTCGGGAGTGAGTTCGGGTTTGGGAACGCCGGTACGGACGTCTTCGGGGAGATTGGGGGATGCGGCAAGATCCTTGACTTTGAGAATCGATGAGTACAGATGCGCGCGGGCTGTTTGATGAAGATCAAGTGACTAAGGAAACAAACATTAGTATAGATTCAAATCGAGGCGAAAGAGAAGTATGAGCGCTCACCTTCAGGACGGTCACCTCCCGCTCTAATCTTTCCTTCTTCTCAGGCTCAACCTTGTCCTCATGAAGTCTCTTGCTATATCTCTGACGTTCGAGACCCTTTGCGGCCTTTAGAGCCTTTGAGACATCGTTGCAGTGTTTCTCAATCTTCTCCCCAATGTTGGGTTCCCCGCGCTTTCGTTTCGCCATCGTTGGATCGTTTGATGTTACTTGATGGCCGTTTCTGCGATGTCGCAAAAAGTTAGCCGCACCAAAACTTTCATAGTGTGAGAGATAGACGATAACTGTGCGAAATCACCTCCAAGACTGTGCCAGTACAGTGCGAAGCTAATGCGGGTCAAATTAACATTTGCTTCACATTGCGATGTGGGGGAACTGAATTGACTACAAATCCGTTCAAGTGAAGCAGTATAGATCACTTTAATTATTCCATTAGTCCGTGTGCATGAATATTACTACTGGCGATTCCTAGGCGGCGTTTGAGACTAGTCTTACAGAAATTCTCAATATCACCTTTGTGACATGCAGGGCCTCACAGCAGGGTCTAAGTGCCTGAACAGAGTTGGGAAAACTGGATTGATTGGCTTATTTTCAAGTCGAGGAAGCGCTGAAAATATCTTTAATATATCCGTACCTATGAGAGTACCATAATCTGTGCTTATTGATCAGAATATTCTTTCTTTAATCAATCTGTTTAGGATATGTTTTTCAACCTTGGGCAAGTCAGTTCCAGCCCCAGCCCAGGTTGCTCTACTCATTCAGAAGGATAGAATTACTTTCCATTTTCGTATTTCTTGTCGCTCTTCCAATAATTGAGATGGATCATCGAATTCTAGTATTATCTGATTCGACATGGCAGCTACGAGTTACTCACTAAAAGCAACAGTGACGTTCTGTTTGACGTTAAAGCTCCAATCCATATGAAGACACCACATGTTCTATTTCAGCGGTATACCCACGGCATTTCTCGGCTATTATGTTTCGACAATTGCCTTTCTTTTCTATGCCGGCAACCGGGCGGTGTATTTAATGTCCACGCTTGGACAACTCAATATAGGTCGAGTGTGGTTTCTGATACCGCATAACCTCGGATACAATGGATGCTCAGCCTCAACCTATCAATAGAGAAACATATTAGGTCTGCAAGGCAGGAGAGAAGAAAAACTTACTCGCAGCTAAGTGTTCTTAGGCCTTTTTTGTTGGCTGAAACTCTTCTTAAGACCGAACCGAAAGGATTCACGTTGTTGTACCTCGCATTCCGAAGGGCTACATGTTGAGTGCGCCGAGTTGACTTGTTACATAGCCGATTAGTTACCGGAGACAAGCTATGTAATTGATCAAATACATTGCATTTGGTTGGAGAGCAGGGGATCTAGACTGCATGGATCGTTGACAAGGGAAGAGGAAGCGCATTACCGCAACTTGAAGTCCGGAGTCAAGTCCCACCAGGTCTCGGAGACCCACTAGAATCCGGAGGCTCAGTGTAAGCCGGGCTCACTGACGTTGAGAAGGGTGAAGTCGGATACCCAGGCAAAGCTATTGAATTTAGCGCTGTAATTTAAGGGCATGGGTAAAACATGAAAGATGATTCGGCGTAGGGCCGAGTTTCCTTCTTAACCTGGTTCAACAGGGCAGTGTTTCTCCCGCATATCAAAAGCCGGTCTACTAACCAAGGATTCATTGTCGTGCTGTCTGGAATAGGCTGAAGACGACATTTTTACGAATTTACATTTCCGAGACTAGTTCAGACATAGAGATTCCGTTTTTGGTCGAGGCATTATCTTGGCTCGTTCGACGTAATGCTCTGCGACTGTTGAAGTGACAAATCTGGAGCACATCATGGTTAGGTTGTTGCTATTGTTAGAGCAATAGATCAAATTGCGGATTATCTATCAAGTAGTCCTATCAGAATACTCGAAATGGGCTATTCAGGATCGAAATTCGTATAGAGTCATCAGGCGTCGGTATCCGTCCCTTGCCGTATGATGTGCGAGCCAACGATGATGGTGTTTTTAGAAAATGGAGGTTGGTTTTAATCGCGCGCCTCCATAGCAACATGTAAATTTAGTCCGTTCTTGGATATGGTCATATCAGCCAGGTAAGAATACACGTATTGGGATTTCCTACGTAGGAAGAGAACATAGGCAGGTATGTACAGTAGAGAAATATCGCATGCTTCACCCCAACCCCCAAATACTTGAAATGCACGTCTTCTTTATGTCATGAATCTACTTATAGACCCAGTAAAGGTGCACCCCCCAAATAATGTAGATAAATATGTGCGAATATTATAAATGCTAAAATGCAGCTTGACTAATTAGTAGTAAATATCTTATGACTTTGGGGTTCAGGCTGCTGAGGTTGAGCTTCTTTGGGGGTTGGGGTTCTATCAAACCATGACGCAGACTGTCTCACCTCCAAGCTTTTCTCTCGCTGTTGGAGACATGAACCAAGTGCTTGTTGAAGCCCCAACCTAATTCACATGTTTGATGATCTACCATGATAGGGTCCTGCTTAGCGGTCCGTTTACCGGTATTGGCGACTCCCAAATTTGTCTCCTCGGAACATGCTTCCTCGGGAGGTGCTTCGGACTTGTAATTTTGAGCATTGGACCCTGCTTTACTACATTGACTCTCACGGTGAATACATACACATCTGTAGCTCTTTAATATCCTCCATGGCGATTGGACCAAGCTGCTTTACTTTTACATCCTATTTTGAGGCTCTTGGTTTCGGGATGCAGTTCTTACCACATGAGTTGCATTTTGGCATGTATCTTGCTGTTATGCGCCTGCGGACCGCAGACTTCGTATGGTTAAACGGGCCGTTATGGAATACCTGTTTATCTATTGTTGGGAGGTATAGTTGAGTATCCAAGACAGTTCACATGTGAAAGAGTTCTTATCTGGTAGTCGGTCCGTAGGTGAATAGGTGTGCCGTGGATTACTTCTGTAGGCTGGCCATGTTCCTCGGAGGGAGGACCTTCTCACCGAATCCTCAACATAACGTTCCGGTACCAACTCGGTAAGCTCATTCCATGATGTGCTTTCATTCTATAGCCGAGGATATACAAGATGAACGGGCCTGAGTTGCGGCTTTAATGAGAGAATACTTTTTTGAGTTTCCTGCATCATCTCAGGACTTCAATGTCCTAGTCTCTGATAACCCCTGTCCCTGCTTGGTTCCTGGCAATGACCGGGGGTGGAACGGAAATGGGATGCAGACTAGCTGTTTAGTCTACGCATCTAAGCTGTCTACGCCTTTATTTTGATGCTGTACTCCGTACCGTACCTTGCTCGGCTTACATAGTACTACAGTTTTCTCACCATATTTAGGTCTGGGTATCGATGGGTATACGAGTATTAATGTGATTTTGAGATTCATCTTGATAGAGACCAGATACCTGGAGTATAGAGCAGCTATCCCTTTGAGCGGCACAGCCCTTATGGTAGGTTGCGGGGATTTTTTGGTCCAATAGAAAATAGATATTATCTCGATACTTTAGAATATATGGAAGCTACTATATATCTTAAGTATCATCAATACATTCTCTAAGGTGAGCATCTGGTATAAGTACCTTGTACGTGGGGTCAAGTGGAAATATCTACATCCCTAAGGGCTGTGCCGCTCAAAGGGATAGCTTACACCAACAGAGGCAGCTAAAGCTGAGTGGAGTCTTTATCGGCAGTCTTAACACCTGTATCCACTACGAGCCAGGCTGACGGTTCAGTTTCTTATGAATTACGGCGGCATGATTTCAGTGATACCAACAATACCACTTATTACAAGCCGTGACCGATAGAAGAGAAACACAGCATTGACGCGCACAACGCCAAGATAGATTATATCACTACTTTACAAATTGGTAGCGTCAATACCTTCACAGCTATTGTCGCATACATAGACATAAACGCCTGATGTTGTTGAGCCTACCCGAGAGCTTCCGTTTATGACCGTGTATTGCGTCATTGTCATGTCTGTTCTTCGCGTTTAACCACTAACTACCGTACTGAACAACAAGACCATCGACAGCACAAAAGCCCAGACCTTGGCTAACTTGGACTGTAAGTTCACCTACAGCAAGTGCAACTGTTTCACGCCTGGCGTAGCTGCAGCTGCAAGCCACAGTCACAGCCACTAGGAACGCTTGGTTGTTTTTGGACATCCCCTCACTTCCAAGAGTTCCAACGTAAGCAAAGCAAAGCTAAAGATGCTGCAGTTGAAGAGCTTGTTGGTTCATTGTTGGTTGAATCCAAGTGGATAAGGGATACAGTCGGATAATTGAACAGACAGTATTGCTAATTCTGCTATCAATCTTCTGCGAGAACCTGCTATAACAGACACATTTCACATGCAGTCCAATCGGTTCAATCAGAAGCAAGGCTGTCTATTACAGAAACGAAGCTACAATATCAGGGCTACAGCTACAAAGAGAGAATGAGGGGTTGCCAATCCCGAGGCACCAACGGCGTCACATTGATTACAACTCGAATTGGCTAACACACGCGGGAGCCTTTTGCTACAACACCAGCTCTGCACTGTACAGCACCTTGATCGTCATGGCATTATCCCGTTTCCATCATGGGCCTAGAAACAGGTCCTGAACCAAAGCTCACCAAAGCTTCAACCCCGCAGTTTTCAAACACAAGCCGATGGCCCGTTGGAACAGCTAGCTGAACGCGTCAACTTGGGGAGCGGCAGAGCAGATGAACCACTCACTGTGCTACATCTCACAACTTTACTATGTGACGGACTGAACCTTGGTATGGCGACGTTCCTCGCTGAGTGGTTCGACTGGTGCCCTTCTGTTCCAACTCTGGCCAGTGATGGAGGGTCGCCAGTGGTTGATATCGTCGCGCCAGCCTTTTGGCAACGCTGAGTTGGAGGTTGGATCAACATCACGGCAGGTCTCGTGCTGCTTTGTGATGTAGCAGTAGCGACAGCTTCCCACAGTCTCTCGCCTTTCTCTCGGTCGTCGGTGCTCTTCGGAGAGATACAGTTACCATTCCCCTCTTTCTTTGAATATCTCAAAGAGGTATCAATAGCCCGTCCTGTGGTGTTCTTTTAATTCTGCCTTCCCTCCCACATCTTGCTTCTCCATCATCTTCTGTACCGTGACGCGACGCAGATCATAAAGCCTCTTTCTCTTTCGCTGCTGCTACTGTGCTGTATTGAACTATTGTCGAAAGGTTCTCAAACAATCTCCGTCCTGTTCCTTAAAGACCCCGATATCAACAGTCCCGGGAACTCCCTGCAGTTCAATCATCAACAACTTGGCTGCGCGCTCTGTGTTCTGTAAGCTTCGCCTTCCAATCTTCTTGGTGAGCACTCCGCCGCTTGGCATTCGTCTGTCTGTAACATTATCTAAACGTTTCGCGGCAATTAGACGCGGAATCATACTGGAGCTTCCAGTCCTCGGATATCGATTGTCTTTCTGCTTGTTCTTTTGGTAAGCTCTCTTCTGTTGTTCCTTCATACCTTGTCGCTGTATCCCCAGCAAAGCCCAAAGACATGGCGGGGAAGATCCACCCTGCCGCGGGCGGGAATCTACCCCCGTTCACACTCCTCTCATCCACACACGCCCTCCATGTTCCTTCCTAGACACCCCAAGACAAGACTCGAGATCCCCCACCGGACCTCCAGAGCCGGGCGTCCAAGTCCACACCTGAGGCTATGTTACTCGTCTCGGGTCAGACTACGGATGTCTTCGGATACTGGAACAGGGTGCTCGTAGGTGGATGGTACTGGCCGTAGTCGGTACAATGACATACACTACCATGCAAATGCATAGCAGTCATGATATTATAAAGCCTCGACCATGCCCACGACTTTGGAATGAACCAGCACTTACACCAGACCAGACCCAAGCCGAGCACAATTAGCTATCGATCCCCATAAACGATAACGGCTCATTCGAATTGACCTCTTATCGAACCGAACCTACCATTATACAATCATCCATCCATCATGAGCCAAACACTTAAGCAGGCCGCTGAATCAGCTCGCTCAAAGACCAGCGATGTCTTTGGAGCTGCTCGAGGAGACTCGACCGCCATTGCAAATGACATCCTGCACACTCCTCTCATGAGAGCCGCGCTTCCTTTCATCAACGGTGGCCTTAGTGGAATGGTTGCTACCACTGTCATCCAGCCCGTCGACATGGTCAAGGTTCGCATCCAACTTTCTGGCGAAGGAACAGCTGCTGGCCCCAAACCTACTCCTTTGGCTGTCACTCGACAAATCATCGCCAGCGGAAAGTTCCTTGACCTTTACACTGGCCTATCAGCTGGTCTTCTGCGCCAGGCCGTTTACACCACAGCCCGCTTGGGCATGTTCGACACACTCATGAAGAACTTGTCCGCCCGAGCAAAGGCTGATGGTCGCTCAGTCGGCTTCTCAGAGCGAGCTACAGCTGGTCTCACGGCCGGTGGTATCGCTGCTATGATCGGCAACCCTGCTGACCTAGCACTCATCCGAATGCAAAGTGACGGCCTCAAGCCCCTCGCCGAGCGAAAGAACTACAAGTCCGTCATTGATGCTCTCACCAGCATTGCTAAGAGCGAGGGTGTAGGAGCTCTCTGGGCCGGTGCTGCTCCTACAGTCGCCCGTGCTATGGCACTCAACTTTGGTCAGCTTGCCTTCTTCAGCGAGGCCAAGGTCCAACTAAAGAAGAACACCGACCTATCTGCCCGCACGCAGACTCTAACAGCGAGCGCCATTGCTGGTTTCTTTGCTTCCTTCTTCTCGCTACCTTTCGACTTTGTCAAGACACGTCTCCAAAAGCAGTCCAAGGGTCCAGACGGCAAGCTTCCGTACCGAAGCATGATGGACTGCTTCTCCAAGGTTGCCAAGCAGGAGGGTCTCGGTCGCTTCTATCGTGGTTTCGGCACATACTACATCCGCATTGCTCCCCACGCGTAAGTTTTCCCAGGATTGCTGAAGATGAAGAAACATTTCGCTAACTTGACTCGCAGTATGGTGACATTGATTGTTGCCGATTACCTTGGCTGGATCACCAGGTAAACGAAACGACTCGACAAATAAGAAATGATGAGAGTGAACTGTCGGACAAGTAGTATTCGACACGGTCAAGGCGTTTTCTGGCAGGGCATTGTTAATGGGGTTATTTTTTTGGATAGGAGCTGCACAATACCATGGCTGCTGTCATTTGAGCCTTTCTATGTATTTAACGAAACAATTTAAATGACGCTTATCGAACTGAAATATCAACGTGTTGAAAAATTAATGGACGAACGGGTTGGATGTTTTGTTGTGTGGGTAGCGAACTGTAAATTGGCTCACGGCAGTCCTACCTTCCCTTCCTCCGTGGGCTGACTAAATGTCAATGGATCTCCAGCAGCTCATTTCTTGGATGACCAAGTGAGAATAGGTACACAGAGACCTATTGATCTCTCTTAAAAGTTAGAGTACGGGCATGAACGATAGATCATATTGGGCGTCAGTCAATTGATAGTTGTAAGTGGCTGCTGTACGTTTCCTTTGAGAAGCGTCGGACTTTGTGAGAAGCACTGCCGATAACGGAGTGGGCATTGAGCAAACCTATATAGAGCATATTTTGCGAACCCTTGTCAAGCAATAAGGCCGTCATCGTATAGGGGTCAGTACATCAGTTTGTGGCTCATTATGAAGCACTGAAAACGCAAGTTCGAGTCTTGCTGACGGCAATCCAATTATTCTTTTGCTGTTTTTGCAAAAGGCTATCAATTGCTTGTGATGCTTCCTCGTTTTTTGCAGGTGATGATGTACTCGCTGATTGAATTACCCCTCGGAACCCCTCCATCAGAAAAGATGGTGGGATGGCCGAGCTGTCGGTTATGTATGAGCAATGGTCACGTCCTAACTTACTACGTAGTATGCCGTTGAAAGCTTTTGTATTCCACTAACTTTCAGAGCGTTGCAATACTGTTTTGCTTTGCTCTCCGTCATTTCAGATAAAAGTCAATTGCACAGGATTTGCAACCGTGCGCTCAAAGCTTGTGTGAACAAGCACCCATGAAAACCATCACCTGTCAAGAAGACGTCCATAAACCTAAACAGCCATGCACTTATCTTATATACAGCGTACGGGAGTTTCTTGGGTTACAAGGCTGTTGCCAAGATGGTGGACTATCTCAGCGTCGCCATGCTTACGGGTCTTTCTAGTTACCACCCTGCCATAAGAAAATATCAAAAAGTACAACACGATAACCCAGCAGAAGCAAAAAGACAGATTTCGAGTTAACCTCAAAAACAAATGTTTGCCGTCAGCAAGACTCGAACTTGCGTTTTCAGTGTTTCGAAGAGCCACAAACTGATGTACTGACCCCTATACGATGACGGCTTTCAGTGGTCAACCACAATTTTATTTAGTACTATACACCCTGACCTTAGATGCTGGCTACCCTATGACGGCAAACAGCACAATCAGTTAACCATTCTCCTTTTCACCAGTGCTCGTGAGTGATTAAAATGTATGAAACAGGTCAGGAATAAATTCTCCAGGAACTCAATTGATGTCTAAAAGTAACTTGCTCTATAATGTGCTATCCAATCTAATTTTTGCTCCCAACCATACGGTTTCAAAACGCCACAAATAATCACGACGCTGGGCATTCTTCAAGCATCCATGACAACCTCGAAATTATCTACCAGAAGCTCTTCCACGTCGTTCTCATCACGCAGGATAAACTCGATCAGTGTCCAGCACGCATTGAACAGCTCTCGCTGCTTCACGACCACCCCCTCCATTTGCTCAGCCATAGATTTAGCAGTTTCGATAGGACGTCTACTGACACACTCCCACTCATTCAGTACACGCTCGCACGCTTCACCGTGACAAGCATCATGCATCGCCTTACGAGCATCGATGTCTTTGAGAAGCTTGTCCAGCGTCACTTGAGTGGAGACGAGCAGGCGGCCTGCGCTTACAAGGTTGATAATAGCCGTGTTGAGAACCGGTGGAGAGGATGCCATGTGCGGCATGTTCCCCATGAAGAGACAGTCCTCAAGACTGCGAACACCGCACCAGTTCTCCGACTCGTTAGGAGGCATGGGGATGTTCCACTGTGAAGCAGGGTGAGAGGCCCAGATGCTTCGTGTATGACGACGAGCTTGCCCATAGCGATGAAGTTCGATAACGTCGTTGCATGAGTGGACCTCAGGACACCACTCCATCTTGGAGTACTGCATACAGCAGCCATGGGTGTCGCACTGAAGCCAAGGACGAGCCGAGTGCTCATTGAAGCATCCGCAAGGGATGGGTTCTGCAAAAGGATCAATGTAGAGGATTTCTCCATCGGAGATGATGGGGCGCACATCACAGCGCATTGTGTGGGTAACAACTCGATAGCACATACTGAAGAAATTGCTTGTTGTTCTTTTTGTTTCGTGAGAGTCGATAATGGCTGTGTTAGTGTTGCTGATTTCGGTCTCGAAGTTGCTGCCAAAAAGACTGATGGAGTATCAAAATACATTCTACAGCTTCCTGCAGCAAACGAAATGAATATATACCGGATGTAGGTCTGTGAACATATCAAGAGGTTAGCAGTGTTCAGAAATTCCTTTGTCCATGGTGTGCATCGGAACAAGATGTCTGTGACTGCACAATGGCTGAACAAGAAATATAATTAAACAAAAGGTATGTTCTGAGACGTCCTTGTTCTATGTGTTCTTTGTTACCAGTAGCATACAACCGCCTCAAACATATTCACAACATCTTTCGAATGAATGTTCAGATGTGGTATCAAAGAAGTTCGAGAAGTACTTTCGACTGTCCATGGTATATTGAAGAACAGTTGAGCTTTTTACTAGCCTATTCTGTAAGCTGTTTAGATGTGGGATGTGTCTGTCAGGAAAACATAGATACGATGCACATTACGAACTAACTCATAAGTCATCAGAGGAGAAGAAGATATCCTGATGTTGTACAAGACTGATGGAATCTTCATCTCCTGTTGTGAACGGAGTTTTACGTGATGTTGAATAACAACGGCATCGTAGCAGCGGCTGACGTTCACAACCCTATCGTTTGAGACAGGCTACCAGCGTAGCGTGTGTGATATACATTGTTTGGGCTCACTATGTAATAGAAATGAGACATTGAGAGTTTCTTCAAATCATTCAATTACCGGGCTGGTTTCTCTTCAAGTTCATCCGGAAGACGTGCTACAGTTAAGAAAGGCACAGTCAGGCCGATGACTGCCGGTATCAAGGCAACTCTTAGCCCTATATGCCTTAGTCTAAGAATGCAGTTCCTTTCTCATCGCAGCATTCTGATCATTCTAGGCGTCATAAAATTATAATGATCGAGAGCATTGGATTGCTTATATCTTCTTCGAATCTTGGTGCTACATTTCCATACTGCATCCTATCTCGTTGCAAGTTGACGGAGCAAACAACATGTTCTTGTAAATAAGTAAATGCAAAGATTCGCGTCCGTCGGTTTATCTCTCTCGATAATTCTTTTGGTGACCAAATCCGCCTTACCACTGCGTACAGATGTTCTAAACCTGAGAGCGTAAGAAATACCCTTCGATCACTTTAATCGGGCACGAAGTGGGCATTTGCCAAGTGCTTGGACACGGCGCTACAGTGTTGGCAGCTGGGCTGACAGCATCGACTTTCTGTCATCGGCTTAATTTTCGACCCGAAACTCCGATTCATGCAATGACATATTCATTGGATGAATATGAATATGCAATTCGCCTGCTTGTCCCAACGAGGTAAGGTCATCTCGCGTATCTCGGGTTCGGTCACGCTGCAGACACCAGCTTTAACCACCGGTTGAAAAAGAAAAGGAAGTATCATAGATATTGAGCGTCGTACACGTCAGATTTTGGGGACATATCATGTGTTACATGACTGGAGGACGGACGAATAAACGACCTCCGCTCCGATGCTCCGGAGGCCTTGCAAACAACCGAAGATAAGATGAAGTCAGAGAAAAATAAGCAGAAAAGAAGAGAAAACTTTCCGATTGGACTTGATTGTAAAATCGTATGCCGTATACCGTACGCCGTATAATATCGCAAACCCAATAAGGCGGGCCGCGTCAGTTTTGTCGTTACAATAAGATGCAGCCACGGAACAGAGCATTACCTAGATCCGCTAAAGGATCGGTTTAATCCCTGTCTTTGATACACTAAAAAGTCCGATGAGACATGACAGCCCGTGTTTGAAGATCAAGACGAGATTAAGGAGGTCAATAGTTGACGAAAAAATCTCGCGAATTGGGCTCGACAACACAGTCAAAGTATATCTGCTATTTGAACTACACAACAAGAGCCTTTAAAGTGAAGATCCAGTAATAGGTACTAGGTACCTTACCTAATATCGTGGGCACCAGCAGCAGTAACTGGCCGCTGCAAATAATATGCAGGACCTACCAGTGACCTGCTGCTGCGCCCTGTCGCCTAGACGAATCCCCTGTAGTGGGGTGCCTGCCTAGTGGATACCTCAGTAACCCCAGGGAAGGATTACGTTAATAAATCGACTCAACGGCTCATGACTGCTCAAACTTGGACCTTACGATATATCGTCAACAGTATTTTACCTTTCGTCAAACACAATTTCTATTCAATCAGCTCGCTTTAACTAAATACCCCTCTTTGTCCCTCATTTTGTCACCTCCTTTTGTTACCACGTGCCATTCGTGGCCTATGCTGCGATTGTTCGTTCCCTCGACTTGAGGTGAAGGCCATCGTCAGTGATTCATCATGATCTTCTTCAAACAGATCGTGACCCTCATGGGCAAGAATCTTCGGATTCTCTTGTTCCGGCACCTGGCGTTATGTATCTGGATGGCATTTATCCTTCCTATCTTCCTAGCTGCGCTGTTCAGCTTCACCAAGAACCTCTTGGTCCCGCCAGCACTATTCGGTATAGGCCAGCCCACCCCGGTTATGAACCTTAGCGATGCCATTGGGAAGGCAAGCAACAATGGAAGACAGAAACTAGTCCTTATCAACAACGACCTTAACGGAGGAGACATCGACCAGGTATTCGACTCCGTGCGACGACAATTCGACGATGCTGCCAAATCCGCCGAGGTCGACTTTGAGATTGTCCGTGCAAAAAACGAGGACGAATTGACGGGCAATTGCCCTAGTAATCTACGAGGTGTCTCAAGATGCTTCGGTGCCATCGTCATGACCTCTTCGCCTGATGAAGGAACCGGGGGCATCTGGAATTATACTATTCGGGACGATGGAGCTTTTGGACTTGCGCCTTTCAAGTTTAACATCGACAAGACTAATGACCAACAAGTCTACATCATACCGCTTCAACACGCCGTCGATACAGCCATTGCCGGTTTGAATGGCTCGAGTAGTAGCCTCGACAAGGTTCAAGAATACCCCTACACCAGTTTGACACCCAAGGAACGCGACAGGCAGATCCGTAAGCGATTCCAGAAGACAATCAAAGGCTGGATGGGTGTCGCTTTCCTGGGTACTGTTGTTTGGGTCACATACCACCTGACAGGATTTGTTGCTACGGAACGCGAGAGTGGTATGTCGACACTGATTGATGCCATGATGCCAGTTAGCAAGCCCTGGCTCGCCATGGTTGCAAGAATCATTGCTCATCATCTCTCCTTTTCTCTTGTCTATCTACCGGCCTGGATTATTGGTTCTATCATTGTTCGCGGTGGTGTCTTTGCCAAGACTAGCATTGGTATTGTCCTCATATTCCACGTCCTGACTGGCCTCGCCTTTTCGTCTATATCCTTGCTATTCGCTTCCTTCTTCAGAAAAGCCCAGTTGAGTGGTATCAGCGCTATCTTGGCCGTCGCACTACTCGGCATTCTCTCACAAACCCTCACCTCTCCCGGTACTGTCCCTGTTACTGTACTTTCAGTTTTCTTTACTCCATGTGCTTTTGTCTTCTTTATAAGTAACATGGCTCGTTTCGAGGAACTCGAATTGCCAACCAACCTTTTGAAAGTCGCCCCAAACAGCCCTTCTGCACTTCCTGGTATTGCTATTTGGATATTCTTGATCGTTCAGATTTTTGCTTATCCTTTGATTGGGGCTTTTATTGAACATGCTCTGTATAGCAACGACACCCCAGGCCGAAAGATGCTGCTCAAGGACTCTGACGTAAACCGGATCGGGAGCAGCGCAGTGCAATTACGACAGTTCTCGAAAACATACCAACCTAACATTTTCTCACGCATATTCCGCCGAGGAGCTAACAAAAAGCTACCTGTTCATGCCGTCAATGGGCTGGATCTCGACATTGGACAAGGCCAAATTGTTGCCCTCTTGGGTGCGAACGGAAGTGGAAAGAGTACAACACTTGATGCAATTGCGGGCATGAACAAGTTGACTAGTGGATCAATTGAGATCGATGGAAGAGGCGGTCTCGGAATTGCTCCTCAGAAGAATGTGCTATGGGACGATTTGACGGTGGAAGAGCATATTCGAATATTCAACCATCTCAAGGCACCCAACGCTCGGGCTACGTCCAAAGATATCGAAGAGCTGATTAGATCAGTCGACCTGTACAAGAAGCGAAAGGCTTTCGCCAAGACACTCTCTGGTGGACAAAAGCGCAAACTCCAGCTGGGACTCATGTTGACAGGAGGAAGTTCTGTATGCTGTGTCGATGAAGTAAGTAGTGGTATTGACCCTTTGTCGAGACGAAAACTCTGGGATATCATTTTGGCCGAGCGTGGTAGAAGAACTATGATCTTAACCACTCACTTTCTGGACGAAGCCGATCTTCTTGCCGACCACATCGCTATCCTATCCAAGGGCACCCTCCGTGCTGAAGGCTCTTCAGTGGCGTTGAAGGATAATCTGGGCGGTGGCTACAGAGTTCATGTCCCCAAAGATACTGGGATTCGTGAAACTCCCGACATCGACCACGTCGTGAAGAAAGATGCCTTTGATATTGTTACCTATACTGCACCAACATCACAACTCGCAGCTGTCGTCATCAAAAACTTGGAAGCCGCTGGTATTACCGAATATCGCTTTTCAGGGCCTACCATCGAAGATGTTTTCTTACAGGTTGCCGAGGAAATCAAGGATGAAGAAGCTTTTCGCAACGGAAACAATCCTTTGTCTGTCCCTTCTATGGAGAAAGATTCGTCGTCAAGAGAAAATAGCAGTGAGAAGCAAGGACTCGAGCTCACCAACGGACAGCGAGTCGGATATGTCAAACAGACCGTGATTCTATTCCGCAAACGTCTGACTATTCTCAAGCGCAACCGATTGCTATACTTGTTTGCCTTTCTTCTACCCATTTTTGCCGCTGGATTAACGTCGCTTTTTGTTATAAATGAAAGCATGCCTAGTTGTCAGCCGGCAGATCAGTCATCTCGAGCCACTTCCAGGGAGAATGCATTCAGCCAACAGGATTCTGGCAAGGGAATATTCTTCTTAGCCGGACCTACATCAAAGCTGCAACAGAATATGACAAGTCTCCTTGCTCCCCTATTTAGCGGATCGGGTGGAAGCTCGAACGATGTCAGTGGTTTCCTACAAAGCATCAAGACTGCTGAGACTTTCCAAGAGTTTAAGGATATCATCAAGAACAACCGCAAATCCATCACTACCGGTTTCTGGCTTGGCGATGACGAGCAGGAGGCTACATTCGCTTGGGTCGCCAATCTCTTCATAACGAGTCCGATTTTGGCGCAGCAGATTCTTGATGTTTTGTTGACCAATACCCCTATTGCAACATCATGGAGCCCCTTGGAGATCCCCATTAGCGACACTACTGGCGACTCACTACAGATGATTGTATACATGTCGATTGCTCTGTCAGTCTACCCAGCCTTCTTTGCCCTTTACCCCAGCAACGAGCGGCGCAGGTTCGTCCGTGGTCTACAGTATTCGAATGGTGTTCGACCATTGCCACTTTGGATAGCCTATCTTCTCTTTGATCTTATTTTCGTCCTGGTCAGCACAGTTATCGTGACGGCGATCTGGGCTGGCGTCTCCGATATTTGGTTCAACTTGGGCTACGTGTTTCTGATCCTCTTCCTTTATGGAATTGCTTCAACTCTTTTCGCTTACCTTATTTCTCTTTTCACCAAAACTCAATTGGGGACTTATGCTTGGGCAGCGGCAAGCCAGACTCTTATCTTCGTCGTGTATATCATCGCGTATATGTCCGTGTTGACTTACACGCCTATAACAAGGGTTGACAGGTCCCTGCGTCTTGTTCACTTCATTATCTCTTTATTCGCACCTATTGGTTCGGCTTTGAAGGCCCTCTTCATTACTACGAACCTCTTTTCGACAGCTTGTGATGGCACCGAGGTTACGGATAACCCCAGCGGTATTTTGTACTACGGAGGGCCAATTCTATACCTTATTCTCCAATCCCTAATACTGTTCGGTCTCCTGATTTGGCTGGACACTGGATCTGCTGGAGCCTCAATAAGGGGTCTGTTCCAAGGAAAGAAGAAGGCCGAATCCGACGAAGAACATGTCGATGATGACATAACTGACGAGCGCAACCGGGTCACTGCCAATGCAGAGAATGAGCATGGCCTTCGAGTCATGAACTTGACAAAGAGCTTCCGCAGCAACACAGCTGTCGACAACGTCACTTTCGGTATCAAGCGCGGCGAGGTTTTTGCTCTCCTTGGTCCCAACGGTGCTGGAAAGTCTACGACAATCTCTCTCATCCGAGGCGATATCAAGCCTGATCGAAATGGTGGTGATGTGCTGGTGGAAGACATCTCGGTCAACAAGAATCTTGCAACTGCCCGAGCAAACCTTGGTGTCTGCCCTCAATTTGACGCTATGGATCAGATGACAGTACGTGAGCATCTGGAGTTCTATGCTAAGGTCAGAGGCGTCCAGGACATAGAGCATAATGTGCGGGCTGTCATGCAAGCTGTTGGACTCGAGTCTTTCGCCACTCGCATGGCACATGCTTTGTCTGGTGGAAACAAACGCAAGCTGAGCCTGGGAATTGCCCTGATGGGTAACCCTACTGTTGTGCTCCTCGACGAACCTTCGTCTGGTCTTGATGCTGCTTCGAAGCGTGTTATGTGGAAGACTTTGGAGGCTACGGTGCCTGGAAGGTCGATCCTTCTTACAACGCACAGCATGGAGGAAGCCGATGCGCTCGCTGGTCGTGCTGGTATCCTTGCTCGAAGGATGCTCGCTCTGGGAACGCCAGACAATCTTCGCCATCGTTTCGGCGATGCCTTACACGTTCATCTCGTCTCGAGTACCGCCCCTCGCACTTCCCCCGAGGAGATGAACCGGATGATCAACTGGATCCGTGAAATCTTGCCTTCTGCCGATGTTGATGAGAAGACATACCATGGCCAGATCCGGTTCTCGGTCCGTGCTGGCCAAGTTCTCGCTGCAACTTCGAAACTGGACGGTCCGACCTCGAGAAGGCAGGAGGAAGAGATTACAAGAGATGGAAATGCTCTTAACCAGAGCGCGATTGGTCATCTCGTCGTGTTGTTAGAAGAGAACAAGGAGCAGCTTGGCATCGGCCATTACAGCGTTAGCCCAACGACCTTGGACCAGGTTTTCTTGACCATTGTGGGACAACACAACGTGAAGGAAGAAAACTCTGAGGAGAAGAAGCAGAGTCTCTGGTCCAAAATATACATGTTTGGACGGTCCTAGTCTCGGCCCCCTTGATAGCTTTCCGTGTCTTTGTTCTTAGAAGTTTATTTACATAATAGAGTATTTTGACCCATTTCAGTTAGCTTACAACCATCAACGGTCCAGGAGGCCGAAACCTAGAGATTCATAAATCATTTTGACCGTTAAGACCTGGCATGTGTTTGTTTATTCGATCGGTTCTTGCCCAAACCCAATCACGCATATCCATGTTTGAGACATAAAATAGCAGAATAAAACCTTAGACCCTCTTTGACGCTGTACTATTGTAATACAAAACACGGGCAATATCCTAAGCTCCCGCCTCGTCGATTATATCTATATGTCTAATCCACCATAAAACCACCACCCATATCATCATCATCAGCCATATCAAACTCCTCAGTAACGTCACTCGACGCATCTTCAATCTCCTGATCAATCTGCGCCTCTTTGGCCGCCTTATCATCAGCCGCCTTCCTCTCATCTGCATCCACTCCGCTCCAGATCTGCTCCCTGATACGCAGAGCCATAAGGAACTTCCTCCACGCCCTGTAAGCGCGGTGTCTTCTCCGCTCGTCTTCCATCTCCTGCTCTAGACCGCCCAGACTGTCGATGATGGTTCGCACGCCTTCTTCATATTCCTTTGCGACCACGATGCCGTTTAGTACAGCTGTGCCGTGGCGTCCTTTGAATGAAAAGCCTGTGAGGGCGGGTGCGTAGTCGACTCCGGCAAGGAATGCTGCCCGTGCTGCATGCTCGTGGACGATGTGTGTGCCTCCTTTTGGAACCATGCTTGGTACATAAACATCGATGTTTCCAAACTTGTTTTTCGTCACTATGCCGTTTCTCACAGGGGGTGGTTCGTAAAGCTCTGTCTGATCCTCAGTGTAAACCGGCGTTCCGGCATCGCCCTCGACATCCTCGTCTCGGTCGTCATCTAGCGGATTTTTGGGCTTGACCTTCTTTGGAAGCCATTTGACGGGTATTTCCAAAGGCTTCACCTCGCGACCCAGGCGATACCATCTATCCGCACTTCTCGCTATCTTAACATCCCTCCTCCGATAGATCTTTTCGAGCGGGCCTTTACTGCCTGCAGCCACGGTTCCCGATGGTGTAGCCCCAGGGGTAAGAACCTCGTTACGCCGTAAATGCCGTTCGAGTGCAAAGACAGGATGGTCTTTGAAGTCTTGTACGTTCCGTGGCATAGGTTCCCGCGCCTCAATACCCACGAGTTCGTTATCCTCGATTTGGTCGAGATCCGTACGCCGCCGTCGGCCGTAGAGCTTCATGACTTGCCTCCACCATACGTCGCCACCTTCAGACGCAGTCTCAACTCTTGATCTTCGTGCTTTTGCTGTGTACGCCTTTGCATACCTTCTGGTTACGTCTTTCGCGGTCCCATCCGCCTCAAAGGCAACCACGTAAGACAGAAAGTTCTCCTTATCTGTGATAGGGGGTTCCAAAGCTTTAGGCTTCCAAAACGACTGAGTAACCACTGCATCCACTGGTTGCCACTTCTGATGCCCAACATCCAAAATTTCAACCCAGTACACCGGAAAGGGCGATTCTTTTATTCGTTTGCGAGCCTCAAAGGTAGGCTGCGGTTTAGGAGGAGATATTGTTGGTGTGAAGTTATAGGCTGTTGCGTTAGGATGTCCTAACCTTCGACGCGCTGAAGAGCCTCCATTGGGAGAACCATACCCAGCACTCGCCACTTCTTGGTACTTAGCCAGGGCAGCCCGCACTTGTTCGTTCTTCTCGGCTTTGGTCAAGCCTTTTTTCTGTTTTTGGTTTGGCTTTGGCATTGACGGTGCTCCCGATGTGCAAGCCAGAGGCTGTAGCGAGCAAACAAGTCGCGCACGTACGCCGGCACCTCTCAAGAGGGCGCAATAAAGTTGCGCCCCAACGTCTCTGGAACCTTGTAGCTTTTTCGCTGCCTCACGAAAATCATCACGATCTAAGCAGCTTTCCATATCTTCAGGAGGTTCATACTATGCGCCTGTTAGCCACAATCTCGTACAAGAGCATCATACGCACGTCTTGCAGCTGTTCAGGGTCTTCAGCCCATAGAGCTCGTCTAAGACCCCTTTCTGAAATTTCATATTTCGTCGCCCACACATTTTCGGCCTGCTTGAGACCAGTTTTCAAGCTTTCTGTTTGCCCAAACTGCGGGAGGTGTGCTCCAGGAGTCAGGTAATTGACCGTCTTGTCTGTTAGATGCGGCTGCAAGTAATCCTGTACTTTGCCATCGTTACACCAATGGTTGCGACGCGCCGCGTGCGACAACAGGCATAATAGATGTGCTTTGTGGATGTCAGTCCGGATTTTGCGCTCCTCTCTGGTAATTGGTTTGCGCCTTTCGGCGGCCCTTTTGCCTTGAGATGTAGATGATTGATGAGCAGTGAGATTAAGTTCTAAGGACTTCGGCTCTTCCGACTTGGAGTTTATATCCTGGAGAGATGCCGTGAAGTCCACATCTTCAAACATGATATCTTCGTCCTCATCATCGTCATCAGACTCTAATTCCATGGTCTGCAATGTTGGCTGCGGTAGGACGACATCTTGAAACTCAATATCCTCGTCCTCGTCCTCGTCATCTTCCTCCGCAGGCTCCGGATGAGGAGGTTGAGTTGGCTGAGTCTGCTTAGGCGCTGGCTTAGCCGGACTGCTTGTATCTGAGATTGCTTTGCCCGGTCCAGCGCGACGTCGTTTCAAAGGCCGCTCTGGCGATGGTAATCGTGGGTTAACGCCGGCCTCAGCGAGCATATCCTGGTAGATCTCTCCGCCAGTCGGCACTGCGGCCGCAGCACCTCGCCGGGTGCTTGACCTTGTCGCAGGACGTTTGCGACCTACCATTGTATTTGCATATTAAGAATTGTTATAACAAGATGAGGTTACGATGAGCGCGCAAACTTGTCGCAAACTTGATGTGAGTGACTGCCTACTGGGGTCTGGAACCGGTTGCGTCATGGGACCGCGCTATAGATCGCGAAATCACGTGCACACATACTGGGAAATGTAGCATCGCTACTCGTAGTTACCCATCAACGTCTTTCTGATACCATGTCGATTACAAGCTCAGAGTATGTGATATTACCTTCTTTTATATGGCCCCATTGCACAGAAGTAGCGATGCTGTGCTGTGCGAGATGATAGCTTCGCATGTCGCAACTCGGTCTATGGACTATAAAGCAATTTGTATTGCACCGCAGCTCCTCAGATCAGTAATTCATAAAGTCAAATAAACATTCCTCTACTTCGAAAGACCCTTGAGTTATTAAGATGTCCGATTGACTGCTTACTCATCTGTGCGACGGACGACTGGAGCCACAGCTAGCAAGCTGTTAAGGTTTAAATTGTCCCGTGATCAGTAATCTTTCCAGAAGCAAGATCCACTGATTGTACGACAAGGATGCTTATGTTATCACGATACAATACACCAAAAGACCCGCCCTTTAGACTAGGCTATCTTTCGCATCGTGTTCCCTGCCCGACTTCGGTAGATTAGGCAAGGCATGCTTTCTAGTCACGCAATACTCAGCCGGAGTTCTTTGGAGCGACAGCCGAGATCCTACGACCTTCACTAGGAAGATATGGATGTTGAGTTTATCGCATTTGTCAGTCAGAAGGCTAAGGGCATATAAGAGGAGGCGGTATGGCCTTCAGAGAGAATAGTATCTATACAAGATAGCTTCATTCCATACAAGGCAGCTTCATCAATACTCTTTAACAACTCCTTCTCTATACTTGAATCAATATGTCGAACAAACCTATCGTCCTGGTTACTGGCGCCAATGGCTATATTGCCGGGCCTACTGTCGAGGGCTTCCTCAAAGCAGGATATGCCGTCCGTGGAACTGTACGTTCCAAGTCCTCTGCAGATTCTCTTGTAAAGGCACTGTCGTCGTATGGCGATGATCTTGAGATTGTTCAAGTTCCAGACATCCTCGCACCAGGAGCCTTTGATTCGGCTGTCAAGGGTAAATAGTCATGTCCGTCTCGAAAAAGAACAACCGCTAAGAACAACAGGTGTCCACGCAATCCTTCATCTGGCTGCTGGAGTTAGCCTCAGTTTCACTGACCCCGATCCCGTCCTTGAAGTCGCTATTCGAGGCACAGAAGGTGTATTGGAATCAGCTCTCACCGAACCCTCCATTAAAACCGTGGTTCTGATGTCTTCGATTGCCGCCATCACTGCCATTGACCAAGAGATGCCATACCGGTTCACAGAAGCAGACTGGAACGATGCTGCTTTAGTTGCTGTCAAGAAAATGGGCAAGGAGTCGCCTAGCCCATTGATCTACGTTGCGAGCAAAGTAGCTGGTGAGAGGGTATTCTGGAAGTTTCGCGATGATAAAAAGCCCTCTTTCACCATGACTGCTCTTAATCCTACGTGAGTTTTACTCAACCAACCAACAAGCCCTTTGCCAGTCTAACAATGGTGTTATAGTTTCGTCATGGGACCGCAACCGGGTCTAGAGTCGATCTCCAAGATTGGCAGCACCACCGGCTTTATCTGGCAGGTGTTCTCTGGTCAAGAGATCCCCGAGCCGTTCACACCCAACCCCAGCTTTGTTGATGTTCGTGATATCGCACGAGTTGCTGTGTTCAGTGTCGACCACCCCGAAAAGACGAACGGAGAACGATTCCTGCTGACTTCAGGAATTGTTCCTCCTCAGGCTGCCGCGGATATTCTTCGCAAGGAATACCCTGAGCGACAGGATATTATCAAGATTGGACAGCCTGGTGAAGGATACTATCCAGGTTATGGATACCCCGAGGAGAGGGTTCTTGACGCTTCTAAGACTGTCAAGTTAACTGGACAGGAGTTTTACCCAGTTGAGAAGACTATCATCGATACAGCCAAGTCTTTGGAGAAGTTTCTGTGATATAGAGATGTAAATATGTTTCATAGTCTGTTCAATGCTATTCTGTCTCCTGTAGCTGCGATGTATGGAGTACCTACACATGTGATCCTAGACGACTCCTGACAGAACTTCTCCAACCGTGCGCATTTGGGGTAAAGCCGTTGAAACAACGCGCAACATCAAAAAGATAGGAACTAGGACGAAGATGAAAGTCCATCCCAATACATTCCCAAAACAACAAAAAAAGTGAATCCTGTGTTGCACAGGTGGCTGGATCTCTCCCGCCGGGAATTGAACCCGGGTCTCAAGCGTGACAAGCTTGCATACTGACCACTATACTACGGAAGATGATTGGCTAGGCCAATTGTAGCTGGGGAATTGTTGCAACTCAATTTGCAATTGAGCCCTATATACATCCAACACCGCGAAAGTGGAAATAGGGTACAATAAAGCTATGTGTTACTGCTAAGTTCTTTATCTCCTCTGTACTTGAATTGGTCTTACTATTTACCTCTTACTTTCAATCTTAATGCATTTCTTATCTATCTAGTCCAATACTGCAATCAAACACATGATACTGTAGCAGTTAACAGGGTCCCTCTAGGTTTCCGCTGCAACTATCGCGATGTCGGATGTACTGTAGCTTGAGGCGCCGCAACCATAAAGAAGTATACTTGTCTCTCGTACCTGCACAATGCATGCACCCGGGATAGAGAGCTTAAGGTGTGAGAATCTTCGTTTAATCCACCTTCTGTCTGGGAGGCTCCCGCTCAAAAACACTGTTTCTCAATTGAAACATGTATGCTTCAAGCACGTATTCATTGGATAGTGTTATCATACCCAACCGTCACGCATTGTCTACGCCAAGTGTCGTCATGAAACGGCCAAAAGCAACTCCTCTCCTTGTCTACTGTCCATACACAGACCACATAAGACAGTCTTTGGCCAAGACGCCGCCCATGACCTGAAAGTCTTTGTTGTACTTGGCCCAGCTCTCGCCGATGTTGCAGGTCACGCTGAAGCTCTGCGAGAGGAAGGACACACAGTCTTCAACCTTCATGTTGCCAAAGTCGTTCTCGCTCATGGACTTGTCCTCAGGGCAGCCAGGCTTGTGGTACATGATGGACAGGGTCATGGCAGCTCCGTTCTCGGCGACGCCAGGCACGACCATCGGGCTGGCTGTGGGGGCGCCCTCCTTGAAGAGCCATCGCTTGTCGATGAGGTTCTGGCAGTAGGTTGCGGTGGCCTTGTTGAGCTCCTGCTCGTTGAGGCGGGGCTTCGAGCCCTCCTCGCCGTCGGCCTCCATGCAAACGGGGCCGTACTGGCCGGCAAAGTCTCCTCTGTTTGGGAGCTTACCGGTGACGCAGTCACCCCAGACCTGGTTAACGTCGCAGACAGGCTTGCCGTTAATCGTATCCTCCTCGATAGGTGAATCTGATGGGTTGTCAGAGCTGGGGTCCTCCTCGGGGGCGGAATCGTCGAACTCCGCCTGGGCGGCGGGCTCAGCATCGGCACCAGGGTTGCTGGTATCAAGTTTGAACTCCTGCACGGCAACGGCAGCGATTTCGTCGTTGGCATTCTCGTCAATAATCTCTGTAGTCTTCCAGAAGTCGCTCTCGGGGAACTTGATGGCCTGGCCGTCGCCGACATCGACTTGCAGTTCACTGTCTTGCCTCTTACGGAAGACACCGACGGAGGCCATCCAACGATCGAGATCCTTGGATGTACCGGTGTAGGGCTGCTCATTGACGTTTCTGGATCCGGCGCCCGTCTGCGCGAAGAAGTTGTTCTCCTTCTCGCCGAGGAACCATGGGTTGCTGAGCTTGCCTACGACGCCCGAGAGCTGGTTGGCCTTGACACGGTCGTAGACGAGACGGGCATTGTCCGAGATCCCCTCGTAACCAACGACTAGAGGTTGAAAGTCAGTTCTGCGTTTTCAATGCTTACCGAAAGGTCATTGAGGAAGACTTACTGAGAGCCATGGTGCCGGCGACCTGACCTGAAGACATGCCTATACTGCACACCACAAACATTCCACCTTGCTACTCATGAAACTCTTCTTGAAAGCGCCAGCTACGAGTGGGATATACTTCTTTGAGAAGTAATAGATAGATAATGAAGGAAAATACACAGCGAAAGTCGCATAGCCAATTGCTGGTTTAAATGCGTGTATGGCGAGTCTTCTGGGAATCAAAGGATACAGCGACTCACACATCCAAGCAGCAACCTCATATTGTACCTAGCGAATATAATTTTCCGATACTTCTTGTTACAAGCAAATTTACGCATTAAACCTGTTCTCAAACAGCTCGAATCGTGCAAATAGCTTATCACCACAGTCATATACGCACTGTATCTGGACTGTGCTGCTAGGCTTTCCCGCGGGCGGGGAACTCGCCTTCTCTTCTATAAGCCAGCTCCATTATCACTCCGCGGAAAGATTTCTTATTAACGAGCAGCATCACGCTTCACTTACGACAGGAGAATGGCAGGCATCCAACAAGAGTCTCCAAATAGTCGGCCATACAGGTCGCATCTTCGCCCGGCCTGTATACCGTGTCGGAAGCGTAAATCACGCTGCCAGTCCGAGGAATCAAGTGCGGTCTGTCTTATGTGTCGGGCACATCGCACCGATTGTATTTTCCCTTTAGAATCTAACCCTGACTCTGCAATAACTCGAAACTCAAGCACTCGCCGTCGGAGACGTATAAGGGAGTCTTCAGTTAGGAGTCCTCTACCTACCAGCTTTGCCCCGGTGTTAGCAGATGTGCCTAGGCATGACGACTCGTTTGTTGAGCAGACAGCCTCTGTTTTAGAGCCACCAGAAACTCCCACCCCAGCCCTTGAATCTGTTCGCAATGTAACTATCAGCAATGTCACATCTGATGTCTCTCCGCTGTTACCAAGAAGCACAGAATGGCCACGTCAAGACGACGAACCACAAGAGTCACCCTTGGCACTAGGCTCAAACGACGAGCAGCAGCACAACCTCCACATAGTAGGGCCTGCTGTTACTTCAGACAATCAAGTCCTGTCTGACTACCTGTCGGCTATGCCCAGTACCGCGCGAAGTTCACGGATTGTTAGACCAGTTCCCGGCAATAGGTCAAGACCGGTCTTGTTTACCATGGTTCAGAAGCGGCCGATCGGGCTAGATTCGCATCGCAGTTTCTCCCAGGAAAGACTTCAGTTGATCGAGAAGATACTGGAGCCATTCACCGATGATCTCCTAGACGTGTAGGTTATTTGACAGAATAGTATTTGAAACTACTAACTCGTCAGCTATTTTGAAAAGGTCAACTCGTCGTTTCCTCTACTGGACGAAGCCCATTTTCGCAAGCAGTACCGAGAAAACAAAGACGGGATTTCCCCTGCGCTGCTCAGTTGCTTATATGGTCACGCGATAACCTTCTGGGACAGCTCGCCAACATTGTCGCGACATCGATGTCCTGATGGACGCTTCATCTGGAACCTTGCTACTGAGGCCAATTACTCTCAGATACACAGATCTCCAGGGCTTTCCGTCATAGAAGCCTCGATCTTAAACATCGGCGGTCGCGAGGTGACGTCTCTTATTGGCAACGGAGTGCTATTGGCGTCTTCTGTAGCAATGGCACATTCACTGGGCCTGAACCACAACCCGACACCATGGGAAATACCACAATCTGAGAAGAATCTCAGGATGAAAATCTGGTGGGCATTGCTGATTCACGATAAATGGTGAGGCATCTTGAATCGACTTGCTGTAGTCCTACTGACATGGGATCAGGCTGAGTCTATCACATGGGACACCACCGCTCATCTCCGCATCTTCAAACGATGTACCTCGACCGCTTGTTGAAAACCTTTGTGAAAAAGACTCTATTCCAGATAGAGTCCTCAAGTCCACGGTCTACATCGCTCTCTTGGGATTAAGTGAGGTTCTGGACTTGCACCTGAGGCATGTCCACCAGTTCAGCAATCCGGACGAGACCAAAGATACAACACATCTGGAGTTAGCTATAAACAATTGGGTTGAATCTCTGAACGACCAGGTCCGCCGAATTATTGTTCGTGGGACCAATCTGACGATTCCTGGTGCCGCGAACCTACGATTGTCATATTTGACCGTCAGGTTATTGCTTCAAAGGATTGAACTTGAGGCCGAGAAGCGCGTCCGCGACGCAGAGGACAGTCGTCTATTGAATCGTTATATGCAGGCCCGAAGGACCGCGGAGGATATCCTGATTCTGACACAGGAGCTGCAGAAGGAGCATCTAGCCGACGTTTTTCTCCCGAGCACAGCCTCTGCATTCTCTACTACAGTTAGCTTCCTACTTCGATGCGCTCTCGAAACGGAAAACTCAACCTCAGGCCTGGTTCAAAGCAGTTCATTGAAGATTGCCTCCGATCTGCTATCTGCCCTTCGGTCGCATAAAGAGAAATATTCCTGGGATCTTGGCGATATCTGTCTTGCCCAGCACACTGAAATTGTTGAGAAGCTTCTAGCCATGACGCCGCCCGAAGACCCGAGTACTGAGGAACCTCTAGACTTATCCAACTTTGGAATGCCTGACTCTTCTTTTCTCGACCAGCTGTTTCCCGGCCCGTGGGATCCGCTGCAGAATACTTGGTAGTCAAGGGGTGTCTTTTCCGCGGTAAACTTGGTGTTCCTTACAACTCGACTCAGCTTCGCATGATGGGACTAGACTGCATGGTTGAAACCTGCAAATAGGTTCATTCATGCTCAGTGACTCTATCCTCTTCCTCCAAGAGTGAGCAAATTGCCTCGAGGGTTAAATAGTGGTTCGACTTCATGATTGGCGGCATACTAGGATCAATACAGCACATCAGCGGAAACATTTAAATCACAAAAGTGACATGTAGGTAATTTATTTTGACCTAATACTGTCATGTGAATGGGACAAAAGCTGACGAGAAGCGCATGGTCTGCCTTAACGATCTACTCCGGACAACAACCCACGAGTTTCGGTCAATCTTGGTTAAAGACAAGTAATAAATTGAGATATGACGAATAATAAACAAAGGCTTTTCCAAATAACATCCGACATCATGAGAACCGTAAGAGTACTTAGCACCTCGGGAAACAAGTCAACTTTGCTTAGTTAATCTCTTCATCACCCATCTCATCCTTACTGTCGAATATGCCACCTATCAAGGATAGGTTTTCATCTAGCTTCCCATCGTTCGGGTATAGGGCCTTCCGGTCGATAGATCCTTGAACATAGAGCTCTAAACAGCCACCACATGTCTTTCTAGCATGCTTGATACACCCACAAGTCTCGCACATCTGACGGCGTCTGTGTTCTATACGTTTGATACTCATGGCGCTGCGGCCCACGAGCCACACGCATGATTTGCAACGCATCTTCCAGGCCGTCTCCGGTTTCTCATTGCACAGCTCGAGCTGTTTAGGTGTAAACTTGTCCTTGGGGAGAATCTGACAGCACATGTAGCAGGGGACCATCTTGATGTCCAACCACACAACGTTTTGAACATCCTCTGTCCACTTGTCATGGACAAATCGGTAACGTGTGTGCAGTGCCACCCATTGATTCGGCTTGACCACATCATTCAGTTCTCGACTTACTTGTGCCAAGTGGAGCACATCTAAGAAGCCGAGAAATGTAGTAACCTTCTTCAAGATTTGCGCTGGAAGTTTCTCGAGACTTTGTCGCTGGCGTCGGGGTTGCGTGCAAAGAGACAAGGCTTCAGCCACTGCTTCTTTCTTGAATTCAGGCTCAATTCGTTTCCCACCGCACTTCTCAGACTTCGTTCGACACTGGCCACAATTATGACAGAGATAGTATCTCAATCTGCTGTCTAAACTGCGGATTGACCCCAAATGGCGCCGCGGCTTCAAGGCTGCAGTACAATCCATACATGAGCGAAAGGAATCTCTTATGCTGTAGAAACGATCCTGTTTGCCAAACTTCTTCTTCGGTAGGAACTTGAAACAATTGCTGCACCCAAAAAGCTCATGACCTATTTTGCGAAGATAGTCGTCACGATCGATGACGGAGTCTATGATCTGTTGTAGTCCCAGGATAGACATCGGGTTAAGGACTGCGTGGAAGTAGCGATTTGTCGCTTTAAGGGCCAGAAAGTCCCGGTAGTTGAGATACTGGGCCACTTCGATGTGTATGTCGAAGGGTAGGCCTTGGAAGGTGATGGCTTGTTGATACATCGTGGCTATCGGTAGTGGAATATCCTGGTTCGGCCGGGATATTTAATTATAGACTCAATTGATAATATGTGCCTGGCTGTCTGAATATGCCAGTCCAGTTTCGGATAATTTGTCGCTTTTTGTGTGACTTGGGTGCATTGAGACGAGGTATCTTTTCATGGCTGTCCTTACGATGGTGTGAGAAAGTGGTTACTTCTTTGTGGGCTTAATGTAGTTCAGCGAGAGTATTATTATCCGGTCTGTGATTAAGACAAACAGTTTCTTCAATGCCGATGTCTAATTTATATGTCGTGGTGGTACCAAAAGAGCTCGACTATTATATCTGAGTCATACGGCACTTTGGTGCTACTATAGTCACAGCTGCCTAGAAGCATCAGGAACAACCCCAAGGAAACCAATTAGATTATAGTCATTATCCGAGATCTCTGTACTTACTTGGTCCTGACGGTGACTGGGCTTATTGGAGATGACAGGTCCTGGTTTAGGCAGGTAGTGGATTCAATCCTCTGAATTGATCCTCTGTATTCTGGACCCTGGACATAGAGTGACATTCAATAGCAAATCTATCAAATACAATTAGAAACTAGAAGCGAACTCAAGAAATTCATCATTAAGATAAAATCAGAACGAACTCGTTTTATGACCTTGTTGATAATCGATGAACGAGTGTCGAAAAACCCCAGTTTACAAAATAATCAAAATACTCACCTATACCATACGAGTCATAAGATTCTCAAATTCCATATTCTCCTCCAGAAATATGTCCACCCTTGACTTACCAGCAGTTGCTTGGCCTATCTGATGAGGGGACCGAATCATGAGTTCGTAATCACCTTCATGACTCACTCGTACTTTACAATTGTATGGAGGCCTGCTCCAAGTCCAATCGCAAGAGCCCAGCTCTTCAACGACTTCTAGTTACTAATCACCAATCAGACCATATCTTCGGGACTAGAATTCCCCTGGTAGGTCTTGCGCTCAGGATGTACAAACTTCTCCGACGAGCCCTCCCACACCCAATCCTCGGGCAAGGTTCCGGTTTCGTTTTTGGCGATTCTCGCAGCAAAAGACTTTTCTGAGTAGCCATCAAGAACATGGGCTAATGAAGGGTTCTCCTCTTTCATGTTGACTAGTTCTGAAGTGTAGCCCTTGTAGATGAGCTTCTTTCGACACCTTTCGCAGTGCACATAGCTGGAGTCCCTCTCAATGGCGCAAGAAAGGCGTCGACATCGTTTCTCACGGACTAATCGATCGCGCATGTCGTTCTCGAGCGTGTACCGACCAGGCAGATCCCCGCGTCGGACGAGATGATACACAACCCAGTCCTTGTTGTTGTCCTTGAGGAAGGCTTGAACTCCTTTGATGCCCAACTTGAATTGACATACCTCACATACCTTCTTCTCTTGATGGTAGGGATAGAATTCGCAATGTATGCACTTACGCTCAGGTCTAGCTTGCCAAAGACTGGGGCTATCCATGGCGATGGCTGTCAAGTGAGGGAGGGATGTAAATGTCATGGTTAGCAAGGTCTGAGATTGAGAGCAAATCGCTGTAATGTCACCTCTGAATAGACTGTGGTGATAAATCAAAAGTAAATGGCATTAGCTAGAAAATCTGGGTATATATAGTCGTGAATCATCATGTCACACTCCAAAGTGAACAAACGCAATACTCCTGCTGGAACCCGTCGCAAGCATTGAACAACCCCCATCTCCCTTTCGGCCAGTTTAAAAAACATCGTCCAGGCTTTCATGCTGATTTTGGTGAACAAAGGAACAAAGTGCAAAGATCGTCGTAGTTTTCGTCGAGCTGGTCAAAGACCAGCATTTCCCATTCTCATTTTCGCTCGTCTCTTCTCTCATCATTCTTTTCAAGTCGTCATAACATGGTCTTTTCCGAGTCGGCATGCGCAAAGTGGTACGGGGCGTATGTCGGTGATGGAAGAGGTGATGGAATTGATTTATGTCGTTGGTGGCCTTTAACTCGCTTAACAAGGGCCGTGGTGATAACGCCCAGAACCATGAGGACTTCGACGACGAGGAGGCCGATGTAGACGATGTTGATGATTTTTTGCTCACGCAAGTAAGCAAAGGTAGTCATACTGCTGGGCAGCGACGAGGTGCTTGGAACGAGAGGCATGGCAGGGTCTGGACCATTTGTTAGCTGAGATTGTTTTAAAAAACCACGTTTCATTTCAGCTCATACCTTGACCTCAATTCAAGCCTGCGAGAAACAATAAAAGACTAAACGATGGCTCTTTTCCTCCTCTGTGCGAAAATTCTTAATGGATGAGAGGGTGAGAGATACAAAGTGAGAGTGAGCACGAGAGCGGTGAAATCACCATCAGAGGAAGCCAACAAAAAACTGGGAATATGGGCTCTTTTTAGTTTGTTTCCTTGGCGCGAAACAATTGCCTATGGTGGTGTGCTCCAGCTCCTTGCAAGGTTAGATGTTAACAGCGGCTGGGCTAGGGTTGCAAATTCGAATCAATGCGGTCTGGGCCTCTGGGGGAAGCGATGTCCGCTTTGACCGCCTTAAAGCCCGTGATGGAAGCCCGTTTAATACGAGAGGGGGCGTTCGTGGGTAAGCCCGTAATCAATACTTTAATGCAGTGAGGGTGTCGTGATATGGCTGTAACGTTTGGATGGTTTAAAGTTAGTGAGCGCCACGGATCGCAAAGTGTCATCTGCTTCTCCTTTCTCGAGCTGTTCCTTCCCCCTTCTCCTTTGATCAATGTTCACTTCAGAGAAGAGACGAAAATAAAAAGTCTATTGATTTTGGGACAGGGATCTTGAAGACCCTGGTCTTTAAAGGCGATCGCGAACTTGGCGTGTGACTCTCAGCGCTTGTCTAACGAAGCGGGAGAGTGGGCTCGAAAGCGCAGGCTTTGCCAGATGAGGAAGCGTTTAATATAGAGTGGCGAGCTCGCGTGATGGTGAGGTTGTTAATACAGATGAAGCTGGGTTTTGTTGGACTTTGTATGCTGCTGTTTTATGGCATGAGAATAGTAAGAGCCTTTCAATTATCGCATAAGAACACACGCCTTGTTCGAGACTCCTGGGTAAGGATCGTAGGAAATTGATGAGGATGGTAATTAAATTGAAGTCGCATTGAAAAATCCCATCAGCGCTTGATGGACAGGGGTTGATGCGATGAGATGGAGACGTGTGAGTTGGCCACTTTGACTAGTAAAAGCGGTGATGAAGAGCAGATGAGGGGCAATATTCAGTGGTGTAAGTTGAATTAAGAAGAGGAAATCAGGGAATATATGATAAACACAGTTGGAACATCTTCATGTGGATTGAAACATATCAGTTGCATTCAGGCCTTTGATAAGCTAAGACGTTTGAATTAGGAACGGGGACAAGAATAGAAGCGTACCCACAAGACGGGAACTGTTAGCGCCCATAACGATGCTAAACCCAACACATAAAAAAGTCTCAAAGAAACGTCACAGTGATAAGAGCAGAAGCAGGAACAAGAGACAAAACACCGCTGAAGACATATCGCGGTACGATTACAGACTGCACATAGGTAGTTTAGTACAGGCAGCATTCCATATACGCGTGTCAAGACGCGTAGACAGCATATCCCGTGGCTTAAATGGCCTGTGAGCATGATGTTGAGAGGGGAACAATTACAGTACATATCAAGCTTCGGGTGATCATCTGCCAAGTCGATCAAAAGAAGAAAAAGGGTCTTTCACATGAAAAGAGAAAAAGAGATATCATTCACCTGCATCTTGATTTGGCCTGAGACTGTCTCATCACCTCGCCACAAAACGACGTAAGGCCTGCGTTCCTGATGCGCAACCATGAGCGGCAGCTTCTAGTCTCTTCTCCAATCCCAACAGTTAAGATCCTGCTAGCGGGTACTTCACTGAACGTGCAAGTGCTGTGATGCCTAATGTACCGCTGTAACAGATTGGCCCTGCTCATCATGCCACCAAAATAGGATGGCTCCCGTCGATGACGTCGCTCCCTGCCCCGCAGCAGTCAAGAGCTCCCTCCTGCCTCCACACAAGCTCCAATCCAGACCATACACACTGCCTCGTTGCCTCGTCACGATCAATCTCGGTGTCGTCATTCCTGCTTGTCATTCGCCTCTTTATAAGACCCTCAGGCCCTGCTGCTCATTCCATACTTCTACACTACAAGCTTGATACCCCTCACAAGACAAACGAACAATACACCAAAACCAACACAACAAACATCACAACCACATTCATCATGTCTGAGAAGTCTACCATCAACGTCAAGAACATCGCTTCGTCCACCAGTGACAGCGAGATCAAGGACTTTTTCAGCTTCTGGTAAGCTCCATTCACCGTGTATATCTTCTGTGATTAGCTGCTAACATCCTCCAGCGGAAAGATCTCTGATATCAAGGTTAGCCAAGAGGGCGAGACCAAGACCGCTGAGGTCATTTTCGAGAAGGAGACTGCCAAGAAGACCGCTCTCCTCCTCAACAACACCCAACTCGGCCCCAACCACCTTGAGGTCACCAGCGCCAGTGCCGACCACGACGACGATGTCTCTCCTACCAAGAACACTGACCGCGACTCCGACGAGATCACTCAGGAGGAGAAGCCCCGCGCTCGTATTCTGGCTGAGTACCTCGCCCACGGTTACGTTGTAGGAGATGCCGCTATCCAGCGCGCTCTCGACCTCGATTCCGTTCACAACGTCTCCACCCGCTTCTTCTCTACCCTCCAGGGTCTCGACCAGAAGTACCATGCCACCGACCGAGCCAAGGCTACCGATGAGAGCTACGGCATCACCCAGCGTGCCAACAGCCTGTGGCTCGGCTTGAGCTCGTACTTCGAGAAGGCCTCCAACACACCCACTGGTCAGAAGATTGCCAACTTCTACACTGAGGGCAGCCGACAGGTCCAAGAGGTGCATGCCGAGGCTCGTCGCCTTGCTGATCTTAAGAAGGAGGAGGCTGGTGGCAGCGCCTACAAGGCTGCTGGCCTCGAGAAGGTCTTCGGTAAGGAGAAGACGTCCGGTACTGAGGCACCTGAGGCCGGCAAGGGTACTCTGGGCACATCAGTCCCCGCTGCCTCTGCAGAGACAGGACCCAACGTGAGCGCTCCCGAGGGTGGTGAGAAGCACTAAATATACCAAAATGGAGGAAGTTTTAATAAAGGATGAATGAGATATCCTCCGGCTATGATGAGATAGTATTTCTGCGGCTTTGTTCCAGCCTATTAGTTAACGAATTGTTACGACTTTAATGCATGGCACAATCGATTGATTCAAGATGATTCCTTATAACTATTTGCTCCCAGTGATGGTCATGTAGATGTATGGAATTGAAGGGAATATGTAATTCACTCATGACAGGGAGATACGAAACTTGGCCTGAGTGCTTCCCTCGCATTTGATCTCATTATCAGGAAATTAAGATGGCAGTGGTGACAAGACGACGTTCAACAAGAATTGATTCTACTGAGATATAAGTTTCAAAAGTAACTAAGGTCCCTTCACTTGTTGTATTTCGACATATTGTTCATCACGTGCACAAACAAGACGGACAAGAAGATTACTTCATTCGTGATTTATTAATTCTTTCCATACACTAATCCATCAAGTCATAGCCATCGTGGTATCTTTTATTCTGGAAAGTATCAGTACTTAATCGCCCGGGCTTTTCGATAAGGTTGACTAACTATTTCTCAGTCTTGGAGAACTTCTCCTTCACGGCGTCTTCGGTAACACTCTTGGGGTTTGATGACAGGTTCTAGCCGCGAGTTAGCACGTTATCATTGCCAAGTATATTTGCCGGGGAATCTTACGTCGAGCTGACCCTTGGGGTCCTTGCCGTCGGTCTTGTTGATGCCGTGTCCAGAGGCAGGAGGGTCCTGTTGCTGGCGACCGCTCTGGTCCTCGGGGGCAGGTGATTGACGTCCTTCAGGCATGATGGTTTATTTGTTCTTTTGTTTGGTGGTGAGAGAGAGGATGGTGTAGTTTGTTTGAGAATGGAATGGTGTCTCAGATGCGGAAGAACGAGAGGTTAAGTAGCAGGTCCCCCAAAAACGAAACAGGCAGGGCCCCAAGTGATTGCAGATTGACGTCGAGGTGGGATCTCGATGCCGTCATAGGGGGATTACATCATGAGCATGCAAAGATCGAGATGGTGTTGTGCTCTGGATTAAAATGGAGTTTTTCGTCTTCCCGCGCCAATGGATTCTGGGTGAAGAGGGGTAAAAGTAAAGATACCGGGCCTTTTGTTGTTTTTATTCAGGAACACACTTGTGAGAGGGGTTGGTGTGAAGCTGTCGAAGCTTGAGCTTGTTGCTGATCTGAGGGTTCCCTCCCCCACTTGAGAGTTGGAGGTTTTATCATGCTTACTGGAGATGATGAATAATGTTGACAAAACATTGATAAGGATGAGTTGGATGCCTTTAACGACTGATGTGAATATTGTGATCTGAGATTATTTATTTTGTTTATTTCCTTAACCTTCCAGTTGTCCTAGTGTCAGAACTGTCGTCCTCACAGTTATCATCATAATAATCATTGCCCCAATTTGGCAAAATGTTGAAACTACAGATACGCATGGTCCGAGTTGATCGCAACATGAAGATGATGTATCTTCAAATAGCCTGAACTGGGGGATGAATTGACTTCTTAACCAACATAGACAGTATCCAGGCTCCATATATCCTATCGACTCTCCTGTCTAGGGTAACCAGCTTACCAGCAATATCATCTTTATAGCACACCATTACCACCCCACCAGCCAAACCAGTCGGAACTTTGCAGGGAGTCCCCTAAAGGCCAGGGGGGGGCCTGTGTCTAGCGTCTATCTCACCGGCCGGTGTCAAATGGCCATATGCTAGCAGCCGGCCCGCTGGGACCCCGCACCCGGTCGGGCTTGAATGGAAAACGCGGCGGGAGCCTTTTCGACTTCCCGACACCCTCAAACACGCGTTACTGAAAAAGGAGAGCCAACAACTTTCGGCCTTATCATACTTCACCTACCTATACCATATTCTCAACTCACGAATAACTTCATGACCGGCATGCCGGATCTAAACTCCGTTCCTCCCTCACCACATCCTCTGGCCTCTCGCCGCCAGTCTACGAACCAGATGACTACTCCGCCGGCTCCCACGTCGCCGTCTCTCAACATCCTCCCTTCGAACCAGAATACCGTCAACCACTCGCATTCGCCTTCTCTTCCGTCGCCGGTGCTGAATGCTTCGCAACCGCCGTCTCATGTTGCGGTTATTCCGGGCGAGCCTGGTGTTGGGCCAGGACCTGGGCCGATAAGACATCCCCGTCCGTTGACCGCCGCCGAACTTCATCTTGAGCTTGAGAAGGAACAGGAAGCTGTGGTAAGTATCTAAGTACAACGTTCGAAGGCTTGGTTTAACATCTCCTAGGTCAACCGTTTGACTCGCGAGCTTTCCCTTCTCCGAGCCGCCCAGAACGCCTCCGTCGTCTCCAACACATCCTCCACTTCTGCCGCCAACTCATCCCATGAAGTCCCCGAACAGTCCCTTCTCTCAGGCTCCGGCTTTTCCATCCCCACCGCTCGACATCATCGGACCTCGTCGACTACGTCTCAAGGCATTGGCAATCAGCAGTTGTCATCGTCGTACGAAGCACGAATCCATGCCCCTCGTCCCTCACAAGCTATTCCCCTTTCACGACAGGATAGTGCTGCCTCTCGAAGGAGCCTAACAAGCTCCCCCGGACCGCAGCACAGTAGCCTTGACCCGTCGAGCTACTTCCAGCACCAACGAATCCCCCCACCTACGTCGATCCCACCAAGTTCAGTTGGTGCAACCCCGGGTAGTCTTAGTGAGCAGCTCAGCCCTGGAATGATGCCAGCAACTATGCGGTACGAGGAGACTGTATTCTACAAAAACGAGCTCGAGACCGCCAAGCGCGAGAACGATGGATTGAAGCGAAAGATTCGGGAATTAGAGAGACAAGTCCGTCAGCGAAGGACCAGCGATGCAGGTCGCCCCCGGAGTGGGAGTGCAAGCACCACCACCAGCGTCAGCGTTACTCCAGCTGGAGGAGCCAGCATAGCAGGACCACGAGAAGCAAGCCTCATCCGACCAGGCGGCGAGCGAGAGCGAGGCATGACGACACAGAGCATTGCTAGTGTAGCCAGTGTCGGCGTCGGGGTACCTGAGGAGGAGCTCAAGGTCGGCGAGAGTGCCGCCAGTGCCGGGGTCGCACCCACACAATGATTTGAGACACAAGCTCTGTTGTGAGGCTCGCAGTCGACTTGGTTTACATTGAAATAGAGGGAAAGGTTCAGAAACGGCCATGAAATGACGACTGAGGTTTGGCGTTGGATGAGGTTTAGAATTATTACTAGCTGTCAGTATGCTACTAAATGAACACATGTTGCTTTTCCAATAGAAGAGAACAATACTCAAAACGTAATGGTCCAGCCCGGCTGTCCTGTCCAATACTCAATTCCTCAATAAAAGGCTACAAAAGTTTTATAAGCTCCGGATAGAGAGTCAAGGTAAGCTATTCAGGGGTCGGTCAATCTTAGAATAAGAACCAGCGGACGAATAGAAGAGTTGGTACAAATCACTTCCTAAAGAACTAAGGGAGTCGTCGCTGAACATTCTGCTTAATCTTGGCAAAACTCCAAGTCTAAGCCACTAGTCTCTGGCCACTTAGTATGTAGAGACTCGTCTTCTTTGTGAACCAACCCTAGTAACTAATTGTCCCACGAAGGTTCCCCTGCTTGGAAAGGATTTCAATGTTGTGGATTCCAAACTGGATGTTGTTTCCCCAGGTCAGTAGGAAGTGGCAACTTGAGTAATTTCTTGCCTGGCCGGAGAGCTTGGCAGAAACTGCAAACACCCATCCTTTATGAAAATGCAATCAACAAACCAACACAGGTACTTCAGGAACTCACGGTGTTGCTCTCCCAGTGTGGGCTAAAGCTATTTGGATTCGATTACAGTAGCGTAGCGCTAAAGAACAAAGGGCTGGATTGCTTGGGTCAACGATTACATTCTGTAGGATGACTTCGGATAGTGACAGGATAAAGCAAGAAAGTTATACGCCGGAATTACCCCCTACCAGCAGACATACAAGATTGGGATGATCTGCTAATCATCAGTATCAGAATATTGCAATATGAGAAGGCCAACTTTTGATAGGCTATTGCTAGCGATGGAGTCAGAAACCCTTGCTCTGAAGTCATTTGTAGAAAGCCATAGACTATCCTAAGCCCTCTACGGAGTGAACTTCTGGCTGTAGGACATAGAGAGACGGTAAAGGAAACGGTCAATTCAACACGCAAGAGATTGACAGAGGCGCTCATGCAGGTCATCACAAAGGGTTTCCTTTCCCTTGCGTTGCACACATGAAGAGGCTCTGTGAGTCAAGTTTGTAACTGAACAAAAGCAATGGAAACGTTGAGAGTTTGCGAAAGACTGTAAAATTGACTCCATTGACTGTAAAAGACTGAGCGAGGTATCTTGAGATCATTGCTGGTATAGTACTTAGGTACTCGGTGGTATAGTCAAAGGGAACCAATCAGGACTCAATCCGCTGTGCAGCAACTTGACACAAGCATCCAACTCCAACGACGTCCCGAACGAGCAAACCCGACACTCTCAGCGAAAGGTCCAATAACTCATCCGATATGCGCACAAAACAAGAACACAGGCTTGTTATCGCAATCCTGATTCCTCCAAATAATTCATGACCAAACCAAAACAACAAGTGTGCTTAGTTCGCTACTCCCTGTGTTGAGTTCTGCATGTCGGTATTCTTCTCAGCAGCGGCGGTTGCTGGCTCTTCAGATTTCTGCTCCGGAGTTTGCGTGGCGGCATCAGGTTCAGTCCAAACAAGGTTGAAGCCAGCTTCCTGCAGGGCCGCAGTAAGTTCCCGCGACAGCCCGTCTTTGTAAGGGGCTTGTTTGGCCAATTCCAAGATTCTTGCGTAGCGACATTTCTCCCCCAAAGTTGGGAGAACCTTGTACGCGGCCTTGAGAGCGACGAGGACAACGCGGTTTGTGGCGATTTTGCGGCGCATGATGGTGGCCAGATTTCTGATTTGCAGCTCCCGACGAGCAATATTTGCGTCAGCATCGCGGAACTGTTGCTTGACTCTATCATGTTTGTCGGAAAGCACCCTGAACTCATTCCGGGCCTTGGCGAGTTCGTCTTTAAATAGCTGGCAGTCCGTCTTCCAGTTGTCGACGAGAACATTGAGCCTCAGGATCTCGGAGTCCTTTCCCTCTAAACTTGCTTCGTACTGCAGGCGGAGATCGTTGAGTACCGTCGCCTCGTTTTGGTAATACTGGTTTGAGGCGCGAAGGCGCTGCAGCTCTTCATCTTGTTTTGCGCATTTTTTTTCAAGTTCGGCGTGCTCTGCGACGATGGCTGATACTTGCCCAGTCAAGGCATCCATAGTCGGATAGATGAAGCGTGAGAAGATGAAAGGTGCGAAAAATATGAGGTTCGTAGGTAAGTGGCATATGTGAGGGTGGAGGGTCTAGGCTTCCTGTTAGCCATGAGTGAAGGATAGATTCAAGAAGGTGGAGGAGATGAAGAAGAACACTGACCAAATGCTGCACTCTAGGTTTTCATAACGAAAAGCCTACGCACCGAGGGGAAATGGTCTTCGAAAGTGAATTTCCTTCGTAAATCCGAGAGCGAAAACGTTATGCTAATACAGTGAATCAGGGTTGCCTTACAGTGTCAAACGGCTGCCACCCCGAACCCGGATATAAAACAAGTGAAGGGCTACTCTAGTTGGTAGATAAAATTATCCTCTTGCCAGTGCCATGCAGTTCATAATAAGTCTAGATAGATATAGATGTAGAGTGCCCCACCGGATAATGTATTGCATATTTCGGTACTGGGAAGAATCTTCTTGCAGAACTTCTACTCTCCTCCATCAACAAAACAACAACATGAGTGCAGATATCATTCTTGGAATCATTGTATTCAAATCGACCCCGGGGCAACTCGTTCACCTGGGGGGTGTCCGATCGGACTTCCCCCAGGCTTCGGATGGAAGTCTTTGGGCAGTCTCCAAGATTCGGTGGTGAAGGATGACCGACGGCTTCAGCAACAGCTGCCAGTCAGATAAAAGCCACTACTATATACTGATTCCCTTATACTTTGTTTCCTGTTTCCAACATACTTCAAACTCAAGTATACCTTCGTTCAAATTCATATACAAACAACAAAGCGTCTAGTTCACCACCTGTATATAATAATATCGAAGGCCATAGATCCAGGATACTTATTACCACTGGCCAGGTGAATACAGCTGCCAGTGAATATAGCAATAGTATCATATTAGCAGGACCTGCCCGGCAGTGTTAACAGATATAAAATCGCTCTTAGCATTGTCACGCAGATGCAGCGCGTTTGTCACTTCCTTCGAGCCTATTTACTTTTCTCTGCAGAGTTTATTTTCTTTCCTCTCTTTGCTTTCTTTTTCACTACACCAAGTCATACCGCGATCACCACAAAAACATCAAGCAAAATGGATAGCTATTCCGAATCAAGTTCATCTACGGACCCTATCCAAGCCGAGATCGCCACACTAGCATTTCGCCTTCGCAACGGTAACAATACAAACACTATACATACAGTTCGCGTTGAACTCGAGGACATGAAGTCCACCGGGCTCCCAGAGGCCTACAACGACAGCGGAAGCACTTGGATCACCCATGGAATTTGTGTCATCAAAATGCGACATCAAGCATCACAAGGATTTGAGCATGGAGGGATGGTGCTTAATCACACCGCCAATATTGCCCGCTGCCTCCGATCCTCGATGGACCTGCAACTGACTCCAGTTTGTATCGATGCTCAGGTAAGCAAATGTCCTTTATGACTTTGGTAAACAATGACTTACCACAGACAGATCCTTTATGGAACCTCAAACGCGATGTCTACACATATGGATGTGAGCCATGTTGGCGCCATCACCGTAACTGTGAGCCAAGACGTCCCTTCGTCCATGGTCAAGATGCGTAAGCAAAGTTTAACACCTTCTCAGCGTCAACAGCTAACATGTATCTAGCCCTCACCCAGTCCACGGCCGAAATCATCCTTCGTCGCAAGTTCGGTAATGAGATGTTCACGTGCTTGACGACTGGCCACGCAGGTTGGGAGATTTTGGAGTAAGTACACCTCCACTCACCAATAATGGCATATGGCAATGGATTTGTCGTCTTGGCTTGTCCCCAACCTTTTCCAATTCTCAGAGCATGGCTAATTATCACCCTGACAGGATCTCCCACCCGCTAACCACCGCTATGGGGAATTATCCTCACATCCTGTGTGACCCCACCACATTGGTGCCATCAAGGGACTTTCTCGATGAAACCAGTGCGTCTGGCGGTCCGGGTGCCACCCGGCATGTCATGCACCATGGGTCGCAGAGCTGGATGTGCCTCTTCGCTCAGCAGCCTTTTGAGATACTGGTGCGAAGGGTTGCATCCAGTGACGAGAGGAACGACGTTATTGGTGAGTGATATGGAATTGAACAGTATGGCTTTCGGGAAAGGAAACTAACAACAGAGTGAAACCAGTTCCTCTCGTCAGCGCCAACATCACTGGCGACCCCTTCGCGCAACCTGAAGACCGGATGACGGTCAGGTTTGTGGCCTGGAAGCCACGAATTTAAGATCGTCATCATGTCTTCGGGTTGTGACTGGGTATTCGCTCCGTATGCATTTGAAGAAAGGTTTCCTGTGAAATTTGGTACAAACCCGAAGGAGGATTCCTGCTTGGGTGTCATTCGCAACCGTGTCATCGAAACCATAAAACACTACCATCTTACAAGCAATGGGGAGTACTATGTCGACATCTACATACAAGAGACGAGGCACTGTCCAGAAACGATGGGGCACAAAGGTCCTTTTATTTTCGATCAATTTTCGACGAACTGTCATAAAGGGTTAAACATATCGCATAATAGCTCTTCTCGTAAGAGCTGCTAATTAACGTTAATATCGCAATACGTCTCGGTTTATCTTGAAACTCATTCTCATTTTGATCCAGTGCGGGATATTAGAAGTGGAAATACGGGTATCATTTGCTATTAAAGTGAACGTCGCCTTCTCTCATACATAAACTCATTCTTTTATCCCCCTGGTATTCTCGTTCAAGTCATCTCAGAATCCGTCCGAACATGGCTTATTGGAAACCCACTCGCGATTGCAGCCCCTTCTAATTGCTTCAGCCATGGCGCACCATCTCCTTGTGGTACAGGTCGGTGAGAGAGATTACATTCGACAAAGATCGAATCCTCCATGTACTGCCAATCCGACACTTCGATTGCACCTTCAGATAAAGAGCCAGGGAATGGCGAAGCACTAAGGGCAGCACACGTCCATGCCATCTGCTGCAGTATCTCTATCATAGTATGTGTCCATGCTGATACTGTGAGACGCATGGAACCATCCTCAACCTCGAGGTGCAGCAGGCGCAGGCCGGGGCAGAGGAATGGGTTGTCAGTTCCGTCCCATATGGACATCCCGATGAATGAGTGACCCTCACGGCTAGATGTCGAAGCCTCTTTGACAGCATCTTCGATACATCCTAAAAGGAGCTCACCACACTTGGGCCATTGCTTGGCTGTGTACTCAGATATCGTGGTGTAGACACAATCATTCGCAGTACCAGTGATGGCCGGCAAAGAACCCATCTTTGCAAGCTGGGGGTCTCCAATGCCACTGAGTGGACCGAATAGTTGGCATTCGAATTTGAATTGGACGACGTGAAATCCATCTACAGGCGGTCGATAAGGGGGCCTCATAAGGATATGCCATAGAGCCGACTCCATGAGATGCATCTGCACATAGTGTGGAGATATCAAAACCTCGCGGATCCTTGAGATGAGATGTTTTGCAGAGTTTCCCGTGGTGATGTATGTATGAAGAGACGCCGCGATCTCATTTGGTGTTCCTCTAGGTGAACGGGCAGGGTATTCCCTATCCCAATAACTGCAGAGTAGTTGAAGTGCAACTGGAAGTTCAATACCCCGAGCGGCCTCTGACCATGTCGAAGGTCTTCTGGAGATACCTGGACCGAGTTTATCAAGCAGACATCGAGGTGCCTCAGGGCCATTGAGGATCAGTATAAGTTGACAGATAGGGCCATCGAACAGCTTCTTGATTTGATCCGTAGAGTCAGGATTTGAGTCGCAGTAAAAAGCCCAAAGTTCGTCCCACAACATTAACGTAAACTCAGACAACAATCGATCCAACACTCTATCAATATTGACTCGAAACTTTTGTTCAGGGAGGTAGTAGTGGGTGAGAAGCTCGTTGTTCAAGCCATCGGCCAGGGCAGTGGCGAAAGCGGCAACGAGAGCGCCAGCAATGAGAGGCGGTACCAGAACTTCGGCATTGTTTGGAGACTGTGCAGTTCTTGGTCGACGACCAGGCAGTGGAGGTTTGATAATTCTCAAAATAGAAGCAGGCGCATCTGAAAGATCGTGGTCGAGCTCGTGTGTAGTGGATAACACGGGGGGATGTGGTGGGGGCATCGTCTAGTCATTCCGCTGGGAACTCAAAATCCACGGCTTAACCGTATGAGTTTCATGGTAAATATCCCATGGTATAGAGAAAGAGAGAGTCGATGTTATTTCGACTGTTATTTCTTCAGCAGAGGAGTCAAGAGAAGTTTTTGATGGTGAGGAGTAGCGAGTCGTCGCAAGCAGGGTCCCAAGCATTGCGTGGCCCCATGACAAAACCGAGTAATTCGATTAGTTGGCGTCTTACGCCACCCAAGATGAAATTAAATAAACTGTTTGAAGACAAATGATTGTAAAATTGATCAGCTATACAGTATTATTGCTGTGAGTATCAATTTAAACATAAAATGGCTGGTTATTTCGTGACGAAGCTTTCATTTTACCTTTGCGTTGCGGTGCTGAGCGTGTAAGTGCTGGTGGATTGAGTCAAAAATCAGCTTCGAGGCCGCGTAATGGCCATCGGATGGGGCTACCACGCCCACCCTCGTCCCCTCTTTGATGAGTATGTAATTTGCACGAAAATCGCGCTTTTCTTTATTTGCATTCGATTGAAAAGTAGCGGAGTGACGAGGTCATGTTTAAACAAAATGTGAGTGAGGATGTTGTCTTGGTTTTAAACATGTCGCTTAATGAGGCTGTGTATGCCCCTTGCACACCCACCCTGGAGGCTGAGAAATGACATAGTTTCCATCTTTATGTCCTCGAATACTGCGAGAATACTAAGAATATTAGTTTATTCCGTATAATCTTCAATATAAACGTAGTGGTTGTATGTTCAAACGCATTCTTGTATATTTTGACTTAGTGTCAGCAAGCCTGAAGTAGAACAACGTTCTGCCCAAATTAAGTTAACGGGGAACTTACGTTATGTAGACACCTGCCCGAAATTTGATAATGATAACGGCAACGATGCATGCAAGTGGGTTCTCGACTACGAGAAACTTGAATTTCACAGATTGTCCAATCATTTAACAACTCTAGTAGATTGTTGGAAAAGGACAAATTGATTAAGGGAAGCACGGCGATAAAGTTGAGCTGAAGAGAGCCACTTCCATTTTCATGTCCTCTTTTATGCTCTGTTGGGATACTGGTAGCATAGGGATTTCTCCGAACAATGTTTCTTCTGTATTGAAAGAGCCAATACACTTGCGGATGTGCCATTTGACTGTATGCTAACCGATTGCAACGAAGTGATATGCCCTACAACTGCCCCATTATATATAATTCGATACCATTTTGGTCTTTTTCTTTTTCATGAGCGAATTGCTGGATAGCCTTGTCATGTTTTAGCTTTAAATGTCGCGATAAGTAGGTTGGGCCAGCTTGCGTGAGTGTTTTGGCGATGGTAAGATGTCGAGGAGTCTCGTTATAACAGAGGTAGACAATCCCCAATAACAGATAATAGCATTTGATGGAAGTCTTTACAAGACATGACTTTCAATATGAAAATGATACTGGGTTGTTATATCAATATGGCGTCTTCCTTTTAATCCTTCCCATGCTGAAATATGTCTATTAAGGGTCTGAGTGGCGTAACGTGATGCAAGATTGAAGGCTGTTCGACCGGCTTGTCTCGCGATTAGGTTCTTAAGAAAAACTGGTAATAATGTTAGATAACTGCCTGGCGATAGCTTCCGTGGGATACATGAACAATGCCTACCTTGTGACATGGTGTTCATGATGAAATGTTCTTGTACCGTCCTTTCGCTTTAGGGTAAACGGGCCAGACCCTTTTTCGTCCTCCGCAGTTCTTACACCATCGTATTCGGAACAGGCGTCATCGAAGATACGCAATCGGCACATGGAAACCGTACATGGCGTCAAAATTCGCTTGTAGAAAAGTCTTCACGTGGAAAAGGCTGGGACGTCGATTGACGGGCTTCACGGGGGGGTTCGGCGGCATGTTCTTTTTGGTCGCTCGCAAGAGGCATGTTCTGGCGAGAATGGCGAGGCTAGGGACTCATAGAGGCTATGCTAATTGGAAGATTTCGGATCAAGGTGTGGTAAGCGAATCGCGTTTACAGGAGAGGCGGATGGATTGAGGGTTTTAGCGATAACTAAAAGAGAGAGACATAATACATGTCAGTTTCACGTCCAAATACACTGATACCTACTGTTCCTGGCTAGTTGTTGGACCAAACGGGGTTATCTTGTGTAAGTTGCTTGTTGATTAGATTACTGAGGGGCGAGTTCCTTTTGTCGTGTGGAGCAGGAGTCTGGGGACGACTATCCATGGGGATTGTTGAAAATGATCTGAGGCTGTTTGAAAGTCGGTGTCGAGGTGATCTGAGCTTAATCAATTGCCTGTTAATCGTTGCCCGTGCCGCGGGTGAAAGTAAAAGCTTGCGTAGACTGTTCAGGGTTTCCGTGTATCACGTGGAGATTGTTTCCTGGGAATGAAGTCATTCTGCGTCGAGCTTGTTATCGCATCGCATCGCGTTTCGCGTTTCACTGCGTCTTTTGGAGGCTTCTGGGTAAGGGAGATGAAAAAAACGGCCAGAGCGAAAAGGTGAGTCAAAGTCAGGAAAGATGTTCTCGTGATCAATCGTTCAACATGCGGATCATGCAGTTTTACTCTTGAGTCGTCGATTCGACTGCTCTTTCGGCGGTCGCCTTTCGGCGGTCGAGGTCGTTAAGAAGGTGGCATGCTCGCTTGAGTGAGCTGATAAAACTGCTCTAGCCAAAAAAACCACACCCAAGCCCAGGTACGGTACGGGCGTCGCCAGGGATCAACGGGATCCATCCAAACGTCTCCACTTGATGTCGCCTGTTGCCGACCCCACTATCAGATGTTGGCGCTGGTCATGTAAGACATGGGGGAATCATGATGAAGATGATGAGAATGTGAAGCTATAGCGAGCAACACTGAGAGAAAAAGGACAAAGAAAAAAAGAACAATCGAGCACTCAGTATTGAGGCTGGATAAAGATGTATGGTTGTATGGGACCAGTGATACCAGAAGTGGAGGGGGTGCCCGAGATGCAGAGCTGCCCTCTTTATGTGGGAGTGGTCCTCCTTGTTTGCGGCAGCGAGCGTCATGAGAGAAAGGCAGGCACACGAGCAAGGAATTCAGGTACAAGAGACAAGTCACAAGGGACATGGCACGCGGCCGCTGCCCATGGGGAGATGGACGTATCGCCCGCCATCACGGCAGTCCAACCTGGTCTCGACAGCATGACGCTGGTACGATGCCCACAGCATCGAGTAGCTCTGGACGATCTCGAGAAAGGATTCCTGTAAACATTGGCTGATTGACACCCTCTGATACCAAAGGCGTCTCGAAGAGCTCTTGATTGACTCGCTGCTAGCTTCACAGTTGATATGCGCCAACTCGACCAACCAATCGACCAAGCACTTCCCCTCATTTTGCTGCCACAAGGTTTCACGCGGGCGTTCATGAAGGAGGGGAAGGGAAGGTCATGATTGACTGAAGCAGAGTCTCCATCGAGCTTTTGTCTTTTGCTAAAGTGCCTCTGCCTCTATCGCTGCTACGTTAGCAATGCGATGTACCTCTACGCTGCAGTAGTGTAGTCATAAAAGAAACATGTCAATCGTCAGGTGAGTTGCGCCAACAAGCGCCAAAGCACGCATCCGCGAGCCGAAGGCCCCGGGGAGGACAAACAGGAGGGACTGGGGTTTAGGATGAGGGGCAGCAATTGGCGATCCCTCGTCATCGGCCACGGATGAATCAATTGGACGTGCCAATCTTTGTTTGGGATGTTTCTAATCGATCACACCATGGCACTGTGCAGCTGCCTTCCCCTCTCCAGATCTTGTTTGATGAACGTTCTCAGCGTGGTTCTTCACCGAATTGATGCAATGCTCAACCTTATGATTCTACCGCGGCCTTCCGCGACCGTGATTGAATCACTCGATTGCCGGGGCCCCTTCGACGCGCCACAACCCATAACGACCGATCGCGGTGGATCCTCGACAAGCTTTCCCCGGATTATGGCCCCCCACGCTAGCTTGAATTAGAGATCAAGCGGGTACCAGCCCGGTACGTAGAGCGGGTTCCAACTTGCACCTGCGTCGGGTGTGCACTGGCACCACGCCCGGCGCTAGACCCGTTGCGGCTTCAGGTCTGGTCTGCTGAGCTTGGAGCCAGGGGCGTCACGCCTTCCGTCAGGCCAAAGTCACGCGATTGTCCAACAGCGTTTTTGTAAATCAAGCATCGAGAACCAAGCTGCGCTGTGGACTGTGGATTGTGTACTGCTAACCACGAATGATTGTAGAGAAGACCTGCTAGAATGAATCCACAAATCCCAATGCGTAGTTGCAACAGTAGCACTGTAGCAGTCCAGCACAGTAAAACCATTGTCTAAATCGACGGAGCGAGGCAGGACAAATCTTAGCTTCACCCCCCTAGGTCGTCTTGTCCCTTCCCTTCCGGGTGTGGGCAGTTACCCCGCCCAGTCTGACGACAGCTCAGTAATGGACGAAGGCTTGGATGACTGAGGATTCAAGCATGCAAACGAATGCTTCCCCTTCCCGTCTGGGATGGCCGATGGACGACACCGGACGGCAGGCGCGTCTGTGAGGTGTGAGCCATTGCAATAAGTAACAACCCTTTCCCCTCCATCCGGACCTTCCACTCTCTTCTCCTCATCGCACACATTCACACTGCAGTAATCGTCTCACTTACACCTACACTCTTCTGCTTTGACTCAAAAGGTTCGTGGCTCTTACATGCATTCCTCTCTCTTTCCTCCGATGTCTCCTCCTCTATTTTCAACACCACTAACACTTATCGTCATTACAGCAGAATCAGCTATCATAACCAGATCTCCTTGATCGACTTATATAAAACCTCCAACATCATGTCGGAACCTCTCTCCAAGGTCGATTCAGCCGTCGACGGCCTTTCAACCTCTCCTCCTGCCAATGCCAAGCCAGATGACAAGAAGACACGGCGACAAAGTTCAGCAGCAGCACCTGGCGTCTGGAACGTCAATGACCTCGGTAAGCTTGAATTACCTTAGTGGCTCTCATGGCTCCTTCCGATGTCGGGTAGGATGTCAAGGGAGCTATCACCCAGAACCGTTACTGACTCTTTACTGCAGAGCCTGAGGGACGCGACCTTGAGCTCGCCCCCGAGACCCAGAAGACTGGATGGTGAGTTATATCAACATCGAGGTTATTGACCCGCACTGACCCATTGCTGTAGGAAGATCAACACCAGCCCCAACACAGTAGAAGACCCTGCTATCCTCAAGCTTCATCTATCAGAACCCCCAGTGAAGAGAATCGACCTTCACTTCCCACTAGGAAAGGAGGTGACAGCACGAAACCTCAAAGGTGTAACAATCAAGGATGCTCTTGATGCTATTCACAAGGCGTACAAGAAGCGGGTAAGTTTCTGGTGTCCCGATACCTCTCATTTTACACATGCTGACATCCTATCTAGTCTGATGATGAGCTCGACAAGCCCTACCTCGCTGGTTTCGAGTGGGACAAGGAAGAGTCATGGACCCGACTTGTTGTCCACCTCCAGACACAGCCCACAAGCACAACAATGGGCGGCAACGTCGGCGGCGGAAAGAAGAAGAAGAACAAGAAGCAAGACGAATAAGCTCTTGATGCCACCCTCGTATCTGTTCCAATAGTTCCTATAATTCTTGATCGTTTCGCTGGTTTCGTTGCGAGTCGGCGCTCGGAATATTGCGTTTAGATATTCTTGGCCTGGTCATAGTCTGTGCGACTGCTGGAAGCGTCGCCTGGTGTACACCTCTACAGTTCTTGTTATCGCTGGTCGATTCGGTCGGCGTTTCAAGGTTCCATGATATCATGGCTCCTTTACATAATACAAATTCCCCACACATTTGATGGTTCATAAATTGACATGTGAAGATATCTGTGCGAGCGAAGTTGAAATTAAGGTAAAGCTGTACCTTGGTTCATCCTGGCGGACTCCGTCATGTCTCAAGGCCCACCAAGATCTTACCCCGCGACGATGATGAGCTAGCTTCGGTGAATTTGTGAATCTTTAGACCATTTGGTTCCGGTCCGAGAGCTCTAATTGCACCATGAGTGATCTAATCAAATCTCGTTTTCCATCAACATTAAATTCCGATTATATGCGGTAAAATGGCCTGTTCTTCCAATCTCGTCTAGAATAGGCAATATTTACACTCATTGTCAGCGGAACACGGGCGCGATGCCCCGCGGCTAACGTCGGGCCGTCCCAAGATTGCAATGCGGAATTACACTCCAACGGCTTACACGGCAATTGGGCGTCATCCGTTCGTTCAAGAAGGGAAGCTCGCAGAGCCGCGGGAACACAGTTATAAGCATCGAGTTCGCACACTGAAAACCTGAGATTTGCTTTCTGCTCAAGCTCAAACTCAAAATAGTCAAGATGCCTTTCACAGACTTTGACCTAAAAGAGAAGTACAGATATCAGAATGGCTTCAACTGCCACCTAGAGTGAGTATCGCCTTTTTACTGTATATAACCTATGCTGACGGCTTTCTTAGATCTGAGGCCGTTGAGGGCGCGTTGCCTATCGGGCATAATTCTCCTCAGAAGCCGCCGTATGGACTCTATGCTGAGAAGCTCTCCGGAACGGCCTTTACTGCGCCGCGACATGAGAATAAGCAGACTTGGCTATATCGCGTTCTTCCATCTTGTGCGCACCCTCCGTACCAAGCTAATACTAAGCCCACGAGCGATGTCAACAAAACCCTCGATGGCGCTGAGGATGGGAAATTGCACTATATTCCTAACCAACTCCGCTGGGACCCCTTCGACCATGATGAGGCTAAAGATTTGGACTTTGTCTCCGGTTTGAGATTGGTCGCTGGTGCTGGAGATCCCACGTTAAAGGAGGGGTTGGGTATGTATATCTACGCCGCCGGGAAGAGCATGGATGAGAAATCAGCGTTCTACTCTGCCGACGGCGATCTTCTCATCGTTGCCCAAGAGGGCGCTCTTGATATCCGCACAGAATTCGGATGGCTACTCGTTCGACCCATGGAGATCGCTGTCATCCCTCGAGGCGTCAAGTATCAGGTCCATCTACCGTCCGGTCCTGCTCGCGGCTATGCTCTTGAGCTGTACCAAGGCCACTTCAACCTCCCAGAACTAGGTCCAATTGGTTCCAACGGTCTAGCCAACGCTCGCGACTTTCAATCTCCTGTTGCGTGCTTCAGTGAAGACTTTGGGGCTACGGCTTCTGAAGGCTCGAGCAAGTATACTGTCTCTGTCAAGTTCAACAACAATCTCTTCCAGACGGTTCAAGCGCACACGCCGTTCGACGTGGTGGCATGGCATGGAAACTACTATCCCTACAAGTACGACCTCGGGCGCTTCAACACCATCGGCAGCATCTCGTTCGACCACCCAGACCCATCCATCTTCACCGTGCTATCTGCGCCAACCAACACGCCCGGCACAGCAGTCGCCGACTTCGTAATCTTCCCACCGCGCTGGCTCGTCGGCGAAGACACATTCCGCCCACCGTGGTACCACCGCAACACCATGAGCGAATTTATGGGCCTCATCCAAGGCGGCTATGACGCCAAGCGCGGCGGAGCAGGGGGATTTGTGCCCGGCGGTGCAAGTCTGCACAACGTCATGAGCGGCCACGGGCCTGATGCGGAGAGCTACGAGGGTGCGCGGAACGCAGAGCTCAGGCCTGTCAAGGTGGGAGGAGGGAGCTGTGCGTTTATGTTCGAGAGCTGTTTGATGGTGGGTGTTACGCAGTGGGGACTCAGGACGTGTCAGAAGGTGCAGGAGGGATATAATGAGGAGAGTTGGGGTGGTGTCAAGAATTATTGGAAGATGCCTGAGGGGATGCAGGTGAAGAAACATACTCTGTGAGGAACTAAAATAGGTGTTGATGAGATTTGCATGAGAAAAATGACTTGCGGGTGGTCTTGAGATGGAGGACCTTTCTTATTCTTGTTCTTTTCTACCCTGAGGCTTAACCAGTTGCCCCCTTTATCTTGACCTATTGACCACCTGTCCTGAGAACGACATTCGAAGGCAGGTCTCTATCCCTGAACTCATCGTCAACCTTATAAACGGTCTCTTCCCCTTCCTGCTTAAAACCCTGCTGCAGATACACCAACCGTCCCATAGTCGACGCCTCAGTGATGCATTCCAGGTTATCTCTCCGCTCAGCCTCATCCAATCCCCATTGCACCAACTTCCTCGCAATTCCCCTCCTCTGAAACTGCGGATCAACAGCGCAAAGATCCATCACGAAAACCGCGGGCGGCGACGCAGAAGCCTTCTCCTTGATGATCTCCCTTCGGCGCCCAAACAGCGAGGCATCCGCTTGGGTGAGAAATCTCTGCTCAGCCTCATTCCCAGGGTAGAGCTTCTCCAAGAGCCCGCCCGCGTTTAGATCACTGGGTGCATCGCCGAAGCCATCTACGACGGAAGCTTGCTGCCAGATTGCGAGGCCGGCGATGGTGTCGCCTAGCGTGGCTTTGACAAAGATGGTGTTGGGTTTGCCATCGCCGTTCTTGGTGATTGACGAGAAGCGGTCAGCCATGCGTTGAGCACCGGCTTTTGCGCCCTCGGTGGTATCCCAGCCGGGGTTGAAGGCGATCCAGACGGCGTCGTGGGTTTGATTGCCGAAGGCGTTGGCGATGGCTTTGAAGGCGCCTGTGAAGTCTTCCGGGTTTGTGATGGTTTCGATGCGGACGTCTGAGGTGGCCATTTTGAAGGTGAGGCTAGAACTCGATAGTACCTTATTTAATGAGATACTGTGAAATGGAGAGAGTTTATGTGTGTCTATGTTTATTGAAATGAGAAGTTGAGGACTCTTAAGTATTTGTTCTTGAGGTATTAGTTCCGCATTGCATGATAGTGGAAGCGTGATCCACTTCTCCTCTTGGCCCCGTGGGGAATCTGAATTGGTCACCCTAGTATGAATTACTGTAAATTAACTACCTAATTGGAATATTGTAGAAGCTAATGACAGACTGAGATTGTTTTATAGTTGGAATGGTCACAGATTATGACGAGTTTTGCGGAGTATATCGTTCCAGTGGCAGGTTGGGATGCCCTCAACTCCCAGCTGCGATCGGCGTGAGTCACCGTTTTCCCATCAGACTGAGGGGGATCTACGTATTTGGCTCTCCCATGGAGGGCCCTGGTGCCAGAGGTAGTGGTTGATGCTCGGGCTGCCATATCTGTCGCGGACTGAGGGTAAGAGTCAGTAAGGGTTTGCTCTACTCCGTACAGGTAGTAATTACACGCGTCATGCAACGGCTTTCTACGCCCACTGCTTTTCTCTAAGGAAGCTTGACTCCAGTCTCGGGGTAACCTTCTATGCAATAAAGCAAACAACAGTTTGCAGGGATCAGACTATACATATGCATACATTGGCCAGATATCTTTTGTAAGTGGAAGATCGATGGTTCTTCTGGTTCAAAACGCTCTTCTTCCCGCGCTTGGAAACCTCTTTCGCTCTTCCACAACCTCCTCTCGTATCAAAATGGGTCTTGACCTCTCAAAGAACATCTTCTTACTCACCGATCTAAGTAACATGGTACGTTTGCAAGATATTAGAGAGATGATCCAACTGACACGAGAGAAGGATTTGCAATCGACGATATCAGTTGCGAAATGATAGATTCCCATGTTGGTAGCCCCTTGCTGCGACGCTTTTTAATCCTGGAGAGTGGTGTTGCAGAACACGCCAACAGATCTTACAGGATCGACACGGAAGAAGCGACAAGATACTCGCGAGGCATTGGAAGAAGATGGAAAGGCTGATTATATCGTTCAGTACGATGGCGGCGCTGCTCGAGGCTACCGCAACAATGGAAAGACTTACTGGCAAGGGAAGTAAGTGGAACGATATGGGTCGTCATTGGATCATTCTGTGACTCTAGCTACGATCTCGATCAAAACAATGATTTTGGCCAGAACTCGGCGCTTGAGAATGATGGTTATACAGTCATTGTATCAGCCAGAGACCTGGGATTTATTCGGTTGAGCTTATATGCATACGACACGTCCATCATGAGACTCAAGGCTGTCCCAAATGGTGCAGAATCGGCAGTACGGTTGAGGATGAATGTAATACGTACTGGCCCTGAGCCGAAATGGAAAGATAGCAGTAGACCTGGTATCAAACAGATTCGGCCTGTGTTGGAGGGCTCGTCGCCTGGAGGGACGAAATTGTTGAAATCGGCGGGTGATGATTAGACCGTGAACCGACGAGTGTTAGACCGAGGGGCTATTGGTAAATGTTTTATCCAGAGTAGTCATCAGACAATTCCACATTTGATATCAGTTGTTCATTTTGTCGTAGATAGATCAGTTACTAAAACTACAAGATATCCCTCGTATAACAGCATCCTTACTTTGATCTTGACCTCTACTAATGGTCAGAATCATATCCCTCTCCCCAATCTTCTCCGTCATATTGTTCACCAACTGCCCCCGCCTGATAATCGCTCTCGTAGTCTGGCATAGCGAGATTATTACCTCCATCATCGTCGCTATCAACACCTTGCTCACTATCGTCATCGCTCTCATCCTGTCCTTCGTCTTGTTCGTCGTCTTGTTCGTCGTCTTCCGAGGCACTTTGTTCAGGCACTTGCTGCTGGTACTGTGGTTGAAACTGCGGCTGGTACTGTTCGTGGAAGTGGTCTTGTGGTTCATAATGCTCTTCAAAGCGATCTTGAGGCTCGTAGTACTCTTGAAAGTGGCTCTGGGTTTGATACTGCTCATGCATGACTTCATGTTGCTCATCATCGCTGCCTGAATCGACTGCAACATCATCATCGGAGTCGTCCTGCGCGTCGATTTCAACTTCAGAAGCATAAGACTCGCCCTCATCTTGGCCAACGTCCGAGTCAGGGCCAGAGTCTGCCTCAAGTTCCACATCGAAATTATCCGACTCTGCTTCTGAAGCATCGTAATCTGTGAAGCCTGCAGCCATATACGGGCTGTCAAATTCGTTTTCTTCGGAGTCTGAACTCTCATGATCATCGTCCTCTGACTCGCTCACATCTGTATCCTCAGCGTCATCTGATGAGATATGACCATCCGAGTGTTCAGAGTCGGTGAACTCTAGTTCTCTGTAAGATATAACTTCATCTTCGTCGCTGCCGCTTTCGGAATCGTTGTGACTGTTAGAGGGTTCCGATTCCGAGGCCTCCTTAGAGCGATCTGACTCCTCTGCAGGAGATTCCCAGTTCGAAAAGTGGTTGTCAGAATCATACGTAATAGGTTGCTGATAAATATTGTTGTAATCTGTGTAAGTGTAGTTGTTGACAGTGCTTGATTCGGAGTGATGTTCGTCCATGTTGGAAGAAAGGAGATAACCACCAGCTGCACCGGCAATGATACCAGCGCCGGTTGCTGCAGCGATCTTGCCACCCGAGAACCCTTCACTCTTGTTTCTCTGTGAATCGTGACTTTCCGAGAACTCTCTGAAGGAGCTGGTTGTTTGAGACGACCTCTGTCCACCATGTTGTGTCGTTGATGAGAAAGACTCGTAGTGATGACTCGGCGCAGGAACAGGCTTCCATTCTGACGATGAACTCTCGTTATGAATGTAACCGACCTGTCTCGGGGCACCCGCTGAAGATGGCACACTTCCTGAAACAGGTACGTATTGACGTGGGATGGGGTTCCTCTGCTCAGGAACCGCTCTTTTATACTGAACAGGTGCAGAAGGCTGAGGCTTAGTATGGAATGGTGCTGGATAATTGCTGGCTCCATATTGCCCCTGTGGATACATACCACTTTGAACTTGAGGCTTGTTTGTGTGAGGCTGAGGTGTCTTAAACGGAGCTTGGGAATGGCCTTGTAATAAGCCAGCTGGGCCTGGTGGTTTTCTTATGATAGCTTGAGGTCTACCTTGCGCAACGACACCTTGAGCTTGAGGCCTGGGAGACGAAGTATATTCTGGAACAACTTGGACTGCTGGTTTACTCTGTACCATACCAGTAACAGCTTGAGGTTTGCCCTGTGATGCACCAGCAGAAGACTTATTGGCAGGAAGCTTGGGTACCTGCCACGGTAGGAAGGGGGATTGGCTACCAGGCCTTTCAGCCATTGGCGGTGTTCCAGAATTTCCCCCAACTGGTTTACGTCCGATCCCTTGAGTGATAGCAGGCTTTGCTGCTGCTTGGGGGGCAGGACTCTGGTTTACAGCGTGGGTTTGATAGGGCGATGCAACAGGCTTTTGGGGATTGGCAACCAAGGGCTGAAATACCTGAGGTATTCCTTGCTGAGCCGCTGGATGGCTCGTGCCAGAAGCCTTAGTTCTGATAGCCTTGGGTTGTTCGTAGTATCCTTGAGAAGGCAAAGGGTATCTGTAGTCGGACTGTCCTACGGAGGGCTTTAAGACTGCTGGGGAGCCTGCCTGAGATGCGTTGGGCTGGAAAGGCTGGAAAGGCTTAATTGAATCCTCTGAAGACCTTTGAGGGGTACTGGAGTATGGAGCATAAGCGTTGTGTGTCTGGGTCGTTTGGTTTGGCGTGGAGCTTGCTGAGAGCGAACTGTAGATATCCCAGCTGTTCCTTTGAATTATGGGACTTTTAGGCCCGGGAGAAGCAACACTCTGTGAGTGAGAGACTGGCGTGGTCTTCTGGGCGGCCCCTTTCATGCTCACACCTGTTCCACCTGTATAACCGCTGGGTATATGGGTAGTTTGGTACGGGTTGAAGGAGGAACTTTGTTGAACCTCGCCTGCCTGTAGCTTTGTGGAAGTAGCGGAGGTATTGGTACTAGGGGGTTGACGTTCCTGTACACTAGAAGTGCTCTTGGTCACCACACTATTGGGGGCATAGGTAGGGTATGCATTTGGAACCATCTGGGGCTGGTTCCTGGCCACGGCTGGAGGCTGAGAAATAGGCTTGGTTTGCTGTTCCTGTCTCACGCCACCCTGAGGTCCTGGTGCAGCACCGGGTGATGTTTTCTTAACCCTAATATTTGCTGCAGTGCCTGTTTCCTTCAACGTCTTCTTAGGTTTGTGCTGTTTGGTCGGCTTCGTAGTCTGTGTGCTTGAGGGAAACTCGTGAATTTTTACCTTGGAATTGGGCTTGGAACCGATAGCTTCGTCTTTCTTCTTCCCGTGCTCAGCCAGAAACGCTCGCTGACACTCTCTCCACTCTGTATTCCAGACCGGGTACTTCTTCTGGTAATACCTGAAAAGGAGAGAAGCAATGGATTGTTCTTCTGTCGATAAAAGAGACACTGGCTTTCCTCTAAGAACAGCGTAAAAGGCGACGGTATGTCCTTCGTGACTTAGCAAGTTCAGGTCCTGATCACCCTCGAGGAGTAGCTTTGCAACTTTCTCTTCGCAAGCCTTGACCGCGATCATCAGTACACTAAATCCCGCCTTATCCTTCACGTTGACATCTGCCTTGCTCTCTAGTACAAGCTTGACAATGCTGACATGTCGGCCTTGAACGGCGTGGACCAGGGCTGTCTGGCCGTCATTGTCTCTCGCCTCCAGAGCTACTTTTTGCTTCAGGAGCAGCTGTGTGCAAGACTTGCTTCCAGATGCCGCTGCTTCATGAAGAGCTGTCCTTCCGAGATTATCGGGGATATCTGCTCGACATTTACGCTGTAGTAGAACTTTGACAGCAGAGGATTGGTCTCCAGCAATGGCAATGTGTAGAGGTGTGCGTCTTTCGGCATTCTGCCAATTGAGGTCCGCACCACTTTCAAGAAGTAGCTTCAGGACGCTGGATTTGTCCGTAGCCGCGACATGATGTAAGACAGAGTTATTGAACTTGTCAAGAGCTCGACTGTTCGCACCTCTTTCGAGCAAAAGTTTGACTGCCGACGAACTTCCGCGAATGGCACCGTAAAATAACGGTGTTTGGGATAAGTCATTCACAGTTGAGATCAAATTGGGGTCACGGTCAAGTAGAGGCTTCAGGACACTCTGGTGGCCCTGGAGCAGGGCTAAGTTCAAGGCCGTGTTGCCATTGACTGCTCGGGAGCCTGTCTTGGCGCCGGACTTGAGGAGATGCTTTACTACCAAAGATTGTGCATGAAGGGCGGCCAGATGTAGAGGCGTCCTTCCCTGGACGTCTTGTGCTTCCATCACTTCGTTTCCAGCCTTCTTGACGGCGACTGAAAGGAGATGGGAGTGTCCGTGTGCTGCAAACAGGTGAACCCAGGTTCCTTGCAGGTCGCCCAGTGCAGGATCATCTTGTCCAAGCTTGATGAGCACTTTGAGAAGGGCATCTGACGGCCATTCTAGCAACTTCAGAATCTTGGAGGCCTCAGGTTTGCTTAAGCTGGCGGCGGAGAGGTGATGAGACCAGTTGGCTCCGGCATAATTCACCAGCTGCAAGGTAGGGTCTGTATGGATTGCGGACTCCCATTTTGGCTCCTTGGTAAGTAAAGTCAAGTAGCGGATAAGGTAAATAGCAAGGGAATGGTTGGACTTCTGGAGGTGAGATACTGGAGTCTCTGAAGTCTGCGAGTCATACAAAAGGATGTCTAATCCCTTCACCAAGAAGAAGGCTGTGACACTCCCATGTATGGCCTTCACAATCTTCTGACCACCCACAGTCACAGTTTCAAGGAGACCCCACGAAGTGGTCTTGATCCAAGACTGAAAATTCTCGTCGGAAGCATATCGAGTAAACGACTCTGCGGCTGCAATGTCCTTAATGGCCGCGATCTTAGGGACAGTGGAGAGCGCCAAAGCAACCCGGAGCTCAGACAACGTGAGCGGCCTCGATGATAAACAACACCAGCTGAGAAGCGATAGGAGGCTCTTGCTGCCCTGCTGTTTCATGTCCTGGAAATAAGCGCCCAATAAGAAAGAGACTGGGGCAGGTGTTGGCGCCGGCTGTTGAACAATCGAAGATTGCATAGGCCCAAATAGTTGGATATGATTGACGATCAAACGAGCCGAGATGTAAGATGGACCGGCTTTCGAAGCCACCAGATTCTTTGTGCTAAAATCAATGTTGGAAAGTTGCTCCTCCAGGTAATTTTTCAAGCCCGGCCCATTCTTGTCATCCATCTGGATGTACGATCGTGGGCAGGGGTCTTGAGCAGGGTATGGGGTGCTAGAAAAGATGATTTTAAGGCCATGTGCTGGGTTGGGCTCTTTCATAGTGGGCTGCGCCTTTTCCATGAGTTTTGGAAAGTCTTGCATGAGCTTGTTGGCTGTCTCGCCTTCGGAGTAATTGATTGCATCAACGTAAACGCAAATAGAATGTGTTTTGAGAATTCTGGGCAAAGCCTTGACAAGATCATCATAAAGCTCCTGCGCAGCCCAAGCGACTTGTTCCTTTTGAGGTAGAGAAGACTGTATCTTGTCGAATCTAGCCTTCATGTCTTTGAAGGTCTCGGGGGACTGTGGAATGAGCTGGTGCAGCAGTGCTTTGTAAAGTCCTAGGCGTGTCCTGGGCAGATCACTACAAGAAGGAGGAAATGAGTATGTCAAATGGATTGAGTCCGGCTCATCTTCCATGCGTGTGTGAAGAACCTGCTTCATCAAAGTTGTCTTTCCGCTACCTTCGGGTCCTCTTAGCCAGAGTAGCCCAGTTTTGAGGCTCTTCCATTTGGCAAAGGATGCATCTTGACCGATCCATTTATAGGAATCATTGAATCGAGATTGAGGTTCAATCCCAAATTCTGAAAAGCACGGAAACTCAAGACTTTTCAGGAAGACTGTGTAGTCACCCTGGAAGCTGAATGTATGCCGAACTTGATCTTGAGGCTTGATGTTAGTCGAGATCATTGATTGAGTTACTCTTTTTAATTACCGGAATGGGAAGTCTTTGGTATGGCAGTCCCTTTTATATCTTTGGGAGTTGTAGAACCTTGATTGATTAGGGGGTCTTGAAGACCTTTGGTATTTTGCTGAAATGCTGCTGCGTTCTTCTGGACGCTTTGTTCCTTCGGAACCGAAGCCTCTGTGCTTGCAAAGTAGGGCATGTCACACGATGGATCACTGAAGTCAACCGTTGAAGAGAATGGCTTGCCTGGTGCTTGAGCGGAGCTTCGAGAGCCAAGTGACTGATAGGCGGCGAAGCTCATCTTGGGAAGTTGAAACAAAACTGAGAGAAGGAATAGCAATATAGGTTGAGGATGAAAAGGAAAGAAAAGAGTTTATGGGGAACGAGGAACTAAATGGTTACGAACCTGCCCAAGGTGACTATATATAAGAACAGACGGATCGGAAACTCATCACGGAAGGTGCTCAGCCGCCAGCCTACACACCTTCCTATCTTTACGGCGGCTAATAAAGCCACTACTTGGACTCTGTCAACATGGTAGATTGAGCCCCAGCGTTTAGAACGAAATAGTGACATTCTGTTGCATCTAGTCTTTCCTCTTGCACATTGAGAAGTTGGGGGCCAAGAGAGACAATGTTGCAGTTTGCAACCCCCTGCTGTCTTATTGCATATACCGAATGAACCTAGACATATAGTTAGATTAATCTTACTGTGGTAGTACAAATTAGTATTCTCAATTCATGGATAATGTTATAAGAGTGGCAGTCGACGTTATATCATATCATAAGTAGACTCGATCCCGCACTCTTTGCGCACTACTATTTCCACGAAGCCCAAGCAAACTCCAATTGTAAATGAAGACATTCCTATGTCTGAGATGATAGGATGTAATAGCTCCTCAAACACCACCCAGACTATAAGTTACCGCCGCATGCCCACCATCTTGCACCACCAAGTCCTATCAGGCCCTGGTACCCCATTTCGCCTCAATCTCTTAGCCAACAGCCCAGAGCCCATCTCGAACAAGGAAATTCACTCTTATGGCTAAGCCCAGGCCGAAGAATTTCCGATCGGAAGTCCCAAATCGGAAACAAAATATCCCTGGACGTCAAGTGCAGCATCAATCAGGAGTTCAAAAGAATATTGAGGGGCCGAAATCTCACAACCCTCAAACAGGCTACTGGGTCGGACCAGCCAGGGTCAGAGCCTTACAAATTCCCAAGAATTCCAATACCCCTGCACGGACTGCAACGGTACATGCAGGAGCTGAAATCCTTGACCCATTTTGGGGGGCGGCTATCTCAGCCCCGTGGGACGTTTACGAAATACAACATGGACGATGAGAGCCTGGGATAAGTGATAAGTAATTGCTGAGTCTTTTAGACAACTCCCTGTCTGAAGAGTTGTTATTACCCGGGTGCACTATCCTTGCTGAACTGTAATCATATGGACCAAAGATCATGAGGATGCCAGGTCTCAAAAGCGCCGTTGACGGATGGTGTGTACCACTCCGTCAGGCAAATTAAGTCAAAGCACGGGGACGGCTGGGTGTTCAGAATATTCTATGGTTTCCTTTCTTCCATCAAGCTCTGGAGCTATTGCTTCTAGATCAACAAGTCAATAATATACAGGCACAGGCCTTGAAACCTGCGTTTCCAATACCCACCCTCCTCACAAAGACTCCCGTCTCTCATCCCCCATACCCCACGGCATAAACGTCCCATACACAACCGCCCTCTCCTGGTCAATCTCGTCCTCACTGGCCTCGACCTTCCAGACGACAACCGCTCGGACGAATGCAAAAAGAGCCAGACCCCACATCAACACGTTGCAGCCCATCAGCACGCCCTTGACACTACGACTCTCCTCCTGGAAGCACCTCGCCCAGAGAACGAGACTCGATACTGACGTCGCGGCGAGGATGAGGGATTCTAGATAGAGCAGCGCGACCGAGGAAAGAAGCTTGACTTCGTGGATGACAAGACTTGCTGAGCAGAGGAGCAGTACTGCAACGAGGGTAGGATCGGCGAGTTTCCAGAGCCTACCCATGGTTAACCAAATGCCAAAAGGCTATGAGGATAAAAGACTTACCAGTCGCCAAAGTCATTACCGGGCTCATCCTCCTTCCACACAGTAATCCACATCAAGGCACTAAAAACACCCAGTGTCACAGTGAACTGCAACGCGAGCACGAGGCCATGTATGACAGAACTAACCACCGATCGGCCCTCAACACGCACAATCGTCAAAGGCACATGGCTCCCATCGTAACTGTGTCTCTTGCCATCCGTACGCGTCGTAGACCCCTCCCAGGTACGATTCTCGCAGTCCTCATCGCCCTCGTCCTCCTCCTCGCTGACCCACGGTGGGAACGGCGTCAGCGGCGGCGAACCGCCTCGTTCGGGGGCGCGGACTGTAAGGGCAGATTCAGCGCGTGAGTCGGAGCGCATGGAGCCGTAGTCGACGACCGAGGTACCGGGGGAAAGACAAGAGCCTGAGATGGCGCGGTGGTGGGTTAGTGTGGATGCGCTGCGTGATAGGTATTCTGGAGAAACGAGGGAGGAATGCGCCGAGCGCATGGACGGCGAGGCTTTGGCGGGCGAAGTTATGCTTCGTTGGTGAGTTTGTTGCTGGGCGCCCTCAGGAGATAGGGAGAGGGTGAGGTTGCTGATGCGACCGCTTCTCTTCTTGCGAAGAGTGCGATTCGCGTCTCGAGGCAGGGGAAGCTCCATTTTGAACAGCCCTAAGAATAGGAAAAGGAATGCAGAAATTTTGATGCTTTTTGGAAGAATGAAAGGAAATGTTAAGGAAAGGTGCGTGGTAAAGAAGTAGCTTTGTTGATGGTAGGAGATGGCAGCGACGGACACTGGCGACAAGTGATACCAACACTGCCATAAGAACCATCACGAATAAACTATTATGCAACGGCCGATTAAGAATACTCAGTGTGACAGCCTTTTTCTGTGCATTCTTCAAAGTCAATACCAAGTGCCCACTATAGATCGTTCTTTGTTCTCCAAGTATCGTCGTCGGATCGAACTACCAAACCTTCACTATTTATTAAGTGGCTGTCGAAAGGGGCCAGTCTCTTTGTTTGTAGTAAATCGACTAAAGTAGTTGGTATTCGTCATAAACCTCATTTCCCTACTCTTGCACGTAGTGCTCAATCAACCATACGCCATCTCTCAATCCTAACAAAATTGCTAATGTGCCACGAGCCACAGTGGCAGATATCTCGATAACCATATATCCCATAAACATCCCCCAGTCCATCAAACGCCGATGATCTCAATATGCGGTATCGCCGTCCAGTACCCTGTTACTCAAGACTCATTCGTGCCTCGTCGCCAATGCCCCATTGTCCTCCCGGCCGGCCTTGTTTCTGAATCTCCAAAGCCAACTCCGCACCGAGAGAATTGGCGTCATCGTCGTTGTACAAGCTACTCGTTCTACTTGTCCTGCTGTCTCTCCTGGCGCGCTCTTTATTATCCGCTCCAGATCGGTCAGTGACTCTTTTTCGCATGAAAGGCGATCGTAGGAAAGATTTCGAGGAGGTCGAATGTACTGACAAGGAATCGTCCGCTGCCTTGGAGCTCGCGTCATCGTTGCTGAGGTCCTCGGAGTGGCTTTGGTCTGCCGCACTTCGTGTTGGCACCATGGTTTCGTTGCTGGAGTTGTATTGCTGCGACCGGAGTTTCGTTACTGAGGGAGATTCCTTGGCTTCTTTGCTGGCTTCCGTGTTGCCCTCCTGGCCCTCCTTAGGCTGGTCCAGCTCGACCAACTCAGCATCGCGATACCACTTTCTCCGTTTTGTCCAGCGACTCCAGCCATCTTGGCCTCGTTGACCATTTTGCCACTAGGAGATCATTAGCAAAGCCTTAGAGCAACTATAAATAAGTCTGCTTACCTTGTTGTCGTAGAAGATCCATCCGTTCATCCCCTCTTTCCCATCATATTCTACGGGGCCGTGCTCATCCGATACACCATCAACACGCCAGCGACTTCCGGGAACCCATCTCCAGACCATGCGGCTTCCGTCTTCTACCTCTGGTAGCTCAAAGTCATCCTTGGCCGGCACTGAGTGGCTATGATCATCCGTCCAAGCAGCTCGTTCATATGCGAAAAGATTGTTCGTCCAACCCAAACCAACCCACCGTCGTTGGTTCTCGTATATGATGAACGTAAACTTGACACCCGCTGTCTTTCCGGTGCCTTGTCTTCGTCCATGGTTAGTCTGGAAACTTGTCGCCTTAGTAAGAGCTTTTGTAAGTTCTGAATCCTGCTGCTGAACACGATCCGAGCCTTTCTTAGCAGCCTTTTGCAAATCTTTCTTGAACGGTTGCTCAGGGGTATTAAACTGTAGCCCGGTAATAGCGGTCGCAAGTTTCCGAACTGTGGAGCTTCTCCAGAGAATGGCCCGCGATACTCGCATGACCCTTGCATGCCAAGTCAAGATGATCGTTCCGGCCATTAGCATTACACGTCTTGTGGTGACAACCCTCCATGGAGGAACAGTAAGCGCGATCCAGATAGGCGTGATAATAAGCAGTCGCATGAAGATGACAGTCAGCGCTGGTCGCGTGGTGGCACTGGTTGGGGTCGTCTGAGTGCTCAGGAAATCCGTCATTTCGAGTAAGGGCTCCATCAGAACATTGCATCTCCCTGTAAGCTGTTTAAGAGTCTCGACAATCTCGTCCAGTGTCTTTTGGTGTTTGGTATTGGTAACCTCCGAATTTCCCCTAGTATGTTTCGACTGTTTCTCGCCAGCATTTGCCTTTCCGTTCTGCTGGCTGCTCTCGCCGGGGTTCTGGTTTGTTCCCTTGGCACCCGCATTCTGACCTCTGATCTCAGTCCACCCACTGCTACTGAGGGGACTGTATCTCCGACCGTACATGCCAGCAATGAGTGCTACGCCGACCAAGACAGGGCCGGCCCACGTTATTACTACATCGCCATACAGAACAACCGCCCAATAGAGGCACAATAGCAAGAAGCTCTGCCAAGGATCTCCAGTACTCCATGTGAGGAGCCCAGCGAGTGTATTCAGTGGGAGAAGGAAAGGATGACTGTAGGCGAGAGCGCGAGTGATCTGGGGCGGAGTAGCGAGGAGCAGGGGGCTCTTTTGGTGGACGAGAATAGTCGATCGACGGGATGATCGGGATGGTGTGTTCGCGGAGAGGGTTACAGGAGAGAAGGTGGCATATGTCGGAGGTGCACCACTATTCGAAGATTGCGGTTCATAAGAGGGGGGCGATGCGCCGTGAGACGCATCGTCGCGGGAAGACATGGGCGACGATCCAAGATGCGACAGCCACGGTGTGTCCTGGAGATGATGTCAAGTTAATAACAGGCCTATACGTCGTGATAGTTTTCGGTAGAATCGATGTATAAAGAGACTGAAAGCTGCGATGCAACCTTGGTCGTGATCATTTGCCCGCGTGAACAGCCGCGTCGCGACGTCAGAGGGTCAAGTTGAGTCGCTAACGGAAGGGACCAGGGAGCTGGGTAAGTGGGTTGAGTGGAGGGAGACGGTTATGTCATGGGGCGCCACTTTAGAGCGACAGGCTTCTAGGGCAGCATGGGCTGTCTTTTGGAAGGGGAATATGGGTGCCAAAGAATGTAAGGATTAGGAGGAAAGAAGAAATGATAGTGTGTAAAAGAATAAAAGAACACACAAAATGAATAACTTACTAAGGCTGCCATCTACACGGCTGTTCCAAGTTTCTTTCTGCGACGCTGCAAGTTACCGTCTATCTAATACAGGCGTCATTCAGCGTCCGATTACCCCAGATTGTGGTGGTTGCTTGTGCTTGTGCTTTTGCCTTGCCCCGCGACGTCAGCTCTGCAGCGGGCATGTCATGTCAATAACCCAATGTCTTCTTTTGCCTGGTCAAATGAACCAAAAGAAAGTACGAAAAGTAAAAGATCAATATGTAGAATAAAATTCAGGAGACAAAGGAATCTTGATTCATGTCCACGTGAGCTTCTGGGCAGGCGCAGTCATCCATTTTCTTACTTTTACCGTCGGTCCTGGGCTTGGGTTGTCACATGCCAATCTGGCTTCGGTCGGCCATTGAAAGGAAGCACATGAATCAGGTTCATTGCCGGAATGGGTGGCCTTGATCAGCAGGGTCTATCGCTGCATAGTAAGTCACGGGATTCTTTCTTATTCCATTCTGTGCATATTCTGGTCAAAGTAATTGTTCAATTTATCCACTTCATCTCATTATCATCAACTATTTACGGGTTCCAAAATACCAAAATACCGTCGTGATGTTGCCCCTATCCAGCCCTACCAGTCTCGTCTTTGGATTCCATTAGTATCGGTTCATGCCACAGCGAGCATGCTCGTCAGGGCCAGGGGTTTGTGAACAGGTCCATCGAATGTTCTTCTTCCGGTCATCTGTTAAAGAATGGAAGCTCCAAGTTCTCGGAAGCCCAAAGATGGGACAGAAAAGCTTTCTCATGTCGCCAAGGACCTCGTAGACTTTCATGCTATTCCACCTGTCACTCTGTATATCCACTTTGAAGGTCAAGGTGTGGAAGTCAGGTCTCTTGAGGAGTGTGGCGAGATCGTCGCGGGTGTGTCCTGGTGTTCTCAGATCAAGAGGCATCCAATCACGGTTATCTGTCTGATAGTCCTCGATGAAGAACTCGGAAATCTGGTGATCCTCATGCTTTGCAAGCATACGAAGGGCAGCACTCAAACCACGTCTCTGGATGGTGTGCTTCTTCGTGTGTGCATCCTCTTCGCCTTCCCACAGGAATTGCGCCTTCTGACCCTGATGGACCTCGACTGACCCAGGATAAATGAATCCTGTTGGACACGCCCGAATCATAGGCGTATGGTAAAAGGGTACAAACAGTCGCCCATGGGCTTTTGACGATATTGTGATCTTGGACAAATAGGGGAAATGGGCCAGTGCATATGAGAAGGCTTGGACATCAGCATTGGATGAGATGACGATCCGCTGCTGTTGGACCAGATCGCAATAATATGCGTAAGACTTCTCCCATGACATCTCCTGCTGCATCAGATTTGGCAGGACCAGATTTCCTCCCCTGTAGTTGGAGGACTGCAAGTGAAAATGCGAGTCTTTCACATACGACTTTGGGCAACGACGTTTCTGGTCAAACCCGCTATCAAACTTAGTCTGATTCTTCTTGGGGTTGACCGGAACGAGATCGTTGGGGTTGCATAGATAAGAGTCGTCCCAGATCAACTCTTTCACACCATAGCGATGGAGTTCGCTGTCGGCGATTGTCTTGAGCATCTTGATGTTGAGGGGATTGGCCGACAGGTAGACTCGCTTTATATGTAGGCGAATAGCAAAGCCAAGGGTAGATGTGAGGCGAAGGTTTTTGACGTCGCCATTTTCCAGGTTGGAGGCGACCATTTCGAGGAGCTCGACTGGAAGGGCCGACAGCTGAGGGGGAGTTTTCTGGTCCATTGTGATTGATGTGTGTTGTGTAAACATAGATGTCGTTGACGTTGAGTAGAGATGGTAAGGGTTCTTGGTTTGAGCGTCAGAAGAAGAGACGAACTACAGAGTTATATACATCATTAAAGAAAGTTCACACGAATAATTCTCAGGTTTCCGCTATATCTTACTTTTCTCTGACCCATTGTTCTATTATACAGTTGTCGGCTTTGAACCCGTTTGAGTTCATATCTTGCAAAGTCTGCCTTCATGTGAAGTAAGCTTCTGGGCTCTGTTCTACAACCCACGACCACAGTATGCAATACGGTCCTATAAGTCAATGGCGTTCTCCCCCCGGAGTATCTCTTCTCGAATTAGGTTACGGCTTTGGCATGTTCTAAAGCGCTAATATTACATCGGGGCGACTTATCGGTGTGTGTGTGATGTGGTTTCATCACGGCAAGACGTCGTTTGAACATGGTCACTAGGTTTTAGGAAGGTTGCGAGGACGATGTTAAAAAAATATTATTCCATTGAGTTCAGGTAGCTAGCCCTATTCCATCTGCATTTGCTTTCCAGCCTCCATGGATTTATAGTTCATCCAGCCAGAGTGCTTTCGAGTGACCAAAGTGCGAAGACAAGGTTCATTTGAGTTGAGAGCCGGGTAGCTTATTTGCCGCAGCCGGAGCAAGAGCCTAGGGTAGCGTTAGTATTACAGAGAACATATGTGAACAAAGTCATGAAGACTTACAGCTAGAGCCGCAGTTGCAAGAAGAGGCACCAGAGCAGCCACAGTCGCCAGCCATTGTGATGATAGTTTGGTGGGAAGAGGTTTTAAAAAGGGTTAAAAGGTAGTGTTTGTTTGTTGTCAAAGTTACTTTGTTGTTGAGAATGAAGAAAGAGGGAATATAATCTGGATTATGCAGGGTCTTATATAGATGCCCATCAATGCCTGCAAGATGCGGGCTTTGTGCGTAGCTGCGGCTTTTGTGCCACTATCTTCAACGCCCCTCCCTGTACAATGAGGGGTCCAGAGGGGCATTTTGCACTCTGGTTGGTGATCTGAGTTGGCATTGTGGGGACCATGTGAGTGATTTTGGCGGTTGGTTTAGACTCCGCGTGATGATCCACGATGGATGATTCGAGATTGGAAACACGGAACAGGGACAGGGGCAGGGAGGCGAGAGTTTTCGTATTCCGAGAATTCTACACAAATTTATTCATGATACTGGGGAGGACATTTGTTGAGTCTTGATGTTTCTTGCTCAGGTATTATAACATTTATTATTATTATTAGCTATTGCATCTTCATGCATTGAAAAGTCATGTGAAGTTGTAAACGCCAAGCTTTTAAGAATGGTACAAAGCCACTGACGCCACCCACCTCAGCTACCGTCTGTGATTGGATCGCACTAATAGCTCACGGTTGCCACCCCAGAAGCAAGAACCGGCAGTTCACGACATGTTCCAGGTGGCCGTGATATCACCTGCCTAGCCTACCTCTATTTACTACGTTGCAATGGGAATAGTTAGGGAATGAATACCGCGTCAGGGCTTATAACAAAAAACAGGTCTAACTAGCCGCCAACGTGTTACCGTATAAGCCTTGTGCCCAAGCATATGTGTATTCGAGGAGAACCAACTACATGGCATGCTCTAATATTCCATTACTTGAGATCAAATGGAAGCAGTCTGTCAGAAATGTATTTGTCAGTCTTGTGTGTGATTTTCTGCTAAAAGATAGATCTGCCTCTTACCAATTTAAGTGATCTGCGAAGTTCGTACAAGTGGCAGAACATAATAAGAGGGTTGGAAGGACAATTCTTTGGATGAATTATTGACGTGAGATCATAGCGGCCGAAAATCATCTTTGATGGTATTCTCAGCTGCCGTTCTCGCAGTTCAGATGCAGACTCATATCCTAAGCGTTACGCCAAGCTGAAAATTTAATTAATATCACAATAAATCAATTCAATATCCACACATCCACAGTTTATTGGCTCTGGATTACATGATATAGTAACAGGATAGTAAGAATCATATCGTAGTTAGGTGGAACATCTATTTGAGAAACGCTTTGAGGTCATAGGAGCATAAACATTGGCTCTCTACAAGCATCAACGATATAAGTCAAACCCTCACACCCAAAAAACACAAACTCCCCCAAGCAAAAGCTTTCCCATGAGTTTAGCTTCAGTGAACATCCGGCGCGGTCCATACTCGCTACTGGTGCTTCAGGTTCTTCATTCGTCTCAAGTAACTCATCTGTTGATTTGGCGATTTCAGATGTGCATAAATAGCATGTCCAGGGCGTAGGTCCAAAGGGGCACTTATGAGGCCCTTCTTCTCTAGCCCTCTCAGCTGTGTCGTTCACCTGTTGCTCAAGTGATTTGGAAAATGCCTTCCATTTGGCAGAATTCTGTACCGAGTTGTCGACCTTTCTGCGTTTGGTTTCAGAGTTGGTTAGCTCTTCCTCCGAAGCACGCTTCTTTTTAGCCTTTTCTAGAATGTGGCTATCTTTCGCAGCTCGTCTGGGTTGAACTCGTGTCGGTTCTGATCTTTTCTTAGTAACTTTCGATTTCTTGGCTTCGATCAGATGCGTGATGTGGTCGAGTGCATAAGATTCAAAATGTGTCTTACACAAGGGTGCACCAATAGGTGGTTTTGTTCGAATGGGTTGAGTTATCATGGTGAAGGGGGTTTCGAAATTAGTAGCTTTTTCAAGTCTGGAGGTTCTGAGGATTCGGCTCGACATGCTTTCGTGTCTTTGGTCTTATACGTCGTGGTGAGCATGGACCAGTTTGTGAACAACAGGTGTTCATGGTCATGAAAACTATGAACATACCTGTCTCTTTGACAAAACAAAAATACCTTGGTGTCCTTTGTTTTTAAATCGTATTTGAAACGCTTAGATAACTTGTTTTTGCTGTGCTATTTATCTTTGTTCATTGTTAAAATCAATCCATGGCAAACGGGCTGTTTGATTTCCTCAGACCATCATCGTTTCAGACCAGCCGCACACTTTTTTGTATCAGAGGTTCCATTTGTTACAATTATTTCGAGAATTATATAAATCGTCTGATTATTGACAAATGGATATGCACCCGGAAAAAAGTAACATCTCATCTCTTGACGTGCCGTATCGACATGACCGTGTCTACTTTTCTACTTAAGTTGGATGACGGAACGCTGACAACCGTAACAGATAGATAGACAATTTCCCTAACGGAGAGAAAAGCATACCTAATGTCTAAGTTATACAGACTCAAAAGCCCAGGATCCCCAGTTGAACATGTAGGCTCAGTGTCATCGGAAGTGGCGTACCCTATACCGTTGGTGTACCGGAGATGAGAACATCCTCATGAGAGGTCTGCATCGCGGCTCTGCACCCGCGGCTCATTGACCGAAAATCTCTGAAAAGTCAGTTTAAGTCTATTTTAAATGATCACAAGGGCATTCCGCGTGGCGTACTTCTAGAAGCCATCCCGGTGAAATACTGAACATTTTTATCACGGTAGTCAATTGACGAGAACATCCCGAACTCGGACCCCAGGTTTTTCGGTAGCAACGCCGAGGAACTCTATGAGAAGCGCAGTGGAACCAAAACCCCAGCTTCTTCTTTTCACAAGCGATAACGTCTAGGCCCCTACGGCTTTGATTACCGTGCACCCGCTTTTGGCTATCGTTGACCATTGACTCAGTGAAGAGCAACCGTTGACTCGGTGAATATTGGCGATACGCAGCTTATCTTTCACCGAGTCACTGGTTTCACTGAGTCAAGACTGGCCAATCAGGGTGGTTATCGCGCATGCATTGCCGCGCTGTGTTTTCACCGAGTCACATGAAAATGTTCTGCCGCAACTAGACGCAAAACATTGGTTTGCTTCGTCCTTTGTACCTCCATGTATCTTTTCCCGGCCGGTTTGGAGAGCTCCAGGGCCCGGCTGCATGATCGGACCATGACGGCCGACGCCACTCATGGGCTGGCTACTCCTTTGATAAACAATTTTTATTAATAGGCAATCATAAGCTTTATTTTCCTTCTTTTTTTCTGTTCCCTATCGAGTATCGGCCTTGAATTTGTGTAGAGGGGTTCAACGGCATATCATAATCACAGTCATGAGCATGTCTGCAACCCGCATTGGACAACGGCTCTGCCGTCAGTCTCGCCGTTCCCCCATCACTCTTCAACCTCGCCTCACACAAACAATCCGTCTCAATGGCGCAACCCGCGCATTCTCAGTCACCGCCCGGGTCCAGGCTCCTCGCTTTGCCGACTCCCAGAGCAGCACCAAGCTGCACGAGCACGAGCTCTTCTCGCGGAGACACATCGGCAGCGAGTCGAGCGAGCAGGTCGAGATGCTCAAGGTTCTCGACCCGCCCGTGAGCTCCATGGAGGAGTTCCTCGACCAGACTATCCCCCCGCAGGTCAGGAGGAAGCAGAAGGGTCTTAACCTTGTCGAGCAGTGGTATGAGGGCGGCGCTGAGACTGATGTCCCTGCTAATGGTCGCACCGAGCACTACATCCAGCAGGAGATGCGAAAGCTCGCCAAGAACAACAAAGTCTATGAATCGTTTATTGGTGCTGGCTACTACGGAACTCTAGTTCCTGCTGTTATCCAGCGCAATGTCCTCGAGAACCCTGCCTGGTACACCAGCTACACCCCATACCAAGCTGAGATCAGCCAGGGCCGTCTCCAGTCCCTCCTCAACTTCCAGACTCTTGTCACTGACTTGACCGGTCTTGACATCGCCAATGCCTCTGTTCTCGATGAGGCCACCGCCGCGGCTGAGGCTATGACCATGTCAATGGCCAACGCCCCCAAGGGCAAGGGCCAGAAGGTCTTTGTCGTCTCACAGGACTGCCACCCCCAGACCATCTCTGTTTTGCAGTCCCGAGCTGAGGGCTTCAACATCAAGCTCGTCATTGGCGATGTTCTCGCCGACAGCTCCAAGCTTGTCCGCGAAGTCGAGGGCGACCTTATCGGCACCCTGATCCAGTACCCCGATACCCACGGTGGTGTCCACGACTACCAGGCCCTCGCCGATATCGTCCACGAGAAGAAGGGTCTCCTCAGCGCTTCCACCGACTTGCTCGCTCTGACCATGCTCAAGCCCCCTGGTGAGTTCGGCGCAGACATCGCCATCGGTAACTCCCAGCGATTCGGTGTCCCTCTGGGTTACGGCGGTCCTCACGCAGCTTTCTTCGCTACCTCTGAGAAGTACAAGCGCAAGATCCCCGGCCGTCTCGTCGGTGTTTCCAAGGATCGTCTCGGCAAACCTGCTCTGCGTCTCGCTCTCCAGACTCGTGAGCAGCACATTCGACGTGAGAAGGCCACCAGCAACATCTGCACGGCCCAGGCTCTTCTTGCCAACATGTCTGCCTTCTACGCTGTCTACCACGGTCCCAAGGGTCTCAAGACTATTGCCCAGGACATCTGGGGCAAGACCCGCCTCGCCCAGAGCCTCATCCTCGAGAAGGGCGAGTTCAAGCTCCACACTGACGGTGTTCGTGAGGACGGATCTGTTCTCTTCGACACAGTGACCCTCAAGGGCTCTCCTGAGGCTGTGGCAAAGGTCCACGAGAAGGCTGCTTCCCAGAGCATCAACCTCCGACGCGTTGCCGAGGACAAGGTTGGCTTCTCTCTTCACGAGGGCGTCTCGCTCGAGAGCCTCGGCAACCTTGTCAAGATCTTTGGCGTTTCCGAATCCGATTTCAACACCGCCCTCGAATCCGACCAGGCCAAGTTCCTCAACGATGAGATCCCCGCCTCTCTCCAGCGAAAGACCGGTTACCTTGAGCAGCCCGTCTTCAACCAGTACCACACCGAGACCGAGCTCCTGCGATACATCTACCACCTCCAGTCCAAGGATGTTTCTCTCGTCCACTCCATGATTCCCCTGGGTTCTTGCACCATGAAGCTCAACGCCACCACCGAGATGCTTCCCGTCTCTGACCCCGGCATCAACAACATCCACCCCTTCGCCCCCGTCGAGCAAGCTTCCGGTTACCAAGCTCTTATCAGCTCTCTCGCCAAGAACTTGTCTGAGATCACCGGCATGGACGCTACCACTCTGCAGCCCAACTCTGGTGCTCAGGGCGAGTTCGCTGGCCTTCGGTGTATCAAGGCCTACCACGAGGCTCGTTCAGGAGACAAGCGAAAGGTTTGCCTGATCCCTGTTTCTGCCCACGGTACCAACCCCGCCTCCGCTGCTATGGCCGGTATGAAGGTTGTCACTGTCAAGTGTGACGGCAAGACTGGTAACCTGGATGTCGAGGACCTCAAGGCTAAGTGCATCAAGCACGCCGATGAGCTCGCTGGCATCATGGTTACCTACCCCTCCACCTTCGGTGTCTTCGAGCCCGAGATCAAGCAGGTCTGCGACCTCGTTCACGAGCATGGTGGTCTCGTCTACATGGACGGTGCCAACATGAACGCCCAGATTGGTCTCTGCAGCCCCGGTGACATCGGCGCTGATGTCTGCCATCTCAACCTCCACAAGACCTTCTGTATTCCCCACGGTGGCGGTGGTCCCGGTGTTGGCCCTATCGCTGTCAAGTCTCATCTTGCCCCTTACCTCCCTGGTCACCCTGAGATTGATCCTCAGCGCATTGGTGGCGAGCGCGACAGCACTGCCGTTGCTCCCATCAGCGCCGCTCCTTGGGGCAGCGCATCTATCCTCCCTATCAGCCACACATACATCCTCATGATGGGTGGTGACGGTCTTACCAAGCAAACTGGTACCGCCCTCCTCAACGCCAACTACATCATGTCTCGTCTCCTGCCCCACTACAAGGTCGTCTACACCAACTCCAACGGCCGATGCGCCCACGAGTTCATCCTCGACGTCCGACCTTTCAAGGAGTCCGCCGGAGTTGAGGTTGCCGACATTGCCAAGCGTTTGGCAGACTACGGCTTCCACTCTCCTACCATGAGTTTCCCCGTGTCCGGAACCCTCATGATCGAACCCACAGAGTCCGAGTCCCGCGCTGAGCTCGACCGCTTCTGTGATGCCCTCATCCAGATCCGCAAGGAGATCGCCGACGTCGAGTCTGGCAAGGTTCCCCGCACGAACAACCTCCTCACCAACTCCCCTCACCCCCAGGAGGACCTAGTCTCCTCCGAGTGGGACCGCCCCTACACCCGTGAGGAGGCAGCCTATCCTCTGCCCTACCTGAGGGAGAAGAAGATGTGGCCTTCCGTGGGACGTGTGGACGATGCCTACGGTGATACCAACCTGTTCTGCACATGTCCCCCTGTTGAGGGATCTGAGAACCTGTAGATGGGATGAGCAGGAAATAATGGTTTAACGATAGATGGTGGTTGAGTTCATATTGTCAAGCGATTTGCTTTTTTTTATGTTTGAGCGGGAAAAAGAGATATCATATTCAACCATGATGGTTCCCGATTTATTTGCATATGGAATGGTTTATTGGGAAGCTATTCAACTATGGCGAACTGATCTCTGTATTGGCGGAGTTTTGCGAGACATGATGAATGGAATACTAGAATAAAAGTTCTAAAACTACCTAGATCAATTTTACGAGTTAAAATACCTTAAAAGAAACGTCTGCATTGTTGAAAGTCTGGTGACCTTTTGTATGTCATTACTTCGACTGGGTACGCTTGTTAATGCAGCACGAGTAGAATCTTACAAAACACGCATTGAAAAGATGAAAATTCATAAATAGGGAAATATGTCTTGATATCAATTTTGCTTTTTAAATCACAATTATTTTAACTACAAAAAACACCGCTTTAGTGACTCTCCTCGAGGTGCTTAGCATAAGCAGCCTCGTCCATCAACGAATCCAGGGCAGACACATCCTCGGCCTCAACCTTGATAAGCCAGCCCTCGCCCTCAGGATCCTTTCCAAGATCGGCAGGTGTCTCAACGATAGGATCGTTGACCTCGACGACAGAACCCGTCACGGGAGAGTTGATGTCAGAGGCGGACTTGACAGACTCGACGCTGCCGAAGGACTCGCCCAGGGTGGCCTCTTCGCCTGTGCCGGGGAGCTCAACGTAGACAACGTCGCCGAGGGCTTCAGCAGCGTAGTTGGAGATGCCAATTGTGCCTGGGGAAAATGTCAATTGGCGTTTGTTTGTTAGGAAGAGGATGGTTCTTCTTACAGGTCTTGCCGTCGGCAGCTAGGTCAACCCACTCGTGGCTCTCTGTGTATTTCCTCGCGAGGACTGGATCGTGTTAGAAACTCAATTGAGTTGATGCGAAAAGGGTTGAGACTCACGGTTCATGGAAACTGAGAAGCATCGTCGAGGAACAGCGTTGTTGACTCTGCAGGTAAAAGCAGCCTTGGGAGCTCGCAGAGCTGAAGATCGGAGCTTAGAAGCTGAAGCCCAGGCTTGACGAGCAAAGAGACCAGACATTTTGAGTGAGGCTGTGAGATTGGGCAAATGTGAATTTTTGGGGTGAACGGTGAGTACGAGTATGAGTATGATGATAATGATGATTTTAGCTGGCCCTCTCCCCATTTACTATCTCGCAGAGTCTCCCTCCCCCGTCTTCGGCCGCGCTCCGGTCGCCCTGGGACAAAGTACCTCGGAGTCACTGCCCGGCCCCAGTAAAGAAGGCGTTTGGTAGCGTCATCCGAGTTGGAGATGGGTGAGATGGGCAGGGGGTTATCAGGCCATCTAGGTACTTGAGTGTCTCCACGTGTGGAAGTAGAGGTACTTGTTATCTTGCCAAGAAAGTTGTCATGATGGGGCTATAATGGGGATGTTAGCCGCTGTATACAAGTATCCACTACTTGTATCTTTCACTGAGTCATGTACAAGATGATCCCCAGAATGGGAGCTTTGGCCCTGGAATTTTTGGGTATGCGGGGAAAGCTTTGAGATGGAATTCCGAGGATTGGATGTTCGGAGTTTGAGAACGGAAGATGAAATGCAGAAAGAATTTTATCATGTAATTTGACTCAATTGAGAAGGAGCATGTGATGGCAGGATTTGCATGGCTGTCCAACTCTCTTGGTTACGCGGATGCGGTGTACCGTCGCCCAAGTGAAGCAAAGCAAGGCATCATGAGAAGATAACATCAAAACATCAATTCATGATAATCGTGACAATGATGTTAATATGTGAACAATAATAACTTCAAATTTATTCCAAATCTGCTATGATAATACGATTTTCCAAACGCCTAAAAATGATCTGCTTTGCCTTCTCATCTAAAACATCATGACTTGAGCCAAGGCTGAGGGAATCCTCCAACCCACTCAGCAACCTCATCGCGCAGCGCAGCAATCTCCTTGACACTGGATCCATCACCAAGGTACTCCAGGAAGTTCTTTACGGTGCCGGGGTTCTTCGCGCCCTTGGCCTCAGCAGCCGCTCGCGCATCCTTATCAACCGCCGTGGTGATCTTCACACCGCGGTCCACAATGTCGGCCACGCGCTTAAAGTCCTCGGCGCTGAAACCCCGCGTCGTCATTGCGGGTGTGCCCAGACGGAGACCACCTGGCTTGAGAGCGGAGCGGTCGCCGGGGACCGTGTTCTTGTTGCTGGCTACGCCGACGAGCTCTAGGACGCGCTCCACGCGTGCGCCGTCGAGACCCTTGGGCTTGAGGTCCACGAGGACAAGGTGGTTGTCGGTGCCGCCGGAGACGAGCTTGTAGCCGAGACCTTCGGAGAGCTGCTTGGCTAGAGCTTGGGAGTTGGTGAGGACCTTCTCCTGGTAGTCCTTGAACTCGGGCGTCTGAGCCTGCTTGAGGGCGACGGCGAGAGCAGTGATGGTGTGGTTGTGGGGACCGCCCTGGTGGCCGGGGAACACAGAGGCGTTGATAGGGCCCTCGAGGTCGTACATGATCTGCTTGCCCTTCTTATCTGTGCTTCGCACGCCCTTGCGGTAGAAGATCATGGCGCCGCGAGGTCCACGCAGGGACTTGTGGGTGGTTGTAGTAACGATATCGGAGTCCTCAAAGGGCGTTCCGATAACACCGGCAGCAACGAGACCAGAGACGTGAGCCATGTCGGACAGAAGATACGCGCCAGCCTCGGTAGCGATGGCGCGCATGCGCTCGTAGTCAATGAGACGGGAGTAGGCAGATGTACCAGCGACGATGACCTTGGGGCGGTACAGCAGGGCATTCTCGCGCAGCTTATCGTAGTCGATCAAACCCGTCTCCTCGTTTAGTCGGTAGGGGAAGGTCTCGTAGTACTTGGAGATCATGGAGATCTTCTTTCCAGGGATCTGATAGCCGTGGGAGAGATGGCCTCCGTGAGGGAGGTCAAGGCCCATGATGCGGTCATGGGTGTTGAGGATGGCCGAGTAAGCGTAGAGGTTGGCGGGAGATCCAGAAAGAGCTTGAAGGTGTTAGCATTTGTCTTGGCCATGATCATCTTGGGACTTACGTTGAACATTGACACCCCACTTCTCAGGGTCAAGACGGAAGGTCTCGAGAGCTCTTCTTTGACAGAGTCGCTCAGCCTCATCAATGTGTTCATTGCCACCGTAGTATCGTGCTCCGGGGTAGCCCTCGGAGTACTTGTTTTGCATAACACTGCCTAGGGCATCGAGAACTGATCGCGAGGTGAAGTTTTCGGAGGGGATGAGGTTGATGAAGTGGTTCTGGCGCTTCTCTTCCTACAATGGGGTTAGGTGAGGCCAATTGGGATATGGGCAGGATGACATACGCGCTTGAGAATGGCGTGGATTTCAGGGTCGCCTTGTTCGAGGTCTGCACCGAGGAGCTGTAATGATATTAACTATTGTTGGAGTATAATTTGGTTCAAGATTTCTCACATCTGTCTTTGAAGCAAATGTCCTAGTTGAGATACGAGTAGCCAGAGAAGGCTTGCTGCGAAGGCATTGCTGCCGGAGGACCCTCATGTTCATCATGATGGCTGTGAGGAGGGGGGGTATCTTGTCAAGCTGAAAGAAAACGAAGTATAAAAAAAAGAGAAAGATGGAATTACACACAACAACTCGTGAACAGTCAACTTCAAGCTAGAGCAGCCCAAGATCTAATAAGAGAGTCCGAGCCAAAGCTCACACTCGCCGCACTTCGGCTCATGAGTTCCAGGGACCGGAGCATGAGATTGAGACGGCGGTACGTACCTCGCCGTCATGTCACCGAGTCAATCTTATCAAACGTCACTGAGTCGAGATCTGGCCTACCAAGACCCGGGGGTTCCACATGATCCCTCGGAGGGTTATCATGGAGGGCCGGAAGTGAGTTACCTGGAGGTACATGCTTTTGACTAGTTTCCTAATCTCAATCTCTGTTGCAAGCTAGAAACGAGTGGCCCAAGATTGACTCGGTGAAACACTGTAGGGTAACTCAATATTATTTCCGTTATGTAAACTAAACTAAACTAGACTCGTCCAGTCTAGAAGCTCATTCTCGAATCTCCGTGTCGCGGCTTGGATTCCCCCACAAACAAACTCCACTTTCTCACGGCGCGGTACTCGCTTATTCCGGAGCCACGATCCGATTCACGGCCACTCGCTCTTTGTGTGTTCCTCTGCGTCTGGGTCTGGTGACCTATTCGTCTACGCTTTAACCGCGCCTCTATTGTACTTTTATTTTTAATATTTTTTTATTTCCTTGTCCTATACCCTACCCCCCGTTGGCAGTGTCCACACTGCGCGGTGGCGTCAGATGCCACCGAACCCCTCAAGCTCAGTCTCAGGCTCAAGCTTAAGCATGCGTCCTATGCCTATAATTCGAAGTAGGACGGGCTGCTTTACCTGTAGGAAGCGCAAAAAGAAGTGTGACGAGAGGTAGACTATTCCTGTTGCAATTTCCCACTTTTCTTTCCCATGGCCAGTGAATGAATTCTTGACTTACGTGATCCCATCTTGTAGTAAACCAATCTGCAGCGGTTGCAAACGCAATAAGCTCGAGTGTGTCTGGCCTGAGCCTTCGTCTGTCCCTGCGCCTGCTAGTAACTCATCGTCCACATCACGCCCTTCGCGGCCTTCGTTTGGTGCTGCCTCGACGAGTTCCCAGCAGAGTCTGTCCTCGCTGCGTCGTCCTGGTAGTCAGGACCCTGACTCGGTGAATGACCCGGTACTACAGGACCCGGCGCCGGAGGAGGACCGAGCTGTTGCTGAGCACCCTGGCGGACCCCAGAATGACGACAGTCCTCCCGTGTCTGGGGATACCCACATGATCGATGTTGATGGTGATGAGTGTGAGGATACTGAAGTCGAGGCTGTCGTGAATGATGTTGTTGACCAGCCTTCCCCTTCATTGTCGTCTACCTCATCAGACTCATCAACCGTCGTGCCGGCATATGACATCGACACCGCCAATGCCCTCACACTAGCTCTACCTCCCTCCTTAGAGGGCGGCCTACCACTCAATGGAGCCATCACCATGCCAATGTCCATGCTACCCGAGCAAGGCCATCAGTCATATGAGCTTCTTAGTTACTACCTTGCCCGAACAGCCAACAGTATGGGCAACGGATCCACGGACGTGAATCCATTCATCGCCAAACTCATCCCCTTGGCCTTCTCAAAGCCTCTTGTTTTACAACTCATCCTCGCACAAAGCGCCGCACATCGTCAAGCGTCCGCGGAGCGGCATCCTAGTGATGAGATTGCTCAGAGGTACTATACCGACTCATTGCGTATGTTCAGAAACGTCGTCGATGAATATGTTTCCGGCAATGCTGAGAATACTCTCGTCTTGACCGTCGGGAGTCTTATCATGTGTCTGACTGAGGTATATATCGCTCAATGTTTGCCGTGATCATTGACTAATGTACTTCAGGTTGCCAAAGGAGACATCCACGGTACCATATTCGACCATTTAACAGCGTCCAAGTCATTAGTGAGCACGCTGCTCACGGGGTCGCAAAACTTATTATACGATGACTTGCCTGACTTTCTTATCGAGTATTACATGCACATAGCAGCTACAAGCATGATCTCAATCGACCCCCAGTACAACTCCCAGTCGCTACTCAGCCCAGACATAGAAGTCCGGGCCAGAAACCTAGTCGCAAGGAAATATGTCGGCCAATTATGTGGGTGCTGGCTTGAGATTCTTATCCTCATATGCCAGATCTTCCACCTCGGCCAGACCATGTCGTCGTCAACTGTCGACGGAGAAATCTCACCGAGTCCCGACAACGTTGTCAACTTCGCCTTTCTCCAATCCCAAGTAATGGGCTTCTTCCCAGACCCTTCCGTCAGCCCTTACACACGCCTAGCTGGTTTAGTCTGGAAGCAAGCCGCTCTGTTATACCTGTGGACAGTCCTCGGCAAACCCCACCAGCAACCTGACGACAGCTTCCAGCGAGCTTTGGTAGAGACTGCCGTCGCGGAAGCCATCACACTACTCGACCAATTCCCGGCAACGGTGAGAATAAACACGAGTCTCTGCTGGCCACTCGCCGTCATCGGGTGCAGCACGTCCGACCCCACAGTCCAGCAGGTTTTGAGAACGCGGCTGCAGACCATGCTGGATACTATCGGGTTGGGCAATATGAGGCAGACTTTGGTGCTGCTAGAACATATCTGGGAGCAGCCGCCGGAGCAGGTCAGCCCGTGGATGCTGTGTAGGGCGATGCGTGAGCGTCAGATTTGGATCTCTTTTGCGTGAAAGAACACTGCCATTCTTAGATACCCGCCTCGTTATATACATTTAGAGTCCGAGGGGCACTTAACAAAACACCTCCGTATGTCTTTCTAGTAGAAACTCCCAGATCTTTGCCGCCACCAGAAGCCCATCATGATCCGCCCTCGCCCTCGTTATACCCTCCTCATACATCTCCTTCGAGAATATCTGCAGCGCATATCTCGACTGCATAATCTCCTCCATGATAAAGTCGTCAAATTCCGGGTGGGCCTGGAAAGACAGGATACGACCAGGGCTGTAAAGACCTTGCACTTCACATCGCGAGCTGCTGCCCAGACTGACCACACCTTCGGGGACTTCTAGGACTGCATCTCTGTGCATTTGATGGAGGCCCTTGAACAGTGTGTTAGACAGCTTTCGTGATACGGTTTGGCTGAGTCTTACAAGTGACGGGACGCCCAAGAGCTTTTGGCCGGTTTCGTTAAGGTTGATTCTGTCGACGCATACTTCCCAACCTCCAGGGCTCACTGCGACCTTTGCACCCAGCGCCCTTCCGATGATCTGGTGCCCGAAGCAAATTCCCACGATGGGCTTATCTGGGATTGTGTGAACCTTCTTTACATATTCAACAAGCTTCAAAATCCAAGGATCATCAGCAAACGACGTATGTCCTAAATCATTAGCTCAGCAATATATGAATATTAGAAACAAGACCTACTGCTTCCAGTCAACAAAAGCCCATCAACGTCTTCTGGGTTCGGGTATTCCTGAGCCGTGACGACATCCCATTTACTAAGCTCAAGGCTCAGATCTTTCACCTTAGAAGCTAATGAATCATCCTTCAAGCCCTTGGAAAGAAGATCGCGAAAGACTTCTGCATAAGAGCCTCGCTTTTGGACGAGGGAAGGAAGAGGCGTGTCGCACTCTAGAACAGCGAGGCGGAAGGTACGTGTCATTGTAATTGTGTAGTATAGTGAGTGCAACTTCGAAAAAGGATAATCTGTCAAAAGATTTATTTTCCCTGTTCGCAGCGATCTTTATCGCCTTATATCTCTACTCCGTATAGCTACCCAGAATCCTCATGTGACCGCTTTTGTGATACTGGCGGATCGTCAGCTTATCGGGCTGTTATTACCTGTTTCGGTCCGCGGTTGTAAGTTAGCCGCGCTTGACACCGTCTCCACATGGGCTTCACAATATGGTAATAAGCTTGAATGAGGCAAATTGTGAGACAATCCTTGAGATAAGGTCTGACAATTTATCTCGTATAGTGAGAAAGTATCTTTATACGAGGCCGGCAGAATCGGAGTCAAGCTTTGTTGGTGAGATTGATGCCAAAGATATGACAAGAGGTAATCTGGGATATATTAGATCATGCTGTTGTCAGACAATAATAAGATCTTAGGAATGAATTCAAGTTCTATTGTAACATATCAGAGATTCTGTATCATGAGGCGAAGGTCGGTGGTCAAGAAGTTACTTACGGTTCTAAGCATCAAAAGTAATCATTTATTTAAGAAGTTAGAGTATTATTAACGCCGACTGTAGGTAAAACAGTAGTTTGTCTCATGGTATACGAAAACAAACCGGAATTTCCTGGTCATTCGGAAGATATCCAAACTGACGAAAGACTATCCTCAATTGTCATAAGCCGAGAACTACAAGTTTCGCAGGTCAAGATTGCAGCTGAAGCTGCGCGTCGGCACCTTTTGGGTCTTTCTCATGACCCTTTCCCGTCTTGCGAGATCGATTGGTCTCTTGAGGGCAAATGGCTCTACCGCGTAGTGGGTGCTCCCTACCATAGCTCAAGATAAATCTCGCTACTGCCCGGCATCACGTAAGTTATCTTGCCGCCGAGTGAGTTGAGCCACCCTCTTCAGAGGCTGACCATTCCCCTTCCCAACCACCAACGCCAGCTGTTCAAGCCTCTGAGATGGAACAACCAGTAGAGGTGATGGAAATCGACACCGATTTCCAAGCAGAAAGAGCCATCAAGACCACGAATTCTGCTACGAGGCAAGGGGATGGGTAGTCCCTAGATACAGTCCCGTGCAATGGTCACGACACGAGCTAACCATAAATATATATAATAATTGAAGTACTTATATAATATTATTATAGAATTATATAAAATAAAGATAGTTTATTACAATTTATATAAACTGATATAAAATGACATTAGTTTATTGTAGTTTACATAAAATGGTTCAAAATAAAGAGAATTTAGTATACTTTATATAAGATTATATAGAATACATAAAGAAGAGAGGAACTTATCGGAACTTGTGCACACCTATTGTCACAACCACCAAAAGGGAGCGCTGGAGAAGTTGGGGCAGGGGGGGCAGGTCCTGGCTGGATGGTGACAGCCTCAGTGTCTGGGAAAACCACCGGCTTGGTTTGATCCCATTGGACACCCTCCAACTCAGAATTCGGTGGTACAGGTGCAGATTTCGTACTCAGGGGCGGGAATAGCTAGAGTTGGTAGCTGGGAAGGGAAATGGTTAGCCCTTGGAGAGAGGGGGGATTCTGGCTAGGCTCAGTGTCTGGGAAAACCACTGGCTTGGTTTCATCCCATTGGATACTCTTCAACTCAGAATTCGGTAGTGAAGATGAAGATATCATGCTCAGGGGCTAGATTTGGTGTAAAAACGGCAGGAAGTCTGGCGGAACGACATGATTGATAGATAGTATGGAGGGTTGCAGGTAAATTTGGTAGGAACTCCTAGCTTGGAAATGAACTGGTTGGCTTCAATTTCAGGATTATGAACTTGTATGTCCTTTTTCATTCTAGGAAGATACTACTTAATTGTACTGTAACGTCTTGTCTGTGTCGTGAGGAAGGAGCGATCATTTTGGTAGGTACCCGCCCGGTTGGGACTTCGAAGGGAAGGAGCGTTCTGTACAACCCAGCCTCAAGTTCTTCCCTATGGTCCAGAGCAGGAACATCACCATGAACCTATTCTTCAGAATGATAGGTGATATTCGGAGTATTTCAATTATACAAATTAAGTTTGATACGTCGGAATTGGGAATTAGTTTTGGATTCCCTTTCATTCTGACATCTTCATCCTAAAATCTAACACAAGACTAACTCCGTCTTCGGAACTCCTGAGATATGGCTCACAGCCAAATAGTACAAACTTAACACTGTTGAAATTATCGCTAGAGTGAGCTTTAATTTTCCTAAACGGAATTACTCATAGCTGTGAAAGTCAAATGGCTTCCAGTATGTCTCGTTTAGTAAGAAACTCATCAATTATCACCAGATTATGTTCTTTACTTTTCACCAAACCGATACCGCTCTCTTCAAGAACCTCGGTCGTCTCCTCCCCCTTTATGTGTTCATGTAACCAGTGATGTGGGTCACGTTTACGTTGAGGCTATAATGTTGGCAGCCCTTCTTTCTATTCACTGTTACTTGACAGATTTGTGCCCAACGTCGAGAACAGTGGAATAAGGGAAGACGCTACTGGCAAAGGACCAGATGAAGAGCTCGCGCAGGCGCAGGTCATATTTCGTTATTAGTTTTTCCATCCCATGCGGACATTGTTAACTTCATGCGCCTGGCTCGATCACTCCCTTTGTGTATCAAATTCCTTGAGGGCACAGCTAAGTCCGTTGGGAACTTGGAGTGGTCGTTGCCTAGCCCAGTGGGGGAAACAGACAGTACCCCTCACCAAAAGTTTCTTCAAGGCACTCAACATGCTTCAACTCATCAACTACGCCCAAGGAGTAACATTCTCGCGAGTCACAAAAGCAAGAGCAAGTAGCATAATGCCTGTATCATGAACAACACCATTAAGTCATATTCAGGAAGAGTGTGGGAGTGTGTGAGCAGAGTAGCCAGTACATCGGGTAATGGAAGAAAGGGGTGGCGTATGAGAAGCTGTTGGTACCACCTTCGTTCAGCGCGCCTGCGAAAAGGAGAGGGAAGATACCAGTGTTATCACAAGTAAACGGACCGGCACCTTACGGCCGTCTCACCTGGTGTCAATAGTAAGACCACCGCTGAGCAAGGCCGAGATTCGCAGACGATCTGAATGGTGTGGTTGCGGTAGGTTCTATATGAAGGATTCCCTGCGGTTGGAACCCGTATTCTCGAGGTCGATGAGGATGAAGCTGTTATAGATTAGGTATAGTCTTGCTCGTATTGGTTGTGGTCTCAGCCATGTTAGTAACCTAGCTTATGGCCGACGTCCTCAGAGTACTCGACGATGGTCGACATGATATAGTCATTATAACGAGCAACATTGAAGATGATCTCAACGACCTTGGTGTCTCTGTGCTGAGTGAGCAAAAGGCCTCAGACACACACGAAATGAGACAAACAAAGAACTAAAGGATAGTCAGGCTACTAAAGATCAAGAATGGACGGATGTGGCACCCTTCGAGGCTATCGTAATATGTGCACTCCCTGACATCAGATTAGAAAATACTGGCTGTGGCAGGCAAGGCGGCCAGAACACCAACAGCCTGGTCAAGAGTCAAGTCAAATGGTAGGACAAGGAGGTATTGATGGGTGACGCAGATGAACTTGAGGAATATGGCACCATCTACGGGTCGATCCCACCAATTCCCACATACGTGGAGAAATAGAGGTCTAAAAAGACCGGCGATAACAATAAAAATACCCATGATATTGAAAGCAAGGATTCGGCCAAGGCAATGAATGGTGATGGGTCGGACGTCAGGGCCAGTAACCAGACCAGCGTACTTTCTTTATCGTGGCCTGGGTGTCTGATAAAGCTCTTAAGGGCGTTTCCCTCGTCGCTATTTTCATCTCATTACCTATGAATGTCACTGGCCGTATTCTTGTGTTTGGGTGAGATCGTTCCCAAGCTCAATCGGTATTCGCAAATCGCTTGTCTCGTCAACTCTCCTCCAGCAATGAGCCGTCTGAGGACACTGGCCTACAAACTTACGGCAATAAGGCTTCCGCTTACTGTTTAACCAAGACCTGCTGTTGCGAGCTCGGGCTGACTCGCACGCGAGGGATTCCAATTACTAGAAGTAAGTCAATCCCAAAGTCATAGACCTAGTTTCGCCGTTGTCTCTCGGTCGAAGCCTGTCCGCCAGATATAAATATCCCCTTTCAAACTGTTAATTCTTAATAAGAACAATAAGCCTTTGTTCAAAGATATTCTATGAAAAGTAAGCATTAAGATCGCAGTGGTTCAGTTCCACTTCGCAAGAGTTAGGACTTGATCGATGGTGCGAACAGTCGATGTAAGAAGTAGTGATCAACAAAGGCAGCCCAAAAACGTATATTCGTGAAAAAATGGTATAAACATATTAACAGATCCCATTCGTGTCATTCCATCTCTCTTATGTCGTAACGTGATCATCTCATAAGTCGTGATGTTGCAGTGGCGTACATATAATACCCAGACTCCAGAACCCCATCCAAATTGTACCAACTTTCGTCATTTACATCGATGCAGCGCATTCGTTGATCGACATACATCCAGGCGAGGGTTCCTTATCGCAAAGATTTATCGACATTGCAATTGCTGGGGCACTTAGACGTAGTACCGAGTCCCACGGTCCGATCCATAATATCCCGGCGACCGTCCACGGCGATGACTGCGAGATCTCGAGTCCCGAACAACAATAGGAGGAGGCGCAGATATACTCGATCGATGCGACCGTCTGCTCCGAGAGCGATGATTATGCGAGTGTCTCCGAGGCTGCTCCTCCTTGTAGTGGTACCACTTCTCCCGCTCCTGAGGCGGCGCGCCAAGATTGAGACACGAGCGAACGATCCAGAGAATAAGAAGAAAACCAGCGATAGAACCAATCACGATTCCGGCAATTGCACCGCCGCTCAGTGTCTGCGCATTGTTGCCGCCGTCGCTGGCCGTGGTAACTGTGACGGTCTCTGTGTTTTGCCGCGCTACCAAGGTCGGAGGCAGTGAGAGCGTGGGTGAGGCGAGGGCTCTGGCGAGGATGTGACCCAAGCCCAGATCTTGTGGGGAGAGCGGAGCCATTGAAGCTTATTTTACTTTTATTGCTTTAAGTGACAGCGAAAGGGCAAATGCGATGAACAAGAATGGCGCAAACTGGTCAATTGGGTTCAAAGAGGGGAATCGCTGGCAATTTAAACAATTAGACACTCCAATTAAGAGTGATTTTTTAACCAAACCTAATTCCAACCAAGAATGGGAGGCTGGGGGAATAAGAATGAACTGTAAATGAGAGCTTTTGAACGTCATAATATGTTCATAGCGTCTTGTCATCACCGATCTCAGCGTCTCATCCGTGTAAAAGACTTTCTTTTTTCCCCGCTCACGCAAGATCAATTAACCTAATCCTGGGCCTTGGCGTGTCCTGTCTCGGCTACGCTGCTGATCTTGGATAAACAGCAATCAGCTGCAACCACATGAGACACACCAGCAACCCATTACAAAGCTTCCCCTCGTGGCGATTTGGGGCCGTCCCTCTCAATGACGTCGTTTGGCAGTGACAACTTTAGCCAACCCTCCTCTTCAACTGTTTTCTCAAAGCCCACGGGCCACACACATCCTTGCTTGTTTCGAGCTAGCTCGGCACTCAATTCAAGAAACTTGGTCCTAACAAAACGGCAGTGCCTGGAATTTGTTCCAAAAAGCGAGGAGTTTTTGTTACGGGTGGGTTGTTTCATTGGTTGGTGTTGGTCAATTGAAAGCCTCGGCGGAGATGGGAAAGAGAGCATCCACATCCACATTCACTCATGCGAATCAGCTTGTGTCGTGCATTGATCCTAGTGTTATTCAAGGCTTGTTAATTGGGTACTGCCGAGGTTCATGCTGGTTTATTCTCCTGCCGAAGGATCCGGTGTTGAGAATTAGTCTTTATGTGAGGTGGTTGGTTTGACTACACGTGAAGATTCTGGCAAGAGTGGATAGATGTTCAATAATATGACTAAAGCTTATACATGTGACTATGCGAATCCTAGATAATCACAATCGTCTGTATTCAGGTATATGTTGCTCTTTTACCGTCTGCGTCCAAGATTGTCTTGCAGTTAGGGCTAGACTTGAGAACTGAGCAGAAATCGTAAGATTGTACATCATCAACAGCTGTAGCCAGATCGAACTAATGCCAGCTTTCTAGTACGTGCTGTTTCTCATGTAATTTTCTGATGGTAGACTTTTGATGTTTGTAAAGTCACATAATTCGAGAACGGTTTACAGATTGGATGGGATGGTTCTCCAGGTCACATCTCCCGCCTACATAGCCCAGGTCTCGAGATTAATTCAAAGATCTGACGATGAGGATATTCTGCATGTATAATCATCCCTGAAGGTCTGGAGATTCAAACGTGAAATCCATAACACGTAGTACACGCGAGGTACAACTCACATGTCTGATGCTCGTACTATATAAGAGGTAAACTTGAAGAGTCACTGGTAACAGGGTATTTGCATACCTCAGATTAAATGCTCGTCCCATGCCTGGATCATCCATCAATTGTTCGAATTGCCTGACAAAGTCTTGTATGCCACGACCAACAAGCTTCGTCTTGCCAGCCATGAGGATTCCTTTAATGGAAGAGATAACATTATCTAGATCTACTGCCCTCAGAAGCATGAGTAAAAGCCAAGAGTTTTATATATTCTTAAAGGCCCATTCATACATATCCTCCAGTCTTTATGGTAGCATCGATCGGATGTAGCCATATACTCCTAATAATCAAGGACTTGATTACTGAGCTCCTTGTATCGTGGCCAAGTAGCACGAAGATTAAAGTGGCCTCCTCAAGCTGCTTGTAATTATAGCAGCCGCACAAAAGTTCCGATAATTTCCTATACTAAATTCTACCTAAGTTCAAGGAAATATAATAAACTCTTCTAATTTTATGTAAGTTGTGTAATTTTATCAAAGCTCTTCTGCTTACAAAGAGCAAGTTATGAAGAGAGGAATTTTTCCACTTCGGCTGTCGTAGACTACGCAATGTTGTTCAGATATTTTTGGATAACTTCGATGAATTTGAAATTGCGTAGATTTGCCGTAAATATCTAACTTGTTTTAATGTACACCATTGATATGATAAATCAAGGATTATGCTTCTTTGTTTCCTCTTCAGGACTAGAAGTGCATGTAGTTTCGGCCATCGATGCACCCTCGAGAGTGGCACCGTCCATACTCATTTCAATAAGAGGGCCCTTATAGTGCTTCCTTCCATCAACAATCCAAGTAACAACAGCAATAAGAAGGATGACTCCAAACGCAGCAATGCAGTAATTCATGTTGGTGGCTGTAATAGGTAGCTCGGGTGGGAACACGAATAGGACGGTTGTCAGGATGGCCCAGGCGATTCCGACAAGACTGCAAACCCATCTGACGGGTGTACTGAGCTTGAAAGGTCGATCCTCGGGAAGGAGGTTTCCACCACGGAGAAGATGGATAGCTGGGGGAATTGCATAAGTGACGCCTTTGAAATGTTAGTTGATTCTACAACGTGATCTCAGGGGAACGAAGAACTTACCTAAAGCAACGACCGAGGCCGCAGTGATGGCATTGAAAGCGCTAGAACTTCCCAGAAGAATGAGGCCGAAAACAATAACCCAGCCTGTAGTCCACAGCAGAGCGTTCAGAGGGACTTCGAGCTTGTCGTTGTACTTCGCCCAAACGTGGCTGAATGGGAGTCCTCGATCACGACTGAACGCATAGGTCATACGCGCGCTGGTAGTCATAATAGCTGTGGCAGTGAAAACCATGCATACAATCGAGAAAACGATGAGACAGATACTTCCGGCCTTGCTACTGGTGGCATCGAAGTACATCTGCAGAAGTGCGCCTGCAGGAGATTCGATAACATTCTGAACGTCCTTCAGAACGAAGAGCAGGCACGACAGGAAGATGAACCCCGATGCCATTCCAATTAGAATACACCAGATCATGATTCGAGGTCCTTCTTTGCGAGCATTGGGGATCTCCTCGATCATATGGGCCGCGGCATCGAATCCTTTTAGCATGTATTAGCTCTAGAATTACCACGGTTATCGAAATAAAGTACGAACCAGTTAACGCGAACGCCCCTTGCAAAAGCCCTAGCATCCAGGATACACCATCAGGCCATCCGACCTCGTTGATGAATTTCCCGTAGACGAATGCGCCGCTTTGGTAGTCGGGGGCGGCGCAGGCCAGGACAGTGATGCTGATGATAACGAACCCCGAGATACTCCACAAGAACGCGGCTTTGTTAAAAAGAGGAAGAAGACGTGTAGCGAAAGCGTTAATTAATAATGCGATAAAGGTAAAAGCCAAGTAGATCAAAAACTGGTGCCATGACTTGGCTTCGTAGGTCGGGTGCATGAAGGTGATGGAGTCCATGACAAAGGTACTCCCCAGAAGCGGTGCCGTAGCCGTCAAAACCACATAACCAGCAGCATTGATCCATCCCGTAACGTAGCTAATACCCCTCGACCACTTTGGCCAAGCGAGCAGCGCAGCCCAGTGATATTGGCCACCGGCAGTTGGGTAGGCAGACAACATCTCCGCCAGCGGAGCAGCCAGGCAAAGATTGCAAATACCAGCGACGATAAGACCCCAGATAACAGAGCTAGGTCCACCAGATGGCAGAGCCAAACTGATGGATGCCGATAGAGCCGTCCATGTGTTGAGGATGGCAAAGGCGAGACCGAGGAGAGAGACCTTTGAGAAGTTTCTCTTCAGCTCTTGTTTATGGCCGAGTTGTTCGAGGGCAGCTGAGTCATCGATATTGACGTTTTTGTCACGTGGGGTTTGCTGGTTCTCCATGGTGTCTGGCGTAACGATGATAAACTCGGAGCATGACTTTCTGGGGAACACTTCTTGGAGAAGCAGGTATTTATTTAAACTCCCCCATTGTCAGGCTAGACTGCAAACTATCTGGTACTCACGGCGATCCCCAGACAGCGCGTATCTCTGTGTTGCCCGTTTAGCGCATTGAGAAACGACGTAAGTCATTGCGGTTGCGTAACAAATCTTTCACTCTTCTTCTCTCTCAGTATGACGATCCACACGAGCAGATGACGTTGTGGGGAATCTTGCTCCGGGCCGGGGGAGAGCCTTATCTACTTTTGTTCTAGAAACTGTTCGGGCTGATATTGCGTATCGGGATTGGACAGGTTTTATTCCCTGACACGGCAGTTCGGCGACATGTTTTGTGTCTTGAAGGGCGTGAATGATTCGTTCAACAGTCGATCAGGTGAGATTGATAGATAAAGTGATAATTATGTTGCTATAGATGTCGTATCATGCTGTCGAGGCCTGTAAAGTGATGATAGATAGTTTGTCTTATCATTTCTCCATCTTTCTCAGTGACATTCAGCGGTCCGCTACGGGGGTACAGCTGCTTCGGAGCCGATATTAGGACCCCATGTTCCGGAATCAGTGGGCAATGGTGCTACGCAACTTTCCATTGCCTATGCGCCCTTATTTAGGCATGGTCTATCGAGAAACTATTCCGTCTTAAAACGGCTTGAAACATACCGTGGGCAGATAAATTCCACGCTTTCGGGTACGCGGCTCAGCTACCAATGTCAGCTAAAGTACCCATGTATTAAATTAAGCAATGATTAGAATCAGCAGATATGAGAGAACCAACTCTAACTAGCCCCAATAATTTAAAGATAGACCTGCAGTCCTTTTTTATCGTAGTGGGACAAACTCCAATCCGAAGCTTATAACCATGACTTGTCGGTATTGTTCATCCAACTCCCGATATCAATTTGCGGCTCTGAACCCATCCTGGTCCGTGCTAACCCCGTAAATTTGATCCGACCTAACCGAGTTCGCCGGTCAAACCGGCTTCTGTAGCAAAGACGTTCCTGTTTCACAGCCTTTGCCAGGAGAATCAATGACCGGTAACGACCGGCTTCTGCTCAAAGGGGTTTCCGTGCCATGTGGGATTAATCGACTATTAAAGAGGGTCTCAGTGGCGACGCTCTCGACTGTTGAAACTCTCAGCTCGAATCCCCAGTTGAACCCCGTATGGAGAAGGGATTTCATTACGTTAAGAAATCTACCAAACTGGAGATTTTCCAAAGAACTCCGCGATATGCCCCGCGACCCTGAGGGGTTTTTCCCCAGCCGTTTTAATTCTTGGGGATTTGTATTGAGTAATAGAAAGTGAGTGTTCCACAGGGATACCATGGAGATTGGCCGTCGAGTCGTAGGCGCGCTCGATCGAGATGATCAGATAGAGTGCGGCTACAGTTCTAAGGTTGTAAATTTGTAAAATTGGGGACATTTAAGCGTGTGAATAGATTTATTTTGGGGGCACGATATTACATCTAAGCCTCTGTCATTTATGCCAAGCTATCTAAACTATCGGTCTCGTTCAATGTTGAGGCTCTGCTAATTATCCGCATTGCCAAGACGGGTAGCCCTGCAGGATGGGACAAAGCCACCGAAATGCTGTGCACGACACGACGCTCCAATTGGTCCAGCACCTGAGAACCTTTGGGAGAACAAGAAGTAGCATACCATAGCGATATCTATTGAGGTCATGTTAAGGTAAATGCTAGTTCAAAACTGATGTTTCCAGATTGTTAAAAATACGGCTTAATCTCCTGTAAAACGATACAGGGTAAGTCTTCGGCCAACAGCTTCAAGGGGTACCCAGACAAGAGATTACAATGACCTGATGCGTTGGCTATCTTGGTGGAGATGATTGAAAACAAGAACGTACAATACAAGTCTTGCAATTGAAGTTTGACGCCTACTGCACAGACATTGTTGAAACTCGTAAACACTAGAGATCATGGTTCTGGCGTCTTGTTAACACCGAAAAGGTCACTTGCTCACTCCTTGGTGGAGCCATGCTTTTGTGGACACGGGAAAGCCCGTTTTTTCTCACCGTCAGGGAATATCACATACAAATATCTTTTTTTGACACCCTCTACCATCACAATTAAACCCGGTCTTGTGGCCTAGTTGGTTATGGCATCTCCTTTACACGGAGAAGGTCCCCGGTTCGAGCCCGGGCGGGATCAATCTTTTGCTATTGTGAGCAGTGCTTTCTCTTTTTTCATGTCTTCATCTTTTTTGTTTTACTTCGTTTATTCATTGATTTTTTGCGGCGAAAGCCAAGCCTTATCCGTTTTCTTAAATACCCGTATTGTGTAAGCTTAAAGCTCATCACAAATAAAGTAAGATTATTAACATTACTTGTTCTTTTCTACTTTAATTAAAAGTTTAGTCATAATAGTTCTAGGTTTATCTTAATTTCTAGTTATTTATAAGTTTAGTTCTAAAAGTTATTATGATAACTATTAACTACTTCTTCAAGTTACAAGAGTTAACTATAGTTTATTAGACTAAGGTAAAATCTAATAAAAGCTGATAACTAATATTACTTATTCTCATCTGCATCTATCTCAGCTCAATGGTTCCCAATTTATCCAATTCCCACATCCTTAACGGGTTCGGTTCTGAAAGTAATTATACTGCTCATCAACCATTTCAATAGCCCTCGCAGTAGCCTCATCCAAGTCTTCCTCTGGGAGACCAAGTACCTTGTTCGCCAATTCATACTGAGCCTCAAAGTTGCCATCACCATTGGGATAGAAAGTCCGGGCGTACATGGCCATGGTGAAACCTGAGTAATCGCCACTCTTCAAAAGTTTCATACCACGTTCCCATCTTTCTTTGGATCCCTCGTACTCAATCTCCCAGTCCTTGTCTGTGGTACCTGTCACGCGCTGAAGGCTGTCAAGCATCTGGCGTTGAGATAGGAGGAAGCTGGACATGAAAAGGGGCTTGTTTCGCCATTGAGAGATGGTGGTTGTTTTGTCGTTCTCGTCGTCGGGGATGACCTTTAGGCTTAGAAGGGCCGCGAATGCTCGACCGCATTGATCCCATGTTGAAGTGTTGATCTGGGTGTTGCCGTCGTCGTAGAAGGTAACCTTCTTCTTACCGTTGCTCAGGTCGAAGCCATACCATCCTGGTCCCTGAGCGACAGAGAACTCGTACCAGAAAGAGCAGCACATAGCAATCCATGAGGACACGCCAGCTGCCTCAATGGCTTCGAAGCCTGAGAGAACACCCTTGCCAGTCAAGTTCTCCTCGACCAGTGACTTGTTGAAAACGTTGACTCCAAAACAGTTGGGCATGATCCATGGAACACCCGCTTTGGCAGCCGCATAGATGATTTTATCTTGAGTTCCAGGAGGGGCGGTCACAGCCATGGAAATTGCAAGGAATTGCTGTCCTTTGAGAGCCTCAACAAGAGAACTCTCGTCATCGTAGTCGACTGTGACGACATGGGCACCTTCTGGGGCCTTGTTGGTGCTCTCCTTGCGAGTTATGGCGGTGACTGTATGCTTGCCAGTGGCAATGAGATATTTGGCGAGGTATTTGCCAACACTTCCACCAGCCTGCATTGTATTAGTTACGGATGGTATTGATAAGCAGTGAGACACTTACACCAACGATGGCGACTCGCTCGATCTTGTTGATAAAGCCCTCAGGCTGGTCCTTGGCGTATTGCTGAGACATTTTGAATAAGTGAAGTAGATACAGGAGGTGATGGTTGTAGTAACTGTTGGAGTTGTTGATGAATGAGAAGTGATGATGGTGATATTAATTGATAAACCACAAGACAAGAAGTACTCTTTATACTTGATTCTCCATCGTTGAACCTTAGTTCGTATTGCCCTTATTTTTCGGACTTCTTTTCTTAATTCCTTTGAGCCCCATTGTCAATGATGATATGGCGGACTTTGCAACTGCCGCCGGAGAGAACAATTACCACATTGGGTAAGTGGATCTCCGGTACGGCCCCGTACGTCTAATGGCCGACCTATCATAGCCCGTTGAATACGAAATGAGTTAAACCTCGATGTAGTACAAGAAATGCATGGTAAAGCTGAAAACGCGAGGCCCGAGTCAACTCCTTCGCTCTTTCGTTGTTCGGACTTGTCTCTACCCCGGTGTCGTGCTGTGGATCACGATGTTGCACCGAGAAAGACCGATAGATCCGTTGAACTGATTACCTTGCCTGCGTGTGTTAGCTAGGACCTGGATTTGTGATTTAGCGCGAATACCAGGGCAGTTGGCTGTAGGTCATATCTTGAGTATAAGAACTTTTCTAGCAAATAGTAGTGGTATGAATGCTGGCTTCGTTTGAATCATCTAGGGACTTTGGTAGTCTCAAATGCAGTTGCAAGGGTTGTAAAACGACACCACGTATCATTGATATATATGTGTAAAAAGTATCAAAGTCAAACAATCAAGTTGGCTTTCTCTATCGTAGCTTAGATATTCTGATATTATCAAACATATAGTAACCCTTCAGGATCAAACTTCTAGATTGAGGTACCATATGCCGCCAAATATTCAAACATAAATCCAGATCAATTTCCTATTACTTCAAGGATATACTTGCTATGGACCTGTGGTTCAGACCCAAACTCGTCTTTATAGAGTACTTGGATTGGCTTACTATTATGGTGGAATCTTACAGCCTTCGGAGGGGGTTAAATTTGCAGTGAATGACACCCAATGTGACAACCAATTTGACAACCAATTTGACATCCAAGGTGGCAACCAAGTCCATATGCGCCACCTCTTCTTAAATCAACATATCTGGCCAAACCATAACCAATGGCTATGATGCCATATGTATATACCATCCACGAATCCGTGATCCTCTAGAGTAAAACTACCAAGCCTCCTAGAGATTGCGAACCATCAATAAGTGAGCATATGAGCCTGCAAGCGTTGTTAATCGGCCCCCATATTCATCTTACTAGTACCCTCGACAGACTGTTATCCGAACCAAATCACTAATACACGAGATGTGGAATAGATAAGAGTACTTTGTTTAATTTGATTATCCGTCCTAAATAGAAACTCTAGCTTTGTCTCGCAGGATCCAGCTCAACCTTGTTCTTAGTAACAGCATCAATCTCCTCCATAATCTCAGGCGTAAGCTTATCAAGGATCTTGAGCGAAGCCACCGTCTCCTCCAGCTGCTCAGGCCGACTAGCTCCCGTGATAACACTGGTGACGTTGGGGTTCTTGAGACACCACGCAACAGCAAGCTGGGCCTGGCTGATGCCCAGCTTGTCCGCAATGGGCTTTAGCTGGCGGACCTTCTCGATCTCCTCCTCCCAGTCGTCGGTGCCGATGTGGCCGCGCATGAAGTCCGCAAAGGCGTCTTTGCTGGCGCCGAATCGAGAGTCCTTGGGTGGTTGGCCGTCGACAATGTTGTTGTACTTGCCGCTTAGGACGCCCATCTTGATTGGTGAGAAAGAGGTGATGCCTAATCCTACACGCTCGTAGAGGCGCTGGAATTGGCCCTCTACTCTGTCTCTGGCGAGGATATTGTAGAAGGGTTGTTCTACGACGGGTCCAATCATTCGTAAATCGCGGGCGATGCCGACCTGTTAGGTTGTAAGAATCTGATTCAGGTCTGGAAGCGGGTGACTTACAGCTTCAGCAATCTCATCGGCGGACCACTCTGAAGTTCCCCAGTAGAAAGCCTAATTGTTCAGTATTTTACTTGTCAGATCGATGCTCGTGGACTTACCTTTCCATTGTCAATCAGGTAGTTGAAGGCGCGTACAGTCTCCTCCATGGGGGTTAGTCTGTCCGGTCTGTGTGCGTACACAATATCGACATATTTTAACTGAAGACGCTCCAGAGAGGCTTCTAGGCCCTCAATTACGTGCTTTCTTGAGAGGCCGTGGTTGTTGACAAGGATCTCTCCATTGACAGCACCCCAGTTGATCTCTTTAAGCATATTAGCAGAACATCCCAAACCTCAAGTATGTATAAAGACTCACTTGTGCTGATTACCAAATCACTGCGCTTCCATCCGAAATGCTTGATGGCCTTGCCCATGACAATCTCAGCTTGACCAGCAGTGTAGTTCTCCGCGGTGTCGAAGAAATTGATACCCAAATCGTACGCCTTCTTCATGCAGGCAAAGGCCTCCTCATCCTCAGCATAACCTCCGTAGGTCATCCAGCTGCCGAGAGCGATGGCAGAAACATGTAGTCCGCTGCGCCCAAGACGGCGGTAGACCATGCCGGTATCTCTAGGTTCAGCCCAAGCCATTGTGATAGATTCGGCGATTTTGTCAATGAGTATTTTGTGTAATGTGAGATTTTCTACGCAAATTGTTCAGTAAGTAGTCGATGAATGTCCCTCGTCCGTTGAACTGCGGAGTAATTCTCGGAGAAGAGATCGGGTTGTGGAGATGGCTTACACCCGTACTTTGTGGATCGTTCCGACTTATTTGGTGAATATCTGTCTTCAGTAGAATATAACTGAGTGGATACACTTTATTTCTGTAGTCTCACTACCCTGAATCATATGGCGAGGGTAATACGGCTGCAAATGAGGTATTCCGACTATTCGCCGTCACTACTGTGGTGCCAATGGTTGACACGCAGCAGCTGTCTTACAGCGGGGAAGTGAATCGGCAGGGGTCTAGAATGGCGCAATGAGCTCCCTGTATCACACAATCTAAACCCCACTGGTTAGCAATGATCGAGACAACAAGGACATGCCAAAATCTTAGGGCCATTTAACAATATTTGAAGCAAAATGTAGACCAGACAGAAACTGAGTGCCTGAGTCATATTGAACTTTCGGTTCTCTTACCTAAAATCACGTAGACGTCTCTATTATCTGCCGCACTGCTTGCTGATCCTGCTCAGCATCGCGGGGCATCGATTCTAGCAGCATGCGAGTAAGCGGCGAGGGCGATCGGACAAGATAACCGAGGTCTAGAGGGGGCCAGCAAATCTGGGAAGCTTGTCCCTCCATGAACTGGTATGTTGGCATGGTAAGGTTTGGTTGCGCCGTGATGAGGTCCGCTGTGTCGTTGTAAGAAGCTTGAGGCTCAAAGACAACCGCATCGCCATCGGGCTCGAGCAAGCGACATGAGTTGAAAATCGCGTCCATTCTTATCGTGAGAAGGGAAAGTAGTGTTCGGTTGCCGCCTCGACATGATGATAGAATATCCCGCAATTGATGAAGGATCTGACCGGACTGCTCGTCTGGTATTGACTGCTCGCTTGCCATTGCGTCAATCACCGCCGTCGCAATCTCAAATGTCTTGAACTCCTGTCTAGCTGTGAGCTTGAGTTCTATACCAGGTCCAAATGACAAAGACTCACCAGTGTCGGTCCATGCGATTCGAGCGCAGTCTTCGGAAGCTCAGAGACCAAACCAAGAAAGTCCTTAGCGATGTCTATCGGATTCATAGCAGGAGTAACGATACCAAAGCGAAGGGCTGCCCGCCAGAGCACAGCGCGCATCCACTGACGGGTGACAAACATATCCGCACGCTGCACTTCATTGATCGGGCCCCAGTCGTCATTATCAGCCGAGTCGAGAAGCTTCTGCTGGAGCAACTCGAGACAGCTTTGAGCGACAGAGGCCATGCTAGGTATGTCTGAGTCGGCATCGAAATTATGGAGCAGCTCAAAGATGCCGCTTTGATCAAATACCCAAAATAAGTGAACCAGCTTGAGAAAAGCTGGGAGGACTTCGGCGCGGTCGTCGACGCCGCCGAACCAGGGGAATAAGATGTTTGGTTTAAGGACTATGGGGAGCTTGTGAAGAAGCGCAACACCTCTAGTCAAGTATTAATATGTGTTTGGATTGAATACGAGTCACATACCTCTCTGTAACGAACAAAAGCCAGAGGATCCGCCGGGAGACATGTTGATCGGCTTCTGAGAGCGAGGCGTACGTAGACTCACGATCGAGCCTCAATATTTGAGCCTGTGTGATGGCTTCACGCAAGTACACAAGCGACTTGGTGCCCCCAGGGGAAGCATTCTCGTGGTAAATATGAAGAAAGAAAGAAACCCGTAGCGCATCCAAGAGACCCAACGACTCGCTTAGGCCACTTGTCTCTGCCTCCTCCACTCTGGGCTGCCATGCAGTGTCTAGCTTCAGCTGGGCAATGGCAGCAAGGGCCACTGCATTAGCAAGACAGCGAGCTGCACCGCCTGCATTGGGATTGTGCCGTATCTGGCTCCCTAGGTCGGTTGCATCGACGATGGGCCAGATGGGGAAGAGTCGTTCTGAGTAAACGTCAAGAATCTCAAGTAAACAGGCTGTTTCGTCAATAGGCGATGGTGACTTCTTGGCTACTGCTTGCTCCGGACTGGAAGTACTTGCTTTTGAAGACTCTCCTTGGCGTCTTCGCTCAATCTTGTCCAGAGTCCTCGGCCGAAGTCCCCTTGGACCTCTCGTGCCTTGGGTCTGTATGAAGGTGCAGTCTATACCAGAGGCCTCGCATGCAGTACAGGGGGGCGTTTCCGAGCAGCGGATCTTGCGGACCTTGCATGAGTCGCAGGCCCTTCTTGCCAGTCTCTGGCGAGCAGTCGGAGGATTCCTCGGAGGTCGACCCGGAGGAGAAGCGGAAGCAGAAGCAGAAGCAGACGGAGGTGGGGTCATGGCTTCCGGGCGGTTGAATTTGCACGTCGGGAGATCTCAATTAAGGGATCGTCTTTGGAACACGGGAAGGAATTGGAAAGGCAGCAAATGAGAAGAGGTCTTGCAAAAGTGTTTCAGAGGCACTTTTCTCGGCAGATGACGTGCTTGCAGGTCGTGATCTCACCTTTGAGGACCCCTGTCTACCCCGGATTTTGTGCGCTCTAAGCCTCGGCACCTAGCGAGCTTGCTTCGGGGAGTTTGCATGGTGGGCAAGTAAGAGTTCTACTATCTAAGATCCTGTAAAAGTTTTATGAAGCATAATAAAATTCATTGCATTTATTTAGTTCTATTCAGCTCTATTATACAGATACTAAAATCCCTCTTATTATTATAAATTTTAGATCTCTTTCTTGTTTTTATTTTAGTAGAGTTTAATATCCCGATTATCGGAACTTCCAAACGGAACTGTATCTTATCCGGCCCCAGTGTGCAACGGCTGAGGTGGAGACACCCGTTGACGTTGACGTTGACGTCCAAGATAAACATTGTACAACATAGTATCTCTCATATTCCTTCCACCTCTATCATTCACAGGCGCACTCCTAAACAACCATCAGGCATTAGGAATATGCGTTAAACTGCCACGTAAGCTGGCGCAATCCCTACGCAGGGCCATCATGCTGCAGTCTTTGCCCTTGGAGCTCCTCACTCACGTGGGGTCATATTGTAATACATTACAGCTTCACTCTCTCTCTCGGGTCAATCACAGCTTCTACGATGTATTCAACCCGTGTCTTTACAGACACAACGCGCTTCACGATGACCCCACTGCCGCCAGCGTGCTGTGGGCTGTCGAGGCTGGCTCATTGAGCACACTCAAGATTGCTATCGCCCACGGAGCTAATATCGACACAACAGGAGCACATAGCGAGGATGTTGTGTGGCAGGCTGCCAAGAATAGCTCTTACGGTGAAGAACTTTACGCCACACCTTTGCATCTTGCGATAGACAGAGGGAACGAGGACTTTGTGCAATGGCTACTCGAGAATGGCGCTCGTGTTGACACCCCTGCGTTCGGACTTTGCGCCTGCAATCTTTCACGCGACCCCGGTGATACCACTCAGGAAGTCTGGTACCCTGTTCATTATGTTATGTTTCACAGCTACAGTGATTCGATGCTGCGTCTTCTGCTTCAACACAATGCGGTTTGGTCATCGAGAGCCTATCCAGTAATAGCTGATGCCATTGCGGACGCAAACATTTCTGCCATCGACATCATCATGCAAGATAAGGCTTTCGACCCAGAATACCGAGATCCATTGGGCTATACCGTTATACATCTTTTGCTTTCTTGTCAAGACCTCGAGTGTATTGGCGAGATCACGCAGAAGCTCGTCGACCGTGGCGTTCCCATTAACGCAGTGTCAAATCACGGAACTGCTTTAACCATGATGGTCCGAGCCCAAAAGTTCAAACATGCCATTGCGCTTCTTGAGTGCGGTGCTGATCCTACTGCCGATCCTGAGGAAGATGACGGCGCAGGACTCGGCATCATCGATCGTATATTTGACGAAGAAGAAGAGGAAGAAATCGAATTCGACATACAAGAAAAGTGGCCCCCCATTAAAATCGAAGAAAAGATACAAGGCCGACGAAGGTTGCTGGAACTTGTCATTGCGGGTGGTGCCGACGTCAACAGGGTCCTGGGCCAAGGAAACCCACCTCTCACCAGGCCACTCTACTGGGCACTATTGGAGTCACAAGACGTCGAATGCGTGAGGATGTTGTTAGACGCTGGAGCTAGGATCCAAGACTCCTTCGTCTACAACGATAGTGACTCCGAGGGTTTACTCCGCGCCTTTTTCGATGTTGACACCGGCTACTTATCCATGGGTCTAGATGAAGACACCGAGGAAGAGTTTGAGCCTTACAAAGAGTCGTTGAAACTTTTACTGGAGAGGGGTGCCCGTATCGACGCCCTGGAAAATGTCGGTCTTTCAGCTCTGGATGAAGTGTGTGACATTGATTGTTACGACAAAGGGATTTGGAAGCTTGAGTTTTTGGTTGAACACGCAACAAGCCGAAACGTCAGAGTCGAGTTTGTCAAGGAGTTTATGGAAGAGTTCCGGGAGGATAATGTGGAAGTATATGTGCTTCTGGAACAGCTCCACGAAAAGCTGGTTAATGAGAAGAATGGCTGATGTTACTGGATTAGATCCTGTTTACTGGCGCTCTAGTCGAGTACTGCCCTAGTCTTATTATCAAGATACCACACTAAATGGAAGACACGGAACTTTCTGTGAGACCAGCAGGATGCATAGAGACTGACTCGTTTAATCGGTTGAGTCGTCGTCTTCTCTTTTGCATGGTTGATCATCCTAACACCACTAGTATACATCCCTGGCGAAGGTCATCTAAACTGGCTCGACTTGAACTGCGTCAAGATCTGTAGAAGTCCAGGCACCGTCATGATATGGGCTGACTCTAAGACTTTTCCCTGGATGAAGGACTTTTTGGTCGGGATATTAATTGGCATGTGGTCTATAAGAGGTTGGATACTCTGACCTCTCGTTCATCGAAGAACGCTACGCACCACATTTGAAGGTGAGGCACTCTGTGGTCTATATGAGAGGAGCAACCTGGATTTGGCCCTGATGAGTCGAATAAGAAGCTTGAGTATTATTTAAATAGTAGCTAGTAATATAGCTCGAATAAATGCTTAGAGAATAGAACCTTCCCTAATGTGTAAAGTTATCTCTTTTACTATAGAATTGGTCTAAGAATATATAAGATTAAATGAAATTATATAACATTATATAAAATTATATAAAACTGGTAAAACTAATCATAAACCTTGTAATTTCTAGACTAGGAAAGAATAGCAGCAAAGGATAAGAGCTCGAAGACATGGCGACATGGTCCAAGTGAATACATCCTTTCTCACAGAGTAACGATACAGACCAAGCCATTAGATATCATCCTCTTCATCGGCTGCCTTCTCCACCAACAGAAACTTACTCTTTCCGGTCTTATCATCGTGTTCATGCTCAACAGCAAGTTTCTGCAGATGACCGAGAATGTTTTCCATCTTAGTATCCTTCTTCCCGCGGTTCTCTCTACCGAGGTTATCCAGCCAAGAGACCCTGTTGAGAACGAAGTAGACGATAGCGATGACCACTGTGACGCCGAAAGAGTAGAGCCAGATGATGACCACTGTGACAATGTCTACCCATCCGTTGCTGCTCTGCTTGAAGTTATCTCGAGGAGTGGAGACTTCTCCAGCGCCGGAGAGCCATCCAAATAATACGAACAGTGTGGCTAAGACATCGACACCCAGGATTGCAAAGACTAATTGCCAGGACGGCCATGTCTTTCCGCCTCTTGTCACAAAGATAAGCCAGTTCTCTGTTAGGGCGACTTCAAGGAAGAGGATCTCCTGGACAGATCCGAAGTTCTGAATAAACCCGCCATTTGGAAGAAACATGGCACCCCGTATAACCCACGTACCCAAAGCCAGAAGAATGCCAAGGATAATACTCATGAACCAAATCTTACCCAACTGCCACGAAACAGGCCTCTGTTCGAAGTGAGCATTGTCATAAGCAACGGCAACTGTTGCTAAATCCGCAAAGAGGGCGAGAAAGACGATCAGATCCACGCGGATGGTCTCGTTGATGATACACATCGAGGTGGTGAGGTAGATTTCGAGATGGAGGCAAAGAGCAATTCGGTACTGGATATAGGCTTTCATTCTCTGAAATATTTGACGGGCTGTCTTGATTGCCAGTACAATTGTGCTGAGACCTGGTGCGAGGAAGACGATATCAGCTGCGGCTTGAGCGGCCTCGCTGGCACCCTCGACTGCAATACCACAATCGGCTTTCTTAAGAGAAGGTGCGTCGTTTACTCCGTCTCCCGTCATGGCGGTCAAGTGTCCTCTCTGTTGTAGCATCTCAACGACCGTGTATTTGTGTTCAGGGAACACTTCTGCAAAGCCGTCTGCACGTTCAACGAAATCATGCTGCACACTGCCAGACAGGCCGCCATGGATAAGACGCTCTGAGTTGTAGACCTTGGTTCCAAGGGATAACATCCTACACGTCTCTTTGGCAATGGCGATGGCATCTCCTGTCAGCATCTTGACCGGGACTCCAAGGGCGCCGGCCTCGATGATCGTACTTCCAGTGTCTTCTCGTGGTGGGTCGAACATAGAAAGCAGGCCCAAAACAACCCAGTCACCATCGTTCTTCTTGTATGCGACACCGAGGGACCGGAAACCACGGCGGGCAAACTCCTGAGCTTTTTCTCTATAGATTCTGGCAGTCTCTTCGGAGCCAGGTCCTAGAAGCTTGAGAATGGCTTTCGGGGCACCTTTTGCGCAGACGAACTTGTCGCTGCCAAGACGACACACTGTAGTGATTCGCTTGGAGACGGGATCAAAGGGGGTAAATGACTCTGTAATCCAGTCTTGTCTAAGGATCTCGCGGGCTTCTGGGTAGCGCTTCAGTGTGAGGATTGTGACCTTGTCGATGGGATCCAGAGTGCGTAGATTGTGACTCGAAGCTAGAGCTGCAACTGCCATCATCCAGTTGACATCTTCTCCCTCAGTGACAAAAGGGTCTCGAATGGAAAGCTTGTTGGCTGTCAAGGTACCAGTTTTATCGGAGCAGAGGATATCAACACCCTGTACTTTGTCAGACCATATCATTCAGGAGGTTCGAGATAGATACTTACAGCAAGAGACTCAATGGCTGTCAGCTTCTGTACAATAGCCTTTTGCTTAGCCAGGTAGGCCGCCCCGACGGCAAGAGTCGTTGTAGTAACAACGGGTAATCCCACAGGAACGCCAACAATAAGGAGAGCAAGAGCGTAATGCAACAGATTCTGCGATCCATCGGCTGTCATCGAAATATGGTGGAAGAAACCACCGATCCATGCAATCAAGATCCAGAACATAACCAGGACAAGAAGGGTGGTACCAATTTGGTTCATGATAGCCTTAAAGTGACCTTGATCTTTCGCTCCCTGGACGAGATCCGCTGTGCGCCCTACAAAAGATTCCTTCGCGGGTGATTGGACTAGACCAAAAGACTTGCCTCTTTTGCAGCCGGTTGTGTAGTACACGATATCGCCGAGGTACTTCTCAACCGCAAGAGACTCGCCGGTGATAGCGGACTGGTCGATTGCGGCGAGAGGACGGCTGCGGTAATCTAGGGGCTCTTGCTCGTGGCTATGTCGACGAACTTCATGCTCATCGGATCCATCTGGGCCTTGTTTGGCTTCGGGTCCATCGGCCATGTCATCTTCTTCGTCACTTCGATCCAACTTGTCCTCGGCTCTGAGACGCTTGTAAACTTCAAAGTCCTCTGGGCGAGTGTAATCGCAGATGAGACGAGAGTCTGCGGCAACGGTGTCGCCTTCTTGGACGATAAGCTAGGTCATGTTAGTACATGTCAAGTCTAATAGTAAAGAAACTCACTATATCTCCAGGGACTAACTCCCTTGCCAGGATCTCTTGCTCGTTACTATCTCTCACAACTGTACATCGCATTGCAATGTCTCCTTTGAGACTTGCAACGATGTCAGCTGCTTGTCGCTCTTGGTAGTATCCCACGAAAGCGTTGAGCATAAGGATTCCGACGATAACGCCAAAGTCAATCCAGTCGCCGAGGCCAACAGCCAGGAGTGCAGCAACCTCCATAACTTGACAATTTGTTAGCAATGTCGACCAGCAAAGCATGAGACGTACATACCATAGAGAATTGGGCCAGTGAAAAAGCCCAGGAACTTGGCAAATTGGTTCTCTTTCTCGGAAGTCAACTCATTCCACCCAGAGATTTTCCTCCGGCGCTCAACCTCATCAGAAGACAATCCGGTCTTTATATCGGTATCGAGCCATGAGTCTGGGGAACCCTTCTTGGCAGCGGGCTCTTCTTCTGTATGAAGACCGCTTCCAAACTGCCACCAATGCTTCTTCTTGACTTTGCCGCCTTCAGGACCATCGACTACGCTCTGACGACGGTCCTCGCGATAGGTGCTGATATAGCGGTCGAGAGCGGGATATTCGCCCAGGTTTTCATCAGCGACACTTCTGGCGCGGGAAGCCCTTCGTCCAAAATTGGATTCCTCATCGTCTGTGTTTCTTTTACGACGGTGGAATAGCTTAGACATGAATGCTGCTGGGGACCGCGATGACTCTAAGTATAAAGACAAGACAATAAGCTGCAACTATAACTCAATTATTCCGATAATTGACTGCGCAAATATAATCCAGCACGAACTGTTTTAGCAGGCACCTCGAGTTGTATTTATTGCTCGCAGGCAGTTCTCCCATACCGACAAGTCCGAAGCCTCACCACTGTATCACAACCACACAAACACAATCCTTTACCTCGCGCCCGCGAGACCAAACATCCGACTCTATGACATGCGAGCGGTTTTCCAGCGCCGACTGATCCGAAAATTGAAGGATGCGTGCCCGACTAAGAAGCTGAGATCTACGGGAGCACTATCCGCTCATACCAGCAGGGCGGACACCAAGAAGTTCGTGTTGCGCTGCCGGTTCGGCGAGCGATTTTTCGGTGTGCAATTTGGGCTCTCATATTAAGTATCCAATGTCGGCGGTTCGCGGCTTCGGGCTATACTGGATAAGGTTCATCGGTTTCTGGTTTTGGGGAGATGGAGGTGTGAAAGCTGACAGCCTTCAGAACCGAGATCACAAATGAGTTATTTCCGCATAAGTGAAGTCGGCTATGCGGCACTTGAGGATCGTCATTGATGCTACATCGAATTATACGAACATTTTGTCACAATGCGTAGCGTTGTATCAATTGGATTAATGGTTGTTGGCTGGGGCGGAGGAGAAGAATATGAGGGGATTTGATTATGTTTAGCACTGAGGTTTCTATTTGTCAAGATGTGAATATTCATAGAACCAGGTGCATTGTTCTAGGAGTCTGTAGAGCTTAGGTATATGCCTCATAAACTGACTATAAAGCTATACATCCTGTAACTCAGCAATGCATTGTTCTTACGCCTGCAGGGAGTACAATTGTCAACACCAATGGAAATTAAGTTCTTATCACTACGTCACCTCGATGGGGGTTCCCCTTACTCGGGACAAAACTGGTTTTATTCTAGAAATTCTGTGGTGTAATGGCTGGCTGGCAAAGGATTCCTCAAGAGGCGCCCTTTGACCAATGGATTAGCCTGTATGGTCAGAACCAAGTATCACAACAGAACTCCCATCACCAGAAAGAGGTGTGACAATACTCGACTCGTAAAGGCATGGTACCCGGTTTATAATCAACAGGGTTGACTCTTTCCTCGCTGAGTTGCTTGATGGTTCGTACAAGGCGCGCATGTCCAAACAGACGGTTGCATTCCCGATGGATTCCGACAATTTCCTCTCTTTCTTATATAGTTTCTATAATCTTATATAAATTATGATAAACTCTCTTTATTCTATATGAACTTATATAAATTGTAATAAACTTCCTTTATTCTACATAATCTTACATAATTGTATAATAATATTATATAAATTAGTATAATTATTAGATAATTTGTATTCTATTCTTTTATATATCTATACTTAGCTCGTATTGGGACTTTTTCACAGAACTACACAGCTTGTCAACCGCCGGGAACTAATACTGTTTTATGGGACTTGTCTGAAAGTTGGTCGTTTGCAACACGGCAAATATGGGTGAAAGCTGAATGTTGAAGGCTGAAAGAAAAAGCATGGCTTTATGCTTAAAGCTGGATGCTACACTTAGACGGTGACTCTACATATGATTCACAACGATGGAAATAGAACCAATAGATCAATGAGTTAATCATAACGTTACTAGCAAAGTCAGTGATCAAGCGCTACACAAAGTGTGAAGGATTCAGCCCCCCTACCTTCTAACACAACCCTCTAGACACCCAAGAAGATAAATCCCAGAGAAATAGCAGCAGGCAGAGCTTGAACATAGAGAATCTTCTTTGCTGCCGTCGCTCCTCCGTAAAGACCAGCTACCAGAACGCATCCGTTGAAAAACACCTGAAGCTGCTTCGCAAACACAGGATTCGGGTGAAGAAGCGACCAGAAAAGCCCAGCAGAGAGGAAGCCATTGTAGAGGCCCTGGTTAGCAGCCATGGTCTTGGTCTGTTCAGCGAACTCAGCTGTGAGTCCGAATGACTTTCGTCCGCGAGGGGTGCGCCAGAGAAACATCTCCAGTACGAGGATGTAGCTGTGTATAGCGCCGACGAGGCCGGTGGTTGCAAGTCCGATGACACCCATTTTGAAGTGAGTTTAGTGAATTTTGAGGTTCTGATATGTGAAATGATAAGCAGGAGTTTTGAGTCAAGAGATGAAATGTGTTGGAATTGTGAGGAATTGACTTTCAAAGGCACAAAGCTCGCGATGCAGAATCGCTTGATGACTAATAATGCCAGCCACTCGTGAAGATGGAGCAATATCCATGTGAATGGTCACTGCGCACATCTGCGTTGGGAGAAATCGACCGAAGACAGCGGGAATATCAACTGGAATTGGTAACGGTTCGAACTCTAATCAAATACAGAGGAAACAATCACTGGGGAAACAAGAAGACCCAAAAATGTTACTCAACACGTAATTGTTTGTGCTATTCTAGGGGCGCCCTGATAGAGCACACTCGAGGTCTGACATTAATTAACCCATCCTAGATTTATATAAAATCCTAACCTTTCCTACCTAAATTTAGGTCATTAAGTTAAAACTTATGCTTAGTCCCCACTACCACCGATGCTAACCACTCCACAAAGCCTTCCTCTCAGTAAGCAAATCGAAAGTCAAGTCGTCTGTTTCCGTCAATTTCTCGCTGCTCCTTGTCCGTTTGGTATTCGAGCTTCTGCTCCGGAGTCATTTGATCCCATTGCTCGATCTTCTTCTTGTTGAGACGAACGAGCCACTGCCTCTGGGCGATAAACACGACAACAGACAGGCACAGAATCGAGATCAACACCTTGTTGCCGCTCTTATAGTACGGGGCATCCCATTTCCGATAGATTTGACTTGAAATAACGCTTCCCCTGTTTTTCTGTTAGTAACTGTATATTTGATGGGGTCTGAAAATAGTAGTTGGCAGCGGGCTGGCGCTGCAACCCATACTCACATTTGAACAACAACGTTGTAAGTAGCTGCAGCGATAGCTCGTTTCTTCACATCAAAGGAGTTCTCCGAGATCCAGGATGAAACAAGAGGGTGAAAATATGGATATCCAGAAATAAGAGTGATGATTGAGAACCGTCCCCATTCGCGGCCTTGATCTGGTAGAGTCAGAAGCGCTGTGAGAAGCGGGAGTGACCAGATCTCTCCGATGAGACAGTGGAACGCCCTCTCGTTGAAGTACTCAGAACTGAACGCTAGCGCAAGCATGGTAAAGATCTGGAGTGCTGCCGATGGTGCTGTGAGCAGATTGCTGGCCAAGGTGCTGAAGTTTCCGACTCGCTTCAGGGTCAGGGTCAGATATGCTTGCACAGGCGCCGCGGGGATGTAGGCGACGAGACCGATGAAGTAGAGACCCCAGAGGGAAGGATCAGTCCATGCATTCTTGACGTCCTGCCATGTCGCAGGCTCCTTCAGTGCTGTTAGACCCTTGGCCGGGTCATCTCGGAGTATGCGGTTGATCATGATAACTTCTTCACGCTCGGTATACCAAGACTTGCGCCAGATTAGTGACTTGGTACCTGTTGGCGAGGTAGGAAGATAGGCCATGGAGGCGAAACCAATGACAACGGTGAGGAGACCCTCGAGAAGGAGAAGCCAGAACCAGCCGGGACGGCCGTGGACACCCCGCATCTCGATCAACCCAGCAGCGAGGAGGGCGGAGATGACTCGTGCGATGTTCAGAGTAGACCAGAAAGCTGCCAGTCGGATAGACAACTCCCTCGAGGTGTAGAAGTAGGTGGCCATGAGGATAACACCGGGAATGAAACCGCCCTCGAAGGTACCGATCAGGGCACGGGTGATGTAGAAGGCAGCTCGCCCGGTCATGAAGGCCTGGAAAGTCGATACAAGACCCCAGCAAACCATGAGGGTGGGCAGAACATGCTTGAAGCCATATCGCTTGGTGAGGAACTGAACAGGGAATTCGGCGAGCAAGAAGCACAGGACTTGAATGGTCGTTCCGTTGTTGTAATCATCAGTAGTCAAGCCAAGATCAGTCAGAAGGTCATCAGCAAGCGCGTTACTGATGTTTCCTCTGTCCAGCTGCAGACCAAAGAACTATTTGGTGTAAGTGGGAGTGAACGCCAAGAGTCACTAGCAACATACCATAAGACACAACCAACTCAAAAGCTTAAGATCGGTTTTTCGCACAGCCCTTCTCTCCTCTTCGGGCGTCCATGTAGCCGAGGGATCCCACCGATGGCCGCCCTCGTACGTATCGTGTGGTGGTAGTACGTTGGAGAGCTGTTCACGGCCAACGCCGACTTGCGACTTGTCGATATCCACCGACCTGCGCTCAGCAACAGCCGGGCTCGATTCGATATCCGGGTTACCCATTATGAAACAATAGATGTTGCCCAATGGTTTAATCAGAAGCGGCAATACTTTGTAGAAAAGGCCTGGCTCTTGGAGAGTCAAGTGCGCGTCGCTGATGATGTCCAAACTTGGGGCCTCGGTCAGGATATATAGTAGCCTCTACATCTTGACGCTTCGACATAGTTTATACTACCTACCGAAAGAGTCTCCGGGCGAAATACAGATTTACAATAGTGCCCTTACCCAAGGGACGGTGAGTGGCGCTATCGCGCGCACGCCATAAGGACATGAAGCCAGATCTGGAAACCTCTCATGGGCTTATTGGAAGCATGAAGGGATAGTCCCGGGGATGACAATCCGCCAAGGAATCTACGGGTGAGATGCAACAGTGATACAACGTCCATCTGACAGGGCATTTGCAGCAATTGGAACAACCAGATTGGCTCGGACCCCCCTCGTCTGGAGCTGGGGGTAGATTCTCCGAGAAATTCTCCCCGTGAAGCATGTCATCTTTAGTCCCGATGTCGTCTTTGCGGGGAGCTTTGATTCGACCTGGTCCGAGGTTTCCATCTGGGGTTAGTCTGGTGCCGCTGTACCGGGCCCCCGGCTTACAGTAATTATTTATCAACGCATGGCTTTCCTCCGAAAGAGACTCCGGCTTTGGAGAGAGCTTCACATAATTATCCAACGCTGGTCTACATTTCCCTTATCAATTGATTATATTGCTCAATTGCGAACATATATTGCATCATGCCTTCCGCTGCACCAGAGACCGTTTTGGGCGATTCTATCGTCGGTGGACACATCGAGAGTCGCCCGCGCTTGTCAGAACCCTTGACTTACACGGGCAGCCTTGACGCTATCCCACAGCTCGACGTCACCCCTGTCATCGGCCGAGAATACAACGGCCTTCAAATCCGCGACCTGTTGAAATGGGATGAGACACTCATTCGAGACCTCGCTGTGACCATTTCCCAGCGTGGCGTTGTCTTCCTCAAGAACCAAGATGTTACGCCAGAGGAGATGAAAGACTTTATGCTGCGACTCACAGACGTTGCTGGATGCCCTGCTAGTTCGGGCCTGCATGTGCATCCTCTGACGGAAGAGGGCAGTGAGTTGGGTGATCAGATCAGTGTTATCTCGAGTGAGAAGCAGAAGAAGGGAGGCGGTTTGACGCATCAGCTCAGTGATGTTAGTCGATATGCTTCAGCAGGATGGCATAGTGATATGTGCGTACAGATCCAACATGTGTCAGTGAAAATATGCTGACTTTGCAAAGTACCTTTGAAAAGGTCACCTCAGACTATGCAATGCTTAAGATTCATACACTGCCAGCAACTGGTGGTGATACGGTATGTCTTCTTCAACTTACACAGAATAAGTAACCGCTCGCTCGGTCACTTTTCGTTCACTGCACAGAAACAGCTTGCTAACTGTCATAGCTCTGGGCATCTGGATATGAGATCTACGACAGACTCTCCGACCCTATGAAGAAATTCTTTGAAGGCCTAACAGCGACTCACGACGCAAGCTTCTTCCACGATGAGGCACGCCGTCTCGGCAACCCCATCCGCAAGGATATCCGCGGTTCACCTCTGAACCAAGGCGAGAACCTCACCTCCGTGCATCCTCTCATCAGAACAAACCCAGTTACAGGCTGGAAGTCAGTGTTTGTCAACAAGGGCTTTACCAAGCGCATCAACGGGCTGTCAAAGGACGAGAGTGACACATTACTTGCGTATCTCTTCAACCTAGTGACTCAGAACCACGATGCTCAAGTTCGTTTCCGGTGGAGTAAGAACGATTGCGCGATTTGGGATAACAGGTCAACGTTCCATTGCGCCACGTATGATTATGAGGCGGCTCGGGCCGGGGACAGAGTTTGCAGTTTGGGTGAGGCGCCGTATCTTGATGTTAACAGCAAAAGCCGAAGGGAAGCGTTGGGCATTTAGGAGCAGTTGTTTAATACCTTCCTAGATCCAAAATGAAATATTATGTTAAAAGTGATGGATACAGCTCATGCAACGTAAACATAGTAAAATACGTCGTTAGTAAGTTCGAGATGCAGGATAGCGTGGTTAAAGACAAGCTTTATGGAGTTTTGCTTGGGCTATTTTAGTGCCTTGTCTGGTTGTCAATTATCTGCAGCGTGGTCCAAGCTTTCTTCAAAAGCAAGTGGGTTGCATATGAAATCTTCGGATCCCACCTTGTGATATCGATTCATCAACGACTGTGCCATTGACTTTCAAGGCCATGAGCTTGGTCTTGGTCCTCTCCATGCCCATTCAATGAGGGCCCTCTATATATCCTCGAGCTCAAGGCGGGCTCTGCGCCTGCCGTCAAGTGTTTCAGCAGTGATACGGTCTTCCTCTGCGCTTGCCATCGGAGCCCACAACGCCGAGACCCGTACCTTCCATTCAGGACCCCTCCCCCGCATCAGCTCTAGAGCTAGAGCCTCATCTCACCCATCAGCTTCTTCTCTAACAACCCTTTCTCGACCTCTTCATACCTCTCAATTACGTTCTTTCCTCTCGTCTAGCTTCACGAAAGCTTCGTTATCTCGATCGACTCCTCCCCGACTTCTTCGCGACTCCAAGGTCACCTCTTCTTTCGTCCATCGTCAGCAGCAGCGCAACTGCTCTTGTCGCCGAGCTATGTATCGTAACGGATCTGACGTCGCCAGCGCGAGCCTCGATGTTCGTCGTGGCCGCGAAGTTCTCCCCAAGAACGTCAAGCCGCTACACTACGACCTTACCCTTGAGCCTAACTTTGAGACCTTCAAGTATGAGGGCACTGTCGTCATCGACTTCGATGTAGTTGAAGATTCAACCTCCATTGCCCTCAACACGGTGGACCTCGAGATCCATGACACCCTTGTCGAGGCCAACGATGCCACGATCAGCTCCTCGCCTACTATCGACTACAACAAGGATACCCAAACTACCACCGTCACCTTCGATAAGACGATTCCCGCAGGCCAGAAGGCGAGGTTGACTCAGCGCTTCACCGGTACTCTCAACGATGATATGGCAGGCTTCTACAGGTCATCATACAAAGATGAACAGGGCAACACCAAGTACATGGCCACCACTCAGTTCGAGGCCACTGATGCCCGACGAGCATTCCCTTGCCTGGACGAGCCGGCTCTCAAGGCGACCTTCAGTGTGACACTTATCGCAGACAAGGACTTGGTCTGTTTGGGTAACATGGATGTTGCTTCTGAGAAAGAAGTCGACTCCAAGGTCACAGGCAAGAAGCGCAAGGCCATCACTTACAACAAGACTCCGATTATGTCTACCTACCTCTTGGCTTTTATCATTGGTGACCTGAAGCACTACGAGACCAACAACTTCCGAGTTCCTATTCGCGTTTGGTGCACTCCCGACCAAAACCTCGATCATGCAGTCTTCTCAGCCGAGCTGGGAGCACGAACACTCGATTTCTACGAGCAGCAGTTTGGCAGCAAATATCCTCTTCCAAAGATGGACATGGTTGCGATTCCTGATTTTGCTGCTGGAGCCATGGAAAACTGGGGTCTCATTACCTACAGAGTGGTTGATCTTCTCCTGGATGAGAAGACCAGCAGTGCTGTTACTAAGAAGCGTGTGGCTGAGGTTGTTCAGCACGAGCTGGCTCATCAGTGGTTCGGCAACCTAGTCACAATGGACTTCTGGGATGGTCTTTGGCTAAAGGAAGGTTTTGCGACATGGATGTCTTGGTACTCTTCCAACGCTTTCTATCCCGAGTGGAGGATCTGGGAGGGCTATGTTACCGAGGATCTGCGATCGGCTCTGGGCCTCGACTCTCTTCGCAGCTCTCACCCCATCGAAGTGCCTGTCAAGCGTGCAGATGAGGTAAACCAGATCTTCGATGCCATCTCGTACGAGAAGGGCTCTTGTGTCCTGCGTATGATCTCCAAGTATCTGGGTGAGGATGTCTTCCTCAAGGGTATTCGAATCTACCTCGACAGACATGCCTACAGCAACACCGAGACCACAGATCTCTGGGCAGCTCTCAGCGAGGCCAGTGGAAAGGACGTTGAGCGTGTCGCCGACATCTGGACCAAAAAGGTTGGCTACCCTGTCGTAGCAGTCACTGAGGATCAATCAAAGGGCACGATCCATGTCAAGCAAAACCGTTTCCTTCGAACCGCCGATGTCAAGCCAGAAGAGGATGAAGTGCTTTACCCTGTATTCCTTAACCTGCGAAGCAGGGACGGTATCCAAGAGGACCTTGCGCTCAACACACGTGAGGCCGACTTCAAGGTGTCCGATTTTGACTTCTTCAAGATCAACTCTGGCCACTCCGGTATCTACCGTACATCTTATACTAGCGAGCGACTTCAAAAGCTCGGACAAAACGCCAAAGCTGGTTTGCTTGGTGTTGAGGACAGGGCTGGAATGATCGCTGATGCTGGTGCCCTTGCCGCGGCTGGTTATCAAAAGACATCTGGCTTGCTGTCTCTCCTTCAAGGCTTCGACTCTGAAAATGAGTTCATTGTCTGGGATGAGATTACCCTCCGTGTTGGCTCCCTTCGCGATGCTTGGATTTTTGAAGATGACGATGTCAACAAAGCCCTCAAGGCTTTCCAAAGAGATTTGGTTAGCAAGAAGGCGAACGAGGTCGGTTGGGACATCACGGACGCTGATGACTTTACCGCTCAGCGTTTCAAGGCACTGATGTTTGGCAAGGCCGCCATTGTCGAGGACGAGCCTACCAAAAAGGCAGCATTCGATCTGTTCGAAAAGTTCATCAGTGGTGATCGGGACGCTCTACAGCCCAACCTTCGATCCAGTGTTTTCGCTGTTGTGTTGACTTATGGAGGTGAGAAGGAGTACAACGCTGTCCTCAAGGAGTATGAGACTGCCAAGCAAAGCAGTGAGAGAAACACCGCTCTTCGATCGCTTGGTTTCGCAAAGGACCCTGCCCTCATCGAGCGAACTTTCAAGTACACCCTCAGTGACAACGTCAAGACTCAAGATATCTACATGCCTCTCAGTGCTCTCCGCGCTCACAAGCAAGGTGTCCTGGCGCTCTGGGGATGGGTCAAGGAGAACTGGGATGTCCTCACCAAGCGACTGCCCCCTGGCATGTCACTCCTCGGTGACATGGTGGCCATTTCCACCAGCTCTTTCACACATAACGACCAGATTTCAGATGTGAAGAGCTTTTTTGAAGAGAAGGGAACCAAGGGTTTCGATCTGGAGTTGGCGCAGAGTCTTGATGCTATGAAGGCAAAGCAAAACTGGCTCGCAAGGGACAAGGAGGACGTCAAGCAATGGCTCCGTGATAACAAGTACCTGTAAAATAGTTGCATGGGGGCATAACATTGGGCGGCATACATATGCATAAGTAAGAAACTGTAAGAATATCAACATACCGCGTGGGCTTTCTACTTACTTCACCATCCAATGACATACATCTGAGCCGCTGTTATTAATTGCTTGTCAAGTCGTCTTGGCGTTTATTGTTCCGCTTGTGCCGTGATTGTGCCCCGACGATTATCGTTGCCAAGTATTGTATCAACTGCTCTGCACCATTGAAATGAATTGAGAAGTAGGCAAATGAACACAACAAGTTCAGTGCCAACATGATGCAAAATTTCTTTGTTTGTCTATTATACATGTACAGATATACACGGTCGTACACCACCACTCTGCTCATACACCTCACATGTTCTTTTTACCCTTGTTAAGCCTTGCCAGTCAACCAATCCCGCTCCTTATTCTTGCCGTATCCCCCTGAGCCAGTAACAGGCAGATCACGCTTCCGCAACTCCTCCTCGATGACCTTCCATCGACCAAGAGAGATCTCGCGGTCAATGGGAGTAACTCTCTTGTTGTGTACTGTCACGTTGGGCAGTGTGGGGAGCGCCTTTTGGTCCTCCAGAACCTCGGCGAGCTTCTTGCCGCGCTTGGAGAAGGTCAGTGCTAGAGTGATGAGCTCCTGTGGTGTGCAGGCGGCGCCGAGCTTGACGTCGGGGATGAAGTGGCCTGTGAGTTGGTAGAGACGCTTGCGGACCTGGCTTTTGTTAGTATGTTTTCAAATGGTGTATGATGAATGGTGTACGTACGGCAAACTTGAGGTGGTCGCTGTCAAGAGTGGCGGTTTTCCATGAGGGGTCCCACGCACTGACGATCTGTCGGGCCTCCTCAGGGGAAATCTCAACCTTCTCAACCTCATCAGGTCTGGCCTTCAGCTTCTCAGTCACAATTCGGAAATGTGTGCTAAGCAAAGGCTTTCCGTCCTTGAATCGGATTCCAACCGACAACGTTCGGTCCAGGTGGGACCGGTCACCAATGGGCCACTTCTTTGCCGCATATTCCTCGAGGAGACCTCGCTGTTGGTACGAAAGTGACTCTACCAGAGCCTGGCGTAGGTAGATCTCCAGAACTGCCTCATCCTGAATGCGGTTCGCATTACCAAAGCCTTGGAACTCGCTCTCCTCACCCCAGTGGCCGGGTTGCTCCCACCATGTCTTGAGGGGCTCAATCTCCTCCAGGTCGTCAATTGTAGTCGCAGGTGTATATCCAGTCTCGACAGACTCAATCTCCTTCTCCGTCATGGCCTCGGAATGGTGGGGTGGCAGCACAAGACGAGTATTGCGCAGGGGATAGGGTCTGCGATCCACTTGTGACAGATCTAGGGCCTCATCTGGCAGGTTTGTGGTTTCCAACGGTTCCGAACGTTCGTTGTAGGGGTCCTCAGCACCAGGAGCCTCGCCCTTCCACAGCTGCTTGCGGACCCATTGCGTCTTGTTGCCGAGAGCGTTGACGGGGGAGGATGTCGAGAAGGTGGCGCGGGCAACGAAGGGGATTCGGCTGACGGGTGTTACGGTGGTTGATAGCGAGGCGAGGGCGCCTACCCGCGGTATTCGAGGCATTGTGAGGTGGTGAGTCGGAGGTGGGGGAGGTGAGGGCGAGAGAATCCGTGATGATGGGACGGGTTAGAGAGGTACAAGTTCGATATGGGAACTTTTTCCAGTGCGGTTCTATTGGCCAATGGTAGCGTGCGAGGCTGAGGTGGAGGCCGGGGTTTGACCCACTTGTCACCAACTATCGATAGCCTCAAGTGATCAACGCGCGACCTCCAACTGATAAGCAACCTCATCTCTACCCCAAGATTAGCCGCAATGGCACGAATATCTCTGTTTCTCCTCCTACTGGGGGCCCTCATTTCGCTAGCAGCAGCATGTAAGCAGGAAAGCCCCATCACATATCCTAACAATAGCTAATACATCCCCAGCCGCGCCCACCTTTTGCAAATGCACCTGCTTTAAGAACAGCACCATCATCCCTCTCGGTCCCAAAGACGAGGCATCGTCCTCGCAACTCCGCCGCGCCGTCCTCGACATCCCAACCGTCCAGCTAGAGCCGCGATCCAAGTCCAAATCATGTTCCGAATGCACCAAAGCCTTTTGTCTGAAGCAGGGCATCGATTTCTGCAAGGACGCAACCGAGGAGGACGTCTCGACGATGTGCTTCCAGCGTGACAGCAACAAGGACAAGATCATTGTCTGGGGTTTCATCATTGGGACTGTCGGGTTGTTGGGCTGGGCTGCTTTCAAGAAGGTTGTGGCGTGGCGCCAGGGGCCTGTTTTTGGGAGGCAGAATAGCAATTATGCTCCGATGCCTGGGAACTTCCGATGAGTTAATGAATAATACGGTATTTCAAATTTATCTTGGCTCAACCGGGTGCGGCACGGACGGGGTTCGTCACCGGAGTTACTGGTGTTTGGCGTCTACGATATCGGGAGGTCTAGGAGGTCCATTGACCCTGTTATAACACATGTTAAAATCATTTATCAGTCCATCTTGAATAATCCAGGCATCATGGCAATTTCAATGCAACCTATATACGCCGAATTTTCCACCTCCTGACCTTTCTACCTAGGTCTGGTCATTAACTCCCAATCTTATACAACATTTTTAAGCATCCTTCATATCCGAATCCTGTCACTTTCTACGCCTAAACAGAAGCTAAACAGCAGCTGTTTAGGAGCTGTTAACTTGACGACGGGTGCGGACAGCGTCAGCGAGGTCCTCAAGCACAGCAATGGTGTCCTCCCAGCCAATGCAAGCATCGGTGATGCTGACACCGCGCTGAAGGGCGGCAGGACCCTCGGCGGGAACCTTTTGGTTACCCTCGCCAATGTTGGACTCAACCATGACACCAATGATGGCCTTCTCACCCTCACGGAGTTGGTCACCAACGACCTTGGCAACCTTGGGCTGGTTCTTGTGATCCTTGGAAGAATTGCCTGGAAAGTCAGTGATGAGGGTCAATGGAGGGTAAGGAGTAGACATACCGTGGGAGCAGTCGACCATGATGGCCTCCTTTTGCTTCTTGTCTTGTAGAACCTTCTTCGCGGCCTGAACGCTCTCCTTGTCGAAGTTTGTGCCCTTGGTTCCACCACGGAGGATAACGAAGCAGTGCTCGTTACCACTGGTGCGGGTAATAGCAGCAAGACCCTGCTTGGTGACACCCATGAAGTGGTGCTGAGCAGCAGCGGCACCAATAGCGTCAATGGCGACACCAAGGCTGCCGTCTGTGCCGTTCTTGAAGCCGACAGGGAAAGACAGGCCAGAAGCAAGCTCACGGTGAAGTTGGGACTCGGTGGTACGGGCACCAATAGCACCGACGGAAATACAGTCAGCGAGGAACTGGGGAGAGATGGTATCGAGCATCTCGGTGGCAATTGGTAGACCCTGGCTGGTCAGGTCAACGAAGAGCTGGCGGGACACACGGAGACCCTTGTTGATCTTGAAGGAGTTGTCGATATCGGGATCGTTGATGAGACCCTTCCAGCCAACGGTTGTTCGGGGCTTCTCAAGGTAGGCGCGCATCACGATGCAGAGATCGTCTGAGAGCTTGTCAGACATCTCCTTGAGTCGGGCAGCGTATTCCTGGGCGGTGGCAGGGTCGTGGATAGAGCAGGGGCCGACGACAACGAGAAGTCTATCGCTTTGGCCGAGGACAATGTCGGCGGCATCTTGACGGCCCTTGACAACGGTGTTTGTGGCCTTCTCGGGGAGAGGGATCTCGGAGGTGAGAAGAGCGGGAGGGATCAAAGGATCCTGTCCGAGGACTGGTTCAAATTAGTTATGCTTGTTCCTATATCGAACAGGAGTCCATGAGTGTGGTAAGTTGAGATCATTTGCAATTCAACCACGAAGCTATGATCTTGTCGCCTCATTTTCAGGTCATGGCCAGTTGGCGCATGAATTTAGAGTTGCCACAAGCATCATGAGTCCTGGCTCCAATTGCAGCGCATGTGCAGTAAAACCACAAATCAGTACTGACCTCTAGTGTCATCGGCAGCGATGGTAACCATATCTACGGCTGAAGGCATTGCGAATATGTGAGCTGAGATATTCTTGTTGCAAATAGAATTTTTGGTACGGAGGGGTTAGGATTTACCTTGGGTGGGTAGTGGTATTTAGTGTATAGCTCCACGGAGGTAGGCGACAGGACAGAGAGAAGGAGTGAGTCAAAGAAACTTCAGTGCGGACGCCACGAGGCTTGAATGTGAGAAATCGGTGGTGTACGTTAAAGTATAAAGGAGAAGTACAAACGAAGAGGTTGTCGAGATACAGTAGACACAATTTTTTTGGCCTAGGGTGACTCAAAAGTCTGGATGGACTCCAGCCCAAGCAGAGTAGCACTACCACACCGGAGGAGCTTCGGAGGTGACCCCACCGAGGGGTCTTTTTTGTGGTCGCCTTTTGCAGGCGAAAATAGAAGTACACTGGCCAACTACGTCAGGGTTCTAGAATTTCACAAATTATCAATGGTCCAGGCCCAATTGGCTCCGGTTTAGGTCCGGATCAGAGCTCAACATCTCGGTTATGCGAGGTATTAGAATGAAGCCAATTGAGTAGAAACAAAGACTACAGATTTCTTGACTTGTGGATGGTCCAATGGTTTTGTTCACGAGCATCACATGCCCGGGCTGTTGAGGTTCTCAACTTCTCATGTTAATACTGTAACGGGGTGTACCGCCTATGTCGGAGGTTGGTGGTTGAGCTGCATGCAAGGAACGGATGATCCTTTTGACCGCCGCCGATTCTATCTTTTACGGTCGAAAGGGTGCAGCCTCCGCAACTTTGTGAGAGGCCATCATGCAGTGAATGTTCACAGTCGCATTGCATTAGGTCTTTGAATGGGTTGGTGCGTAAGATTCAGTTGGTGTACATGAGATTTGTATGTCTAGACGCACTACATTCCGACAGAAGATGAAGAAATCAGGTAGCCATTGGATGGTGATGGTGTATCCTCGCTTCAATCCCTCCTCATATTATGGCATGTTGATGTTCTTCCGAAATGTGGAATACGTAGTTGTGGTAATCTCTAATGAGTCTGATCTGGGGTTCAAGGGTCCCTCCAAGACACAAGGGTCATATTCTAGTGCCCATTAGTACCGGCATCTCTCCCTGCCAATAAACGCGTCTCGGAAAACAACGTGAATCAACATACGATGATCAGTTGTGCCCTTAAAGTAAACATGGAGCTTCTCATGTTAGAAGTAATTACATCTCATATAAGAGGGATAAGGGAGAGAGGTTTTTGGTGACGTCGGTATGCAAGAATATTATGACATGGATTATTGGTATCGTGGCGGTTTGCAAATCTCCCCGAGTTCAGAACTTCGTAGGTTCATCAGTTGCATTCAGGAATGTGTGTCCCGAGAAAAGGGGCAATTGTGAACCACCAAGACATTGGAAATGACCTGAAATAACTGATGATAAATCGGCCTACGCCAATACTCTAGGAAGGAAAATAGTTCGTGTACTCCTACTAGTAAGGACTGCATTGACATTTGAGGTTTTCGTACAACACTACCCTACATCACACCGGATGGTTCATGGCCGAATAAGGGATCTGCGCCAACTTGCAGAAGGTTTGTCTCAGACATGTTCGGACCAGATCATGCCCGTTTTTAACGTCTCAGAAGGGACTCGTGTTCTACTGAGACGAAATCCAAGCAAGCGAAACAGGACTGAAACCAAGACAACCAAGTTCTGTTGACAATATCTCAACTCTCACAATTCTCGTCAAACGTGGTGAATCGCGTTGTGTCTGGACAGCCTCGGACAGCGGATCTGTGGGCCCGTGAGATCCCTACCCTTGCCGTTAGTGCAGGGCTACAGGCTGTCCACTCAGCCCGCCTCTTCACTTTCTCTCTCTCGTGATGCTTGATGAGCGTGCGTCTTAGTATCAGCATGACAAGCCTCCATTAAGGCTTCTGTTAGATGCACCGGGCCTAGTGCATATAAGAGTTTTTCGCTAATTACACCGGCCCGGTGCATATAATAGATCTATATTAGATAATTATATATAATTAGTCTTATATATAGTTATATGCTATATATTATTATATTAAGTAAGAAGGCTTACTTTATATCTTATTGCCTCTATCTATTAGTATTCTATCTATTGCCTTCCCTGCTAAATCTACTATATATACCCCTATTGATTAATAGCTTAGATATATATCCTATTTTACTATATAATATATATTATAGGTATATATATTATTATTCTAACCATAGGTATAGGCTATAATATCCTAGGGATAGGAGGACTAGCTCGATATACCTTATCTTAATATATAAGGCTATTAGCAGTCTAGAAAGGTATAGCATTAAGAACTAGGCGATCTAAATATTAGTTAATAGCATTATAAAGCTGGCCTATATACTAGTTACCCTTAATATTATATCTATATAGTATTATAGCTATAATAACTAGATTACTAACTAGGGAGAATAAGGTATTATATACTATATATAGCTATTAGGGTATAAAGAGGTTTAGGTAATAATTTATACCTATAGGAGTATTTTAAGCTATCTAGCCATTAATATCGAATATATTATATACTAGCTAGGCTATTATTATATTTTCCTAGCCACTAAGAATTAATATTAAGATAGAAGAAAAAAAGCTAATTACCTCTCTTATATATTAACTATTAATAATAAAGCTAGAGATGCTATTAGTACTTTAAGTAGGCTAGAGGATAAATTAGTTATTTTAATTAGAGAGATAATAAGTAGAAAGAGTAGCTATATTATCCTTATAGATCTAAAAGGGCTAGTTATTATTAGAAGTTATATTAATTAAAGGGTTTAATAGTATAGTAGTATACTTTATATATTATATTATATTATAGTGAGGAAAGAAAGAAGGTAGATATAGTAGAAATACTACTATTTTATAGATATATTAAGCTAGTAAATTACTTATATATTATAGTAACTATATAGATCTTTATAATTATATTAAATAATACCTCTTATTTTGCTATATATACTAGCTATTAATTAATATATTAATAATAAATAACCTCTATATATAGGATAAAAAGATCCCTTATAATATAACCTTATAATATTCCCTTATATAATATAGTAATAATTACTCTAATTTAGGAATAGCTTTAATACCATAAAGAGAGGCTATAAATAGTATATTTAATTATTATATAGTTACTACTTTTTTTACTAGACCTAATATTCCTAATTAATAATTATTAGGTAGATTTAACTATATATCGTTACTTATTGAATTTTCTATAAATTTATACTATTAACTAATAGGAAATATACTTAGAAAGAGCTATTTTTTTACTGATTTAAATACTATATACTATACTTTAATTAAAGGTATATAACCTAACTTACCTATATATATTCTAGTCATTAAAGAATACTTATTATACTTTACTATTATACCTATCTCTCTCTACTATATCTTTTATACTAGTTTGCCCTTAATAAGGACCCTTATATAATATATCTAATTTATTATTATCTATAATTATATTTTTATTTTAATTAAAGTTAATATATATATTAGTCTCTTTAATAGTCTATTTTCTTCTTTCTAGCCTAATTCCTTATATATAATTACTCCCTATTTAGTTCTATTTAACTATATAAGTAATTTTATTATCTAGATAAGATAAAGGTAAGCTATTTACTACTCTATATATCTAATTAGTTTATCTCTCTTTAGGCTAAGTAGTATATTAGGCTATATATAAAGCAATATAATATATATATATTAGTAAAGGTCTATTAAAGTTAATTAACTTATATTATAGCTATAATTATAGAGGATAGTCTTAGGTGCCTATTACTATATATATTAAGGTTAATATTAATATTATTATTATTATAAAAGGAGGGTATATTACTTCTAAAGCTAGATTAAGTAAAGGAGCCCTTAGAGGGGGTATAAAGCTAAAAGAATAAATAGATAGCCTAAGCTCATTAAAGTATAGCTTATATACTCTAGAGTTCCTCTTATGGCCTTCTTTACTATAGCTTAAGTATATTAAGGGCTTCCTTAATGGCTATATTACTTTCTTTACCCTCTTAAATTAAGAAGGCTCTTTCTATATACTTATTAATAGTACTATTAATTTAAGCTCTAAGTGGTTATATTACCTATAAGATTATATAATAACTTAAGTATCTCTAGATTATATAAAATACTAATATAAATAAACTTATAATAGGCTAATTAGCTATATATTTACTAATAAGGGAAGTAGCTTATAAGTATAAAGAAGACTAAGTATTCTTAAGAAGGTCTTAGTATAGACTAGAAGTACTTCTCAGATAAGCTTATATTGCTTTTCAATTATATAGATAGCTTTATATAATATCTAACTAAAGATATTATTATATAAGAACTTTAATCTCTAGATATTTAGTATAATTATATATTATATTCCTTAGGCTATATTAATTTTAGATATCTAGCCCATTATAATATACTTAATAATCCTATATACTTTAAGTAAGTCGGCCTAAGAGCTATTTATATTTAATTTAATAAGAGTATAAATACCTTTATAATATAAAATAGTAGATTAACCGAGATTAAGGTATTAATTAGTTTAAGCCTTTATAAACTTTTACTTATAGGGAGTAAGCTAGGTTATTATAAGATAGTCTACTTACTTAATATAGTTAGCTTTATATTTCCTTTTAAACTAAAGAAGCCTATCTAAATATACCTATTTAGTTAGTAAGTATATAATATCTCTCTAAAGGCCAATAAACTCCTTTTAGTTCTTCTTTTCTTATTTATCTACCTTATCCTTTATAAATAAAGAGATATAATTAATAAAAACCATATTATTAATATACTAGATATATAATTATAATATAGAAAAAGGGAAATATTCTAATAAGAAAGCTATATTTATAAGGGTAAGTTAGTAATTAATAAGTATAATAGATAGATATATTATATTATACTTATTAAAGAAAGACTATAATTAAGAGAGAACCTAAATAAAGTTATTCTCTTTCTTTTAACTAATAAAGATAAAGGCTATATAGAAGGTCCTTCTATAAGTATTAATACCGACTATATTAAGAAGAGATATTTTATATTTATTGGTTTTATATATATAGTCTATTAAAAGAACCTTAGGATATAATTTTAGATATATAATAGAATTAGGATATATAAATAATACCGCTATAACTATATTATTCTTATTAATATAGATATAACTCTAGAAGCTATTTTCATTTAATATATTAATAAGGGCTTATATTATATTTTGCCCTTTTATAAGGGCTCTTTTGCCTATTAAGATATAGTTATAGATATCTTACTATAAGGTATTAAGATTAAAGCCAGTCTTAAGATAGTTCTTAATCTTCTTAGGTATAATACTAGACTTAATAAGGCCTTAAATAAGAATTATATCTTTATACTCTATCTTATAATAAGTAGGATAATATTTTAGCTTCTAGCTAATAATATAATTATACTTATAATATTAAGTCTCTTTATAATGCTTTACTTACTAAAGGCCAGTATATTATTACTTCTTTATAAGGATAGAGAATTTATAATTAACCTAATAAGTTTTAGTCTTTTAGTTATCTAAAAGCTTAAGGATATAGCCTATTCCTCTATTATAGTTAAAGATAGTTATTTATAAGCCTTTATTAATTTAAGATTATATAATTATAAAGATATAGTAATAGGGACTTACCTACTTATTGATTACTTTATAAAGCTTCTCTTTAGAGTTATAAAGACCTTCTAGAGGTAATAGATTATCTAGCTACTACTTAAGGTCTTTAATTAATATATTAATAGTAGCTTATAGATAGAATAAGAAGGTAGAATTACCTATTAGGCTTTAATTACTATAGTTAATAAGAAGTTAGTTATTAAGAGAAAGAGCAATAAGAGGGCTTTTTAATAATATTATATATTGATTATATAATATAGATCTATTATATATATCGGGCCGGTATAATTAGCGAAAAACTCTTATGTGCACCGGGCCCGGTGCATCTAATAGAAGCCCTCCATCAAGGGTCAATTAGGTCATCGTTCTTCCTCCAAGGGATCGCTCGGAGTCTCGGCGACCCTACGACTAAAAGATACGAGGGAATCAGATCGTCTGGTGTGAAGCGCGCCGTGGCGTTGGTCTCTATAATGTACAAACTTTGGCCTTCCCTTCCTTTCACGATTCACAGAGCCAGCCGACCCCTTTTCCTTTCAGTGACGTTATTCTCGACAATTCAATCATTTACTTCGTTGAACTTCTAGATAAGCTAATCAGAGTGTTACTCACTGCTCTATTCCTTGGTTCAACAATATTCAATTCGTCAATTGCTGTGCAAATCACTATTACTGTTCCTTTGTTTACTTTCATCCGATAGTCGATCTTACAAAACGGCTTCACCAGCACCGATACGACCCCCAAACTATAAGCAAGACATTATAGATCATCCTGTTTCCCCGCTCCTTCCAACTGTCTCACTTTCACTTTCCTGTTATTCACTTCTTTTGTTCTTTGCTTCTGATTTGCTGCTGGTCACCTTTTCAGCCCAGCCCAGCCAAAAAGACACCAATCCCCAGCCTCCGCCTAACTACTGGCTTACTGCCTGCGTTCCAAGCTTGACTCCCCCCTCACAGCCTCCGATCCACTACCCGCGCCTTCCTTCGCCGACGACAGGCCGCCACCTTCCTGGTGAACTCAACTCTAACTAAAGACTCTTGCCCACGCCAACCTCAACTCTTTTTTCCGACTCTCTTCAGCCCAGCCTCTTACTCTTGGCTTTTCATTGACGTTATCGCATTGATATTTTGTCTGCATCATCCCCACACATTCAGCACTTTTGCTTTGACTCGCATCTCGACGTTATTTCCATTAACATCGCCTTGCATCGGTTACCCCCGCGGTACTACTGTACGACTTGCCTAGGGACCTTTGTTCGTCTACAGCACTGTATCCACCCGCATTAACACGCAGGGTTCAACAGCAAAGGCCGACATCATTTTGCCCAAATCGTCGGATCTTCTCCAGTATATGCTGAACAACAATTATCCCACACCGAACTGTAGTATACGACCAGAGACATCATGTTTGCCGCTCAGCATGGCGGATTGGACCAGCGAAAACGGGCTCGGGAGGAGGAAGAGTTAGCCAATGCTAACGGCATGAGCTTCGCTGAACATAGAAACGTAAGTCTAATATCATCCTGCTTTGTCAGGCGTTTTCACATGGCATCAAATACTAAGTTTCGGTAGAAACGAATCCAATGCCTTCCTCTTCGTGCATCTCCTCGAACCACGCAACAATACATGTCCGATTCGTCTATGCCAGCACACCTGATCAGCCACGACCAGCTTCAACAAAATAACTTTTCACCATGGCAATCCTCGACGCACATGACATCACAGGCTCAAGGTTATTCCGACATCAATGTGATGCAAGCAAATCAGTTTCAGCAGCAAAACGGGATGGGCCATATGGGTGTGATGCAGCTGGAGTCTGACAACATCAACGGACGTATGCCAACTCCCATGCAGCCTAGCTTTGCGGTACAGGTTAGAGGCCAGCAAGCAGTGTCAACTCCTAACGGGATCACAAATCTTGGTCACCAAGACACGGGTTTTAACGATGATCAGAGCGTCCCCCGCACGATGGTCGGAGGGTGGCAGGCTACTCAGAACGAACGACGCCTTCCTTCCCCCATTTCCGAGTGTGATGATTCTATGGTATGCCAGCCTATCACCCCTACCGGGATGCAGTTTGACGCCAGTGCCCATGGTTTTGTTACCCCTGGTATGGCGCATCCCAATGTGACTGTCGAGCCTTCACCTCCTCATGATACGGAGCATCATATGATGGACGTTGAATCTCACTGCTCAGCTCATTCAGCCGATGGTGATAATGACCCAACCACACCTTCCCCTCCCCGTAGGGGCCACATCCGCAGCCGACACACTGTCAATAACTGGACGTGGCAGCCTGGCATGAAGAAGAGTTTCAGTATAGGATATCGAGCAGATTGTGAAAAGTGTCGTCTCAAAGTTCCAGGTCACTTTAACCACATCATCGTTTCCTAGGAGAACCAAATGATCATCATGGATCCCAACGAACACCCTTCACTATAGGACAGTGGCGTAAGACCACTCAACTGGAGAGAAAAACGGCGGAAATCAAAGATGTCTCTCAATTTTGATTCGGCCAAGTCGAAGCGAATACGCTTTGACTTCTGAGTGTAAGCTGAAAAGCTTCAGTCACTGGAGACATTTCTCCACAAGACAGATGAGCCACCATCTTGGCTATTATATCATATCCACGGTTCCAGTATTGGACTGGGCTAAAACCCAACTGAACACTTCTAGTTAAAGACTGTCTTTTATCTTTATTTTGTCACATGGCGTTATGGAACTGGGAAGCGGCTTACGGATAGCATTTGGGCATTTGGGACACCTGGGGCACATGGGACTCCCACACGGAGATAAGGATTATATCAGCGAGACGGTCTTGAAATCGTCTAGCATCAATGGAAATACCAGAACAGCGATAATGCCAATATAAATAACGGGGCTATAGCTCATGTTTACTCAAGCGCGCAAGAAACAGTCGTGATACTTGATTGATCGCTTGATTGAATTGATATGGTAAAGTAGGGTTTTCCCCTTGATGGTACATACAAGATGGTCCCCCGACGCCGTCTAATGCACTGCCAATCTACACATATGATACACTCCTTTTGGTTCCCACCACATACACTCCGCTGTGTGTCCCTTTTCGTCCAGCCGTTTTGTCTTTCCAATTATATAATTTATACACTTTACCAGAACTTCCACCATGACTTGCTGGAGGTTGAGCCACTCGTAGGCTCCACGCCTAGTCGGTCTAGAGGGCCCCCAACCAGTTGACCATTCTCTGACCTCGCCGCATCCAACCGCATCAGCTGTTCCTGCTCTTCCCTGCTGGTTCCAGTTGTCGATTGCTCCTTATCATCCTTACTGCCCAGCACACCAGAGAATACTCCCATAACGCCCTTGCCACTTGTCGACTTTGCAACGCTCTCCTCGGTTTTATCCTGGAATGTGGGTTTGATGTGCTCCTCGAAATGTGTTCGGTGCTCGGGAGCGGCGAGCAGAGGTGGTAGCTTCTCGCCCTTTGCCTCGGCGGCGCGGTTGGCCTCCTCCACGAGGAGAATCTGATCCTCGGTGGCTTCGCCCTTGATGTAGGCCAGACGGGCCATAGCGAGCTCGTTGTCTTCGAGTTTCTTCTGGGCTTCGACCCATTCGGCGCGGCGGGCACGGTTATATCGGACCATGTCCCAGACGGAATATACGGAGACGACACCAGCGACAGCTATTGGTGCTTGTTAGTGGTGGCCTTGCTAGGAGATTTGGCAATGTTTCCGTACCTGTGAATATCACAATGCTTCCCACTGTCCATCGGTGCGCTACGTCAAAGAATCTCCTCGACGCATCAATGATCCTATCCGTCTTGCTAACCTGAGCATGCTGAGCAGCCAGATGAGCCTGGCGCAGCCGCCTCACGCGCTGCTCGGGTGATTCTCCAGGAATGCGCGCTGTTCTTTGGGTCGTCTTGGAGGTTGCGTGGGGGATCGTGGACGTAAAGCGGGTGGCGTCCTTGACGCTCCTGGGGCCCATTCTGGAAGCCATTGCTGCGAGCGCGCGGGTGGATATTAATCGAGCTTCACACAAGGTATTTCGCTGCGTATTGAGAAGAGACTGTATTGATTTTTGCGGGCGGACCGTGGGGTCTCTCTTTGGACGTCGACTCGGGATGTGATGGGAAGTGGTGTCATGAGATTTTTCGGATGCCAAACGGCGTGCAGCAAGGAATTGTGGAAATTTCATTGGTGCGGAGTAGCTTCGGGTGAGGGGAGGTGGGCTGTCGACATGGTAGAGAGTTTATTGATGATGAGATGATGTTGACGATCAGTTATTGAGTATGGACTTTAATTTGTGTTGATAATAGTGTATTGAGTTTGAGTTGAGATACATCGTCTTTGCTACGATGGTGAAGTCTGGTGTTCACACGCATTTACGGAATAACATCGCAGGCGTTGCGACTTACGTAGGCCCTGTAGCACGTCTTGGATATCATGAATACAGCGATGCGGAACCGAGAAGGAGTTCGCGGCAAGAACAGTGATTTTATTCGGTGTCAAGAAGTGGGAGATGCGCGTGGTTGAAGTGCCGATGGTTCAACGCTGCGGCGCGTTATCGCATCGCGAGCTTCAAATTCATTCAAGCAAAATCAACTATACACGAGCAACGCCCACAACGACCGTGCTAGGAACTCTGCAAGGTTCGCAACAATCACTTGCACTACCTCGTCTCTAAATACACAACAAATCAACACACTACGAGTCTCTTCTTCATGTCACGGCATCAAGCCATGGATCATAATGAAAAGGGTTGTCAATCAAAAATTCCGCCCCCTACGGCCTCGAAAGGCAATAGAGCATGAAAACGGCTCCGCGTGTGTGCAATGCAGGCCTTCCATACTGACCCTGCCACTTCATGAGCTGGCTGAGTCGGAACAAGGTAAGTATGAAGAAGAAAGAAATCGGATTCATGAGAGAGGTGCGAGGAGCGGTGTTTTATAGGTTTCTGGGGAAGGAGTGGCTGCCTTGTGGTTAAGGCGTGACGGGGCTGGGAGATTGCTGCCTGGCAGGGATCACAAACATTGACTGCCTGATTTTGTGCAGTGCGTGCATCTGGCTGACAGGTGCCAACCGCGAAAAAGAGATTTTGTGTTCATAAAATTGTATTTGATGGAATGTTATATTATGAGAACACACACAGGAGTCGAGTGTTTTCGATAGATTTTACGGGTACATGGAGGAGTCTTGACTTGGAGCAGTCTAGCGCCATGACCTGCAGGACGACACATATTAATTGATGGCCATTCATGGTTCAGTAAACCGACTGTCTGCGCCTGAATGCCTGTTGCACTAACATCCTGCACACTTACAAGTCAAATGCTGTGCTTGTGCGAGTGGTTGAATGCATCTCCTGGCAATATCTAATGATAAACTTTTGCATGGTGTTGGCATTGTATTATTTGACTCTCCTTGTCCATTCAACAGCATGTATTTCTTCGGTGAAGCTCAATCTCCTGAAAAGAATAAGATTGATCTACTATCACCTTTCTCTCTCGCTTCAAGTCGGCTGAGGCACGGTTTTCTTCTATTGTGAGTTTTCTTGGCAGACGAGACTGGGAGACCATGAATTGGAAAATTATTCATCATTGTAACACAGTACTCGATGCATTTGCTGACTTGCATTTCCTTGACTTTATCCGTAGAAACTAACAAATAATCTGATTAGTCTGTTTGCCTTTCTCGTGATGACTTCACCTGTAGAACGGACCTGTGGGTGGGCTATTAGACTTATAACATCAACTATCCATAAGTTCAACTGAGCTTCTCATGCTTGAGGGTCAACTACTTGATAACATCAACATTGTCTCCAACCAGACCCATCAAATGCTTCGCCTCCACAGTGTCTCCCGTCCAAGTCCTGCGGGCCCGCTCCAACAATAATCCGCTCAGGAACGAGCGAAAAGCCCACACAAAGCACGTGACCCACATCTTTACGCTAGACTCGCTAGTCCCCCACCAAAGACGCAGCAAAAGATAGGGCTCGAAAACCCTTCTTGGAATTTGACAAGCCTCAACCCGCCGAAATTTCCACGCCTCACGACCCGACGACATCGACAATCGGAGCACGTTGATCGCAAGCAGACAAAATGGTATGGAGATACGCCCAATGCGACGAGGAGATGACTATTGTCATGGCCGTCGCCGTCACTGTTATTGTCGCCAGCATTTGCTGACCTTGATTTCTACAGGCGATCCGCTACAACCAGAAGCTCGTCAACAACCGTGAGCCAGCACCACCTCCCCGATGAACTATCGACATATGGAATTGAGGAACTGACTCCTCGAATAGATTTCCGCAAGGATTGGCAGCGCCGGGTTCGAACCCACTTCGACCAGGTATGGCGATACCCCGACGAGAAAACGAACATGTCTCGGTTTCTGGAAATTTAAAGGCACACAAATATTGACTCTTTGGAATAGCCCGGTAAGAAGTCGAGAAGACGCACAGCCCGCAAGGCCAAGGCTGCTGCCCTCGCTCCCCGACCCGTCGACAAGCTCCGACCTGTTGTGCGATGCCCTACCATTAAGTACAACCGTCGTGTCCGCTCCGGCCGTGGTTTCACCCTGGCTGAGCTCAAGGTATGATTCTCGATGTGTCTCGGTCGGAATAAAAAAAACGTCTCGAGAGAAATGCAAGTGTTCAGATCTGACAACTTCTACAGGAGGCCGGTATCCCCAAGGCTTTCGCTTCCACCATCGGAATCGCCGTCGATTTCCGCCGACAGAACCTCAGCGAGGAGTCCCTTGCCGCCAACGTCGCCCGCCTCAAGGCTTACCAGGAGCGACTGATCCTTCTTCCCCGCCGATCTAACGCCCCCAAGAAGGGTGACACCAAGACCGACGTCTCCAAGCTCGAGAAGGCTTCTCTCCTCTCCGCTACCTTCCCTATTGCCCCTACCGACATCGCCGTCAAGGAGATCAAGAAGAGCGAGATGCCTTCCAACATCGAGGCCGGTGCTTACCGAACTCTCCGTGTTGCTCGGGCCAACGCCCGTTACGAGGGTGCCCGCCAGAAGCGTGTGCGGGATGCCGCCGAGGCCGAGACGGCCAAGAAATAAACTTGCAAAAAGGGAACTGGTGTTTGAGGGTTTTGCTCTTTGCGTCTCCAAGACAGGGGCAACGTCGGTTCGAGGCTCTGATGAAAGGCTTGGCCGGGTTTGGAGGGAGGATACTCTAGGTCCAGCTCAAGAAATTTACTGCATGATCACCGGCTTTGTTCTAACATTACTTTGTCAATGGATGCTTGACGTGTATATGGTGTCTGCTTGTTAAAAGTTATCCTTTACGATTTTAATCTTGACCAATCTTTCGTGTGATGTGGCTATATGTTTCCCTCTAACACATTTGTAAATTTATCCACATGCTTCTAGACTAATCTATTCATCTGCCTTTTTGCTCAACAACTCGGTACCCTTCCTGATCAAACTTTGCAGCCGGCTCACTTGTTCCGACTCCAGCGTCTCTCCATTTTTGACAACTTCGGTACACAGCACCAAACAATTCTCTCTGTCCACCTTGGCCATGTTCGCTTTTTGCTTGGGATCGACCTGCTGAGGTTCCAAAGCGAGCTCTTCAGGGATACCTGGGGGGATTTCAGGAACGCCGGCCTCGATCTGAGGGGTTTGGCTGTCTGAGGTGGCTTTTCCAATGACTGCATGACTGAGGGCATCCGTGGCCCCAGAGACAGCAAGCACCTGGGCGACAACCTGTGCGCCGTCCTTGGATCGTGACATGAGAGCAAAGACAAACCATGTCTCGGATCTTAGTATGGGCCACTTCTCCTGGGTGATGAGGAAGGAGAGTACTTGGGAAAGGTCATGGTCGTCATAGAACAGACTCCTTGACTGTGTCTCTTCGTTCTCAGAGTTCCATCCTGAAAGTACTTCATCGACAGGTGCGGTATGAAGTACGCGACACACAGTAGCAACACTTCGTGCGGCCTCAAGCCTGGTAGGTTCCGTATCCGAGCGATCAAAAAGCGAGATTACATCGTGAACAGTCGTATGCTTGCTGGAGGATCCTTCAGCCTCGACAGTCCTCGGCATGGTAACACGACGGACATTGCCCGCACAGTTGACTAGAAGCAGACGAAGTAGCGATACTGCTGAGAACTGAACCTGCGGAAGAGTGTCGATAGTCAATATCCGAGGAATGGCTGCGGGCTCGAGCAGATCTCCCAGTAGTGGCTTATTCTGTGCAGGGATGGCAAGGTTCTTGAGGAACGACAGCGCAGCGTGAAGGAGCTGAGCGTCAGTAACTTCTGAATCAGAAAGAAGAGCAATGAGAGGAACATGAGCCTGGTACTTCTGTACGAAAGCAGTAGAGGCTTGATCCGAACGAGAAAGGTTGCCGAGAGCCAGACAAGCCGCAGACTGTAGAATAGAATGTGGCTCCTTCAACCATCTCAAAAGTGACTGAGGTACCGAGCTTTCGAGAGGGTAATGCGCAGGGAATGCGTCATTGCCAGTCAGATCAGCCAACGTCGTCAGCAACGAAGTACAAAGCTGCCCCAGCTCCTTAGCTGTATCCTCATCATCAAGCTCCGAGTCGAACTGCGTATGCGCAATATAAAACACCTTAACAAAGACATCTGCTTGCTTCGAGGTAAGGAGTCGTTCTTGGAAAGATTCGTTTGCGAGGTAGCTTGCTGAAGTCGATACAAGAGCAAGGAAATCCTCGATATCAGAGCTATGGTCGGGACTGGCAGCAAGCTTGAGGAGTGTCAAGGCAGTTTGTGGGTCTGCAACGGCCACCTCGCCATCTTGTGCGATGAGAAGGGCGAGGATCTTGCAGAAGTAGGTAACTAGAGGGCTGAAGTCTGAGAGGTTGGGGGATTGTAGAAGAGCGATGAGATGACTGCTGAGTCTGGATTCAGATGCGAGACGTTGAGCGGGTTCTATAACTGTAAGTTTGATGTGGCTGTGAGGGTGATAAGAAGAACCTACCGTAGTCTACAAGGACATTATAGAGAACAGGAATCAAGTATGGGACAAGGCTCTTGTCCTGGAGATGGTTGATGAAGGAAATGATGTACTTCCCCTCAACAACTCGAGCTCGGTTCTGATCCGTATCGGCACAAGAGTTGCCAGTAACACGCAGAGCCTGAACCTTGACACCATGACTTTGCTGCTCATCGGAAGCAAGGACATCGAGGAAGAACTCGAGAATGCCCGAGTCTCCGTAAGGTATCCTCCAAGCAACTGCGTCTAGGTAAGCAACATGCCGAATGTTTGAGGTCGCAACTTACCATCTCGACTTCCATCACCTAGTGCCTTAGCTATCGCTTCTAGCGTGGCAGGGTCCTCCTGAGATCTGAGGGCTTCTAAGACGGGAGATAGCAGGTTTGTTCGTTTGGAAATAGCGTCCTGAGTTTCGTTGGCTGCATCATATGCTTCAGGTGACACTCCGCTGCCCTCACTCTGTATCAATACAGTGACGTCCTGAGGAGTAACTGCCATGATGATTCTTCTGTTGGTATATGGTTGGTGTATGTTTCTATATGGGATGTCAGTTTCACTAGCTATGTGGGTGAATAGGGTAGCAGAATCCGATACTTACAAATAATTATGTCCGAGTGATAGTCCTAGATGTTTAGTTAAATTTGGATGTTTCTACTCAGAATTCTGTCTTTTTAATTATTTCCTTTTCTAAATTGTCTTGGCACCAAGTCAATTCCTCTACGTCTATTGTATGAATGACTCTCTTCGTGATCAGCCAATATTCTCTCTTGGAGCTCCATCGCGGGGCACATCTCGGTGAAGCTCGGTGAATCGTGGTGAACTCCCCTCTCTCACCATACGGATAAATCTCGGCCGAGTGTAAGCCGTGCAAAATTCCGACCTCGGAATGATCCGCATCCCCCAACTTTGCACCCGGGGAAAAAGTCGACAGTAGCAGCGCCATCAAGATCCTCTTCCCCGTCGCGAAACGAGGGCCGCTATTCAACGTCGCTCCTCAGCGATAAATCTCCACCTTTCTTCCTTAACATCAATCATTCTCTCTATTCCATAATCCTTCATAATGGTATGCGCCCGCATCCTTGCTTACTCCGGCTGCCCGCCATGACCTCTACTTCTCGAATTTGCCTTCGATAATGTCCGCTAACATGTGTTTCCCCAGGCGCACAAGTTCGTCGTCACAGCCTTCCTCACAGGCTCCCGAATCCTCGGCCGTTCCTTTGTCGCTGCTTACAAGCAGGCCCAAGCCGCCTCAGCTTACCAGCGGGCCCAGGTCAAGGCCGGCAACACCACTGGCGGCGGAGCCTCTCTCTCCTCAGGCATGACCCTCGACGAGGCATGCAAGATCCTCAATGTTAAGCCCCCGGCCGGCGGACAGGCCAATGTCGAAGAGGTGCTGTCACGTTACAAGCGACTCTTTGACGCCAACGATCCTCAAAAGGGCGGCAGTTTCTACCTTCAGAGCAAGATTGTGAGAGCAAAGGAGCGATTCGAGCGGGAGATCGGTCCTATACGGCAGAAGATGGAACAAGAGGCTGAGATCAAAGAGGGCTTCAAGCCCAAGGTCTACAAGGATTAACGACCCTCCTTGGTAACTAAACGAAATAGTTAAAGTCTTTGGAGAAGAAAACGACACTTGTACGATTTGGCTCATGGGCCTCGTGAAGGGAGTTCTGAGGGATTTGGGAGAGGGAGGGAGTTTCTCCATGTATACATGTACATCTTCACTCGACTGCGGCATGGCAAGGCGTTTATTGGATTATCGGTGGGCGTGATGAGCCGCTCGAAGTTGGTTCTTAGACGACGAAAAAAGACAGACGACATATGCTATATTATGTTTAATACAATTGTACGATATTGAACGATATTTTTGAGGACTATTCCTCCAGTGTATCCAAGACGATGGTATGTATTCTACTATCCAGTTTTGAAGCTTGGGGTGCACAGTCACGAAGAGTTAACAACCAAAGCGATCTATGGTTGGAGTTTGAGACCCGATCGAAAGAGGATGTTGGACTGCAGGTGATATCAAACACTACTGTAGGAAGGTGTATTTACCAGGCTCCTGGACCACTGCGACCTCTTGGCTGCGAGCTTCGGATTTTCACATGCAAATACAAGTCACAGTCTTTACAAATGCTGGCAATGGGGCAACAGGTATGGTTGCAGGTTTGTCATAGTCAACACTGCCACTTCATAGATTCGCCTGTCAGACGACCAAGATCTGTTGATATCGTTCATGCCATGCATTCCAACTCTTGACCAACTACATCGTTAAGCCGGCTAAACCATCTTGAAATGTAACTATGGGATGGCCGAATGCCTTTGTCGTTCTTGGTATTGCATTTCAGATGTTTAGGAGACTAATTATCGACCATGTATTTCCCTAGTTACAAAGTGTACTGAATATAACGAAGAATACTGCCTTGTTTAACATATAAAGAGGCCACCACGATTAACAGATTTTGTCAAAATTCGTGTCTACGTGGTAATTATATACAAAAATGACCTCTTTCGTTGTTGTTTGTATATGGATATCCTAATCCTTATTCCAACCCTAGAATACCTAAAAACTAGATATAATTTCCGGGAGGTCTGGGAATTTCAGGCATTTGTTGCACCCTGCTATCCTGACTGTATACACTTGACGTATACGTTTCACTATCCTCGACATGAGCCTGGTACCTAGGCCTCTCATGAATCAACACCTCAGGCTCAGGATCCTGCCGAGGAGACGGATTTCGCCGGTTCCTGAACAATTCTGGCCAAGCCCCCATAAGAATTCTGCTGATTTCTGGAGTCGAGACATCGAAGTAAGATTGACTTCTGGGCTCTGGTACGGCGGGCGTTTCTCTTCTGGCCGTATACATGGGCTTGGGTTCGGGCTTGGGACGATTGAAGATTCTATGGCGGCATTTGACAGCGACACAGCCGAAGAGTAGGACAAAGGCTATGCCTAAGAGTGCGCCTATGACAGCGCCGGCTATTTGACTACCGGAGAGACTCTGTTTCTTTGGAGGTGTCGGAGACTCAGTCTCTTCTGGGGCAGGCGCCTCGTTTGTAGTGGTTGCCACAGACGTAACTGTTGAGTCTGTGAACCAAGGAAGTGTAGTCCCTTCATCGGGATCTGGGAGAGTCGTCCATAGATCTCCTGGTTTGGTGAGAGTAATACTGACGGACGTGATACTCGAAGTATCCAAATTTGCTTTAATCATGCGCGAGGTCTTGCCGTCGTTGTTCTTGGTAGAGGTTGAATGGTCGCGAGTGGCTGTAAACCTACCAATATGCCCTGTCTGGGATGTTTTGAGGGTTAGATGATCGATTTCCTCTCGACCGTCATCTTCCTTAGGTTGAGGAACTTTGATGGCTTTGGGGTTGATCTTAATGATAGGGGGGATCTCGATGACTGGATATGTGGGTTGGCTGCTCTGAGACCGTAAGTGAGTACGAGCTGCCTAGAGAAATGTCAGCAAATGATGGAAAACATCAACCCTGGAGATGAAGTTACCATTCCTGAGTTCGTGGCTACAGGGGCATAGGAGTATACGGCCGAGGCTAAGACTGTCACTATGAGGAGCACGTTGAGAAGCATATTCGACGGTGCTAATAAGATTATCGGAGTACTCGAGTGAAGATAATCTGGATGGAGATTCGTTAAATGCAGGGGTGGCTAGAGACGAGTAGAGTGGTTTGGTAAGGAGTAGCTGTAGAGTTGCAAACAGTCGGTTCGGTAGAAGAACATATTGGATGGCAAGACGAACTGTCATTTGTTTGAGTGTTTTCAAACGGCAATCAGAGTTATATAAAGATTCACACGAGGTCTTATGTGTGAATATATGTAAGTTTGTAGCAGTGGTTTGCTGTTCCAATAGTGTTTGTCACACCATCATGTGATGGTCTTTCAGACGCACCGCTGTATAGAGAATCACTTCGCGATATTATACTCAGTGAAAGCTCAAACGTCGGAACTTTCAGATTTTCATTGCAAATAGTAACTAGAACTTCCTCGTATTTCTGCCAAATGGCGAAGTTGCGATAGTAGCATTTCCATCATGCGAACGTGTCTACGTGCAAACTCAGAATTCTTCACGCTGTTTGCCCTTCCACTTAGGGTCATTATAAACACCCGAACTATATACTTCGGCATACCTTGATCCCGAAGATTCTCCCACATTGCCTTGAATCCCCAGGTCTTGTTCCTGGCACTCGCCTGTCCAGTACTTCTGACCCCCCTCGTATCTTGGAGGTGGGCTTGCAACCCCCAGAGGACGTGGAACAAACACAGTTCTCAGCTCCCTGCTATCAGTATAGTTAGATGGTGTAATGTTTGTTCGGGTAGAGTCTGATCTTGACCACCGGGAGACAGGAGGACCATTTTCGAGGCGGATGTTGATGTTATTCTGACTTTCCGCCGGACGTGAAGCTCGCCGACGTCGCTGGAAGAGGAATAGAAGGAAAACCAAGGTCATGCTTATAATGCAGATTATACCGATTATGACGCCAACCCACTCAACAGTAGAGAACGAGAACTGCGGCTGCGGAGACGAGGTCGCTGTCACGGTCGCTGTCGACACAGCTGGGAGGCTTTGGCTGGTGATGTATGATGTGGACCAGGCTTTGGGAGGTGACATGATATCACTTATCGTGAGGGTGCTAAATAATGGAATCCTGTCATTGAACGACGAAATCTCGCTGCTGAACGTTTGCACCTCGTTACTAGAAGCTGGCACCGCGCTACCTGCATCGAGGGTTGCTGTAACTGTGTAATAGGCAGAATGGTCGACGAACACGAAAGTCATGGATTCAGTCATTGTGAGGACTACGGTGGTCGTAGTGTGATCTACCTCGTCTGTATTTGTAGACGCCTCGCTTGGTGTCGATATCTCGTTGTTAGATGATGGCTCACTGGGTTTGTTAATTTGGTCAACGGTAGTTGGCTTGAAGCCAAAAGCAGTATGTACAACGTACTCATCTCTCATCTGAAGCGATACAGACCCTTCATTACCATCCCTGTCATTCAAGTTGCGAACCTCGTGTTGAGTATCAGTAGCTTCATAGTGTTCTTCCAACGGAGTGTCCTTTTGGCCTTGCAATGCAGAAGAAGATCGAGATTGAGCCTTACTGCTCCTAAGAGAAGTCAGAGTGTTAGGAATGTGATATGACGGGCTGACCTACGTTCGATCAAAATTTGGAAAGAGAACAGGCATGATGTATTGTTGTGCTGAGTTCTTTGGCAGTGGGTTGGGAGGATGTAGCAGGTTAGGGGGCACTGAGAGAAGAGACAGGCGGAGGGGAAGTATATACTCGCTATGATAGCCTGAATCAATATGTATGAGAGCACTGATCAGAGGTTTATCTATATTGAATGTGATCTATTAAGTGCGAATATATATATAAGTAAGTATGAAGAGATTTGCTGTCGCCAAACTTGGTGATCAATGGCGGCTACTTGTGTAACTAAGTCTTATCATATGGCACTGTATCTATGTTTCTGTAGTTTCATATTCACTTGTATCATCGTAACAGCGCAAAGAATCATGATGCCTTCCATTCATGTGGCATGGTGACCTGGGGTTCCGCGACCGTATGGTCAACCGGTCCGTTATCAAGCTTAATGTTAATATTATTCTGGTTGTCCCTAGAACGTGGCGGCTCCTCACCAGACCGAGGACGGAACACCAGAAGAAGGATGATTCCAAAAATCAGTATAAATCCACATACGGTGCCGACTGAGATGCCAATTCCCGCGGCAGTTGAGAGAGCATGGCTATCGGAGGTAGGGGGGTTACTTGGGACAGTGATAAGGGTTGAGGCTGGCACCTCTGAGCTTGAAGATGTGTAAGATGTGGACCAAGTACTGCTGGGTATCAGCACCTCGCTGGACGTGGACAGAGATGCACTGGATAACAGAGTTTCACTGGTTATACTAGATGTTGTAGTAGTCTCATCTGCAGTGGTAGTGTCGTCGGCTATACTGGTCTCGCTGCCTGTACTGGTCTCCTGTGTTTCGCTGACCGTGGACGTTTCCGAAGTATGGTCACTTATGGTGTGCATCTCACCATCAATTTCAGTGAGAAACACCGTCTGAATACGTGTATACCATGCCCTGGCCACGCTGTGCGTAGTCGGTGTCTCTGTCCCAAGTGTAATGATTTCATTAGTAGAAGGCTCATCGAGGGTAGGAAAAAATGGAACATGAGTTCTATGCGGTCCGTTGAAAAGTGTGATGGTAGTGAATATGGAATGGCTAGAAGCTTTGTTGATGCGATTCTCATTCTGGGGTTGAGATACCGTCTCGGGTTCATCGGTATCCTGGGTCTGATGACTCTCCATGGTTGGACAATTAGATTGAGGCCGAGTCTTGTTTGCTCTTGAGTGAATCAGTCAGACTTAGTATGGTGATATAAATAGCTGACTCGCAGTCAAGAAAGCTGTGGTACGGGTTTGAGTATTGATCGTTCCGATTGCTGCCTTTGGTTGCAGCGAGGAAACATTGTTGTAGTTTTATATGACGAAGATATAGGAGAGGCTCTGAGTAGATGAGTATATCAAGGAGATTTCACTGATCAAAGGCATCGTAGGTCATTGATTAAACACGAGGCAAATCATATGTCCATAACCTTTCAGCAAATATGCGTAAAAGCGATGAATGAGTGACAAGATCGTGTACAAGGCGGTTGAGAGAACCACATATCGTTAAAGTATCTTCTCGACCCAAATTTCTGACCTTGCTGACTCTGAAGATGTGTGAAGTAGACATCCTGATTAGTTGTCAAACCCCTTTTATATATCCTATACACAACACCCCTGTACTACATAATCACCATCACGTCTTCCTCCTAACCAACCCCTTCCAATAATCAAAGCTATTCTCATCACTCTGCAACGTCCAAATCTTGCCCGTCCCCCTTCCACTAGCATTTATCTCCTCGACCTTCAACATTCCCCAGTCCCGCGTAATTCCCACCACGCGACCCTTGACGCCGCCTTCCGCCTCCAGAGTAACATCCTGCTTGGTGTGCAGCCAGTGATTGTAGTACCGTGCTTCAAGGCCGCTGGAGAATCCTTCACGGAGAAACTGCGCGTAGATAGCTTCTATGCGTGTGAGCACGCGCGCGAGGAGGGTCTCGAGATGGAGCTCTGGTGCGCCAGCGGGCACGAGGTCGGAGATGGACATCGTGGGGCGGGAGTTGGTGGTGTTGACACCGACGCCGAGGATGATTTGGTAGTTTCCTTCGAAATAGAGGCATTGGGAGAGGATGCCGCCAACTTTTGAATAGTGCGGTTTCTCTTGTGATTTTGTAGGATCAAGAGCATCTGATAATGTTAGACTCAGGTCAAACACAGTAAGTGGATTCACTTACAAATGTCATTGGGCCACTTCAGTTTGATAGGAATATTTTCGTAGCCGCGATCATAAGACTGGACGGCCTCAACTATAGCAATGGCTGCGATGTACTGGAGGAAAACAATAGGACGGGTCACGGCTAGATGGACAGGGTGGTTGAGGACGGTCGAGAAGATGAGCATCCCAGGGGGAGCAATCCACACATTCGAACCACGGCCTCGACCAGCGACCTGGGTAGTAGCCGATACCGTGAAGCCACTTGGGAGTTTTGGCATAAGCTTTGGGTTCCTGGGTCCCGTTAGAGAATGATACCACAAGGTTTCAAGAGGGATGCGTACTTTTCAAGCATGGTGTTTGTGCTCGTCACCACTTCACCATACATAAGCAGATTACCCCAGTCCCGAGCGTTGGGCTCAATCTCCCGATAGCGCTTCAAACTCGAGAAGAATAGACCATGGTTGAAATGCGGCGTGAGCTTGGGATGAGGAAGCCCCTTTTCGTGCGGGATGATCTTCTTGACAATCTTGCTGTAGTCAATACTGCCATTTTCAGATATGCTGGAGACACTCGTCTCTGGCAAGGATTGCTGGAGACCCTCGAGACTCCAGATGGTGTCCTCATTCTGGATGTGAAAGGTGTCGGTCTCTGCTCGGATCCACTCCTCGCCGTTCTCTTCGTCGATGATGTCGCTCCAGTCGGATAATAACTCCGAGACGCCTGTGTCGGTGATGGAGGAGAGGTGAAGCCTAGACAGTGACGGGACTCCCATGTCGTCAGGGCTGACTTCCAGGCCGAGTTTAGTCAAACATCTCTTGAGGAAGCTGGCTCGGTCCTGATCGCCGGCAGCTAGTTTGCTGACCAGCTCATCATAGCCAGGGAGGCTTGGCTGAGGGTTTAAGTTGGCCGCGGCGAACCTACAAAGCATCAGCAAGTCCGTATAGATAAGTGAGCATGTAGGTCATACTCCGGATGAGGCCCGGTAAGTAAAGCCTTGCCATCGCCAACTGTGCAAAGGACAACCGCGGCATTGCCCTCACCACCATCGACGTCAGTCTCCTCATCATATGTAGCCAAGATCTCAACCTTTCTCTCCTTGACCAAAGCAGCATCAACGAAGACGCCACCTCCATTGTAGTATGAGATAATTTCGGTAGCCACCTCCTGCTCAAACGCGTCCTTGGGCACCGTCAACCGCACGGCTCTAGCTCCCGTCTCACTGCGGTACTCAAACCCCTTGAACGCACCACCTCTGCACGTCCCAGGGAAGAACCCCAGCTCTCTCCTCCCAATAACCTCCATAGGCTTGTTCCCAGCCTCAAACTCGCATCTCTGCGATCCGTAGTAGCCGCCCGCGCAAAAGCCTAGATACGAGCCTCCTCGTCGGACATAGTCGCCGATGCGTCGGTTCCCCTCACCATTCAAAGCCTGGCAGTAGCCGAGATCGCCGCCGCCGGGAAAGACAAGCAGAGCACATGTTGCCTGCCAAGGCTCTTTAAGAACTATAGTCTCGGTGATGGGGATGACGGCATAGTTTGGTCCGAGAAGACGGCGGAGGGACCAGATACAATGCCGTACTGACTCAACGGTTGTGCCGAGGCCTTGACAATGTCTCAGTGAGTGTTTTTGGTAAGAGGAGAGTTTAGAGAGTGGATTTCACCTGTATACACAAGCACGTTAAGCTTGACCGGTGCCATGATTCGTGTTTTGGAGGGCTTCCGATATTAGTGTTGTGATGTTGTATAGTAGAGATCTCCCGTCACTTGACTTTTGCTGGATCTCGCCTCAGCTAAATCTCCGCCTCGAACCACTTCTTAAACTTCTTTTCAACGGCAACTGCAAAAAGATCCAATCAACAAAATCGTTTCTGAACAAGAAGAAAAGATGTCCAAGGAAGAGAGTAATGCGAAACAGAGCGCCCAAGGCGAAGACGATGACGAGCCCGACGATTGGTGAGTGAGCGTCCTTTTTCCGTTGAGATACCGCCAAAGCCGAGGTCTTTCTTACAGCGGTGGTTTAGGGACAAGCGGATTTTTAGCACCGGATGTGCAGGTGAGTTTCTTTTATTTTTTATACGACATGCAAAGAAAGATCAATTGAAAAGATATTGTCTTTTCGGGAGATTATCACAAGTCTACGCCGTGACTATCCGGTCTTTACCTTTTCTGTTTTGTTGAGATTGGAGTAGTTTGCTAATTAACTGGTCAACTTAGACGAGAACGCAAAAATGACGGATTGCTATTTCGAGAAGAAAGATTGGCGTGCATGTGCCCAAGAAGTAAGCATTTCCTATGTCATTCTATTTCCATCTATGTTCAAATGCTATATCGTGCTGGGTTTTGAGTTGTCTTTGGTGACTGACAGTATCATAGATGGAGGCATTCAAACAGTGCTGGAAATCTCATAACAACGATCAACGCACAGACACAAAGGACAATTGAAATATTTTGAAGGAATTGTATGACTATCAACCCGTTGTAAAACTATTGTATCCATAGAAAATGTTCTTGAAAAGGTTTAGACTCTCCTCGCTATCAAATACCATCAACAATGAAGGCATCATGACTACAATTCACGGTATCCACACTGTCCCCCACCGGACAATCCATCCACCCGCCCTCAAATTATCACCATAACTTCACCAAGCTCAAGCTCATCACCACACACCATCTCGCCCACCATGTTCGCCCCCCGCCGAGCTCTCTTCGCCGCCCGAAGACTCCCTATCTCTACCAGCCGTGCGATTGTCCCCGCGCTGCGATATTCCACATATGCAGACGCAGACGTCACGCTGCAAAACCCTGCGCAGGATGTCACAGAGGTGAACCAGGAAGATGTGATCACCAAGCCCAAATACCCATCTAGGGCAAAAGCTGCGCCTGCGAAACCAGCCGTTGCGGCAAAGCCAGCAGCTCCCAAGACGACGACGACGTTTCCTCCTAAACCTGCGGCTGCGAGCAGCAAGGCCCCGAGCCTGACGAATCCCCACCAGGCTGTTTCCGTGCACAAGAGCACGCTGAGCGAATCTAGCGAGACCGATACCGAGAAGACGCACGATATCAACTGGGAGCAGAGCTGGTACGGCCTTGGCACAAAGCCTGTCACGGTTGAGCAGAACGAGGTCCTGTCGCGGCCGGTTGATCCTGAGGATGTCGAGGTCAAGCCTGATGGCATTGTCTATCTTCCGGAAGTCAAGTACCGACGACGACTGAACGAGGCGTTTGGACCTATGGGATGGGGCATGGTGCATCGTGGGGATGTTGTTGTTGGTACCAACATTGTCACGCGCGAGTACGCCCTTATTGTCAATGGCCGGTAAGGTCCCCCAGTACTCAACAGTAAAACCACCATGGCTAACAAAAGAATAGCATTGTCTCTCAATCACAGGGTGTCAACAACTTCTTCAACGCCGAAGGTGTCCCCGACGCCATCGAGGGTGCCAAGTCCAACGCTTTGATGCGATGTTGCAAAGATCTTGGTATCGCATCTGAGCTGTGGGACCCCGTATTCCTTCGCTGGTTCCGCAAGCACTACATGGAGGACCGTTGGGTTGAGCATGCAACTACCAAGAAGAAGCGAACATTCTGGTACAAGAAGGGTCTTGCTGAAGCAGTGTACCCTTACAAGTTTGTCTAAGCGCCTCCTCCTGTAACTATACCCCTCCTCTTTTGAATAGAGCCTTCGCCCGGATAGACGGCTTAGATGGATGTAAGATATGATTATGTATGTATGGCAGCGAATGTACCAAGGACATGGGCTTTAGCGCATGGAGAAACACTGTAGTAATTCAGAAATAGACGGGCCAAGCCAGAGTCAGACTGAAATTTGGGTCTGGAAGAATGGGGACATGTATGCCAACTTCTCATCTACAGATACGTGTTGTTGGAGTGGTTGCCCCCGAATATCATGTCGGGGCCCATATCAAAACACCAAAAGTGCCATAACTAGCAAGACCCAAACTCCTGCAAAACCCACCTTCCAGAACGGAGTTTCTACCTGTCCCTTCCAGAAGCGCTCGCTCCACCTCCTGATGCTGAATCACCTCCCCACCCCCAGGGAACCCATGAGCCGGATGCATTTCTAGTGCCGGCTCCCATGTTCCTCCTGCGCACCGCAGGATCCTCATCTGAGCTAGTCTCGGCATCAATCCTCTCGAAATCGGTCTCACTGCGGCTCTTGCTGATACCACTCCATCCACTTAATCCACTAGGTGGTCGCTGAGTAGGCTCGTCTTCTTCGTTCTCACCGTAGCCTCCGTAGGCCATAGGATCGCGGCGAGGGCCTGTGTTTTGTTGGGCACGCTGGGCGTCGGTACGAAGGTCTTGGGCTTCACGATCGAGCGCTGAAAGCAAAACATTGAGGCGATCGCGCTGGGCTGAGATAAAGTCCATCCGGGCGCCGGACTCGCGGAGATGTGGGGGAATCAGCGCGGCCGAGTTGGTTGGCTCTCCGCCAACTGTTCTGGTACCTGCCGACTGACCACCTGCATTGGTGGCAGCTGCGACGGCGCTGGAAAGAAGACTGTAGAAGTCGGTGCCGCTGCCGTTGTTTTCGGTCCATCGTGCGGTGGGGACGTTGAATCGTGAAAGAAGCGTTTGCGTGTAGCCTTGGGCAGCCGCTTCGGGAGGAGGTGACTCGGGCTCGGAGGGTGGGAGACCGAGAACCTTGATCTTGAATTGCTCGATAGCGAGCTTGAGGTAGGACATTCCGGCAGCAGTCAAGCGCTCATGTGCGCTTGCAATGAAGTCGTCGATCTGTGTCTCATTTTGCTCAAGGTAAGGGTGGACATATTCCTCGTATAGGCGTCGGGCGCCCTGGGTCTGGGGGAGGATTAGGTAGAGGAGGAAGAGTAAACGGAAATAGCCGTAAAGAGGGATCCTAGGCGTATGTCAGTATAGAGTAACTAAGTATGAGGTACAAACGTACCATGAAACTATAAACCAAACCCAAGACTCAGCCAGAAGACAACAACTGAGCACGACCCAGTACATCAACCATGGTGTCAGCTGGGCGGGATCATGTGTCTTGAGAGCCTTGTATGAAGCAAAGATAGGGAAGAGATATGAAGCGACAGAACTGTTCAGAAAAAGAAACAGTCAGTGAATCGATTCCATTGGCATCGTGAGTTGATTGCGGCGGTTATGGTGGTTGCGACTATGACGCCTCATGACGGGGGGACGATAGAGCTGGGAGCTTACGATAAGAGCATAGGGAAAAGGTCAAACATGGCTGCGACGTCTGGACGAAAGCCCGAGTTCGAAGTGAAGGTATTCGAGTAAAGCCACCGACGGAGGAGGGGGGTTAGTTTATCTCCGACAGGTGTTGGAAGAGGACGAGAGTTATTGTAGGTGAATAGATATAGGTATAGTTTGAAGATCTCAAATCACTTCTATGATACGGTAGCTGAACTGAAAATGGGATGGTCAAGAGCGGGTGAAGTGGGCGCCGAAACTCCCGTCCAGTTGCCGTAAGCGGGGGCGGGGCACTTTCTTAGGCTTTGCTTTCGCGTGACGGCAGTGACCCACTGAAGCTGGATCTGTCTCGGGACATAAAAAGACGATCACCTGAATAGGAATTTGAGCCTCGTGATAAGCCCGAGTGTCTGTTTCTCGAGGGTACAATGACGCCCTTTTTAACCACAAGCCATAGAGTGAACACGTTTTTCTTCCTGGTTATGACTCTTCAGCGCCGCGTCATGGCTGCGAGTTCTGGATCTTGAAGACAAGTGTTTTCATGTTCGTGGATGGTTATCTACCTAGGCATCAAGGTCCTGATGCCGGCTTAAAGATAACGAAGAATATGTAGAGGACACTTCATTTTTGCAAAGAAGCCTGGCCTACATAGCCACCAATACCGCCTGGCAAAAACACGTTTCAAACCATGATCAACGGGCCTAACATATCTGCTCAGTACTGAGTAATAAAAAGAGGGTAGAAAAGTCGGCATACAGGACCTAAATAGATTCATGTATAAACTTTGAAGAAATGGACCGTCGGCTATATTCTGTTCTTGAGGTTGATATTTGACAGCGGAGCCGGCCAAATCGTGAAGCCTCCGTCTCCGATCTCGGGTCAGCCAAGCTCCCAGCTCCGGCTTGGCTGAATTAGACATTCAACGTCAAGCCATCTCGACATGCCAAAGGTACAACTAAAACAATAAATAGTTCTGTTCAAATCCTCAAAATATTTACTTGCTATGTTTCAACAGCACTGGACTGGTCGTTCTTCTGACATGTTATGAAAAGAAGAGCTGTTTAGTTTACCCTACAGACATTCGACACTTCATACAGCAGTGCGGCACAATATGTTGATGAGCTGACCACCCATGGTACCGGAGCTGAGGCTGAAATTAGTAGACATGTTACTCCTTGGATCAAGATAACACTAAGTTAAGTGAACACGAGCTACTAGCACGGTGCATCTCAAGCGACTCGTTACCCTTGTGGCGGATCCTGACAAGCAGGACGACATGGCACACGAGTTGAATAGATATAATCCAATTATACTCATGGACCTAGGACTCAGCCATAAATGCATCTCGTTGTTAAGTGATATCTCGAGGCCGAACTTTCATGAAAACAACTTCAAGCCCTGCTCCAATTGTCATCAAACAGCCAATAACAACATCAATCAAAGACACCATAACAACCAGCCTCATGCATCATGACGCCTGAATCAAATCATACGAAGTAAATAACCTTTCCCCTATGTTGGTCAAATTCTTAAAACTCAGCCTCAACCTCTAAAACTTCTTATCATCCGCCTCCCGCGGACGCCCGAACCGGCCGGGCGCCCGGGTCAAGCGGAGCCTCCGGGCCCACCTATACCACCTTGCAGCAAGCTGAATATCGAAACATCTTGCTTACAGGGCGATTTCAAGCTCCACTGCAGCGCAATTCATTGGGAATAGAGATCGGTAGTGTGAGTTGACGTAGTCTGTCCCGCGGAGCCGGGTTTCAAGATCTAAAACTGTCCCCCGACGGGTTGCCGAGATTCAGATCTTGGAAACCTGCCTCTTTAAAAGCTTTCAGCTCCGCTGTTTCGCCCTGGATATAAAGATTGGAGACCATAACCAACACCAAACCATACCAAGAAAGCGATCCCTGATAAACATTCCGCCTATATCAGTTTTCGAACAGCATAATTGGACAATAGAATACCGCAAACATGAGCGACACGTCGACCCTCCCAAATGGTTTGGTCACATTTGGCCCTGAAGCCAATTGCACTCTCGACACATGTCCACTCGAGGCGAGCATCCTGCGATATCAACCCAACATTCCCGCCAACGCAATCTTCGTCGCCGTATTTGGTCTATCCATGGCCATCCATGCCTTTCAGGGCATCAAGATGCGGACATGGGGGTTCATGTCGAGTATGTTGGCGGGATGCACACTCGAGATCATCGGCTATGTAGGACGATTCATTGTTCACGATAATCCCTTCGACTTCAACGGATTCCTAATGCAAATCAGTACGTATTTCCACTGAGTGTCAAGTAACGAATCATGGGACGAGGATACCTTTACTGACCCAACGATAGTCTGCATTACCGTGGCACCCGTCTTCTTTTCCGCAGCCATTTATGTTCTCTTGTCCCAGGTGTAAGTTCACTTTCTTGACTTGGAAGGGAAGCGGCTAACATCCTCAGAATCAACTTTGTCGACCCAAGCATATCTCGTTTCCCTCCCAAATACTTCTACTGGATCTTCATCCCCTCGGACATCATCTCCCTTATTCTCCAAGCCGTTGGTGGTGCCCTTTCATGTGTCGCCTCAACCCATAAGGATGTCAAAACTGGAGAGGATATCTCCCTTGCCGGTCTTATCTTCCAAGTCGTCACTCTCATTTGCTTCTGTGCCCTGTTCGTCGACTACGTCTTCACGGCCTCCAAGTCGCCCTCTCGGCATCGCCTTAACAAGCCAATGGTCACCTTCCTCCTTTTCCTATTCACCTCGACCATCTTCATCCTCATTCGGTGCGCCTATCGTATTGCTGAGCTTGGTCAAGGGTACTTCAGTGCCCTCTTCCGAGACGAGGGTCTTTACATAGGTCTTGAATCCTGGTAAGAGCTCATCTCACATTATCCTGATCTGGGTCCTTGCTAATTGTCTTTAGCATGATGTGCATTGCTGTCCTTCTGTTGAATGCTGGCCATCCCGGATACGCTTTCGGCCACAGGCAGGACGTTATCAACGAAAAGACACAGGATGAAGAGTCTATGAGGTAGACCAAATCAAACAATTAAAACGGTGGCATTGTAAGCTTGATCGAGGTTCGGGGACTGGGCATCAGTGCTTCAGTATCCGGGCTAGTTCATTAGAAGCTGCAATTATTAGGGGAATGGATGTTGTAACAGGAGTCGACTACCCAACTTGAACTGGTGGCGTATGTAATGGTTGTTCTCTTTATTGTTGTATCGAAGAATGGTAACAGGGCATAGATAGCATGGCGTTGTGACTGGTTGATATACTACCTAGAAGGATTTGAATGGTTTATAGAGCAATGTATATGGTCCCATAACTCATGAAGTCAAGTGCTGCCACAGTGATATCGACGATTTTCCAACGTGAAAAGTGTCGTTCCACACCTGGACCAGGTGGTACGACCTAGTCATCTCGTATAACTGCCATCATGCGCCAACTGGGAGTCATGCCGTTGACTCGCCGGTTACAAGCTAGACGGCGTGAAACCTGTGTGGTCACCGCTACTGTTTGCACACCCAGACTTCTGCGTATGGTCTATCTCTTCGCAGTTCATGTGAATAAGACCACCTAGGCCCTGTCGTCGACACAAAGAGGGGCACAATGACTGCCACTGAAATTGCGAAGCTGAATCGGTATGACGATAGCCCAATAGCATCATATGCTTTTCCAAAGGATGAGCCGAGGGATGAAATGTAAAATGCCACTCTTGTCCAGACTTTGTCACATTAACCTGTTGTTGGTCAGATGTGGTGCTGATAGTGGAACTTGTTGAATACAGTAGTGTGATTAGCGACTGGTTATGTGATATATGCGGACCTTGGCCAGGTTGGCCGTGACAACGTTCCTAGGGTTCATGAACTCCCGAGGATCGAATTAAACTAGATTGCATGAGTATATCTACTGTCAATCGCGATCGTACCCGTTAGGGTGTCAGAAACTCGCAGGCCATACCTTGCAAGTCGTTCAAGAATTGAGTTACCCAGAGCTTTGGACTGAACATGCATGAGAAGACCTCAGCAATGTTTGAGTAGCGAGCATCTCTTACGATGGCAACAGTAGCTCGGCAGTTATTGGAATGATGTTTCTCAAGATTACATCAGCTTCGACCCGATGTAAGAACTGTATTACGAGTCGATAGGCCTGTACGTTATACCCTGAACGGAACGACGGCGGGTCAGTCCGAGAACCTTATTCATGGTTTCCTTGCCGAGCCTACGTCTGGAGACAAAGCAGTGAAATTCTGGTAGGTAATCATTGTCTGCTTCTGTCATTGCCCATACTGTGAGAAGGAATTGATACTTGTTTCAAGAGAGTGGGATGCTATCTCAGAGAACAATGAATGGATCAACAAGGCCAGATCCGAGATGTAGGTCAGTTCGCGTCTTTGAGATATGTGCACCACTCAAGTGGGTCATACTCACGCGAGCACAGGAATTCATGATCGCATCGCCTCTGGCCATAAAAATTCCATCACGAGGGGCGATGGAGACGAATGTTTGCTGTAACGCGGAGGTTATGCTCATCTGGCCGTCTTAGCGTGTGCAAGCAATGGCAGGGGTATCGAGGCCTGGCCCGGGATCCTAGACTTAAGTTCAAGTCGTCAAGACCGACTGGGTCGGGAGCAAAACAATGGGAGATGACGCAGAGGATCGAGAGACCCTCCCGGAGAAAACAAATATCGAGGGGAATCGCGAGGTAATCTAGCAATCCCAACACCACCAACGAACGGTAATTATCAGGCCCGACAGTGTGGTTACAGCAATAGATGGTCTCCGGTGTGGCGGAGAGCCCGAGCTTGGGCATATTTCTGGAGGGAAATGAGTTAGCAAAGCGCATAAAACCACTCGAAGACCATCCGATATCGCATTATGCATATTCATGACGAACAAGATACGCCGTGGTATAAGCTCTGCCGCACGTCCAGTATGCTAGGAGCCGGCAGACAGGTGTCATTGTATCGCACTGAAGGTTCGGGGTCCGTTCCACGACCATTGTACCGGGTTCGGCCCGGGGAACAAGCAATTTCACCGTTACCACCACAAATGCTTCATGATTGACCAGGGTATTGAAGATTCGTCCCTAATCAAATCATTTGGAAGCCTTGGAAGAAGTTAAAGCTGTGGATAAGATGCTGGACTGATAGGGTTCGAAGGCCGAATGTCATCATGTCGGTTGTTGGCGAGGCGAGCCGTTAGGCTGACCCGACGAGTTGGGTGAGAAACCGGGGTTCCAGGTCTATCCTCCTCAGAGCTGTGATCAACAGGAAAAGAGCTGACAGCAAGTAGAAAACGATGATTATAGGGCCACTAAAGCCAAGCTGAGCCGTTTCAATGCCCAGCCAGACGGAGAACGTTCATCCTCAAGAAAAAACGGTCTTTCCTCTTGCGCACATTCCAAGGATAGAATGCCGAATGTGGATAGCGCGATGCCCGAGAGAACTAGTGTTAAGTCTCAATTATGAGCCAAAGTTTGGGTCGTGACTGAGAATTTGAGTGCCTAGGGGGGGACAGAAAACGTAAGACGCGAAGATCTCATTCACTATGGTGGAGGTGGATTCCACGTCTTATGTTTTCTGTCCCCCCGAGGAGTGCCTAATATTCAAGGGCTATTAGCGTAACCATATTTGTTGCATCCGTAAATCGACGATTATACATCTCCACTCCAAGCACTGCCGACAGGTGAGGAGAGGCTGGCTAGGCTGGTGGTTGCCAATGATGATGGGTACAAGATTTTCCGCGTGTCAGCAGTTTCCAGCAAGATCCGATTTGCACAATGTCACCTTTCCAATATGAGACAAAACCCATGTGCAGAAGTGACGCCCCTCACCCCTTGAGCGTTGCAGCCAAGATTGGAACTAGGTCCGCGGAAGGGCTAGTCCCAGGCACAGACCTGCTATTGGCTCGCGGAAGGCTCTCACCGTTACCGCCGACGGAGTGAGTTGAGGTTTGATAGGGGTACATCTGACATATCGGAGTCAGCGAACGCTCTCATGGAAGGTCAAGGACAAGGGCTGAGCTTGACGATAGACGTTATTTTAAGCAATGGTAGGCATACTTGTGTAAATGTAGTTTATATGAGGCAAATCAAGACTCGGACGCTCTTGAGTACTCAGGAGAGACCTGGTCCAGCTTGAACGCAGAGAACAAGAAGGTTCAAGGAGCTGCATGCTGACTTGTGCAGCAGCGGGTCACATTGCAGTATGCTGCCTTTACGTCCCAAAGCACCGCCTAGCAAATATCATGACAGCGGACAGGTGCTGAGATTGGAAATGTCATAGGAAAGTTGTAGATTCTTGACAGCCATCTCTGTCATGCGATCTGTTCAGCTGCTTCCTTGCGCTGAGTGAGATCGAATCTCGGGAATTGTTCTGTGGACATGAGCGGAGCATTTTCATCCTGTCACTAATTAATGCCGATCCTTTTAATCATGATGGTCAAAAGCCATCTTCCGCAGGGATGGCAGGATGAAGCTGCCTGGTTACCTGTGCCCATGATACGGACCTGAGGAGAAAAGCAAGGTCTCTGTATTGCCCAATGGCCAGGGAGCGCCTGCGTGGTATGTGTAACCAAGCACAAAATGATGCGTTTACTCCCGTTTTCGCAAAACAATCCCAGATGGGCTGAACCGAAGCATCAGACTGAAGATCTAAATACTAGTTGAATCTTCATGGAGCTTAAGAAAGCAATCGAGGACGTTGAGTCCTGATTTGTCGAGCGGACAGTTGATCGTAACGCAAGCAGGGACTAGCGATGTAAAAGTATCCGAGTTGCAAGCCAATGCAATGGCATAGATCGAGTCATCGGACGGGAAGAATATGTTCCGAAAATGGTCCTGTTGGATCAGGATTGTCAGGGGCTCTAGTGGCGAGTTTCTTGGTAGTTTTATGTATGAGAGTGCAAATGACAACCAGACTATCCAGACTTTTGGTTGGATGTTTTTCTTAGTACGAGTGTCGGGTTGAGACTGCGCTGAGAGCTGCAGGGGCTAACTCGTAAGGTTTCGCCATTGGGTGTTGAGAACAGTGGATGATAGGAGCAAGTGCTGACCGTCAAGTAAATAGCAAATGCCCGCACTGCAACGCTGTAACACACATCTGATTCGACACCGCAAATAGAGCCTGGGTCTCTGATACGACGGTGAAAAAAGAAAGTAAACCGCTGTGAGGATAATTGCGATGAGCGTTTGGCGCTGAGAATGGGCGTTGCCTAGTTCTTACCGAAATGGAGGTAAACTTATGTCTGTCTAGCGGTTGTTTGTTGGCTTGTCTAGGTCAGAGTTTGGTCTAGTTGTCGATGGATAACGGTTGAGATCCGCCCAATCTCCATTCGCCGCCGCAAAGGCACTATCTTTCTGTACTGGTCCTTTGAGTTTGCACCGTTCGCCTTGAGTTGGAAGTGAGTTTGGATAGGTTTGAAGGAACCCTAGGCGTTGCACCCGCCGCTGCGCGGCTGCACTAGGGAACGGATGGCACGAGTCGACAATGTGACCAAACAGCGTTCCTTGCAGTAGCTTCTCCTTCTGCAGCGGGCTGTTCTGTGGAGAAGGTCTCAACGCAAAGCCGCCTTCTTGGAAATGCAAGCCACTGGCCCCTTATTTTGGTCGAGCCACGCATGAAGTGACCGATGACATTGTATCTTCACACTGCAGCCACTGTCTCGGGCTTGCTTCTCTGAAGGGTTGAGTGCTAAACCAATGGAATGTTCTGTGTCGCCTCTTGAAGCACGGCTGGTCCATTTTGGGAGTTGCGACGAATCCTGGTTTCGCGTCAACGTCAGAAGATTATCCCATGCCACTTTTAACGAGAGCCCCATCCTGGAAATTCTTTGAAATTCGACCTTGGGCGTCGGCTGTTCCTCCGATCCCTCGAGCATAGTGGCGGGCGGGTATGTAAGACGCGAGAGACCTGGCGTTTGCAGGAAGCAATCCAGTCTCTCGTGGCTTAGCCAACTTGTGCGAAGAGCCCTGAGTCGTCAGACAACAACAGGGGCAGGGCCTAAAAGCCGTGAGTTCTTCATCCGACACGCGCATCTGGAACTTGGCATTCAAATTAGTACGTCGGACATGTGTAGTACATTGTGCTCATCAGGTAGATAGCACACCAGCAAGAGAGTTTCTCAAAAGCCTCGAATAATATGAAAGTATTGTAAAGGAGGTACTGCTCATGGCCTGGCGCGTTTCTTCAACGTACTGAAAAGGAGACTCTTGTCCGCACATACTTTGGGGCGCTGTAAACTCCACTCGTATGAAGTCAGGATGACATGGCTAATATTCACGACTGGCCTGTTAAACAAAGGTTGTATAATTCCAGAGCCTGCCTGCCTGTCGATAGTTTGGCCCACGATCTGTCGGGTCAGGTTCCATGTTGAAAATCATCATTTGTGGAGGTTGGATGGAAACCCCTCCACTGCCCTCGGGATCCAGTGGTCGGCCTAAGAATCACGACTGTCCACTAAACTCCGCTGAAGTTTGCTGGAGTTTCCCAGAGCCTCCAGTTAATAAGATCTTGGCAGTTGCGTTTTAGAGCCTGTTCGTTACTTCCTCCTCTGTTCCTCTGCTGCTCTCCCTGCCGCACCATGTTGAACGGCTGGTAGTTTCTCACCCCTGCCTTCTTAGTGACACCCCCTCAACCTGTGGCTGTCCCTGAGATGTTCTTGTGCAGCTGGCAGGTGCGACGCAACGCATGGACTGCCCACTGTTCATCCCATTTTCTACTGCGTACTCGCTTTCACTACAGGGAGGTACCTGACTTTGTAGCACGGGGCACTTGAACACCACAAATCCAGTGATCGGTCCCATTGTGCTAATTGATCCTTGTCAACCGTGAGCAGGGCTACGTAGCCAAAGTCCGCAGTGAGTATCTGTACGATTCTTGGGTCGGAACGAGGACCGGCTTGATAAAAACAGCTATGATACCCATTATAACAGTAATTACTCTGATAGATGAGTGGTTTAGATCTTATGAGCATATTCCGTACAAAAACATCTACTTCGATGTGAACTTCCTGCCCAAGATAAATGATACTTGCCAGTTGTCTACCAAAACCATTCCTCTTTATGACTAGCCTCCCATGTCCCCACACCCTCCTTCCCCCTGTTCCTTGCACACCCCACCTCTCATCCCTTCCCTCGTTTTTGCCCTGCGGCTCCCTGTCAATCTAATTCCCCCTTCATCGTTGTCACCGATTTCTCGTCCTGTAAAATCTTGGGAACTCATTGGCCTAAACACAACTCATTCCCAAACAGTCTTCTTTCCCGGCTGTTCCTTCGTTCGCCAAACTCATTCATTCTCTTTCATCCTGTCGTTACCCTCGTTCACCCTCGCCTTCAACTTGCCTTGGTATCTCTGAGGATCAAAAATTTCGTGCTGATCCAGTGGTACCCCGGATTGATAAGACCGAATCAAACTGCCGGTCAGGACGTTACTATTCGACAACTCCTCTCGGGGCTCGTTAACTTGCACCCTGTGACAGCGTTCTCCCTTGAGATCCCCAAAATTGACGGGGGCCTAATCGACTCACCACACACTCAAGCTTTTAGCGGAAAACTCGCTTGTTTTGCTTTGTTCATTCTCGTCCCCGAGTCTGAGACAGCCTCCTTTACCCGTCAAACTTGCCTCTCTCGTTTCCACTTTTGGACTCGACTTCCGACCCGTCCTTGTTTGACCACCAGCCGGTTACCTGCTTTCTCCTCTCTCTTACAACAGCACCTCGTCTGCCGTTGCCCGTCATCGACTTGTAGCAAACCTTCGCATCGCACGATCATATTACTTGCAAGGCTGCTGAACAACGACAACCCCGACGACAACATCACCTCGCGAACCTCTCGAGTACGAATAAACCTAGGCTCGCGTGCTCTACAACAACAGAGTTATTTCGCCTGCAACATCGATTGGCTTTTATAAGAGTCAGGATTCCGGTGCTCAAAGCTTTCTTGAGCAGTCCCTTCAGCTTAAAGCCTGAGCAGGTACGAAGTCCTTCTCTTCCTGTTTGGACGCATCATCACACTGGGCTACCTTGTCTCAATCAGACACTGGAGCTCCAATTCAGTCACTCGGCAGGTGGCTGTACTGGGAACTTCAGGTCTAGACAGAACACCCTTTTTGAACCTCATCCAAGCTCATAGACCAAGTCAGTGATAGTCAAGCTAACCGACATAGTGTTCGAAGCAAGATTGGTTCAACTACCAGTCTAATTCGACCTTGCAGAAAACGGCAGACTGTGATGAATTAAACGCTCCCCATAGCTTCATCTATCATCATCTTCCCGAGGAAAAATAACGTTTCTCCCTTGGGCACTATCTATCATTATGAATCGATTCAGAAACAAGAAGAAGGCTAAGGATGAGCTCGAGGCTCCACGGCCTTCGATTGAATCCGAGTCTTCCAGCCCGTTCAGAATGTTCGGCAAAAAGAAAGCTCCTGAAGAGGAACCCAAACCGGAAATCGATCTTGCCACAGCCCTGCCTTCAACAGATGATTTTCGAACCAGTCTTCTCATGACTAACTTGTCCGCAAGATTCTCTATGCTGCGCGAGCAGGATGATCCCAACACGAAAGTCGGCAAGGCAAGTGACGACAGTGTTCTGTTTCCAAATCGACAATCGAGATTGATGGACTTTGGTTTCTCCGCTGGGCTGGGAGATATTGCTGAAGTCGAGTCCATCCGAGCCCCTTTTGCACGCTCATCCATGCAGTCAAATGACGACGCCGCTTCAACAAACGGAAGTGTCATGGGCCGCTCAAAGCCGATTGAAGGAAATAACTTGTTTGGAGGTCGGCAAAAGGTGTACAAGATCGGTACGGGCGGAAACAAGGGGGCTCTGAGTGGCCGTGTCCTCTACGGGGACGATGTCGCCCAGTCAGCTTTCCAAAAGTGGCGACAGTCTGAGAAGGATAGACAGTCATTCGAAGACTTGCGAAATAGCGAATCATTCGAATCTGAGAATGCTCGGCCGGAATCTCCTTCACAAACCGACTATGATCGCAAAAGAGAGACAAACTCAACAACCTCCTCAGGTCCGTCCGCAGCTCGAGACTCGACTGCTGCTACGTCTATCACCTCCTCTCAGCCATCCTCTGCAATGGACCGAGAGTCTTTCGCACGCACATCTCGCACCGTTAGCCCGGGACCTCCAGTGGAACGCACAGTGACCCGGACTCGTAGACTATACGAGCAAAGCTTGAACCAGGAGCTTCAAGACCAGCAAACATCAGCACTCTCAAGGATTGACACGTTATCGAGGCGCAATCTTGGTAGCAGAACACCAGATTTAACACCTCCTGTTCCCTCTCCGGCCAGTGCAACATTTGGTGACCGCTTTATGACTCGTTCCGTCTTGGCTAAGGCTAGTGCTCCTAACCTGCGATCGTTCAGTCCCCCATCCTCGTCTCAAATGAGTCCTGTGGAGTCCACGAACAAGTTTCCCAGTATGGACCAAAAGGCCTTTGGTGCTACACCTCCTCTGAGCCCCCCTATTAGTGAAACCGGGGAAGCCCAGCACCTGGACCGCAACATGATTACCAGCGCATTGGGTAGTCAATATGATGAGTCTAGGTACGCTCAAAGGCAAATGCAGATGCAACGAGGCCGTGAAACCCCAACCAACCGATTCCGGACCGACTCCAATGCTTCAGATCCTCGTTCCCGATCCTCCTCTGCCCAACGGCCACACTTGGATAAGAACGACTCTGGATCATTCAAGACTGAGCCTACTGTCCAGGAAGAGTCACAGCCTTCGACCTTCTTCGACGACGACGATGACGACCAATCGGCTATCAATGAGTCGCGTCGTTCCGATCTTATTCCTCCTCAGGTTACTGTCGACAGACCTGCCGATATCCAGCACCCAGCCTTTAGACACTCCGCAATGCCAACTCCGTTACTGATTAGTGACGGACCCGGAGGTGCAGCAATTGACACGACAGGCGAGCTGCCTAATGATTCACCCACTTTGGGACCGGCTTCCGGGGGATTGAGCGGCATGGTCAGACAGCACCTACGTCACGATAGCGGCGCGTCTTCTATCTATGGGAGCGTACCGAATGATGTTGATCTGTCTGCGCGATTCCCGCCTGAACGCCCCGACGCACACACCTACGAGCCAAAGACAGTGGATTCAAATGCTTGGGAATCGATTGAGAGAGATCTGGCTCTGTCGATCGATGGTAGCGTGACTAGCCCTACCCGATCTTCTGGGTTGATGGAAGCCCAAGTATTGCCTGGCCCCGATTTCGCTCAAAATATGAAGGAGAACGCCAGTCCTAAGCAAGAGGAAGAGACAGATGACTTTGCTCGTCATCTTGCTGATGGAGCGCGACGCGTGAGGGAGAGACTCACTTCGTTTGTTGAAGCTGATAGTAGCATCTCTACACCGGAAACTCCTTCTTTGTCCGAGCTGCCTCCTCCACCTCGCCAAAACGCGCTGGGCATCTTGAAATCCAAATCCAGTCGTGGTTCCCTAGTTGAGAGGGGTCGAGGAGACAAGGAGAATGGTGGTCAGTCGAAAGCCAAGAAGCTACTTGGTCTTAGAGGCTCATCACCTTCTACAAATGCTCCGTCATCCCGCCGTGGCTCATTCGAGCTGAACGATAGACCAGCACAGCCTACGGAGGAAATTGACACACGAGACTCGGAAGATAAGGAGGGCATCCACGTCGGCCTCAAGGCTTTCAGACAAGCTCGCCGAGAACTTCAGAGGATGAAGGAACTGGAAGTCCAGCAAAGGAACCAGGGTCCACCACCACAGGTGCCTACTTCCTCAGGCAGAGAGCGAGCTCAAACTGCTACCTCTTCGTCTCGACCACCGTCTCAAGAACGCAGACCACCTCCTGTTACGTACAACCGTGTACCTAGTGAAGAAGCCAGAGCCAATGGTGGCTCTCGTGCCGGTTCTCGCTCTGGATCGCGGGCACCTTCTGAACGCGACCGAAGTGGTTCAGAGGCAAGCAACGGCGGTCGATCTGGCAGTCGTCCACCCCGTCTGAGAAACGGATCCGTTCCCCGCGATGACTATCATGGACCTTTGGGATCACCCGTTGGACCCAACGGCAAACCTCGCCAGGGCCCGATGATGCGAGCACCAATGATGCCCGGACAAGACATGCGACGGTCGCCCCATATGCAACCTCAACAGTACCCTGGCAACGTCTCACCCGGACGTTTCAACCGTCCAGACAACAGCCTGCACATCCAGCCTGTACATGGACATAACTCAGGCCAACCATCACCGATCTCACCACTCAACGGTGCTCCATCGCCTCATGGGGGTTCATCCCCCTATGGTTTTCCCGGTCCCCAGAGACCGTATGGACCCCCTCATCCAGGCGGTATGATGCGCAATCGAGAGATGTCGGAGACTTCGATCAAGTCATTACCTCCCCAAATGGGCTATCGAGATGGTCTTAGACCTGGCCCTGCCGGCCTTAACAGTGGCGCAGTGTCAACGCCTAACCTACATGGCAACATGACTGCACCTCCTTTGCCCCCTATCAATCCCCGACGAAAGAACACCGGAACTGCGCTTGGAGATGCTACAATGAACGCCCATCATCTTCCTCCTGGATCTGGCATTGCGAACGACTCACGCAGCGCCCCCCGAAGCGATGATGAAGATGGTGCTGGCATCTATCGTCAGAGGTTGCGCAAAGCCACCAGCGAAGCAAACGGGATGAATGCACGAGCGAGATCGATGCATCAACCTCCTCCCCCGCCAATGGCCCCTCCGCCTCTGCCTCCTAGCATGAGCAGTAACGCAGTTCCCGGAGGCATGATCTAACGGCTTAACTAAACACCGTTGTGTTTACTTTTTCGCTTCTATTAATCCACAGTTTGCTGGTGGCATGAGACTCATGACGACAATAACTTATGGTTTCTTTTCATTTCATTTTACTTAATCTCAAAGTCCTCCATCTATGGGCGGCTCTTGGGGGGTAAGGCTATTCGCACTCACATGCATCGCGCGATTAGTCGCCTCCTGTACGTTTTCTTTTGGGGATAATTCAGTCTGGCGGACAGCGGAATCTAGTACCAGGCGCAAGTAAGCCCGGCCGGCAAGATGATCAAGCAGGACTTTGATCACGAAGCTGGCGTCAGGGTAGGGATAGAAAGAAATAGTATGTCCGGGGCCAGTATGAAAAGGAACAGGCGCCAGTGCATTCAACAAAGCGGAAAGGTGTTTGGTTTTGTACGTATAGGATTGGAAGCAGACGGCCAAAAGGCGCAAAGAGGATACCACGTCAATTTACATCGCATTGACTCATGAACAAATACGAAGGTCTCATAGATAACCAGAGCCGTGAGAATTGGTTTTCAACAGTTCGTTGACACGGACGTGATGCTCGATATGTCTAGCATTTGGCCTAAAGGATTACAAGTGATTTGTGTTTGACGTTTTCGGTTTAAGTCTGAGTTACTGTTCATTGTCGAACATTTGTATTCTGCGCCTGATTCTCACTTGGGAGCAGCAGCTATTCTCGTCAAGTAGATAGTTGTATCGAAATTCTGTTGGTGGCAGTACACAACTCACATGTCAACTGGTCAACAGTAAGGCGCATATCTTCCACCCTGTTGTGACATGTAATCATCTACTCTGGGGGTTTCTTGAGAAAAAAGAAGAAAAAATAACAACAAGTATTTTCGGTTTGCATCCTATCTCTGGTCATGGACGTATGCAAGCCGATGTCACTACCCTCGCATTGAGGGACCATGTTCACATCCTCCACGGAATTGCACTAGCAATTTTAACCTGCTCTAAATGATCTTGAAATCCTGAAATTGGTAATTATCGATGCAAAGTACCGATTGGTGTTCATCGTGTGGGCGTTGTGTCCCAAGGACAAAGAAAAGGGCCGACGTGAGGTTTGCTACGTTAGGTAATGGAGGAATTTCCCGGAGGGGAATTGAGACGGTAGATCGGAGGAGGCCGGGACACAACCTACATTTTGGGTGTGCTTTTACCCGAAACAAGGGTCCTCGAAGGGTCCAGCATTTTAACGGAAGTAGGAATATGCATCCGTGATTGGAGTAGGATGCATTCACCTTCAAGAGAGCATCATAGCATCAGGCGAAGAGACGCCGAGAGTGGATTGCTTCCAAGTGCAAAAACTTGAAAAAAGTTTTGGTATTCTTGTCCCTAATTCTCAAAGTCGCCAAAAGACCGCGGGTATCGATATTTGTACATTAAAAGTCCGTGAATCCTTTCCCGTTCGTCCCAAACCCCAAGAAAAGCCCAAAACGTGAAAAGCAATAGTAAAAAGCGCCCTCGTAGTAATAACCCGACGTCATCCTTTCCCATGGCGCCTTGCAGAGAGCAAACCCCAAAGAGCATGAGTTGCACGCCGCATGCTGAACAAAGCTTCCGCTGATGGAAAGAGAAGAAAGACTTGAACTACCAAACGCTGGTAGGTGCCGGTATCGAAAGAGGACAGGGTATCAGTCAAGTCGAAGGGAAGAAGGATGTGAAGGTAGGAAGAAGGCAAGTTCCGAGAAATCTGGATGCGCCATCGTTGAAGTCGTCAAGTAGCCATGTCTCGTATGAGCGAGTGTCTCTCTTATAGTGTTGCACCCTCTAGCCATGGTGAACCGCAAGCTTTGCTGATGGAAGAGAGTACATCGTCGTTAAGACTCTCTGTGAGCAATCTAGCACAGAGGGCAGTTGTTGCACTGCTTGTGGCCGCAGGCGGTGCAGGTGGTGCTGATGACAATCATACCTCCACACTGGCAGCAGTACTCGTAGGCAGGCATGTTGGTGATGTGTTGGTTGGTGTTGTTTGGGTTGGTGTTGTAGTGATGTAGTGATGTAAGCTGAAGAGATGTTCGAGTGGATGAGCTTGCTGTGAGAGTTGATATAGAAAGAGAGAGGTTAAAGTTGGACAGACGGAGGGAAGACGGGGAATATAAATAGTCGTCGAGGAAGGGGAGAGCAAGGCAGGACAAGGCAACGGAAGGCACACCCCCATCACCCTCGGAAGTGATGATCGGAAGTCGGACGTACCTACCTATGAATCAGATCAAATCAAACCCTACCAAACCAGCCCCGAGGAAAGAATGGGGGTGGAATGAACGGACTGGTGCTGGTTTCGGCATCCTCCAAGACGGGAAGAACCCACAGTCCTACATTAGTTGCTTTTCTTCTTCTGCCTGGCTTTATCCCCGAGCGCGGCGGAACATGGATTTTGTCACTGGGAGCCTCAGGCTTAGGAGCGTGGGAGCAGAGTGGGCAGTTTTTTTGCATGCCTCGTCTCATGAGTGGTTGCTCTGACTTACACGCTGTCTTGGCCCATCTGCGCTAGGCAACCCTTAGATCCAAGGTTCCCTTGGCTTGGGTTGCATTCGCGTCTCCGCCTTTCTTGACACAAACGCCCAAAAACGACCAGCTTGCATGTGCCGTGCAGGGTAGTGGATGGGTGATGCCAGCCGTGTCGCTGACTGGCTGCAGAGGCAAGGCATAGACATATACTTTTTACAGTACGATATCAATATTAATCGCGACCTCTTAATTGGAGTGTCTTGCAAAGATTGCCATTTGGCTTGGTGTTTTTTACACTACTACCCTGAGGATCTCCCACTCTGTCTGAGGTTTGTGTAAAACTGAGGAACATTTTATTTTGTCTTGCAACTTTTTTGTGAACGGGCCTTCTTTTTTTTTCTGCCCTGTGGTCTCTGCGGCTCAGGCTAATTTAACCCAAAGACCCTGGCGTCACAGGCTAAGGCAGCTCACCATGCTGATGCTTTCTCGCATGATACGTCATGGTGGACATGACGATGTGTGCGTCAAGGCGACTAGCTGTGGATGAGTGAGAGTGAGCGAAAAGAAACGCGGGTGAAGCAGCACAAGGAGAAGTGATGAGACATAGTGGCGAGCCGTAATTAATCAACACCAACCAGTCTGCGCTATTAAACGGTGATCCATGCCATCGAGTCAAGCGCTTGAATCATCTAGCAACGATCCCTCCTCGTCGGCTTGTCTTCACTCCACGTTCTCACATGGGCCCGCTAAAGAAGAGAGAATCCATCCCGTCCACTCACAACCCCCGTCCATCATCTCCAGACGAGGCTAAACAAGCCAACCCCCAATGCGTGGTGTGCTCTCTCTGTGTGTGTGTCCTGTAATAATATTCCAGTTGTTCCAGCTCAAGGCTTCCATCGTTGCTTTGCATCCGAAGCCGCACATACGTAGATACTCGACTCCCGGGGAACGGCAACAGTGCTTCCGAAGAACGTACGTAGTTGTCAACCGGCGATGAGGATAAAGTCCAAGCTGCGCCTCGACGTGATGAGTCCGCTGCTGTCTCTAGCTGATAAGATCGACAAAGGGCATCAAGATTCAAGATGATCACCTCCTCTTGTAAGTTCTATTTGCGGGGTAGGAAAAGTCAAAAGCCATGACTGCCGGCTACCAACTCTGTAGGCTGTATTCTGTAACAGAAAATTACAAGCCAGCGTCGATCTGACCACGCTGTGTACACTGGACCCCAGATTTCGCCTCCTGATGCCCAAAGACTGATGTGAGCAAGAAGGGAAAAAGTGATGCTGCCTCGCTGCAACCGCCCGCTCAACTCAACAGCACAAGCCTCCCAGATTGTTAGCGGCGAGCGGGATGACGCATTGCTGCCGGTAATTTGTGAGCAGGCGACGAATCGGGTGGACAAACGTTGAGTCGTTTCTCTGTCTGGCTGCATTTGCATTGGCCTGGGTCTGGACTCTCTGGGTTGGGGTTTTACCTTTCTAGGGTCCAAGCGATGCAACTGCAGGGCTACCGCTACACCCCCGCGCGCCGCCCACAGCCCACCCCAGAAGCTTTAGCTGGGGGAGAGGGGAGCTATTATGAAACAGTATGGGGTAAACAGTTTGATAATTCCATATCTCTCGCCTCTCACCGTCGAGCATTTACAAAATAGCCTGACAGAACATGATTGATTAGGATACGCTTTGGGTCCTTGCCCAAGTTGGTCTTCCGGTGCCGGGCATAGCGGCTAAAGAGGCATTTCTTTCTCATTCTCATTCTTTTGAGGCTTATGCTTAATTTCACATGCTGTTGTTGGTTCCGTCTTACACGTGGAGGCTAACCGGGATGTCAATGGCTGGTTCCGTCTCCGCATGTCCGACAAGAGGCTATCGTCAGATTCACTAGTTGAAGCATGTTTGGCCCAAGTCACAACTGGATGCCAATGTCTGCTCCATTAATGCACAGTTGGGTACCAGTAAAAGAAAAGACGTCCAATTAATATGTAGCAACAAAAATGGACGTTTTAGGGAAGTCCCGTGGCTTCCGTTGAAAAAGAACGCCAGCCAATGCAATTCGCACCTTCCCGTTGGTGTAGCAAAACCCGATCTGTTGCTTCCTCATCCCAAACTCCGAATGTCATTCCCAACGCCACTAAATCCGAATCCTGCAACTCCAATCCCAATGTTTCATCCTGTTGGTGATATCATCTCCATCAACCAAATCTGTTCCAAGCACTTTCATCTCTGCCCCTGACTAGGCACTCCCTAAAAGATCAATGGAACGTGAAGATCGAACCGTTGTTGCTGTTGGGCTCGCGGCTAGTGTTGAGGAAGTAGGCCGTTGGCTGACGAGAGGCAGTTTGGACCGGGACGATCTCGTGCAATTGAGGATGAGATTGCTGCTGATGTACGTTGTTGTTGTTGTTGAAAGGTCTCAGCTGGTTGTTGTCGCGAGCTCTTTCCATCACCTCTCCCAAAACTCGATTGTGATCTTGGAGGGTTCGATTGTGATCGGCAAAATCTTTAGTACGCTCTTCAAAAGTCTCCATTCGGCGCTCTATTTTCTTTATGAGTTCCAAAATTGGCACAAGACCATGGGAAAGGGTAGCATCGCTTTCTGTCTGCGTTGATGCATGGTGAAGGACTATCCTTCGCTGTGAGGCTCCATACCCTCCATGTCTGCTGAAGTCAACGGCGGCAAGTGCCGGATCAATTGGAATCTTCGCTCGTTTGCTCATGAGCTCTGCTGGATACGCGAGGGGAGGACGTTTGAGGCCGGTGGTACGTTGGTGACCCGAGTCAAGCTCAATCGACTGTCGGATACCACTATCATCGTTGTCGAATCGGAATTGTGGCAACATCGTGTTCTCTCGGTGTTCGACCTTAACTTGAGGCACTACTTGAGGAGCGCCCGACGTAGATTGTTCCTCGGTTGATGGAAATGGGCTTCGCGCGTTGAGCTGTTCTTCCGCCCACTCTCTCAGACCGAGCCTGTTGATCTCCTCATTGGTCTTAGACGTGACAAGATCGAAGGAGTCGTGTACAGCCAAGACAGCCAGGAAGAATCCAAGATCGGGTCGAGCGTTTCTCGTTCGTTTAGAGACACGACACCAGGCCATGAAGTCTTTATAGAACGGTGAGCTGCTCCAGGCCAAACGAAGATTTGTCTTCTTGATCTCGTCAACGACCTGGTGATACAGGTCGGGGTGCTCCTTGACAAGGGGCAAAATGCAAGCAATTGCACTGTTCTGCTTCGCCCGGATGGCATTGTGATCATCCTTTTTAATCAAAATCTTTCGACATGGCTGCTTTTTGGGAGGAGCTTCGGCCTGCTCACCGGAGCTTTCGACTGGATCTGCTTCAGGGGACATCGTCATGGTGGTGTTTGCATGGGGTACTTGACTGAAGTCAGTAGCGAGTCTAGTGAATGTACTTGTGTATGGACGGATATGTTTGGTAGAATGAGATGAGAGAGGCCAGAAGGTTGGATGAATGTCGGTGGGAGAGAAATAGGAGAGAGGGAAGAAGGGATCGAATCGATGATTTTATACCTCGAGATTGGGAAGGGACCAGTGATTCACTGTCGCTCGGTATTGGGTGGCATCCTAAGGGATGCAGCAGAAGGCGGAGTTTGACGACAAGAAACAAAGTGGAAAAGGAGAAGAACGAAGGGGGATGGGATTTATCAAGGAACCCGAGATATCCTATGATTGAGGTATGTGGAGCACAGATGTTTCTTGCGATCAGTTTATCTTCTTGGCTTTATAACCATCTGCACCCGATGCTCGGGTGAGGTTCTGTTGTGTGCTCAAGTGGGCATTCCGCACCCCAGATGCCGCCCCGTTGGTGTTGCTAGGCGTCGTCGAATCCATCAGCCCCTCCAAGCGGTATCAGGGTCAGGATCTTGCAGCGGGGCCACCACCAAGCAGCCCTAACATTATGAGAGCTTTACCTAAGACTCATCATAAGGTCATAAACTCTTCTCAGAATTTACTAATCTTTAGGGTGCTTCGGCCCACAAGGAAGCTCTCGAATCCGCCAAATTTGGGTAGCGCTGGGTATCCATAGATCGTGCCAAGAGCTACATAACCTGATATATCAGAAATATACCATGCTAGCTTGCAACGTCGTTTACAGTTTCTTTGCATTTAATCACCTTATTTGCATGTCATATATATGTGTTTGATCCAGCTAGTGCCACAAGTGTGTCAGGGGCTGCAGATCGTGGAGTTGATGCGTTCAGTTCTGGGGTATAAGTTCAATGGCCTCTCTTTGCTGAACCAGGTGCAATATTGGAATTGAATTTTCCTTTTTGTGCGTTTCATCGACTATTTGGTGGCAAGATTTAAGTTCAAGTCTTCTTGTCTTTTTGTGCTGCATATATGCTTGAGTTCCATGTCGGTGGTGGCCGCCAGCAGATTCTAGGCAGCCTTCGAAAGCACTGCAGCAACAGACGCGTCTAAAGTCCGGCTCTCGCTATGGCAGGAGGGGGAAATTTTATCCAACCTACAAGTCTGCGGAAGCAAGGTTCAGAGTCGACACAAAGTTTTCCCCTCCAATACATAAATCCGCCGAAAGTCTATCACAGACAGCACGGGCATCAACATCCTTAAAGTTTGTATGCACATCCGAATCACAATACTTTCTCACGAAGAGAGTTCAAACTAATCTGTGGTATAAATAGCAGCCTGCCCTGCCCAAATCTGGGAAGTTCTTCTAGTCCAAAACATCATCCGCACACCTATCTCCTGAGAAAACATTCTTCTCGAAATTTTCGCAAAGCAAAACACAGGCAAACAATCTTTGATACCCTCAGAACAAGTCACATCATCATCCTTTTTGCTCATCGCAGCATTCTTTCTTCCTCTTCATCCTATTCCATCCCTATACTTTTATCAAAACATCCTCTGTCATCTGTTATCCAAGATGTCCCCTACTGTTCAGTTTCCCGGAGAGCAGGTTTTGAGCCCTGAGGTCTTCGAGAGAACTCTTCCTCTGAACTTCAACTTCCTTGACCCTGAGGACGTGGTCGCCATTCCCACCAACTGGGCTTCGCGCGCTATCATGGACACCGACATCAAACAGGTCGTTGACAAAATGAAGGAGGCGCGAGTGGATTTCAGTGTCATGGCAGCTAAGGAACTCGTCGACTCTGACTACACCGACACCGTACTTCACACTGTTGAAGTTGTCGTCGACGGTATGGTTCTCAACATCAAACGACACTATCACCAGCGAGAGGAAGGTCTTCGCACCCGACGCGAGCGTGAGTACGCCGCCATTAGAAGAACTGGCTGCCTCAATCGCATCAAGCGCGGCTTCGTCACAATGTCCTACAGTCTTGACATTCACGCCATCATCATGAGACACGAGGAGGACAAGCGCACCCGCATCCTCTACGATGCGTTTAAGAAACTGCGCGTTCATTGTCAGATCGCGACACTCACCTACGGAGGCAGTGAGCCTCACTGGAACTGGAGTCTCTCTTAAGAGCCTATTTTTCGTCAACTCATCTTTCTCGAACAATTTATCGGATATCGGTTGCTTTCAGGCGTGCATTACAGAGAACTCTTTTATCACGGAGTGCGGGAAACTCGTTTATATCGTGGAGTGCAAGAACTCCTTTTCGGCAGGGAGAAAAGGACACATAATTAGTTACAAATTTGCTGAGCATGGGTGGGTGAGCTTGAGTTCCATGGTGTTTGGACAAGCATATTGCTTAAGGAAGGAACGGGAGTTTGTGGAAGTATTGTATCACCATGGGAATTACTGGGAGACCGATGAGGCACATCGGTCCTATCATCTTAGGAACATCATCTTAAGAACATTAAGGGAATCAAAGATGCCAACAATTGTTGCGTGTCATTAAAACATTTGACTTGTCCATCTGTCTAGTGATTGTTCTGACTTGACGTGATTCCACTTGTACAGAACGAACATGGCCACGTCAACCCTTTGTTCGACTCCTCTCGACAAGGACATGCCCAGGCTTGGAAGCAACTTTGCTGGGCCAAAAGAAAGGCCCGACCTTGGCGTTTCATCCTGTAGAGCTGTTGCCCTCCCTTTTCTTCTCACGCCGAATGAGTCAAGCCCTGAATTTGGCTCAGTGTTCGCCACGATAGCTTCAACAAGGGGCTGAAGGTTTCTACCAATTGGAGTGAGAGAGGGGATGACAGATGGTAGACACGTGGTCGTGTATATAAGGTTTTGGGGCGTTTGCAGTTCCTAATTCAATTGCGGAGGAAGATTTTGATGCGTTTATAGTTTCTGAGTCAATTGCAGGGTTTCTTGGAAGGAATGACCTGGTTGGGTGGTTGTTGAACCTTAATGGCTTACATCGTGAGTTCGCAAGATTGGAGGTTGCTTTCGGTTCGGGATCGAAACTGGATGTAATCATTGTAAAGGTTAGCTTTGCTGGAACTACAGTAGGGATTGTGTTATACTTAGATCGGGGTTGAGAACAGTACGGATAGGGGCTGTCAATTGCTGTCGATGATGTGTTCTGTTTGAATTGAGTTTTGGTATCTGAGTTCAGGTGGTATGATTGACTGCGTTATATCGTGGCTTGTAGGCTGGGGGCTTCCTGTTGGTTCGAATCAAAGCCATGGTTCCGTCGTAAGGGCAGCTGTATTGGCGCCGGAATAGGGCTTGTATTAAACCTAGACCTGAATTGAGGCTGACAGGGGCTCTTGATTAGTGATTGTCGATAAGAATTACTTGTTGAATTGGGTTTGGGCACCTTGGTATCGAGATGTGCCACTGAATGCTTTAGATCATAATTTGTAAGGTTGTAGGCCTCCGTTTGGTTTAATTCAAAACTGTGTGTTCATCGTAAGGGGTAGCTTTTCAAGCTACGACCTGGCTTGGTTCATAGGGGCTCTCGATTTTGGTTGGGAGTGATCACTTCTTTTTGGATAGCCTATTGATATCTGGGCATCCAAGCAGCTGATAATCTCACTGAATGGCATGTGTCGTTGATTCGTAAGGCTGGGAGTCTCCTGTCGGTTCAAGTCAAATCTGTGTATTCACAGTAAGGGCTAGCTGTGTAGGAACCAGATGAGGGCTTATACAAGACTTAGATCTAGATTGAGATAGGCAAGGGCTCTCCGTTGTAGTTGTCGATAATCACTTCTTGTGAAATTCCAATGTCCTTTTCACCGATGTTGTGCGATTTGAGCAGCTAGGGACACCACTGAGTGCTTTGTATCCTGAATTCGTAACACTGAGAGCTTTCATGCGGTTCAAAATCAATACTGGATGAGTTCATGTTAAGAGTTAGCGGCGTGAGTACCAGGCTGAGCTTCGTGAAAGAACTTACACACGGGTTGAAGCCAACGGGGGCTTTCCATGCTTGATTGTAAACGATCACTCCTTCCTGAATAGGATCCTGTGATCTGATCACCTGAAGATCTTGCTGAATGCTTTGCGTCATAGCTTCGTAAGGATGGGAGCTTCCATAAGGTTTCAGGATCGATACTGGGTGAGTCCATCGTGAGCATCGGCGGCGTGAGTACTAATCTGAGGTTCGTGGGAAGCCTAGACTAGGGTAAAGGTGGTAAGATCTAATGGTTGTGGCCATTCAGGATCACTTCTTGTCAAATGCAATCCTGGAACCTGGGAATCTTGAGAGAGCACTGAGTGCATGAGTGCTTCGATTGAGCGTCAGTCGAGTAGCTCATTGTCCCCTGCTCCCTTGATCATTCCCATTGACCAGCGTCGGTCTGGCATCGTTCTCTTACTGTATTTTGCCGATTAAAGTCGATTCTGTCAAGGGAAGGCTGAGAAGCTCACTTACCCCTTTTTGCCGCCTGAGCCCCTTTGAACCAACTTTGACCTCGCAGTATCGTCTGGCTGCGCTTTTCGAGATATTGGACGTCTCTGGCAACGGTCTGATTGGGTTTTGAAGACTTGTGCGTGGTAAACGGGCACGAAAGCAGGCTGGGGGCACGCTCTGTCCAGAAGGCCTGTGACAATTTTGAGGGGGTCGAGCAAGTTCGAGAAGGATGTGACTGGTGAGTTGAAGAGACACGCTATGAATAGACGAAATGAAGCTCAAGTCACGATATGTTGTCGATGTAAGGTTGGTTGCTGATCGAGCCAAAACGGGAGTTCGATACACGGAAATCGGGAGAAGAATTGAGCTTGTTGGTGGTGGTTAGAAATAGCGGGTCTCGATGGATGGACAGCACGCTTAGCCTTGGTATGACGGCGGAGGCATACTGAGTTCGATTTCTGGATTAGGGGAATCATGGGTAGCAATACCAGACTTGTCTGATGCAAGAATGTACCTGTTTATCCAAAGTGGTGTTGGTAATTTGGAAGAAAGAGAATGAAGGGGAGAAGCCTTCCACAGAAGGATTTATTTTTTCTCTTCATGGCTTAGAAGAACAAACAAGATATTGCCCAGTAAATTCATTATTTAAGGGCGTCTGTTCATAAATCCTCCATTAGTTCAAATGATGGACCATGTTCAACAATAAAGGCAGGGGAATGCTCCGTGCCCTTGACCCGTCAGCTTTTCTCTTCTATACAATCTGTCTACATTTCTCTAGGTAGACTGGAATCATAAGAGAGTAATATCAGATATAATTTGTCTTTATTTGAATGCAAAGTGGTTCAGGTTGAGGCTTTAGGGTAGTTAGAGCTGCACTATTTACTCCAGAAGACGGACGAATTACGAAGCCACAAGAACTTATGCATCACTGCACCATGGTTCTACGCATCCAAACAAAGTATAGTTAGGTAGAAGAGATATTTACATAAAATAGCAGTGGAAATAGAGAAGATGGATATGTTCATCAGTTGAGTTGGTAGTTCGAGCTGAACTGTTCTTATCTGCTTATCGAACCAATGTTGACCGGATCGGGAATGGCTTATCTTGGGTAAGATATTATTACACGAAGTGGATAGCCATAAATTGGTAGAATTTGAAGAGATTGAAAGAGCCTTGAAGCCTCAAGAAAAGAGGCTTCGTGTGCGTGGTTTTCTTCAACCGATTGCACAGCCCCAATTGTGGAGCTATCTAAAGTGGCTATCTAATTGGCTAAATGTGACAGATATCGCCAACTCCGATCGTCTCAGTCAAAAATGAGGCTCTTGTGAACTGATTGCCAGAGACAAATCATAGACTTCTCGGGAATAATAACTCTTGGCATGGTATTATGCTGTGAAGAGAGGGCTATTTACAGTTGAGAAACCGTTAAAGTACCCATAGAAAGCAACGTCTGGCCCATGAATGATGCTTCTGGAACTCAACATCAGATCAATCTATAGATTTGTCACGTAGCATCCAGAATCTGTCAAAAAACTACCGGCATCCGGCAACGTCAAGAAGGTGCAAGAGAGGAGGGGAACTGCCAAAAAGTTGCAATTTAGCTGCCGCATACGGTCTAGCCTCGGCCACGGTATCCCCGCCCTGCCGACCATTCAAGGTGAGACTCGGTCACCAACAACTAGAAACTCAGAACCTAGAACCTGAACTGAACAATAAGAGAACTTTTCTTCACTGCAACTGCAGAAATACGCTGCAATCATCGTTCGACTAAACCACCAATCCACGCTTAATTGCCTTATTCTGCCCAGTCTGTAATTGTGGCTCTTGCGCCTCACCCCAGAAGCGGAACTCTTGCTTATACGCTGGACCCTTGTCGTATCTCAGCACTGCACTGCACTGATTGATTTGCTTCCTCGCCTTGTGTTCCTTTTAATACTGTTGCTAGCCGAGTACGCCCATGGCTCCAGGCGGTAGAAAGAAGGGGAAAAAAGTACCTTCCGGCCCTGTTGCTGACAAGCCATGCCATAACTGTCGACGTCGAAGGCTTCGTTGTGATCGTTTACTCCCACATTGCGCAAAGTGCGAGGCCAAGGGTGTTGAGTGTCTTGGCTATACCCAGATCTTTCAGTGGACGGGTGCTGTTGCTTCTAGGGGTAGATTGGCCGGTCAGCAGTCGAGCGCTGCCCTATATACCCCAGCACGTCCCTCTTCAGCTCGGTCAAGAGCTTCATTATCTTCTGTCTCCTCTGTTTCTTCTGCCTCCCCAGCGTCTACTTCCTCCGCCTCTTGCGCAGACTCACCATCAGTTACTTCATCACCAGCTTTTATTACCCCCAGCCTCTCTCAAGTGGAAGAGGTAACAGAGACCTCAGAAGGCGAATTCGAGTCCGAGTCGGAAGTAGATTCGATCAATGACATCAACATCGACATTGACGATGAGAATGGCGATCATGTTGCGACCCCCCTAGCCAGTGGTGATACGCAGCTCGTCTGTACCACCAGCCATAACCATCCCCTTGCATCGGAAACGTCGACGCCATGGGTGCTCGTCGATCCCTTGTACCAAGACATTACAAGCAACCACAGGCAGTATCTCGCTTATTGTACGTAGTCCTCGATCGCAATTGGTTGAGTCATTACAAAGGAAAGAGACATGACTGACAAGCATATTTTCCTCCCAGTTGATGCGCGGCTCAGTCGAGATTTTGTAGCCTACGACATGCCCGACAACCCGTTTCGAAACTTACTCAAATTCACTCAGGCCCACCCTTTACTCCGTCAGGTCATCATCGCTGCCTCGGCGACGCACATGTACAACCGGTCCCGGCCGTGGCTGTCCTTGGAATCACTCGATAGGGGGCTTGGTCCGAGGAATCTGCTCATGGATGCTCTCGAGGCCAAGCATCAAGTCCTCCGGATGTTGCCGTCTGCGTTACAAAGCATTGAGTCTATCGGTAGTGACATCGTTCTGGCAGCAATTCTGTTCTTGATCAATGTAGAGCTGATAGAGTCCGGTAAGCACAACTGGAAGGCTCACTTCGATGGCGCTGGCAAGATCATGAAGTTGCTAGGGCCAGTATCAGATGTAGACGAAAGCTTGAGGGACTATATCGTATCAGATTGCTTTATGTGCGTTACTGACTCTGCTTCACCCTCATTGATATTTGCTAACAGCTGCCAGATATTACATACTAGAGTCTACCTTTCGGCCTACAGCTTCAGACTCACACTCTTACTTCGAACAATGTCAAGCACTGAAAATACTCGGCAAAACAACAAATAGTTACTACTGCTGTCCACCAGAACTACTCGAAATTATGCTGATCGCATCACGACTCTCCAACACAAAGCCCGACGACGTTGTATCAGCTGATATGGTGACGGCAGCTGGAGCAGCATTGCTGGATCGCGCTCATAACTTTGACGTTCTCCCCTGGGCACAAACACTCGACGTCAGCAATCTTTCACCCATCGAGGAGGATCCAATATTGAGTCGTTTCCGAGTCGCGACATCTCACCGGCTCGCTATATGCCTCTACATCCTAAATGCGATACCAGCAGTGGGTGCTTGGGTAGGTGAAGACCTAGCCGACGCTATCTTCGCAGAGCTCCATCAGGTCCTTAGCATGATCCCCGACGACGACACCAACCTCAAAGCAACGACATGGGTCACATTTGTCTTCGGCGCATGTGCAAAGACCCCCGAGATGAAGGGTTGGGTTACTGTTCAGATCAAGAAGCTTATGCTCGAGTCCCCATGGGGCTTCTTGTATGCTGCTAGAGATGCGCTGCAAATGCTGTGGAGTGTACAGGTCGAGGGTATGCCCATGACTAGCTGGGTGCAGACACTGAGAGATCTACATATGGACTTTTTGATTGTCTGATCTGTGCCTGAGCTGGGCTTTTCAGAATCAATGAAGCCTTTAATGTGTCTATGATGCTAGAAGGCTAGCATTGCTACGATATTTGATGTACAACATACATGTTCTTGCTCTTCGAAATTTGGGCTTGGCGTTTAATGGGATATGTACCCTGGGTATTTGACTATAGCTGGAAAGGCTTCGGGAAGGGGATCAAGGTTGAAAAGAGCATACAACCTAAGCATGGATGATGATTTACGGAGATACCACTTACATTAGGCCAATCACGCCTTGGCGCACTTATCTGAAGGAGTGTTTTCTCTGCACGAGTGCTAAAGACCTAATGTGACTATACTGATGATTCATATCATCTGAGTTGTTTTGGGGCCATGAGGCCACTCACACATTCATTGAAGGATGTCAGTCAAGTCACAGACTGCTGAACATTGCTAGAGAAGAGAACGAACAATCTGCACACCCATTTCCTGAGGCTAGACGCCAGACGCAACATCACCTCGTCTCAGCCCCAGCGAGGCTGACCCAACACAAATTCAGAATCGACTCCCCCATCCATCCAACTATTTTCGGAACCTCAGTGCAGCAAAGCCTTCCCTAAACCACGGTCAGCTTTGAGGTTGTACACCAAATCCCACACGCTCGACCGAGTATGTTGCACAGTTCCACCCGGTGTAACGCGCTGCCCCTGACTGACGGCATCGGAGAACATATCCTCCAGAAGGAGGGGGCCAGCTGAAACATGGAACAGTTGCTGTAATGACCCAGGTGTGTGCGTGTATGTTTTCCCAGGTGTACATGCCTTTTTACTGGAGACACGTCTCTGAGGGGGTTGGGTTCGGCCGGTGGCATGTTGCTCAAGGCATGTTTCTGTCAACGTGATGTCTGCACGGGAGTGACGTCGGGTAGGTTCCGATTCCCGCTGTGGAGGGAGATGGGGGATGTTTTGGTAATCTAAACTTATTGGATGTTGTTTTACTACTAGATTGGGATATGGGACTGTGCTGAGTTGTTGGAAGATATTGGTATACTATCTAGGACTGAAGCTATATCATATACCTAAACTTATGCGTCAGCACGAACGTAAATGAACTGTTAGTTGATCATAGTAGTCTGGTGTGTTCAAAGCTGTGGAGTTGTTAGCCCAAATTGAGTCTGATGAGTTGTTCACAAAGAATCATCTGTGTACAGCTACAGAAATCTATTTTTGCTGCCGCATCAACCAATAAAATTTTATCATTCAGCTTCTAGAGCTTTGTCCAAGCATTGGATACGAGGCTATCCATCAGTGGTTGTCCCTGAAATAGCTCAGGGCAGGGCTTGATGAAGGATGAGGCATTGGCAGTACCAATGCCACACATTCTCTTGCAGCTAAAGCATAGCCAATGGTTCTCCATGCAGACTTCTAGGCATCCAAATCATCGATAGTCTGCGTAAGTTTCTTTTCCAAGACTACTCGAGGTTGTGGTTTTGTACTTCAACGATAGATCCTCAGGGGCTAGTTGGGAGCAAGAATTTATACAATGAGAACTAAACATCTACTTCTTTTCTGACATTGGGTATCGTTTGTTTAAGTTTATCCCTTCTCGCTCGTTTCTGAGCCAGTATTAGATATCCCCCTTTGACCAAATTAGAGCCAGCCTAAATATGCCAAAGATTCTGTTCTGCAAAAAAGTCACCATAAGAAAAACACAACTAGATCCTAGCAGCAACTCTTGTGCCATTTTTGGAACATAACGCCAAAGCATACAACTCCATCCACTCCTTGTCATCACGCGACTCGAGCTGTGTGTAAGTCTGCACCAGCCTAGCCACCACGTAATGGGTTTCCAGCAGAGCATATTGTTCTATCATCTCACGTTAGCCACCCTGTGTCACAAACAGCATAAAATACAGCAGTTAAGTGCGCAACTCACGTCCTATACAAGCGCGAGCACCGCCGTTGAAAGGCAGATAGCCCCAGCCAGGTCTTAGATCCTGCCACCGCTCTGGAACGAACTCTTCTGTCCTGGGGCCGAAAACGTCTTGATTGCGATGCATGGCGTAGACGTTGTAGAACATGGCTGTTCCCTTGGAGATGAAGAGTGGCGACTGCCCGTCGGCGCCACCACCACGAGGGATGGTCGTGTCCCTGACTGCGACGCGGGCGTTTGTGGGGATCACAGGATGCAGCCTCAACGCTGTTGGGAATGTGAGAAAACGGCCGTAGGGCTGAGTGGGGAGGATTGACTTAAGGGGACAGCACTTACACTCGTTGACGCACCATTTTAGATAAGACATCTCTTTCAACTGGCTTGTGGTTGGTGGATCTTGGCCAGATATGCTAAGGACCTCTTCTCGAAGCTTGGTATATATGTAGGAACTCTTCGATAGGAAGAAGAAAAGATTACTTAACAAGCTTGAGGTTGTGTCTCGACTTGCAAGTAGGATATGTAGAATATGATCACTCAGACACTTTTTGTCATTCGCTATAACCATCATATCTGTGAGAAAGTTGCCATTTGAGTCATCCTTAGAACTCTGTAATGACTCCTCGATAAAGGTATCGAGATACTCGTAAACTCTCTTCTTAGCCCTCTTAGCTGCAAAGTTGAACTTGAGACAGTGAAGAGGGCCAAGCTGCATCTGCTGGATGATCTCCTCAGAGCAGATCATGTAGTCATCCACGAATTGCTGTTCCCGAGTGTGATCTGCCTTGTCGCTAAGCATGTTCGTTGAGTGTCCCATAAGAAACTCTGTCGATACATCCATAGTAAGTGCCAAGAATAAAGGCTGAAGATCAACTTCAGAACCGTCTGTTGGAATATGTTTGGTGAATGCTTGAAAGCTCCGTTCCAGAGTCTCAAGAAATGGTGCAGGGTTGTCTTTCTTGAAACTCTGTCTCAGTACTGTCCGGGCGTGCTTCCATGTATGCCCAGACAGGACAAAGATACCTTGGCCGAATATATGGCCAATGACTGAAGTCCGAAACTCCGGAAGATCGAAATCGTCGCAGCCAGTAGCGAGAATATGCTTGAGGTTCTGGGGGTCGCAGGTATAGACGCATTGCCACGACCACCTTTTTTCTATGTATGTAGTTCCCATCTCCTTGAAAGCCTCCCAGGTGCTTTCCAGATACCGTTCTGGAGCTTCACCAAAGAAGACCCTATACAGGAAGTCGAAGCCAATGATGGGATCTTTGACAGGGACTTTGCTAGTGGCATCTTGACAGCCTTGGGCTTGTGCGAGTCTCCATCTCCGAACGTATGTCTCAAGTGCACGCAGAGGGATCGGGAGGAGGAGCAAGATGGCCGTGGCAACAAAGTGTTGCTCGAGGAACTTGATGAATAGTAGACTGAACATGTCGAAAACAGGCTTTGAAGCAGGGAGTGTGGTTTTGGACGACAGAACGAGAAGGAGGCTTGAGCAGCCACTTCTAAGTGGGATCCGGGAGGGTAAAGTAATGGAAGCTCCAGGCTCTCAGATTATCCCCGAGGAACTGAATCAAATGTCCCAGATCTGGACCACAAGCATACGATATACACGCCCCCTATTATTGATTCATCCTATGAGATTGTCCATGCGGATCATATCCGAGTGTTGGGATGAGGGCTGTGGTGCAGTCTCATGCACCACGGTATAATCCCATGATATATTGCCCATGGCTGTAAAAACAGGGCTGATGCCAAATTTGGATCTTGCTCATACAATACGATAGCCTTGCTTGAGAGTGTTTACTGGGAGAGAGCCAGCAGACCCAATAAGGGGAGCCTATCTAGAGCTCAGCTTAGAATAGGATCTCTAGTATATGGCCATATGCTGACCCCCACAAGACAAGACGTGTGCCGTCACTAACAATACCTCCTGCTGTGCAACGGAAAAACAAGAAAAAGTGGCATCATGGATCTCCATCTCTGGCCCTTGACAGGCAAAGGGTTATTCCTCTGAGTGGCATCGGGACCTGGCGTAGATCGGTGTACGGAATACGCAGCTCTGCATGCTCTGCATCAGGAGGACAGCGCCGGGGCGAAAAAAAGGGCTAACCTCAAGGACCTGCATACCGGCTGTGCGTGCAATTGTCTGGCTCATCGATACCATCAGCTGAGGATATTGCATATTTTTTTCCCTTTTCCCCCTTCTTGACGCCACAAATGCTCCATGTCGTGACACGAGTGATGACGGCTTCTAATCTGGTCAGGGGTAGAATAGGCCGGGAGGTGACAGCTGGGGAGTGCGCTCTATATGTGTGTGTGTGCATGAGTATTAGCATGGACGAGGCAAGATTTGAGATGCGGCACAGACCGAGACAGCGTAATTCACCATGAGACAGTGACTATCTACAGCTCCGCAGAAGGTTGTGCTCGGTGAAGGCTCCGTCTTGGAGATGTTGGTTCAGGTGCATGACTTGAGGTAATATGTATGTTGGTTGCAGGTATTTGATGCCAGTGTGGTGTAGATCTGGGGAGTTGTTCATATTGGTATGCACGGATTGGATATATCACAGCACTTGAGGAAGCAATGTGTAGAATGGTTTGTATTTGAGAGCGAATATGAGTATATTGAAGATGTTTGTCTTTATTGTAAAGAGCCAACCCTGGTAAGTAATGTCTTGGACTAAAGAATACATCTTGACTGGGTGCAGGCTGTTCGTCTACATTGTTTTAGGTGGTGGTAGTGGAGTCCAGTTGCTGGCTAATGCACGTCATCCCCATTAATATCCATTATCTTCAGGAACGAGGCGATCGACACGGCCCGAGACTTGACCCTAAGCTGTTTTTTGTTAGGGGTCTTCCAGAAGCGAAAAGACCGAGGCTGTTATTTAAGCCGGGGCCAACATGCTCTGGTAAATTACAGGGTTACAGGGATGCTATTGACCGTGTTTGCAGACTTGAATCTGGCTAGATTACGATAGACAAACCGATATAGTCCATCAGTTGATAAGAGAAGTAATACGATATAGTTCGAGGTTGGGATAGTGCAAAATCAAAGCCAGGGACTAGACTAATCCCTACGCATAAACTAGCCTAACGTACATTAACGTACAATGGGGGCGATCGTCGAGTTTCTCAAACATGTGCTTGCATTAGGACAAATGTCTCAGATAGAAATATGTCTAGTCTTGACTCAGGGCTCTGCAGGATTGAGCAGCACATACACATCCACGCCCCGTGCTTCAGAGATCCTGCAGCCCTCGTTGAGACATTTGCCACAGAGTGTATCCGTAGGCATGTACTTGTTGTACTGAATGACGTGACACAGCCCGGAAAGACAACAAAAAAGAAAAAAGCTGTGCCGCCAGACGAAAATACATTGCGCTTCTGTCCTTGGCTCCGTGGGCGAGGTGGCTGACCATGTGAAGCTGTCGATTGGATCGGGTGCGCCATCTCTGTATACTTGTGCTTGTGCTTGTGCTTGTCCTACCTTTACTCACCATTATCATTACCTCCCATAGTCATCTCCTTGTGACCTCGACGCGTACAGTATTAGCCTCTCCCCCCCGGGGTCTCGGGCGGCCCAAGCTGTCGGATCCTTCAGAGATTGATGTGACATTCAAGAGGTTACGGATCTGACAAGTACATACATCACTGTGCTATGGCCTGCTTATAGCGCCGCGTAGTGCTTGTGTCGTGTCGTGTAGTGCCGTCTTGGTGTCAAAAAGAGTTACCTACTTCCTGCCGTGTCGTGCTGTGCTCCAGAGCTTGCCCGCCTGCTACCTACTGTACTTCAAGGTAGTCTAGGGGCTCTACTGCCCATCGTATTTAACCCTGCATTACTCCCCTTCATGCTCACGAACTTGGAGGGTTGTCAACATTTGCTGGTCGTTCAGTTCCAACTCTGTACCACGTACAAGCGTGTTCAATATTGTTTCCCATGATTCAGCCTCTTTTTCTATTTTTCTTTTGCTTTTTCTTTCCCCAGAAACACGTCAGTCTAGCGTCTTTGGCCACATGATGGAGTCGGTTGTCTCACAGGATGGTAACGCCAGTAACGCCTCGCAGCAAGATGCTGCTATTTCCGAAGTCTTTGGCGATCCTGTTCTAGACCTGCATTTGACGCTGTGGGATATCTTCCAGAAAGCCGCTGCTGCAAGTCCGGATGGAGATGCTGTTGTCTCGCTCTGGCAACCACACGATCACTTGTCAGACAGTAGTCTTCCAGTCCTCAACAGAAATAACGAGTCCTACCTTAGATGGAGCTATTCGGAGCTGCAGGGCAAGGCAGAGCGGGTGGCTGGGTCCTTGGAGAAGTTGGGATGTCGACCGGGAATGCGACTTGTTGTTGTGCTGGGGAACTGTGTCGAATGGGCGCTTCTCTTTTGGGCGGCGGCCAAGATGCGAATGGCTTTTGTGCCTATCGATCCAACGGTTCCTCGAGATGTAAAGGCCATGATACTATCCCTCGAGCCACATGTGGTGGTGGCACAAGATGCCCAAGCTGCGGAGGCGCTGGATCTCTCTGACGTGCAGTTCTCAGATTCGAGTATCTTTGTGTTGTGTACAGGGGAAAAGGTCGAGAATTGGTTGAAGATGTCCAATCTCTTGATCCCTGAAGAACTCCTAGAATCAACACCAAGAATAACCAATGGCCTCAACGCAGAAAGCGACGAAGACGAAGAAGCAGTATTGATCAACTTCACCAGCGGCACAACAGGCGAGCCCAAAGGATGCTGGCACACAAGGCGCAACATAATATCGCAATGCTGCGACTTCGACCCTGAAGTGACCGCCATGGGACCGTTGAAATGGCTTATCCACACGCCATCCTCCCACATCTTCGCCATCAACAACGCCCTTCGCGCATGGCGTTGGAGCGGCACTGCAGTGTTTCCCTCCAAGTCCTTCAACGTGGATGCCACGCTCAAGGCCCTCGTGCAGGAGCAATGCTCCATCATGTCAGCCACTCCCACGCTTGTAAAAGCCCTGATGGCGCATCCCAATTTCCCCAGCGCTGATCAGTTGGACCTGCGGATCGTCACCATTGGTGGTACCTTTATTACGGCCGAAGACATACGGCTGTGCCATGAAGGGCTCGGTGCTCAGCTCGCGGTCCAGGTCTTTGGGATGAGCGAAGGGGCCCCTATCATCACCTGGCAGAGGTCTGACCCTCATCTGGCGGATGGCTGGCATCCTGGCGTGGGCAAGGTTCTTCCAGGGGCAGCTGCGAGGATCTGCCGGCCCGAAACACGCCAAATACTACCTCGATCGGAGATCGGGGAATTGCACATTGGCGGCACATCCGTCATTACTAGGTATTTCAACAGGGGTCATGATGGCGCCATGTACGCCGATGAATCGGGGAATTGGCTGGCCACTGGCGATCAAGCCAGCATAGATGAGAACGGTATCGTATATATCCTCGGCCGGTACAAGGAGCTTATTATTCGTGGAGGAGAGAATATATACCCTATCAGAATTGAACAGGAGCTTCAGCAACTCGACGGCTTGCAGGTCGGTCAAAGTACATCTCAAGATGAATTGCCCTACTAACAATCCATCAGGTTCAAGTCGTTGGTGTACCGAACGATGTGGCAGGCCAAGTCCCTGTTGCTATTGTTATCCTGCCCCAGGGCATGGCAAAAGCCGAAATATGCAAAAAGGCCAGAGGCGTCGACCAACGCTACGCCCTAGATGGCGTGTATACCCTAGAAGAACTCGGCCTGGTGAAGTTCCCAGTAACATCTCTCGGCAAAGTCAAGAAACAGCTGCTCAAAGCAAAAGTCTTGGAGCTCCGACAAGCAAGCAGTGCACCCAAACTTCGACCTGGAACTGTGCCATCAACACCGCCCTTTGTTGACAAGTTACTGGATATCTGCGAGCAGCTCACTGGAACTCGGCCTTCCGTGACAGAGAGCTTCAAGTATCTTGCCGACAGCATTACTTTGCTACGCTACTGTGATAAGGTGATGCAAGTCTGTGGTCAAAGAATCTACCTGCAGGACTTTGCCGAACACGACACAGTTGAGAAGCAAGCGCAGCTCCTACTATCTCGAAAGCTACAACAAGCTCGACTTGTCATTGCCCCAGAAGTACCCAAGTTCACTCCCCCTCCGCCAAAGCATAACACTCACACCCCTCGATTCCCTACCGTTTACCAAGAACCCATCACTACTATCCCCAGCGAAGGGCAAGATGCCTTCTACTTCGCCAAACGAGCTGTCGTACGCGCCGGCCTCTCCCCTTCCTCCATCGAAGACGTCCTACCCATCAGACCCTCGCTCCATCGGACGGCGATCGGGCCGCGTCCGCAGTCCTACCACAGCCGCATGGCCTTTCGCGTCTGCAACGTTGCGCAACATCAGATTCTGCGCGCCCTGCAAAAGGCGCTGGCATCGAGGCCGATGCTCAGGACGATTGTGTTCCCCGCCGTGAATCGTATTCCGTTCCACGCTGTGCTGTCGTCGAGTCCCGCTCTTGTCGGACAGCTTGTTCGTGAGGTCGAGGTCGACACTGAGGACAATGCGATGGCTCTTTTCAAAGAAGATTCTGCGCAGAGTCACTCGTCACCTTTTATGTTCCAGGTGGACGTCGTGAGGACTATGGCTGACAGTCAGCTATTTCTTTGTTTCACTCTTAATCACTCTGTTTTCGATGCGCTGTCGATCACTCAATGGTACCAAGAACTTGACCATTGGATTTCTGATATCAACACCGACATCCCAGCCTTGACACCATATCGGATGTTTTCCGACCTGTTCAATCAATACGAAGAAAGCCAGCATGCGAAGAAAAGCGTTGCATTCCATGTAGGCAAACTTCGAGGCATTTCCCGCTTCAATCGCGCGCTGTGGCCGCCTCAGAAAGCACCTGGCATGATGATCTGCAACGACGAGAGCTCACCGTACGCTAAAGAACGCCGTGCAGTTCGCAGTCGGGTTTGGGACGGTGAATGGGAAACTCAGGCCCATGATTTTCAGTATCCACGATCGGGTCGAGTTGTTGCGCTGTCCGGTCTTTCCAAGTTACAGGAGTCGCACAACGTCCATCAATCAGTCTTTACCAAGAGCGCAATCATCCTGTTCAACGTCTTGCAGACGGGCTCTTCTCACGCGATGCTCAGTGTCTGGGAAAGTGGTCGCTCATGGCCGTTTATACCAGAATGGATGGACAAGCTTCTCCCACCAGCGATGAGTATTGACGGCCCTACTGTTCAGTGGATACTGAACATGGTAGAAGTCATCCGAAATGAAACAATTATCGAGTTTCTACAGCGCATGATGTCAGAGGACGAGAACACCAAGCAGCATGTACATGTTCCCTGGAACAAAGTCGTCCAAGATCTCAGTGACGAAGGCCCAGCTGCGCTTGACGCATCCTTCCGACAGGCTTTCGTTTGGGACTTGTCACTAGCTATGAACGCTTTGAATGGCGCCAAGATGAATTATGCTAATCTCGAGCCCATTGCTCGCTACGACTGGCCCGATTGGTATGCACAAACTTCTCTATCTACCTGGCCCAATAACTAATCCTTCTCATAGTGGCTTCATATGGCAGGCGTTTATGCTTGATTCAGTGAATTTATATTTTATTGCTTCTTGGGACACGGCGCAGATGAACGCCACCGAAGTTGATGGGCATTGCGATGCTTTGTCTGATGTAATGCGCAAACTGGGTGATGAAAGGAACTGGGATAAGAATATGGGCGACGTATTCCGTCTATGAGTATAATGAGATTCATGAAAGGGACAATAATGGTGGCGTTATCTGTCATTTTATACACGAGTCACTTACTAATCATTTGCATGTTGAGTCAAAACTTGATATCAATTTGTTCTATTCAAAACCCTACACAAGGGCAACCTGAAGCCAAACAACGCCAAATCATTCCCATCTAAGACCAACTAAGAAACCCACCTTCTCCATAACAAATATGTGTATCTATCGTGCAAAAGAATCGCCTACTTCTCCGAGCCTTTGGTGTCCTTTCTCCCCTGGAAAGTCAACCGTTGCGCAAGCTTAGGCTTAGGAACCCAGAGCTCACAAGCCTCCCGATGGGCCGAGCTACCATGCTTCTTTCGAAAAGCCAGAGCGTCGTTGACAATACCCTTCACCTCACGGATCACACCGGCGCGGAAGCTCAGATTGAAGAGAACCTGCACCCACTCCGTCTTGAGGTCATGAACAGTCACATAATCCTGCTTTTTGAGACACATCTTGATCTCATCGTCCATGAAGCCAATGGCTGTATGCACGAGAACAGCCATGTTATCAGGGTTAGAAGTGTCCAGCTGACGCTCGAATTCCATTGATATGTGAGTGAGGAAGTCTTCGAGGCGGATGAGACCTGCTACATCCCTCAGTCGATAGCCTCTGTCGTCAACACGGCTCTTCTCTTCGCTTTTGCCGCTGCCGAAGAGACGCGTCCAGATGTTGCTCTTATACTTGGGCCGCTTCACGGCTACCATGCATCCGCACAGCATGCTGGGTGTGTTACCGCAGGTAACCATGTCAGTGCGAAGAAGAAGCTCCAGACGACGAAGACGGCGGCGGAAGCACTTTGTCTGAAACCATGCCATCTGCGGATCGTAGTTAGGTCGAGTGTCGGAGAGAAGACGAGCGATGGAAAGGTCGAGAAGAAAGATTACGGCATGGCTGGTGTGCTCTGCGTTAGAGGTGATGCAGTTCGGCTGCATACGAAGCATGAGATCCCAGAAGAGCTGGAGCTGGAGCCAGATATCGTCGAACTCAGCCTTGACCTCGTCCATCTTGGTCTCGTAATGCTGAATATCGTGCTGGAACTTATCTCCATCGATGCCGTAGGCGGAAACTAGATAACCTGCGATTGGTGAGCGAAAGTCAGACACATTTAGGAGATTCATACCTGCAGGTTCGGCAAACATGCCTGATGGGTCGTTGACTCTGTCTTCCATTGCTGTGCGGTGGGATTCATCCTGGATGAGCACTGCACTGGCGACAGAGGGTGTTGAGTCTGGAGTAGTTGCGGACTCCATTGTGCTGGATGTGTCGCGAGATAGTATAGGGAGGGAAAAATAGCAGGCAAGTTTGTCTGAAGGGTACGGGGAGACGGAAAGGGGATGGTTGAGAAGTTCGGATGAAGGTTCAAAGACTTCAGTAAACTTAGACATTCGAGATTATCAAGTGAGCTTAGAATTGACCTGATCTGTGAGCCAAGTCGCGATCAGTTGATAAGAGTCGCTGATGGGAAGGTTGTCAGGATGTGAGGAAGTCAATGGGATTATATAAACACTTGAACAATCCATGACAACTTGTTCTTTGAGGTACATGAAATCAATAGACAATGGATGTATCTGTATCTGGAACTAAGTCCTCAATCCTGATCATCAGTCCTTCTTCTTTTGTCCTGATAAAGACCAGCTTGACTATCTGAACTCACACATACTAATGTGATAGATCATAGTTTTCATCGCCTGTCCTTCAGTCACACTGCCACGTTCTGTCCTAGTTCGAACCATGTCCAAAGATCTTCAACGGGTTCTTCAAAGAACACTGACCTGCAACCTCATTGAACAAACATCTTCACCACAACCTCTTTGTGTTCCATGGCATTGTTCAAAGAACTTCCCCTTCACTATCCCCATTCCAGTATATAACCATACAATGATCAATTGCAAAAAGACCATAATTTTCTTCAAAATCATCATCATTTTCGAGCTTGAGCTAAGTACTTTAACATTCCCAAGCTTGTCATCAACTAACCTCCTAACAATAGCCCAACCACTTACAACACTGACCAACAATCACTTTATCACCAAAACACCCTCCCAACTCACAAGCATGGCTTTCCGCAGCAGTCCAGAGCACTACATGGAGCCTCTCCCGCTACGTCGTGCCGAGCCCTTCCGTCCTTTATTCTTCTCGCGTTCCCAACCTCGCCGCCGCAGACACCGTCCTGCAGAACTAAGCCTCCTCAAGAACTCAAACTTCTTTTACTTGACCACAAGTGGGAAGCTGATCAAACAGGTCGATGCCCTCAGGGCGAAGCGCCCCCCTCGTCCTGTCGGCGAGTCCAAGGATTATACTGCGGAGCTCAATGCTCTCATCGCTTGGTTGAATGCTGGACGTCCAGCACTAGAAGAACCGGAGCAGGCACCAAAGGTAGAAGAGGAGCAGCAAGGGGAGCAAGAAGAAGAGTTTGACTCTCCCATGTCTTCTCCCATGCTTTTTCCTGAGATCGAACGCCCTTCGTTTGATAAGCTCCAGCTGTTGATTCCTGAATCACCTCTGCCGGAAGACAGTCAGTATGTGAACGAATATGAAGACTCTCCAGTTACTTACGAAGCGCTAACTCCCAGATCACCCAAGTACAACACCTTCAGAACTTCCTCGGGCCGTTTCCACCATGCTAGGCGGAACCAGAGAGAGTGGACTGTCAACGACTCGCTTCTCCAGATGGATACATCCTCTGATTCGAGAGACGTTGAGACGGCCGATACTGAACCAAACAGCGATGATTCGAACGGTGGTGAGTTGCGCGATGACTTGCTATTCTTCGTTGCAGGCCTGGTGTTTCTTCTAATCCTCTGTGAGTACGCCTTCTTCTTGGTCGGCTTGCTTGAACGCCTCGCGAGGGGTTAGAGACGAACATACTGGGTGATGGTCAAACTGGAGTTTTTCAGGGATTGGTTCGGAGTCGGGCATAAACATGTAGAAGAGGGCGTATTGCTTGGAGCGAATGAATAGTGGTTCGTTTCCTTTGTAGCTATCGGCAAGGTAAGTCTAGGCATGGTGTATCTGCTGGTTCAGATACCGGAATCTTGAATAAAATCATTAAAAGAATAAGTGTACTACAATTATGTTGGATATCAGACTATAAACCCGAGGCATTGTGCCTTTCCCATTTTCCATGCTAATCAGTGACCGTAAATACGCCCAACACCTTACTTTCATCATACATGATATATCACTCCTCCTTATCCTTTCCCTCCTCATCCTCATCATCTTCAATAGCCCAATCCGTCCAGCCTTGACCCTGAAGCCAGCTGACTCCCTTCCGCCAGTTGGTCTCGCGGATTGCTTGAGCATCCTTCTCATAGACAACACCAGTAACCATGAGCGCGAGCATAAAGACCCAAACGTCACCACCCTTCATGCTCTTCCACCAGCGTCGCTTTACACCAACCTTCCAGAGGCTGTCAACGCTAGCGCGGGCGCTATACAGGAACATGCCTCGGCCGTTTCTTCGCTCGACAAACGCCCAGAGACCGGCAAAGAAACCACCGAGAAAGACGCGCTGGGTCGCAAGCACATGGCGAGGAAGCCATGTCTGGAAGAAACACATAGATGCCCACGCTGTGGAGAGAGCACCCGTGGCAAAAGTGGACATGCGAAGAGCCTTGGTGATAATTCGCTGCAGGGTTGCCAAGGGATTGTGGTAGAGGCTGGAGAATCGAGGAATGACCGTAAGTGCAGAGAAGAGAGCGACGAAGAAACGAGCAAATGGCGGGAATGTTTGAAGCCAGAAAGTGAGATATGTGCGGGCGCAAGATGGATCTCCTGGGTGTAATGCTGCACATGAGAGAGATGTAATGAGTGGGTGAGCTCGAGATGTCAATGGCGCAACTGCGCTAAGGCTAGGAGGAAGGACTTCCTTGCCAGGGAATAAAGTAGGAGAAACATAGGCACTAGAAACTGTCAGTAAAAAGTCTTTCGTTGTGGATATGTTTACTCACGGCCAGCTTAGTCGCGCCATTTGAGCCAGACTGTCAACAATCTGAGAAGTCTGGGGCCACTTAAGGCTGGATGGCCAATCTTGCGGGCGCGGATGCAGATAAGCCGACGAGCTCTTGAAGATCAAGTCGCCAAAAGGTTTGGGGAAGCAATCGCGGTCAAAAACAGCCGCATGGAGGAGCTGACCAAACGCAAATGGCTGCAACATCCAGCTTCCAAACCACCAAGGCCTCTCCCTCTTAACGCCATTCTTTCGGCCCCAGATAAGACCATCCGCCTCGCAAAAGTTGTAGGCAAATTCCAAGGCTCTGAAAATGGTGTAGAGAGCAATGGTGACACGCATCTTCTGGGCTGGGTAGATGCCCAAGGCTAGACCCGCGAATGACGCACCAATGGCGGGCGCAGAAGGCGATGTCAGCATCGCTGCAGTTCGCGGGTTGCGCGATCGGAAGGGCTCAACTTGAGGGTCGAGCAAATGCACGCGCAGTCGTGTGAAGAAGCGGAAAAGGACCCTATAAAGGAGAAGAATGGTAGAAAGTGAGATGGACAACCTCAGCGCAGGAGATTTGTAGAAGGGTTTCTGTTTCCCGCTCGTGTTGGGCCTGTTTAGGTGACGTTAGCTATCAATCATTTGCAACCATCTCGTCATTGAGCTACTCACTCATCTTTACTCATCCTCTTAGCGACAACATCCCATCCCTTCATGCCCAAAAACGTCATCACGAATACCCTCAGCGCATGGCGCACCGTTCTAGCATTATAATCATCACCGCCCTTTGGCGGTTGCAGGGCCTTCTCTACGCGATTGGGAGTCGGTGTTGAGCGGCGAAGCACACGGGAACGCGAAAGGATGTATTTGTGCAGAGCAGCGTATTCGTGGGCCGAGATGGTGTAGCGCAGCGTGTTTCGAAGCACGGGGTCTGTTGTAGCAGCAGATGATCTCGAAGATCGCGAGCTCGAAGCATCGCTGGAAGAAATGGAAGGTTCCATCGTGATAAAGGAGTGTATGGTTGTCGTTGGTAAAAGGATCGTATGTTGGTTAATTGGTGCTATTATGGCGTGTGCGCAGTTCCACGAGCTGAGCTCCAGTGGCGCATTCGAGTAACAGCTTTAGACGGCATCAAGCAAGTTGAGAGTACAATATGTAACCTGAAAGGGTCTGGACTTTGTTACACAGCGGAGTTGCTGATGGTCCAGATCTATGCTCTCACATCTGTTAGTCTGTGCGGAAGAGGGAGAAACAAAGTTGAATGTGGGAGTGGAGGGATGGAAGGGATGAAATCACCAGAACTTGGAAATGAGCAAGACGTCGTAAAGTGGGGATGAGGACCTCGGCTTGGTCTTAGCTGACCTTGTAGTCCACTGCGCTTTGGGCTCAGTCTATCGCAGTTAATTAAAGTCATGCCCAAATAGCGAATAGAGACACACCATACAGTGCTGATGGGGTCATTTAACAGGGGTTCCCCGCC